>CM077082.1:26054114-27332682 GCA_039513925.1 Platanthera zijinensis | reverse complement strand
TTAGAGCACAACTTCATTCAATTAGAAGGTGTTAGAGGGATCTCTGGTGGTTGGACATGTTCAGAGTGAGGACATGTTCAGTTTGTCAAAGCTCCGTTTTGGAACTTAGTCTTCTGTAACAAGTTCGGTTTATTGATCGCAGAGTCCGCAATGTCCGCTGGTTGACCGGGCGGCTTGTGTCTTTGGTCGTGGATTTTGTCTGTTGCGGGCTGGTGCGGTGGTCCGCTGGCATGCAGACTGGCTTCCTATCCGGCCACCTTGTTGTCTGGCGAATAGGCTTGTGTTCGGCCTTGTCCATGCGGACTAGGCGGACTGTTTGGTGTTAGTTGCGAGCTGGGGTGGTGATTCTATCCAGTAGGGCAGTGACCACACTCCTCTCCATGCCTATAAATAGGACCCCCTCTGTCACATCATAATTAACTGAATGAACAGTAAGCCTCCTCGCGATTAGTTGTTGCGGACTGGACTTTTCTATCTGTGCGGTTTGAAGAGGTTAACCGGGTTCCTTCTGTGCAGGTTGTGCGGACAGCACTGAAGAGCCAGGATTTTGGTTCTAAGGTTGGTGCGAACTCTGTCGTCTCAACCAGCGGTTAACAGCAAGTCATTTACGGTCAGGCGGTTTCTCTTCTGCAACTAGTTCTTCTGTTCAATAAGTTGTCCACCACTGGGTTGTCTGTTTGAATTGGTGGTAGCGTCCGCTCGTTCTAGTGACTAGGCGACCTCGCAGTCAAGCGGTTTATAGTTCGGCGGGCTGAGTTCTTTTCAGCACTGGAATAACAGGTTGTCCGTGCGGCTTGTTGCGGTCTTGCAACTAGGCGGCCTCTGCGGACTCTATAGCTTTAGCAGCAGATCCGGCGGTTACTCTTTGAGTCCGCTCAGTTTGATTGGACTTGTAACTTTTCTGCTTTCGTCAAATGCTTTGGCAAGCATGTATCGCCATGTATGTCTGGTCTTGTAAAGAAGATTTTTTAATAGTACAAGATTTTTTAGCTTTGTGCATTTGGTTTCTGTTTACTTGACTCAAGTGTGTTGAGTGTTCCTGCGCCTGGTTTTTCCGTTGTCCACTTGATCAAGGTGTCATCTTGATAGTCCTGAAAGTTTTTACTTGGTATCAAGCTATCTCGTTGATTATCTTGTGAAATTTCAACAAGACCATGATCTGTTGCAAACTGCTGACTGCTATTTGTGAATTATTCCACACCAAGCTTCCACTAGTTGTCTAGCCGCCTGATGTTAGCCGCATAGCCTGCACAGAATCAACTTCCTTAGTTGTAGCGGTTAGAAAACCGTAACCGCAAAAACAAAGCGCGAGCTAATTTTAACTGTTCACTGTTATTTATGACGAGACGAGAACTCCTATTCATAGGTGTGAAGAGGTGTGTCGTCACCACCCATAGAGATAGAATAACCGCTCGTCAGACCTGTCGGCTAACATCACGAATCCGCATAAGTGTGGATACAAGAACCAGTCTCCCAATTAAGGAAGACTCCGTAAATAAGCACGGACACCAATCTTGTACGCAAGAATAACCAGACCGCCAGGCTCGCGGACACAACTCCAGTCTGCGCAAAGCTCTGGCCCGCGACAACCATGCCGCCAACCTGTCGTACTCGGCGAGCTCAAGAAGCAGTTCGCAGCACAGGCAATCTCGGAGAGCTAGACAACAAAGCTAGACTTAGTCTCACAAGACCAAGTCTACAACAAGCTCCGCGGTCTCCAAATAACCGTACCACCTGAGACTAAGACCGCGCCCAAGCTGAATACCAATCTGCCACCTTACGGACTGCCCCATTAGACATCACGACCACCAGTCAACTAGTCCGCGCAACTGTGCTGGCCTCCACGATCTAACAACCAGACCGCAAGCACAGAAACAAAACCAAGCACCGGCGAGCTCCAGAAGAGTCTGCAACAACAACTATGCTGGACTCGGCAAACTCCGGATGAATCCGCAACAACCGCGGTTAGCTAATTGTCCGATTTATCAAGGATGCTTGCTGAATCAGAGCGCAAGAACCTTCGACAACCCGCCAAACGCTATCGGCCAAAGTTGTCCGCCAGACCGCGGCGGACTCTGCAGTCTATGCGATCTGCCAGAATGCGACCGCCCAACTCCACTTTTACTCCCACTTCAACAATTTCAACATCCTAATGTTAGCCTTGCCATCAATGTTTTCATCTTCCTCCTTTAATGGGGGAGGAGACAAATTTTTTGCATATATCTTTTTACAAGTCAGTCGACAGAGATGGATAAAGATTGTCATAAATTATTTGTCAATAACAACACCATCCCCAAAATGAAGGGTTGCGCGTCGGCAAGAATACAATTGATCTCAATATTACAATGTGAATTAGATGATATGGAAGACCAACAATAGTTAGTCATGTTGGGACAATGTGTGGCTCAACACCATCCCCAAAATTCATTTATAGTTATTATGTTAAACAGTTTCTCCATTTGAAATAAAACTGGAAACGTTATTTCTCTAAATAGCATCAATTCTTTTTTCCATCACTATGCAAAACACCAGACTTTCCATCACTGCTTCTCTCGGCATCGGCTCAGTAAAATAGAGTCCTAAGTGCTATATATGCAATCCACCATCTTATTTAGATAGAAAAATCATGACTTGATATTCATCTTCTTCTGGCTTCCTAAACAATTTTCATCCTTGAGTTTTTTCTTCACCTTGAATGAGGGTGCCATTTGTTTAGCCTGTGAATAAGAAATAGATATATTTGTTCACATTGAATCTGTTTTTGAGTTAATAATAAATGAATATATTTCTATGAGAAGCCTGGTGCTTATATTTATTAATAGCAATTGTATCTGAAGACTTCATGAATATGCCAAGTTACTAACCGGCCTTCGTACTTCGCAAATAAATACAAGTCGTATTTTTGTTTAATAATACAATTCAAATTTTGACATGCATATATAACTTGCTTGATTTATTGGATTGAACTGTGATGATGCAATAGCTATGAAAATTCATTTATAGTTATTCAAATAATTTCATAATTTTTATAATAAGTAATATCATAAGAACAAAACATAAGTGTCCCGATGTTAACCTTGCCTTCAATGTTTTCATCTTCCTCCTTTGATGGGGGAGGAGACAAATTTTTTTCGTATCACTTTTTACTAGTCGGTAAACAGAAATGGATAGAGATATTTATTGTTTGTCAATATCAATACCATCCCCAAAATGAAGGGTCGCCCGTCAACAGTAATACAATAGATCTCAATATTTCAAAGTGAATTAGATGTTATGGAAGACCAACAATAGTTATTCATGTTGGGACAATGTGTGGCTCAAATTTGTCGGAGAACTCTGATGTCCCCTTAAGAAAGCGAAAAACAAGTTCAAGACTTTTCTTAGTGACATACAAAAATGAACTATGACATACCTTTGGTGAAGTCAACCTCATTGTAGAAGCAAAGAATTAGATGTCTAGTATCAATTGGTACAAGGGTGAACGAATATGACAGGTTGAAGAACTTGGTAAGAATCTCCCTCACAATAGGAACAGATCGCCTTGTGCAAGCATCTCGTAACAAGTAAAAAAAGGTGTGGCGGAGCAGCGAGTTTCTTTTCCTAGAAGGTGCATGTAATAATATTCTTATCATCAACATAGAGTTCAGAATTTTCTAATGGAACTCCACTTGAACCAACATTTGGAGTAGTATTCACGAAGACGTTGGAATAAGATTTTGTGAGAGTTTTAGAGACCCTAGTGAGGCCCAAATAAAAATTCATATTTGCGTAGATCCCTTCCCATATGCGCAGCTAACATTAAATGTTGGAAGATATCGAGTAAAATAAGACATGTGCGTAATACCTATGTGGAGCTCCATAAACTACCAAAAATGTGTTGAGATCCCATCTATCGGATCCTAGAGTAAATTCCCATGAGCCAGACGCCAGATCAAGAAAGATTCCATCACCACTGAGAAGGAGGACATCACTGAAGTCATCGTCATTGCTAAAGTATGTAGAGCTCTAGGTTACCCACAACATTGCCTTCAATGTTTCAACTTCCTCCTTTGATTGGGAAAGAGACATTCTTTTCATATTTCTTTTTACTAGTCGGTGAACAGAAATGGATAGAGATTGTCATTGTTTGTCAATATAAATACCATCCTCAAAATGAAGGGTCTCTTGTCGATAACAATACAATAGATCTCAATGTGAAGCGCATGATATGGAACACCAATAATAGTTATTCACGTTGGAACAATGTTTGGCTCAGATTCGATGGAGAACTCCGATGTCCCCTTTAAAAAGCAAAAAAAAAACAAGTTCAAGAACTTTCTAAGTGACATACAAAAATGATCTATGGCATACCTTTGGTGAAGTCAACCTCATTGTAGAAGAGAAGAATCAGATGTCTACTGTCAATTGGTATAAGGGTGAATGAACAGGTTAAAGAAATTGGTAAGTGAAAGATAAGGGTTTTCTAATCACATAGAGGGGGGTGAATAGGTGTTTTATAAGTTTTATTTTTTTTAGATTTTTCTTTAGTTGATCACAGCAAAGTAACACCACAACACAATCACATCACAGTAGACCAAGACATATAATGGTTACTCAATTATGGGTACATCCATTTTTCTCCTTCACATATCTAGCAGAGTGCTAGTTTAGGCCAACTTCTCCAATTTACTCAGATCAAAAGATCTTACACTCAGAGTCCTTGACTCCTACAACTCAGAAATAATAACAGTCCCCTATCTCAGATCTTCAACATAAGGTCCTACAGCTCAAATCTCCAGCCACAAGATCCTACACTTAGGTCAAAAGCAGCTCTACCTCAATCTCTACAACCAGAGATCTACACTCAGATCTTTTCCAAAGATCCTACCTCAGATCACAATGATCCTACAACTCAGATTCCCACTAGAATCTCACAGTAAACTCAGATCCTACAGGGACCCTACAATTTCAGAATAAATACAAAGGTTTGACTCAAACAATGACACTTAAGTCTTCTGTAGAAGCACTGTTGGAGCCAAAACTTGGCCTCAATGAGAGTTCGGACCCAAGGGTATATCTAACACCTACTTTTCCCAAACTTGAGCTCCTGACCAGCCACTCGGAACTAGAAAACTGACCCTGGGCTACAGCGCGGAGGTCCCACCACACACCCGGAAGATCTCTAAAGTGCTTCCCCTCCCAAGTCAATAAGCTAAGCTGGTCATCTTGGAGAGCTTACGCAGCTGGACCAAAAATAACCTAAGGAGGAAGAAGCCAAAAACTGGAATCTCTCTCCAAAGGTGCTCACAGGGTCTATTTATATAATTCTGTGAGAACCCGTCAACCCAACAGTTCATCTCAAAACCCAGGTATTGAGATGAAGGGTGGCGGGGTACATAAACACGGAGGAGCAAGCACTGCGAGCGATGTGGGACTAATCCCAACCACAGGACCGCGGGGATATTCCGACAAAGGGGGCCCACCCACTAATCCCAGCCACAGGAGCGCGGGGATATTACGCCACAGGGGGCCCACTGGGGTCAACACCCAGACCAGGAACGCGATGGGGAAAGCCACGGGGTTGGTCCCACACACACGTGTCCTGCTGACAAATTATTCCAACAAATTCCAAGCCTGGTCTGCCAACAGCGCAACTTCGTTGTTCCAAGAAAACTAAAAGCAGACCACTTGGGTCTGCCAATAGCGTAACTCCGTTTTTCTGAAAGGCTATTTGCAGACCTCCATGGGCATCCAAGTAATTTTACCTCTGGGCCCCCACTAGGCGAGTGGCCCATGAAGGCGCCTCCCGCCTGAAAAAGCAAATGATGGGGTGAACCGAGCATTCCCCCTATAGCTCCACGATGGGCGAGTGCGGGATCCTCATGCCATCCGCCTGATTTGGTGAGAGTCTTTTTTCCTAACCCTATGGTCCTTACGCTTGTCTGGGCGACAACCCTTTCGCCCGACTTGGCAAAAGGCCTTCACTCTCTTTGGGCGAGTGTGGGTTTGCCTACCCTACTCGCCTACTTTGACCAACATGAACTTGGATGTCCATGGCTTCGTCGGGGGTACCACTCAGCAAATACGGGGTTATACAAGCACTGTGAAGGCTTCTTCGTCCTTGATCAACACTTGAAGAATTCAACTTGGATGGTGTTGGTGTAATACCCCTATCCGTCACATAGCATATAGCAGTAGGTCCGGTCGGGGCCCGATGTCATATACCACGGACAGACCGACGGGTTACTCAATGAAACCATTCAACCAATACACACGTCCTACACAGAGCATCTAGCGGAAGCAATTTATTAAGTTGCAAGAAATAAGAACCCAGCCACAAGTATGAATGTCTACTAACAAACCATAATAGGAATGAACTACAAAATACACAAAGTATCGGCCTTATGGACTTACAAGAGTTCACTAAATTTAAAATAGTGTCTTCCATACATCGGCTCGCAGGCCAGTCACACATGGATTAAACAAGTAAACAAAACAAGGCCTTCAAGTGACAGCTCAGTAACAAGGGCTTTGGCCCGCTATTTGCCGCTCGGCTCCATAGCACCTACACGCACAATTCACCGCAACAGTGGCAAACAAAAGCAACGGTCAGCAAAAGCTGACCAAATTATAACGACCCCACACCTTTTTGGGGTGGCGGTGCTCCTTCCCTGCAGTGCATTAGTATAATCCAACGATTAAAGTGAAAGCACAACATTTGCACAATACACCACAGGTGCAGGCCCGCACGGCAACACACCCCGTGCTCTCAGGGCACTTACTCGGTGAACCCGGTCAGAACCCGGTCCATTCCGCGGTCCACCACAGCCCCCAGGATGACAAACATCGTAAGCATTAAAGTCCTTTCAGCCGAAGCCTAGACTCATTCTCCAAGCCAACTTTCCACCCGCCCGTTGCTCACCTCGCCACGACCATTTGGCCTTCGACGCGGGCCAAGTTTCCCCCAGTCCCAAAATATCGATCATACAACGGTACATAGCCCCGCTATGTACCAGACTGGCTCCCAGGCCACCAAAAACGGCAGAACTTCGCTTCCGCCCAAATTTTCGGGTGCACCTTAGAGTTAATCCCCAAGGATCCCTACTGCAATCTACCGCATAGATACCTGAAAACAACCTCGACATGGAGTCTTCTCCGACTATTCATGCATAATGAAAACATCACCGATCCAGACCAACTTATCTATGTAGGCTTCACACACCATGCCTATGTCTATTTCTCAATTTCGGACTCTACATGCAAACAAGGGGTACTATTCACATCTACCCCAAGGAACACCGCACACTCACCGCTCACTCGCGGGAGAGGGTTTCCTTATGCAAAAGAAGGAGAGCTTCACATGCTCGAGTAGAGAATTGTTACCCTAGCATTCCTCTTCGGCGCCATAGAAATCTATACGGATGAAAAGCACCGCGATGATCTCGCCTCCGTAGATCTGGACTCGGCTTGCGATTTGTTGCTCCGAATCTCCTCCGGCAACCGGATCTCTCTTCCTTCTTCCTCCTTGCTCTCCCCTCTCTTTAGAACTTAGAAAGAGATTGAACCCAAAGAAATGAGGGTTTTCAACCCTATTCCTGGCCTTAACCCTAGGATGGATAAGCCTGAGCCATTGGATCTCAAAATAAGGAAACAAACGGCCACAATTTGCCCTGAAAATGAACTTCCTGGGCCGAACACGGCTTGTGACACGCCCGTGTCCAAGACCGTTTTCCTCATTCGCCGTAAAACCAGAGGTCACAGAACGGGACACAGCCTGTGACACAGCTTGAGACACGCCCGTGTTAAGGGCCGTGTGCCTCCATCGGCACTGTAACCGTTGCATCCCGAACAGTACACGGGCTTAGACACGCATGTGTCACAATTGACATGCCCGTATCATACAGTACACGCTTCTGTTTCTGGGTGTGTTCCCTGAAATGACACAGGGCCAGAACATCCCGAATGGGACACGACCATGTGACACGACCGTATCACATGCCGTGTGCTAGACACGCCCTGGGACATGCCCGTGTCCCAGGCCGTGTAACTCTCTCGACGCCATCCGGCAATCAGCCCGAGTAGGATACGCCCTCCGACACGCCCGTGTCTCAGGCCGTGTTCCCTGTCTCGACGATCGTTGAGTGCATTTCGTCGACTAATCGAGAGTCCGACCAAACCGGAGCACGACACGGCCCTGGACACGCTCGTGTCCCTGGCCGTGTGGCCCTTATCAGGACCAAACTTCGCTTAAATGCGCTGCATGTTTCTCTTTTGAGTTTCGGGGCGTTACAATTGGTCTGAATTAAGGATCTTTTTTTGCCTGAGAGAAAAGTCTTCAAAAGAATGAAAATTTGTTGAAGCTTTGAAGATGTTTTCTCTAGGGTTTGCCGTTGCTGAAGACTTAGAGGAATTTGAGAGCTTGAGCACTTGCAAAAATCCTACACAAAAATTTGTTGTGGGTGTATGCGCGTGTAGGTCATGTACGTGTTCAATTTTCAAGGCCCGTTATATAGAAGATTGGGTCAGCAGAGACCTTATTGCTTGATAAGGAATTCTTCCACAGCTAGAAATTATGTTTAAGAAAAGTTCTTCAAATGGTTAGAATTTGAAATCAATGTGTATTATTCATTTCTTCTTAAAGCACCTTGATTATTGCAAACGAAAGAGAAATTCAAATCAATTTGAATAAATGTGAAATTTGTGGCTTGATCTCAGCAGAAGGTCATTAGAACACTCTTCAAGACAACAAAATATTATAAGTAAAACTCCAGCTGTTGTAGTCAGTAAAATTCTTTAACACTTAAATCTATGATGTGCCAACACGTTACTCTTTAAGATCACAACTTAAAACAGTCAACACTCAAGCAGTCAATCCAGGAAAAATCCTTCTGTCACAGTTCAGACGATGCAGTCGATAAATCAAGTAGTCATGCAGTCGACAAATGATTTAACCATCATGTCGATGCAGTCAACTAATTTCTTAGCTTTTCAGTCGATGTAGTCAACAAGAGACTTAGCTTTTAGTCGATGTAGTCGACTTTTTCCTTAGTCATTCAGACGATGCAGTCGACAAATTACTTAGCTTCTAGCCTATGTTGTCAATATCTTTTGGTCAATGTAGTCGATATTTGACTTGGACTAAATTTTGCTTCTGCCTATAATTTCTTTTCACTTCTCTGGTTTTCCTCATGATAATGACAAGTCTAATATAGGATTAAGTCAAAGGTCAACATGAGTTTTCCATCTTGAGGGATTACAAGGGCAAAACCTTATTTTGGTGACCATAAATCTAACATTATATTAGCCAAGCGTTTATGTTATACCTATTACATCAAAACTTATGCATGCATCAAATATAAGATATTTATTTTCATCTTGAGTTCTTCTTCAAATCAGGAACCTTATTTAGTCAATCCAGGAAAAATCCTTCTGTCACAATTCAGACGATGCAGTCGACAAATCAAGTAGTCTTACAGTCGACAAATGACTTAACCATCCAGTCGATGCAGTCAACTAATTTCTTAGGTTTTCAGTCGATGTAGTCAACAAGAGACTTAGCTTTTAGTCGATGTAGTCGACTTTTTCCTTAGTCATTCAGTCGATGCAGTCGACAAATTACTTAGCTTCTAGCCTATGTTGTCAATATCTTCCGGTCAATGTAGTCGATATTTTACTTGGACTAAATTTTGCTTCTGCCTATAATTTCTTTTCACTTCTCTAGTTTTCCTCATGATAATGACAAGTCTAATATAGGATTACGTCAAAGGTCAACATGAGTTTTCTATCTTGAGGGATTACAAGGGCAAAACCTTATTTGGTGACCATAAATCTAACACTATATTAGCCAAGCGTTTCTGTTATACCTGTTACATCAAAACTTACACATGCATCAAATATAAGATATTTATTTTCATCTTGAGTTCTTCTTCAAATCAGGAATCTTGTGGACAATATTATCAACAGTAAGAATCTCCTTCATAATAGCAACATATCATATCTTGTACGAGCATCTTATAACAAGTAAAAAATGGTGTGGTGGAGCTACGAGTTCCTTTTCCTCGATGGTGAATGTAATAACATTCTTACCATCAACATAGAGTTCAGAATTTTCCAATGGAACTCCACTTGAGCCAACATTTGGAGTAGAATTCACGAAGACGTTGGAATGAGATCTAGTGAGAGTTTTAGAGACCCTGGAGAGCACAACTACGACATCACTCAAGCCTTTATCCCACTATAGTGAGGTCAACTTTAGATACCCTGGAGAGACCCAGACAAAAATTTATATTTGCTCAAGTCCCTTCCCATATGAGCAACTAACATTAGATGTAGGAAGATATCGAGCAAAATAAGACATGTGCAGAATACCTATGTGGAGCTCCATAAACTACCAAAAAGATGTTGAGATCCCATCTATCGGATCATGGAGTAAAATCCCATGAGCCAGACGCCAGAGCAAGAAAAATCCCATTACCACCGATAAGGAGCACCTCACGGAAGTCCTCGTCATTACTAGAGTATGCAGAGCACTAGGTTACACACAACATTGCCTTCAATGTTTTCATTATCCTCCTTTGTTGGGGGAGGAGACCAATTCTTTGCATATTTCTTTTTACTAATCGGTGAACATAAATGGATAGAAATTGTCATTGTTTTCAATATCAATACTATCCTCAAAATTAAGGGTTGCTTGTAGACAACAATATAATAGATCTCAATATCTCAATGTGAAACACATTATATGGAAGACCAACAATAGTTATTCATGTTGCGACTGTAAAATCCCTCCTCTTGGGAATTGGGCATGGTCGAGGATAGATTTTATGCCTAGGACCATCGCCTTACAATGACACCAACTACGAGTTAGTTGCCACCACAAGATAGCGACCCTGCCGGCAAGCACAATCATCCACACAACCAACGAAAGAAGAAGTATTAGTCCACATATCACAGCATAAATATAATAAATATCTAATAAAATGTCAACATGACATGAATGAAAGAGTACAAGTAAGTAAGTAATAGGGCTTATGCCCAGTACATAAATATCATAAAAATATCACTCACTCTCTCTCTCTCGACTAACAACGCGGAAGCTAAACCATATGATTATAAACCTGACGCCAGGTAGTAGTAGTGGTAGTGCCCGGATCTGGCTCCTCAGATCCTAGCATCTCAATCTCTTGCTCCACCCTATCAAACTACGGCGACGTCTCCACGTGTCCCTAAAATGATATGGCCAAACGACCGTCAGTCAAACAAGACGCAGCTGCTTCGTCCCCGCCTCACCCCCGCAAATCCTAGGCACTGTGCGGGAGGAAGAAAGCGGAGGACCAATATTAGCAGAATATACAAGCAGATGACAATGACATAAATAGGTAATTCTCTAGCATTCTATATCAGTATGAGCAATAACAGAAGTAAAGAAGAGCATTAACTAGCACAGTATAACAGTACAGTAAGAGGAGCTATGTAAAACTAGAAAAGTAAGCAACTATACTAACATCACAAGCGTACCCTAACTTATATAAATGTCCATACAAACATTAAGTTAATTAAGATTTTCAAAATAGTAACTTATATATAAAAGAGCTCATACTAGTTTATTTATAGATCTGTAAGTGTGTATGTTATGTCATGCTATGCAATGCAATATTTATTATCCACACTCACACACATGACTTTGTGCATAAACCTTTCATGCAATCCCCAATTTTTGAAGGTGTCTAACCTCTCAAGTACCAATCGTCGTGCTCACGGTGGTAGTGGAGCGGTGTCTCCACTCCTAGCGGGTAGAGAGACACTACCAGGCCTAGACCTCTTGTACGCCTCAATGCTAAGAACACAATAGTGGAGCCCTGCATACTCTTGCTGGCAACTACCAGTATTTTTGGCCGGGTGTGCTCTTAGGGGACATTGTCCTCCAGACCTCGATATAATCATCCTACCAGTCTCCCCAAGGTCTACTCTCCGCACTAGAGTCATCGTACTTCCGTCGGTGTGCCGCTGGACCAGTACCGAGTGATCCACCACATAAACACAAACTAGGTATAACAATACCCTCCCGAGCCTCCAACTCACAAAACCAACCCGTCCTGATATCGACAAACAATCTGAGCCTCTAGCTCGTAGGACCAACAAGCCCTATATCACTCCAACCCACACATGGGTAAGATCGCTATTACATTCCTTAATCCTATCAGGCTACTCTTGTCTAACTTCTGGATTACTTAGCGATATATATGATACCTTGAACTTTCTGAGATCTACCCTATGAATGGCTCGCAGCGGTACTAGGAACTATGATGAGCTGAAGTTCATCGCTCTCTTTCACAAGGCACTTAGTATTGTTATGCTACCCTTAATCAAATCTAATCTCGGGGTTACTAAGTGTGTGACCTCTCCAAAACAACGCTTGCTGAAAACACTAATTTTTCAAAATTGCTAAATGCAGACCATATGATCTTGTATGAGTGTATGAATAGGAATCCTCCAAATTCTTGACCCTAGGACCTAAGATTTTTTCCTGAGACCTATTATGACAAATTAGATCTAATTCTAAATATTTATAATTTTCCTAAAATAATCAGTAATTATTATAATTTTCCAAAATTATTGTTACATGTGATTTTGAACATGAAGTATCACTTTATGTTATCAAACCAGTAAGACAAAATTATCATAATATCATCTTGAGTAATAATGGCACTGTACCAAATTTCACATCATTCCAATAAAATTTGATATTTAATTTCTAATTACAAATATCTAATCCACTAGGTCATATTACACATGAAGTATTATAAAAATTCATCACATAATTCCAGAAAAATTACTGGATGTTACAAATGATAAAAAATTATTTATTCCAGAAAAATATAATTTTATAACGTAATTTGAGCACAATTATCTCAATAATATAAAGGGGCAAAAATCATAATTATAACTGCAACTCTAAGATTCTTAATTTCAAAAATTCCAATTAATTTATGCAGAGTGCATCATACTAAAGCATTGCTATTAGAAAGGTTTCATGATTTTTTTCAACTATAATAGTCACTGTAATTTAACTAATAAACATGCATACAAAATACTAATTAATTCATTTGCTAAGCAAATCAATTCCAAATATTCTAAAACTTCATGATGAAGTGTACATTTACTAAATAATTGTATGTATAAAATTTCACTGGATTTGACCAATCCAAACTTGCTAAATTCACAAGATACACCTTTTGGCTAAATACACACCACATCACATACACCATGACAACTTACAAGTGGGATTCACCAACCTACAGGGGTCCAAATGACCTAAATTTTTACAAGGGACTTATAGCTCTCTAATGAACCTCTCACCAACCTAAAGGGGTCCAAATGACCTAAAAATTTTACCAGAGACTTATATAGCTCCCTAATGAATCTTTTACCAAAATTTGGGGTTAAATAATTATGTTTCACCAAACTATTTCAGTTTTATTAAAAAAAAAGCATTTTTCCTAAAACCATAGGAAAATGTTTATCCAAAACGTCTCATTTTGTATTGTAGGTGTATTTATAGTATATGCTTACATGCCCAAAATTTCATGTCAATCTCCTTAGTCAAATAAAAGTTATTAAGAAAATAGTGGCTATCCTACCCTAAGGACCAGTCCTACAAATATGCCCTACAGAGAGCTACATTGCTTCAAATGATCTGATTTTAAATTTCTATTAAAGTAGACTCACGTGACTACCTTTTTCTTTTTGGAGCACTTTTCATGTTTATCCCCTAAGGGCATCTTTTTTCTGATTTTAAAAAGTGCATAGTAAAGGGGAAATATAATATATTACATATAATAATTTATATATAAAAATATTTGACAGCTTTGATTATTTCTTCTCCAATCAGCCAAAGGCCGTGATCTGCCCGACCTGAAGCAGATTTCAGAGCCACTTGCCAGCGATCCAACCCCCTCCCTGGCCGGCCACCACCTCTGTTGAGGTCGAGGCTATCGCTCGACCGCGGCTCGGCCGCCGGAGGGGCGGTTTCTGGCGAACCCGAAAGGAAGCCCAATTGAGCTTTTTTTATGGAAGTTAAAAATGGATTCAACTCGATTGAGCCTGAATTCACTAATACACCTGCATTCAAAAATACTAATTAATTTATTTCCTAAACAAATCAACTCCAAATATTCTAAAACTTCATGAGGAGTACATTCACTAAATAATTGCATGTATAAAATTTCACTGGATTTGAATAATCCAAACTTGCTAAATTCACATGATACACCGTTTTGGCTAAATGCACACCACATCACATACAATATGACAACTTGCAATTGGGATTCACCAACCGACAGGGTCGAAATGACCTAAAATTTTTCCAGAGACTTATAACTCCCTAATGAACCTCTCATCAAAATTTGGTGTTAAAATAATTATGTTTCACCAAAATATTTTAGTTTTATTAAAATATATATTTTCCTTAAAACCATAGGAAAATGTTATCCAAAAATTCTCATTTTGTACTGGAGGTATATGCTTACATGCCCCAAATTTCATGTCAATCTCCATAACCAAATAAAAGTTATTAAGAAAAAAGTGGATGTCCTACCCTAAGGACCAGTCCTACAAATATAGCTCTATAAGAGATACGGTGCTTCAAATGACCTGATTTAATTTCTAATTAAAGTAGACTCACAGGGCTACCTTTTGCATGTTGAGCACTTTTCATTTTTTATCGCCTAAGGACATCCTTTTCTGATTTAAAAAGGTGCACAGTAAAGGAGAAATATAATATATTACATATAATAATTTATATATATAAAACATTTGACGGCTCTGATTATCTCTTCTCCAATCAGCCAAAGGCCGTGATCTGCCCGACCTGGAGCAGATTTAAAAGCCATTTGCCGGTGATCCAACCCCCTTCCTGGCCGGCCACCACCCCCATCACCTCCGTTGAGGTCGAGGATATCGCCGGGCGGCGGCTTGGCCGCCGACGGGGTAGTTTCCGGCGAACCTGGGAGGAAGCCCATTGAGCTTTTTCCATGGAAATTAAAAATTGATTCGACTCGATTGAGCCCGAATTCACTAATACACCTGCATACAAAAATAATAATTACTTCATTTGCTAAGCAAATTAACTCCAAATATTCTAAAACTTCATGAGGAGGTGTATATTCATTAAATAATTATATATACAAAATTTCACTGTATTTGACCAATCCAAACTTGCTTAATTCACAATATAAACCTTTTTGGCTAAATGCACACCACATCACATACAACATGACAACTTGCAAGTGGGATTCACCAACCTACATGAGTCCAAATGACCTAAAATTTTTATCATGGACTTATAACTCCCTAATGAACCTCTCACCAAAATAATGGATTAAAATAATTATGTTTCACCAAAATATTTCAGCTTTATTTAAAAAAATCATTTTCCCTAAAACCATAATAAAATGTTCTCCAAAAATTCTCATTTTTGTACTGTAGGTGTATCTATGGTATATTCTTACATGTCCCAAATTTCATGTCAATCTCCTAAGGCAAATAAAAGTTATTAAGAAAATAGTGATTGTCCTACCCTAAGGACCAGTCCTACAAATATTGCCCTACAGAGAACTACAGTGCTTCAAATGACCTGATTTTAATTTCTAATGAAAATACACTCATAGGACTACCTTTTTCATGTTGGGTACTTTTCATGGTTTATACCCTATGGGTATCCTTTTTCTTATTTAAAAAGGTGCACAGTAAAGGGGAAATATAATATATTACATATAATAATTTATATATATAAACATTTGACGACTCTGATTATGTCTTCTCCAATCAGCCAAAGGTTGTGATCTGCCCGACCTAGAGTAGATTTTAGAGCCATTTGTCTGCGATCCAACCCCCTCCCAGGCCGGCCACCACCCCCACCACCTCCGTTGAGGTCGAGGCTATCGCCGGGCCATGGCTCGGCCGCCGGAGGGGCGGTTTCCGGCGAACCCGGGAGGAAGCCCAATTGAGCTTTTTCCATGGAAATTAAAAATGGATTTGACTCGATTAAGCCCGAATTCACTAATACACCTGCATACAAAATACTAATTAATTTATTTGCTAAGCAAATCAACTCCAAATATTATAAAGCTTCATGAGAAGGTGTACATTCACTAAACAATTGCATGTATAAAATTTCACTGGATTTGACTAATCCAAACTTGCTAAATTCACAAGATATACTTTTTTGGCTAAATGCATACCACATCACATACAACATGACAACTTGCAAGTGGGATTCACAAACCTACATTAGTTCAAATGACCTAAAATTTTTACCAGGGACTTATAACTCCCTAATGAATCTCTCACCAAAATTTGGGATTAAAATAATTATGTTTCACAAAAATATTTCAGTTGTATTAAAATAAACATTTTCCCTAAAATCATAAGAAAATGTTATCCAAAAATTCTTATTTTTATACTGTAGGTGTATCTATAGTATATTCTTATATGTCCCAAATTTCATGTCAATCTTCTTAGACAAATAAAAGTTATTAAGAAAATAGTGATTGTCCTACCCTAAGGACCAGTCCTACAAATATCGCCCTACAAAGAGATGCAGTGCTTCAAATGACCTGATTTTAATTTCTAATTAAAATACACACACACGGCTACCTTTTTTTATGTTGGACACTTTTCATGGTTTATACCCTAAGGGTATCCTTTTTCTGATTTAAAAAGATGCACAGTAAAGGGGAAATATAATATATTACATATAATAATTTATATATATAAACATTTGACGGCTCTGATTATGTCTTGTCCAATTAGCCAAAGGTCCTGATCTGCCCAACCTGGAGCAGATTTCAGAGCCATTTGTCGGTGATCCAACCCCCTTCCTGGTCGGCTACCACCCCCACCACCTCCATTGAGGTCGAGGCTATCGTCGGACTGCGGCTCGGCCGCCGGAGGGGCGGTTTCCGGCGAACCCGGGAGGAAGCCCAATTGAACTTTTTCCATGGAAATTAAAAATGAATTCGACTTGATTGAGCCCGAATTCAATCCCTATATATCTAGGAAGCTAGCACAAGGTGAAAGGAGGAGAAGCATGCTTGATTTCGGGCTTGGATGCGGCTACTCCTGCGGGTGGCCATGGTTTTTGGCGTTTTCCTGCGAACCTCACCCGATCTCGATTCTCCACCGAAAGCTTCTATCCAGCACACTATTTCGACTCCTTGAGGGATTTTGAAGGTGATGAAAAGGTCGAATGGAGCTTTGGGGGCCTCTATATAGGAGATCCATATTTTGGGTGTTATGTTCATGGCCATTAAAGGCCCTCCTTGATGGTGGTCAGCCTATAACTGCTGGAAACTCCTCCTCTTCATTAGGGGAGATAAAAGTAGGGGTTGGAGAAGAAGAAGGGAGGGCGGTTTCTGGCTTGGGCTTTCATTTAGCCTTTAAGGTAAATTTGACCATAGTTGACATTGGGGTTGACTTTGGTCAAATTGATGGGTTGACTGGTCCAAGGGGTGTGTCTTGAATCCCTTGACAACACCCAATGTTGATTTGATCATGATGATGCCCCAATTGGGCCCACTTTGCCAAATACTGTGATTTTGACCTACATAGGGCACAGTTTGACTTTGATCAAATTGATCAACTTTGTGACCCCATGATGAGGCTTTTGGGTCCACTCGGCCCCTAATGACATTACAAGGCTAGGGGTGGGGTCAATTTTAGGTTCTGAGGCCAACGGGACCTCTTAGGAGAAGGTTTGACCTATATTAACCTAAAGTTGACTTTGATTGATTCGACCCACTTAATTGACCAAGCCTTGAGTTCATTGCTCGGTTGCCTCACTCTTAGGGTTAGGGAAGTGTTAGTGAGCTTACCTTGACCTGACGAGCTCATGTGAGTGTGAATTGGCCTAGGCTGACTTGTGCACATTAGGGGTGCACATAGCAATTTCCCTAAGTTCAAGCTAAGCTAGGGTCATACTAGGGCCTTCATGCACCACTCAAGCCCTAACCCTAACTTCAAGAGGCCTAGAAGTATGGGGGATGCTACAAATTCCAATAAACAAAACAAAAATTTCGTCCTCGAAATTCAAGCTCGGGTCTACGGGGTTTCACAAGTGAAGAAAAGATCAACTTGTAGGAGGTTTAGTTTGTACCTTAGGTGAAGTGCTCCGGATGTTTCTTCTGCATGAGGTCCGAGGGCTCCCAAATGTGCTCCTCCTGTCCATGATTTGACCACAACTCCATGACCAAAGGAATGCTCTTCTTCTATAAAAACATCCTCTAGACCCAATCAACATAATTAACCAAAGCATAGGAAGCCTCTAAATATCTTAGAATTTGAGGGTTTTTATGTTAGCGCGCGCACACACACACACACACACACACACACACACACATATATATATATATATATATATATATATATATATATATATTATTAGGCAAACTATGTTGTTACAAATATATATATATAAATATATATATATATATATATATATATATATATATTTAAACTTCATTTATTATCTTATATGGTTTTGCAAGAGTGGATTTAATATCTCTTACTATAGCAAGATCTTTATGTACATAACCTTCGGGGTGTCATGTAGATCTCTTTATCAAGTTCTCCATTCAAGAAGGTTGTCATTACATCCATCTGATGAACTATAAAGTTCTCGATAGAAGCTAAGGCAAGAAGAAATCTAATAGTGGATAAGTGACATACAGGTAAATAGACGTCAAAGTAGTCAATTTCCCAATGTTGTTTATAACCCTTAGTTACTATACGTGCTTTATATTTGGTTATAGACTCATCACTGCGCAATTTCTTCTTCAATGCATACTACATCCGAGGACTTTAGCTCTTTTTGGCAGGTCAACCAGATACTAAGTGTTATTTTGTAGTTGTGAGTTCATCTCATCGTCAATGACTTCTTCTCACATCATCGAATCTCTAGATCTCATTGCTTCCTAGTAGGAGAATGGATCATCCTCTAAGTGGTAGGGGACGAAATTCTCACCAAAATTCTTAGAGATTCTATCTCTTGTAGATACTCAAACAAGAACTAGTTCTACCTCTAAAGGTTGGGGAGCAGTGTCAGAGGGGTCAGCTTCAGGTTCTACAGTGAATTCTGCAATCATGTTTGTAGACCCGGAGACGGTTAAGTCATGATCTTTGATAAATTTATATTAAAAAATAGCATCTCTAGACTCTATCACTGTATTAGTGGATAGATCCAGAAACCTAGCAGTTACACTATCTTCTGCACTACCTAAATAAACACAGATTATCATTCTAGATCTCACCTTAGGTCTCTTAAGGTCTTGTATTCTCACATAAGCAATACAACTCCAAGTATTTAGAGTGTCATATCTACAAAGATGACTGTGTCACAACTCATGCGGAGTAGAATTGAGCTTTGAGTGAGACACTCTATTTAGAATGTGATTTGTAGTTAGGACTGCTTCCTCGTAAAAGGAATTAGATTTTGTTGTTCCGCTCAAGATAGTCCACAATTACTCCTCAGATGTGGAATGGTCGTTTATAGTATCTACAACGTAGAGCCATGCCTTAGAGTGACATGAAATCCAATGGGTCGTTCCGAGTCGGTCTCGACACGCGCAAACATATAATTAATTCCCAAACAGATCGAACCCATGATCAGCCCAGTCGTGAACCTGTGCCACCTAAGCGAATCGAAAACCATTAACCAGACCTTTGAAACCAGCGCCACCCCCAAACAAAAAATCACACCACAACCTGGCTCTGATACCACTTGTTGTGTCAAACGATGCGGAAAAAATAAATCACACAACCACAAGCAATAAATACGATGTGATTTACGTTGTTCGGCGAAAAGAGCCTATGTCCATGGGGAGGGGTTGTTCACTATCACAGTTGTGAGAGAACAAGAAGAGGCCAATACAAATAACAACACACCACTCTCTTAACCTCCATAAGAACCCTAACCCTTTTATATTTACCCTCCTAAACTTCTTCTATTATTTTTTTTCTCCAATTGTTTTTCTCATGGACAACTCTTCAATCATGCAAAGACATATATACAAACTTCTTATTAACTTTCATTGGATAAAAGTTACTGTTTGAAGAACTTTTTTAGTTCTGTTGCGGACTAACTCGATGCTCCGGTCGGGCCGGATATTCTTGGACCGCCTTAGCTCGCGGAGCGGTCGAGCGCGCACACAGTCAGTTGAAAAATGGGGGATGGACACGGGAAGTTTTAACGTGGAAAACCCTTCAACCGGGTGAAAAACCACGTGACCGGGTCGGTGCCGATCAAAATCCACTAGCTTGTTGGAGTTTACAATTTGACGGGGGAAATCGGGGCGACAGGCCGCTCCCATTACAATCTTGAGGAGAGAGAGAGTATATGCGCTCGTTGGTGGGCAACAGACTGCCACGCCAACGGGACTTGGATGGTGGAATGGGCGAGATACTTCAGTCGCATGCGCTCAGAGGCGACGCGTGTCCAGGGGTTGTCACGGCTTCCTTTGTGCGTCCTTCTCAGTCCTTGGAGTGCTCCCCTTGTAACTGTGCTCTGGTGGGGTGCCAATAGCCGATGACAGGCTCTGGTAACTGTTGGCGGGTGCTAGTATCCGTTGGTGGCCGCTGGAGGCTGCGGGTGGCCGTCGGTGGTTGGCGGCGAGAGGCGGCCACTGGTGGTTGACGACGAGAGGCGGCCACTGGTAGAGAAAACGGGAGAGCTCCCACCTGAGGAAGAAGAAGAAGGGGGAAGCGTAGTAGGAGAAAGTTAGGAAATGAGGAGCCCCTGGGGTCCTTTTATAGGCTCCAGGGGGAAGTTACGACGGGCCCCACCACTAATATAGTAGGTTAGTGGGTGGTTTTGTCCCGATCGGACGGCCGGTGGGGCCTCTCCCTCGATCGGACGGCGGGGAGGGCTTCCCATGATGGCGGGCCGTCATGACGGTGGCGGCAGCCGGGCGGCCGGCGAGGGAGGCCGGCGGCGGCCAAGGTCACGGCCGGCCATGGCCACGGCCGGCCATGGCCGGGGCGGCCATGGCCCCGGCCGGCCATGGCCGCGGCCGGCCATGGCCGGGCGGCCATGGCCACGGCCGGCCATGGCCGGGGCGGCCATGGCCCCGGCCGGCCATGGCCGGGCGGCCATGGCCCCGGCCGGCCATGGCCGGGGCGTCCATGGCCCCGGCCGGCCATGGCCGGGGCGGCCATGGCCCCGGTCGGCCATGGCTGGGGTGGCCATGGCCGAGGCCGGCCACGGTCGTGGTGGCCATGGGAGGGCCGGCCGCCGGTGGTGGCTTGGCCTCTTGCCGGCGGCGGTTCCTATGGCGGCGGTTTCCCCATAAGGGGAGGGAGTGGGGGTCCGCCCCCATCATCTCCATGAGAGATCATGGGGGGTGGGACCCACCCATGACTTTCCATAAAAAAGGGGGAACCCATCAAATGCCCCCCAAATCTCTACTTGTCCGGGAACGAAGCGAGCGTGAGGAGAGATTTCTGGAATTCCTTGCTGTCATGGTGGGTGCCGGCGAGAGATCCGAGGTGGCGGCGATGGATTGCGGTATTATGTTGCGTGGAGGCTTGGCGAACGGGCGCCTGGATGCCTGCGGACGGGGGTCGGTGCGGTACACGAGTGTCAAAACAGCGCGTGCGAGGAAAGGCCGCTGGGGCGGGCTCTGGCCGTGCGAGCTAGCAGCGTGCGGGCTGACCGTGCGCAGGCCTTGCGCGAGCTAGCAGCGCGCGGGCCGCACGCGCGCAGGCCGCGTGCGCGGCCGTACGCACGCAGGCCGCGCGGGCTGGCCGCGCGGGCTGGCCGCGCGCGCAGGCTGGCCGCGCGCGCAGGCCTTGCGCGTGCGCAGGTTGTGGGCGCGCAGGCCGCGGGCGCGGCCGCGGGCGCGGCCGCACGTGCGCAGGCCGCGCGGGCTGGCCGCGCGCGCAGGCCTTGCGCGCGCGCAGGCTGGCCGCGCGCGCAGGCTGGCCGCGCGCGCAGGCTGGCCGCGCGCGCAGGCCTTGCGCCGCGCGCAGGCTGGCCGCGCGCGCAGGCTAGCCGCGCGCGCAGGCCTTGCGCGCGCGCAGGCCTTGCGCGCGCGCAGGCTGCGCGCGCGCAGGCCCCTCTCACCTCGGCCACGCGTGCTCGTGTCGCGCGCGCACGTGCTGGCTGCCTGCGCAAGTTTGGCGCGTGGCTTGTGCGCGTGGGCTCTTGTGTGCGCGAGCGGGCTTTGCGCGTATCTTGCGCGCTCAAGCAAGTGTTGTGCGCGTGGGCTCTTGCTCGCCCTGCGATTCTGGAAGCACCGTCATGGGCCTTTCCGTACTTGCTATAATATGCGCAATTGCGCCTTATGTGCGCAAGGCGCGAGGTATGTAACGTGTGCACAAGGTACGATGTGCATGGTATGTAATGTGTACGATGAGTGAGTGATGCGTGCGCGATACACGCTGTATATGCGATGTGCGCAAGGTGTAACATGCATGGCGGACTAAGCGCCCAAGGGAAGAGATTACTGAGATGTGGAGTTTCTGTTGCCCCCCGAGTGTATCACCGAGTACTTTTTGTACAAGGTCGAAAAGGGAAACTTGGTGCGGCAAGGCGCATGGGTGCAAACACGGCGCCTCCATTTTTATTGAGGCTGACTGATACCTCCGTTGGTGAAGTTGATGTTGTTTTACGTAAGTTTGACGTGCAATGTCATTTTGTGCGAGACTGACTCGCGATTATTGCTCGCACAAGCTTGGGTCGTGACTTTTGCTCGCACGAGCTTGGCTCGCGCAAGACTTGCGTGTGACTTCGCCCTGCGCGGTTTGTGACCGCGGCTTAGCTTGAACGAGGTTGGCTCGCGGCTTTGCTGGTTTGCTGCTGTGCTTGCACGAGGCTGGCTCGCGGCTTGATTTGCACGGTTTGCGACCGCGGCTTTGACTTTCGCTAGGGTTGTTCGCATCTTAGATTGCACGAGGCTGCTCGCGGCTTAGTTTGCGCGATGGTTGCTCGCGGCTTAGTTTGCATGAGGGATGTTCGCGGCTTCTTCGTGAGGGGGGCAGGCCCCCACGGTGTCGTCAGAGAGTGTAAGTACTCAATCCGACCATCGGAGAGCGTAGGTGCTCAATCCGGGTGCCAGAGAACGTAGGTGCTCAATCTGGGTGCGATCGCGAGGGGGGCATGCCCTTGCGATGGCGTCGGAGAGTATAAGTACTCAATCCGACCGTCGGAGAACGTAGGTGCTCAATCCGGATGCCGGAGAGCGTAGGTGCTCAATCCGGGTGCGATCGCGAGGGGGCAGGCCTTTGCGATGGCGTCAGAGAGTGTAAGTACTCAATCCGACCGTCGGAGAACGTAAGTGCTCAATCAGGGTGCGGAGAACGTAGGTGCTCAATCCGGGTGCGATCGCGAGGGGGGCAGGCCCTTGCGATGGCGTCGGAGAGTGTAAGTACTCAATCCGACCGTCGGAGAACGTAGGTGCTCAATCCGGGTGCCGGAGAACGTAGGTGCTCAATCCGGGTGCGATCGCGAGGGGGGCAAGCCCTTGCGATGGCGTCGGAGAGTGTAAGTACTCAATCCGACCGTCGGAGAATGTAGGTGCTCAATCCGGGTGCCGGAGAACGTAGGTGCTCAATCCGGGTGCGATCGCGAGGGGGGCAGGCCCTTGCGATGGCGTCGGAGAGTGTAAGTACTCAATCCGACCGTCGGAGAACGTTGGTGCTCAATCCGGGTGTCGGAGAACGTAGGTGCTCAATCCGGGTGCGATCGCGAGGGGGGCAGGCCCTTGCGATGGCGTCGGAGAGTGTAAGTACTCAATCCGACCGTCGGAGAACGTAGGTGCTCAATCCGGGTGCCAGAGAACGTAGGTGCTCAATCCGGGTGCGATCGCGAGGGGGGCAGGCCCTTGCGATGGCGTCGGAGTGTGTAAGTACTCAATCCGACCGTCGGAGAACGTAGGTGCTCAATCCGGGTGCGATCACGAGAGGGGCAGGCTCTGATGATGGCATGACGTTTAAGGGGCAAAGTTGCTGAAGAACTTGCTTGTTCGGTTTGCCAGCACAGTTTTACCTTAAAACAAATATGATATTGTACTTGAAAATAAACTTGGTTCGTGCAAGCCTGAGCTCATGTCTTTTACTGTTCTAAAGTGGCAAAGCAAGATGATGGAAAAAGCAGACGATTAACACCATTAATAAAAAATATGGAGGGATGGATGCAACGCAAATTTCGGGCTGCAGGTATGTTGTAGAGGGTCGTCCTGCGTCGGGGAGAGTGTCCGTCTTAGGTATTCATTGCTGGGGATCCGACGATGGTCTCTATGTTGCCTACCATCTGCCTTCCTCTACCGTTTCCTTGTGCTTGGATCTGTGCTTGTCCTTGCAAAAATCTCCCGAGGAGCCCCTGGCGGACAAGACGTTCAATTTCATCTTTTAGACCGGCACACTCTTCAGTGTTGTGACCCGTTGCGCGGTGGAACTCGCAGTATTTTGTCTGGTCTGCCTTGGGGTTTGGTCGTGATGCTCTTGGTCGTTGGAAGGCTGGATCATTCTGAATGGCGTACATCACATTAGTGCGGGTGGTATTCAGAGGGGTGTATTCCTGAAATGGATGTTGCCCCCCATTCCTTGGAAGGTCTCGCTGACGGCTACTGCGGCGACGCTCACTCTGACATCGCTCTTCTTGTCTTGTGAGGGTTGGATCCTCTTCTTTCCTCCTTTTCTGTCCTCCTCCAAACTATTGTCGGTGCGCTTCAATAGCTTCGTCGGCTGCTATCTGGGCCTCGACCCGATGAACAAGTTCTGGATAACTAGGCACGGTCTCCCTCATGAGTGCTGAATAAAAGCCGCTGGGGCGGAGTCCGCCAAGGAAGACGCCTCTGAGAAGCTCGGGGTCGATGCCTGGAATTTGACGTGCCTCAGAGGTGAAGCGGCGAAAGAAGTCCCTGAGGGACTCTCCTTCATTTTGTCGAATACCTGAAAGGTGAGAGGGATCGCAAATGATTCTCCGATTTGCGATGAACTGGTCAGTAAATTGTCGGGTCAGCTCTGCGAAGTTGGTAATGGTGCCAGCTCTCAGGGAATGGAACCATGTACGGGCCTGCCCTTTGAGTGTTGTTGGGAACACTTGGCAAAGCAACTGGTCTGGAGCATTGTAAATCCTCATGATGGTGGTGAAGTGATTGACATGTTCGAGTGGATCATAGGTTCCATCGAATGTCTCGATGTTTGGAAGCTTGAATCCATGTGGAATGGGATGATCGAGGATTTGCGGCGTCTAGGGGGAGCCTTGGCAGAGCGGTCGGTGAGCCTGAAAGTCTCTTCTTCCAGCTTGGCGGTATTCTTCGGCTATAACTTTTCGAATTTCCTCCCGAGTAAATCTTTCGAGAGGAGGGGGGTGAATGTCGCCGGCGAGGTAGTGATGAAGATGATCTGCTCTTACTCCTCTTTGAGCTGGGTAAGTGGAGTTGGCGGCGTCAGAATAATCCTCGGGTTCTTCCTGGACCCTTTCCGGGTTTGGTTGCAGCGGAGGATTTACTGGGGCTGGCGGCATCGAGGGAACAGGAGGTGCTCCTATGTTTCAGAGTAATGCAAGCATTTCCGTTTGTTGTTCTTCCATTTGGCGGACGCGGCCCTCCAGGGCGGCGACGGGAGCGAGAGCTACTTCGGCAGTCAGTGGCACGTTTACCATGGAGTGAGAACGTGCTGGTTCAGTGTGTCCGCCAAGTGCGGACCCTTCGGCGGTGCGGGCATTTCTTTTTGCCATCGCGGTTGCAGGGATGGTGAACTTGCTCTGCGAATGAATGCTGGGAATGTTTCCCACAGACGGCGCCAAACTGTTGCGGACTAACTCGATGCTCCGGTCGGGCCGGATATTCTTGGACCGCCTTAGCTCGCGGAGCGGTCGAGCGCGCACACAGTCAGTTGAAAAATGGGGGATGGACACGGGAAGTTTTAACGTGGAAAACCCTTCAACCGGGTGAAAAACCACGTGACCGGGTCGGTGCCGATCAAAATCCACTAGCTTGTTGGAGTTTACAATTTGACGGGGGAAATCGGGGCGACAGGCCGCTCCCGTTACAATCTTGAGGAGAGAGAGAGTATATGCGCTCGTTGGTGGGCAACAGACTGCCACGCCAACGGGACTTGGATGGTGGAATGGGCGAGATACTTCAGTCGCATGCGCTCAGAGGCGACGCGTGTCCAGGGGTTGTCACGGCTTCCTTTGTGCGTCCTTCTCAGTCCTTGGAGTGCTCCCCTTGTAACTGTGCTCTGGTGGGGTGCCAATAGCCGATGACAGGCTCTGGTAACTGTTGGCGGGTGCTAGTATCCGTTGGTGGCCGCTGGAGGCTGCGGGTGGCCGTCGGTGGTTGGCGGCGAGAGGCGGCCACTGGTGGTTGACGACGAGAGGCGGCCACTGGTAGAGAAAACGGGAGAGCTCCCACCTGAGGAAGAAGAAGAAGGGGGAAGCGTAGTAGGAGAAAGTTAGGAAATGAGGAGCCCCTGGGGTCCTTTTATAGGCTCCAGGGGGAAGTTACGACGGGCCCCACCACTAACATAGTAGGTTAGTGGGTGGTTTTGTCCCGATCGGACGGCCGGTGGGGCCTCTCCCTCGATCGGACGGCGGGGAGGGCTTCCCATGATGGCGGGCCGTCATGACGGTGGCGGCAGCCGGGCGGCCGGCGAGGGAGGCCGGCGGCGGCCAAGGTCACGGCCGGCCATGGCCACGGCCGGCCATGGCCGGGGCGGCCATGGCCCCGGCCGGCCATGGCCGGGGCGGCCATGGCCCCGGCCGGCCATGGCCGCGGCCGGCCATGGCCGGGCGGCCATGGCCGCGGCCGGCCATGGCCGGGGCGGCCATGGCCGGGGCGGCCATGGCCGGGGCGGCCATGGCCGGGGCGGCCATGGCCGGGGCGGCCATGGCCGGGGCGGCCATGGCCCCGGCCGGCCATGGCCGGGCGGCCATGGCCCCGGCCGGCCATGGCCGGGCGGCCATGGCCGGGGCGTCCATGGCCCCGGCCGGCCATGGCCGGGGCGGCCATGGCCCCGGTCGGCCATGGCTGGGGTGGCCATGGCCGAGGCCGGCCACGGTCGTGGTGGCCATGGGAGGGCCGGCCGCCGGTGGTGGCTTGGCCTCTTGCCGGCGGCGGTTCCTATGGCGGCGGTTTCCCCATAAGGGGAGGGAGTGGGGGTCCGCCCCCATCATCTCCATGAGAGATCATGGGGGGTGGGACCCACCCATGACTTTCCATAAAAAAGGGGGAACCCATCAAGTTCTATTGAATTGCTTAGTATTGTTAATGAATGGAGCTTAATGTTAATGAGTAAGATTTTTGATTTATGGTTTAATGTTGTGCTACTTTTGACACGAGACTCTATTGTCCTGATCATGAGCACTGTACGTGAAGGAATTAGTCAGTTTTTCAAAGCTATATAATCCATCATACTCTCTGGGATGTCATAACTCACATGTTTTTTGTGGTTTAAAAATGCGAAACAAGAACGAATAACATGCATGTTCAACAAATCAATAGATAACTAACAATTAATGATTTAAATAAGAAAGTACTTGATCACGCAAAATTTACTTCATGAATAAAAACGAACACTTGCAATATTATTAGCACAAACATACATATACCGAACATTAAGACAATTGAGAACATCTCCACGCTTTGTGACACATGAAATTTTACGAAAACACAACATACTTTTAATATTTTAGAAAAAATCAACTGATAACAAGCATCGATTGACATACCAATGCTTACCACAAAAATAGACTTAGCATAATCATACCACTACGCAACTGAATATGGTGAAGGCGCCGGCGCATCAACCTCTGGATAGGTAGGAATTGTAGCAGCCAAGAGGAAATTGTAGGTCTCAAACCTCAGGAGACAGCTACTAGACATATAATAGCACCCATTTCTATTTGCACAGAAATTTATCAGCCTGCTTGTCAATTCCTCCAAGCATTGCATGCACGTGATTCCTTGGAGGTCTTCTGTGCATTGCGCCATTCCATAGAAGGTTATGCTTGCATCAATATTGAAGCTTCTCTTCCCCATTCCAAACTTGTTGCTCCCTGCAGCGGCGCCCGTTTTCACCCAATTCAACAGTGGCAATACCACCAAATTAAATTGTTTTGGATCCTCCGCCGCATTCGATGACCCCCAGCCTACCAGGTCTGAGTTGTCAACAGCTCCAAGAAATTTGGTGGTCTCGTAGCGTAGGAAGCAGAACTCATACCATATACGTGACGCGGATGTGTCATGGCAACTTGCTTGGAGATCTTGAGAAGCAGCAACGATACAATCAGAGCAAGCTTTGCGGCCAATGTCTCCTCGACATCGGGTGAGCCCGTAGACGGTGTTGCTACCGCTGCCGACTGTGGAGATGGCGTACCCGGCATCAGGAGTGTTAGCTATCAAGCTATAAATAGTTTTGTTGATGTTTTCTTGCAAGACGCTATTGTCGGTGAAGTTTTGGATGCAGTGTCGGTAGATGGGATCGGTGCAGGCGACGAGAGGAAGAAGAAGAGCAAGGAAAAAGAGTTGATGAGAGAATTCCATTACTATTGGAATCAATTTGATTTCTCTTTTGCTTTGAAATAAGTACTCCACATTCCTCCTCTTATATAGAGAGCAAAATCATGACTTGGTATGCCGATGCCGCGCCTCCATCCAGCTTATTAAATAATTGTCATCCTTATTTAAAGATTTTGGTGATTGTTATTAGCACTGCACTTTTGGATATTCGCACTATATTTATTCTTAATTTTTCGCGCCTTTTAAAAATACTCCTTGTACATGTATTTTTAGGAAAAGTGTTCAACACGAAAGTTGTAGATCTCGACGAGATCTACAACTTTAGTGTTGAACACGTTTCCTAAAAATGCATGCATAAAACGTATTTCTAGAAATCCGCTCAGATTTCGCGCCTTTTAGAAATATGCTTTATACATATATTTTTAGGAAAAGTGTTCAACACGAAAGTTGTAGATCTTGTCGAGATCTACAACTTTCGTGTTGAACACTTTTCCTAAAAATACATGTACAAAGAGTATTTTAAAAAGGCGCGGAAAATTAAGATTAAATGTAGTGCGAATATCCAAAAATGCAGTGCTAATAACAGTCACCAAGATTTTTCTTCCAGTTGTATGAGGGTGCCATTTGTCGAGCTAGTGAATAAGAAATTAAACATCTATTTATATAGAGTACTTACTGATTTATATAGATTACTTACTGCTTTGGTGCTCAAGCACATTGCAGGCGCTCTCTACGGTGGCACACATTAAGGCGCGCACAGTCGTGCCCGCATTAACCCGTACATTCAAACCTACGTGCTACATGTGCGCAGAAATAAACTAGCTTGCACTACGAAATAAACATATGTGATACTTGTGCTCGGTAATAAACCTACGCACTACCAGTGCACAAAAATACACCAACACACAACCTAATGCAAAAAAAACCTGCGTGACACCTGCACGCATAAATATGCCTACTTGTTAGATGTTCTGAGAAATATACATGCGCCCAAAAATATACCTACGAGCTACTTGCATCCAAAAACTATTTGAAAATCGGACCGGGCATCGAACCGGCGGAAGGAGAGGTTCAAGGTTGAACCGTTACAAATAATATATATATCAGATTAATGAATTTCCGCACAGCGCTTTTTGGACAAAAAAACGCGCTCCTCGGAAAAATGAAAAAAACACCCTCTTAACAGCATTTTTAGAAAAAGTGGTCAACATGAAAGTTGTAGATCTCGACGAGATCTACAACTTTCATGTTGACCACTTTTTCAAAAAATGCTGTTTAGAGGGTCTATTTTCAAAAGGCGCGAAGGGGGTTCCGCCCGGTAAATATTACGATTTTTTTTTTTTGCGCGGACCCCCTTCGCGCCTTTTGAAAATAGACCCCCTAAACAGCATTTTTAGAAAAAGTGGTCAACATGAAAGTTGTAGATCTCGTCGAGATCTACAACTTTCATGTTGACCACTTTTTCTAAAAATGCTGTTAAGGGGGTGTTTTTTTCATTTTTCCGAGAAACGCGTTTTTTTGTCCAAAAACGCGCTGCGCGGAAATTCATTAATCTCATATATATATATATATATATATATATATATATATATATATATATATATATATATATATATATATATATATATATATATATATATATATATATATATATATATATATATATATATATATATATATATATATATATATATATATATATATATATATATATATATATATATATATATATATATATATATATATATATATATATATATATATATATATATATATATATATATATATATATATATATATATATATATATATATATATATATATATATATATATATATATATATATATATTGGGGAGATATCAAATGCGGGCAGGCTTAAATGCGGGCGTACGGGCAAGGAGTTTTGGGGGTCAAGGAGGCTCCAAATCAAAAAGTGATCAACATGAAAGTTGTAGATCTCGGTGATCCGAACAACTTTCATGTTGATCACTTTTTGATTTGGAGCCATCTTGGACCTCGATTTGGGCCCCGAAATCCTGGGCGGCGGACGCTTTACTGTAGCAGTTCCGCCGCCCCAGATTTCGGGGCCCAAATCGAGGTCCAAGATGGCTGCAAATCAAAAAGTGATCAACATAAAAGTTGTTCGTATCGCCGAGATCTACAACTTTCATGTTGATCACTTTTCGATTTGAAGCCTCCTTGACCCTTGCCCGTACGCCCGTACGCCCGCACTAGAGTAACCCTTATATATATATATATATATATATATATATATATGTGTGTTTGGAATATATAAGCTCAAGCTTTTTTAAGCTTAAAAAAACTTGAGCTGGTTCTCCCACAATACATGTCGAAATTAGGCAAATAATATATGCATTTTGTAGCCAAGAACGAGATCTACAACTTTCATGTTGAACATTTTTCAAAATTCTGCACGGTTTAGCCGGAATCTCACACGAAAGGTTGTTGGCTCGAATTTTGAAATTTATTATTATTATATTCAATTCGAGCCAGCAAACTTTTGGGTCATATTCCGGCTAAATTGTGCAAATTTTGGAAAAATGTTCAACGTGAAAATTGTAGATCTCGTTCTTGACTACAAAATGCATATATTATTTGTCTAATTCTAACATGTATTGTGAGAGAACCATCTCAAGCTTTTTTAGGTTTAAAAAAACTTGAGATTATATATATTATTCTGACATATATATATATATATTATCGGAATAATGAAAATACACGTAACGCGTATTTCCAAATGTACACGCGAGACTCGCCGGTCATGAACTGAGCGAGGAAAAACAATGCATGCGCGTTACGCATTTTTTCAGGGGACCCATAATATAAATATATATATAATCGGCCGCACAAGCACACATTGCTTGCTTATTGATTGCAGTATTATGTAAGACTAAGATCAAATAATAAAGATTATTACTTGAAAAAATATATACTAATTAAATAATAAAGAAAGCGATAATATTTGATAAATATGGTCGTCACCGTCAGATTTGACTGTCAATTTTACATTTATATGCATGTGTTTTTATTATATAGATTATTCTTTATAAATATGTATATAATATATTTAAAAAACATTCATCAAAGACCAAATGGCTGAATAGTTTGTTTATTTGCTTGATTTAGAATGGCATGGGTTCAAAACCTGTTGCCCCCCTCATTTTCGGTATTAAATTTTGGGCGCCATGGCCCGCCTGGTCTTTGGAAAACCGGCCCGGTTTACGGTTTGGCGGTTCAACCGGCCGGTTTTCCGGGTTTTACCCGGTTCTGAGCGGGGCCGATTTTAGAGGCCTGACCGGACCGCCCGGGTGGCCGATCGACAGTCCGATCGGTCGAACTGGCATGTCCGGTCCGGTTTTTAAAACCCTTGATAAATATACCTACTTGCTACATGTTCGGAGAAATATACCTGCGCCCAAAAATATACCTACGAGCTACTTGCATCCAAAAACAAACGTCCGTGCCACCTGCACGTGAAATAAATCTACGTGCTACATGTGCACATAAATAAACCTACACGGTGCCTACAAACAGAAATTAACTTATGTGGGACCTACGCACAAAAATAAACATGCCCGCTACCTACATGCAGAAATAAATTTGTGCCCTACCTGTGTACAAAAATAAACCTACGCACTACCTATGTGTAGAAATAAACCTAGGCGCTACCTGCAAGCAAAAAATAAGAAAAAAAAAAGTATTGCATATTATTTAAAATGTGTGTCTGGGACTTTAAATAAAATTCTTGAGCATTTTTTCAAAATTATGGGTGAACAATTTCACGATCTCGAGAGGGCATTCATGTCAACGTCAATGGAACGATCATAGGAGTTAATCGCAGTAACAATAAATATTTTGAGATTTTTGCCAAGAGCAACCTCAAATTTGTGGGGCAATTGATGAGCTTCCCCAAAATTTTAAAGCGGTCAAATCAAATAATCAAGGCCAAGGTTGCAACCAGCTCGATCGATGAAACGGTTCAAGCGAATTAAATTTTGCATGATTCCGAGTCAGTTTGATCCCTTAAACAGATTTCGGAAAACTACAAGACAAAAATCGGCCCGAATCGGACCGACCTGGGCTAGAATGGCCTAGTTTGATCCGGTCACCCGTTTCCTCATGTTAGGGCCTTGGCTCTGGTGTGAGGTGTGGTCTCCGCTCCCTTGTTTCTAATACCAATCTATGTTGGAAATCACCGAGTGGGTTACCCAAACCCCTGGCCATGGGAAACCTCTACCTTTCTTTTCCCATTATCTTTCTCCCCCAAAAAACATCAAAACGGTCATTAATGGGAAAGAGATTTTCTCCTTAATACTCCTCAAAATTTCAATCTGAAAGTGGGACTGGACTACTCTCGTAAAATGCAAAGAAATAGAGTATTCAAGCAAAGGTTTTGATGGAGTTTTGGTAGGGCGCCCATTCCACCAAAGTATCAATTTCGTCAACGATTCCCAGAGGTATGGACCTCGAATCGAGAAACTGTCAACACTGATGAACTCGTGAAGACGAGATAGCTTCCCTAAAATTTTCACCAAATTTCGAGCACTTTTGTTTTCGAGCGAGACGGTGTTCACCACTGGGCGCCGCCTGATAGTGCATAACCACTATAACCACCTCCTGGAGCCTATAAAAAGACCCCAGGATCACTCTCATTTCTAACTTTTTTCCTCCAACTTTCTTCTTCCTCAGGTCGGAGTTCTGTCAAAATCCTTCTACGAGCCTCCTTATGCTCCCGTTAAGCCACCTAAAAATTCGCTTAAGTACACGACGCTTCAGAGAAGAAGACATTTTGTTTGCTGCTCTGTGAAGTCTCCTACGTGCGCGACGCACTTCAAGTCCCCACCAACGCTTCTCTATGTGTCAGGCCACAAAATTCGCCAGCCAAGCAGTGTCCGAGAATGCCCGTCTCCACCCACAAGTGACAGAAACAGAGCTTCGTATAAGGCGTCTTGTCGCCCACCAAGCGCACTTGCAATCTCTCTCTTCTCAAAGCTGTAAGGAGGAGTGGTCTGTCGCCCTCGATTCCACCAACAACCTATAAACTGCAGCCAATAGTGAAATTTGACCAGCACAGTTCCGGTCACATGGTTTTTTTACCCAGTAGAGGGGTTTTCCACGTTAAAATCATTTTGTGTTCTACTCTACTTATTATTTGACTGTTGCATGTTTGACCGCTCCACGGGCTAAGGCGGACTAGTTTAGTCCAGTTTACCATGATGGTTAAGTTAACCGCAACAGTTTGGTGTCGTTTGTGGGAAGTGGTCCCCCAAAACTTGAAGGAGATTTTGAAGACAGTTTCCTCTGCCCAGCGATACTCGTGACTTAAGAAGTCATACAAATGAATTAGAAGATCATCTTAGAGTCAACTCAAACACACCTTGTAGAAAGATTCAAAGAACTACAGTCTGGGAAATGACTTAGGCGAGATGTCACCATAACCTTCGGGGATAAGGACCTCATTTGGATACGTACGCCACACAATGACCCCCTCATAATAAGTACAAGATAGGGGATCCATGTTATGAAGTAAAGAGGATGCTAGTTAATAGCGGAAGTTCAGCCGACGTCTTACTTCTCTCTGCGCTTCATGGAATCAATCTTTTTAAGGATTGCCTCAACCCTGCAGATGGACCAGTTCACGGTATCGACAATCATCCTATTTTTGTTTAAGGGATGGTCTCTCTCCTAGTCACAATAGGTGAACCGCCAAGACAAGCGACACATCATGTTCAATTCATAGCGATGGACTGCTGCTCGCCTTATAAAGTAATTTTTGGACAGTCACTGCAATCAATATTTAATGTCATCCCATCAATTCCATACCTAACATTAAATTCCCCACTGACGCTGGGATCGGGGTTGTGCGGGGCTGCCAGGAGACGGCACACATGTGATGTTTAAGATTGAATAACGAACCACAAACTACCACTTCTTATATCAACAACTTCGATTTACGTTATGAAGCTACACTTCTGAGAGGGGTTTCGATAGGACTAGAGGAGGTTGTCCTTTCCCCTCAAAACCCGTCTCGTACGGTACGGATCGGGTCTCTCCTCCTTCCAACTAAAAGAAATCTACTCATAGCCCTGCTACAAGCAAATAAGGACATTTTTGTCTGGAATCTAGAAGACATGTTGGGGTGGACTCAGACGTAATCACACACTCTCTGAACATTAATCATTCCTACCGTCCAGTTGTCCAAAAGAAAAGAAATTTTGCCCCTGAACGGCTCCAAGCTATTGAGGAAGGGGTGACCAAGCTTTTGGAAGCAAAATTCATTCAGAAAGTGGGATACCCAATTTGGGTGGTGAACAACATTATGGTAAAGAAGGCTTCGGAAAAGTGATGAATGTGTGTCGATTACACCAACTTAAATCGGGTCTGCCCAAAGGACAGTTTCCCGCTTCCCAAAATCGACCAACTTGCAGACGCAATAGCCAATCATGAGCTTCTCAGCTTTATGGACACTTATTCGGGATACATTCAGATTCGGAGGAACCCAGTCAATGAAGAGCACACTGTTTTCCGAAAAGATAAAGGAATTTATTATTACAAGGTAATGCCCTTCTGTCTCAAGAATATGGGGGCAACTTTCCAACGGATCATGAATAAAGTATTCAAAGATCTTATCGGAACAACAATAGAGGTATATGTTGATGACATGTTGGTAAAGATCATTAATCGCCACGGCCATTTCCCTGATTAAGAAAGATATTTCCAAATTCCGCGCCGCTACAAAATACGACTCAACCCCAGCAAGTGCGCCTTCGGGGTCACAACAGAAAAGTTCCTTAGGTTTTATGATAACTCGTCAAGGAATCGAGGCTAATCCTGAGAAGATTATAGGCCTCGAAGAAATGTCACATTCACGCTCAATACAGGAAGTGCAGCAACTCAACGGAAGCATTACAGTGTTATCTTGCTTCCTAGCCAGGACGGGGAATAAGTATCTCCCCTTCTTTAAAATACTCCGGGGAGCACAAAATACATGTTTCAAATGGACAAACGAGTGTTAGAGTGCTTTCAAAATCCTTAATCAATATTTGGCATCCCCCATGCTATCAAAGCCAGTTTTTGGGGAGGATTTATTTTATACCTAGCAGAATCTCCAACAGCTCTCAGCTCGGTATTAATAAACGACGAGGGAGGTGTACAATGTCCCGTCTACTACATCAGCAAAATTCTCACTGAAACAGAAACCAGTTATCCAGCAGCAGACAAAGCTGCCATGGCACTAGTATTCTCAGCCAGAAAACTCCAACCATACTTTCATGCTCACGCCATAAAGGTATTGACGTGATTACCACTTTGAACCATTCTACAAAACCCAAAGGTTTCTAGAAGACTCGTCAAGTGGGTCGTAGAACTCAGGGAATTCAATTTCCAGTTCCTTCTCAAGCCAGATATCAAGTCTCAAGTGCTCGCAAACTTTATTGTAGAATGCACTCTTCCTCTAGAATGCTCCCCAAAGGATCTCCTCCACGGCCCGGTGGACTCTCTTCGCAGATAGTGCGTCAGGCGCTGAGGGGTCGAAGCTGGGTTGCTTCTAATTAGCCCCAAAAAAACAATTCTTGAGTGTGGCATTCGGCTGAAATTCCCAGCTACTAATAACATTGCAGAATACAAAGCTCTATTTGTTGGGCTTCGTCTCGCCATCAACTGTAAAGTGGGAGACTTAATAATCCACATCGACTCGTAGTTGGTGGTGTCTCAGGTGGAGGGGAATTACAAGGTCAGGAATGATCAGTTAATTTAGTACCTGATGTTGGTAAAGTCTCTATTACCAAAACTACCTACATATCAAATACTCCACATTCCTCGTGAGCAAAATTCAAAAGATAATTCCCACTCAAAACTTGCTACTTCCACAACTGGATATCAAACGTGAAGGAGGAGAATCATGGATATTAAGATCCTAAGTATTCATGGACCTTGGGAAGTCGCTACCCTCGATCCTAAAAATTCATCATGGATGACACCATTATAAGCTTATCTCAAACACGAAAAACTTCCAGAAGATTGGGTAGAAGCACAAAGACTCAGGATGCAAGCTGTAATGTTCACAATCATAGATGGGGAGCTTTACAGGCAATCCTTCTCCGGACCTTTTCTAAAGTTTTTACCGATGCATGAGGCAGAATATGCATTGTGTGAGGTTCACTAAAGAATTTGTGGCGAACACCTAGGCGGAAGAGCCTTGGCACAAAAAAAATTTCGTCAAGGGTTCTACTGGCCATCCATGAAGAACGATGTGATAGACTTCGTCCAAAAATGTAAAAGCTGTCAACTCCATGCGACCACAACTCATCTACCACCAATTGCTCTCACTGAAATCTTCAAAGCCTGTGGTCGTTCGCCCAGTGGGGAATAGATCACCTAGGACTTCTTCCCATAGCAACCGACCAAAGAAAGTTTCTAATTATGGTCATATATTATTTCACCAAATGGGTAGAAGCAGAGCCTCTTGCAAAAATAACTGAGAAAAATGTCAAACAATTCGTCTGGAAAAATATCGTCCGTTGGTTCGGCATTCTGGCGATAATCATTACAGATAATAAAACTCAATTCACTAGGAAAAAATTCACCCAGATGTGTGATGATCTAAAAATTGACTTTCGTCACACTGTCGCAGCGCATCCTCAGGCTAATAAACAAATAGAAGTAACAAACCTCATTATCTTGAAGGAACTAAAAACCCGCCTCCAGGAAGCAAAGGGGCAATGTCTGGACGCACTTCCAAACGTATTATGGGCATATCGCACCACCCAGAAGACCCCACTCGGAGAAACCCCGTTCAATCTATGTTACGGCTCAAAAACTGTCCTCCCAGTCGACATCGACATACCAAGCGCTCGCGTTCAGACCTTTTATCCAGAGCAGAACGAGGAATTGCTTCGAAAAAACCTTAACTTTATTTCAGAAATAAGAAAAGAAGCGGCGCAGCGCGCAACAGCCTATCAAAGATGAGTTCCCCGCTACTATGATAAGAAAATGAAACCAAAGCCCGTTAACATTGGAGATCTCGTCTTACTCAATGTGGAGGCAGTAGGAAAGGGGCCACAAAAAGATAAATTATCACCAGCATGAGGACCATTCATTATCTCTGAAACTATAAAACCTGGAACATACAAACTCAGAATAGCTGAGGGAAAGACTCTTCCCTGGACATGGAATGCCAGGAACTTACGATGATTATATCAGTAACAATTGTTTTGAAAACAATAATAATTCTTTAAAAGATTATTGATGTTTACACACATGAGTTATGATCAAAATAGTATTTTCCCTGGTCTTATTATCATGGGGACGCTCCAAGCTTATTTACTCAAACGTCCATAATCAACATCACAATAGTAAGCCCTTGATCGATTCTACCTCGCGGTAAGAACACGCTGCAGGTCCATGCCCCAAATGACCCCTCACTGCCCCAGGTCGAAATTGCCCCTCGATAGGTCACAGTAATGCAAGGGAAAGCCCACCTCGCGTATGCCAAACAGCTGGGAGGGTCTATCCCTCGCCATCTCCAAGTGGCCTCTCACTACCCCGGATCGAAGGTATGCCCTTCTCCCTCGCAGTAGATCACGGCACCGTCAGGGCCTGCCGCCCTCATGGCTACCTCGGTTCGAAGATTGGTACTTCACTGTCACAATCAACAAACTGATTGTAGGGTCTACCTGTCGCCGTCTCCAAGTGGCCTCTCACTGCCCCGGATTGAAGGTACGTCATTTTCCCCCATTTTAGGTCACGACATCGTCAGGGCCTGCCCCCCTCGCGGTTGCCTCAATTCGAAGGTTAGTACTTCACCATCACAATCAGCAACACCCCCCGGTTTGGATATCTTAATTTTTGCTTGGCCAGCAGGTTAAGATATCACCTTGTCTCGTCCTCCAAACTTTAAACATCTAAGAAAGAGGATTGTGAACACGCTTAAATCAACGGAGTCAAAACCGCACAAGCTCAACATCAAAGAAAAGCTCAACGCTAGAAGGAAAATTGTAAATGCAATTCAAAGAAGCACATAAAAGTGGCATACAAATTGTCTAAGGATGATACAAAATACAAATACAAGAGTACAGAAACGGATACAAAGACAGTCATAAAGTAATGACATCATACAAACTCGACTAAATAAAGCAAACATGCAAAGGCAAGACCGCTACTTGCCAACTACATCTACCTCAGAGTCAGAACCCGAGCCATCATCATCAAAAAGATCTTCCAAACTAAGGCCTGAGACATCACACTCAAGCCTCCTGGACACCATCTGAAGTGCCTTCAACACTTCATGCCTAAGAGCAACTTCGCAAACGTTTTCTATCTAGGGCTCTACCTCTCTGGTCCAGACTTCCTCACAAATCTCTTCTCCAAGTAAACAATGATCACGTATGTAGTACAATGAATTCATATACTCGGCAAGCCCGGCAGCCTTTAGCTCTGATGCCCGATCCTCTGAAGAAAATCACTCCACCTCAGCCTTCGAAACCCCAGCTCCATCTCCAAACATGAAGTCTCCTCCTAAGCAGCCTTCAGCAACTGTGTAGTCTTTTCTACAGAGGATTTCTCTGTCTGCAATGCCGCTCAGGCCTCCTCAACCTTAGCATTCAACTCCAACCCAATCCGCTGAAATCGAGATATATCTTGATCTCATTCCTCTCTCGAGACAACAAGTGAATCCTTTGCCACCCGGAGCTTCTCCTGAAAAGTCAAGTATCCATCATTCAAGCTTACATAATGATCGTTATGCGTGAATGTTATATAAACCTGAGATTCAATTTGCAACCAAGAAGAAAAAGATCATAAGTGCACAAAAGTAACCAAACCAAATACCAAATAAAAGAATGCTTACTTACCACATCTTTCATTGCCTTCAAAGAAGAAGAAACTTGGAGGGCAGGAACCTCTGAATGGGGGAACTCGGGGGGGGGGGGGGGCAGTAACCTTGATCGGACAATCTTTTTTCCTTGAACAAGATGAGGCTCCATATCTACGCCAATGTCGCCCTTCAACACCAGTTTTCACTTCTGATCACAAACAAGAGGCACTGTCATAGCACGCTCTGAATCAGTTGATATCCCACACTACGACAGGCGTTTCTCCTCCACAAATAAAGAAATGTTGAACAAATGATTTGTCAACTCCAGAGGCTCTGTAAATCCCAACACCGGAGAGAAGTCTCGTTCTCGTCCCTTCTAACGACGACAACGATCAAGTAGAAATTTCCAAAGCTCCGGCAGACCCCAGGAATTTTGAACATAGCCGAACAAGGTATTATCATGACAGCGATCCGTCCGACTCTCAAAGTCAAGCCAACTCTTGTTGTTGTAGATCTCAATATGGCCGCTGCCATCAATGCGGATCTCACACCATTCTTTAAACAAGTCCAAGGAAAATCTAGAGTCATGCTCTTGGAAAAAACGCAACTAGCCTCATGATACGTGTCATCCCAAGCGGAGTGAATTGCGACATAGGGACGTCGAAAAATTTCAAAATATCAACCACTTATTCGCACGGTGGAAATCAGAATCTGGATCGCAGTATCATCTCACATACCGTCAGCCAGCCCTTCGGCGGATTCCGAACTCTTTCTTCAATATGGGGTATCCTTACTTCAAGATCGGCAGGTATTCCGTATCATTTTCTCCAAACCATAATTTGCTCAGAGGTACGTGTGGAGCACAATCTTATTGGACAACCATGCGTGCTACGCTTCAAAACCTAAAAAATAAGATGAGACAAAAATCATAAAAAATAGTCGCTCACGGCAGGAATAATGTCACCCCATATGCATGATAATCGCGCCTTGGGCACTCAAAGGATCCGCCCGCACGCAATCATCCGCAACCAAATCACAAGCACGGAAAAACCACGCAAGTGCACAAGAGTGTGTAAGGAAATGCATAAAAGCGCATACGCACGTGCACACAAACTTGCACACCTGGAAGCGTGTAAGCGCGTTCGCCCAGAAGCGCACGAGAGCTTGCGCCCAAACGTGTGCGCGCTCGGAAATACACAGGCGCACGCGCCCGGAAGCGCACGGGCGCGCGCGCCCGGATGGATGCACGACCGAGTGCGTGCGTGTGCGCCCGTTATGCACGCGGGTGCGCGCACGCCCGGATTCACGCACACTCGGGAACGCTCAGGCATGCGTGTCCAATTCTGCGTGGGCACATGCGCGTGTGGGCGCCCGTACAGAACTGCACGCAGGCGCGCACAATCGGGCCCGCGTGTAACGGTCTCCTCAGCACGAAGCTCGAAAAATTGACCGTCAACACCCCCAGCATCCAGCTCGAAAGGGTTCAGCCTTAATAGATCAACAAACCGTACACCCCAACCCCTCTCCATCCATGGGCGGGTTATTGGAGACCGCAATCTCCCTTTGATGAGAAGTGATCCAGTTAAGCACCCCTATAGAGACTTCCCAGGAGGTCATCCATCCAGAATTTTTCCAGCCCGAGCACGCTTAACTATAAAGTTCTTTCACTTCTCATCACCAATTGAGGTGTAACTCAATTGGTGATGAGAAGTGAAAGTACTTTATAGTTAAGCGTGCTCTGGCTGGAGTAGTCTTGAGATGGGTGTCCTCCTGGGAAGTCTCTGTACTATCCTCTTAACTTGACTTTCTCTCATCAAAGGGAGATAGCGACCTTCAACAACCTGCCTGTGGGCTTGGAGAGGAGTTGGGGTGCATGGTCTGAAGACCAATTTATGTTGAACCCTTTTGAGCTGGATGCTGGGGGTGTCAGCAGTTGTCCTTTCGAGCTGCGTGCTGGGGAGGCCGTTACCAAAAAGTACACTTTTTGTGACGGCCTCCCCAGTACGCAGCTCGAAAGGACGACCGTCAGCACCCCCAGCATCCAACTCGAAAGGATTCATCCTTAACAGGTCTGTAGACCGTACACCCTATCCACTCTCCATCCATGGGCAGGTATTTGGAGACCACAGTCTCCCATTTATGAGAAGTGATCCAGTTAAGCGCTTCTGCGGGAACTATCCAGAAGGTCACCAATCCCAGAACTTCTCTAGCCCGAACACGCTTAACTATAAAGTTCTTTCACTTCTCATCGCCAATTGAGTCACGATTACATTGTAATCAAATGATTGAACTTCACAGGTACAATTCATTATGTTGTTTAATATTGTAACAAAAGATATATATAACTTGTTAACTATTTTTATTATTATTATGATGCAGTTAATGTTCCATTGTATTTGAGACACTAAATTAGTATTTTGTCTTTTATTTTGTCTTTCACTTCGATGTGTTTATTGAGAGAACAAAAAAACGTACGGTTATTATGTCTTTTATTTTATTTTTAAGTATTTTAGACCATTAAACAATCATATCAATCTCGTTTACTTTTTCTATAATTTATTTGATTTAAGTCAAAACAATTCTACACCACAGTTGTTTTGCAACAAAAACATGTTAAACAGTTTCTTCATTTCAAACAACACTGCAAACGTTATTTCTCAAAATAGCTTTAATTCTTCTTCCATCACTCTGCAAAATAGCAGAATTTTCATCACTGCTTCTCTCAGGGCATCAACTCAGTAAAATAGAGCCCTAAGTGCTATATATGCAATCCACCATCTTATATAGATAGCAAAATCATGACTTGATATTCACCTTCTTCTGGCTTCCTAAACAGTTTTCATCCTTGAGTTTTTTCTTCACTTTGAATGATGGTGCCATTTGTCTAGCCTGTGAATAAGAAATAGATATATTTGTTCACATTGAATCTATTTTTGAGTTAATAATAAATGAATATATTTCTATGAGAAGCTTGGTGTTTATATTTATTAATAGCAATTGTATCCGAAGACTTCATGAATATGCCAAGTTACTAACCGGCCTTCGTACTTCGCAAATAAATACAAGTCGTGTTTTTGTTTAATAATACAATTCAAATTTTGACATGTATGTATAACTTGTTTGATTGATTGGATTGAACTGTGATGATGCAATAGCTATGAAAATTCATTTATAGTTATTCAAACAATTTCATAGTGTTTATAATAAGTAATATCACAAGAAATTAACAAAACATAAGTATCCTAATTGTTGGGAATGCGAGCAATCAATCCCGACCAGAGCACCTATTTTAAATTTTAGGCGAGCAACCTGCGCGACCGCATTGAGCGGTATGTCATCGCAACAAAATAACACAATGCAAAAAGAATAAAAGCACACAGAGATTTTAACGTGGAAAACCCAATTGGGTGAAAAACCACGGGACGATCGGAGTCCAACCCGAAAAGCCTCCACTAAAAGTGTGTGAAAAACACACGCACGGATTACAGGCTTTCCCTCCACCGATCCACAAAGGATCTTCACCAGCTTCGCACTACACAATACAATAAATAGTAACAGAAAAATTGCAAGTTACCGACCGGCGGATGAGACAGATTACACAAATCCTCTCCAAGATGCCTCTTCGAATCCTTGTCAATATCTGCTCCAGATCCAATCCGTGTAGGCGAAGTACTCCTTGTCAACGTCGTACAACAACGTCTGAAAGCTCTCTCAAACTAAGACAATTGCCGCAAAGGCCTCTCTAGAAATCTTTCAATGCTTGAGTTTGGAGAGAAGTGGATGCATTACCCCTCCTCCTTCATTCCTATTTATAGGGCCAAAATCAAGGAGATAGGTGTGGTAGATGGCATGTGGATGAAGCTTCCATGAAGCTTCCTTGGTCAAAAACACATGTCATGAAACTTCCTTTGGACAATTTCCTAGAAGCTTCCTTTAAGAGCACATGTTGAATTTCAAGTCAAAGACGGCTAATCCTTTTCATACTTGTCATGAAACACATGTTTGAAAAGTATAATCAAAGTTGGCTAGCCTCTTTCACACTTAGGAGGAAATTATCTTAACAAATCTCCCCCTTTTCGACTAAGTGAAGAAATCCTGTCATTCTGACAATCTTCCCCAGAGTCTTTAATTTGCCTCCCTCCATGTCCTCCATCAATATGTCTCCACTTTCGATCAGCAACACCAAATTCGAGTTAATGAGACTCGAACTCAACAGCTTTTCCACAAAGGACGGGAACTGTACCCAACAACTTATTCTCCCCTTTGCTTTATGTGGAGAGAACCGCCATGCCGACGATCCTAACGCAATGCTCGAACTTCCCCCTTGGCACGGTCTTGGTCAGCATGTCTGCCCCATTGTCATCAGTGTGTACCTTCTGAAGATCAAGCTCTTTCTGCTCCAGGACATCTCGTATCCAATGATACCGAGTGTCGATGTGCTTCGACCTCGAGTGAAACGTGGGGTTCTTCCCCAAGTGAATTGCGCTCTGACTGTCACATAGGAGTGTGTATCGGTCCTGAGTGAATCCAAGTTCTTTGATGAACCTCTTCATCCAAAGCAACTCCTTCCCAGCCTCAATAACCGCAATAAACTCAGCCTCTGTGGTGGATAGTGCAACACACTTCTGTAGTCTCGACGCCCACGAGACAGCTCCCCCTGCAAACAGAATCATGTATCCGGACGTCGACCTCCTTGAATCCACATCTCCAGCCATGTCAGCATCAGTATAGCCCAGCAGCTCTGGCTCACTGTCTCCAAATCTCAACGTCAAATCTGACTTCCCCTGCAAGTATCTCAGTATCCACTTCACTGCGCTCCAATGCTCTCTCCCAGGATTGGAGAGAAATCTACTGACGGTCCCAACATCATGCGTAATATCCGGACGAGTACACACCATCGCATACATGAGGCTCCCAACTGCAGATGCATACGGAACCTTTTGCATCGCCTCGATCTCCTCGGGTGTGCTGGGGCACTGATCAGCGGTAAGCCTGAAGTGAGCTGCAAGCGGCACGCTCACCTTCTTTGCCTGATCCATATCAAACCTCTGCAGTACTTTGCGGATGTACCGCTCCTGGGATAACCAAAGTAGTCTGGCTCCCCTGTCTCTGCGAATGTGCATCCCTAAAATGGTCTTCGCAGCACCCAGATCCTTTATCTCAAAAGTGGAACTCAACTGTCGCTTCAACTCAGCAATGCGAGCAGTGTTCCTCCCGACGATCAACATATCGTCCACGTACAACAGCAGAATGATGAAGTCCTCTGAAGCATACTGCCTGATGAACACGCAGTGGTCAAGGGTGGTCCTCCTGAAGTCGATCTCCCCCATAAAGGAATCAAACTTCCTATACCATTGTCGCGGGGCCTGCTTCAGACCATATAAACTCTTCTGCAAGCGACACAAAAGACCTTCCTTCCCTCTGACACTAAAGCCCTCAGGCTGCTCCATGTAAAGCTCCTCCTCAAGATTGCCATGCAGAAAGGCGGTCTTGACATCCATCTGCTCAACCTCCAAATCTAGCCTCGCAGCGAGGCCAAGGACGACACGAATAGATGATATCTTCACCACAGGTGAGAAGATCTCATCGAAGTCTACACCATGTCGCTGTCCAAAACCCTTCACCACCAGCCTGGCCTTGTACATAAGAGGTGTGGAGAAATCACCCTGCTTCACCCTGAAAATCCACCGATTCTTCAAGGCCTTCTTGCCCTTAGGCAATCTAACCAAGTCATACATGTGGTTCTTCTTCAGCGACTGCATCTCTTCCTGCATAGCAACCATCCACTGACGCTTCTCGATGCTCTCCACAGCCTCGACATAACTCTCAGGCTCCCCCCGCATCAGTCAGCAATATGAACTCTGATGTAGAATATCTAGCGGGTGGGTGCCTTGCTCGATCAGACCTCCGCAGGGCCAGCTCCGGGGCCGGTGCAGGTATATCATCAGCAATATCCTCAGCGGCTCCTGGTTCACCATCAGTGGTGATATCATGATCCGGAAGGGTATCAGTACCCTGTGCCGGCTCAGGCTCAACATCCTCTTCAGTGTCGTCATCTCCAACTATAGGCAACTCTGTAGTAGTGGGAGAGTCAACCTCAATCTCACCAGTCTCCTCAGGATCACCAACAATCTGATCCTCACTGAAAATAGCACCACGGCTACGTACAAGCTTCTTCTCAACTGGATCAAAGAACCTGTACCCAAACTCTCCACTGTAGCCATACCCCAAGAAAACGCACTGCCGGGCCTTCGAGTTTAACTTCGATCTCTCGTCCCTGGGGACGTGCACAAAGGCTTTGCAGCCAAACACCCGCAAGTGACTGTAAGAGGGGTCTTTCCCATACCAAACCCTATCTGGGACATCCTCCTGTAATACTGAACTCGGAGAGAGGTTGATGACATGCGCTGCAGTAAGAAGAGCCTCGCCCCAGAACATCCCTGGCAGCTTCGACTCAGATAGCATGCACTGAATCCTCTCCATCAGTGTCTGATTCATCCTCTCAGCTACTCCATTCAGCTGCGGCGTCTTAGGAGGGGTCTTCTCATGTCTGATGTCATGGTCCCTGCAGTACTCGTCAAACGGACCTATGTACTCTCCCCCATTGTCGGACCTGATGCATCTCAGCTTCTTCCCAGATTGTCTCTCCACCTCAGCGTGGAATCTCCTGAAAGTATCAAGGACCTGATCTTTGGTCTTGATAGCATAGACCCAAAGCTTCCTTGAATGATCGTCGATGAAAGTAACAAAGTATAAAGCTCCTCCTCTAGTCTGGACCTTCAGAGGTCCGCAAACATCAGTGTGAACTAGCTCCAAAGGCTCTGTTTTCCTGGTGGACGTGTGGCTGTGGAATGAAACTCTATTCTGCTTCCCAGCCATGCAGTGGTCACACCTCTCCAAATGAACGTCAGAAATGTCACTGATCAGCTTCTTCTTCGCCAGGCATCCCAATCCCTTCTTGCTAATGTGTGCCAGCCTCCTGTGCCATAAGGAAGTGGATGCCTCATCCCTGACAGAGTTTGCCTGAGCAACTTCAGGCTTCCCCTCCAGGTAGTACAAGCCAGAATCTCTATAACCCCTTGCCATCACAAGTGATCCTCGGATTAGCTTCCAAAAATCTCCTCCAAAGACACTCAGGTGTCCTTCATCTCCAAGTCTTCCAACAGATATCAGATTGAAGCGGATGTCTGGCACATGTCGCACATCCCTCAGAACTAATAAGGCTCCAATACTCGTCTTCAAATGCATGTCTCCGCGCCCAAGCACCTTGGACGTATCCCCATTGCCCATCCTCAACACCCCACAGTCATGAGTGGTATAAGTGGCAAATAACTCCCTGTTGTGGGAGACATGTGCAGAAGCTCCAGAGTCAACGATCCAACATCGATCGTCACACGAGAGTGCAGCCGTGACGTCGTCGCCAACAATAATGACGTCGTCCTCCTCAGTTGAAACGGTGGTTGTCGTGTGACCCTCATCTTTGCCCTCAGTGGCAATCTCATTCTTCTTCTGATCGTTCTTCCACGAATAACAGAATTTCTTGATGTGCTCCTTCTTATGGCAGTAGTGGCATTCCACGTTCTGATAACGTGACTTCGACTTGCCCCTACTCTGACTTCTATCCTCCTTCCTTCCTCGGCTCTTACTCCTTCCTCTCCCCCTGGTCTCAGTAAAGAGAACGTCGACTCGTGAAGAAGAGCCTGAAGTTCCCTGAGACTTTCGTCTCACCTCCTCATTCAAGATCCCACTCTTGGCGATCTCCATGGAAACAATCCCCTAGGGGGAGGAATTGATCAAAGAAACTCTGACCATCTCCCAAGAGTCTGGAAGTGACTTGAGTAGCCACAATGCATTCACCTCATCTCCGAATGTCACCTTCATAGCAGTCAGGCGATCAATAATCCCCTGGAACTCGTTGACATGATCCAAAATAGGAGAGCCCTCCCAGTATCTGAACTCTCCAAGCTTCTTCAGCAAATACAACTTGTTGATGCCCGTGCTCTTGGCATACAAGGTTTCGAGCGTCTTCCACAGATCCTTTGCATCATTGATACTAGCCACATGGTTATAGACGTTCGGCTCTACGAACCGTCTAATAAACCCACACAGCTTCCGATGCTCCACCTTCCATTTCGCAGGATCCGTGTCCTTTGGCATCTCCTCAAAGATAGGAGCATGCCAACCCTTCACATATATCAAATCCTCCATCAATAAATGCCACTGGTGATAATTGGCACCATTCAACTTTACCATCTGATCCGAACCAGAACCTGATGTGGACTCCATCTCGCTCTGCCAACTGGCCGGACCGACCACTGATCTTTGAGTCGACTATCTCAAAGTATGCAACTGGAGAGGATAGCCAGCGGGCCAATGGTCGTAAACTACCACTCCCAATTGCACACCCGAGATCCCGATCGACTCGTCCTGAAACCCCAAAGGTCAGCCCGGTAACTGCTCTGTCACTGAACTTGCTCGATCACGAACCTGGCTCTGATACCACTTGTTGGGAATGCGAGCAATCAATCCCGACCAGAGCACCTATTTTAAATTTTAGGCGAGCAACCTGCGCGACCGCATTGAGCGGTATGCCATCGCAACAAAATAACACAATGCAAAAAGAATAAAAGCACACAGAGATTTTAACGTGGAAAACCCAATTGGGTGAAAAACCACGGGACGATCGGAGTCCAACCCGAAAAGCCTCCACTAAAAGTGTGTGAAAAACACACGTATGGATTACATGCTTTCCCTCCACCGATCCACAAAGGATCTTCACCAGCTTCACACTACACAATACAATAAATAGTAACAGAAAAATTGCAAGTTACCGACCGGCGGATGAGACAGATTACACAAATCCTCTCCAAGATGCCTCTTCGAATCCTTGCCAATATCTGCTCCAGATCCAATCCGTGTAGGCGAAGTACTCCTTGTCAACGTCGTACAATAACGTCTGAAAGCTCTCCCAAACTAAGACAATTGCCGCAAAGGCCTCTCTAGAAATCTTTCAATGCTTGAGTTTGGAGAGAAGTGGATGCATTACCCCCTCCTCCTTCATCCCTATTTATAGGGCCAAAATCAAGGAGGTAGGTGTGGTAGATGGCATGTGGATGAAGCTTCCTTGGTCAAAAACACATGTCATGAAACTTCCTTTGGACAATTTCCTAGAAGCTTCCTTTAAGAGCACATGTTGAATTTCAAGTCAAAGATGGTTAATCCTTTTCATACTTGTCATGAAACACATGCTTGAAAAGTATGATCAAAGTTGGCTAGCCTCTTTCACACTTAGGAGGAAATTATCTTAACACTAATGTTAACCTTGCCTTCGATGTTTTCATCTCCCTCCTTTAATGGGGGAGGAGACAAATTTTTTGCATATATCTTTTTACTACTCGGTCGACAAAAATGAACAAAACGTAAGTATCCTAATGTCATTGATTGTTTGTCAATATAAACACCATCCCCAAAATGAAGGGTCGCACATCGGCAAGAATACAATTGATCTCAATATTCCAATGTGAATTAGATGAAATGGAAGACCAATAATAGTTAGTCATGTTTAGGGACACTGTGTGGCTCAACACCATCCCCAAAATTCATTTCAAACAACACTGCAAACGTTAATTCTTTAAATAGCATCAATTCTTCTTTCATCACTCTGCAAAACACCAGACTTTCCATCACTGCTTCTCTCGGCATCAGCTCTGTTGAAATTGTTGAAGTGAAAAGTGTTGGAAGTCGGGCTGACTGATTGGGAAATCCGCACAGACCACAATGATCGTGCGGACTAGGCGGATAGCTTTGGCGGATAGCTAGCCTAGACGGACAGCCGGTTTCGGCTGTAGTTCTTCTCTCTGGCGGTCTAGAACAGCAAGCACCCTGGTGGAGTAACCAGGCGAATAGGGATGTCTATCCGTAGGTAGTGGCAGACTTAGTTTGGAGTTCACCGAATCTGGCAGGATTTGTGTGGCGGACTCTTTTGGAGCTCGCTGGTATTCGGCATGGTTCTGTGCTTGCAGTCTGGATATTAGATCGTGGATGTCAGCACAGATGTGCGGACTGGTTACCTAGAGGTCGCGCGGTCTGATGGAGAAGTCCGCAAGGTGGCGGACTGGAGTTGTTCAATGCGCACGATCTTGGTATAAAGTGGCGCAGTTACTTGGAGACCGCGGAGCTTGTTGTGGACTTGGTCTGGTGGGACTAATTCTAGCTGGTTGCCTAACTCGCCGAGTTCTCCTGTTGTGGAATGCTACGGGTATTTGTCGAGTTTGGCAGATCAACTGGGCACGGATTTTGCTTTAGTCACGGGCTGCAGGTTTGCGCGGACTGGAAGTAGTGTCCGCGGGGTTAGCTTTCTGGTGTCGGTGTTCGGCAATCTGCCTTGCTGTGTTCGCCATGTTTGTGGTTTGATGTAAGGCATGGCAAACTGGTCGTTTTATCCGGCTTGTTGACAGTTACAACCTTAGTGAACAGGTGTTAATATCCGCACTGTGCGGATACATGGTGTTAGCTAACAGGTTGACGGGCGATTATCCTATCGGTATGGGTGGTGATGGCACTCCTCCTCACACCTATAAATAGGAGCCCTCAGCACGTCATAAATAAGCAGTGAACAGTAAGAGCTAGCTCGCGTTTGGTTTTTGCAATTACGGTTTTCTAACCGTTGTACCTAGAAAGTTGAATCTGTGCAGACTATGCGGCTAACATCAGGCTGCTAGGCGACTTGTGGAAGCTTGGTGTGGATCAATTCGCGGATACAGTCATCAGTTAGCAGCAGGTCGCAGTCTCAACAACTTAATCTCTTCCTCGGAGTTGTGGATAAGCAGAGCAGTTCGCCCGATCAATCAGCGGGTTCTGTTCGTGTTCCTTCAGCATTTCAATAATAGCAGTCTGCGCGGTTAGCCGCGGATAGGTGGCTTCGACGGTCTCGGCGGACTCGGCTGGCGGTTAGGCGACTTGTGCGGTTACATATCTCTGTCTGCGCAGTTTACTTCTTGTGGCTGTTTTTGTTTCTCTTGGTTGCATTGTAATCATGTCATGCAATGTATACCTCGCTCTGTAAAAAAAGTTAATTTCAATTAGAAACTTGTGTTGTTGTTGCTGATGTTTTTTACTTGTTTTCGATTGTGGTTGAGTGTTCCTATGAACTCGATTTCAACTTCCCATAAATTTATACAAGCTCAGTAAAATAGAGTCATAAGTGTTATATATGTAATCCACCATCTTATATAGATAGCAAAATCATGACTTGACATTCATCTTCGTCTGGATTCCTAAACAATTTTCATCCTTGAGTTTTTCTTCACCTTGAATGAGGGTGCCATTTGTCTAGCCTGTCAAAAAGAAATAGATATATATGTTAACATTAAATATGTTTTTAAGTTAATAATAAATGAATATACTTCTATGAGAAGCCTGGTGTTTATATTTATTAATAGCAATTGTATCCGAAGACTTCATGAATATGCCAAGTTACTAACCGGCCTTCGTACTTCGCAAATAAATACAAGTTGTGTTTTTGTTTAATAATACAATTCAAACTTTGACATGTATATATAACATGTTTGATCGATTGGATTGAACTCTAATGATGCAATAGCTATGAAACTTCATTATAGTTATTCAAATAATTTCATAATTTTAATAATAAATAATATCATAAGATATAAACAAAACATAAGTGTCCCGATGTTAACCTTGCCTTCAATGTATTCATCTTCCTCCTTTGGTGGGGGAGGAGACAAATTTTTCGCGTATCACTTTTTACTAGTCCGTGAACAGAAATGGATAGAGATATTCATTGTTAGTCAATATCAATACCATCCCCAAAATGAAGGGTCGCTCGTCGACAGTAATACAATAGAACTCAATATTTCAATTTGAATTAGATGTTATGGAAGACCAACAATAGTTATTCATGTCGGGACAATGTGTGGCTCAAATTTGATGGAGAACTCTGATGTCACCGTAAGAAAGCGAAAAGCAAGTTCAAGGCCTTTCTTATTGACATACAAAAATGATCTGGGGCATACCTTTGGTGAAGTCAACATCATTATAGAAGCGAAGAATTAGATGTCTACTATCAATTGGTACATGTGTTCCAATTACACAAATAACACATGTGAAATCAACTCTAGTAATAATGATAACTAGAGTGAAGTCAACTCACACCTTTGGTAAATTTATGTTATGTGAAGTCAACTCTAGTAATTAGATGTCTACTATCATTATTACTAGAGTTGGTTACGCATAGCATTGTCAACACACACACTCTTCACATAAAATAAATTTACATAATGCACATGTGTTCCAATTACACAAATAACACATGTGTACCCCTCGCTATATGCACTACTACAATCCCACAGCCATAGGCGAAATTTTTCTGTCCGGATCATGGACATAGATCTGTGTTCGGGACCCGCGTGATTGATGACGCGTGGCGCATTACTTAAAAGTTTTTTTTCATTCAGTTATATCCTTATTTGGGGCGCATTATTTTTGCTAACGCTTTCTCTCCTCCAGATACAACGCAAAGGGTTTCTTCATCGCCTCTGGCAGTGCTATCTTCTCCGGAGAATTTTCGGCTATTTTTGAAATCTCTGGCGGCATTGCGCGATTCTCAAAGATAATGTAGTTATTCTTTATCGCCTCGAATAGCTTTAGGATAGTATAGTGGATCGGTCTTATTGTTCTTCATTAACCCTAACTACGGCATTTTTGGTGAGGCAAAATACACTTTGTTTGCTTGAAGTGGGTAGAAAAATGTCAGGTTCAGTTCTAGTTGTTATTTATTCGAGTGATAATTGAGATGGTTGAGTTGTATCCTAGCTATTTTCATTGTATCTGAGAGATTTCATTTGTATCCGAGAGAATTTATAAGTATTCAACGAAGTTTATGTCTTGTTGATATGCTAACATTGATTCTCTTGCACATCAGGTAAACTATTATGATAAGAGGAGAGGTCAAACCTCATATTTTAAGCTCTAGATATTTTGTGTCTTCCTTTGCAACCTCTGTACGCGGGTGCTCGAAACATACGGAGGAAGATCTAAGTGGAATCTGCTCCCCGTTGCCCCCAGCTAGGTATTTATAGTAAAACCTAGGGTTAAGATCCGCAAAGCCCCCAAACCCATTATTCGTCCGAATATACACTTACAATCTCCTCCTATATTCGTGACAAATAACGGTGACGTTTCGGGGTGCTGGAGCGTAGACATAATAATAATCCAACCTAAGCAAGACAATCAGGACAGATCATACTAATAAATCAAAAATAAAGGTTTTGCCTATACGGCAAACCACCACACAGATGCTATCCCAATCAAAGTCTGAATTATTACAAAACAAAACAAAACATGAATCAAACGTTTGATGATTTTACTCATCTAGTAGATCATCGTCATCCATGTCCAGGTCTACAGCTCCACCAAAATCTCCATCGTAGCCTGCAAGGAATTTCATGAATCAGACTCAATGAATTCATAAACATATGCAGTAACATTTAAAGTAAACTAGCTCTTACTAAATGAGCTTAGCACTTCTAGCAACGGTGAAGTAACTCTGTCAGCATCTCATCCAGTCTAACTAGGACTAGTCACGTTACCTTACTCATTACTGATCACTATGTGCATCACCAACACATGTGGGCACACATCACGTGCAACATTATCAAATGTGGAATAATGTGCTATGACCAATAATGTTTAGATTAACATATACAACGACTTTCAATTCCCAGTTGAATAGCTCTTGAATCAACTTACAATGAGAGGATGTTAGGTTATCAAATGTGGAATAACCCGCATCCAACCATCTTGGGTTTTCATCAAAAAACTATTTGGGGTTTTCAGTCTGTCACTTATTAGATGCTTGAATGTTGGCAGCTATAGGCTCGTGCATATCAAAACATAAACGTTGGAGGAAAGTTTCATATTTCTATGAACTTTAATCCCATTTCCCCCGATGTTTTGATTGTGAGAGCTCTATTTAATCCTTTAGTAAGGGCGTCTGCAACATTATCTTTCGTTCGCACATCTACCAGGGTAACAATCCCTTGGCTTGTGAGAGAGGTCAACCAGGCCTGTTTCATCCTGAGTTGCCTTCTTTTGCCATTGAACAAAGTGTTCGTGGCAACCGTTTTAGTAGCCTGATTATCGCAGTAAACTGCAACAGAACTCAGTTTCAGGCCCGATAGTGGAATGTCCATCACCAAATCTCTTAACCACTATGCTTCTTCACCAGCCGAAGCTAGAGCATAGAGTTTGGATTCCATGGATGAGAGTGCAATGCATGACTGTCTCTTGGACTTCCAGGCTACAGCTGCTCCTCCTAGTGTAAAGAGGAATCCACTAGTGGACTTGCTGTCGTTTATTTCTGAGCACCATGATGCATCAGAATATCCTTCCAGAACGGGAGGATGACCACTATAACATAAAGCATACTTTCGGGTGTGCTTTAAGTAACGCATCAGCCTATCGAGGGCATCCCAATGGTCTTGGCCAGGATTGCTAGTGAACCTACTTAACATGCCGACTGTGAAGGCTATGTCAGGTCTCGTACAGACCATAGCGTACATGAGGCTACCAAGCAGTTTAAAATAATCTAACTGTCGAACCGCAGCTCCATCATTGGGCTTTAAGCGGTTAGAATAGTCGTATGGTGTCTCAGCCGCTTTACGTTCACTGTATCCCCACGTGTCCAACAAGGACTGGATGTAGTGGCTTTGACTTAGGGAAATGCCATGTTTCCCAAAGCTCACTTGCATACCTAGTATAGTGTCAGCTATACCTAGGTCCGTCACGCTAAATTCTTTAATTAGACCTGACTTTACGTCATCCACTTCGGATTGATCAGATCCAAGAATAAGCATATCATCCACATACAAGCATATTATGGCGACGTGGTCTGATCTATGATGTATGTAAAGACATTTATCCGAGAGACTCGACATGAATCCCATGCTCTTTACAGTATAGTCAAACTTCTCATGCCATAATTTCAGCGCTTGCTTCAATCCGTATAGCGACTTTAAAAGCTTACAGACCTTGTTTTCGTGACCGTCTACAATGAAACCTTCAGGTTGACTCATGTAGATCTCTTCGGTCAGATCTCCGTTCAAGAACGCAGTCTTAACATCCATTTGATGAACAATAAAGTTCTCAATGGCCGAAATAGCAAGAAGAACCCTAATGGTTGCTAAGTGACACACGAGTGAGTATACGTCAAAATAGTCTACTCTACTTACTTGTGTGAAACCTTTAGGCACTAGACGTGCTTTATACTTAGCTACGCTACCATCGGGATTTAACTTCTTTTTCAGAACCCACTTGCACCCGACAGTTTTAGCCCCTATTGGCTTATCAACTAACATCCAGGTGTCGTTCTGAAGGAGAGAGTTCATCTCATCCTCAATTGCTTCTTTCCAGAGTAGGGAATCCCTTGATCTCATCGCTTCCTTAAAATTAGATGGATCGGCCTCGACGTGGTAAGTGACAAAATCACTACCGAAGGTTCTAGGGGTTCGCTCTCTCACTGAAGTCCTTCTAGACTCTAGGCCAGAGTTGTCTACCGGAACGGAATAGGAGGTGCTCGGTACTGATTCAGGATCTTCGTCAGTAATAGTTGCTTGCATACCTGGGATCGTTAAGTTCTTATCTTTGAGGAACTTATCCTCGAAGAACACTGCATCCCTAGATTCAATAATTATATTATTAGACAGGTCTAAGAATCTATCAGCAGCACTATCTTCAGCACAACCTAAGTAGACACATGTATTGGTCCTAGGTCCAACCTTAGACCGTCGAGGGTCAGGAACCCTGACATAGGCTATACAGCCCCAGGTCTTAAGTCTATTTAAAGACGGCGGTCGCTTAAACCAAAGCTCGTAGGGTGTAACCTCTAACTTAGCATGGGGAACTTTGTTCAGAATGTGATTTGCAGTCAAGACTGCTTCTCCCCAATAAGCGGAAGGCATGCCTGCAGTGAGCAGCATAGAGTTCAACATCTCTGTTAACGTTCTATTCTTGCGCTCGGCTATGCCGTTAGATTGGGGGGAGTAAGGAGCAGTGGTTTCTGCTATGATGCCCTGTGAAGCAAGGAAGCATCTGAACTCACTGGACATATATTCTCCTCCTCTATCACTTCTAAACCGCTTAATTTTCATGCTTAACTGGTTTTTTACCCTGGTTTTGAAAAGACAAAACTTTTCAAACGCTTCATCTTTAGTTTTAAGCAACGAAATATGACAAAATCTCGTGCAATCATCTATGAACGTGATCATATACTTCCTCCCACCTCTTGTGACAAAACTCTTAAAGTCACAAATATCGGAATGTATAAGCTCAAGAGGTGTTGTGCTCCTAGTAACCGTACAAAAAGGTTTCTTAGTGATCTTGGTCTGAGCACACACTTCACATTTTCCAAGAGGAGACTTAGTGTCTAGTGTGATCTTATGAGTTCTAGCTACTTGGAACATTTTCCTATAGTTTACGTGTCCTAGTCTCTCATGTAGAGTCCTAGGGCTAACTAAGTTCAATTGAACTTGTTGCACTACCTCATTTGCTAGACTCAAACGGTACATCCTATTCTGGACGTAAGCACATCCAAAGTAATGTGAGTTGATTGACAGAGTCACTCTACCGCCACAGAAGTTAATAGACATACCAGCATCACACAGTAAACTAATAGACACTAAGTTAGCAGATAAGAAAGGAATAAATTTGACGTTCTTTAAAATTAAAGACTTACCTGAGGAGAGCATCAGAGTTGCGTTTCCCACCTTCAGTACGTCGGCTGTGCCACCATCTGTAACAGTCACTGATTCCTTTGCATCCTTCAGCTCTGTCAGAAGATTAGCGTTGTTGCAAACGTGGCACGTTGCCCCAGAATCTAGGAACCAATCCGTGCTGGCCTGCGCGTGTCTGACCATGGCAACAAAGTCGGATGGCTTAGCGTGGCTAACCAGATGAGCCTGGTTGCCTTCTTGCGGTGCTCTAGTTCTTTCTTTCCTCGGTAGCTTGCAGTCAGATGCATAGTGTCCCCACTTATTGCAGTTAAAGCATTTACCCTTAAACTTTTTAGAGGGTCTATCGGTCCTGCAACCTGAGGGCTACTGCGAGGCGGTTTGGTCTTGTGAGAGGGAGGAGCACGCTTGGAGCTTGTAATCATGTTGGCAGCAGCCTTCTGCTTGCCAACAGCTTCCAAAGCGTGCTTCGTCCGGTTCTCGTCCTCAATGCGAATGAAGCGCTTGAGGTCGTTCATACCAACTTGCATCTTCTTGCGGTACATTTCCGTTTTGAAATTGTACCACGAGGAGGGCAGCTTATACATAATTGTGCCGGCAACAAAACTTTCGGGCAGGCTAATGGACTCACTAAGCAGAGAATCAACCAAATTTTCAAAATCTGATACCTGAGGGAGAATGGCTTTCTCCTCGTCGAAGCTGAAGGAGTGGAACTTGTCCACTAGATGAGCTTTGGAGAGGTCCTCCTCCTGTCTGAAGTGCTCCTCTAGGGCTTCCCAGATCTCCTTCGCAGACTGCAGCTTGATGTAGTTCTTGGCCAGACTGGAAGAGAGACAATTCAGTAGGTAGTCCCTGCAGAAATCCTCATCTTCAGCCCACTGTGCCTCATCTGCAGTCCCAGCAACGTCAGCACGAGCAGTCTTGATGGTGTAGAAGACATTCAGGTATTTCATCCCAAATTGCGTGTTCAACTTCCAATCGTTGAACTCGGAGGCCGTGAACTTATCCAACTTGTTCATGGGAACCGGAGAGGACAAGGAAGAATTCCTCATTGCTTCTCTTGCTGCAAGCCCGAACATAGGAACAGAGGCTTGGATCGGCTCCAGGAAAGCGTCGACCAGAGAAATCGTCGAACGGGAGGATCGACGATCGTCGACCGGAAGAGAACGTCGAACGTCGACCGGGAAGAAAACGTCGATCGTCGACCGGGAAAACGTCGACCGGAGGCGTCGAACTGGAGGCTCGACGATCGTCGACCGGAAGAAAACGTCGATCGTCGACCGGAAGAAAAACGTCGAACATCGACCGGGAAAACGTCGACCGAAGGCTTCGAACTGGAGGCTCGACGATCGTCGACCGGAAGAAAACGTCGATCGTCGACCGGAAGAAAAAACGTCGAACGTCGACCGGGAAAACGTCGACCGAAGGCTTCGAACTGGAGGCTCGACGATCGTCGACCGGAAGAAAACGTCGAACGTCGACCGGGAAGAAAAACGTCGACCGTCGACCGGGAAAAAAACTTCTGGAGCGAAAAGCTAGGGCTGGATGCAAGCGGCGACGGCGGCCGATCTCCTCCACCTCTTGATCGGCGAGAAAGAACGTTGCCCCAGACTGACGGAGCTCCTCCTTCTAACGGCGGAAATGACCTGGAAGAAGCGATCCGCGAAAAACGAGGGCGGCAGCTTGCCCCAAACAGGCGACCGGCGACGGGAAGGGCTGGGCTAGACAGATCCTCGATCGGCCTGCAGCGAGCGGCGGCTGGCCCTAGATCCACGCACGGAAGACGAGCACCAGCGAAGGGAACGAACTGTTTCGAGAATGTACGCGGGTGCTCGAAACATACGGAGGAAGATCTAAGTGGAATCTGCTCCCCGTTGCCCCCAGCTAGGTATTTATAGTAAAACCTAGGGTTAAGATCCGCAAAGCCCCCAAACCCATTATTCGTCCGAATATACACTTACAACCTCTACGAGGGTACTTATTGTCAAGATTGACAAAGAGTTATTGAAAGTACTTGAAGACATTGAGATATTGCATTTGTTTCAAATTTCATCTGCCCTACATAATGTCCTGATTTTTTGTGCATTGGTCTTAACATATAGGTCATCAATTACCAGCTTCAGTATTGACTCCATACAGCTAAAATTTTATGTTAATGACGTTGCCATGATAATTGGGTTGTCGAATCGTGGTCAAAGAATGTCTTAAATGTTACCTTGTTTACAATGACAAAGAATGAACAAAATGTTGAAGCCAAAAATGGTCTCAACGAGAGTTCGGACCTTGGGGGTGTAGCTAGCACCTACTTCTCCCAAATCTTGACCTTTGACTAGCAACGAAGAACCTAGAACTGACCCTTAGCCTATGCTGGGAAGTCCCTCCACTAACCCGGAATGTACAACCCCGTATTCGCTGAGTGAGGATCCCAAGCGAGGCATAAGGCCCGCTTATAGGTTTTAAGCTTTTGAGCTGTCTTGCACTCTAGGGGGCCCATTTTGGCTTGACCTTGAGGATATACAAGTAGGGGGAGGAAGAATCTGCCTCCCCCCGGTGGCCCCTCTTTGGGGGGCGGGTGCGGCAAGTTGGCGGACACCCGTCCCGTCCTGGTAGGTGTTAGTTGGAAGCAGTGGGACCGGCCGGAGTCCGGAGGCTCACCCCTGCCCGGAGTGCGTGGCCTGGCGGGGCCAGGTGAGGCGAGACCGGCCTGGGGGCCGGGTTCTCATCCCTGCCTCGCGTCCTGGCGGGCCCAGGTGGGGCGATACCGGCCCGGGGCCGGGTTCCCGCCCCTGCCTCGCGGCCTGGCGGGGCCGGGCGTGGCGAGACCTGCCCGGGGCCGGGTTCTCGCCCCTGCCTCGCGGCCTGGCGGGGCCAGGCGGGGCGAGACCGGCCCGGGGCCGGGTTATCGCCCCTGCCTCGCGGCCTGGCGGGGCCGGGCGTGGCGAGACCGGCCCGGGGTCGGTTTCTCGCCCCTGCCTCGCGGCCTGGTGAGGTCTGGCTGGGCGAGACCGGCCGGGGGCTGGGGTCTTGCCCCAGCTCCCTACTCCCCAGCTGTCTCGAGTGCCCAGGGAGGTTGGAGGGGTGTGGTCGGGCCTCCTCTCGCCCTTGGACCCTTTTACCCCCGAGGTGGAATTTCCCTCTTTACCCCCCGGTATGGAGGTTTTCTATTGGCTAAAGGCTTAGTTGCCTTAGGGGTATTTTGGTCATTTTACCCCCAAGACTTGGAAAAATTATAAATAGACTCTTGACGGTGCCTTGGAGAGCATTCATTCATTCCTTAGCCACTTGAATCTCTTTGGCTTTCTTCCTCCAAGGCACCTAGCTCAAGCATTGGCTAGAGAGGGGGAGACCTCAAAGGTCTTCCGGGTGTGAGGTGGGACCTCCACGCTAGAGCTGAGGGTCAGTTCATAGCTTTCTAAGTCTTCGGTTCGTGACGTTCTTCCGAGCATAGTAGGTGTGAGGTCACCCCTTTCCCCAAGGGTTGAACTCCACATAAGTCAATTTTGGCTTCGGCCATTTTTGGCTTCAACAGTTTTGGTGCGGTGAGCGTGGAGAGTGACCAGCACAGAAAATCTCGGGTGAGTGTCATGGCTAGAGATCTGGGAGGTGGTGATGACTTCGGCGAGCTCCCCAACCGCGGACCCTTCGTAGGAAGGGAGGAGTTCATGGCTTCCATATCAGGCATCATGGAGATGCTGAGAAGCATTGCCCCTCAGGCTGACAGCTCAACCCCCACCCCCTAGGTACTAGCTCCCAGGGGTGTCGGCGAGCTAACCCAGAGTGGTCTCGGCGAGCTGGCTCCTAGGGGGCAAGGCGAGATCACCCCGGCAGGGGGAGAAGTAAGTGTGCCAGATAGGAGACCTGGGAAGGAAAGGATGGTAAAGGGGGTCGAGCGAGACCTCACAGGCCGGGAGCTGTTCCCCAGCCCGGCGAGAGCTAGCCCTCCTGGCGAGCAGGTTGCGCGGATAGAGGTCGTGAGAACCCCCCTCAGGGGGTCACCCTTCAGCGAGTTGATCATCTCAGCTCCCATTCCCGAGGGGTTCAGAGAGCCAGACATGACTTACTATACTGGGAAGGATGATCCCGTCCAGCACCTGCAGTGGTTCGAGGATGCCGTCTCCATCAGGCCGATGACGGATGCCTTCAAGTGTCGCCTCTTTTGCGATCACGTTGAGGGAGAAGGCAAGGGACTGGTTCCATCAACTCCCTCCAAGGTCCATCTTCGGGTTCGAAGACTTGAGTCGGAGCTTTCAGCTTCGCTTCTCCACCTCCAAGAAGAGGAAGAAGGGTCCCGAGTCCCTCTTCCTAATAAAGCAAAGGGCCAAGGAGTCACCGGCCCACTATGTTGACAGGTTCCAGGAGGAGGTCCTTGACATCCAAGAGGTGTCAAGGTATGCCCTCCAGATGGCGTTCACGGTGGGGTTGCGCGAAGGGTTCTTCAAGATGAGCTTGACCAGGAAGGCCCCCCTTTCCTTCGAGGAGCTGATGGAGAGGGCGGCAGAGGAGATAGCCATGGAGGCGGCCAACCCGACCTTTGTGAAGAAGTTGGCAAAGTTGACGGAGGTGGAGCCAAAAGAGCAAGGTGGCCCAAGGCATCATGAAGGAAGGAGGAGAGAGGAGCAGAGAGCTCAGGAGGGTCCGGAGCCAGGCTGGAGGCAGCAGGGAATACCTGCCCAAGGCCCAGGGTGAGCTCTCGTCCCAGGTGGAGAGAACTTTCATGGGGGTCAAGGGAGGTTCAACTTCCAAAGACAAGCCCCAAGGCAGCTCCTACCCCCACCCCAGCATGCCTTGGAGATAGGAGGAGGAGGAAGAGGCAACAGAAGAGATAGCCCAGCCCGCCGAAAGCGGGGAGAAAGAGCATTGCTGTATTGCGACTTCCACCAGGTGGAGGGGCACGCCACGGCTACCTGCCCCGAGTTCTTGGAAGTGAGGGGGGCGAGAGGCCCTGCCCAGCCTCAGCCGCCGTCACAGGTTGAAGGGGTTCGACCCAGAGTGGGGGGGGAGAAGACATATGTGAGGATCGGGTCGATGTTGGAACCCGAGGGACCTTGTGAGTGATCCGCAATAGAGTGGAGATCAAGCCCAGGCCCTCTGAAGAAGCCTCACCTTGGCAGAGTTTTGTGTTTCTTTATGAAGTAATGAGTCCAGTCCCCGACCAGCTGAGTCGGAGGGGTCATGTAACCCATCTTTTTTCCCCGTTAGAGGATGTTGGAATTGAAAAAGCTTAGGTGACATGTCCATCTCCCACCCCCGAGAGGATCTCCTCATACCAGGCTCACACCAGCTGGCAGGGTCGAGAGTGCCTCGGAGGGTGGCTCATTTCTTCCTTTGCTCTGATGATGATTCCGCTGTCAAGCTCTCACTAGCTGGTAAGGCCGGTTGATCTCTCGTAGAAGCCCAAGTCCTTTGCTCCGATGATGATTCCGCTGTCAGGCTCTCACTAGCTGACAAGGCCGGTTGATCTCTCGTAGAAGCCCAAGTCCTTTGCTCCGATGATGATTCCGCTGTCAGACTCTCACTAGCTGACAAGGCCGGTTGATCTCTCGTAGAAGCTTAAGTCCTTTGCTCCGATGATGATTCCGCTGTCAGGCTCTCACTAGCTGACAAGGCCAGTTGATCTCTCGTGGAAGCCCAAGTCCTTTGCTCCGATGATGATTCCGCTGTCAGGCTCTCACTAGCTGACAAGGCCGATTGATCTCTCGTGGAATCCCAAGTCCTTTGCTCTGATGATGATTGTTGAAACCAAAAAATCGGTCCCTGTAGAGTCCGACCCTTGCGGAAGGGGTGATCGTACACTTACTTCTCTACTCACAAGCCCAAGTGACAAGGGAGAAGGACCGGGAACAGACGCAAGACTTCAGCACGGAGGTCCCACCACACACCCGGAAGATCTTAGAGCGCTTCCCCTCCTTAGCCACGTGCTGAAGCTAAGGTACCTCAGAAAGCGCTAGAAGACCGGGCACAAGAAAGCGTGCCTTCTGAGGTACCTCTTGGGTCTTATTTATAGGAAAAGATGGTCTGCAAATATCCATCCGCCACTGTTTTCGAGGACTATAGGCAATCCAAAGGGGGTAACATGGTAAAAAACACCCCACAACTGAAGGGCGAGCCGGCCCTGAGAAGAGCCCATTGAGCGGGGGCGGCGAGTACGGGCGCGAGAAGGCTCCCCCCTGCGCCGAGGTGAAAAGCGGCGAGTGAGCTCGCCTCTCTTAGCGCCGCGGGAGAGGGCGTTGGATGAGCTCGCCTCTCTCAGCGCCGCGGACCTGACTCGTCTGACTCAACGCCACTAGAGAGGGCGTTGAGTGAGCTCGCCTCTCTCAACGCCACTGGAGAAGGCGTTGAGTGAGCTCGCCTCTCTCAATGCCACAGTCCGGCTCGCCTCGCCTCAGGCCTGGGAAAGTTGGGCCTGAAGCCCCTGCTCGCAGATTACGGTCGCATTGGCACTCGTCAACCCCTTGGCTCTAGACGAGCACGTACTCGTCCGGCCCCACGATGAATGGCTTCCTCTCGCCGGGCTCATCTCCACGATCTTCGAGCTCGGCCCGACGATTGCCGAGCCCGTACTCGACATGCTGGGCTCGGCATACCCTGCTGAACTCGCCTGGGGCTCGGGGGCGGTCTGGGCCGGCCGGATCGGCTCCTGTTAGCTCACTCGCTGGATACGGGGTTGTACACAATCCCCGCTCTTTGCGAGGTTGGAACAAACTCGGAAAGAAACATCCAACCCACTTGGATCCTGCGAGCGCGATAGGAGCCGAAAGGAATCTCTTGGTAGGACCTACCGGTGGCTATATATACATGACCTGCCTGCTCGACTGACCTCCGCCCCTCTCTTTACTTAAGCCCTGCCGAGATGCGACTCCCAAAAGAGGCCATGGAGCGACTCGCGAAATCCCGCGGGGAGACCGCCCTTCGCGCTGCGGCCCTGACGGATCTGAACTCCCCGGCTCGCCGCTTTGCTGAATTTGGCTCGGCCAAGATGGCGAGGCCCTTTCCTCCCGAGGCTGAGCACATCTTTGCTGACCTAAAGAACACCTTGGCCAATGGCTCTGACTCCTCCAACCGTTTTGCCTTGGCCCCTCATGATAAAGATTTTGTGGATCTTACCGCCGAACAGGATCAAGGCGGCGAGGTCTCCACACCAAGGGTCGAGAATCTACCTGCCAAGGCGCCTGAGCCATCCTCTGACCCGCGCCCGCGAGACTCGCCCCTTGTCACCGAAATCATGGAGCCGGATTCGCGGGGGCTGGTATCGCCGGCTCACCTTCACCCTCAACAACCCTCTTCCGCTCCCGCGGCTACTGGGGTGGATGCCGAGCACACATCCGCTCCTGCTTCCCCCCCCCCCCCGAGACTCTGAAGGTATGTCCCTGACCCCCTCATTTTGCGTCCGATTCTAACTGGCGCTCGCCCCTCCCACTCGCTATCTCGACTTCCCTATGCAGGCTTCCCTAATCGATCTGGGGCTGATGACTCAGTCGAACAGGCCGTCTACTCGCCCCTTCCATCGCCGCGTGCTTTGGAAATCTTCTTGGACTCGGAGGTGGACAGCCCCGAACGGTCGAGGCGGAGCCAACTGGTCCTCAAAAAGTTAGTGCGCGAGCTCCAGGAGCTGAAGAAAGACAATTCCAAACTGCAGGAGGAGTGCGCGCGGCTTGCTGGCGAGCCGAGGGTCAGCTCAGTGTATGCGGCGACGTCTTCCTCCATACTCTTTGATGAGATTGATGAGAACCTGCGAGCGGCGAACAGGAATCTGGGGCAGCTTCGGCAACTCTTCGCGCAGCGGCTGGCGACATCGGGTCGGCGAGACCGGGGTAATTAAGGACGGCTCTCTTGCGAGCCGACCGGTACTCGCCCCCACTGTTGCCTGGTCTATGCGCTCGCTTTTCTGTTTTTCTTTGTTCTGGACAATTTGCTTTTTTAATGCTAATAAAGTGTATAAATTTTTATCATGCGAGCGAATCTTTTCTCCTTCGAGCGGTGCGTGCCTTTTCGAATTCCTCAGCTAGGCTCGCCTAGGTCGGAAAGTAGAGAGCGGCGAGACGGGATACGCGAAACAGGGTATGCGAGCCGGGCTGGTCAGTCGGTTTCGCTTCCCCTCCCTTTTTCTATAAATAGGGATCCCCACCTACCCCCGGCTACGCCTTTATTGCCTTCTCATTTCTTCCTTCCCTTACTCTCCCTACCTACTGCTCGCGTGCTTTCGTTCCCTCAGCGAGTATGGGTAAAGGAAACCCCGACTCCGAGGGCCGCACCAAGTGTGCCCAGAACTTCGCGGACCACTGTTTTTTCGAGGGGAACACCACGGCGAGCGAGCTCGCCGAGTTTGTGGCGGATTATGTCCCTGCCGGCTTTGTGGCCCGCCTCCCGGCGGAGCATGAGGCCATCAACTCCTTCTTTGAGGACGAGCTCGCCTTCCCCATCTCGCACTTTGAGGTGGGGTTGCGCCTGCCGCTCTGGCCGGAGGTCCGCCAGGTACTCAAGTACTACGGCGCTGTGCCCGCGCAGCTCAACCCCAACGCCATCGCTATGATAGTGGGGTTTGCCTGCTACCTCCGCCGAGAGCGGATCGAGTTCAACCTCACCGTCTTCCGCAAGCTCTTCTCCTACAAAGCCAACGCCGACGGGGTCGCCTTCTTCGGCGGTACATCCATAAAGATCTGCGAGGTCGCCAACAAAAATCACAACTGGATGTCGAAGATCGCCTTCATCCGGGGCGACCTCGGCAACATTCCCTTCTCGCCCCTGCAGAAGAGCGAGGAGGTGTACCGGCCGCCGTCCGTGTCTGGCAATGACGCCGAGCTCCACAAGTTCTTTCTGTACAAGGACTTTGAAGTCGCCTTCCTCCATCGCGGCCTCGAATCCCTGCCGTCTATCATTCCTGGTGAAGGTTTGCCTCGCCCACCTTCCGCTCGCCACTTGGCCTAACCGATCAGAACCTTATTTTTCAGCTAAGTCTTTTTTGCAGGGGAGCGACTGATCCTGGTGAACCCTCCCTTCGCCGACCCGGGAGTGTTTTCGGACCCGCTTGAGCGGGCCCGGGCCGCGGCTGAGGCGTGTCGGGAAGAGAAGGTCAGAGGCAAGCCCTCCAGTAAGAGGCGGCTGGAGCTTGGGGGGCCGAGCTCGGTTCACCGCCCCCCGGCCACTAAAAAGGCGAGGGTGGTCTCGCGAGGCCTACCACAGCAGCCCATATCGCCCGTCAGGTTCATGAGCTCGCCAGAGGTTTTCTCCGACGAAGCCCCGGCGAGCCCGCTGAAGGAGACATCATCCCCCCGCAGGAAGAAGCGCGGGTCCTCCTATCCTCCTTCCGTCGAGGAGGTTGCCCCCAGTGGCTCGGGAGCTCCAAAGGACCACCCCCACTTCGGGAAGGGGGGAAGGAGCAAGGATGTGGCTGGCGAGCCGATGCTGCTCTGGGATGAGGGGGCCCACCGCGTCTCCGTCTCCACTCGCGCTCCCTCCTGGGGAGCTCATCGGCCTCCCACGGGCCACGCGTTTGCCCTTGGCTTCGGCCTCTATGGACGGGAGGGCGCCGATGCCTACAAGAACTTGAATCCTCGGCAGATGGGCCACGAGGGTCTGCAGGCTCATCTGGGGCCTTTGAACTTCACCATATGATGGTCCGCCGCGGCTTCCAGCTCAGCCAACACCTGATAAAAGCCGAGCAGGAGAACGACCTGGCGGCAGAGAAAGCTGCTGACGCGGAGCGGCGGTTCGGCATTGCCGAGCGCTTACTTGACGAGGCCTCGGGCGGGCTGGTAAGAGCCGACCAACTCTCCTTTTAACTTGGAAAATATTTTACCGAGAATCTGACCTTTTTGCTTTTCAGGATGCCGAGTCCGCCAAGGTGTTGCAAGCCCGTGCCAGCGAGTTGGAGGGCGAGACTGCCCTGCTGCGTCTCTGCCTCGCGGATCAGGAGGCCAGCTCGCACGAGCAGGAGGCCCTTGCTGCTCGGTCGGCAACCGAAGTGGAGGCGCTAAAGGAGCAGAACCGCTGTCTCCAAGGCGAGGTCCGTCGGCTGACGGAATCCCTCTTCCCCCCAGACAGTGCCGAGCCCCCTTTCCCCTACAAGCGGCCCCGGGTTTTCGGCGAGGGGGAGGTCATGGAGCGGCTGCGAGTCAACTCGATCGAGTCTGCCGAATGCCTCCTGAACGCCATGAAAGGATTGGGGATTCTGGCCGAGGGCTGCGAGGAGGTGGCGGTCCGAGATCTTCTGCCGAGCCTGTTCCCGCCGTCTCCGCCCAGCGAGAAGGAGGAGAGCTTTGGCTCCCTCTTTGATGGGGCGAAGGCAAGGAAAGGTCGCTTGGAGGCGAGGAGGAGGATCGCCATTCGAGAGAGGAGGGCGAGAGCTGACCGAACTTTACCCCCCCCCCCCTTTTTCTCTACTGTCTTCTTGTAATCATCCCCCCCCCCCTTTTTGCAAATATAATGAAAAGGATTTTCTATCTCTTTTTTACCTTCAGCGCTAGAATGCACGTGAGTTAGGATTCGCGCTCGGCGAGAGGCCTTGAGCATTGGACGTGACCAGACTCGCGATTTCTCGGCCTACTCGCTGTGTGACCTTTGTGAGAGCGGCCGCCGCAGGTGTCCGCCTATCATTCCGGGAAAAGATCTTCTACCGAGCAGACCCCTGCGAGTCCAGGCTCGCACGGGAGGCACATTTTTACTTCGACTAGGTGGGGCAAAAAATCTTTTCTAGTCAGACAACCAAGGGAAACAGGACCCCTTGGGCTCCATGATTGTTGAACATCCTCAGGGCTCAGCCCCAGGTTCATAGCGACGTCCATCGAGACCCCGGCCCTGCCAGCTTGGAAGGAGCCTGACAGTGGAAGAATCGATACCTAACCCCAGAGCGAGAATACTCAGAATATTTTCCTCTCCCGGGTGCTACCACCAGGCCTGTCAGCTAAATGGGAGCCTGAGGGCGGGTGTTGAACATCCTCCAGGCTCAGCTCCAGGGTCATAATGACGTCCATCGAGACCCCGGCCCTGCCAGCTTGGAAGGAGCCTGACAGCGGGAGAATCGAGACCTAACCCCAGAGCGAGAATACTCAGAATATTTTCCTCTCCCGGGTGCTACCACCAGGCCTGTCAGCTAGATGGGATCCTGAGGGCGGGTGTTGAACATCCTCCGGGCTCAGCTCCAGGGTCATAACGATGTCCATCGAGACCCCGGCCCTGCCAGCTTGGAGGGAGCCTGGCAGCGGGAGAATCGAGACCTAACCCCAGAGCGAGAATACTTAGAACATTTTCCTCTCCCGGGTGCTACCACCAGGCCTGTCAGCTAGATGGGAGCCTGAGGGCGGGTGTTGAGCATCCTCCGGGCTCAGCTCCAGGGTCATAACGACGTCCATCGAGACCCCGACCCTGCCAGCTTGGAGGGAGCCTGGCAGCGGGAGAATCGAGACCTAACCCCAGAGCGAGAACACTTAGAATATTTTCCTCTCCCGGGTGATACCACCAGGCCTGTCAGCTAGATGGGAGCCTGTGGGCGGGTGTTGAACATCCTTCGGGCTCAGCTCCAGGGTCACAACGACGTCCATCGAGACCCCGGCCCTGCCAGCTTGGAGGGAGCCTGGCAACGGGAGAATCGAGACCTAACCCCAGAGCGAGAATACTCAGAATATTTTCCTCTCCCGGGTGCTACCACTAGGTCTGTCAGCTAGATGGGAGCCTGAGGGTGGGTGTTGAACATCCTCCGGGCTCAGCTCCAGGGTCACAACGACGTCCATCGAGACCCCGGCCCTGCCAGCTTGGAGGGAGCCTGGCAGCGGGAGAATCGAGACCTAACCCCAGAGCGAGAATACTTAGAACATTTTCCTCTCCCGGGTGCTACCACCAGGCCTGTCAGCTAGATGGGAGCCTGAGGGTGGGTGTTGAGCATCCTCCGGGATCAGCTCCAGGGTCATAACGACGTCCATCGAGACCCCGGCCCTGCCAGCTTGGAGGGAGCCTAGCAGCGGGAGAATCGAGACCTAACCCCAGAGCGAGAATACTTAGAACATTTTCCTCTCCCGGGTGCTACCACCAGGCCTGTCAGCTAGATGGGAGCCTGAGGGCGGGTGTTGAGCATCCTCCGGGCTCAGCTCTAGGGTCATAACGACGTCCATCGAGACCCCAGCCCTGCCAGCTTGGAGGGAGTCTGGCAGCGGGAGAATCGAGACCTAACCCCAGAGCGAGAACACTTAGAATATTTTCCTCTCCCGGGTGCTACCACCAGGCATGTCAGCTAGATGGGAGCCTGAGGGCGGGTGTTGAACATCCTCCGGGCTCAGCTCCAGGGTCATAATGACGTCCATCGAGACCCCAGCCCTGGCAGCTTGGGGGGAGCCTGACAGCGGGAGAATCGAGACCTAACCCCAGAGCGAGAACACTTAGAATATTTTCCTCTCCCGGGTGCTACCACCAGGCCTGTCAGCTAGATGGGAGCCTGAGGGCGGGTGTTGAACATCCTCCAGGCTCAGCTCCAGGGTCATAATGACGTCCATCGAGACTCCGACCCTGCCAGCTTGGGGGGAGCCTGGCAGCGGGAGAATCGAGACCTAACCCCAGAGCGAGAACACTTAGAATATTTTCCTCTCCCGGGTGCTACCACCAGGCCTGTCAGCTAGATGGTAGCCTGAGGGCGGGTGTTGAACATCCTCCGGGCTCAGCTCCAGGGTGATAACGACGTCCATCGAGACCCCGGCCCTGCCAGCTTGGGGGGAGCCTGGCAGCGGGAGAATCGAGACCTAACCCCAGAGCGAGAACACTTAGAATATTTTCCTCTCCCGGGTGCTACCACCAGGCCTGTCAGCTAGATGGGAGCCTGAGCGCGGGTGTTGAGCATCCTCCGGGCTCAGCTCTAGGGTCATAATGACGTCCATCGAGACCCCGGCCCTGCCAACTTGGGGGGAGCCTGGCAGCGGGAGAATCGAGACCTAACCCCAGAGCGAGAACACTTAGAATATTTTCCTCTCCCGGGTGCTACCACCAGGCCTGTCAGCTAGATGGGAGCCTGAGGGCGGGTGTTGAGCATCCTCCGGGCTCAGCTCTAGGGTCATAACGACGTCCATCGAGACCTCGGCCCTGCCAGCTTGGGGGGAGCCTGGCAGCGGGAGAATCGAGACCTAACCCTAGAGCAAGAACACTTAGAATATTTTCCTCTCCCGGGTGCTACCACCAGGCCTGTCAGCTAGATGGGAGCCTGAGGGCGGGTGTTGAACATCCTCCGGGCTCAGCTCCAGGGTCATAACGACGTCCATCGAGACCCCGGCCCTGCCAACTTGGAGGGAGCCTGGCAGCGGGAGAATCGAGACCTAACCTCAGAGCGAGAATACTTAGAATATTTGCTGAGTGTTTTTGATGCTCTTCCACGGAAGTTCCGCCACATCACATGTTATTGTTATGATTATTGTGAAAAAGGGAGGCTCAAAGGAGTGAAACACATTGCATTGAAAAAAAACTGAGGCACGTACAAACATTCAGGGATAGAAGCATTTCAGGTCGTCGCCGCTCCAGGTGTGGCTCAAAGTCTCGCCTTCCACATTTTGGAGGCGGTACCCTCCCGATTTTATTGTCTCCCTTATGATGTAGGGCCCCTCCCAGTTTGGATGGAGCTTGCCCACGGCCGCCGATCTTCCCTCCGCATCTACCTTCTTTAGAACCAGGTCGCCTTCCACAAACTGCTTGACCCGGACATGCTTGTCAAAATACTTAGCCATTCTCCGCTTGACTTCCTCCTGCCGAACCGCGGAGAGGTCGCGCACTTCCTCTATCAAGTCCAAGGAGAGCCGTTGTTCTCCCTCATTCTCAACTCTCCACTCCTCCCTTCCAGCTTCCGCCTCGGCGACCCATGGTGTACGGACCTCAAGTTCAATGGGGAGCATCGCCTCGCTTCCGTGAGATAGTTTAAAAGGCGTCTCCCCCGTGGCGGTGTTGGGAGTAGTCCTCAGGGCCCAGAGGACCGAGGGGAGTTGCTCTACCCAATTCCCCTTCAAATTTTCCACCTTCTTTTTCAGGAGGTTCACGATAATCTTGTTGGCCGCCTCTACCTGCCCGTTGCTCCTTGGGTGGTGGACAGAGGCGAACCTGAGGTCGATCCCGAGCTCTCCACAGAACTTGATGAACTCGTCGCTGGCGAATTGTGGTCCGTTGTCGGTGACGATGGCTTGGGGCATCCCATGCCCGCAGATGATCTCCCCCCCATACGAAATTTCGAATGATCTGCGAGGTCACCTTGGCCAAAGCCTTCACCTCCATCCACTTGGAGAAATAATCGATCATTACCAGCAAGAATCTCCTCTGCCCGCTTGCCTGGGGGAAGGGACCTACCAAGTCCATTCCCCAAATTACGAAAGGCCAAGGGGCCGTGATACTCCTGAGTCGCTGAGCCGGTTGCAGTTGGAGGGGGGCAAACAGTTAGCACTTATGGCATTTTTTGACAAATTCTAAGGCATCGTGCCCCAGGGTAGGCCAGAAGTAGCCCTGCCTGATGATCCTTCCCTCCAGGGTCCGACCTCCCGAATGACTCCCACATTCCCCGGAGTGGACTTCTTCCAAAATCCTCGACACCTCCCCCTCCGCCACGCAACGAGCCAGTAATCCCGAAAGGGTCTTGCGGTAAAGTTGCCCGTCGCGCAAGAGGTAATATGCTGACTTGTACTTGAGCTTCTTTCTATCCATCCCTTCTGGGTACTCTCACGTGGACAGGTAGGTAGTGAAGGGGTCCATCCATGTGGACCGTCGATCTATCTCCATCAACTCTCCTTCCTCCAGGGATGGGTGGAAAAGGTCCGTGATAGTGCCCCCCACCCGAGGGCCGCGCTTGGCGAGGTGGTCGACTTGTTCATTTTCCTCCCGCGGCACATGCTGAATGGAGAAGGTTTGGAACCCCCCCCCCCCAATAATTCCCTTAACCTTGGCCAGATATCGTTGCAGGGTGGGCTCCCTCGCCTCGAACTCCCCAATGATCTGGGAGGCAACTACCATAGAGTCAGTGAGGACCTTCACATCATGCACTCCCAATTCCTTGGTCAGGCGCAGTCCTGCGATTACCGCCTCGTACTCAGCCTGGTTGTTGGTTATGGAGAAATGTATCACCACCGTTTGCTCAATTCGGGTCCCTTGGGGACTCTCCAAGACGACCCCAACCTCCAAGGAGTGTTTCCCTGAAGCCCCATCCACCATCACCTTCCAAGGGACGGGGCAAGTGAGTTTGTCTTCTGCTACCTCGACCACATAGTCAGCCAGGAAGTCATCCATTGCTTGCGCCTTAATCGCGAGTCGAGGGAAAAAGAAGATGGCAAACTCGCTCAACTCTACCGACCACTTGGCGAGTCTTCCTGAGTGCTCCACTCCCTCGAAGATGTTGCGGAGGGGGTGGTCGGTTACCACCTGGATTGAGTGTGCCTGGAAGTAGGGCCTGAGCCTTCGGGCCGAGATGATTAGAGCGAAGGTCAACTTCTACAAGATGGGGTAGCGGAGTTCCGCCTTCCTCAGAACCCTACTCACATAATAGTTGGGCAGCTGCTTTCTCCCCTCTTCCCGAACTAAGACAGAACTTACGGCCTCTGCCCCAACCCCTAAATACAAAAACAAGTCCTCCCCCTCCTTAGGCCCTTGGAGCAAGGGGGCCTGAGTCAACTGCCTCTTCAAGTCCTGGAATGCTTCCTCGCACTCCGGGGTCCATTCAAACTTCCGACCTCCCCTCAAGGTCTTGAAGAAGGGAGAACACCTCTCCCCGGCCCGGGAGAGGAACCTGCTAAGTCCTGCCAGCTTCCCTGTCAGCCGTTGTACCTCCTTCGCATCCCGAGGTGGCCCCAACTCCATAATTGCCCGGACCTTGTCAGGGTTGGGTTCGACTCCGACGGGGGTGAGGAGATGACCCAGAAATTTGCCTTTGCTCGCCCCGAAGATGCACTTCAGAGGATTCAACCTCATCTTGTATTTACCCAAGGTGCCGAAGGTCTCCTCCAGATCCTGGAGGTGAGAATCGACCTCCCGGCTTTTTACCATCAGGTCATCCATGTACACTTCCAAGTTCCTTCCCTTCTGCCCCTGGAATACACGGTCCATCATCTTCTGGTATGTTGCCCCTGCGTTCTTTAACCCAAAAGGCATCATCTTGTAGCAGTAGCATCCATCTCCCGTGATGAACGAGACATTCTTTATGTCAGGAGGGTGCATCCTGATTTGATGATAACCTGAAAAAGCATCTAAAAACTCATTACAGAGAAACCAACGGCTGAATCTACCAGCGCGTCGATTCTAGGCAAGGGGTAACAATCCTTCGAACATGATTTATTAAGTAGTGAAAAATCTACACACATCCTCCATCGGCCGTCCCCTTTTTTCACCATTACAACATTCGAGACCCAGTCGGGGTATTGAATTTCGGAAACGAAGCCGGCCTTAAGGAGCTTGGCGACTTCCTCCCTGATGGGTTCGGCCAGTTTGTCCGTGATGGACCTCCTCTTCTGCTGGATGGGGCGAGCCTCCCGGTGTAGATTGAGGCGGTGGCAGACGACGTCGGCATCGATCCCAGGCATCTCTGCTGCGCTCCAGGCGAAGACATCCACATTCTTTTGGATGCACTCCAGCATCCTGCCTTGATCTTCCGGGTCAGCCCCCCGCTGATGCGGACCTTCTCCACCCTGCCATCCTGGGTGAGGACTTCCATCTCTACTACCTCCTCGGCGGCCTCCAACCGGGACTGCTCCTCCCACTCTGCGGTGTCCTCCCCCCTTGGAGTAAGGACCTCCCCTCCTTCTACGATCATCGCCTCAACTGACTCCTCTGGGAATACCTGCTCGCGTGCTTCTCCTTCCATCCTTCCTTCCTCCCCGCCTTCTTCTCCGGCCTCCTGCCCTTCCACCTCCTCCATCCTTCTCCCCATCTCCTCGGCCTCCTCCTGCCAAAAAATGGAATTCACCGCCGTCACGTAGCATTCCCGAGCTGCCTTGGGGTCGCCGCGAACCCGGATCTGGATCCCGTCCACGTTGAACTTAAGACATTGATGGAAGGAGGAGGGGACGCATCGGAAGGCGCTGATGAGGGGCCTCCCAAAAATGGCGTTGTAGCTGCTGGGGGCCTCCACTATGACGAACCGACAGTTCCTGGACTGTCCCCCCAAGCTGACATGGAGTCCCACTCCCCCCTCTACTTCTTTCCTCTCCCCCAAAAAACCGAAGTGAGGCCCATCGGAGGTCAGCACCCTCTTGGCTTCTACTTGCATGGCATAGAAAGGCTTCTTGAAGATGATGTTGACGGAGCTCCCATTGTCAATGAGGATCCGGGAGACTGTGAAATTCTCGATGGCTGTCTGGATGACCAGCGCATCGCAGAAGGGGTCATCATGACCCGGCATATCCTCCCTTGAGAAGGTGATCCTCTCCTCTAGGGGTGGAGTCTGGGATGTTGAGCCGATGCTCCTTCGGTACATGGTGTGGAGGCTTGCCTTCTGGGAAGCATCGACTCCCACCCCCCCATGGATCACTCCGATCCCTCCTCGGGTCCCCACATCGGCCCGGTCTTCGCAACGATCCCCCTCCGCCTGAGGCCGGACTTCCTCAATCCGCACCTCCTGATGATTCTGCTGCTGCTCCCTGTTCTCCTGCATCTCGAGGAACTCCGGACACGTGACCGTCGTGTGCCCCTCCTCTTGATGGTAGTCGCAATAGGGCAGGTCTACCCTGACCTCCCTCCTCCTCCTTAGTTTCCCTCTCCTTCGCCCCCCCCCCCCCCAGGGCGATAGCCATGGCTTCCTCCTGGTCGGGAAGAGGCGGTCTCTGGCCCTGCCTCCCTCCCTGGGGGTAAAACTGGTCACGCCCACCTTGGTGGTTGTCTCCCCCCTGATAACCCCTCCGTGGCCCTTGATCCTGCCACTCCGGCCTCCAACCCAATCGGTTGTTCGGCTCCTGATGCCCCCACCTGTGCTGCTGCGGCTGCTGTTCTCTCTGTCGGGGCTCGACCCTTCTCTCCTCCTGGGCCCGACCTCCCCTTGGCTTCTCCTCCTCCACGGCCCACCTGGCCAACCTCCGAGCGAACTCTAGATGTGCTGCCTCCATGTCGGCCTCCCTTGACGCCCTTTCCAGGAGCGCTTCGAAAGACACCGGAGGCGTCCTCTTCAACTCCATGGCGAAGAACCCGGGTTGGAGACCCAGGGTGAAGGCCACCATCATGGTGTGCCCTGGAATCTCTTGTACCTGGGACAGTTCTTCCTGAAACCTGTCCAGGTAACTTCCCAGGGTCTCCCCTACTTTCTGCCTGACACGGAACAAGGACTCGACCTCCCTCTTCCTCTTCTTTGAGGTGATGAATCTCAACATGAATCCCTTGCGCAAATCCTCGAAGCAGTAGATGGAACCGGCCGGGAGATGATGAAACCACTCTCTCGCTTTCTCCCTGAGGGTGATGGCGAAGAGCCTACACTTGAAGCTATCCGATATCTGTCGGATTTACACCACATCTTCGAACCACTGGACGTGCTGGATCGGATCTCCCTTCCCTGAGTAGTAGGACATCTCCGGCTCTCGGAACCCTTCTGGAACTGGGGCTGACGAAACGAACTCGCTGAAGGGACTTCCTCCTTCGGCCGGGCGAGTTGGGAACTCCCTCCCCACCATCTCGCCGAACAGGTACTCGCCTGTTGAGCCTGGGAAGAGGACTCGCCCCCTCGGCTCGCGCTCCCCCTCGCTCGCGACCTCCTTCCCCGTGCGTCTGAGGGGCGCATCGTTGCCTAGCGCTGGATCGGCGACCACGGGAACCGCTGGTGTCGTGCTCTCGGCTCGCATGCCGAGTGCGATCCTGACGAGTCCGAGCACTTCCTCCCTGAGCTCCGCGGACATCCCCGCCGTCGCGGGAGGGGGAGGGGGTGGCGAGCTCGCCCTGCCTGAACCTTGCCCCTCGTCTCTTGCCATCGGTCCTGCGGAAGATTTTCTGTGCTGACCACGCTCCACGCTCACCGCGCCAAAGTGTTGAAACCAAAAAATCGGTCCCTGTGGAGTTCGACCCTTGCGGAAGGGGTGATCGCACACTTACTTCTCTACTCACAAGCCCAAGTGACAAGGGAGAAGGACCGGGAACAGACCCAAGGCTTCAACACGGAGGTCCCACCACACACCCGAAAGATCTTAGAGCGCTTCCCCTCCTTAGCCAAGTGCTGAAGCTAAGGTACCTCAGAAAGCGCTAGAAGACCGGGCACAAGAAAGCGTGCCTTCTGAGACACCCCTTGGGTCCTATTTATAGGAAAAGATGGTCTGCAAATATCCAGCCGCCACTGTTTTCGAGGACTATAGACAATCCAAAGGGGGTAACATGGTAAAAAACACCCCACAATTGAAGGGTGAGCCGGCCCTGAGAAGAGCCCATTGAGCGGGGGCGGCAAGTACGGGCGCGAGAAGGCTCCCCCCTGTGCCGAGGTGAAAAGCGGAGAGTGAGCTCTCCTCTCTCAGCGCCGCGGGAAAGGGCGTTGAATGAGCTCGCCTCTCTCAGCGCCGCGGACCTGACTCGCTTGACTCAACGCCACTGGAGAGGGCGTTAAGTGAGCTCGCCTCTCTCAACGCCACTAGAGAAGGCATTGAGTGAGCTCGCCTCTCTCAATGCCACAGTCCGGCTCGTCTCGCCTCAGGCCTGGGAAAGTTGGGCCTGAAGCCCCTGCTCGCAGATGACGGTCGCGTTGGCACTTGCCAACCCCTTGGCTATAGACGAGCACGTACTCCGCTGGCCCCACGATGAATGGCTTCCTCTCGTCAGGCTCAGCTCCACAATCTTCGAGCTCGGCCCGACGATTTCCGAGCCCGTACTCGGCATGCTGGGCTCAGCATACCCTGCTGAACTCGCCTGGGGCTCGGGGGCGGTCTGGGCCGGCCGGATCGGCTCCTGTTAGCTCACTCGCTGGATACGGGGTTGTACAATGATTCCGCTGTCAGGCTCTCACTAGCTGACAAGGCCGGTTGATCTCTCGTGGAAGCCCAAGTCCTTCGCTCCAAGATGATTCCGATGTCAGACTCTCACTAGCTGGCAGGGCAGGTTGACCTCCCCAGGAGGCTAAGTGTTTTTACCCTGAGGGGGTCTCGCCACCCAGGCTCTCATCAGCTGGCATGGCAGGTTGACCACCCCAGGAGGCTAAGTGTTTTACACTGAGGGGGTCTCGCCACCCAGGCTCTCATCAGCTGGCATGGCAGGTTGACCTCCCCAGGAGGCTAAGTGTTTTTACCCTGAGGGGGTCTCGCCACCCAGGCTCTCATCAGCTGGCATGGCAGGTTGACCCCCCCAAGAGGCTAAGTGTTTTTACCCTGAGGGGGTCTCGCCACCCAGGCTCTCATCAGCTGGCATAGCAGGTTGACCTCCCCAGGAGGCTAAGTGTTTTTACCCTGAGGGGGTCTCGCCACCCAGGCTCTCATCAGCTGGCATGGCAGGTTGACCTCCCTAGGAGGCTAAGTGTTTTTACCCTGAGGGGGTCTCGCCACCCATGCTCTCATCAGCTGGCATGGCAGGTTGACCTCCCCAGGAGGCTAAGGTTTTTTACCCTGAGGGGGTCTCGCCACCCAGGCTCTCATCAGCTGGCATGGCAGGTTGACCTCCCCAGGAGGCTAAGTGTTTTTACCCTGAGGGGGTCTCGCCACCCAGGCTCTCATTTGCTGGCATGGCAGGTTGACCTCCCCAGGAGGCTAAGTGTTTTTACCCTAAGGGGGTCTCGCCACCCAGGCTCTCATCAGCTGGCATGGTAGGTTGACCCGCCCCCCCCCCCCCCCAGGAGGCTAAGTGTTTTACCCTGAGGGGGTCTCGCCACCCAGGCTCTCATCAGCTGGCATGGCAGGTTGACCTCCTCAGGAGGCTAAGTGTTTTTACCCTGAGGGGGTCTCGCCACCCAGGCTCTCATCAGCTGGCATGGCAGGTTGACCCCCCCAGGAGGCTAAGTGTTTTTACCCTGAGGGGGTCTCGCCACTCAGGCTCTCATCAGCTGGCATGGCAGGTTGACCTCCCCAGGAGGCTAAGTGTTTTTACCCTGAGGGGGTCTCGCCACCCAGGCTCTCATCAGCTGGCATGAAAGGTTGACCTCCCCAGGAGGCTAAGTGTTTTTACCCTGAGGGGGTCTCGCCACCCAGGCTCTCATCAGCTGGCATGGAAGGTTGACCCCCCCCCAGGAGGCTAAGTGTTTTTACCCTGAGGGGGTCTCGCCACCCAGGCTCTCATCAGCTGGCATGGCAGGTTGACCTCCCCAGGAGGCTAAGTGTTTTTACCCCGAGGGGGTCTCGCCACCCAGGAGCTGGCATGGCAGGTTGAGGAGGCTAAGTGTTTTTACCCTGAGGGGGTCTCGCCACCCAGGCTCTCATCAGCTGGCATGGCAGGTTGACCTCCCCAGGAGGCTAAGTGTTTTTACCCTGAGGGGGTCTCGCCACCCAGGCTCTCATCAGCTGGCATGGCAGGTTGACCTCCCCAGGAGGCTAAGTGTTTTTACCCTGAGGGGGTCTCGCCACCCAGGCTCTCATCAGCTTGCATGGCAGGTTGACCTCCCCAGGAGGCTAAGTGTTTTTACCCTGAAGGGGGTCTCGCCACCCAGGCTCTCATCAGCTGGGCAGGTTTGACCTCCCCAGGAGGCTAAGTGTTTTTATCCTGAGGGGGTCTCGCCACCCAGGCTCTCATCAGCTGGCATGGCAGGTTGACCCCCCCCCCCAGGAGGCTAAGTGTTTTTACCCTGAGGGGGTCTCGCCACCTAGGCTCTCATCAGCTGGCATGGCAGGTTGACCTCCCCTAAGTGTTTTTACCCTGAGGGGGTCTCGCCACCCAGGCTCTCATCAGCTGGCATGGCAGGTTGACACCCCAGGAGGCTAATTGTTTTTACCCTGAGGGGGTCTCGCCACCCAGGCTCTCATCAGTTGGCATGGCAGGTTGACCTCCCCAGGAGGCTAAGTGTTTTTACCCTGAGGGGGTCTCGCCACCCAGGCTCTCATCAGCTAGCATGGCAGGTTGACCCCCCCAGGAGGCTAAGTGTTTTTACCCTGAGTGGGTCTCGCCACCCAGGCTCTCATCAGCTGGCATGGCAGGTTGACCTCCCCAGGAGGCTAAGTGTTTTTACCCTGAGGGGGTCTCGACACCCAGGCTCTCATCAGCTGGCATAGCAGGTTGACCCCCCAAGGAGGCTAAGTGTTTTTACCCTGAAGGGGTCTCGCCACCCAGGCTCTCATCAGCTGGCATGGCAGGTTGACCCCCCAGGAGGCTAAGTGTTTTTACCCTGAGGGAGTCTCGCCACCCAGGCTCTCATCAGCTGGCATGGCAGGTTGCCCCCCCCCAGGAGACTAAGTGTTTTTACCCCGAGTAGGTCTCGCCACCCAGGCTCTCATCAGTTGGCATGGCAGGATGACCCCTCGGAAGAGGCCTCATAGTCTTTTCACACCGCAAGAGCAAGCTACACCCAGCGAATACGTTGGGTTGGATGTTTCTTTCCGAGCTTGTGCCAATCTCGAAAAGAGTGGGGATTGTGTACAACCCCGTATTCGCGGAGTGAGGATCCCAAGCGAGGCATAAGGCCCGCTTAAAGGTTTTAAGCTTTTGAGCTGTCTTGCACTCTAGTGGGCCCATTTTGGCTTGACCTTGAGGATATACAAGTAGGGGAGGAAGAATCTGCCTCCCCCCCGGTGGCCCCTCTTTGGGGGGCGGGTGCGGCAAGTTGGAGGACACCCGTCCCGTCCTGGTAGGTGCTAGTTGGAAGCAGTGGGACCGGCCGGAGTCCGGAGGCTCACCCCTGCCCGGAGTCTGCAGCCTGGCGGGACCAGGTGAGGCGAGACCAGCCCGGGGGCCGGGTTCTCGCCCCTGCCTCGCGGCCTGGCGGGGCCAGGTGGGGCGAGACCGGCCCGGGGCCGGGTTTCCGCCCCTGCCTCGCGGCCTGGCGGGGCCGGGCGTGGAGAAACCAGCCCGGGGCAGGGTTCTCGCCCCTGCCTCGCGGCCTAGCGGGGCCAGGCGGGGCGAGACCGGCCCGAGGCTGGGTTCTCGCCCCTGCCTCGCGGCCTGGCGGGGCCGGGCGTGGCAAGTCCAGCCCGGAGCCGGGTTCTCGCCCCTGCCTCGCGGCCTTGTTAGGCCTTGCCGGGCAAGACCGGCCGGGGGCTGGGGTCTCGCCCCAGCTCCCTACTCCCCAGCTGTCTCGGGTGCCCAGGGAGGTGGGAGGGGTATGGTCGGGCCTCCTCTCGCCCTTGGACCATTTTACCCCCGGGGTGGAATTTCCCTCTTTGCCCCCCAGTGTGAAGGTTTTCTATTGGCTAGAGGCTTAGTTGCCTTAAGGGTATTTTGGTCATTTTACCCTCAAGACTTGGAAAATCTATAAGTAGACCCTTGAGGGTGCCTTGGAGAGCATTCATTCATTCCTTAGCCACATGAATCTCTTTGGCTTTCTTCCTCCAAGGCACCTAGCTCAAGCATTGGCTAGGGAGGGGGAGACCTCAAAGGTCTTCCGGGTGTGAGGTGGGGCCTCCACGCTAGAGCCGAGGGTCAGTTCATAGCTTCCTAAGTCTTCGGTCCGTGACGTTCTTCCGAGCATAGTAGGTGTGAGGTCACCCCTTTCCCCAAGGGTCGAACTCCACAGAAGTCAATTTTGGCTTCGGCCATTTTTGGCTTCAACACGGAAGATCTCCGAGCGCTTCCCCTCCAAAGCTAATAGCTAGGCTACGAGAACCTCAGAAAGCACACTAGAGAATTGTAGAAATGATGATGGCTTGCTTTCTGAAGAACTCCATGCGTCTATTTATAAGTTTTCAAAGTCTGGTCTGCAAAAAGCGTACTTTTGCTGCCCTAAAATTACTATCAAGCCCCTGAGTTGATCTGTCAATAGTCAAACTCCGTTGTTCTGAAAAGCTAAATGCAGACCAAGGGGTATTTAGGTAATTTCAGGACTGGGTCCCACATCTGGGTCCCACCTGGGTTCCACCTGGCGGAAGCTCTTCCTGCTCAGCTCTGTGGAAACCCTGCTTGCTATGAGCGCGAGCCTTCCCGCCTAACCCAAGCGGGAACAAAAAACCAAAGGGGGCGTTGAGCTTCCGACAAAGAGAGGCGCGAGCCCTTTCGCCTGCCCAGGGTGGGAGCCTTCCCTCCGGCCTAGGGTGGAAGCCTTTTTGCCTGCCCGACGGACCATCGTTCTCAGCTCGACGATCTGAGCTCGATGAACCAGCATTCTCAACTCGACTTTCTGAGCTCGACGAGCTGACGCTACATAACCCCTGGGCGAGAGCCTTTCCGCCCGCTTCCGGCGAGAACACTCCTGCCCAGTCCTCTTGCCTGACCCAATATGCTTAACATTGTCCCACGGCTAGCCCAGCCCGGGTCCTTGGGAGATCTTGGTCATACCCATCGAATATGGGGTTGTACACAATCTCCGCTCTTTGCGAATTAGCCTTGCGCTCGGAAAGACACGTCCAGCCCTTAATATTCGGTGGGTACATGTTGATCTGGCAGGGAATCTTTCTGCAGACCCCACCTCCGTCCTATAAATACACCATTGAGTTTATCTTTCAAGCCATCTCTTCCGTCATTACTTTCTGTTCGAGCCCCTGCAGGGCCATGAAAATGCGTGCCAAAAACGCTGAAAAGACACTCTCGGCGGAGCTTCAGGCCTGCCTCGATCTCAATCTCCTTCGCTGCCCTCTCCATCAACTCCTCAATGGAGAGGGGGGAACTCGCTTCAACTCCATGCTAAAAAAGCTAGGCCTCAAACCCAATGTGAAGGCAAGCATCACCGTATACCCCGTCATCTCTTGTACTTACAGAATCTCCTCCTGGAACCTATCAACATAGCGTCCCAGCGTCTCCTCCGGCTTCTGCTTGATCACAAATAGGCACTCCGCCCCCTTCTTCCTTTTCTTTGACGTCGAGAACCTCAGCAGGAACCTGCACTGCAGATCCTAAAAACTGTAGATAGAATTCGTCGGCAACTGGTGGAACCATTCCCTCGCCTTTTCCTTCAACGTGATGGCAAAGAGCCTACACATGAAGGCATACGAATTTGCCTTATGGAAACGGCATCTTCGAACCACTACACATGCTGTGTAGGGTCATCCCTCCCTGTGTAGTATGACATGTCTGGCTCCCTGAACCCTTCTGGAACCGAAGCTGAAATGATAAGCTCACTAAAGGGGCTCCCGCCCACAGCCTGCCGAGAAGGCTCCTCACGCTGCCTCGGCTCGCTGGCCCTGTTGGCGCGGTCTGCCCATGGAACAGCTCTCGCCCGGCGAGAACCCTCTAGGCACCTTCCGCCGGAACCTCCTTCCCGGGACGCTGCCCGGGGACGTTCTCGCCCAAAGACGGAACGACAGCCACTGGGACTTGAGGCGTGGCCCACTCGCTCCTTGCCGAGAAGGCCAAGTGGATGGTTTGGAGGACTTCTCGCCTGAAGTCTTCTAGCATCCCTAATGTCACCCCACCTCCTGGAGAGGGGGCACCTCCTGAACCAGCTCCTTCTCTTTCATCCCCAGCCATGAGTCTCAGCTTGAAATTTTCCTGTACCAGCTACAATTCACGCTCACCGCACTAGAAATGTTGAAGCGAAAAATGGCCTCAACGAGAGTTCGGACCTTGGGGGTGTAGTTAGAGCCTACTTCTCCCAAACCTTGACCTCTAACTAGCAACGAAGAACCTAGAACTGACCCTTAGCCTCAGCTGGGAGATCCCTCCACTAACCCGGAAGATCTTTGAGCGCTTCTCATCCAAAGCCAATAGCTGGGTTAGGAGAACCTCAGAAAGCATACTAGAGAATTTTAGAAATGATGATGGCTTGCTTTCTTAAGAACTCCATGGGTTTATTTATAAGTTTTCAAAGTCTGGTCTGCCAAAAGCATACTTTTGCTGCCCTAAAATTACTATCAAGCCTCTGGGTTGATCTGTCAATAGCCAAACTCCGCTGTTCTGAAGAGCTAAATGCAGACCAAGGGGTATTTAGGTAATTTTAGGTCTGGGTCCCACATATGGGTCCCACCAGTGTTACACCTGGCGAAAGCTCTTCCTGCTGAGCTCTGTGGGAACCCTGCTTGTTCTGAGCGCGAGCCTTCCCGCCTACCCCAAGCGGGAAAAAAAACCAAAGGGGGCGCTGAGCTTTCGACAAAGAGAGGCGCGAGCCCTTTCGCCTGCCTAGGGCAGGAGCCTTCCCGACGGCCTAGGGCGGAAGCCTTTTCGCCTGTCCGACGGACCATCGTTCTCAGCTCGATGATCTGAGCTCGACGAACCAGCGTTCTCAGCTCGACATTCTGAGCTCAACGAGCTGACGCTACATAACCCCTGGGCGAGAGCCTTCCCGCCCGCTCCCGGTGAGAACACTCCCGCCCAGTCCTCTTGCCTGATCCAATATGCTTAACATTGGCCCACGGCTAGCCCAGCCCGGGTCCTTGGGAGATCTTGGTCCTACCCATCGAATATGGGGTTGTACACAAAAGGATAAGATGCTACAGCTTCGTAATGTTGAGCACATAGTGGTTCATTACACTCTATTTTTGCAATTCATATGTGTTTAACCAATGAATATTATGCTTTAGTGTACTCGCAGGTCCTTCAAAGATTTAAGAATAATGTAGTTGATGATTTGAGGGTATGCAAATTGGTGGAGATAGAGGAGCAGGAGAAGGAGCAAAACAAGGTCTTTATTGATGTTGTTTTTTGTTATAAAATTGGTCCTAGTCCGTAACACGTGTTATCACGGACAACGCAACGGAAATGAGCGAACAATAGTAATAGTGCAATAATAAAAGAGCGAGAAACCAAGCACACAGACGACACAGATATTTTTACGTGGTTCGGAGAGAAGCTCCTACTCCACGGGGAGAGCACTGGGGAAGATCCACTAAAATGATAGGGAGTTTGATACAGAGTTACACTGAGATCATAAAGATCGGAGACGCGCCAAAATTCTGTCCGATCACTGTCTGGAGGCTATGCCGCCGCCTGCCGTCGTCGATTCCTGGAATCCTCCGCCTGAGATTTCCACCGCCGATGGGTCGACCTCCAAGGTCGTCGACTTCGCCAGAGCCACCTGCTCCTGAGCCGCCCGTCGGAATGATGGCCGGCCTCCGCCGCTTCTCCCTTCGAACGCCGCCGCCGCTGCCTTGGACAACCGCCGCCTCTGAACTCTCTCTTCCTCTCCTCTTCTCCTCTTCTCGGATCTGGTGTGTTTGAAACCCATGGGGGTCTCTCCTTTTATAGGCTAGAAGAGGTGGTGGTTGCCATAACCACATGGAGGTGGTAGGTGGTTGCCATAACCACATGGAGGTTGTAGGTGGCGGTTGGCAAGAGTGGTGAGGACCGGTCAAACTTGTTGAACAAACTAAATATCAAGTTTGACTTTGACTGTGAGGTGGCATTTTACATTAACAATCTCCACCTTGACGCCTCACGCATGAAGTACTCCACCTTGAGCTTGGATCTTCTCCCTCCAAAAAAAACTACCCCCTCTCTCTGGGGTCACCCTAATCAACATGCACAAATATGAGCCAAGTCAAGGCAGTGCTTGAACTTGACTCCTGTCACTGGCTTGGTCAACATGTCTGCAACATTGTCCTCCGTGGGCACCTTCAGCAACAAAATGTCTCCACTTCCAACGAACTCCCTCAACTTGTGGTAGCGCACATCAATATGCTTTGTCCTTGCATGGTAGACCGGGTCTTTGGCAAGACAAATCGCACTATGACTGTCACAGTGCACCTTCACCGCTTCCTGAGTGATCCTGAGTTCTTTAGTGAGACCTTTAAGCCAGATGGCTTCCTTTGCGGCTTCCACTGCAGCAATGTACTCCGCTTCTGTCGTCGATAGAGCAACGATGTCCTGAAGAGTGGCTTTCCAACTGATGGGACCTCCACCTAGAAGAAAGATGTACCCGGAGGTAGATCTTCTCCTATCGAGGTCACCGGCGTAGTCGGAATCAACGAAGCCCTCTATAACACCAACATCCTTGCTCCTTCTGAATAGTAGTCCGACGTTTGGAGTTCCCTTCAAGTATCGCAGAATCCACTTGACCGCTTCCCAGTGTTGTCGCCCTGGATTCCCCATGTATCTGCTGACTACGCTCACAGCCTGAGCGATATCTGGTCTGGTACAGATCATGGCGTACATCAAGCATCCTACCGCACTAGCGTACGACACCCTGAGCATCTTTTGACGTTCCTCTTCCGAGTTTGGGCACTGCTATGAAGATAATCTGAACTGCTGTCCCAGAGGAGTTGAAACTGCTTTCGACTCCGTCATACTGAACTTCTCCAGCACCTTCTTGATATAACCTGTCTGAGAAAGCCAAAGCATACCTCGTTTTCTGTCGCGCTTGATCTCCATCCCAAGGATTTTCTGTGCGTGACCAAGATCTTTCATCTCGAACTCAGCATGTAGCGTCTGCTTCAGAACTTGAATCTCCCGAGCTGACTTGCAAGCAATCAGCATGTCGTCGACGTAGAGCATCAAGATCAGTATATCTCCATTTGCCAGAAATCTGTAGTAGACGCAGCTGTCGTACTGGCTCCTGCTGTAACCATGTGAGGTCATGAAGGTGTCAAACCTCTTGTTCCACATCCTTGGAGCCTGCTTCAAGCCGTAGAGAGATCTCTTCAGCTTGCACACCTTTTTCTCATCACCGGGTCGAACGAACCCGTCAAGTTGCAGTATATAGATCTCTTCGTCTAGGCTGCCGTGAAGAAAAGCCGTCTTCACATCCATCTGCTCCAGCTCCATGTCCCACATCGCTGCTATAGCAAGCAGCATCCGTATGGAACAATGCTTCACCACGGGTGAGAAGATTTCATCGAAATCAACACCTCTCTTCTGCGCGAACCCCTTTGCAATGAATCTGGCCTTGTACCTCCACTGGTCCTCGCCTGATGTAGACTCCTTCTTCCTGAACACCCACTTGGAGCTTATTGCCTTAGCTCCTTTGGGTAGATTGACCAAGTCCCAAGTCTGGTTCTTCTGAAGTGAGTCCATCTCTTCCACCATAGCAGCTTTCCACTGAGAACAGTCTCTGCTCTCTACAGCTTCTCGGTAGGAACTGGGATCTGAGGAGATAACCTGAAAAGCATATGCCACAGTGTCTAGTAGCCTGAGAGGTAGTCTAACCTCTCTCCTCTCCTTTCCTCTAGCAATCGTGTACGGTTCCGCATCAGTAGGTTGTGCAACATCGGTATCCTCCGAGCCGGAGGAATCATCATGGTCGTCAACTTTGTCACTTTCTTCCAGCTCCACCTGCACTGGTGAGACTGGAGTCCTTTCTGCTTCTCTGGTATGAGACTGAGACTTCTTCAGCATAGAAGCCTCATCGAAGATGACGTCGCGCTTCACCTCCACCTTCTTGGCTTCAGGATTCCACAGCTTGAACCCTTTTGTGCCGGCCTTCTGGCCGAGATAGATGCACCTTCTGGACTTAGCATCTAGTTTTGTCCTCTCCGAATCCTGCATCAGTGTGTACACAGGACAACCAAAAATGTGAATATCGGAGTAACCAACGGAAGTACCTGACCAAACCTCCTGTGGAGACTTTAGATCTAGTGACATTGATGGAGATCGATTCACTAGATAGCAAGCCGTATTGATCGCTTCGGCCCAGAAAGACTTCGGAAGATCTGCAAATAGACGCATGCACCGAGCTCTCTCCAACAAGGTTCTGTTCATCCTTTCTGCGACGCCGTTCTGCTGCGGTGTACCAGGAATGGTGAGATGACGAGTGATTCCCTCTTGATTGCAGTAGTTCTGAAACTCCGTTGAGGTGTACTCGCCGCCATTATCAGATCTGAGGTATTTCACCTCCTTCCCAGTCTGCTTCTCCACTTTGGTCTTCCAGATTTTGAATTTCTCGAACACCTCAGACTTGTGCTTGAGAAAATAGATCCATACCTTCCTTGAGAAATCATCGATGAAGGTCACGAAGTATCTGGTTTCTCCAAGTGATGGCTCTGGGGCTGGCCCCCAAACGTCTGAGTGTAGGTACTCCAGTACTTGCTTGCTGCGCTTGCTTGACGTCACAAACTTTACTTTGCACTGCTTCCCGAGAACGCACGTCTCGCATAAATCTAGCTTGCACGTCTTGATCCCTTTCAGTAGACCTTTCTTGTGCAGCTCCAGCAATCCTCTCTCGCTCATGTGGCCAAGCCTGTCATGCCACAATAGAGAGGAGTCTTCGTCTGACGTCGTAGAGACTGCTGCGTCGCCAGTAATGGTGGAGCCGATGAGCCTATAGAGGGTACCACAGCGCTCTCCTTTCATGACCACCAGAGCTCCCTTCTTGACTTTCAAATAGCCGCCATCACCGGTGTAGGAGTAGCCGACCGCCTCCAGAGTACCTAAAGAAATCAGACTTTTTCTTAAATCTGGTACGTACCTGACATCGGTGAGCGTTCTGACTGTTCCATCGAACATCTTGATTCTGATGCTGCCAATCCCCATTGTTCTGCACTCTGAGTTGTTCCCCATGAGAACACGTCCTTCATCATGTTGCCTGAAGCTATGGAACCATTCTTTGTTCGGGCACATGTGATAGGAGCATCCAGTGTCCATGATCCAGGAGTCGCAAGAGTCAATAGTGGAGCGTACATGAAGTACATCTGCTTCACTCTCTGGGTATGATGTCACGGCCGCCTGCTGTGGCTCTTGACGCTTCTCCTTAAGCTTTTTTTTGGACAATTATTTTTCCAGTGCCCTTCTTCTTTGCAGTAGTGACACTTGTTGTTCTGGGTCTTGGACTTGGATCTGAATCGATTTGCTTTCTTCCCTCTGTCCCTTGATCTGCCTCTAGCCGGCTCGCTGGTTTTCACAAACAGTCCTTCGCTGGTGCTGGGGCCAGATTTGCTCCTAGTTTCATTTGAGAGCAAAGTTGTCATCACCTCCTCCATCTTCAGAGTATCTTTGCCGTAAAAAATTGTGGTGACCAGATGATCAAATGACTTCGGCAGAGAAGACAGCAACAGAAGAGCCTGGTCTTCTTCTTCGACTTTTATCTCCATACTTCGCAACTGTGAAGTGAGCTTGTTGAACACGTTCATATGCTCCAACAACTGAGTACTCTCTGACATCCTCAAGCTGTACAACTGCTTCTTGACGTAGAGTTTGTTCGTGAGCGACTTGGACATGTAAAGCTCCTCCAGTTTCTTCCACAGATCTGCTGCAGTCTCAGCATCGACTACACTGTACATGACTTCATCCGCTAGGCATAACTGGATTGTGCTGATGGCCTTCAGATCCAACTCCTCCCATTCTTCATCCTTCTTCCCGTATTTCTCCTTGCCGAGAAGCGCCTTATGGAGACTTTGCTGAACGAGAACTGCTTTGATCCTTTTCTGCCACAAACCAAAATGGATTTTTCCGTCGTACTTTGGAATCTCGAATTTTGCCGCCATTGCTATTGCTCACGGAGGTCCAAGGTTGGAACCTCCCTCTGATACCAATTGTTATGAAATTAGTCCTAGTCCGTAACACGTGTTGTCACGGACAACGCAACGGAAATGAGCGAACAACAGTAATAGCGCAATAATAAAAGAGCGAGAAACCAAGCACACAGATGACACAGATATTTTTACGTGGTTCGGAGAGAAGCTCCTACTCCACGGGGAGAGCACTAGGGAAGATCCACTAAAATGATAGGGAGTTTGATACAGAGTTACACTGAGATCATAAAGATCGGAGACGCGCCAAAATTCTGTCTGATCACTGTCTGGAGGCTATGCCGCCGCCTGCCGTCGTCGATTCCTGGAATCCTCCGCCTGAGATTTCCACCGCCGATGGGTCGACCTCCAAGGTCGTCAATTTCGCCGGAGCCACCTGCTCCCGAGCCGCCCGTCGGAATGATGGCCGGCCGCCGCCGCTTCTCCCTTCGAACGCCGCCGCCGCTGCCTTGGACAACCGCCGCCTCTGAACTCTCTCTTCCTCTCCTCTTCTCCTCTTCTCGGATCTGGTGTGTTTGAAACCCATGGGGGTCTCTCCTTTTATAGGCTAGAAGAGGTGGTGGTTGCCATAACCACATGGAGGTGATAGGTGGTTGCCATAACCACATGGAGGTTGTAGGTGGCGGTTGGCAAGAGTGGTGAGGACCGGTCAAACTTGTTGAACAAACTAAATATCAAGTTTGACTTTGACTGTGAGGTGGCATTTTACATTAACAGTTTTTATGGGTGGCAAATAAGAATACAGGTTAATTACTGATGTTGTTTTTTATGTGTTGTACAAAATTATATTGTCTTTAATGGCTTGCGAATGGGTATCTTATTACGTAACTGCGTATGTTAAGCACAAAAATGAAAACAGTCGGTTCCCGTAAAATAAAACAGTGCGAAAAAATACACCACGCTTCATCAATCATGCAGGCCCCGGACACAGATCTGTGACCGGGCCCAGGCAGAAAAATTTTGCCAGCCGCAAACCTACTACTCTCTCTATCTCTCAATACTAAAAATAATACTTTTTTCCGGTCACTTTTTGTTAATAAAGGGCTTGAAGATGAAAGCATCCTTGGTTCGAGGCCGAAGTAGGAGACCTTTATGAGTGGCCATGCTCTTCTTCAACACAGTCGCCAATCTCTTCATCTACCAACCTCTCGATCGCCGTTTGGCAATAATGGCTTGGTCTCAAAACATTTCATGTTCAGAACAATCTCCTTAATTATGTCTTTAGCTCAATGTCATGCATCATTTCAAATTACCAGTTGACCTTCTTGAAGGTTATTGATGTTAAATTATTTTGCGTGGAGTACTACATCAAATATACATGGCTGCGTTATGTATGCCATGAACATCGATCAAGATCATCTACGCCGATGGTGAAGGTGAGTATCTAACACCTGCTACTTTTGACACGAGATTTGATCGTCATCACACTTAAACTCATGAGCATCTAACGCCTGCTATGGGGTTGTGGTGCAATACGATTGACCCCACGAGTACCGTACGTGAGGGAATTACTTTATGTGACAAAGCTCTATATGAGATTCCATATTCTGCAAGGTGTCACAACTCACATGTTTTTTTGTGGTTTTGAAATGCTAAACAAGAACAAATGTCTTGTTTGTTCAATAGATCAATAGGTAATATCAAGTTCATCTTGCTTGTGAGGTGTCTTCAACATTGAATCAGAAAGTACTTGATCACTAAAAAATGCTACATAAATAAACTCCAACACTTGCAATATACTTAGCACAAACATACATATACTGAACATTAAGACAACGGAGAACATCTCCACGCGTTTGAGACGCGTAAAATTTTAATAAAACACAACACAATTTTTAAATTTTAGGAAAAATCAACGGATAACTAGCATTGATTGGCACACCAATACTGACCACGAAAATAGACTTAGCATAATCACATCGCTAAGCAATTGTTGACGGTGAAGGCGTCGGCGCATCAACCTCTGGATAGGTAGGAATTGTACTAGCCAAGATGAAATTGCTACTCTCGAACCTCAGAAGACAACTACTAGACATATAATGGCACCCATCTCTAATGGTGCAGTACTTTATCATCAACCCTGTTAGTCCTTCTAAGCATTGCAGACACGTTGTTTCTTGGAGGTCGTGTGTGCATTGTGCCATTCCATAGATGGTTAGGCTCGAACTACTATCGATGCTTCTCTTCCCCATTCCAAACTTGTTGTTCCCGACAGCGGCGCCCGTTTTCACCCAATTCAACAGTTGTGTTACCGCCATACTAAATTTAATTGGATCCTCCATCTCTTTCCCCGACCGCCAGCCTCTCGCGTCTGAATTGTCAATAGTTCCAAGAAAGTTGGTGGTGTCGTAGCGTAGGAAGCATAAATCATGCCATATACGTGAAGCAGAAGTGCTGGGGCAGAATTCTTGGAGATCTTGAGATGCAGCACTGATACAATCCGAGCAAGCTTTGGGGCCAATGTCTCCTCGGCACCGGGTGAGCCCGTAGACGGTGTTGCTACCGTTGCCAATTGTGGAGATAGAGTACCCACTATCAGGAGTGTTTGTTATCATGCTATAAACAGCTTTGTTGATGTTGACTTGCAAGATGCTATTGTCGGTAAAGTTTTGGCCGCAGTGCTGGTAGATGGGATCGATGCAGGCGGCGAGAGGAAGGAGGAGAGCGAGGAGGAAAAGGTGATGGGAGAAATCCATTACTACTGGAATCAATTTCATTTATGCTTTGCTGTGATTTAAGTACTATGCAACCATCCTCTTATATAGATAGCCAAATCATGACTTGGTCTCTTGCTCCAGCTAGCTTCTTAAATAATTTTCATCATTAGTAAGCTTTTTCTTCCCCTTCAATGAATATGGGAAGCCTGGTGTTTATGTATTGAAGTACAACAATTGAATATGGGAAGTCTGGTGTTTATATCTTCTTTATACTATAAGCAAACTCCAAAATAGTCATGGTGTAACATTCGTCTTCCCAAAATACCTCTCAGCCATGGTGTAACATTCACTTACTCAAAATACCCCTTTATATCTTTCTTTTTTTCAAAAGATTCGGTTTTTGAGTCATTTCTACTTTGCCGCCAATATGTCCCGCTCAAATTTACGAAGGGACGCGGTAATAAAATCGGAATGCTGGACGCGTCAATATGTCACCGACAAATGTCGCTCTCACGACAAATGTTGTTTGCACGGGGTCCCCCGTGCACGACTACTTGTATATATATGTATATATATATATATATATGTATATATATATATATATATATATATATATGTATATATATATACATATATATATACATATATCTCTACTATATAAAGGAAATATACTATTGTTTGCACTTACCATACAATCAACCGTCACCGTTGGATCCAAAGCCCGATTTATTCTCATCCACAAGATGTGGAGAGAAAAAGGAATCTTTAGGATGGAGGGAGAGAGGGCTGATGGAATATTACTAGGCATCCTAAGGCTAGAGAGAGGAAAGGAGGGAGAGAGAGAAAGAGAGAGGGAGAAAGAGTGGCTGGGGGGAGGCGGTGGATGGGTATAATAATATAATTATATAAATATATTATATTGTAATCTATAATAATATATACATATAGGCGGTGAGAGAGAGGAAGAGAGAAAGAGAGTGCGGCTGAGAGTGGAGGACATTTTATATAAGCGGTGAGAATAGGAGAGAGGGGGAGGAGAGAGAGAAGCAGGAGAGAGACAGGGAGAGAGAATAGGAGAGATACGGAAGGGAGAGGAGAAAGGGGCGGAGAGAGAGGGGGAGGAGAGAGAAATGGAGAGAATAGGAAGAGAAAGAGGGTGAGAAATTAATATTTTTACGATCAAAACGTAATTTTTTTTATAAAATAAAAAATGTAATATCGATTTATATTTTTTACGGTCATTTTGAGTACTCATATGTATATATTGCGGTCGCTGCCCGCCTTGATGCGGGCGCTGGCCGCCCTGATGCGGGCGCAACCCGCAACGACTCATCGAGCACGGGCGAAGCCCGTGCGGAGGCGGGCGAAGCCCGCCTAGATGCGGCCGAAGGCCGCCCGAGAGCATCGAGCACGGGCGTAGCCCGTGCGAAGATGCTCGTATATATATACACATATATATACATATGCATATATCTCTACTATATTAAGAGAATATGCATATTGATGCTCTTACCATAGAATGAACCTCCACCCTTGGATCCAAAGCTTCATTTACTCTCATCTACTAGATGAGGAGAGAGAAAGGAATCTTTAGGAGTTAGAGAGAGAGGGCTGATGGAATATTACTAGGCATCCTAAAGCTAGAGAGAGGAAAGGAGGGAGAGAGAGAAAGAGAGAGGGAGAAAGAGTGGTTGGGGGGAGGCGGTGGATGGGTATAATAATATAATTATATAAATATATTATATTGTAATGTATAGTAATATATATATATATATAGGCGGTCAGAGAGAGGAAGAGAGAAAGTGCGGCTGAGATTGGGTATAAAAACAGTGAGAATAGGAGAGAGGGGGAGGAGAGAGAGAGGCAGGAGAGAGAGAGGGGGAGGAGAGAGAAATGGAGAGAATAGGAAGAGAAAGAGGATGAGAAATTAATATTTTTACCATCAAAACGTAATATGTTTTATAAAATAAAAAATGTAATATCGATTGATATGTTTTTACGGTCATTTTGAGTACTCATATGTATATATTGCGGTCGCTGCCCGCCTTGATGCGGGCGCTGACCGCCCTGATGCGGGCGCAACCCGCAACGACTCATCGAGCACGGGCGAAGCCCGTGCGGAGGCGGGCGAAGCCCGTGCGGAGGCGGGCGAAGCCCGTGCGGAGGCGGGCGAAGCCCGCCTAGATGCGGCCGAAGCCCGCCCGAGAGCATCGAGCACGGGCGTAGCCCGTGCGAAGATGCTCGTATATATATATATATGCATATGTATATATATGTATATATATATATATATATATATATATATATATGTGTTGAAGCCGAGAAATATCTCAACCTCAGAAATCGGACTAGGCCACCTGAAGTTACTGGTCGAGTGGTCAAAAAGACGGTCTCTGGTCAGGAAACAGAAGCAAACTGTGCAAACAAGACCCCAGGTTGCTGCGGCAGGAAGGTCCCACCACGTACCCAGTTGCTTAGAAGCAACCCCTTCTCAACCAGATTGGCCGAGCTAGGTACGAAGGAGACGAGCTCGAGCAATAGCGAGTCGAGGGCAATTGCTGGAACTTGCGAGGGCTCAGGCCGAGAATTGTTTGTCCTCCTTCGTACCTCTGGGGTCCTATTTATAGGGAAATCCAAGGAGGGGGGGTCCTACTTATACCCCCACCCTGGCGAGTTGGCGACTTCCCTGGGGAGCTCGCCTAGAAGAGGCGAGCATCTGGCCATAGTCGCCAACTGGCGAGTTGGCCTGGGGAGCTCGCCATACTCGCCCGAACCTCCTGCGGCCTGGGGTGCTGATCTGGATCCCCGTCTTGCCTTGTTGACTTTGACTTCTGATGACCTGGCGGTGGTAGGACCCACCCTCGTCGAATACGGGTTGTACACAATCCCCGCTCTTTTTGGGCGACGTAGGAGCCCGAAAAGAATCATCCAACGCTTATTCGGCGAGTACCTCTGCCGAGTATCTAGACAGCTCGCATCGTCGCCTGCTGGTAGAGTAGTCTATAAATAGGGGGGCTTGATTTTCGAAACGGACCCTGAAGCTCGCCGAAAATGTCGGATGCTGAGAAGTTGTTGATGGACAATCTCGCTGCCCTGTCTGGCCTCCTCGGCATAGCCAGACAGAAAAGGCCGCGCGAGGAAGACGTCACCGTCTCGACCCCGCCGAAGAAGAAAAAGGCGAAGAAGGTCAAGAAGTCCACCACTGTGGCGGTCGGCTCGCCTCCACCGCTGAACCAAGTCGCCGCGGCGACTAGAAATCCCGTAGCTTCTTCCAGCACCCAGAAGCTGTTGAGCGATCTCGGGCTTGACGACCTCCTCAGATCTGTTCGGGACAGCCCGCCGGAGGACCCGGGAGTGGCCGAGGAGCTCGCGGCCGCTAAGGAATCCGCGGCGGCTCAGGTCGAGGTCGCCACCGTGACAGGTCGCCATCTGGAAATCTTTCCGACTAGGTTATCGCCGCTTCTTCTTTACTGACTACTTTTCTATGCAGACTCTCCGACTGCCGCGGACGCGACTCTTGACGTCGTCCCGCTGAACTCGGCCCCCCTACTCGCCCTGGCGGCCGATAGGCCGTCCAAGACCGCCTACACGGTCCGGATGGGCCTTAGCTCGGGGAAGGCGTCGGGGGCGACGTTGGTGAAGGGCACCCCCCCCCCGGCGAGCAAGGAGCTGCCGGTGAAAGAAATTCCCGCTGGGTTGTCCGGGTCGGCGCGCGAGGATCCTCCGGCGAGCAGGGCGGCCCCCACCGTTGCGAGTGGTGGGAAGGTAGTCTCGGCGAGCGCCTCATTGCCGCCGCCGCCACCCTTGGTCGCCACTCCTGGCCAGATGCCGGGCATCTTCCTGCCCCCGTCGCCGCCTTTGTCTGCTTCGCAGAGGTCGGATCTTCCACGACCTCCTCCACCTCCTGCGCCGAGGGCTCCACTCCACCCGGCGAGCTCATCTCAAGCTCCGCCGCCGTTGAAGAAGCCGGAGAGGCAGCGGCCGTCCTACTTCCCTCCGCGGGTTGGAGACCCCGACTACGTCGGCCGAGGGTCGGGAGAGCGCGGGCAGGGCAGGCCTGTCGATCTTCCGAGCAGCTCTTCGGGGAGGCGAGATACCTCCGGGCTACCTCCCTCGCCGCGCCGATCCCGATCTCCTCGCCGCAGTGAGCCTTCTACTACTTTGATTACTGCTCTGCTTTTTCTGACCTGACGATCTACCTTCCTGCTTTGTCAGATCGCCCGGCGACCCCTGGGGCGGCTTTCATTGACGCCATCGGGCTGTCCGGGAGCGAGTATCGCCAGGCTGCCGTTCGCGCCCACATGGAGCTGGAGAGCAAGTTCGACCAGCTCGCTATCTGCGACCCTCATTGACGCATCTCGGCTCTGGAGGTGAGGATAGCCAAGGTCGAAGGGCTCCAGGCGACTTTGGAGAACTACGAAGCTCATTTCCACATGGTTAAAGAGAATGACCGCCACCTGCAGTTGAACAACCACCGCCTGCAGCTGGTGCTTGACGAGCTGGCCGGCATCCGGGCGAGCATGGGGTCTACTGGACGTCTGGCGAGGATGGAGGAGCAGCTCCGGCTCGGCGACGATGCGACAGCGTTGGCGACGGAGCATTACCGGCGTGCACGCGAGATCGGCTGGGTCGGGCGACATGCTCACCCCCCTGAGCGGCCTAGGGCGTCATAGTATTTTTGTTTTTTGAATGTAGCTCGCCATGCGCGACTTTGAACTCCTTTCGGACATCTATTTTTTATTGATCAATTCATCTTTGCGTGTATGAGTATTCTCGCCTTCTGATCCTTCGTGTGTGCGCTTTCTTTGTGGTGTGTCGAGCTCTAGGTCTTCTGGCAATGTCGCCTCTTATTCTTCACCGTGCGAGCTCGTTCGATACTCGCCGAGACAGGCAGACCCCCCCCCCCCTTTGCCTTGACATATCTATAAATAGGAGGGGTAGGTGGGTCATAAAGCGTATGTTGTAGCGATCTTCTCTTCATATCAGCGAGTATCCGAACATCCAGCTCGCCTTCTCTCGCTCTTTTTACAGCTCGCAAACATGGTCGGCGACGACGCCAGCGCTCGCCGACAAGCTCACGCCATTAACTTCGCGGATGCGGCATTCAAGAAGTCTGTTACCTCAGAGAAGGACCTGGCGGCCTTCAGGGAGCGCCTGCTGCCCGAGGACTATTCGGCGAGGCTTCCTACTCGCGGCGAGCGGCTCAACACCTATGTTGAGGGCGCCCTTGTCTTGTTGCTGCGGCATTTCGATGCCGGCCTGCGGCTACCCTTCTGGCCGGAGTTCTGCGAGATCCTGCGCTACTTCGGGATTGTCCCCGCGCAGATCAACCCCAATGGCGTGGCGATCATCATGGGGTTCCTATGCTTCCTCCGGGAGGAGGGATCGCCTTCGACCTCTCCGTCTTCCGCCGCATCTTCGCCTTTGCGGCGACCTCGGAGGGAGTCATCTTTTTTAGCAGCCACGTCTGCACCTTGGTCGGGACCGCGAATAAGGTCCACCGCTGGAGCGAGCAGTTGGTGGTCGTCCACGGCGACTTCGGCGGGGTTCTCGGCAGGCCGCACCAACCGGCCGACGTCGCCTTCCTTCCTCCCATCCTCGAAGGAGCTCGCGAGCAGCTCTTCGAGTACTTCCGGGGTCGGCGATTTGACGTCATTTTCTGGCGTCTAAACGTCGACGTGCTTGAGGCAGTCCACCTCAATGAAAGTAAGCCGAGCTCGGAATGCGTCCTGGTTACTCGCTCGTCCTTTTGCCGCTGAAGCTAACTTTGTCGCGCGTTTTGCAGTTCCCAACGAGCTTCCGGCAAAGCCTCTTCCTTTGGCGAAGGAAGTCGCTGCTACGCGCTCGGACGTTCGCCCCCCTGCCGACGTTGGGGAGAAGAAGGCGGCCAAGGGAAAGTCGCGGGTCAGCTCGCAGGGTCCCGCGAGGAAGAGGGCGAAGACCTCGTCGCCACAATCCGTCGATCGCCGGTCGCCGACGGGCACCCGGTCGCCCCACTTCCACCCCAACTACGGCCTCGGGCAGGGGATGGTGGATTCATACGGCCGCCCGCTCGTGACTTGGTCAGCGGAGGACAACTCAGTGTCGTTGAGCACCAACCTCCCGTCCTGGTCAACCGACTGGGAGGACAAGGGGGAGGCTTTCGCCGTCCTCCACGCCATATATGGGCGAGTCGATGCGGAGTCCGTCCTGGAGCTGACCCCGTTGGAGCTCGCCCATCAGTCGGCCTGCGCGCTCGCGCGGTCTGCCGAGCTGGGGCACTACTCGGCGAGGAAGCTGCTGGAGACGACCGATGCCCTCAAGGTCGTCTCCAAGAAGGCCATCGACCTCGGCATGCAGTCGGTCCGCTGGAGGGACTTTGAGGTGAGCTGTCCTTGGGTTGGTTGCTCGATTTGTTTCATCGTTAGGTCCTGACGTCAGTCATCTCGCAGGCTGCCGAGATAGAAGCAGCGAAGAAGCTCTCTGAGTGCAAGGAGAAGCTCGCCGCCTCCCAGGCCGAGCTGGAGGCGGCCCAAACTCGCGCAGTGGAGATGGAGACGAGGCTGGTCGCTGCTGAAGGACGACCGAGCTCCTCAACCCCGCTACCCGAAGACCCGTCGCGAGCGGTGAAGCAATCCCGCGTCCTCTGGGAGGAGAGATCCTCTGTTCGCCGCGAGATTGCGCGGGCGGCGGGGAACATCATACTCGCGCGCCTCAGGCTCGGGGGCCAGCTCGTCGAGGGGGAGAAGCCGCTCACTGTCGACGAGCTCATTCCTGAGCTACTCGCCGAGGGGACCATCCCGCCGTACCGCGCCTCGCCGCCGACCAGCTCCGGCGATTCCGATGACAGCAGCAGCGGAAGCAGCAGTGGAAGCAGCAGCGGCGGGAGCGAGAGCGATGAATCGGTAGATGTCGGAGATATCGGAGACGACGAATATCGGCCAGATACTGGTGACGAGGAGTCCTAGTTGCTCTCCGATATTCCTTTTATAAATCAATTTTTGACTTGTGATTTATACAAATTTTTGCTCCCGCATTTTTCTGACATGTTGCTCGCTAGGCTCATAGGCTCGGAGAGGAGCGTTCGCTAGATCGCAGGGGGATGGTCCCGACATCGATCATCCGCTCGCCGGGACCTACTCGCCCCTGCGCCCGGGTACTCGTGAACCTGCTGGGAGAACCTCGCGCACCGCGCGGGTCGGCGCGTGGGACATACTCGCATGCCCTCCGGGGCTCGCTTACTCGCGCGGTTCCAGCTCGCTTACCCGCGTGGGACCAGCTCGCCTACTCGCGCGAGATCAGCTCGCCTACTCGCGCGAGGCCTGCTCGCCTACCTGCGCGTGACGCAAGTCGAACCTGGCTTGGCTGTCGAATCATAACCTGCGGGGCCTCATTCTCGCAATCGAGGAGATCGGCTGATTCCCGACGAGAGGAGCTCGTGGGGGTGCCGATCTTACGATGTTGCTCAACCCAAAGTCTTGGACTACAATCGAGGAGATCGGCCGATTCCCGAGGAGAGGAGCTCGTGGGGACACCGGTCTTACGACGCTGCTCAACTCGAAGTCTTGAATTACAATCGAGGAGATCGGCCGATTCCCGAGGAGAGGAGCTCGTGGGGATACCGGTCTTACGACGCTGCTCAACTCGAAGTCTTGAACTACAATCGAGGAGATCGGCCGATTTCCGAGGAGAGGAGCTCGTGGGGATACCGGTCTTACGACGCTGCTCAACTCGAAGTCTTGAATTACAATCGAGGAGATCGGCCGACTCCCGAGGAGAGGAGCTCGTGGGGATACCGGTCTTACGACGCTGCTCAACTCGAAGTCTTGAATTACAATCGAGGAGATCGGCAGACTCCCAAGGAGAGGAGCTCGTGGGGATACCGGTCTTACGACGCTGCTCAACTCGAAGTCTTGGACTACAATCGAGGAGATCGGCCGATTCCCGAGGAGAGGAGCTCGTGGGGATACCGGTCTTACGACGCTACTCAACTCGAAGTCTTGGACTACAATCGAGGAGATCGGCCGATTCCCGAGAAGAGGAGCTCGTGGGGACACCGGTCTTACGACGCTGCTCAACTCGAAGTCTTGAATTACAATCGAGGAGATTGGCCGATTCCCGAGGAGAGGAGCTCGTGGGTATACCGGTCTTACGACGCTGCTCAACTCGAAGTCTTGAACTACAATCGAGGAGATCGGCCGATTCCCGAGGAGAGGAGCTCGTGGGGATACCGGTCTTACGACGCTGCTCAACTCGAAGTCTTGAACTACAATCGAGGAGATCGACCGATTCCCGAGGAGAGGAGCTCGTGGGGATACTGGTCTTACGACGCTGCTCAACTCGAAGTCTTGAATTACAATCGAGGAGATCGACCGACTCCCGAGGAGAGGAGCTCGTGGGGATACCGGTCTTACGACGCTGCTCAACTCGAAGTCTTGAATTACAATCGAGGAGATCGGCCGACTCCCGAGGAGAGGAGCTCGTGGGGATACCGGTCTTACGATGCTGCTCAACTCGAAGTCTTGAATAAAATCCTGCATCCTTACATAGTTTGGAGATTAATCGCATTGACATCTTGACAAGAAAGAAACTCTCTCCGGAGAGACGCTCTTGACCCTGCCAAATCGGGGGGTTGGCGTCCAGACCCGTTCCTAAAAATTCCTCTAGTCGGAAGAGAGATGCACTCAGGGAGACCTAGGCCGACATGCAAGGGGGGAGCTGATCTCGGCCGGCAATGCAGAGGCTCGGTCTTACAAGAGCGCTTAAAGTCCCGAAGCATCGTCCTATCATCCGTATTAGGCTATTCAGTAAGAACGGGTTGAAGGCACGTATCTCGATTTGATGGTGAAGATCGCTTCCAGCCACGATTCGAACGGGGACGGTGTTCATCGAGGGTCCTCTCCGGACGCACTCGGAATCGACACACACCCCTGGGCTCGTCCACGCCCTCCCTTCAGCAGGTTATCCTGCCTTGTTGCTCACTTGAGATTTTTTCCTTCTGGTGCTTTACGAGGCCGGCCTCTCCTCGAGTCCGGGGGATCAGGGTGCGGATCTATTCCTCGTAGTTCCTCCAGACGGAAGAGAGATGCACTCGGGGAGACATAGGCCGACATGCAAGGGGGGAGCTGATCTCGGCCGACAATGCAGAGGCCCGGTCTTACAAGAGCGCTTAAAATCCCGAAGCATCGTCCCATCATCCGTGCTGGGCTATGTATGAGGAACAAATCGACCACTGCCTCCCGAAGTCGACTACGAGGCGGGCCATGGAAACACTCAGAAGCCTTGAGGCATGTTCGACACAAAAGAGATAAAATCCCGCATCCTTTGTATATTAACTATGTTTACAGAAATAGATACATGAGTTATTGCTATGGGTAGAATCTTTTCAGATCATCCCCACTCCAGGTCCCAGTCAGCTGCTCCCCCGCTTGATCTTGTAGGTAATAGCCTCCTGTGGCCAGGGCTTCTTGGACGATGAAAGGTCCTTCCCAGTTGGGATGCAGCTTGCCTACGGCGGCTCCCCGCCCAGTGGCGTCCACCTTCTTCATGACCAAGTCCCCTGCGAGGAAGTTTTTTAAGCGGACATTTTTGTCGAAATGCCTCGCCATGCGTCTCTTGATTTCTTCCTGGCGTATGGAGGCCAAGTCCCGAAGCTCTTCCACATAATCTAGGGAGAGCCTCTGAGCCTCTTCATTCTCTAGCCGCCATTCCTCGCTTCCGTCTTCGGCTGCGATGACCCTTGGGCTATGCACTTCAAATTCGACCGGGATGAGTGCCTCGGACCCGTGTGACAGTTTGAAGGGTGTTTCCCCTGTGGCTGAGTTTGGGGTGGTCCTGAGAGCCCATAGGACGGAAGGGAGTTGTTCGGCCCAATTTCCCTTGAGGTTGGTGATCTTCTTCTTCAGCAAGTTGATGATGAGCTTGTTCGCGGCCTCTACTTGCCCATTACTCCTAGGGTGGTGTACCGAGGCGAACCGAAGGTCGGTTCCCAACTGCTTACAAAAGTCCCCTAGCTCCAAGCTGGCGAACTGCGGCCCATTGTCGGTGATGATGGCCAGAGGGATCCCGAATCTGCATGTGATTTCGCACCAGATGAAGTTCTTGACGATTTGAGACGTGGTCTTGGCCAGAGCCTTGGCCTCGATCCACTTTGTGAAGTAGTCGACCATTACTAGCACAAACTTCCTTTGTCCGCTAGCTTGAGGGAACGGGCCGATTAAGTCCATTCCCCAGATTGCGAAAGGCCACGGAGCGGTGATCGAGCGAAGCTGATGGGCCGGCTGGAGCGCGAGGGGCGCGAAGAGTTGACATTGGGAGCATTTTATAGAATAGGCCACTGCATCCTTTCGGATGGTTGGCCAGAAGTAACCGTGCCTCAAAATTCTCTGCTCCAGGGTGCGGGTCCCGGAGTGGCTGCCGTACTCTCCTGAGTGAATCTCCTCGAGGACCCGGGGAATCTCGAGCTCTGATAAGCATCGGGCCAGAGGGCCTGAGATGGTTTTGCGATAGAGCTCGCCCTCTTGCAATAAGTAGTATGCGGCCTTGTACCGGAACTTTCTCTGATCTTGCCCGTCGGATGGTAGTCGGCCTGTTGTCAGAAACGTGATGAACGGGTCCCTCCACGAGGCTTGTTGATCGATCTCCATCAGCTCGCCTTCTTCGACGGATGGTCGAAACAACTCGATGGCGATTCCCCCAGCCCGAGGGCCGTATTTTGCAAGGCCGTCTGCCTCGGAGTTGCGTTCTCGGGGCACGTGCTCGACGTGGAAGGATCGGAATCCCCCGATCAGGCCCTTGACCTTAACCAGATATTGCTGCAAAATGGGATCTCGTACTTCGAACTCTCCCCGAATCTGAGATGCGGCCACCATGGAGTCGGTAAAAGCCTGGATGTCTCTGATGGCCAGCTCCTTGGCGAGTCGCAAGCCAGCCACCATGGCTTCGTACTCCGCCTGATTGTTGGTTACTGGGAAAAGGATCTCGATGGCTTGCTCGATCCTAGTCCCTTGAGGACTAACCAGCACCACCCCGGCTCCCACGGAGTGCCTTCCCGACGCGCCGTCTACAAACATCTTCCAGGGGACTGGCCGAGAGACGCCCATATCCGCCTCGACCTCGGCCGAGAAGTCGGCCAGGAAATCCGTCACGGCTTGTGCTTTGATCGCGACCCTTGGGGGGTAGGAGATGTCGAACTCACTCAGCTCCACAGCCCACTTGGCTAGTCTGCCGGAGTGCTCCACTCCGTCCAAGATACTCCTCAGGCGGTGGTCGGAGACTACCTTGATAGAGTGGGCTTGGAAATACGGACGAAGTCACCTGGCCGAAACCACCAAGGCGAAAACCAACTTCTCGAGGATTGGATATCTCGCTTCGGCTTGCCTCAACACCCGGCTCATGTAGTAAACTGGAAGCTGCTTCTTTCCCTCTTCTCGGACCAGCACCGAGCTAACTGCTTCAGCCCCCACCCCTAGGTAGATCAAGAGATCCTCACCGCCCTACGGACCCTGAAGGAGAGGAGCTCGGGTCAGCTGTTGTTTGAGCTTTATGAAAGCCTCCTCGCACTCCGGGGTCCACTCGAATTTCTGGTTGCCCCGAAGGGCCTTGAAGAATGGGGAGCACTTCTCTCCGGCCTTGAAGAGAAACCGGCTAAGACCTGCCAGCCTTCCGGTCAACCTTTGAACTTCCTTGGAATCTCTCGGGGACGCCATCTCCACGATGGCTTTCACCTTGTCGGGGTTAGGCTCCACCCCCTGGGGAGTAAGGAGGTGCCCTAGAAACTTCCCCCTTCCCGCGCCGAAAACACACTTGGCCGGGTTGAGCCGCATCTTGTACCTCCTCAGGGTGGCAAAGGTATCTGCCAGATCCGCTACGTGCTCTGCGGAGCTCTTGCTCTTGACGAGCAGGTCATCCACATTGACCTCTAGATTCCGCCCCCTTGCTCTCTGAAGACGTGATCCATCATTCTTTGATATGTCGCGCCGGCGTTCTTGAGCCCGAAGGGCATCATCTTGTAGCTATAGCATCCGTCGCTGGTGATGAAGGAAACGTCGCGGCAATCGGGGGGATGCATCCGGATCTGGTGATATCCTGAAAAGGCATCAAGGAAGCTCATTACGGGAAACCCGACGGCGGAATCAACCAGCGCGTCGATTTGAGGCAAGGGATAGCAATCCTTGGGGCAAGCTTTATTGAGCATAGAGAAATCGATACATAGTCTCCAGCCTCCTCCCGACTTCTTCACCATTACAACATTGGAGACACAGCCTGGATACTGGATCTCCAAAATAAAACCCGCTTCCAGCAGCTTCCCCACTTCCTCTCGCATTGGTCCCGCCAGCGCGGTGGTGCTCTTCCTCTGCTTCTGACGGACTGGGGCCGTCGCTGGATCCAAGTTGAGGCGATGACAGACAACATCAGTATCAATCCCTGGCATCTCGGCGGCGCTCCACGCGAAGATGTCCGCGTTCTCCTGTAGGCAAGCAGCTATCTCCACCTTCCCTTCCAGGGGCAAGGCTCCTCCGATCTTCAGCAGCTCAGGCTCTCCTCTCGGGGAGATCACCTCCACTTCCTCCAGCTCCTCGGCAGCCTGCAGGCCCTCCTCCTGCTCCATCATCCTCTCCAACCTTTCGGCGTCACCCATCCAGCTGATGGTGCTGACCGCATTCAGGTAGCATTCCCTGGAGGCCTTGGGATCTCCTCTGATCCTGACTTGGACGTCGTCCCGGCAGTACTTCGGGCACTGATGATATGATGACGGAACGGCCTTGAAGTAGTTGATGAGGGGCCGCCCCCGAAGATGGCGTTGTAACCGCTGGGTGCGTCGACGATGACGAAGCGACATCGGATCGAAGTTCCCCCGAGAGTGACCAGCAGCTCCACCCCTCCTTCCACCTCTTTCTTCTCTCCCGAGAAAACGAAGAGAGGCCCGTCCGCCGCCTGAACCCGGGACGCTTCCACCTGAAGACCAACGAAGGTTCTCTTGAAGATGACATTCACCGAACTACCATTATCCGCGAGGATTCGGTCGACGATGAAGTCCTCGATCGCGGCCTGGATCACCAGAGCGTCGTGGAAGGGGTTCTCGTTCCAGAGCATGTCTTCCTCGGAGAAGGTGATCTCGTTCAATGGAGGGGGGTTTGAGACGTTGAGGTGACGCTCTTTTTGTAGATCTGGTGGAGGCTTCCCTTGCGGGAAGCTCTTAACCCAGCCCCTCCGTTGATTACTCCGACGTGTCCGTCTCCCGGACCGGGGATAACATTCCCCTTTCCTCCTTAGTCGATCATGTCCTCGTTTCTCCTCCTCTGCGGAACCTGGTAAGCCACCTGCCCAACCTGGGCCTCCTGCTGCGGCTGCTCCCTCTCGGCCACCGTCGCTTCCATCCTCCTCCTTGCTTCCCAGAACTCAGGGAAAGCCAAGGTTCCGTGCCCCTCCACTCGATGGATATCGCAGTAGAGGGGAATCGCCGCTTCCTGCTGCCTTTCCTGCCTCCTCTCCTGCTGCCTCTCCTTCCGCCGGCGCTTAGCGGCTCGCTGGGTGATGGCCATGGTCTCCCTTCTTCCTCCTCCCTGCTCCCGAGGATTGTAATTCCTCCTCTCCTCCTGATGGACGGGTCGCCTCCACTGGGGGCGATCCCTCGGGTACTGGAATCTTCTCTCCTCGCTCCTCGTCTCTCGACCCCCGACGGGCCTCCTATCCTCCTGCCTTCGAGGCCTCTCCTGCCTCTCCGTTTTCCTGATCTCCCTTCCCCTTTCTCTCTTCTCTTCCTCTTTCCTCTGCGGCCTCTCCTGCTTCCTGTCGCTGCGCCCCTCCGGCGCCTTCTCCTTCTCCAGTAGCCTTCCTCTGTCCTTCCCCAGCGGTCTGTCTCCATCTAACCGTGCCAGGAACTCCTTGTTCCTCTCCTCTCCTTGGATGAACACATTGGCTCGCTCCACCATTTCTTCGAACGACTTGGGCGGCCTGTGCCCCAGCTCCATGTTTAACAGGCCCTGCTTCAGCCCAAACTTGAGGGCCACCATCAAGGTGAACCCGTCCACCTCTTCCACCTCCAGTACCTCCTCCTGGAACCGATCGATGTAACGGCCCAAACTCTCGTGCTGCCTCTGCATGATCTTGAAGAGGGCGGTTGCCTCCTTCTTCCTCCGCTTGGACGTCGCAAACCTTGCCAACAGACCCTGTCGAAGATCTGAGAAGCAGTAGACTGACCCTGCTGGCAGCTGGTGGAACCAATCTCTTGCGCTACCTTTGAAGGTAATGGAGAAGAGCCGGCACTTGAGAGCATCGGACATGTTGCGAATAGACACCACATCTTCAAACCACTGAAGATGTCTCACCGGGTCGTCCTTACCGGAGTAGTACGAGAGGACCGGCTCTCTGAAGTTGTCGGGGACGAGGGCTGCGAGGATCTCGTCGCAAAAGGGGCTCCTCCCTTCCTGGCGGCGGCGAGTATCCTCCCCGCTCGAGCAGTCATACTCACTCCATCGGCGAGTATCTCCATACCTCGCCGAGAGTTCCGGATCTCGAAACCGGATTCCCTGACTACTCGCCGGGTGATGTCGCGGCGGGATCACCTGCTCCCCACTTGCCCAAGCGGGCTCCTTCCCTGCTCGCCGAGTTGGTATCTCCTCGCCCGGGGGTGTCCGGCGGCAGGGAGAAGTCGCCGTCACCTCAGGCGGATTGGACAACCCAACGAGTATCGCCTTCTCCACTCTCCTCTTGAACTCTGTAAAAGCCGCCACTATCACATACTCGCTACCTTGCCCCGGGACTCCAGCTCCCGGCGAGTTACCTCCCAACTCGCCCCGGTCTCCACCATCGGCCATCTTCCAACCACGACTTTCTTCTTCGGTCGCTATCCACGCTCACCGCACCAAGTGTTGAAGCCAGGAAAATTCCTAACCTCGAAATAGGATCAAGGCAGCCTAAGGTTACTGATTCTACGATCCGACGTCATGATTTAAGTGGCTAGCGAGAGAGAGAAAGGAAACTATCTATAAGCACACCCCAAGTGCTCCAGCGGGGAGGTCCCACCACGTACCCGGAAGCTTTGAAGAAGCTTCCCCTCCGCAACCAAAAGGCTGGGCGAGGTACTAGGCTGGCATGGACTTGGCGAGTATCTACTTGGGGGACCTCGCCTCTTCCAAAAGGTGCCATTTCCAGTACCCCTGGGGGCTATTTATAGAGAAATCCTGGGGGGGGTAGGCGAGTATCCAGCATCTGTGAGTGAGTATCTAGGGTTACTCGCTCATACTCGCGAGATACTCGCCAAAACTCGCATCAGCTCGCCACAGATCGCCCAAGCTCGCCTCTGCTCGCCCAAGCTCGCCTCTGCTCACCCAAGCTCGCCTCTGCTCGCCTCTGCTCGCCCCAGCTCGCCTCTGCTCGCCCCAGCTCGCCCAAGCTCGCCCAAGCTCGCCCAAGCTCGCCTCTGCTCGCCTCTGCTCGCATCTGCTCGCCCAAGCTCGCCCAATGGTCTGTGAATAGTCATCTGCTTGAGTACTTCTGATCTCGACGAATTACGGGTTATAGTGTTGAAGCCAGGAAAATTCCTAACCTCGAAATAGGATCAAGGCAGCCTAAGGTTACTGATTCTACGATCCGACGTCATGATTTAAGTGGCTAGCGAGAGAGAGAAAAGAAACTATCTATAAGCACACCCCAAGTGCTCCAGCGGGGAGGTCCCACCACGTATCCGGAAGCTTTGAAGAAGCTTCCCCTCCGCAACCAAAAGGCTGGGCGAGGTACTAGGCTGGCATGGACTTGGCGAGTATCTACTTGGGGGGACCTCGCCTCTTCCAAAAGGTGCCATTTCCAGTATCCCTGGGGGGCTATTTATAGAGAAATCCTGGGGGGGGGGGGGGGGGGGGGGGGGTAGGCGAGTATCCAGCATCTGTGAGCGAGTATCTAGGGTTACTCGCTCATACTCGCGAGATACTCGCCAAAACTCGCATCAGCTCGCCACAGCTCGCCCAAGCTCGCCTCTGCTCGCCCAAGCTCGCCTCTGCTCGCCCCAGCTCGCCTCTGCTCGCCCCAGCTCGCCTCTGCTCGCCCCAGCTCGCCCCAGCTCGCCCAAGCTCGCCCAAGCTCGCCCAAGCTCGCCCAAGCTCGCCTCTGCTCGCCTCTGCTCGCCTCTGCTCGCCCAAGCTCGTCCAATGGTCTGTGAATAGTCATCTGCTTGAGTACTTCTGATCTCGACGAATTACGGGTTATACACAATCCCCGCTTTTTTCGAGCTCGACACGAGCTCGGAAAAACAATGTTGAACTCGTAGTTCGGAGAGGTGGCGCTAGATGATGCGCTGCAAGAGGTCCATTCTAAGAGAGGAGCCCAACTGAAGGAGAAAAGAAAATGTCGACACCGCCTAGAGGTAGAACCCAACTGAAGGAGGTGGAGAGTCTGACACCTTCCAGGCCATTTGCTAAGCGAGCGAGCTCAACTGGAAGAGGTGGAAATGGGGCGGACATCTCATACGTCAAGCATACCTGGATATGAAGAGAAGGTCGATACCTCATAAGAACCAAGTTCAACTAAATTGGAGAAATGGTCGACACCTCTCAGGAGTCAAGCTCAACTAGAGGTGGAGAGAAGAGGTCGACACCTGACAGGAGCCGAGCTCAACTGTAGGTGGAGAGTTGACACCTCACCGGAGCCGAGCTCAACTGGAGGTGGAGAAGAGGTCGACACCTAATCAGGAGGAAGCTCAACTGAAGGTGGAGAGGAGGTCGACACCTGGTTAGGAGGAAGCTCAACTGAAGGTGGAGAGGAGGTCGACACCTAGCAGGAGGAAGCTCAACTGAAGGTGGAGAGGAGGTCGACACCTAATCAGGAGGAAGCTCAACTGAAGGTGGAGAGGAGGTCGACACCTGGTCAGGAGGAAGCTCAACTGAAGGTGGAGAAGAGGTCGACACCTCGTAGGAGACGAGCTCAACTAGAGGTGGAGAAGAGGTCGACACCTCATAGGAGACGAGCTCAACTAGAAGTGAAGAAGAGGTCGACACCTGGTAGGAGCCGAGCTCAACTAGAGGTGGAGAGAAGCTCGTAGGAAACCGGATTTACGACATTTCTGCCACTCGAAGTCTTGATTTCAATCGAAGAGATCAGCCGATTCCCGAGGAGAGGAGCTCGTGGGGATACCGGTCTTACGACGCTACTCAACTCGAAGTCTTGATTTCAATTGAGGAGATCGGCCGATTCTCGAGGAGAGGAGCTCGTGGGGATACCGGTCTTACGACGCTACTCAACTCGAAGTCTTGATTTCAATCGAGGAGATCGGTCGATTCCCGAGGAGAGGAGCTCGTGGGGATACCGGTCTTACGACGCTGCTCAACTCGAAGTCTTGATTTCAATCGAGGAGATCGACCGATTCCCGAGGAGAGGAGCTCGTGGAGATACCGGTCTTACGACGCTGCTCAACTCGAAGTCTTGATTTCAATCGAGGAGATCGGCTGATTCCCGAGGAGAGGAGCTCGTGGGGATACTGGTCTTACGACGCTGCTCAACTCGAAGTCTTGATTTCAATCGAGGAGATCGGCCGATTCCCGAGGAGAGGAGCTCGTGGGGATACGGGTCTTACGACGCTGCTCAACTCGAAGTCTTGATTTCAATCGAGGAGATCGGCCGATTCCCGAGGAGAGGAGCTCGTGGGGATACCGGTCTTACGACGCTGCTCAACTCGAAGTCTTGATTTCAATCGAGGAGATCGGCCGATTCCCGAGGAGAGGAGCTCGTGGGGATACCGGTCTTACGACGCTGCTCAACTCAAAGTCTTGATTTCAATCGAGGAGATCGGCCAATTCCCGAGGAGAGGATCTTGTGGGGATACCGGTCTTACGACGCTGCTCAACTCGAAGTCTTCTATTTGGAGTCGAGGTAGTTCGCCCTGTTGCTTACGAGATTGCCAAGGAGTCAAATGCATCAATATCTTTGAGGACGAAGGAATTCTAAAGAGAACAACGATCTTTTCACGTCGAGTTGGGAGGTTGGTGTCCGGACCTGTTCATGATAGTTCCTCTAGTCGGAAGAGAGATGCAATCGGGGGTAGCTAGGCCGACATGCAAGGGGGGAGCTGATCTCGGCTGTCAATGCAGAGGCTCAGTCTTACAAGGACGCTTACATCCCGAGGCATCGTCCCATCGTCCGCCCTGGGCTATCTAGGAGAAACAAGTCGAAGGCTCGTTTCCCAACCTAACCGTGGAGATCGTTTTCAGCTCTGCCAGTTGGTTACGAAAACCAGAGTACAAGCGAAGAGAAATGGTCCTCGAGGGGTCCTACTGGACACTCTCGATTCCACCATCCTTCCGCGAACTTGCACTTCTCAGAGCTCGGCAGGTTATCCTGCTTTGGTAAAAAACAGAGACGCGTCCTGCTTCACAGGACCTGCGGTCGCTAAGAGCGGGTCTTTTCGTCTTCTCAAAGACTGATGATGCCTTTATACAAGGTATCACTTTGTGAGGTCGATCCCTTATCGAGTTCAGGAGGTTAGCATCCAGATCTGTTCCCGATAGTTCCTCCAGTCGGAGGAGAGATGCAATCGGGGGTAGCTAGGCCGACATGCAAGGGGGGAGCTGATCTCGGTCGCCAATGCAGGGGCTCGGTCTTACAAGGATGCTTAAATCCCGAGGCATCGTCCCATCGTCCGCCCTGGGCTAAATAGGAGAAACAGGTCGAGCGCAGGTTTCCTAAATCGACCGTGGAGTTGAACTTCACTGCTCCTAGGTAACTTGAGATGAATCAATACAAGGAAGACAACTCGCACTAACCCGTGACTCCGGGGGCGAGGAAATGCATAAACAACTTGGAAACAATGTTACAGGTAAGCAATACATGTTACCGCTGGGGGTAGAACTCTTTCATCCCATCCTCGCTCCGGGTATTTGAGGAGATGATATGAATAGCATTGCGTCCTGGTTGCTGAAGTGATAGTCTCGCGCGTATAAACTCGCAAAATTCGAACACCATAGTTGCTCGCGAGTATGGAGCTTGCAGAATTTAAAGGAGAGCATCCTAGCCTGCCCGCTGAAGAGATCGCCTCGCGAGTATAGAGCTCGCGGAATTAGATGATAGCATCCTAGCCTGTTGAAGAGGTCACCTCGCAAGTATAGAGCTCGCGGAATTATAGGAGAGCATCCTAGCCTGCCCGTTGAAGAGATCACCTCGCGAGTATGGAGCTCGCGGAATTAGATGATAACATCCTAGCCTGTTGAAGAGGTCACCTCGCAAGTATGGAGCTCGTGGAATTATAGGAGAGCACCCATTAAGCATGAAGAGCATCATGAGTAGGAGCTCGTAGAATACTTGCTGGAAGATGTCATAAGCAAGTCGTCCCATAAGCAAGTCTTTCATCTCATGCCTCAGCAACTTGATACTCGCCTCTTTACTTGTTGCTCGCCTCTGGGAGAGTGTCATTCCTGCCTATGCTCGCCGGTATGTCACCGACATCAATTCGCCTCCATGAACTCGCCGCTGGAACTCGCCTATGAGCGATCTACCAGGGAAGCTCGCCTCACGAAACCGCCGAGCTTTAAAGTCGCCGTCGCGCAGTCGCCTATGGGTGAGTAACCAGGGAACTCGCCCACCTTATCGAGTGCTTGCCCACCTTGCCGAGTGCTCGCCCACCTCGTCGAGTGCCTGCGCGTTGCTGTCTTGGGTCTCCAGCTCGCCATCTTAAGCCATGCAGTCTTCTCGCAAAAATTTCTTCCTCGGCTACTATCCACGCTCACCGCACCAAGTGTTGAAGCCGAGAAATATCTCACCTCAGAAATCGGACTAGGCCACCTGAAGTTACTGGTCGAGCGGTCAAAAAGACGATCTCTGGTCAGGAAACAAAAGCAAACTGTGCGAACAAGACCCCAGGTTGCTGCGGCATGAAGGTCCCACCACGTACCCAGTTGCTTAGAAGCAACCCCTTCTCAACCAGATTGGTCGAGCTAGGTACGAAGGAGACGAGCTCGAGCAATAGCGAGTCGAGGGCAATTGCTGGAACTCGCGAGGGCTCAGGCCGAGAATTGTTTGTCCTCCTTCGTACCCCTGAGGTCCTATTTATAGGGAAATCCAAGGAGGGGGGGATCCTACTTATACACCCACCCTGGCGAGTTGGCGACTTCCCTGGGGAGCTCGCCTAGAAGAGGCGAGCATCTGGTCATAGTCGCCACCTGGCGAGTTGGCCTGGGGAACTCGTCATACTCGCCCGAACCTCCTGCGGCCTGGGGTGCTGATCTGGATCCCCGTCTTGCCTTGTTGACTTTGACTTCTGATGACCTGGCGGTGGTAGGACCCACCCTCGTCGAATACGGGTTGTACAATATGTGTATATATATGTGTATATATATATGTATATATATATGTATATATATATATGTATATATATATGTATATATATATGTATATATATATGTATATATATATATATATATATGGGGGGGACTTATTTTCACCGGTCAGCGGTTACGACCGCATAAACCGGATCCTAAATTTCGGTTCATGCGGTCATTACCGTTTGACCGGTGAAAATAAGTCCCCTCAAACGGAGCCTAAATTAGTGACCAACCTATGTACGTATGTTTAAGAATTTTGGACGACTTCAAGAATCTATCAAATGAAGTTGATTATAAGTACTTAAATAATATAATAATTTTACTAATAGTGTTGTACAAAACAAAAATATATGCATTCAAATATTAAATTGCTTGAAAAGTATATAATATTAAACTCAGGTGGAGCCAAATAATATAATTCATGAGCTGAAAGATCAAATTGAATTTTATTTTTTTGTGATTTCTACATCAAATGCTAAAAAAGAAGCTCCAGCCACTACAATATTTTTGGCATTTAGCAACGAAAGTTCACCCGAGAGTATGATTTATTTAAACGGATGCTCACACGTAATGCTTGTAAGTGATTTTCTTGTTTATTATGGTTCTAAATTACTGTTGTTGGTTATTTATTATGGTTATGTATTATTTTTCAAGTAGATTTGGGTTCTTGAGCAAATAAGAATTCAAGTCTCCACATTTAATGAAAGAAAGCCTCGCATACGGCGGTGGGTAAATATTAAAACCATTGCTTTAACGATGATGATGTTTTTGTTGTCAAATATCAAGGAGGAGAAAGTATGAATTGTTACAATTCATGACACTCTATTTTTGCAATTCAAATGTTTTTAACCAACGATTGTTATGTTCTAGTGTACTTACAGGTCCTTCAAAGATTTAAGAATTGTTAGAGTGCTCGAAGCATCCGCGTTGCCCCTAGCATGGGTATTTATAGGCAAATCCTAAATACCCGACTATGGGTTATTGGACTCCTATCGGATCTTAACTGCAACCTGTTAAGCACCTGTCACGCCTATTTTAATATACCTCAACAATCTCCTCCTATATTGTAAATAGATGTTAGAACAGTACATGCTACTTAAATAATAGTTAATAACGACCAAAAAGAAGTTTTTCAGAAAAAAATCATGAATATGAGTTTTAGATAACAGAATGCTAAACTTAAACAAATAGTTCCAAACATAGCAATAGAAAATCTGAAATAAACTCAAAACTGAAAATTGATCTATGCAAATAATAGATCATCTTCATCTGGGTCGAAATCAACTTTCTCTCCTCCAATATCTATGTGATCTGTAAACAAACACAATAAGAATGTCATGAGACAAATCTCTATGAATTCTAACATTTGTCAATCAAAAATAAAGTGATTAGTTCTAGCAGTAAAAGAATGTAATACTCTAACAAGGAAGAAAGAAATCTCATATCAGCATCTCTATCTAATTTACATAAAATTAGAAAAATGATTTCATATAATCAAACCATGTTCCATCGATTATTAAGATTATTATTATCATTTCATAATTATATTATATCATCAAGTTTGGAATGATACAACAAGCTGTGACCATCATATCATCAAATTTGGAATGATATAATTAACAATCATAATATCAGGACTCGTATCAGCAACTTCAGTATTCCTTTTTGGAACGATACCCAATTCAGCCTTCGAATGAAATAATTGCGTAAGCCATCAAATTTGGAATGACTGACAACTATTCATCTCTGGCTTTCATCAGATAGCATCTGAAATACTTCAGTGTACTCAACTCTAGATGATTGAATGTAAGCAGACAACGGTTCTAAAATTTAAAACATAAACAGGGTATTAAGTCCTCCTAAATGGACTTTAATCTCATCTCCCCTAATATTTTAGTTGTTAGAACCTTACATAATCCCTTGGTAAGGACATCTGCTACATTATCTTTTGATCTCACATCCAAATGGGAGATTATCCCCTGACTAGTGAGATAGGTCAACCAGGTCTGCTTCATCCTTAGTTGTCTTCGCTTTTCATTGAACAACGTATTTGTAGCAATGGTCTTTGTGGCTTGATTGTCACAATATAACGAAATAGAGTGCATTTTCAGACTCGTCATTGGAATGTCTATTATCAGGTCTCTTATCCATTGTCCCTTCTCTAGCTGAGGCGAGAGCATAGAGTTCTGATTCCATAGAGGATAGTACTATATACGTCTGCCTCTTAGACTTCCAAGCTACTGATGCTCCTCCTAGAGTAAACACATAACCACTAATGGATCTACTGTCGGCAATTTCTGAGCACTAGGAGGCGTCAGAATAACCCTCAAGCACTGGAGGATATTCATTGTAACATAAAGCATACTTTTTAGTGTACTTTAAGTATCGCATTAGCCTTTCCAAGGCATCTCAGTGGTCCTTCCCAGGGTTGCTAGTGAATCTACTCAACATGCCGACCGTAAAGGTTATGGCAGGTCTAGTGCAGTTTGTAGCATACATGAGACTACCTATGAGTTTGGAGTAATCCAACTATCTAATAGGTGGATCTTCATTTGGTTTCAGTCTATTATTGTAGTCGTATGGAGTCTCAGCCATTTTGCTACTAACGTAACCCCACTTATCTAGTAGATTTCTAACGTGGTGACTCTGACTTAAGGTTATACCCTTTTCAGTGAAGTTCACTTTCATACCTAGGATGGTCTTCACCACTCCCAAGTCTGTCATGCTAAATTTAGCCATCAAAGCAACTTTTACGTCTTCCACCTCAGACTGATTAGTGTCCAGAATTAGCATGTCATCAACATACAAGCAAATAATTACGACTTTATTTGAACTCATTCTTACGTATAGACATTTATCTGATATACTAGACTTAAAGTCCGTGCCTTTTACACAAGTGTCAAATTTCTCGTGCCACAATTTTGGTGCTTGCTTTAATCCGTAAAGTGACTTAATCAACTTACATACCTTATTTTCTAGACCTTCTACGACAAACCCTTCAGGTTGGTGCATATAGATCTCCTCAGTCAGATCTTCATTAAGAAATGCAGTCTTGACATCCATCTGATGAACAACAAAAAGTTCAATAGATGCTAATGCGAGAAGAATCCTAATTGTCGCAATGTGACAAACAGGTGAGTATATATCAAAATAGTCTATACCACTCACTTGAGTGTAGCCCTTGGCAACTAGACATGCTTTGTATTTAGCGATACTCCCATCAAGATTAAGCTTCTTCTTCAAAACCCACTTACTTTCAATGGTTCTAGCCCCTTTGGGCAAATCGACCAAGGTCCAAGTGTGGTTTTATAGGAGAGAGTTCATCTCATCATCTATGGCTTCTTTCCATAACAGAGAATCCCGAGACCGCATCGCCTCCTTGTAGATCAATGGATCAGCTTCAACTTGGTAAGTCATAAAGTCTGTACCGAAGCTTTTAGGAACTCGTTCTCTATTAGATAACCTTTTAGATGTTAACTCACTACTGTCTATGGGCTCAGTGTCAGAGGCCCTCATTTCTAGCTCAATAATAGTCAGTATTAGTGACTGGCAGACCTGGAATCGTCAAGTTTTTATCTTTAAGGAACTTATCCTCAAAGAAAACGGCATCTCTAGATTCTATTACAGTATTAGTTGAGAGATCTAGAAACCTGTCTGTAGTACTATCCTCTACACATCCTAGATAGACGTAAGTGTTCGTCCTAGGTCCAATCTTAGCTCTTCTAGAGTCTAGTATCTTAACGTAAGCGATGCAGCCCCAGGTCTTTAGATTGTCAAATCTAGGAGGTCTCTTAAACCAAAGATCATAAGATGTTTTAGTCAACTTTGCATGAGGTACTTTATTAAGAATGTGATTTGATGTGAGGACAGCTTCACCCCAATAGACTACAGGCATGTCAGCAGTCAACAACATGGAATTCAACATTTCTGTTAAAGTTCTATTTTTTCGCTCAGCGATACCGTTGAATTATGGTGAATACGGGGCAGTCGTTTTAGGAATTATGTCATTGCTGGCAAGAAAATCTCTGAACTCTCCCGAGACGTATTCGCCTTCTCTATTACTCCTTAGCCTTTTGATTTTCATGTCTAGTTGATTTTCAACCTTCATCTTTGGATTTAAGTAGGTAAATGTGACTAAACCTGGAGTAATCGTCGATAAATGTTATCAGATACTTCCGACCTCCTCGGGTGACAAAACTTTTGTAATCACAAATATCGGAATGTATTAACTCTAGTAATTGTGTACTCCTAGAAACCTGACCAAAAGGTGTTCTAGTGATCTTTGTCTGAGCACAAATTTCACATTTGTCAAACTTAATGGTTGTGTCTAAGGGAATGTTGTGAGTTCTAGCTAGTAGAAGTAGTTTCCTATAGTTTACGTATCCTAGTCTTGCATGTAAAGTCTTAGGATCTATCAAATTTGAACTAACCTGATTGACTACCTCATTTGCTAGACTCAGCTTTTACATTCCATTAACTACATAAGCACAGCCAAAGTAATGCGAGTGAACCATAAGGGTTACTCGGCCACCACTAATGTTAATCGACATACATGCATCGCATAACAAACTAATAGAAATTAAATTAGCAGCTAACGATGGGTATAAATTTAACATTCTTTAAAAGTAAACGTGTACCTAAAGAGAGTGTCAGAGTAGCATTCCCCACCCTCAGCATATCAGCTACATCGTCATTTGCAACAGTGACAGTCTCTTTAACATCTTTGGCATCCTCCAGAAGTGCAGAATAGTTGCAGACGTGGCAGGTAGCACCTGAATCGAGCCACCACTCTGAACTGTCCTTCCCTTTTCCGACCATGACAACAAAGTCGGTAGGCGCAGTATGATAAACTATATTGGCTTTGTTATCAGTCCTCGGTGTGCTGGATTCGCCCCTTTTGGGTTGCTTGTACTCGGAAGCGCAGTGACCCCACTTGTTGCAGTTGTAGCACTTGTCTTTAAAATTTTTAATCATTTTGCTAGTGGCAGCAACTGCGGGTGCACTGGTCGGTGGTCTGGTCTTTCCAGGCTTAGGCTTGTGCTTAGGATGTGTGGGAATGTTAGCAGCAGAGGTCTGCTTGCTAACCGTCTCTAAGGCGTGCCTAGTCCGGTTCTCATCCTCAATGCATATGAAGCGCTTGAGGTCTTTCAGGCCCACCTGCGTCTTCTTCTGATACATTTTAGTTTTGAAGGAGTACTATGTCGAGGGTAATTTGAAAATTATCGCTCCTGCAACGAAGGTATCTGGCAAAGGTATGTTCTCACTGTTCAGCTTGTCCACCAGATTTTCAAAATCAGCTACCTGTGGAAGGATTTCCCTTTCCTCAGTGAAGGTGAAAGCCATGAATTTGTCAACCATGTGCGTCGTGGACATGTTTTCCTCTTCCTTGAAATGCTCCTCCAAGGCCTCCCAGATCTCCTTTGCAGTTTTCAACTTGTTGTACGTTTCTGCCATCCTGTTAAAGAGACAATTCAGGATGTAATCACGACAGAAGTCTTTGTCATTGATCCACTGATCTTCATCTTCTCCTCCTTTAAAGGATTCGAAGTTGGTCTGCACGGTGTAGAAGATGTTCAGGTACTTCATGACGAACTGTGTGTTCCTCTTCCGGGTGCTAAACTCAGCCTTGGAGAATTTCTCCAGCTTGATCATTGGCATAAGAGACGACATATTGCTTGCTTTCGACATTGTGGGTTCCTTACACGAAACTAGAGCTCCACTAGCAATCAAAACGAGAGCAGTAAAACAAGAAAGAAATCACCTGAGCGAGCCGAAGATAGTCTTCGGATCCAATCCAAGAAAGTTTGCTCCTTTTCGGCTGAGTAATCGCCAAAAAACTATATCTCCTTTGAAGAGCACCAAGAAGATGAGTAGGATCCTCCTACAGTTGCTTCTCAGTGTGAAATTTGTCTCCGCTCCAGAACAATCCAGAGCAAGGATGCAAAGTCAGCACGATGATCCGCAGCAGGAAGCAAGATTTTATTTGGTTTAGGTTTACAGATCTCTTCCCAAACAGTGTGATCAACAGAGATGTGAGTTAGGAGACCGGCAACATCTCTTTTTTCAAAAAAATAGGAGCAAAGCTCCTTCTGTTTTGCGATCTGAACGGCAGTTACACGCAGGAGGGACGAGGGTCTGCACAGATCCAGATGAGATTTCACCTCAATAATAAGTGTAAAGGGGAGGCAACACCTCGGGTTGAGCGGCGAAGCCTACAGAAAGAGGTGCAGCTCCAGGCGAGCGGCGAAGAGGACTGGATGGAGGAAGACGGCGGCTCGTGAATCTCCTTCTTCCCGCTTCTTCCCGATCTGAAAGTGAGGGTAAGATCTACCTTTACTCTAGAGGGGGGGTGAATAGAGTATTTTAAAATAATTTAGCAAATTAAAAACTAATTGGCAGTGGAAGACTTAATTTATTTAGAGTGTATTGTGCTCACAGTAAACAAAATAAAGTAAAGCAAGAAACTAATTCACAACACACAGTAAATAAAACACAGGCAACCAGAAGACACAAGGAACTATAGTGGTTCCCCAATCAACCTGGGTACATCCACTCTTCTACCACCCTAGATAGGAATCCACTGCAGGAATAGTTGATCAGTTGTCCTGGGCACCAATGAGCTTTTGATAAGATGCTCAAAACCAACCCAGATTTTTTGATAAGGTGTCTTGCCACCACTGAGTTTTGACAAGGTCTCAGAAACCAAACACAACTTTTGAAGGGAGTTTTGAGTAACCCTTTTACAGTACAAGAAAAGAAAAGGATGTGAAGTTGTTCTTCTCTGTCAATAGTCAAAGAGAAGACTAGTGGATTGATGATGTCAAAGCTCCCCCCTGAGATTTGCAGTTGTCAGGAGAAGAAGCTTTGCACAGGGTGATAGGACTTCAGAAGATGAAATCTCCAACAAAAGATAATTTCAGCAATGACTGAAATGTGATGTGTCTGGAGTCTTGAATGATGAAGCCTTGAAAAACTTGAATCAGAGATGAGATATTGTAATCTTGTAGTTCTTGTGTGTGTCTCACAGATCTCAGATATTGTTCTTAGTTTTCTCTTGTTATTGTTCTCTGTCTCTATTGTCTGAAAATGATATATTGAAATCCAATCTTCTAGATAGCCGTTGGCCAGTCATAAATGACTTCCTTAATTGATAACTGTCTCTGGAGGAAAGTCCTAAGAAACATTCCCTTTTAGTCTCCTTGAAACTTGCTCTAGATTGATTGAAACGGCTACAAAATCCTTTGCATTAAATGCTGGATATGAAGAAATTTGAATTCCATAACTGACTGAATTTGAAATCCTGACATCGTCGATCTCTCAAGAAAATCGTCGATCTGAGCTCGACTATCGTCGACCTGAGCTCAGAGACTAGATTTTAACTTGAGACAGAAACGTCGATCTGAGCTCGACTATCGTCGAACTGAGCTCAGAGATCTGGATTTTAACTTGAGACAGAAATGTCGATCTGAGCTCGGAGATCTTCGAACCGAGTTCGACGACTCGTTGAACTGAGCTCGACGATAATTGTCTTAGTCTTCTGCACTTGTAATCTGAACTAGGAGGTCTTGGGGGCAACTTTCAAACCTAAGTACTAAGCCTTAGACCTATTCTAGTTTACCTTTAAATCTATACAATGAGGTCAAGACACACTCCTATGAACATAATGATCCTTACCCAAATCAATAATAGGGTGTTCCAATAATCTCACCCTATTTGGGTTAGGATTACTATTTACAAGATTTAGGAATTTAAGTGCATACAGGCAGAAATAAATACAACATTGCAGAAGATTAAATAACAGTATTGCAGAAGCATATGAATAATCACACAGATTGTTCAGAGAGAGATATATATAGTTCAATCTTACACTATCAGTCCTTTTCCTTGCCCTTTTTGAAAAGAATTTCCCTGTTGGGATTTTCAGCTTCTTTCTTAGATCTTCTATCATCAGCAGCGCCAAGGGTAGTTTGAGATTTGGCTCTAAGGACAACTGCCTCTGGGTGCAATTCCATGTATCTTTTTGGATCAAAGAATTTTCTGGAAGAATATCTTTCAAGCTCTTTCTTTCTCTGTTCAGACAATGTTGAAATATTGGAAGTGTCTTTTCCTTATTCTCCGGCTTTCCTTATCTGATCTAATGCAGCTAACTCCTTCATTCTTGATGTCCAAGAGACTGGGTTGTTCTCTAGATCTTCATAAGATACAGGAGGTTCATATCTGTTAATGGTGTCAGAAGGAGGAGCTCTTGAGGGAACATTTTCTTGGAGCTTATAAGGGAATGGACCAGAAGTTGAATCAGTTGGGCCTTGTCCTTCCCTTTGATAAGGATGCTGTCTGGACTTTCCTCTTTAATACACTCTATAACCTCTTTGATTTCCTCTGTATTGACCTCTTCTTGACTGGTAGCCTCTTTGCTGATGTCCTCTGGATTGAGATCTTTCTTGAACCTGAGAGGAACTTTAAGATGAAGTATGAGAGGTTTGAGGAGCTGAACTTCCACCAGATCATGTACCTGGAGAAGGAGGACGAGGATTATAATGAGATGTGCCTTGGTCATATTTCCTTCTCTTCCTCATAGCTTTCAACTGGTTCTTAGAAAATTGCATCCAGTGTTCATTAATAGGACAATCATGCAATATATAGTAAGGAATATCATTATCATTAGTGACTTTCTCTGGAGGAACCATCTTCATTGATTTACTTCTTGCTTTCCTCTTCCTTGCAATGGTTGCAGAGGAATCATCAGAATCAGTCCTGAATTCATCACTGTCTGAACTTTGGGGATTGTCATACATATCATCAATCCTCTTTATGTATTCTTGTTGTTGTTTAGTTGAAGCAGCAGCAGCAGGAGCAGGAGCAGTAGCAGGAGCTAGAGCTGGAACAGGAGCAGTAACAGGAGCTGGAGCAGGAGCAAAAGTAGCAGCACTGACAGAAGCAGAAGTAGAAACACTAGCAGGAGCAATAACAATAGCAGCAGCAACAACGACAGAAATAACAACATCAGCATCTGAAGCAATAACAGCAGGCTCTGAATCAATATCATCAGACTCTGAAACACTAGCCTCTATGATTATCATATCATTATCAGCAGTATCAACACAAACATCAGCAGCAGTAATTTCCACAGCCTTGATTGAATTGATATATGATAATATCAAGCTGGGATCACAGTGAGAGACAGGCACAATGGCCTTAGTAAGATCTTCAGCATCTTGGGCTAGAAGATATATGCTATATAGAACATCAAAATATGAAAGCAGTGACCTGAAGTCAACTGCACTGAAGGATGGAGCTGGAGCTGGAAGATCTGGCACTTCTTCTGAACTTTGCATGAAGTCTGAATCTTCAGCAGGAAGCATGACTACTTCATTGGGCATCTCCCCCTGCCTAGATTCAGTATGGATTGGATCAAGGCACCCCAAGGAAGGGATTGCCTGAGGAAGATGGGAAGAAGAAAGCCTTGCAGATAAATCCTGGATGGATTTTAGAAGAGGAGCCAAGAAGGCTTCCAGCAGGAGTGTTAGCCTGGGAGCTAACATCTCATATAGCTTATCTGCAAGAGTAGGAATATCTACATGCTCAAGGGATGCTTGAGTAGATGTAGAGGAGAAAGTTGCAAAAGTTGATGATGTTGGTGGAGCTGCAGAAATGTGGAGAGTTGATGTTGATGGAAGTGGTATGGATGGTTCTGATATAGGGATGGTAGTGATGGATGTAACTAGGATGGTAATGGATGGAGTGACTGAGGTTATGGATGGGGTGAATGAGGGCTGAGCTAGGATATCCTAAAGTAGTTGTTGGTGGGAGGTGGAAGAGGATGGAAGCTCTTGAGGAGATGAATGAGAATCATCCATATAGGAATCATCTATGAGGTTAAATGATGGAAAATGGATGGATGAGTCAAGGTCTAGAGGGGGATAGAAATGTAGATGATGAAACTGTTCTTGAAGAGTGACTGGTGGTGGTGAAGAGATAGTTGGTGATGAAATTGAGATGGTGAAGAAATTGTGATGGGGGATGAAATTGAGATGGTGGATGTAGGGATGGTTGAGGAAACAGGAGGTGGAGATGGTGGAGATGAGGAGGAGGAAGCAGGCAATTCTTCTAAGGGGGAAGTTGCCTGAAGGGAAGAGACTGAAACAGTCCTTGTGTCTGAAGTGGTGTTAGCTGCAGGACCCCTGCTGGGTTTGGCAATCTGCCTATCACACTTTCCAAAGAGAGCACAGGAGAGTCTCTTGGAAGCATTTATGTGCATACCATTTGACACAAGTAGTTGGGGGCATCTGTTGTTTAAAAACAAGCCTACTATCCTCCCAAAGTTAACAAAGTTCTTGTTAATTTCTTCTTAATTAAATCAAAAAAGATTTCTCACCAGTTCAGATGTTTATTATCAACTATAGCAGCCATTAAACAAAACTGATACCTAGATATTGTATCATGAGTAGAATGTTTGGCTAAGAGAACTTTTCCCACTACATCAGCCAAAAACCTGTACTTTACTGAAAGGTTTTTCTTAAGAAGTTTATTAGGGTTTGCTGCATTATGTCCCATCCTATCTAGCATAACAGAAAATTCTTCTCCAGACAACTCAACAGTATCATGTCCAGTACTCAATTGAAAAACTTCTGTCAGAAGTGCAGGAGTGAGGGATACCTGGGTTCCTGAAATAGTCCCGACAACTGTATTTTGATCCAGATTATGGGTTGTGTATACCCATTCTTTGATTTCATCTGCAGCCAACTTAATCCTTGTAGTCATGATTGTGACCAACTGTTGTTCCTTAAAAAGTTCTAGAATGTCCTTGAATATCTGATCACTGCCTTCAAACGTGTCCATGTCGATGTCAAATTCGGTATCAAACTTCATCGCGACTAAGATAGCAACTGAAGCGGACATGTTTTTCCTGCAAAAACAAACAAACAAGACCAAGTGTAGAAGGGTTTGGAGGGAAGAAAAGCTCTGCAGAAAGTATGAATGCGAAAAAGTGAACGACGGCCGAAAACTGATTTTTATATCAGGGTTCGGCGCAGAAAAAGAAAGATCGTTGAACTCAGTTCGACGATCTGGGATTCTAAAGTAATCTGAAAGGTCTTCAACATCGTCGATCACCGTTCGACGATATTGGAGAGCGTCGAGCTCCGTTCGACGATCTCTGACCGGAAAGAGATAGCCTAGCACTATCTGGAAAACGCTGAGCTCCGTTCGACGATTTCATGAGAACGTCGATCTCCATTCGACGATCTTTGGGAAAAATGTCGAGCGCGGTTCAGAGTTCAGAAAGAACATACAGACACTAGAGAAATAAAAATTTTTGCCTAGTCTTGGTCAATTTTTAAAGTTTTAAAATCTTGGATTTTAATTTAAACTTCTTCCATCTAACATTTCTAACTGATTCAGGAAGAATGTGTGTTTCTTTTCATCCAAGGGTTTGGTGAAAATATCTCTCATTTGCAAATCAGTTGGGATATATTGAAGTTCAATTTTATTCTTTTCAACATTATCTCTTAAGAAGTGATGCCTAATCTTTATATGTTTTATCCTACTATGGAGGACTGGATTTTGGGCTATAGAAATAGCACTGGTGTTATCACAAAAGATTTTTGACTTATCTAAGTTGTAACAATAGTCTAGGAGCTGATTTTGAATCCAAAATATCTATGAGCAACAACTACCTGCTTTCATATATTCAGCTTCAGCAGTTGATGTGGACACAGATGTTTGTTTCTTACAAAACCAGGAGACAAGTCTATCACCAAGAAACTGACAAGTTCAACTAGTTATTTTCCTGTCTACTCTACATCCAGCATAATCAGCATCTGAAAATTTAGTTAATTTAAATCCTGAATCTTTTGGATATCAGAGACCTAGATTTGGAAAACTTTTCACATACCTAAGAATCCTTTTTACTAATGTTAGGTGTGACTCTCTAGGGCTTACTTGGAATCTAGCACAGATGTATGTAGCAAACATTATGTCAGGTTTACTATCTGTAAGATACAATAAAGAGTCAATCATTGCTCTATATGTTGTCTGATCAACAGGTTTCCCATGTTCATCAGCATCTAATACAGCATTAGTAGGCATAGGTGTTTTCATAGAGGATGCTTCAGACATACCAAATTTCTTAATCAACTCTTTTGCATACTTGGTTTGAGAAATGAATATGCCATCATCATGTTGTTTGACTTGCAATCCTAGAAAGAAGGAAAGCTCACTCATGCTACTCATTTCAAATTTTGAATGCATTAGGTTGGAAAACCTCTTGCACAAGTTTGAATCAGTAGATCCAAAGATAATGTCATCTACATAAATTTGTACTAGTAGGATAATGGACCTATGGGTTCTAATGAAAAGAGTTTGGTCTACTCTACCCCTTTTAAAATCATTTTCCAAAAGAAAGCATGTTAAGGTCTCATACCATGCTCTAGGAGCTTGCTTGAGACTATATAATGCTTTATGCAATTTAAAAACATAATCAGGATGAGTAGGAGAGATAAAACCTGGGGGTTGTCTGGCATAGACTTCTTCCTTGATATCTCCATTTAGAAATGCACTCTTCACATCCATTTGATAAACTTTGAATCTTTTGTGAGTTGCATAGGCTAGAAATATTCTTATGGCCTCTAACCTTGCAACTGGTGCAAAGGTCTGGTTATAATCTATTCCTTCTTCTTGAGAGTATCCGTGTGCAACTAGCCTTGCCTTGTTCATTACAATAATGCCTTGATCATCTAGTTTGTTCCTGAATACCCATTTTGTTCCAACAATGGGATGATCCTTTGGCCTTGGCACTAGCTCTCAAACCTTGTTTCTTTCAAATTAGTTTAATTCCTCTTGCATTGTAATGATCTAGTGTGGATCTTGTTCTGCATCTTATATGGGTTGAGGCTCAATTTGAGAAAGAAAGCAGGTGTGCATCAGGTTTTGGTTGACCTGATTTATGGTTTGCACACCAGCTGAGATGTCTCCAATCACTTGGGAGATTGGATGACCTCTTGATGTTACTAAATCAACAGGGGGTGTTGATTGTTCACCAACCTGTGTTGTTGTTTCCTCTTGTGGAACAACAACTGGCACTTCAATATGATTATCACCAGGATGTTGAATATCTTCTTCATCTTCACTGCTTTCACCTTTTTGTTGGATAGGTGAAGGTGTTGTATCCTCTTCAATGATGTTTAACCTGTTCAAATTCTCTGAAAGAGAATGTACCTGCAAAGGTTCTATGGTAGAAGTGTTCTTCTCCTTGTAAGACATGTTAGTTTCATCAAAAGACACATGTACAGATTCTTCAATTTTAAGAGATGATTTTTTATATACCCTATAAGCCTTGCTGATCATGGAGTATCCCGGAAACACTCCTTCATCAGCTTTGGCTTGAAATTTTGCTATATATTTCTTGTCATTATTATGTATATAACAAATACAACAAAAAATTCTGAAATAGTCTACTTTAGGTTTCTTTCCTTTGAGTAATTCATAGGGAGTCTTGCCCTTTAGCTTATGTATCAAACTTCTATTCAACACATAGTTTGAGGTGTTCACTGCCTCTGCCCAAAAGGATAGAGGAAGGTGAGCATCTGTCAACATTGTAGTAGCAGATTCAATAAGGGTTCTATTTTTCCTTTCAGCTACCCCATTTTGTTGATGAGTTCTAAGAGCTGAGAAAGTGTGTCTGATCCCTTCACTCTGACAGAACTCTTGCATAAGAAGAGAATCAAACTCTGTCCCATGATCACTTCTGATCAGGGCAATATGAGTATTGAACTCAATCTGTATGTATTTGAGAAACTCTGTCAAACACTTAAAGTTATCAGACTTCTTCCTCAAAAAGAACACTCATGTAAATCTAGAGAAGTCATCTACAACTACTAAAGTGTAAGATTTCCCTCCTAGACTATGTACTGTAATGGGTCCAAACAGATCCATGTGTAACAGATACAAAATTCTTGGTGAATCACTCTTATTTAGTGACTTAAAGTTATTTTTAGTTTGTTTGCCTAATTGACAAGCCCTGCAAAGTCCTTCCTTCTTGTAGGGGCCAGAAGGTAGTCCTCTAACAAGGTTGTCCTTGGATAGCCTAGCAATGGTTCTAAGGTTTACATGTCCTAATCTCTTATGTCATAGCTCATTTGGTTTACTAACAAAATTGAACAGACAGATATCTACCTTAGTTGATTGAAAATCTACAAGATAGATGTTACCTTTCCTTTTACCTGTCAACACTGTTGTGTTGTCCTCTGATTTGATTTTGCATGAAGATTTGTTGAAGATCACTTGGAAGCCTTCATCACATAATTGACTGATGTTGATTAAATTGTGCTTCAGTCCTTCCACATAGGCAACCTTCTTGAATGTGACTGACCCTATCTGGACTGCACCATATCCCTTGGTCTGTCCAAAGTTTGAGTCTCCAAATATGACCTTAGGTCCAAGCTTGGCTTTGAAGGATGTAAGATTATCCTTGCTCCCTGTCATGTGCTTTGAGCACCCACTATCCAGATATTATTGCTGGTTTATTGTTGGATAGGTCTTCACCTGCATATATAATAATTTATTTGTTTTTGACCCAGTTTACCTTGGGTCTAGGTTGATAACCTTTAAAATCTGAAATAAAAGACATCCCTGGTTGACTCTTATAGCCTTCAGGATGATATCACCTAGGAGGTATTATCCATTCAGCATAAGGGTTGAAGCCTTGGGATGTAGGACCTCTAGAATTGAATTTTGACTTACCATTAAAAGATTGTTCAAAGCTCTGAGCTCTGTTCGACGATCTCTGAACTGAGTTCGACGATCTTGGGTCAGATCGTCAAGCTCCGTCCGAAGATCGACTTTGCCTTAGTCCAGAGTTCAGAGATCGTCGACCTGAGTTTGACGATTTAGCTTGAGATCGCTGAGGTCTGTTCGGAGATCGTCGAGCTCTGTTCGACGTTTTCCGTTGAACCTTGTTTTTCTTAGGAATATAAGAATTCTTCCTAGCTACCTCTACAACTCTCTTTCCTTTATCTGAGATAAATTTGATTGGGGTTGTTAATACTATAGGTTGGCTGGATAAAGCACCCAAGCCCAGTGTACTGTTAAGTCTTGAATTCACTGTGCTTGTGATGTCCATCAGTCTGATGCTTCTCCCATTAAGGGATTCTTCAAACATCTTTGCCTAAGATAGTTCACTTTTCAGTGAAGCTATCTGCTCCCTATAGCACTCTTACTCCTCAGTGAGTTTGAGGTTATCTGATTTTAAAGTGTTGTGTTCAGACAGTTGATTTCTGAGAGAGATAATCTCTTTTTCAGACTTGAGTAGGTCTAAATGCAGTGCCTTAAACTCAAATCTAAAGTCCTCTGAATCAAAATCAAAAGAGTCTATTACCTGATCTTCTTATGCTTCAGGTTCAGATTCAGATCCTGACTCTTGTTCTGCATCTGAATTATGTGTAGAAGCATTGATAGCCATGATGCATAAGTCCTTCTCTTGGGCATCATCTTCATCATCACTTGAGCTTGATGAAGTATCTGATTCCTCTTCAGTCTCACTCCAGGTCTCAGCTACAAATCCTTTCCTGGTGTGCTTGTTTTTGCTGGAGGGGGATTTGTCATAATTGTTTCTCCTGGAGTCTTAGTCCCTTCTTCTTTCTTTTTTATCTTTCTTGTCCTTGTTTTGATTCTCTGGACAGTCAGGCACAATGTGGCCTGGTTTCCTGCATCCAAAACAAATAATTTCTTTATTATTGGACTTGTCATACCTTGGCTTTTCATGGCCTCTGGATGACCTTTTCCTGAAGTCTTTTCTAGTCATCTTGTAGAATCTTTTGGCTAGTAGGCTCAATAGCTCTTCATTGCCTGTGACCTTGTCTTCAGGCTTATCTTCTGTAGCTTTGAAAGCAATTGTCTTATCCTTCCTTGTTGCTGGAGAAGCTGCCTTTTGCTCTTCCTCTCTATTTTTGATGAGCAGCTCATAAGACTTGAGCTTGCCCAATAGAGCTTCAGTGGTGATCTCATTTAGGCTTCTGGCATCCTTGATTGGCCAGATCCTTGAGTCTCAAGTGCTGGGGAAGCACATTAGGATCTTATCATTGAGTTCAGTCAATAAGATCTCCTTGTCCAAAATCTTTAGTTCACTGACAATCAGACTGAGTCTGTTGTACATGTCAGCTACTGACTCAGTTTCTCCCTTCTTGAAGTTCTCATACTGGGTTATGAGATTGGATCTTATGTCCTTTCTTTCATCAGCAGATCCTGACACAAGCTCAGATAGCTTGTCCCAGATTTCCTTTGTTGAGTTGCATTCAGCTACTTTCTGAAATATATCATCAGACATTGTCTGAGCCAATATATTCATTGCCTTTGCATCAGCAACTTTCCACTTCTTGATGTCTGCATCTGTTCCTGAAGGGGGTGGAACAGCACTTGTACTTGTGGTTTCTGGAGGTCTTGGACACACTGTCAAAACAGAATTAAAGATATCCTCATTAATATAATTCATGTACAATTTAATCCTTTCCTTCCAAAGTGCAAACTTAGAAAGATTGCACACTGGAGGTCTGGTGCTTGCATAGTCTTTGTTCTGTGTCATGGATTTATATGAAAATAAATATAATAGAAATAACAACCCTCTATTAAAGATTGATCTCATCAGAGATCTTTTGGTTCAGGTGTTAGCCTGTGAAAACAACCAACCTAGTGAAGATCTAGTTGTTGAATAATCAACCTGGCTCTGATACCAATTGAAAGTGAGGGTAAGATCTACCTTTACTCTAGAGGGGGGGTGAATAAAGTATTTTAAAATAATTTAGCAAATTAAAAACTAATTGGAAATGGAAGACTTAATTTATTTATAGTGTATTGTGGTCATAGTAAACAAAATAAAGTAAAGCAAAAAACTAATTCACAGCACACAGCAAATAAAACACAGGCAACCAGAAGACACAAGGAACTATAGTGGTTCCCCAATCAACCTGGGTACATCCACTCTTCTACCACCCTAGGTAGGAATCCACTGCAGGAATAGTTAATCAGGTGTCCTGGACACCAATGAGCTTTTGATAAGGTGCTCAAAAACCAACCAAGATTTTTTGATAAGGTGTCTTGCCACCACTAAGTTTTGACAAGGTCTCAGAAACCAAACACAAAACTTTTGAAGGGAGTTTTGAGTAACCCTTTTACAGCACAAGAAAAGAAAAGGAGGTGAAGTTGTTCTTCTCTGTCAACAGTCAAAGAGAAGACTAGTGGATTGATGATGTCAAAGCTCCCCCCTGAGATTTACAGTTGTTCAAGAGAAGAAGCTTTGCACAGGGTGATAGGCCTTCAGAAGATGAAATCTCCAGCAAAAGATAATTTCAGCAATGACTGAAATGTGATGTGTCTGGAGTCTTGATTGATGAAGCCTTGAAAAACTTGAATCAGAGATGAGATATTGTAATCTTGTAGTTCTTGTGTGTGTCTCACAGATCTCAGATATTGTTCTTAATTCTCTCTTGTTATTGTTCTCTGTCTCTATTGTCTGAAAATGATATATTGAAATCCAATTTTCTAGATAGCCATTGGCCAGTCATAAATGACTTCCTTAATTGATAATTGTCTCTGGATGAAAGTCCTAAGAAACATTCTCTTTTAGTCTCCTTGAAACTTGCTCCAGATTGATTGAAACGGCTACAAAATCCTTTGCATTAATTGCTGGATATGAAGAAATTTGAATTCCATAACTGACTGAATTTGAAATCCTGATATCGTCGATCTCTCAAGAAAATCGTCGATCGGAGCTCGACTATCGTCGACCTGAGCTCAGAGACTGGATTTTAACTTGAGACAGAAACGTCGATCTGAGCTCGACTATCGTCGAACTGAGCTCAGAGATTTGGATTTTAACTTGACACAGAAACGTCGATCTGAGCTCGGAGATCGTCAAACCGAGTTCGACGACTCATTGAACTGAGCTCGACGATAATTGCCTTAGTCTTCTGCACTTGTAATCTGAACTAGGAGGTCTTGGGGGCAGCTTTCAAACCTAAGTACTAAGCCTTAGACCTATTCTAGTTGACCTTTAAATATATACAATGAGGTCAAGACACACTCCTATGAACATAGTGATCCTTATCCAAATCAGTAATAGGGTGTTCCAACACGATCGATGAAGACGAGCGGCGGGATTCGCCGATATCGGTCGGATCTACGATCGAAACGGCGATGGTGGCCGTATTCCCAATATGTGATCGATCTTCCTCCTCCGGGCGGCGATGGCGATGCAGGAAACTAGCGACGGGAAGTCGTTTCCTTCCTTCCCGATCTGGATCCCGATCTCAAGCGAGAAAACAGTGGCTCTGTGCTACAGGAGTCTTCCTTTCAAGCGGCGGCTTCCAGATCCGACGGCGATCTCCAAATCCAGAGCGGCAGATCTGAGGCCTTCTTCTGCGATCGACGAGCAACGATCTGAAAAATCGCAGGAGGCGGCGGGATCCTTCGCGATCAGGAACGGCGAATCACCGGATCGAAAAGTGCGAAACTTTCCCGATGGAAAACGACGGGCTTCTCCTTCTCCTTCGCGATTGGCGATGCAGAGAAAAAACCGTGAAAACGTGGTCGCGGGAGAGACGGCTTGGCTAGGGAAAAACGAAAAAACTTCGAGAATGTTAGAGTGCTCGAAGCATCCGCGTGACCGTCAAGTTTGGAACGGCCTATTCGTTGCCCCTAGCATGGGTATTTATAGGCAAACCCTAAATACCCAACTACGGGTTGTTGGACTCCTATCGGATCTTAACCGCAACCCGTTAAGCACCTGTCACGTCTATTTCAATATACCTCAACAAGAATAATGTAGATAGATGATTTGAGGGTATGCAATTTGGTGGAGATAGAGGAGGAGGTGCAAGAGAAGGAGCAAAAGAAGGTGTTGCCATCAAAGAAATCAAAGAAAAGAAAGTATGATGATTCAAATACACTTTCCATCCGAGAACTTCTTGAAGCTATTCAATTGCAGCAGCAGATTTTTGAGGCCTCGTACAATAAGTTGGAAAAAAAATTAACGCCTCAACAAGCACAGTTAATGATATCAAGGAAAAGCTTAGTTAGAGTACAGTTTCTGCTTCTCCAAATCAGTAACCTTCATCAGATTCAACTTCAATGGAAATGATGAATGTTGCTTCTATAAGAAAGGAGGAAAAGGAGAAGCTAGAGGACCCATATCTAGCAGACTACTCTGATAGGATGCTTATTACTGAGGTGCAGTGAAATCTCATCCATGCTAGGATGAGCCTGAAAAGAATAAGCTCTATATTGATGTTGTTTTTTATGTGTGGCACATAGGAATACAGGTTAATTACTGATGTTGCTTTTTATCTGTTGTAGAAAGTATATTGTCTTTAATGACTTGCGAATGGGTATCTTATAACGGAACTGCGTATGTTAAACGCAAAACTGAAAACAGTCGGTTCCCGCAAAATAAAACAGTGCGAAAAAATACACCACGCTTCATCAATCATGCAGGCCCCAGACATAGATCTGTGCCTGCACATACTTTTCAAATATAGCATCCAACACCTGCTATGGGGTTTTGGTGCAACACGATTGACCCCACGAGCACCGTACGTGAGGGAATTAGTTTGTGTGACAGCTTCCATATTCCATGGGGTGTCACAACTCGCATGTTTTTGCGGTTTTGAAATGCCAAACAAGAACGACTGTCTTGTGTGTTCAACAAATCAGTTAGTTATCCGATAAAATACTTGATCACGCAAAAAATGCTACATAAATAAATTGAACACGTGCAATATTTTTAGCACAAATCCACAAACATACATATATTGAACATTAAGACAACCGAGAACATCTGTATCGCATAAAATTTCAATAGAACACAACACACTTTTTAAATTTTAGGGAAAATCAACGGATAACTAGCATCGACTGAAGCACCAATACTGACCATAGAAATAGACTTAAGCTCCGTTTGGCACGGTGGTGGTGATGGTGTTAAACCCATGGGTTAAAACATCATTCGTTAAGGATCGCCCCAACAAACATCATCCATTTGAACATAAAAGTGGATGAAGTTCTTTAGGTGGGTGTTAACGAATGAATATTTAATCTCCGTGTTCATGACCGCCACCACCATACCAAACGGAGCCTTAGCCTAATCATACCACTAAGCAATTGTTGACGGTGAAGGCGCCGGCGCATCAACATCAACCTCTGGATAGGTAGGAATTGTACTAGCCAAGAGGAAATTGTAGATCTCAAACCTCAGAAGACAACTACTAGACATATAAAGGCACCCCTCTATAGTGGTGCAGTACTTTATCATCACACTTGTCAATTCTTCCAAGCATTGCATGCACGTGATTCCTTCGAGGTCTCGTGTGCATTGTGCCATTCCATAGATGGTTATGCTCGCATTATAATTGAAGCTTCTCTTCCCCATTCCAAACTCGTTTTTCGCAGCAGCGGCGCCCGTTTTCAACCAATTCAGCAATTGCAGTACCGCCATACTAAATTTAACTGGATCCTCCGCCTCTTTCTCCGACCGCCAGCCTTTCAGGTCTGAATTGTCAATAGTTCCAAGAAAGAGGGTGGTGTCGTAGCGTAGGAAGCACAAATCATGCCATATACGTGAAGCAGAGGTGCCGGGGCAGAATTCTTGGAGATCTTGAGATGCAGCAATGATACAATCCGAGCAAGCTTTGGGGCCAATGTCTCCTCGACACCGAGTGAGTCCGTAGACGGTGTTGCAACCATCGCTGATCGAGGAGGTAGCGTACCCTCTCTCAGGAGTGGTGTCTACCATGCCAGTGATAACACTGTTGATGTATTGTTGCAAGATGCTATTGTCGGTAAAGTTTTGTCCGCAGTGATGGTAGGTGGGATCGATGCAGGCGACGAGAGGAAGGAGGAGAGCAAGGAGGAAAAGCTGATGGAAGAAATCCATTACTACCTACTGAAATCAATTTGAATATTTCTCCTTTGATCGATGTGCTGTGAAATCCTCTGTAGGTCTTATATAGATATATATATAGCAAATTCATGGCTTAGGCTCCGTCTGGGGGACTTATTTTCACCGGTCAAGCGGTTACGATCGCATGTACCGGACCTTAATTTAGAATTTAGGGTTTAGGGTACATGCGGTCGTAACCGCTTGACCGGTGAAAATAAGTCCCCCCAAACGGAGCCTTAGTGTGTACATGGTCTCCAACTAGCTTATTAAATAATTTTCATCATTATTTAAGCTTCTGAAGGCCATTTGTCTAGCACTGTGAACATGGGAAGCCTGGTGTTTATACATCATTATTTATACATACACTGAATATGGGAAGCCTGGTGTTTATATATGCATGTAAGTATAGCAATCCAATATGGGAAGCCTGTGTTTATATATTATAATATAGCAATTCAATATGGAAGCCTTAGTCTGTACTCGGCCTGCCCCTATGATCCAGCGTGACTGTATCCGGCCCGCCACTACGTATGACGCTCGACATTTCTTGTGACTCTCTCTCTCTCTCTTTTTCTATCTCTCTCTCTCTATGTTTTATGATTTACCTTGGATTTAGACAAGAGAGGATAGGTTTTGTTATAAGCTTTGTATTTTTGTTGGTTGGCCGGTGGTTTTGGTTGTTGTGCGGACCTCGGACCGTTACACTACGGCCCTGTGCAACTGTACCCGCCTCGCTCCCGACGGGCTTCGCCCGTCTCCGACGATAATTTAAGAAAAAAATAAAGTAAATATAATTTGATTAATAACAAAATTTAAAATCAACATTTGTAATGGGAAGTAATTAATAGGAAGGGAAGTAGGATAGAAATATAGGAAGGTAGATGGAGTACGTACCGGGTTGCGGAAGAGCATGGAGGAAGAAACCAAAATCTCGAGCGGGAGAGATCAACGTGTGGAGGGTGTGTGGAGCCGATGCCATAGCAGAGCGTGGAAATGTCGAGCAGTAGGGATCGTGGTACGCCGCGATGTAGAAATGCAGTGGATGTGATTTCTGCTTCCTATAGGATGTAGATGAGGCCGGAGAAAGTAGGCAGCAGGCGGCGCTGGGCTTTTCCGGAGGCGGTGACGGTGTCATGCGCGGAGAAGAAGGGCATCGCGGGGGAGAAGGCTGGGGGGGAAGGAGAGAGACCGAGCTATCGGGTTTTTGAGGAGTTACAGCCGAGTTTTTATTTTTTATTTTTTAAAAAAAGAATATAATACTGGATCAGACGGTTAGAATCGATTAGGTGTCTTACATACCTTGTCAAATCCCTTTTTTAAAAAAGAATATAATACTGGATCAGACGGTTAGAATCGATTAGGTGTCTTACATACCTTGTCAAATCCCTTTTGATGATACTTCTTTTTAATATATATATATATATATATATATATATATATATATATATATATATATATATATATATATATATATATATATATATATATATATTATTTACTACATTATATCAATATGCATATTTGAGAGCACATCAACCAACCAACCTACGTAAACAGTTAGTTCAAAGATCTTTTTTCTTATCCATTGGATGAAGAAAGAGAAAAAAACTTTGAGGAGAGAGGGAGAGACAAAGAAAGAGAATATAAATAGGTGTCTCAAAGCTATGAGAGAGAGGGGGAAAGAGGGAGAGAGGGGAGAAAGATGGAGGTGTTGTGTGGTCAAATCACTTTAAGAGGAAAGAGAGGGGGGATAAAGACAAGAAAAGAAGAGAAGAAGGTGAGGCCCGCGACATTTAATGAAAAGAGAGGCAATAAAAATTAATTTAAATTCTATCATACAATTTTTTGTTTGCCTGTTTGCACAATTTCTTGTTTTCCAAAATTACCCTTTCGGCATAGACGCTTTAATGTGGGCGCAGCCCGCCTGGATGCGGGCGCAGCCCGCCTGGATGCGGGCGCAGCCCGCCTGGAAGCGGGCGCAGCCCGCCTTGATACGGGCGCAGTGATGCATCGAGAACGGGTGAAGCTTATATACATATAGAATATATATCATATGCGGGCATACTTGTGTGCGGGCGTACGGGCAGGTAATTTTGGGGGTCAAGATGATTTCAAATCGAAAAGTGAACAACATGAAAGTTGTAGATCTCGGCGAGACGAACAACTTTTTCATGTTGATTACTTTTTGATTTGGAGTTGTCTTGACCCTCGATTTGGGTCTCGAAATCTGGGGCGGCGAGAGTGCTACAGTAGCAATCTCGCCGCCCCAGATTTCGAGGCCCAAATCGAGGGTCAAGACAGCTCCAAATCAAAAAGTTATCAATATGAAAGTTGTTCGTCTCGCCGAGATCTACAACTTTCATGTTGATAACATTTTTTATTTAAAGCCTCTTTGAGTATTGCCCGTACGGCCGTATGCCCGCACTAGATACTTCCCTAGCAAGGCTTGCATCAATATACTTGATGGGTTCAAGTCCCTTTTATAAATTACTCGGGTTGCGATTACCTCACTCCCCCATAATCGCACTATCCAAATGGGGATAATGGAGAAACCGCCGTGCACGCGATCGTCGCAGGCGATCCACCGCGCACCGATCCCACTTCACCCAGTACCTTTCGAGTAACTGCCGCCACCGGGCAGCTTGCGCCCGAGCCCCCCTTCCCCGTGGCCACGCCCGGTTGCCCCTTCCCTGTGACCGCTTCCCGCAGCCGCGGGCTCCGCCCGCAAGGGGCGGCGCACCCGCCCGCATCCCGCGCCCGCGGGCTCGGCCTTTTTCTTCCCCGGCGAGCATTCACCGCCAGTCTGACCGTCTGTACATGGCGGGCTTCCCTTGTCGTCCAATCAGTCTGTAACGATCACCGTCGTCCATTTCTAAAGTAACAATCCACTAACCATCATGATTAGTGAGGGAGCGATATTAATAAAATATTTGACCTGCAAACAACAAACATAATAACCTAAATATATGCTCAAAACTATACCAAAAAATAATAATATATGTGGTTATGGTGTATGGATAGCCGCATAACTACCGTAACCACCTCTTGAAGCCTATAAAAGGAGCTTCAAGTCTCCTCATTTCTCATCTTTTCACTCCTCTGCTTTCTTTTTTCTCAGGTCAGAGCTCTGCCGGATTCCTCCTATGAGCAACCTTCAAGCCATCTTCAAGCCTCCTTCGAGCCACCTGCAAGTCATCGTCTCGCCACCGAAATCTGCCCAAATCCCCGAACAAGTGATGAGAAGGAAGTTCCTACAGTAGCAGGTGCACGTTCGTGCGCTTGGCCAAAGAAACAAACCTCACGTGGAGCAGCTTGTTGCTCGTCGTGAGCCTAAGTCTTCCTCTCTCTCTCATCTCCAAAGTGTAACGAGGAGTGGCATGTCGCTCTCGATTCTCCGAGAAAGCTGTATCCACAAGCAAAATGGTGGAGTTTGACTGGCATAGATCCGGTCACGTGTTTTTTTACCCAGTTGAGAGATTTTTCCACATCAAAACATCGTGTGTACAATCTCTCTCTCTAATTGATTGTGTTTGCATTCGACCGCTCCATGAGCAAAGACGGTCTGAGTTATTCCGGTCCGACCGGGGCGTTGAGTTTGGCCGCAACAGTTTGGCGTCGTCTGTGGGAAGCAAGTTCCCAACATACTCAGAAGACAGTACCCTCAACACGGTGATACTCATGACTAGAGACCATGGTGAGAGAAGTTTCCCGCACTGTAGAAGGGACGACACTTGGGGGGCAGGTTGGTCAAGTTCCCCCTCACTTTCTTGTCATCATACCTGGAGAATTACCCCCCCCCCCCACCCACCCACCCGTGCGAATGTCCAAGACCACAGAGCCCATTCAGACAGAAGATCTGAAGCTCATTATCACTAATATCACCCGAAAGCAGCAGACATCAAGCCAGTAGAAGATGGAAGGCTCACATGTGAAGAAGTTCATGGTATAATTACTGAAGAGCACGAACGTATCAGGCAAAGCGCCACTTTGACTGGTCGCCCCCTCCATCATTGCTCATCGTTCGCACTTGTGGTTCAGGCACACCCAATCCCCCAAGGTTTCAAGCTCCCAAAGATCGAAACATACGATGGTACAAGTGACCTGTCAGAGCATGTCAGACACTTCACAATCATGATGAAACTTTGCAATGCCTCAGATCAACTGTTGTGTCAAGCTTTCCTGGCGACCCTAAAAGGGCAAACTCGCACCTGATTCCTTTCCTTGAAGAAAGGATAAATCAAGGATTTCGCAGAACTAACACAACAATTCACAGATCAGTTCATTGTCAGCCGCCGAATATTCAACGATCCTTCCCACCTGTCTGGTATCCGTCAAAGTGAGGGGGAAACCCTCACAAATTTTTTTCGTTGTTTCACCATTGAAGCGCGACAAATCACTGGGATAAAATCGGAGCTCCTGCATAGGTTTCTTCTTGGAGGGCACTGCCCCGGTGGCTTCTACTCTGCACTAGAACGAGAGACTATACCAAGTTATTCTGATCTTGTTCAACAGCTCTACGCCCAGATTGCCGCTGATGATGCAATTGAAGCACACCGCAAACAATTCAAATGCAACTCAAAGAAACAGCGAAAGCATGAGTTAACACCACTACCGGTTCCCAAAAAGAGCAACTTATGCTATGTCAACTCTCGACGAGCTGGGGGCATCACTAATATTAAACCTTCACTCCCCTCAACGCTTCTAGAGCGAAAGTGTTGATCGACAAATGCAACTATCCGTCTCTCCAAAGGTCAAGGGCTCTTACTCCAAACTTAGTGGACCAATCTAAATATTATGACTTCCATCAAGGTCACAGGATTAAGACAGAAGATTGTTTACGACTGAATACTGAAATTGAATGATTCGTTCGCCTTGGGTACCTCGAGAGTTCTCTCCAAAACAAAGGCTCTGAATCGATATGTCAAGAATGATCCAGCACGGGGCTGATCCCCAGGATGAACATCTAAAAGAAGAGTTTGCTTTCTGCCAAAGGGGCATTTAGAGCTCCACCACCACTGCTTGTATTTTGTATTTTTAGCATTCGTGGAACAAACAACTCTGGTCTCTCCCCTTACAGAGTGTTCGGTGCTCCCAACAAAGGAATCCAGCATTTCCCCTTACAAAGTGTTCGGTGCTCCCGGCAAGGGACTTCGGCCCCTCCCCTTATAGAGTGTTTGGGGCTCCCAACAAGGGACTCCGACCTCTCCCCTTACAGAGTGTTCGGGGCTCCCAACAAGGGACTCTGGTCTCTCCCCTTACAGAGTGTTTGGTGCTCCCAACAAGGAGCCCCGGTCTCTCCCCTTATAGAGTGTTCGGCGCTCTCAATAAGGGACTCTGACATCTCCGCTTACAGAGTGTTCGATGCTCCCGACAAGGGACTCCGGCTTCTCCCCTTATAGAGTGTTCAGATCTCCGCAAAAGAGATTTTGGCCTCTTCGGCTCATAGCCCGGCTAGACTGTGCAACCGGATCGAATACTTATATTCTCCGGCGATGGAATGAATACCTACATTCTTCAGCGTTATTGCAAGTCAACGTCCCGCCATCGTTGGGGCATACCCCTCTCGCGGTCGCGCAGTCAGATCAAATCCTTACATTCTCTGACACCCGGATCGAATACTTACATTCTCCGGCACCCGGATCGAATACTTACATTCTCCGGCAATCGACTTATAGTCAGGCTAGGCTGCGCAACCGGATCAAATACTTACATTCTCCGACGATGGATTGAATACTTACATTCTTCGTCGTTATTACAAGTAAACGCCGTGCCATCGCCTTGGGCATGCCCCCCTCGCGGTCGCGCGGTCAGATCGAATCCTTACATTATCCGACACCCCCATCGAATACTTACATTCTCTGGCAATCAGCTCATCGCCCGGCTAGGATGCGCAACCGGATCGAATACATACATTCTCCGGCGATGGATCGAATACTTGCATTCTTTGTCGTTATTGCAAGCCAGAGCCAAGCCATAGCATGGGCATGCCCCCCTAGCGGTCGTGCAGTCGGATCGAACCCTTACATTCTCCGACATTCGGATCGAATACTTACATTCTCCTACAATCCTCTCTTGGTCAGACTCAACCCCCACAATCGGATTGAATCAATACATTTTCTGACCCCAGGATCGAATACTTACATTTTCTAGCAATCAGCTCATAGTCAGGCTAGGTCATGCAACCAGATTGAATATTTATATTCTCCGGCGGTCGGATCAAATACTTACATTCTCCGTCATTATTACAGGTCAACGTCCCGCCATCGCTAGGGCCTGCCCCCCTCACGATAGCATCGTCGGATCGAATACTTACATTCTCCGGCACCCGGATCGAATACTTAAATTCTTCGGCAATCCTCTATTGTCAAGACTCGACCCCACAATCGGATCGAATCAATACATTCTCTGACCCCTGAATTGAATACTTACATTCTCTGGTACTCCTCTAAAAGCCGAGCTCGAATCTGCAGTCGGATTGAATCCCTACATTCTCCGACCTTCGGGTTAAATTATCACACTCCCTGACATTGCCACAAGCTTACATTCCGCCAACTACCAGGATCCATACAACAAAAGAAAAAGGAACAAGAACAACGTCTTCATATCAAATAAAGGTGCAAATACGCTACATAAATCACCAAAGGGTGATAACAAACATGCATCAGACGCAACAAAGGAAAAAAAGTAAATGTGTACAAGCACACAAAGATAAAAATACAAGCCGCTACTCGCTGACAACTCCAGACTCAAGGCTCTCCGCATTCATCATTAGAAATGTCGTCAAAACTAAGGCTTGAAACATCACACTTCAAGTGCTTGTCCACTGGGCGAAAAGCCTACGACACGCCACGTCTGAACGCAACCTCGCGGACGTTCTCTATCTAAGGCTCAACCTCCCTGGACCAAATATACTCGCAAATCTCCTCAGCAAGTAAGTCGCGATCACGCATGTAATCTAAGGAATCACGGTACTCCTCCAGTCCAACCGCCTTCATCTCAAGTACGCGTTCTTCTCAAGAAAGACGTGATATCTCTGCCTTGGAAGCCTCCAACTCTGCCCGCAACACGGAGCTCTCCTCCTGAGCAGTCTTCAAAGTCTGCACAATCTTTCTCGCCGTCAACTTCTCCGACTGCAATAATGACCGGGCTTCCTCCATCTCAAACTTCAAATCTGATCTGATCCATCGAAATCGGGATACCTTCTCATCTAGCTCCTCCCTGGAGGCCGCAACTGAAGCTTTCGTTTCTCGAAGCTTCTTCTGGAGAGCCTAATATTCGTCATTCAAGCTCACATAATGGTCGTTCCATGTAAATGTTATATGCGTCTGAGCTTCAATCTGCAAACAAAAACAGAGGGTTAACGTCATATGGGATAATCATTTCAAATGAGGGAATATAAACATTTCACTTACCACATCACTCATTGTCTTCAAAGATGAAGACACCTGGGGGCAGAAGTCTCTGTAAGAGGGACTCGGGGGGGCAGAAGTCTCTATCACCTCAAGATCAGAATCGTCCGAAGCAAGCTCGTCGCATGGGGCCTCCTCAACTAGGTCCTCTCCTCGACTCGGCAAAGACTACAATCCATCAGCTGCGTCACAACAACTCTTCAAAACAAGCTTCCTTTTGCGAACTAATAGCGTGATGCGCTCAACCACGACTGAAAGGCCGCACTGGGACAGGCGCTTCTCTTCGACAAACAAGGATATGCTGAATAAGCGATTAGCTAACTCCCGAGTATCTGTAAACCCCAGTATTTGTGTGAAGTCCCGATTTCGCCCTCTCTGACGACGGCAGCGATCAGGCAATGAGTTCCAGAGCTCAGGTAAGTTCCAAAAGTTTCGAACATATCCAAACAATGTATTACCATGACGTCGATCAGATTGGCTCTCAGAGTCAAGTCAGCTCTTGTTGATGCGAATCTCGACACAGTCGCCACCATCAACGCAAACATCGCATCAGTCTCTGAATACTTCCAAGGAGAACTTCGAACCATGCTCCCTGAAGAAGGCCATCAATCTCATTACGTCGGTCATCCCTGCTAGGGTAAACTGTGATATTGGGACGCCACAGAACTTCAAAATATCAACAACCTCCTCGCACGGAGGGAAGCGGAAGCCGGATTTCAAGGTCCCATAAGAGGGTGTTGGACTCTCTCCTCAGGACAAGGTATCTTCACCTCAAGATCAGCAGGTAACCCGTATTTCTTCCTCCAAACCGTGATTTGCTCAGTAGTGAGCGTAGAGCGCAGCCGCATGGGTCTTGTAGGACGCTTCAAATCCTACAAGTAAACAACAAAGGTCAGACAAAAGGTAATCTAATAACGGGTGTTCAATTGAACGCCTAATAATCGCAACCCCGACACAAGGAGCTAAAACCCGCACAAGTCGTGTGCGAGCACGTACACATATGCACGTACACGATCCGCACACGAGACATACGTGATCGCCAGCCCGCCTACCCAAATGGGGGGCGCAAGCACCAACACAAGCACAGGAGAACGCAACGCAGCGCCCACGTGTGCTAAAGCGCCCGTGCGGCAGCGCATGCGTGTGCTAAGAAGTGTGTGCTCTTACGCGTAGCCACGCACACCCCAGGCCTGCACCGCCAGATGCGCGCCCGCACGCATCTCCGGATGCCCCCACCTGTGGTGCATGGAGGCACAGTCGCTGTGGAGGTGCACGGGTATGCACTCGTCCTCGCATGCCCGAGAGGCGACTTCGCTTCGGTAAGCGCACGTCGTGGACATCTCGGTCGGTGGACTACTTCCCGTGATAGCGGGCTCCGCCCGCCGACTTGAAACTTCCATTTTCGGATTTACCTTCGCTCGCGAAGCGCTTCCATCTGCCTTCTCTGGCGCCTCCCCGTTCGCCATCACCATCATTGTCGCTGATTGAATCCTTCGTAAGAATAGAAAAAATCATCACTCTTCTCACAAAAATGGTTTCTAACACCGAGGATTTCGGGGGGCAATTGATGGGGTCAAGTCCTTTTTATAAAACACTTGGGGTGTGATTAGCCCACTCTCTCATGATCTCACTATCCAAATGGGGATCATGGAGAAACCGCCGCGCATGCGATCACCGCACGTGATCCCCCACGCACCAATCTCACTTCGCCCACCTTTCGAGTAACCGCCGCCGCCGCCGTCGAGTGGCTCGAGCCAGGCCTCCCCTTCCCCGCAGCAACCTCTCGTAGCCACGGGCTCCGCCTGCAAGGGGTGGCCACTCCCACCACCCCTTCCTCGCGGCCGAGGGCTCCGCCCGCAAGGGCGGCGCGCTTGGCCGCCCCTTTCCCGCGGCCTCCTCCCGCGGCAGCGGGATCTGCCTACAAGGGGCGGCACACTCGGTCGCCTATCGCGGTCGCAGGCTCCTCCCACAAGGGGCGGCACGCCCAAGTTCCCCTTTCCCGCGGCCGCGGGCTCCGCCCATAATGGGCGGCGTGCCAGGCAACCACTTTCCCGCAGCCACCTTTCACGGCTGCGGGCTCCGCCTTTTCCTCCGCCGACGAGCATTCACCGTCGGTCCGGCCGTCCGTCCATGGCGGGCTTGCCTCGCCGTCCGATCACTTTGTAACGATCAATGTCGTCCATTTCTTAAGTAACCGCCAACTAACCATCATGATTAGTGGGGGAGCGATATTAATTAAATATTTGGTCTGCAAACAGCAAACATAATGAGCAAAATTTATGCTCAAAACTATACCAAAAAATAATAATATCAGTGGTTACAGTGTGTGGATATATGGCCGCATAACTACCATAATCACCGCATGAAGCTTATAAAAGGAGCATCAGGCCTCCTCATTTCTCATCTTTTCGCTCATCTGCTTTCTTCTTCCTCAGACCAGAGCTCTGTCGGATTCCTCCTACGAGCCACCTTCGAGCCATCTTCAAACCTCCTTCGAGCCTTCTTCGAGCCACCTGCAAGTCATCGCCTTGCAACCAAAATTTGCCCAAATCCACGAACAAGCGAAGAGAAGGAATTTCCTACAGCAGCAGGTGCACGTTCGTGCGCTTCGCCAAAGCAACAAAACTCACGCAGAGCAGCCTGTTGCTCGTCGTGAGCCTAAGTCTCTCTCTCTCTCATCTTCAAAGTATAACGAGGAGTGACATTGTTCGTGCACATATCCAAAGTTTGATGAATTTGATAAAGGATGAATGTTTTGTTAATCGAGAGGCATTCGAGCTTTAGACCAAACACTCGTCCCGTGGATAACAACACTGATCCAAACATTGCACTGTACTGCACCTACTGCAATTAAAGGGGCATAAGCTAGTGAAATGTACGTTTTAAGGGATTATTTTTCGGATTAATTGATGTAACCTCACAAGTACAATATATTGTGTCGTTCAATATTGTAACAATAGATATAACTTATTAACTATATTTATTATTATTATGCAGCTAGTATTCCAATGTGTTTGAGACACAAAACAAATATTCCTAATGTTTATACAAGAGCATTATAAACAAAACATAAGTATCCCGATGTTAACCGCGCGGCCTAAGTTACTAACCGGCCTTGTACTTTGCGAATAAATACAAGTCGTGATATTGTTTAAGAATACAATTCAAATTTTGACATGCCTATATAAGTTGTGAATAATATATATATATATATGTTAACATTAAATATGTTTTTAAGTTAATAATAAATGTATATATTTCTATTAGAAGCCTGGAGTTTATATTTTCACAGAAGTCAGTGAACAGAAATGGATAGAGATATTCATTGTTTGTCAATATCAATACCTTCCCCAAAATGAAGGGTCGCCCGTCGACACTAATACAATAGATCTCAATATTTCAAAGTGAATTAGATGTTATGGAAGTCCAACAATAGTTATTCTTGTTGGGACAATGTGTGGCTCAAATTTAATGGAGAACTCTAATGTCCCCATAAGAAACCGAAAAACAAGTTCAAGACCTTTCTTAGTGACATACAAAAATGATCTATGGCATACCTTTGGTGAAGTCAACCTCATTGTAGAAGTGAAGAATTAGATGTCTACTGTCAATTGGTACAAGGGTGGACGGATTTGACAGGTTGAAGAAATTAGTAAGAAACTCCCTCAGAATAGGAACAGATCGCATCTCGTACAAGCATCTTATGAAGAGCGAAAAATGGTGCAGCAAAGCAACAAGCTCCTTTTCCATGACAGCGAATGTAATAACTTCCTTTCCATCAGCATAGAGTTCATAATTTTCCAATGGAACTCCACTTGAGCCAACATTCAGAGTAGTATTCACGAAGACTGGAATAAGATCCAATGAGAGTTTTAGAGACCCTGGAGATCCCCGAATCAAAATTCATATTTGCTTGAATCCCTTCCCATATGAGCAGCTCACATCATGTATAGAAAGCTATCGAAAAATAAGACCATTGTCACTTGAGTTATCGGAGTGCTAGGGAAACTGCTAGGTTATGCACAGCATTGTCAATACACACACTCTTCACATAAAATAAATTTACACATCATGCACATGTGTTCCGATTACACAAATAACACACGTGTACCCCTAGCTATATACACTACTACAATCCCACAGCCACATGCAAAAAAATTTTGTTCGGGCCTTGGACACAGATCAGTGTTCGGGACCCGCGTGATTGATGATGCGTGGCGCATTACTTAAAGTCCGTTTTCTCTTAGTTATATCCTTATTTGGGGCGCATTATTTTTGCTAACACTTTCTCTCCTCCTCCAGATACAATGCGAAGAGTTTCTTCATCGCCTCTGGCAGCGCCTTCTTCTCCGGCAAAGTTTCGGCTGTTTTCGAAATATCAGACGGCATTCCGCGATTCTCAAAGGTAATGCAATTTGGTGGAGATAGAGGAGGAGGAGCAAGAGAAGGAGCAAAAGAAGGTGTTGTCATCAAAGAAATCAAAGAAAAGAAAGTATGATGATTCAAATACACCTGCCATCCGAGAACTTCTTGAAGCTATTCAATTGCAGCAGCAGATATTTGAGGCATCGTACAATAAGTTGGAAAAAAATTGACGCCTCAACAAGCACAGTTAATGATATCAAGGAAAAGCTTAGCAAGGGTACAGTTTCTGCTTCTCCCAATCAGTAACCTTCATTAGATTCAACATCAATGGAAATGGTGGATGTTGCTACTATAAAAAGGAGGAAAAGGACAAACTAGAGGACCCATATCCAGCAAACTACCCTGATAGGATGCTTATTACTGAGGTGCAGCGAAATCTCATCCATGCTAGGATGAGCGTGATAAGAACAAGCTCTATATTGATGTTGTTTTTTATGTGTGGCACATAGGAATACAGGTTCATTACTGATGTTGCTTTTTTATCTGTTGTAGAAATTATATTGTCTTTAACGGCTTCCGAATGGGTATCTTATAACGTAATTGCGTATGTTAAGCGCAAAAATTAAAACAGTCGGTTCCCGCAATATAAAACAGTGCGAAAAAATACACCGCGCTTGATCAATCATGCAAGTCCCAGACACAGATATGTGCCTGCACATACTTTTCAAATATAGCATCCAACACCTGCTATGGGGTTTTGGTGCAACACGATTGACCCCACGAGCACCATACGTGATGGAATTAGTTTGTATGACAGCTTCCATATTCTATGTGTTGAAGCTAAAATTGACCTCAACGAATGTTCACGAACCAAAGTGCAGCCGACGCCTACTTCTCTCAAATCTAGACCCCTGACTAGCGGCTAAGGTCCTAGAACTGACCCAAAGCCTCAGCTGGGAGGTCCCACCTCACACCCGGAAGATCTCTGAGAGCTTCCCCTCCGAAACCAATAGCTGGGCTGGGAGCTCTTCAGAAAGCACTGGAGTTGGAGAATAATGAAAGTCTGCCTTCCAAAGAGCCCCTTATGGGTCTTTTTATAGTCTTCTCATGTTCTGAAAGTACTAAAATAGCCATGATGGGTCTGCCAATAGCCAAATCCCGCTGTCCTCCCAGGGGTATACAGGTAATTTAAACCGAGGACAATGAAATAGTAATAATAAAATAATCCTTTTTCCTGGGTGCCAGGCCCCACCACATGAACCTACTCTGGCGAGAACCCCGGGCGAGAAGGCTCTCGCTGAGCTCACCTTGGCGAGGCCTCCCGCCGAGAGGGTTCTCGCCCTTGGTGGTTTTTACGTCATTACCGCTGGACGTGAAGACTTGAGTCCTGGCGCGAACGATCTCGCCTACCAATGGGCGGGAGCCCCTTAAGGGCGAGAACTCTGCCGGCCAGCCCTGGGGGCTGACCCGGGCCCGACCCAAACCTGGCTACTGAGGTCTTAGTCCTCCCGGGCCTCCCCAGCGAATATGGGGTTGTACACAATCCCCGCTCTTTTCGAGCTAGCCCTGCGCTCGACAAGACAAGTTCAACCCCAAAATATTCGTTGGGCACGTGCCCGTCAGCCAAGAGAATCTTTTGACAGGCCCTACTGCGGCTATAAATACACGCCGACGGATGACCATAAGTCTTGCCTCCGAACCGTTGTTTCTTCACTGAGCTCTCGCCCGGGATTCTATGCGGGATACCAAGATGTCTGCTAAGCGTGCTGGCAAGCCACTTCCGCAGGACCTTCAAGATCGGTTACTCGCGGCTCAAGCGCGAGCCTTAGCGAACAGTGCTGAGGTAGCGCCCTGGCTATCGAGGAAATCTTCAGACACCGGCCCCTCTGAGCCGAAGAAGAGAAAGGGGAAGAGGAAAGCGAAGGTAGTCCGGCGAGACCTTGCTCGCGAGAACAGGAATTCACCTTCTCCTACTCCCATTCCCGCGGGGGACCCCTCCCCTCAAAAGGTATGCCTTCCGACCATGCTTACCGAGCTGATTACGCCATAGGCCTGATAGTTAACGTGACCTTTCGCAGGAATCCGCTCCAAACGACGTCGCCGGGTCCTCCCCGATTCCCCCGGATTCGTCAGCCCTCCCTCCTGAGGATCGAACGAGGGTCTCGGAGACAATTCCTCCAGCCGAGACCCGGGTGATAGGTATCTTTTCCGCCACTTCTCAATATTTCAACCGTACTGTTCCTTGTCTGAGCTATCTTCTCGCAGAGCCAGCTTCCGCCGTCCCGGGTCTTGTCATCCGGGGGGATGAAGTGAGAACCGGCGAGATGTTTCCTTCCGCGGCAGATCCCGCCCTGCAGGCGAGAGGGGTGGCCTTTGACCCTTCCGTTACTAAGGAGGTTGATCCTCCCTTGAGAGATGACAACTCTCTCCCTGCTTCTGGCCAGGCTGGGACTATTGAGCGCGAGCCCTTCCGCCCAGGGCGTGGAAAGCCTCTCCACCTCCTTTATGGAACAGACGGAGGGGTCGGGCCTTCTCACCCGACGCCAATCAATGGCTCTCGCCAGACTGCAGGTATGCGAGACATTCTTGTCGGCTGGTCGTTATGTCTTAATCAGAAACCTTGGGCGCACTTTTCGCAGGGGATCTCAGCTCTCGGTCGGAAGCCAACAAGGAGAGAGAAGAAGAAGAAGAAGAAGAAGAAGATTCCCTTCCTCCTTCGCCCGGCGAGATAGAAGAAATCTTGAACGGCGCCGGGAACGCGAAGGAGCGGAGGAGGAAGATCTCGGCCATTCTAGCCAAGCTCATCCGGCGAGATCGCGCCCATGCTGCCGCGGCGAGAGCGTTCCGCGAATCCGTGGAACAAAGGCTGGAGGCCCTGGAGCGTGATTTCTTCTTGGGCGAGATTGATCGACCGGGAGGGCCTACTGCCGAGTCTTCGCCAGGGAGATGCATCGCGCAGATCCGGGATCATGCTAGGCGGATCAACCTAGGGTATACCACCCTGTCATCTTACTTCAATCCGTTGGTGCCTCCGAGAACCAGGCGGCGGGAGCGAGGGCGATGGCGCTGGGAACCGTATTAGTTCATCTAGGTCTCGCCCCTTCTCCCTCATTAGCCTTCCCTTCCGCCATATACCTTTGTGCCTTTGTAATAATTGTTGTTAACTTTATTCAGCTCTCGGCGGCGAGAGCAAATTATTATCCGCTTCTTTCATTATGCTGCGAATTTTAAGAATATGTTGAAATTAGGATGCTTGCGCCAAAACTAAGTGGCTTGCGCCAAAACTAGAGATGATCGTCGACTGCCGTCATCCCGTGGGGGAAAAACCAAGGCGTCGCCGGCCCCGATCGTGACAACTGTACCCCGCCGTCATTTTCTCTTTCCATCGGACGGAGCCGTAACGACCACGGTTCCCTATAAATAGGGAAGTCTATCAACCGCATTTATTTCTCCGATCCGGAACCTCAACCCCCTTTCTCGCTTTCGCCCACTTGCTTCTGCCTCTTCCTCTCAATTGTTCTCGCTATTACCCCCAAACTCAAGATGCCGGGCGAGAATGAGGGTCGCGCTCATTGCGCGGAAGCATTCCGCAAGCATATCTTCCCCTCCTGCACGCTTACCTTGGACGAATACAACCTAATCGTCAACCGCTTCATTCCCGCTGGCTTCTCGGCGCGGAACCCGAGTAATCACGACAAGGTGAATACCCCGGAAGCGGGAGAGCTCGCCATTCCCCTCGAACATTTCGAGGTGGGCTTCCGCCTGCCACTCTGGCCGGAGATTCGGCAGGCCCTCCGCTACTATGGGGTGGTTCCCGCCCAGCTGAACCCGAACTCTGTCGCGATCCTCGTGGCATTCATCTGCTACATGCGATCCGAGAGGATCGAGTTTAGTCTGCTGATCTTCGGTAAGTTGTTCAACTTCCGCGCCAAGGGCGGCGTGGTCTTCTTCTCCGGGCAGCTGCTCAAGACCACCGGCCTTGCCAATAAACACCACCATTGGGGCGAGAAGTTTGTCTACGTCACCGGGGACTTCGGCAACGTCCTGCTCCGACCCGTCCAGTACGAGAATGCTGCTTACAAGCCGCCCGTTCTGGGGTCGCGCGAGAGCGCACTCCTGGAGTTCTTCGGAATAAAGGAGTTTGACGTTCTCTTCCTCCGCCGAGACGTCGACTCCCTTCCCCCCGTGCACCCGGGCGAAGGTATGGTCCTGCCTTAGATTTGATCTTTCATTAGGATCTTCCTGTGTTGAACAGCGCCATCTTTGCAGGAGAGCGGGAGGTCCCTCTACGCCAACCTTTTTTCGTGGCCCCGGGTGTCGAGGATCGGGCTGCGAGAGGTTCTCTCGCTCTCGCGGAGGCCAGCGCTCGCGCCTGTCGGGAAGAGCCCGTTCAGCCTTCGGGGCCTGAAGCTAAGAAGCGAAAAGGCGCCGCTCTCGCCTCGCGATTGCTGAAGAGGTCAAAGCCATCTGCTGCGGACAAGGGCAAGAACTTGGCCGTCTCGCTTGCCCGACATCCCGCCTTGGGCAAGTCCTTCGAAGGGCTGCTCCAAATGGTCAGCGAGATGGGTGCTTCCGCCCGGAGGCGCACCGAGGCTACTGCCGAGAACCCTCCGGCCGCCGACATGGTGGGAGGAGGGGGAGTCGTCGCCGAGACCTCCGCCCGGACCCCGCCCGGGGAGGTGCCGAAAGGGCACAGAAATTATGGCCTCGGCGTGAAGCACGTCGACGCGGAAGGGAAGCCTCTGCTCCAATGGGATCCCGAATCCAACAGGGTTGCAGTTTCAACGCTCCTCCCCAGCTGGTCGGAGCGGGATGAGGTTACTGGCGAGGCCTTCTCGCTGGGCTATGGCCTCTATAGCCGAGAGGGCGCCAGTGTCTTCGACCAGACGCCCACCCGGCTCCTGGCTTTCGATGCTACTCGGGCCCTGCTTCGCGGGTCCGAGCTCACGCATATGTGCGCGCGTCGAAGCATCAACATCGATAAGAACTTCGCCGACATGTACAAGGCGAGGGAAGAAGCGGTGGCTAGAGCACGCTCTTCGGAGACAGAGCTCGCGGGTGCTCGGCAAGAGTTGGCGGATGCTCAACAAGCGCTGTCCCTACGCCCCGCGGTCGAGGTAAGCGGGATCTTCCTGGACCCTTGCTCTCGCTACTCGAAGTCTCGCTAGCACCATATTTACTGAGTTAATATCTTCTCCACAGGATTCCGCCCAGGCCATGGCGCTCCGCGCGGAGTTGGCTGACGCACGTTGCGAGAACGTCCTGCTAAGGGACCAACTCCGGCGTGCGGAAGCGGCGAAAGACCCGCCTCCGACGCTTGATAAGAGATTAAAGAGTCGACACTTCTCGGTGTATGACATCGACAAGCTTCTCCAGGCGAACGCCCAGGCTACCGTCAGGCTGACGGTCGAGACGCTGCGAGACGCGAAGCTGCTTCGGGAGGACGGCGTAACCATCGACGCCCGCCAACTCCTCCATTGGCTATTCGATCCCATCCCGAAGCCTCCCGGCGCGCCTGACTCTTCTCCTTCGGATACCCAGAAGTCCTCCTCCGCTGCCGGCGAGACGTCTGGGGCGAGCTCGGGCGAGGACTCCGGCGAGGACTCGGGTGAGAGTACCAGCGGGGATTACAGTGCGTCCCCTTGAAGTGTTCTTTTTTTTTCTTTTGATACATTTTTGTAATGAGCGAGAAGCTCCAAACCTCTGTAACTATTTAGCATAATGCAATGTTTCATTTTTCACCGCCGGTGTTTGTTCGAACAATAGGTTAGAGAGTCAGCGGCTTCCGCGCGAGCTTCCGCCGAGACCCTTAGCCTCTGTAGGGTCACCTTCCCTAGAGATTGACTAGGCGAGAGCCTTGCACCATCGACTAGATCGTCACGCCCAGGTCTGCCGGGGGCCTCCTTCAGCGAGATCCCCCCAGCCGAGACCTTTTAGCCGAGACCCCTATTGGCCGAGATCCTGACTAGCCGAGACCTCTGCGGGCTGAGACCTTTAGGGTTGTCCCTGATCTGGGCCAGGGTCATGACAAGATACGTTCCCACAAACTGGACCTACGTCCCACCGGCGGGCCTTCGGACCTGCCAGCTAGATGAGAGCTTGCGCAGCGAGTCTACTGGGGACTGAGCCGGGCTTATTGTAACACTGGGTAACCACAAGTCAAGAACCAAGGACCACGAGTCAAGGACCCATCCCACCCCCCACAGGCGAGCCTTCGGACCTGCCAGCTAGATGAGAGCCTGCGCAGCGGGTCTACCTGGGGCCGAGCCGAGCTCGGGGTGTTCATGAAGATCAAGCAAAACCTCTCCCCCACAGGCGAGCCTTCGGACCTGCCAGCTAGATGAGAGCCTGCGCAGCGGGTCTACCTGGGGACGAGCCGAGCTCGGGGTGTTGATGTAGATCAAACCAAATCTCTCCCCCACAGGCTAGCCTTCGGACATGCCAGCTAGATGAGAGCATGCGCAGCGGGTCTACCTGGGGTCGAGCCGAGCTCGGGGTGTTGATGAAGATCAAGCAAAACCTCTCTCCCACAGGCGAGCCTTCGGACCTGCCAGCTAGATGAGAGTCTGCGCAGCGGGTCTACCTGGGGCCGAGCCGAGCTCGGGGTGTTGATGAAGATCAAGCAAAACCTCTCCCCCACAGGCGAGCCTTCGGACCTGCCAGCTAGATGAGAGCCTGCGCAGCGGGTCTACCTGGGGCCGAGCCGAGCTCGGGGTGTTGATGAAGATCAAGCAAAACCTCTCCCCCACAAGCGAGCCTTCGGACCTGCCAGCTAGATGAGAGCCTGCGCAGCGGGTCTACCTGGGGCCGAGCCGAGCTCGGGGTGTTGATGAAGATCAAGCAAAACCTCTCCCACACAGGCGAGCCTTCGGACCTGCCAGCTAGATGAGAGCCTGCGCAGCGGGTCTACCTGGGGCCGAGCCGAGCTCGGGGTGTTGATGAAGATCAAGCAAAACCTCTCCCCCACAAGCGAGCCTTCGGACCTGGAAGCTAGATGAGAGCCTGCGCAATGGGTCTACCTGGGGCCGAGCCAAGCTCGGGGTGTTGATGAAGATCAAGCAAAACCTCTCCCCCACAGGCGAGGCTTCGGACCTGCCAGCTAGATGAGAGCCTGCGCAGCGGGTCTACCTGGGGCCGAGCCAAGCTCGGGGTGTTGATGAAGATCAAGCAAAACCTCTCCCCCACAGGCGAGCCTTCGTACCTGCCAGCTAGATGAGAGCCTGCGCAGCGGGTCTACCTGGGGCCGAGCCGAGCTCGGGGTGTTGATGAAGATCAAGCAAAACCTCTCCCCCACATGCGAGCCTTCGGACCTGCCAGCTAGATGAGAGCCTGAGCAGCGGGTCTACCTGGGGCCGAGCCGAGCTCGGGGTGTTGATGAAGATCAAGCAAAACCTCTCCCCCACAGGCGAGCCTTCGGACCTGGCAGCTAGATGAGAGCCTGCGCAGCGGGTCTACCTGGGGCCGAGCCGAGCTCGGGGTGTTGATGAAGATCAAGCAAAACCTCTCCCCCACAGGCGAGCCTTCGGACCTGCCAGCTAGATGAGAGCCTGCGCAGCGGGTCTACCTGGGGTCGAGCCGAGCTCGGGGTGTTCATGAAGATCAAGCAAAACCTCTCCCCCACAGGCGAGCCTTCGGACCTGCCAGCTAGATGAGAGCCTGCGCAGCGGGTCTACCTGGGGCCGAGCCGAGCTCGGGGTGTTGATGAAGATCAAGCAAAACCTCTCCCCCACAGGCGAGCCTTCGGACCTGCCAGCTAGATGAGAGCCTGCGTAGCGGGTCTACCTGGGGCCGAGCCGAGCTCGGGATGTTGATGAAGATCAAGCAAAACCTCTCCCCCACAGGCGAGCCTTCGGACCTGCCAGCTAGATGAGAGCCAGCGCAGCGGGTCTACCTGGGGCCGAGCCGAGCTCGGGGTGTTGATGAAGATCAAGCAAAACCTCTCCCCCACAGGCGAACCTTCGGACCTGCCAACTAGATGAGAGCCTGCGCAGCGGGTCTACCTGGGACCGAGCCGAGCTCGGGATGTTGATGAAGATCAAGCAAAACCTCTCCCCCACAGGCGAGCCTTCGGACCTGCCAGCTAGATGAGAGCCTGCGCAGCGGGTCTACCTGGGGCCGAGCCGAGCTCGGGGTGTTCATGAAGATCAAGCAAAACCTCTCCCCCACAGGCGAGCCTTCGGACCTGCCAGCTAGATGAGAGCCTGCGCAGCGGGTCTACCTGGGGCCGAGCCGAGCTCGGGGTGTTGATGAAGATTCCTTCACCCAGGCCTATTCTATCATCAAGATGGGGAGACATAGTCGGTTAGAGCAACAGCATTTTTAGGGTAGAAAAGACCTACTCTTGTGATAGCATTTTCTAGAGAGTCAACATTCTGAAAAGACTACTTTGAAATGATAACATTTATTCACCATATTACAACACCTTCTCCCCCTTCAAGGGTAGAAACGTTTTAAGTCATCAGCGTTCCAGGTGTGACTCAAGGTCCTTCCCTCCGCATCCTGGAGATAATAACCCCCGTTAGCCAGAACCTTCTCTATTATGTAAGGTCCTTCCCAACTGGGGTTGAGCTTGCCCACAGGGGCCGACCTTCCCGCCGCGTCGACCTTTTTCAGCACTAGGTCCCCCTCGGCGAATTGCTTAACCCTGATATGTTTATCGAAGTATCTGGCCATTCGCCTTTTTATCTCTTCTTGACTGATGGCAGCAACATCCCGTAGCTCTTCCACCATATCCAACGAGAGGCGCAATCCTTCCTCGTTCTCCAACCTCCAAGCTTCACTTCCCTCACCCGCGGTTGCGACCCGTGGAGACCGAACCTCGAACTCCACTGGGAGGACAGCCTCACACCCATGAGAGAGCTTGAAGGGGGTCTCTCCTGTGGCCGTGTTCGGAGTTGTTCGCAAGGCCCATAGGACGGAAGGGAGCTGCTCCACCCAGTTGCCCTTCAGGTTCTCCACTTCAGAAAGGCCTTTCTGTGAAGAGTTCATCAGCTTCTTCTTGAGCAAGTTCACGATGATCTTGTTCGCCGCTTCCACCTGGCCGTTGCTCCGAGGGTGATGGACGGAGGCAAACCTGAGGTCAATCCCCAGTTGGGCGCAGAAGCTGATGAACTCTTCACTGGTAAACTGAGGACCGTTATCCGTCACTATCGCTTGGGGTAGCCTGTGCCTGCATATGATTTCCCCCCAAACGAAGTTCCTGATGACCTGGGAGGTAACCTTGGCTAGGGCCTTGATTTCCAGCCACTTTGAGAAGTAGTCGACCATGACTAGGAGGAACCTCCTCTGCCCGCTAGCTGGAGGAAAGGGTCCAACCAGATCCATTCCCCAAATGGCGAAGGGCCATGGGGCCGTGATGCTCCGAAGCCTTTGTGCGGGTAAGAGCTGGAGGGGGCGTGTACTTGACATTTCAGACATCTCTTTGCAAACTCGACTGTATCCTTCCTCAAGGTCTGCCAGAAGTACCCTTGTCTTATCACCCTTGCCTCCAACGTCCTTCCTCCCGAGTGGCTGCCGCACTCTCCCGAATGCACCTCTTCCAGGATTCTCGGGACCTCCTCCTCGGTCACACATCTCGCGAGGAGCCCTGATAACATTTTTCGGTGCAGGCCCTCTCCCATCATCAGGTAGTGGGCTGTCTTTCGCCTAAAGCTTTTCGCCTCCTTAACCCCCTCTGAAAGCTTGCTTGTGGTAAGAAAGGTCACCAATGGGTCCACCCATGAGGATCGCCGACCCACCTCCATCGATTCCCCCTCTTCAATTGCTGGTCGGAAAAGTTCAGTTACGGTCCCTCCTCCCCGAGGCCCAAACTTTGCCAACCGATCAGCTGCTGCGCTTTCTTCCCTGTGAACGTGTTGAATGGAGAAGGAACGGAACCCTCCGATGATTGCCCTTACCCTGGATAGATACTTCACGAGGGTGGGCTCCCGAGCCTCAAACTCCCCTCTGATCTGTGACGCTACCACCATCGAGTCAGTGAAGGTCTCCACATCCTGGATTTCCAATTCCCTTGCCAATCGAAGGCCGACTATCACAGCCTCATACTCCGCCTGATTATTGGTGACAGGGAAGTGGAAAACCACCGCCTGCTCTATGGTAACCCCTTGAGGACTCACCAATACTACACCCCCTCCCAGGGAGTGCCTTCCCGAGGCCCCATCGACCATCATCTTCCATGCTTCGTGGGACCTCGGCTCCTCATTCTCAGCCTCAGTGACATAGTCTGCCAGAAAGTCCGCCACGGCCTGAGCCTTGATGGAGAGCCTCGGGACGAACGAGATGTCAAACTCGCTTAGTTCGATAGACCACTTTGCCAGCCTTCCCGAGTGCTCTACCCCCTCGAAGATCTTGCGAAGAGGATGGTCGGTGACCACCCTAATGGAGTGTGCTTGAAAGTATGGACGGAGCTTCCTTGCCGAAATAACCAAGGCATAAGCTAGCTTCTCCAGGATGGGGTAGCGGAGTTCCGCCTTTTTCAGGATTCGGCTTACGTAATAGATGGGTAGCTGCTTCTTCCCCTCTTCCCTAACCAAGACGGAGCTCACAGCTTCCACCCCCACCCCGAGATACAAGGCCAGGTCTTCCCCTTCTTTGGGGCTTTGGAGCAGCGGAGCGTGGGAGAGTTGTCTCTTCAGCCCCTGAAAGGCCTCTTCGCATTCATTCGTCCAATCGAACACCTGATTACTACGGAGCACTTTGAAGAAAAAAGTACACCTATCCCCGGACCGGGAGAGGAACCTGCTTAGCCCGGCCAACTTTCCCGTCAGGCGCTGGACTTCCTTGGCGCTACGAGGTGACTCCAAGTCCAATATAGCCTTCACCTTGTCCGGGTTAGGTTCTACCCCTGCCGGAGTCAAGAGGTGTCCAAGGAACTTCCCGCGACTGGCCCCGAAGACACACTTCAAGGGGTTCAACCTCATCTTGAACCTCCGCAGGGTGGCAAACGTTTCTTCCAAGTCCCGCAAATGGGAAACCACGCATTTGCTTTTGACCAGTAGGTCATCGACGTAGACCTCTAGGTTCTTCCCCCTTTGGTCTCGAAATACTCGATCCATCATGCGTTGGTATGTTGCCCCTGCGTTTTTCAATCCAAAGGGCATCATCTTATAGCTGAAGCATCCCTCTCTCGTGATGAAGGAGACATCCTTGACATCGGGAGGGTGCATCCGGATCTGGTGGTAACCTGAAAAAGCATCCAAAAAACTCATAACAGAAAAACCGATGGCTGAATCAACCAGCGCGTCGATTCGAGGCAGGGGATAGCAATCCTTGGGGCATGATTTATTTAACAGGGAAAAATCGATACACATACGCCACTTTCCTCCCCCCTTCTTTACCATTACCATATTGGAGATCCAGCCTGGATACTGGATCTCCGAGATGAAGCCTGCCTCCAGAAGCTTTCTGACCTCCTCTCGGATGGGCTCCTCCAGCTTGGTGGCGATGTCCCTCATCTTCTGGCGCATGGGGCGAGCCCTCGGGTCCAGGTTCAGGCGCTGACACGCTACGTCCGCATCGATACCCGGCATGTCTGCCGCGCTCCACGCGAAGATGTCGATGTTGCTCTGGATGCAGCCTAGCATCCGTGCCTGGTCCTCGAGGCTTAAGCCTCCGCTGACTCGCACCTTATGCACTTGCCCTGCTCTGTTGAGTACCTCCATCTCCACCACTTCCTCGGCTGGCTCCAGCCTCGACCGCTCCCATCCTGCCTGAAGGATCAAGCGCTTACCCAACTGCACCAAAAGCCCGGACTTTTGGTGCAGTTGGGTAAGCGCTTGATCCTTCAATTGGTATCAGAGGAGGTCACGGGTTCAAGACCGGGGGGGCGCTATTAAATCCTGATTTTTATATAAGTAGCAGAGCGCCACGGGTCAAGTGAAGGAACGCCGGACCCAACAATCCCCCCCCCCCCCGGCGTCCAGCACAACCCGTCGGCTCAGAGGTGGGGTTACCACATGGCCCACACGGCTCAGAGGTGGGGTTACTACATGTCCACGGTTGCCTGACCCACCGGACCCACACAGGTAGAAGGGAAAAATCAGGATTTAATAGCGCCCCCCCCGGTCTTGAACCCGAGACCTCCTCTGATACCAATTGAAGGATCAAGCGCTTACCCAACTGCACCAAAAGTCCGGGCTTTTGGTGCAGTTGGGTAAGCGCTTGATCCTTCAATTGGTATCAGAGGGAGGTTGATCATTCATACAGGCTAACACCTGGATCAAAAGATCTCTGATAAGATCATCTCTCTCAAAAGGGTTATTTCCTTTAGTTTTACTTATCTTTAAAACTCATGGCACAAAACAAGGACTTTGCTAGTACCAGACCTCCTATGTGCAATCTCTCTAAGTTTGCACTATGGAAAGCAAGGATTAAACTTTACATGAACTCTTTTGATGAAGACATTTTTAATTCTGTGTTGACAGATTGTCCAAGACCTCCCATAGGAACAAGTACATCAGCTGTTCCTCCTCCTTCAGGAACTGATGCTGACATAAGAAAGTGGAAGGCAGCAGATGCTAAAGCCATGAACATCTTGGCTCAAACCATGTCAGATGACATTTTCCAGAAAGTAGCTGATTGCAATACTGCCAAAGAGATCTGGGAAAAACTTTCAGAAATTGTATCAGGTTCTGCAGATGAAAGAAAGGATAGGAGATCCTACCTCATCACCCAGTATGAGAACTTCAAAAAGGCAGAGTCTGAGTCAGTTGCTGACATGTACAACAGACTGAGTCTAATCATCAGTGAGCTTAGATCACTAGAAAAGGACATATCTCTCACTGAGATAAATGACAAGATACTGACTTGTTTCCCTAGCTCTTGGGACTCAAGAATCTGGTCAATTAAAGATGGAAGGAATGTATGTGAGTTATCCACAGAAGCTCTTCTAGGAAAGCTCAAGAGTTATGAGCAATTCATGAAGAAGAGAGAAGAAGAGCAGAAGATATCCACACCAACTAAAAAGGTTGAGAAAACCATTGCCTTCAAGGCACAGGAAGAACAACCTAAAGAAAAGGTGTTGGGAGATGAAGAGCTTATGAGCCTACTTGTCAAAAGGTTCAATAAGCTGAATAAAAAGAACTTCAGAAGATGGTCATCCAAAGACAAAGACAAGCCAAGGTATGACAGATCTACTAATAAAGATGTTATCTGTTTTGGCTGCAGGAAACCAGGACACATTGTCCCCAACTGTCCAGAAAATCAAGATAAGGACAGAAGGGACAAGAAGGAAAGAAAAGATAAAAGGAAGGATAAGGAGTCAAGGAAGCACCATGACAAGCCTTCCTCCAGCAACAGCAAGCACACCAGAAAAGGATTTGTGGCTGAATCCTGGAGTGACTCAGATGAGTCTGATTCATCATCCAGCTCTAGTGATGATGAGGATGATGCAGAAGAAAAAGGATTCTGCATGATGGTCATCAGTGCATCTCAAAAGAACACTGATTCAGAGCCTGATGCTGACTACCTATCTGATCAGGAACTTACTGAGGATCAGGTAATAGATTCATTTGATTTTACTTCTGATGAATTTAAATCTGAGTTCAAATCTATGTGCATTGACTTGATTGAATCTCAAAAGTTGATTAAAACTCTCAGAGAACAATTAATTGAATGCAAATCCATTAACTCAGATAATCTTAGACTCTTAGAAGAGTTGAAGCAGTGTGGGGAGGAGATAGCTTCACTGAAAGGTGAGCTATCTAAGGCCAAACAATTTGAAGAAACCCTTAATGGGAGAAGTATCAAATTAATGGACATCACAAGTACAGTGAACTCAAGATTGAATGGTACACTGGGCTTGGGTGCTTCATCCAGCCAACCCATAGTGCTGACAACTCCAATCAAATTTACCAGTGACAAAGGTAAAGGAGTCTTGATAGTGGCTAGGAAGAATGCTGACTTAACCCAGGAAACTGGACAAAAAACGTCGAACGAAGCTCGACGGACGTCGACCAGAGCTCGACGGAATCGCAAGAAAACGTCGAACTCAGATCGACGCCTTCTACCTTCTGAACAAAGCAAGACTTCGCCGTCGAATGGAGCTCGACGCACTCACCTGAGTCCGTCGACCGAAGCTCGACGTGCGTCGAGCCGAGTCCAGAGCAAAACTCAGTTCTCAAGGGTTAATTCAAAATTCAATTCCAGCTCCACATCTCATCACTTTAACCCTTATGCTGAATGGATCATACCTCCTAGGAGATATCATCCTGTAGGCTATAAGAGTCAACCTGAGATGTCTTTTATTTCAAAATTTAGAGGATATCAAAAAGGGCCCAAGGTAAACTTGGTCAAAAACAATTGATTTGTTATATGTGCAGGTAAAGACCTATCCAAGTGAGAACCAGCAGTGGTACTTGGACAGTGGGTGCTCAAAGCACATGACTGGCAACAAGGAGAACCTTGTGTCCTTCAAAGCCAAACATGGACCCAAAGTAATCTTTGGAGATTCAAACTTTGGACAAACAAAAGGCTATGGCCAAGTCAAAATAGGGTCAACTACATTCAAGAAAGTGGCCTATGTGGAAGGACTAAAGCACAACTTAATCAGCATCAGCCAGCTATGTGATGCTGGTTATCAGGTTTGGTTTACAAACTCAGCATGCAATATTGCATTAAACAACAACATTGTTTTAATTGGTAATAGACAAGATAACATATACCTAGTTGATTTCAATTCATCTAAAGTAGATATATGTTTATTTAACTCCCTTAGCAAACCTAATGAACTTTGGCATAAAAGACTAGGACATGTGAACCTTAGAACCATTGCTAAGTTATCCCAAGACAACCTTGTTAGAGGACTACCTTCTGGTCCCTACAAGAAGGAAGGACTTTGCAAGGCCTGTCAGTTAGGCAAGCAAACTAAAAACAGTTTCAAGTCACTTAATAAGAGTGACTCACCTAGAATTTTGTACTTATTGCACATGGACCTTTTTGGACCAATTAATGTACAAAGCCTAGGAGGGAAATCTTATGCTTTAGTAGTTGTAGATGACTTCTCAAGATTCACTTGGGTGTTCTTTCTGAGGAAGAAGTCTGATAACTTCAAGATTTTGACAGATTTTCTCAAAGGCATACAGATTGAGTTCAATACTCACATTGCCCTGATCAGAAGTGATCATGGGACAGAGTTTGATTCTCTTCTTATGCTAGAGTTCTGTCAGAAAGAAGGTATCAGGCATACTTTCTCAGCTCCAAGAACTCCTCAACAAAATGGGGTAGTTGAAAGGAAAAACAGAACCCTTATTGAATCTGCCACAACATTGTTGACAGATGCTCACCTCCCTCTAACCTTTTGGGCAGAGGCTGTGAACACCTCCAACTATGTTTTGAATAGAAGCCTGATACACAAACTAAAGGGTAAGACTCCCTATGAGTTACTCAAAGGGAAGAAACCTAAAGTAAATTATTTCAAAATTTTTGGTTGCATTTGTTTCATTCACAATAATGACAAGAAATACCTAGCTAAATTTGAAGCCAAAGCTGATGAAGGAGTGTTTTGGATACTCCATGACTAGCAAGGCTTATAGGGTTTTTAACAAGTGCTCAAATAAAATTGAAGAATCCATGCATGTTACATTTGATGAAACTAACATGTCTTATAAGGAGAAGGAGACTTCTACCATAAGCAATTTGCAGGAATATTCAATTTCAGAAAATCTGAAGCAGCTTACCATCACAGACAAAGGGTCATTACCTTCAACAATTCAGCAAGACACTGAACTCAGTGACAATGAAGAGGAATCTCAGGGTTTGGAAAGCTCAAATGGTCAACAAATTGAAGAACCAGTTGGTGTTCCACAAGAGGAAACAACAACACAGGTTGATGCATCATCAACACCCCTTGTTGACTTTGCAACAACAAGAGATCACCCAATTTCACAAGTAATTGGAGATATCTCAGTAGGTGTGCAAACAAGGAATCAAGTTAATCAAAATATTATGCACACTTGCTTTCTTTCTCAAATTGAGCCTCAAACCATACAAGATGCAGAGCAAGATCCAAACTGGATCATTGCAATGCAAGAAGAGTTGAATCAATTTGAAAGGAATAAAGTTTGGGAATTAGTACCAAGACCAAGGAACCAGCAAATTGTTGGAACCAAATGGGTATTCAGGAACAAGTTGGATGATCAAGGAATAATTGTGAGAAACAAGGCAAGACTTGTTGCACAAGGATATTGCCAAGAAGAAGGAATTGATTATGACCAAACCTTTGCACCAGTTGCAAGGTTGGAGGCCATAAGAATCTTTCTTGCATATGCAGCTCACAAGAGATTCAAGGTATATCAGATGGATGTCAAGAGTGCTTTTCTCAATGGAGACATCAAGGAAGAGGTTTATGTAAAGCAACCTCCAGGTTTTATCTCTCCAACCTTTCCTGATCATGTTTTTAAACTGCATAAAGCTTTATATGGTCTCAAGCAAGTCCCTAGAGCATGGTATGAGACCTTAGCTTGTTTTTTGTTGGAAAATGATTTTAAAAGGGGTAGAGTAGACCAAACTCTCTTTGTTAGAACCCATAGGTCCCATACCCTACTAGTACAAGTTTATGTAGACGATATCATATTTGGGTCTACTGATTCAAACTTATGCAAAAAGTTCTCACAACTTATGCACTCAAAGTTTGAAATGAGTAGCATGGGTGACTTGCTTTCTTTCTAGGATTGCAAGTTAAACAACATGTGGATGGCATTTTCATTTCTCAAACCAAGTATGCAAGAGAACTGGTTAAGAAATTTGGAATGTCTGAAGCATCCTCTATGAAAACACCTATGCCTACAAATGCTATTTTAGATGCTGATGAATCTGGAAAACCAGTTGATCAGACAAGCTATAGAGCAATCATTGGCTCATTACTTTATCTAACAGCTACTAGACCAGATATAATGTTTGCCACATGCATTTGTGCTAGATTCCAAGTAAGCCCTAGAGAGTCCCACCTCACATTAGTTAAGAGGATTCTTAGGTATGTAAAAAGTTGTCCTAATCTAGGTCTCTGGTATCCACATGACTCAGGATTTGATCTAACTGGATTTTCAGATTCTGATTATGCTGGATGTAGAGTAGACAGGAAAAGCACCAGTGGAACTTGTCAATTCCTTGGTGATAGACTTGTCTCCTGGTTCTGTAAGAAATAAACTTCTGTGTCCGCATCAACTGCTGAAGCTGAATACATGGCTGCAGGCAGTTGTTGCTCACAGATTTTGTGGATTCAAAACCAGCTCCTAGACTATGGCTACAACTTAGAGATGTCTAAAATCTTTTGTGATAATACCAGTGCAATATCAATTGCTCAAAATCCAGTTCTCCATAGTAGGACCAAGCACATAGAGATCAGACATCACTTCTTAAGGGATAATGTAGAAAAGAAGAAAATTGCACTAGAATACATTTCCACTGAACTACAAAGAGGAGATATTTTCACCAAGCCCTTGGATGAAAAGAAGCACTTCTTCTTCCTCAATCAGTTGGGAATGCTAGATGGAGACAGCATAAATTAAAACTCCAAGATTTTGAAACCCCTAATTAACAGGAATAGGAAAAATTTCATTTTAAAATTCCTCTGTCTGAGTGGTTTCTTTGAGCTCTGAACTAAGCTCGACGCTGCGTCGAACGGAGATCGACGGTCCGTCGCCCTCAAAAGCGTCGAACGTCGAACTCAGCTTCTAGCGTCGAACTAAGTTCACAGCTCCCTGGCTTCTTGAGTTTCTCTCTCTCCGGTCGACGTCTTCGTTCAATGTCGATCTGAGCTCGACGTATAGCATCAGCCCAAGCGTCGAACGTCGACCTAAGCTGCACGCTGTTGAGTCGTTTCAGTTCTCCTAGAGCCTTAGAGCGTCGAACTGAGCTCGACGTTCTTTCCATTTCTGCGTCGAACCCTAAGTATAAAATCATTTTTTCTCCGTCGTTCGCAGTTGCGCTTTCATATTTTCTGCTCAAGCTTTCTCCCTCCAAATCCTTTACTCTTGATCTTGTAAGGTATTTTTTTTTGCAGGAAAATGGCAATCACTGCAGGTGCTTTGGCGGCCATGAAGTTCGATTCAGGCTTCGATATCAACTTCGACTCATTTGATGGATCACCACAGTACTTTCTGGATATTCTGGAACTTTTCAAGGAGCAGCACCTGGTCAACTTTATGACAACCAGGATCCCTCTTCCAGAGTCGGAAATCAAAGAATGGACTCTTACAGCAGTTAACTCAGATAACAATACATTGTCCGGGCAAATTTCAGGGAATGAGGTAGCTATCTCACCTCAAATCATCTCAGAAGTTTTCAGTTTTGCTGCTGGAGATGATGGAATAGAACTCTCTGTGGAAGAGTATGCTGTGATGCTGGACAGGATGGGGCATGCTGCTGGTAACCCCTCTAAACTCCTAAAAGTTAACCTAGCTATTGAGTATAGGTTGTTAGCAGACATCACAGGCAAAGTAATCTGTGCAAAGAGGACTGCACATGATGCCATTACTAGGCATCAGTTTTGCCTTATGGCAGCAATCTTGGATAAGAAACATCCCAACTGGGAATTGATTGTTTTTGAAATGATTAAGAAGAAATTGGATAAGAACTCTGTCCACTTTGGAAGGGTTCTTGGGTTGATTCTGAACCACTGCTGCCCCCAGCTGCTTGTGTCCTCAAAGAAGCACATCAATGCTTCCAAGAGGCTCACTTGTGCACTGATTGGCAAGTGGGACAGAAAAATTGTGAATCCCAGGGCAGCAGCAGCAGCAATGAGGACTTCTGCAGACACCAGGACTGTAGAGGTCACTCTCCCTCAGTCCACTGGTCCAGAAGCAGGGATTTTGCCATCTCCCTCCCTCTCCCTCCCATCCACCTTCATCCCCTCAACCACAATCCTCTCATCCACTCAACCCATACCTTCATCCATCTCCACTATTGCATCCTCCCTTCCACCTCACACAACTTTCCTTCCCATAAGCTTGGATTCCTCATCTCATGAGGACCTCTTCTCCTTTGACATTCATGAAGACTCCTTCATGGATGCCTCTACCTCCTCTCCTCATGACTTCCTCCATTCATCAACTTTTTCAGAACTGCTTTTTTCCTCCATCCATGAACCAGTTACCCCTCCCTTGTCTGCACCACCCACAACATCTTCTACATTTCCATTTTCTGCTACTCCCTCTACCTCTACTCAAGTCCCACTTGAGCAAGTAACTCTCCTGCCCTTGGCCAATCAGATTTTTGACCTTCTGTCCCCTAGGCTCTCCTCCCTCTTGGATGCCAAGCTGGCTCCTCTCCTCCTTTCCCTGAGAACTCTCTCTGCCTCTGTCTCCTCCCTCTCCTCTCATCTGGCATGCCCTTCTTCTGGGGGCCTAGAGTCAGCTGCCACTGATTCTAGGCAGGGGGAGATGTCTGCAGAAGAAGAGCTGCATCCTTCATCAGTTCAGTTTGTACAGACTTGTTCAGAGACAGTCTCAGCAGCAGAAGTTCAGATAGCATCTGAGGTTCCTCCTCAAAATTCAGAACAGCTTCAAGAAGACATGTCTAGGGCTATTATCCCTTTTCAGAAGACCATGATCCCTGATGTAGCAGTGGTAGCAGTGGCTCCTGCTAGTGATGAAGTTGAAATAATAGTAGCTGCTGAAACTTCAGGTGAAGTAATTGAGACACCTGATGCAGTTGAGACCCATGTCTCCCAAGGCCCTCAGGAACCAGGCCTTCAGGAACCAGCCTTTTCAGTCTCTATGGCTCCTGAGGCTATTCCCTCTCCTGCAGTGGTAGACTCCTCCTCCCCACTGACAGCAGATCTTCCTCCAGTCACCTCCTCAGCAGCTCCAGCCTCCATCACTTTTCCGATCTCCAAAAGAAAGTACATAGATCCCTATGATGAATCTCAGAGTTCAGAAGATGAGTTTGCTACTGATTCTGATGACTCCTCTGCAACCATTGCAAGGAAGAGGAAAGCAAGATCAAAAGCTTTGAAAAGAGTTCCAATGGCTAGAGCCACAGACCATGACATCCCCTACTACATCAAATACAACTGTGAAATTACAGAGCCATGGATGCAGTATTCTCAAAATCAAAGAAAGGCAATGAAACAGAAAAGAAAATTCAATGAAGGACCCACCAAGCCTGTCCATCAGCCTCCACCTCCACCTCCTCCAGATGCAGGTGCCGGTGCAAGTCTATCTTCTAATCCAGCCCCATCATCTCTACATGGAAAGACCTATCAATCAAGAAGATCCCAAGGAGATATTCAGCAAAGGGGAAATCAGCAAAGAGGACACAATAGAGGCAGGCAGTCCAGAGGAAGATCAGGTTCTCAACCTTATCAAAGGGGAAGATCCATTGATCCAACCTCTGGTCCCTATCCTTACAGACCTAGAGCTGACCTCACCCCAAGAACTACTCAAGAACTCTCCTCCAACAGATTTGAACCAGCAGTACCTTTTGAAGATCCCACCAAAACTCCAGCTTACTGGAAAGCTAGAATGACTGAGATGGCTGCTCTAAATGAGATTAACAAAGCTAGAGAAAGAGGTCTGGACACCTCTCACATCAGCACAATGTCAGACCAAAGGAGAGAGGAATTGGAGAAATATAATTCAAAGAAGTTCTTTGACTCAGACAGATATATGCAACTCCATCCTGCAGCTGTACCACCTAGTGCAAGAGATCAGAAATCCTTAGGTGCAGCTGATGATTACAGATCCAAGAAGGAGGCTTCAAATCCTAACAGAGAAATTATCTTCAAGAAAGGTGATCAAGACAAAGCCCCACAGGAAAAGTAAAGTAAGGTGTTTTAATTCTTTCTATCTGCTGGACATAGGACATTTAAACATTACTGCTGCTATATAGTGTTATATATATGCTGCTTTTTATTCTGTCATATGTCTGGTTGTATTGTATTGTATTTTTGCTTTACTTCTCTTTGAATCCCTAAATTCATGTAAATAGTAATCATAATCCAAATAGGGGGAGATTGTTGGAACACCCTATTACTATTTGGATCAGGATGACTATATTTCTATAGGGATTTTGTGTTGTGACCTCCTTGTTGTTATAAAGGTCACATAGGCTAGTTAGAGTAATCTTCAGCTCGACGCGTAGTCGACTTCAGCTCGACGCAGAGTCGATCTCAGCTCGACGCAGAGTCGGTCTCAGCTCGACGCGGAGTCGACCTCTGCTCGACGTTCCGTCGAACCCAGTTCTGCTTACAGAAAACACTCTCTGGCCGACGTGTGTCGTGCTCAGATCGACGTTTTACTGTGAGCTCGATGCTTTCCAGACTTCCGTTAGTTTTGAATAGGAATTCAAATTCCTTCTGTCAGACAATTAATGCTGAAGATTTATTGGCCGTTACAGCATATCTGGTGCATGGCTCAAGGAATTTTCTAAGGAATGTCTGTCTGACATTTCCTTTGAGACATGGACATTTAAGGAAAGCATTTAATGCTGACTGCCAACGGCTATCAAAGAAAAAGGAAGAAGAAGACTCAGATATATTATTCATTCAGCTAGACAGAGATATACAGAACAACAATACAGGACTTCAGCTGCTCTCTCTCTGTGATATTGTTTTGAAAGCTCACTCACAGGAATTCTGATTGCTTCAGACACAACCATCCAACTTTCTTGGATCATTCCTTGCTGGAGCAAATCAGATCTTTGAAGACCTATCACCCTTGTGCAGAGCTCTCCTTCCTGAACTTCTTCTTGATCTCAGGGGGAGCTTTGACAACATCTACAGATCCACTTTGCTTCTCTCTACTTGTTGATAGAGAAGACAACATCACCCTTTTTCTTTTTTTTCTGTACAGGGTTTTAACTCCCTTCAAAAGTTACCTTTGGTTTTGCTGAAACCTGGTCAAAATCAGCCCCTTTGGTTTGTGAGAACCTGGTAAAAAACTCTCTGGTGCTCAAGACACCTGATCAACTCATCTTGAAGTGGATTCCTATCAAGGGTAATAGAAGAGTGGACTACCCAGGATTTTGGGGAACCACTATAGCTCCTTGTGTCGTCTGGATTGCTTGTTTCTTTGTGTTTTGCTTTGTGTTGTGAATTTCTTTTTACTCTGATTATTTGCTATAGCACCATACACTAAGTAAATCTAAACTTTCTCTCCACTCAAGTTTTTATTTGCAAACTATTTTAAATAACTCTATTCACCCCCCTCTAGAGTTAGGATTGATCTTATCCTGCACTTTCAATTGGTATCAGAGGAGGTCACGGGTTCAAGACCGGGGGGGCGCTATTAAATCCTGATTTTTCTCTTCTACCTATGTGGGTCCGGTGGGTCAGGCAACCGTGGACATGTGGTAACCCCACCTCTGAGCCGTGTGGGCCATGTGGTAACCCCACCTTAGAGGGAGGTTAATCATTCATACAGGCTAACACCTGGATCAAAAGATCTCTGATAAGATCATCTCTCTCAAAAGGGTTATTTCCTTTAGTTTTACTTATCTTTAAAACTCATGGCACAAAACAAGGACTTTGCTAGTACCATACCTCCTATGTGCAATCTCTCTAAGTTTGCACTATGGAAAGCAAGGATTAAACTTTACATGAACTCTTTTGATGAAGACATTTTTAATTCTGTGTTGACAGATTGTCCAAGACCTCCCATAGGAACAAGTACATCAGCTGTTCCTCCTCCTTCAGGAACTGATGCTGACATAAGAAAGTGGAAGGCAGCAGATGCTAAAGCCATGAACATCTTGGCTCAAACCATGTCAGATGACATTTTCCAGAAAGTAGCTGATTGCAATACTGCCAAAGAGATCTGGGAAAAACTTTCAGAAATTGTATCAGGTTCTGCAGATGAAAGAAAGGATAGGAGATCCTACCTCATCACCCAGTATGAGAACTTCAAAAAGGCAGAGTCTGAGTCAGTTGCTGACATGTACAACAGACTGAGTCTAATCATCAGTGAGCTTAGATCACTAGAAAAGGACATATCTCTCACTGAGATAAATGACAAGATACTGACTTGTTTCCCTAGCTCTTGGGACTCAAGAATCTGGTCAATTAAAGATGGAAGGAATGTATGTGAGTTATCCACAGAAGCTCTTCTAGGAAAGCTCAAGAGTTATGAGCAATTCATGAAGAAGAGAGAAGAAGAGCAGAAGATATCCACACCAACTGAAAAGGTTAAGAAAACCATTGTCTTCAAGGCACAGGAAGAACAACCTAAAGAAAAGGTGTTGGGAGATGAAGAGCTTATGAGCCTACTTGTCAAAAGGTTCAATAAGCTGAATAAAAAGAACTTCAGAAGATGGTCATCCAAAGACAAAGACAAGCCAAGGTATGACAGATCTACTAATAAAGATGTTATCTGTTTTGGCTACAGGAAACCAGGACACATTGTCCCCAACTGTCCAGAAAATCAAGATAAGGACAGAAGGGACAAGAAGGAAAGAAAAGATAAAAGGAAGGATAAGGAGTCAAGGAAGCACCATTACAAGCCTTCCTCCAGCAACAGCAAGCACACCAGAAAAGGATTTGTGGCTGAATCCTGGAGTGACTCAGATGAGTCTGATTCATCATCCAGCTCTAGTGATGATGAGGATGATGCAGAAGAAAAAGGATTCTGCATGATGGCCATCAGTGCATCTCAAAAGAGCACTGATTCAGAGTCTGATGCTGACTACCTATCTGATCAGGAACTTACTGAGGATCAGGTAATAGATTCATTTGATTTTACTTCTGATGAATTTAAATCTGAGTTCAAATCTATGTGCATTGACTTGATTGAATCTCAAAAGTTGATTAAAACTCTCAGAGAACAATTAATTGAATGCAAATCCATTAACTCAGATAATCTTAGACTCTTAGAAGAGTTGAAGCAGTGTGGGGAGGAGATAGCTTCACTGAAAGGTGAGCTATCTAAGGCCAAACAATTTGAAGAAACCCAAGTAGGCAAGATATGGCTAGATCTGGGCTTCCGACTAAACACGAGAGTCATAGCCCTTGGAATTACCTTTCCGACGAGTTGTTATATGCCTTCGGGTGAAGTCTGTATCCACAGGAATGTCTTATCGAAGTAGAGGGCTGTCAGACTAAGCGTGCAGAAATTGTATTCTGTACGCAGCAGGCTTTCGAGCCAATTTCATGTGTGATACAGTCTGATCTGGGTTGAAGACTGAACATGAAGGTTGTATCCCATGGAAATACCTTTCCATCGAAAGGTTACATGCACTCACCGGATTCCTATAGCCACGGTAATCCCCAGTTAAAGTTGTTATCCAGCAGGTGTTCTACACCTGAAATTCTTGGGTAAGTGTAAAGTTGGGTTTGGACTCGGAAGAGATTTTGTAACAACCCTACGTTAAGCTGTAGGCGATTCATAATATGCCTAATTGTGATGATTCAACACATGAAGAAATTACTGGATTGACCCCACGTAAACAAATGGTAAAATGGTATGTGGTTAAACGAAACGACTTGGTGGGGGTTAATGAACGAAGGGTAATTAGTCGTTTAATTACAAGATATTCTAGAGCTTGGGTAATTGATTCGATGTTGGTTGTATGAACATGTTAGGTATTAAATAGATGGTTAACTCATGTGTAAACAAATGATTGATTTCGGTGAAGGAGCTGTAAGAGGTGATGTTAAAGTTATGTGACCATAACATTAGACGTGATCATGGTCTTGAGGCTATCAACTAATTGTTGACAACATCTACAGATCCACTTTGCTTCTCTCTACTTGTTGATAGAGAAGACAACATCACCCTTTTTCTTTTTCTTTCTGTACAGGGTTTTAACTCCCTTCAAAAGTTATCTTTGGTTTTGCTGAAACCTGGTCAAAATCAGCTCTTTTGGTTTGTGAGAACCTGGTCAAAAACTCTCTGGTGCTCAAGACACCTGATCAACTCATCTTGAAGTGGATTCCTATCAAGGGTGATAGAAGAGTGGACTACCCAGGATTTTGGGGAACCACTATAGCTCCTTGTGTCGTCTGGATTGCTTGTTTCTTTGTGTTTTGCTTTGTGCTGTGAATTTCTTTTTACTCTGATTATTTGTTATAGCACCATACACTAAGTAAATCTAAACTTTCTCTCCACTCAAGTTTTTATTTGCAAAACTATTTTAAATAACTCTATTCACCCCCCTCTAGAGTTAGGATTGATCTTATCCTGCACTTTCACTGCCCTTGCCTCCTCCTGCTCAACTTCCTCTCCTCCGACCCCTTCGACCCCCATTGCTTCCACCAGGCCTTCTTCTTGCCTCTACTCTCCTTCCCCTGCCTCTCCCGGGCTCATCTCTCCCATCTCCGCCACCTCCTCCATCATCAAGTCCTCCGCCTCCTGCGGGCTCGCCTCCTCTACTTCTATACCCCCTTCCTGCCCTGCCATCTCTTTCTCTAGCTCCTCCGCCTCAGCCATCCATGACACGGTGTTTACCGCCGTCACATAGCACTGCCTTGCCAACTTCGGGTCCCCCCTGATCCTAACCTGTACCCCTCCGTTACTGAACTTGAGGCATTGATGAAATGAGGAGGGGACACAGCGAAAGGCGCTGATGATAGGACGCCCAAAGATGGCGTTGCAGCTACTTGGGGCGTCTACGATCACGAACCTACAATTCCGCGAGACGCCCCCAAGCTTCACATACAGGCCCACTCCCCCTTCTACCTCCTTCCTCTCTCCAGAAAAACCAAAAAGCGGTCCGTCGGAAGCCAGGACCCTCTTCCCTTCCACCCTCATTTCATCGAAGGCCTTCTTGAAGATCACGTTCACGGAGCTCCCGTTATCCACCAGTATCCGGGAGACTGTGAAGTTTTTCACCGCTGTCTGGATCACTAGTGCGTCGCAGAACGGGTCTTCGTAGTCTGGCATATCCGCGGATGAGAAGGTGATCTTTTCTTCTGGGGGGAGCTAGGGAGGTCGAGGCGACCCCTCTGCGGAACATGGTTTGAAGGCTCCCCTTGCGGGTTGCCTCGATCCCTACTCCCCCATGGATCACTCTGATCCCCCCTCGGGTCCCCACATCGACCTTGTCTTCACATCTATCCTCAGCCTCTCCGTGCTGCACCTCGACGATCCTTGCAGGCGGATCCTGCCTTTCAGCTCCTCTGGCCTCCGTCATCTCTAGAAATTCCGGGCAGGTGGCCGTTGCGTGACCTTCCTCCTGATGGAAGTCATAATAAGGCAACGCCACCCTGCCCCCTCTTCCTTCTCCTCCTCCTCTTCTCCCTGCCCCTCGAATTCTTCTTCCTCTTCCTCTTCCCACCTCCATGGCCTCCTGCGGTGGTGGGGGGTGACCTCTCGGTCCCTGCCTCCATCCTCCCTGCTCGAGTCTCCTCGGCTCCCGGAGGTTGTCTCTTCCTTGAAAACCCCCTTGGCCTTGGGGGCGACCTTCCTGAGGCCTCCAACCCAATCGGTTGTTTAGCTCCCTGGCCCCCCCCCCATGCTGTTGTCCCTGCCCTCGGGGTTCTTGCCTTCTCCTGTCTTCCCTTGGCTCCCTCTGCTCTCTCACTTCTCTCTGCCTCCCTGTTGTCGGCTCCTTCACATCATCCTCCGCCAACCTGGCCAGCTTCCTCGCAAACGCAGGGTTTGCCCTCTCGAAGTCTATCTCCTTTGCCTCCCTCTCCATGAGCTCCTCAAAGGAGAGAGGGGGCACTCTCTTCAGCTCCATGCTGAAAAATCTCGGCCTCAGCCCCAGGGTGAAGGCAAGCATCAGTGCATACCCCGGGACCTCCTGGACTAGGAGAACCTCCTCTTGGAACCGGTCAACGTAATGACCCAACGTCTCCTCCGGCTTCTGCCTCACCGCAAACAGGCACTCAGCCTCCTTCTTTCGCTTCTTCGAAGTTGAGAACCTCAACAGAAAACCCCTGCGCAGGTCCTCAAAACTGTAGATCGAGCTCGCCGACAACTGGTGGAACCAGTCCGTGGCCTTTTCCTTTAGAGTAATGGCAAAAAGCCTACACTTGAATGCATCCGACATCTGCCTTATTGACACCATATCCTCAAACCATTGCACGTGCTGAACCGGGTCATCCTTCCTGGTGTAGTAGGTCATATCCGGCTCCCTGAACCCTTCGGGCACTGGGGTCGAGACGATGAGCTCACTAAAAGGGGTCTCGCCCCCTGCCTGGCGAGAGGGCCCGTCCCGCGACCTCGGCTGGCTGGACCGATCCGCGAGACCGTGCCCGGGGAAGAGCTCCCGCACTGCCGCCTCCTTCTCGCCCAGATCCACCGGAACCTCCTGCCCGGGACGCTGGCCTGGGAAAAGCTCCCGCGCAGCCACATCCCTCTCGCCTGCCTACACCGGGACTTCCTTCCCGGGGCGCTGCCCCGAGGCGTTCTCGCCTAACAGCGGGACCGCCTCCACAGGAGCCCGCGGTGTCTCCCACTCATTTCTTGCCGAGAAGGCCAAGCTGATTGTCTGCATGACCTCTCGCCTGAAATCCTCTAACATCTTCCTCGTCGCTTCTTCTCCCTGGGTGGGTGATTCTCCTGCGCCAGATCCTTCACCTTCACCTCCTGCCATGGGACTCGACTCAAGATTTTCTTGCACCGACTGCTTCCACGCTCACCGCACCAGAACTGTTGAAGCCAAAATTGACCTCAACGAATGTTCACGAACCAAAGTGCAGCCGACGCCTACTTCTCTCAAATCTCGACCCCTGACTAGCGGCTAAGGTCCTAGGACTGACCCAAAGCCTCAGCTGGGAGGTCCCACCTCACACCCGGAAGATCTCTGAGAGCTTCCCCTCCGAAACCAATAGCTGGGCTGGGAGCTCTTCAGAAAGCACTGGAGTTGGAGAATAATGAAAGCCTGCCTTCCAAAGAGCCCCTTATGGGTCTTTTTATAGTCTTCTCCTGTTCTGAAAGTACTAAAATACCCCTGATTGGTCTGCCAATAGCCAAATCCCGCTGTCCTCCCAGGGGTATACAGGTAATTTAAACCGAGGACAATGAAATAGTAATAATAAAATAATCCTTTTTCCTGGGTGCAGGCCCCACCACATGAACCTACTCTGGCGAGAACCCCGGGCGAGAAGGCTCTCGCTGAGCTCACCTTGGTGAGGCCTCCCGCCGAGAGGGTTCTCGCCCTTGGTGGTTTTTACGTCATTACCGCTGGACGTGAAGACTTGAGTCTTGGCGCGAACGATCTCGCCTACCAATGGGCGGGAGCCCCTTAAGGGCGAGAACTCTGTCGGCCAGCCCTGGGGGCTGACTCGGGCCCGACCCAAACCTGGCTACTGAGGTCTTAGTCCTCCCGGGCCTCCCCAGTGAATATGGGGTTGTACACTATGGGATGTCACAACTCGCATGTTTTTGTGGTTTTGGAATGCCAAACAAGAATGACTGTCTTGTATGTTCAACAAATCAGTTAGTTATATCTGTTAACGATAAAATATTTGATCAAGCAAAAAATGCTACATAAATAAATTGAACACTTGCAATATTTTTAGCACAAAGCCACAAACATACATATATTGAACATTAAGACAATCGAGAACATTTCCACGTGTTGTGTCCCGTAAAATTTCAATAGAACACAATACACTTTTTAAATTTTAGGGAAAATCAACCGATAATAGCATCGACTAAAACGCCAATATAAATGGACTTAGGCTCCGTTTGGCACGGTGGTGGTGGTGGTGTTAAGTGCATGGGTTAAAACGTCATTCGTTAAGGATCACACAACAAACATCATCCATTTGAACATAAAAGTGGATGAAGTTCTTTAGGTGGGTGTTAACGAATGACAATTTAATCTCCCTGTTCATGACCGCCACCACCGTACCAAACGGAGCCTTAGCCTAATCATACCACTAAGCAATTGTTGACGGTGAAGGCGCCGGCGCATCAACATCAACCTCTGGATAGGTAGGAATTGTACTGGCCAAGAGGAAATTGTAGATCTCAAACCTCAGAAGACAACTACTAGACATATAAAGGCACCCCTCTGTAGTGGTGCAGTACTTTATCATCACACTTGTCAATTCTTCCAAGCATTGCATGCACGTGATTCCTTCGAGGTCTCGTGTGCATTGTGCCATTCCATAGATGGTTATGCTCGCATTATAATTGAAGCTTCTCTTCCCCATTCCAAACTCGTTTTTCGCAGCAGCGGCGCCCGTTTTCAACCAATTCAGCAATTGCAGTACCGCCATACTAAATTTAACTGGATCCTCCGCCTCTTTCTCCGACCGCCAGCCTTTCAGGTCTGAATTGTCGATAGTTCCAAGAAAGAGGGTGGTGTCGTAGCGTAGGAAGCACAAATCATGCCATATACGTGAAGCAGAAGTGTTGGGGCAGAATTCTTGGAGATCTTGAGATGCAGCAATGATACAATCCGAGCAAGCTTTGGGGCCAATGTCTCCTCGACACCGAGTGAGCCCGAAGACGGAGTTGCTACCATCATTGACCGAGAAGATAGCGTACCCTCTCTCAGGAGTGGTGTCTACCATGCCAATGATAACTCCGTTGATGTGTTGTTGCAAGATGCTATTGTCGGTAAAGTTTTGTCCGCAGTGATGATAGGTGGGATCGATGCAGGCGACGAGAGGAAGGAGGAAAAGCTGATGGAAGAAATCCATTACTAGCTACTGAAATCAATTTGAATATTTCTCCTTTGATCGATGTGCTGTGAAATCCTCTGTAGGTCTTATATAGATATATAGCAAATTCATGGCTTAGGCTCCGTCTGGGGGGACTTATTTTCACCGGTCAAGCGGTTACGATCGCATGTACCGGACCTTAATTTAGAATTTAGGGTTTAGGGTACATGCGGTCGTAACCGCTTGACCGGTGAAAATAAGTCCCCCCAAACGGAGCCTTAGTCTGTACATGGTCTCCAACTAGCTTATTAAATGATTTTCATCATTATTTAATTAATAGATATATTTATACATACACTGAATATGGGAAGCCTGGTGTTTATATATGCATGTAAGTATAGCAATCCAATATGGGAAGCCTGTGTTTATATATTATAATATAGCAATTCAATATGGAAGCCTTAGTTTGTACTCGGCCTGCCCCTATGATCCAGCGTGACTGTACCAGGCCCGTCATTACGTGGGACGCTCGACATTTCTTGTGACTCTCTCTCTCTCTCTTTTTCTATCTCTCTCTCTCTATGTTTTATGATTTACCTTGGATTTAGACAAGAGAGGATAGGTTTTGTTATAAGCTTTGTATTTTTGTTGGTTGGCCGGTGGTTTTGGTTGTTGTGCGGACCTCGGGCCGTTACACTACGGCCCTGTGCAACTGTACCCGCCTCGCTCCCGACGGGCTTCGCCCGCCCCCGACGATAATTTAAGAAAAAGATAAAGTAAATATAATTTGATTAATAACAAAATTTAAAATCAACATTTGTAATGGGCAGTAATTAATAGGAAGGGAAGTAGGATAGAAATATAGGATTGGTTGTTATCATTTTTTTTTTCATACAAAAATCAACATGTGTTTGCTCTATCCAGTTTGCTAATTATTCTTGTACGCAAAATGAAAAAGGAAGTGCAATTAAAACATTCAGTGTTGGATCTAAAACTAAAAGGATTCTGAGCACTTCTACCAATGAAGCAACTACATACAGAATAGACTATCAAAATGAGAACATACAAAATACAAAGGCTGAAGAAATGAGTAGAAGAAGGCAAGGTAGATGGAGTACGTGCCGGGTTGCGGAAGAGCATGGAGGAAGAAACCAAAATCTCGAGCGGGAGAGATCAACGTGTGGAGGGTGTGTGGGGCCGATGCCATAGCAGAGCGTGGAAATGTCGAGCAGTAGGGATCGTGGTACGCCGCGATGTAGAAATGCAGTGGACGTGATTTCTGCTTCCTATAGGATGAGGTCGGAGAAAGTAGGCAGCAGGCGGCGCTGGGCTTTTCCGGAGGCGGCGACGGTGTTATGCGCGGAGAAGAAGGGCATCGCGGGGGAGAAGGCTGGGGGGGAAGGAGAGAGACCTAGCTATCGGGTTTTTGAGGAGTTACAGCCGAGTTTTTATTTTTTATTTTTTTAAAAAAAGAATATAATACTGGATCGGACGGTTAGAATCGATTAGGTGTCTTACATACCTTGTCAAATCCCTTTTGATGATACTTCTTTTTAATATATATATATATATATATATATATATATATATATATTATTTACTACATTATATTAATATACATATTTGAGAGCACACCAACCAACCTACGTAAACCGTTAGATCAAAAATCTTTTTTCTCATCCATTGGATGAAGAAAGAGAAAAAAACTTTGAGGAGAGAGGGAGAGACAAAGAAAGAGAATATAAATAGGTCTCTTAAAGCTATGAGAGAGCGGGGGAAAGAGGGAGAGAGGGGAGAAAGATGGAGGTGTTGTGTGGTCAAATCACTTTAAGAGGAAAGAGAGGGGGGATAAAGACAAGAAAAGAAAAAAAGAAGGTGGGGCCCGCGACATTTAATGAAAAGAGAGGCAATAAAAATTAATTTAAATTATATCATGCAATTTTTCGTTTGTCTGTTTGCGCAATTTTTTGTTTTCTAAAATTACCCTTCGGCATAGACGCTTGAATGTGGGCGTAGCCCGTCTGGATGCGGGCACAGCCCGCCTGGAAGTGGGCGCAGCCCGCCTCGATGCGGGCGCAGTGATGCATCGAGAACGGGTGAAGCTTATATACATATAGAATATATATCATATGCGGGCGTACGGGCAGGTCATTTTTGGGGTCAAGATGGTTTCAAATCGAAAAGTGATCAACATGAAAGTTGTAGATCTTGGCGAGACGAACAACTTTTTCATGTTGATTACTTTTTGATTTGGAGCTGTCTTGACCCTCTATTTGGGTCTCGAAATCTGGGGCGGCGAGAGTGCTACAGTAGCAATCTCGCCGCCCCAGATTTCGAGGCCCAAATTGAGGGTCAAGACAGCTCCAAATCAAAAAGTTATCAATATGAAAGTTGTTCGTCTCGCCGAGATCTACAACTTTCATGTTGATCACTTTGTGATTTAAAGCCTCTTTGAGTATTGCCCGTACGGTCGTATGCCCGTACTAGATACTTCTCTAGCAAGGCTTGCATCAATATACTTGATGGGTTCAAGTCCCTTTTATAAATTACTCGGGGTGCGATTACCTCACTCCCCCATAATCGCACCATCCAAATGGGGATAATGGAGAAACCGCCGTGCACGCGATCGTCGCAGGCAATCCCCCGCGCACCGATCCCACTTCACTCAGTACCTTTCGAGTAACTACCGCCACCGGGCAGCTTGCGCCCGAGCCCCCCTTCCCCGTGGCTGCGGGCTCCGCCCGCAAGGGGCGTCCACGCCCGGTTGCCCCATCCCTGCGACAGCTTCCCGCAGCCGCGGGCTCCGCCCGCAAGGGGCGGCGCGCCCGCCCGCCTCCCGCACCTGCGGGCTCGGCCTTTTTCTTCGCCGGCGAGCATTCACCGCCGGTCTGACCGTCTGTACATGACGGGCTTCCCTTGTCGTCCAATCATTCTGTAACGATCACCGTCGTCCATTTCTAAAGTAACAATCCACTAACCATCATGATTAGTGAGGGAGCGATATTAATAAAATATTTGACATGCAATCAACAAGCATAATAACCTTAATATATGCTCAAAACTATACCAAAAAATAATAATATCTGTGGTTATGGTGTGTGTATAGCCGCATAACTACTGTAACCACCTCCTGGAGCCTATAAAAGGAGCTTCAAGCCTCCTCATTTCTCACCTTTTCACTCCTCTGCTTTCTTTTTTCTCAGGTCAGAGCTCTGTCGGATTCCTCCTATGAGCAACCTTCAAGCCATCTTCAAGCCTCCTTCGAGCCACCTGCAAGTCATTGTCTCGCCATCGAAATCTGCCCAAATCCCCAAACAAGTGACGAGAAGGAAGTTCCTACAGTAGCAGGTGCATTTTCGTGCGCTTGGCCAAAGAAACAAACCTCACGTTGAGCAGCTTGTTGCTCGTCGTGAGCCTAAGTCTTTCTCTCTCTCTCTCATCTCCAAAGTATAACGAGGAGTGACATGTTGCTCTCGATTCTCCGAGAAAGCTGTATCCACAAGCAAATGGTGGAGTTTGACTGGCATAGATCCGGTCGCGTGATTTTTTACCCAGTTGAGAGATTTTTCCACATCAAAATATTGTGTGTACAATCTCTCTCTCTCTCTAATTGATTGTGTTTGCATTCGACCGCTCCGTGAGCTAAGATGGCCTGAGTTATTCTGGTTCGACCGGGGCGTTGAGTTTGGCTGCAACAGTTTGGCGTCATCTGTGGGAAGCAAGTTCCCAGCATACTCAGAAGACAGTACCCTCAACACGGTGGTACTCGTGACTAGAAACCATGGTGAGAGAAGTTTCCCGCACTGTAGAAGGGACGACACTTGGGGGGAAGGTTGGTCCAGTTCCCCCTCACTTTCTTGTCATCATACCTGGAGAATTACCCCCCACCCCCCCCCCCCCCCCCCCCCCCCCCCCCCCCCCCCCACCCGTGTGAATGTCCAAGACCACAGAGCCCATTCAGACAGAAGATCTGAAGCTCATTATCACAACAATCACCCGAAAGCAGCAGGCATCAGGCCAGTAGAAGATGGAAGGCTCACATGTGAAGAAGTTCATGGTATAATTACTGAAGAGCACGAACGTATCAGGCAAAGAGCCACTTTGACTGGTCGCCCCCTCCATCATTGCTCATCGTTTGCACTTGTGGTTCAGGCACACCAAACCCCCAAGGTTTCAAGCTCCCAAAGATCGAAACATACGATGGTACAAGTGACCTGTCAGAGCATGTCAGACACTTCGCAATCATGATGAAACTTTGCAATGCCTCAGATCAACTGTTGTGTCAAGCTTTCCTGGCGACCCTAAAAGGGCAAACTCGCACCTGATTCCTTTCCTTGAAGAAAGGAGAAATCAAAGATTTCGCAGAACTAACACAACAATTCACAGATCAGTTCATTGTCAGCCGCCGAATATTCAACGATCCTTCCCACCTGTCTGGTATCCGTCAAAGTGAGGGGGAAACCCTCACAAATTTTTTTCGTCGTTTCACCATTGGGGCGCGACAAATCACTGGGATAAAATCGGAGCTCCTGTGTAGGTTTCTTCTTGGAGGGCACCGCCCTGGTGGCTTCTACTCTGCACTAGTACGAGAGACTATATCAAGTTATTCTGATCTTGTTCAACGGCTCTACGCCCAGATTGCCGCTGATGATGCAATTGAAGCACACCGCCAACAATTCAAATGCAACTCAAAGAAACAGTGAAATGAGTTAACACCACTACCGGTTCCAAAAAAGAGCAACTCATGCTATGTCAACTCTTGACGAGCTGGGGGCATCACTAATATCAAACCTTCACTCCCCTCAACGCTTCGAGAGCGGAAGTGTTGATCGACAAACGCAACCATCCGTCTCTCCAAAGGTCAATGGCTCTTACTCCAAACTCAGTGGACCAATCTAAATATTATGACTTCCATCAAGGTCACAGGATTAAGACAAAAGATTGTTTACGACTGAAGACTGAAATTGAATGATTCGTTCGCCTTGGGTACCTCGAGAGTTCTCTCCAAAACAAAGGCTCTGAATCGATATGTCAAGAATGATCCAGCACGGGGCTAATCCCCAGGATGAACATCTCAAAGAAGAGTTTGCTTTCTGCCAAAGGGGCATCCAGAGCTCCACCACCACTGCTTGTATTTTGTATTTTCAGCATTCGTGGAACAAACAATAAGTATTATCTTCAATCTTATTGATGGCTTCATTATAGAGTGTTCGGTGCTCCCAACAAGGAACTCTGGTCTCTCCCCTTACAGAGTGTTCGGTGCTCCCAACAAAGGAATCCGGCCTTTCCCCTTACAAAGTGTTTGGTGCTCCCGACAAGGGACTTCGGCCTCTCCCCTTACAGAGTGTTTGGGGCTCCCAGCAAGGGACTCCGACCTCTCCCCTTACAGAGTGTTCGGGGCTCCCAGCAAGGGACTTTGGTCTCTCCCCTTACAGAGTGTTTAGTGCTCCCAACAAGGGGCCCCGGTCTCTCCCCTTATAGAGTGTTCGGCGCTCTCAATAAGGGACTCTGACATCTCCCCTTACAGAGTGTTCGATGCTCCAAACAAGGGACTCCGGCTTCTCCCCTTATAGAGAGTTCAGATCTCCGCAAAAGTGATTTTGGCCTCTTCGGCTCATAGCCCGGCTAGACTGTGCAACCAGATCGAATACTTATATTCTCCGGCGATGGATTGAATACTTACATTCTTCGGCGTTATTGCAAGCCAACATACAGCCATTGTTGGGGCATGCCCCTCTCGTGGTCGCGCAGTCAGATCAAATCCTTACATTCTCTGACACCCGGATCGAATACTTACTGTTGAAACCGAAAAATCGGTCCTTGAGGAGTTCAACCCTTGGGGAAGGGGTGATCACACACTTACTTCTCTCCCGACGAGCCCAAATGACAAGGGAAAAGGACCAGGGACAAACCCAAGGCTCCAGCACGGAGGTCCCACCACACACCCGGAAGATCTTAGAGCGCTTCCCCTCCTTAGCCAAGTGTTGAAGCAAAGGTACCTCAGAAAGCGCTAGAAGACCCGGCACAAGAAAGTGTATCCTTCTGAGGTACCCCTTGGGTCCTATTAATAGGAAAAGACGGTCTGCAGATTTCCAACCTTCGCTATTTTCGAGGACTATAGGCAGTCTAAAGGGGGTAAAATTGTAAAAACACACCACAATGGAGGGGCGAGCTGGCCTTGAAGTAGCGTCCACTCGGCAAGGGCGGCGAGTACTGGAGCGAGAAAGCTCCACCCCATGCCGAGATAAAAAGTGGTTGGGGGGCTCGCCCTACCCAACGCCATAGGCCTAGCTCGTCTTACCTTGGGCATGGGCGAGTTGGCCTAAAGCCTCTGCTCGCGAATGACGGGCGGACTGGAACTCGCCCGCCCCTTGGCTCTGGCCGAGCACGTACTTGGCCGGATCTGCTCGCCCGATGAATTGACTTCCTTTCGCCGGGCTCAGCTCCACGAACTCCGAGCTCGGCCCGACGATTGTCGAGCCCGTACTCGGCATGCTGGGCTCGGCATGCTCCGCTGAACTCGCCTGGGGCTCTGGGGCGGTCTGAGCCAGCTGGTTTGGCTTCTGTTAGCTCACTCGCTGGATACGGGGTTGTACACAATCCCCGCTCTTTGCGAGGTTGGTACAAACTCGGAAAGAAACATCCAACCCCCTAGGATCCTGCGAGTGCGACAGGAGCCAAAAAGAAATCTCTTGGTGGGTCCCACCGGTGGCTATATATACATACCCAGCGTACCCGACTGATCTCTGCCCTTCATCTCTTGCCATCGGTCTTGTGGAAGATTTTTTGTGCTAACCACTCTCCACGCTCACCGCACCAAAATGTTGAAACCGAAAAATCGGTCCTTAAGGAGTTCGACCCTTGGGGAAGGGGTGATCGCACACTTACTTCTCTCCCCACGAGCCCAAATGACAAGGGAAAAGGACCAGGGACAGACCCAAGGCTCCAACACGGAGGTCCCACCACACACCCGGAAGATCTTAGAGCGCTTCCCCTCCTTAGCCAAGTGCTGAAGCTAAGGTACCTCAGAAAGCGCTAGAAGACCGGGCACAAGAAATCGTGTCCTTCTGAGGTACCCCTTGGGTCCTATTTATAGGAAAATACGGTCTGCAGATATCCAACCTTCGCTGTTTTCGAGGACTATAGGCAGTCCAAAGGGGGTAACATGGTAAAAACACACCAAAATTGAGGGGCGAGCTGGCCTTGAAGTAGCGTCCACTCGGCAAGGGCGGCGAGTACTGGAGCGAGAAAGCTCCACCCCATACCGAGATAAAAAGTGGTGGGGGGCTCGCCCTACCCAACGCCATAGGCCTAGCTCGTCTTACCTTGGGCCTGGGCGAGTTGGCGCTGAAGCCTCTGCTCGCGAATGACGGGCGGACTGGCACTCGCCCGCCCCTTGGCTTTGGCCGAGCACGTACTCGGTCGGATTTGCTCGCCCGATGAATTGACTTCCTTTCGCCGGGCTCAGCTCCACAAACTCCGAGCTCGGCCCGACGATTTCCGAGCCCGTACTCGGCATGCTGGGCTCGGCATGCTCCGCTGAACTCGCATGGGGCTCTGGGCGGTCTAAGCCGGCCGGTTTTGCTCCTGTTAGCCCACTCGCTGGATATGGGGTTGTACACAATCCCCGCTCTTTGCGAGGTTGGCACAAACTCGGAAAGAAACATCCAACCCCCTAGGATCCTGCGAGTGAGACAGGAGCCAAAAGAAATCTCTTGGTGGGTCCCACTGGTGGTTATATATACATACCCAGCATACCCGACTGACCTCTGCCCTTCATCTCTTGCCATCGGTTTTGTGGAAGATTTTCTGTGCTAACCACTCTCCACACTCACCGCACCAAAATGTTGAAACTGAAAAATCGGTCCTTGAGGAGTTCGACCCTTGGGGAAGGGGTTATCGCACACTTACTTCTCTCCCCACGAGCCCAAATGACAAGGGAAAAGGACCAGGGACAGACCCAAGGCTCCAGTACGGAGGTCCCACCACACACCCAGAAGATCTTAGAGCGCTTCCCCTTCTTAGCCAAGTGTTGAAGCTAAGGTGCCTCAGAAAGCGCTAGAAGACCCGGCACAAGAAAGCGTGTCCTTCTGAGGTACCCCTTGGGTCCTATTTATAAGTAAAGACGGTCTGCAGATATCCAACCTTCGATATTTTTGAGGATTATAGGCAGTCCAAAGGGGGTAACATGGTAAAAACACACCACAACTGAGGGGCGAGCTGGCCTTGAAGTAGCGTCCACACGGCAAGGGAGGCGAGTACTGGAGCGAGAAAGCTCCACCCCATGCCGAGATAAAAAGTGGTGGGGGGGGCTCGCCCTACCCAACGCCATAGGCCTAGCTCGCCTTACCTTGGGCCTGGGCGAGTTGGCGCTGAATCCTCTGCTCGCGAATGACGGGCGGACTTGCACTCGCCCGCCCCTTGGCTCTGGCCGAGCACGTACTCGGCCGGATCTGCTCGCCCGATGAATTGACTTCCTTTCGCCGAGCTCAGCTCCATGAACTCCGAGCTCGGCCCGACGATTGCCGAGCCCGTACTCGGCATGCTGGGCTCGGCATGCTCCGCGGAACTCGCCTGGGGCTCTGGGGCAGTCTGAGCCGGCCGGTTTGACTCCTGTTAGCCCACTCGCTGGATACGGGGTTGTACACTTACATTCTCCTGCAATCGACTTATAGTCAGGCTAGGCTGCGCAACCGGATAAAATACTTACATTCTCCGGCGATGGATTGAATACTTACATTCTTCGTTGTTATTACAAGTCAACGCCACGCCATAGCCTTGGGCATGCCCCCCTCACGGTCACGCTGTCGGATCGAATCCTTACATTCTCCGACACCCGCATCGAATACTTACATTCTCCGGCAATAAGCTCATAGCCCGGCTAGGCTGCGCAACAGGATCGAATACATACATTCTTCGGCGATGGATCGAATACTTGCATTCTTTGTCGTTACTGCAAGCCAGTGCCCAGCCATCGCATGGGCATGCCCCCCTAGCGGTCGCGCAGTCGGATCGAACCATTACATTCTCCAAAATCCGGATCGAATACTTACTTTCTCCGATAATCCTCTCTTGGTCAGACTCAGCCCCCACAATCGGATTGAATCAATACATTTTCTGACCCCAGGATCGAATACTTACATTCTATGGCAATCAGCTCATAGCCAGGCTAGGTCATATAACCGGATTGAATATTTATATTCTCCGACGGTCGGATCAAATACTTACATTCTCCGCCGTTATTACAGGTCAACGTCCCGCCATCGCCAGGGCCTGCCCCCCCCCCCCCTCACGGTAGCATCGTCGAATCGAATATTTACATTCTCCGGCACCCGGATCGAATACTTAAATTCTCCGACAATCCTCTATTATCCAGACTCGACCCCACAATCGGATCGAATCAATACATTCTCTAACCCCCGAATCGAATACTTACATTCTCTAGTACTCCTCTTAAAGCCGAGCTCGGCTCTGCAGTCAGATTGAATCCCTAAATTCTCCGACCTTCGGGTTAAATTGTCACACTCACTGACATTGCCACAAGCTTACATTCCGACAACTACCAGGATCCATACAACAAAAGAAAAAGGAACGAGAACAATGTCTTCATATCAAATAAAGGTGCAAATACGCTATAAAAATCACCAAAGGGTGATAACAAACATGTATCAGACGCAACAAAGGAAAAAAAGTAAATGTGTACATGCACATAAAGATAAAAATACAAGTCGTTACTCGCTAACCACTCCAGACTCAAGGCTCTCTGCATTCATCATCAGAGATGTCGTCAAAACTAAGGCTTGAAACATCACACTTCAAGCGCTTGGCCACTAGGCAAAAAGCCTACGACACGCCACGTCTGAACGCAACCTCACGGACGTTCTCTATCTAAGGCTCAACCTCCCTGGACCAAATATACTCGCGAATCTCCTCAGCAAGTAAGTCGCGATCACGCATGTAATCTAAGGAATCATGGTACTCCTCCAGTCCAACCACCTTCATCTCAAGTACGCGTTCTTCTCAAGAAAGACGTGATATCTCTGCCTTGTAAGCATCCAACTCCGCCCACAACACGGAGCTCTCCTCCTGAGCAGTCTTCAAAGTCTGCACAATCTTTCTCGCCATCAACTTCTCCGACTGCAACAATGACCGGGCTTCCTCCATCTCAGACTTCAAATCTGATCTGATCCATCGAAATCGGGATACCTTCTCATCTAGCTCCTCCCTGGAGGCCGCAACTGAAGCTTTCGTTTCTCGAATCTTCTCCTGGAGAGCCTAATATTCATTATTCAAGCTCACATAATGGTCGTTCCATGTAAACGTTATATGCGTCTGAGCTTCAATCTGCAAACAAAAACAAAGGGTTAACGTCATATTGCATAATCATTTCAAATGAGGGAATATAAACATTTCACTTACCACATCACTCAATGCCTTCAAAGATGAAGACACCTGGGGGCAGAAGTCTCTGTACGAGGGACTCGGGGGGGCAGAAGTCTCTATCACCTCAAGATCAGAATCGGCTAAAGCAAGCTCGTCGCATGGGGCCTCTTAACCTAGGTCCTCTCCTCGACTCGGCAAAGACTACAATCCCTCAGCTGCGTCGCAACTACTCTTCAAAACAAGCTTCCTTTTGCGAACTAATAGCGTGATGCGCTCAGCCACGACTGAAAGGCCGCACTGGGACAGGCGCTTCTCTTCGACAAAAAGGATATGCTGAATAAGCGGTTAGCTAACTCCCGAGTATTTGTAAACCCCAGTATTGTTTGAAGTCCCGACTTCGCCCTCTCTGACGACGGCAGCGATCAGGCAAGGAGTTCCAGAGCTCGGGTAAGTCCCAAAAGTTTCGTACATAACCAAACAATGTATTTCCATGATGTCGATCAGATTGGCTCTCAAAGTCAAGTCAGCTCTTGTTGATGCGAATCTCGACACAGTCGCCACCATCAACGCAAACATCGCATCAGTCTCTGAATACTTCCAAGGAGAACTTCGAACCATGCTCCCTGAAGAAGGCCATCAATCTCATTACGTCGGTCATCCCTGCTGGGGTAAACTGTGATATTGGGACGTCACAGAACTTCAAAATATCAACAACCTCCTCGCACGGAGGGAAGCGGAAGCCGGATTTCAAGGTCTCATAGGAGGGTGTTGGACTCTCTCCTCAGGACAAGGTATCTTCACCTCAAGATCAGCAGGTAACCCATACTTCTTCCTCCAAACCGTGATTTGCTCAGTAGTGAGCATAGAGCGCAGCCACATGGGTCTTGTAGGACGCTTCAAAGCCTACAACTAAACAACAAAGGTCAGACAAAAGGTAATCTAATAATGGGTGTTCAATTGAACGCCCAATAATCGCAGCCCCGACACAAGGAGCTAAAACCCGCACAAGTCGTGTGCGAGCACGTACGCATATGCACGTACACGATCCGCACACGAGACGTACGTGATCGCCAGCCCGCCTACCCAAACGGGGGGCGCAAGCACCAATACAAGCACAGGAGAACGCAGCGCAACGCCCACGTGTGCTAAAGCACCCGTGCGGCAGCGCATGCGTGTGCTAAGAAGTGTGTGCTCTTACGTGTAGCCACGCACACTCCAGGCCTGAACCACCAGGTTCGCGCCGGCACGCATCTCCGGATGCCCCCCCCCCCCCCCGCGATGCATGGAGGCACAGTCGTTGTGGAGGTGCGCGGGTATGCACTCGTCCTCGCATGCCCGAGAGGCGACTTCTCTTCGGTAAGCGCCCGCCGGGGACATCTCGATCGGTGGACTACTTCCCGTGTTAGCGGGCTCCGCCCGCCGACTTGAAACTTCCATTTTAGGATTTACCTTCGCTCGCGAAGCGCTGCCATCTTCCTTCTCTGACGCCTCCCCGTTCGTCATCACCATCATTGTCGCTGATTAAATCCTTCGTAAGAATAGAAAAAATCATCACTCTTCTCACAAAAATGGTTTCTAACACCAAGGATTTCGGGGGGCAATTGATGGGGTCAAGTCCTTTTTATAAAACACTCGGGGTGTGATTAACCCACTCTCTCATGATCTCACTATCCAAATGGGGATCATGGAGAAACCGCCGCGCATGCGATCACCGCACGTGATCCCTCGCGCATCAATCTCACTTCGCCCACCTTTCGAGTAACCGTCGCCGCCGCCGTCGGGTGGCTCGAGCCAGGACTCCCCTTCCCCGCGGCAACCTCCCATGGCCACGGGCTCCGCCTGCAAGGGGCGGCAACTCCCACCACCCCTTCCTCGCGGCCGCGGGCTCCGCCCGCGAGGGCGGCGCGCCTGGCCGCCCCTTTCCCGCGGCCTCCTCCCGCGGCAGCGGGCTCCGCCTACAAGGGGCGGCACACCCGGCCGCCTATCGCGGTCGCGGGCTCCGCCCACAAGGGGCGGCACGCCCAACTTCCCCTTTCCCGCGGCCGCGGGCTCCGCCCATAATGGGCGGCGTGCCAGGCAACCACTTTCCCGCAGCCACCTCCCACGGTTGCAGGCTCCGTCTTTTCCTCCGCCGACGAGAATTCACCGTCGGTCCGGCCGTCCGTCCATGGCGGGCTTGCCTCGCCGTCCGATCACTTTGTAACGATCAATGTCGTCCATTTCTTAAGTAACCGTCCACTAACCATCATGATTAGTGGGGGAGCGATATTAATTAAATATTTGGTCTGCAAACAGCAAACATAATGAGCAAAATTTATGCTCAAAACTATACCAAAAAATAATAATATCAGTGGTTACAGTATGTGGATATATAGCCGCATAACTACCATAATCACCGCATGAAGCTTATAAAAGGAGCATCAGGCCTCCTCATTTCTCATCTTTTCGCTCCTCTACTTTCTTCTTCCTCAGACAAGAGCTCTGTCGGATTCCTCCTACGAGCCATCTTCAAGCCTCCTTCGAGCCTTCTTCGAGCCACCTGCAACTCATCGCCTTGCCACCAAAATTTGCCCAAATCCACGAACAAGCGAAGAGAAGGAATTTCCTACAGCAGCAGGTGCACGTTCGTGCGCTTCGCCAAAGAACCAAAACTCACGCAGAGCAGCCTGTTGCTCGTCGTGAGCCTAAGTCTCTCTCTCTCTCTCATCTTCAAAGTTTAACGAGGAGTGACATTGTTCGTGCACATATCCAAAGTTTGATGAATTTGATAAAGGATGAATGTTTTGTTAATCGAGAGGCATTCGAGCTTTAGACCAAACACTCGTCCCGTGGATAACAACACTGATCCAAACATTGCACTGTACTGCACCTACTGCAATTAAAGGGGCATGAGCTAGTGAAATGTATGTTTTAAGGGATTATTTTTCGGATCAATTGATGTAACCTCACAAGTACACAATATATTGTGTCGTTAAATATTGTAACAATAGATATAACTTATTAACTATATTTATTATTATTATGCAGCTAGTATTCGAATGTGTTTGAGACACAAAACAAATATTCCTAATGTTTATACAAGAGCATTATAAACAAAACATAAGTATCCAGATGTTAACCGCGCGGCCTAAGTTACTAACCGGCCTTGTACTTTGCAAATAAATACAAGTCGTGATATTGTTTAAGAATACAATTCAAATTTTGACATGCCTATATAAGTTGTGAATAATATATATATATATATATATATATATATATATATATATATATATATATATATATATGTTAACATTAAATATGTTTTTAAGTTAATAATAAATGTATATATTTCTATTAGAAGCCTGGAGTTTATATTTTCACAGAAGTCAGTGAACAGAAATGGATAGAGATATTCATTGTTTGTCAATATCAATACCTTCCCCAAAATGAAGGGTCGCCCGTCGACACTAATACAATAGATCTCAATATTTCAAAGTGAATTAGATGTTATGGAAGTCCAACAATAGTTATTCTTGTTGGGACAATGTGTGGCTCAAATTTAATGGAGAACTCTAATGTCCCCATAAGAAACCGAAAAACAAGTTCAAGACCTTTCTTAGTGACATACAAAAATGATCTATGGCATACCTTTGGTGAAGTCAACCTCATTGTAGAAGTGAAGAATTAGATGTCTACTGTCAATTGGTACAAGGGTGGACGGATTTGACAGGTTGAAGAAATTAGTAAGAAACTCCCTCAGAATAGGAACAGATCGCATCTCGTACAAGCATCTTATGAAGAGCGAAAAATGGTGCAGCAAAGCAACAAGCTCCTTTTCCATGACAGCGAATGTAATAACTTCCTTTCCATCAGCATAGAGTTCATAATTTTCCAATGGAACTCCACTTGAGCCAACATTCAGAGTAGTATTCACGAAGACTAGAATAAGATCCAATGAGAGTTTTAGAGACCCTGGAGATCCCCGGATCAAAATTCATATTTGCTTGAATCCCTTCCCATATGAGCATCTTATGAAGAGCGAAAAATGGTGCAGCAAAGCAACAAGCTCCTTAAACAAATAAAAAGTTTTGAGATCCCGTCTATCGGATCCTGGAACAAAAACCCATGAGCCCAACACCAGAGCGAGAAGGAGCATGTCACTTGAGTTCTCAGAGTGCTAGGGAAACTGCTAGGTTATGCACAACATTGTCAATACACACACTCTTCACATAAAATAAATTTACACATCATGCACATGTGTTCCGATTACACAAATATACCCCTCGCTATATACACTACTACAATCCCACAGCCACGTGCAAAAAAATTTTGTTCGGGCGTTGGACACAGATCTGTGTTCGGGACCCGCGTGATTGATGATGCGTGGCGCATTACTTAAAGCCCTTTTTCTCTCAGTTATATACTTATTTGGGGCGCATTATTTTTGCTAACGCTTTCTCTCCTCCTCCAGATACAATGCAAAGAGTTTCTTCATCGCCTCTAGCAGCGCCTTCTTCTCCGGCAAAGTTTCGGCTGTTTTCGAAATATCAGACGGCATTCCGCGATTCTCAAAGGTAATGCAATTTGGTGGAGATAGAGGAGGAGGAGCAAGAGAAGGAGCAAAAGAAGGTGTTGCCATCAAAGAAATCAAAGAAAGGAAAGTATGATGATTCAAATACACCTTCCATCCGAGAACTTCTTGAAGCTATTCAATTGCAGCAGCAGATATTTGAGGCATCGTACAATAAGTTGGAAAAAAATTGACGCCTCAACAAGCACAGTTAATGATATCAAGGAAAAGCTTAGCCAGGGTACAGTTTCTGCTTCTCCCAATCAGTAACCTTCATTAGATTCAACATCAATGGAAATGGTGGATGTTGCTACTATAAAAAAGGAGGAAAAGGACAAACTAGAGGACCCATATCCAGCAAACTACCCTGATAGGATGCTTATTACTGAGGTGCAGCGAAATCTAACCCATGCTAGGATGAGCGTGATAAGAACAAGCTCTATATTGACGTTGTTTTTTATGTGTGGCACATAGGAATACAGGTTAATTACTGATGTTGCTTTTTTATCTGTTGTAGAAATTATATTGTCTTTAACGGCTTCCGAATGGGTATCTTATAACGTAACTGCGTATGTTAAGCGCAAAAATGAAAACAGTCGGTTCCCGCAATATAAAACAGTGCGAAAAAATACACCACGCTTCATCAATCATGCAAGTCCCAGACACAGATCTGTGCCTGCACGTACTTTTCAAATATAGCATCCAACACCTGCTATGGGGTTTTGGTGCAACAGGATTGACCCCACGAGCACCATACGTGATGGAATTGGTTTATATGACAGCTTCCATATTCTATGGGATGTCACAACTCGCATATTTTTGTGGTTTTGGAATGCCAAACAAGAATGACTGTCTTGTATGTTCAACAAATCAGTTAGTTATCTGTTAACGGTAAAATACTTGATCAAGCAAAAAATGCTACATAAATAAATTGAACACTTGCAATATTTTTAGCACAATGCCACAAACATACATATATTGAACATTAAGACAATCGAGAACATTTCCACGTGTTGTGTCCCGTAAAATTTCAATAGAACACAATACACTTCTTAAATTTTAGGGAAAATCGACCGATAATAGCATCGACTAAAACGCCAATAGAAATGGACTTAGGCTCCGTTTGGCACGGTGGTGGTGGTGGTGTTAAGTGCATGGGTTAAAACGTCATTCGTTAAGGATCACACAACAAACATCATCCATTTGAACATAAAAGTGGATGAAGTTCTTTAGGTGGGTGTTAACGAATGACAATTTAATCTCTGTGTTCATGACCGCCACCACCATACCAAACGGAGCCTTAGCCTAATCTTACCACTAAGCAATTGTTGACGGTGAAGGCGCCGGCGCATCAACCTCTGGATAGGTAGGAATTGTACTGGCAAAGAGGAAATTGTAGATCTCAAACCTCAGAAGACAACTACTAGACATATAAAGGCACCCCTCTGTAGTGGTGCAGTACTTTATCATCACACTTGTCAATTCTTCCAAGCATTGCATGCACGTGATTCCTTGGAGGTCTCGTGTGCATTGCGCCATTCCATAGATGGTTATGCTCGCATTATAATTGAAGCTTCTCTTCCCCATTCCAAACTCGTTTTTCGCAGCAGCGGTGCCCGTTTTCACCCAATTAAGCAATTGCAGTACCGCCATACTAAATTTAACTGGATCCTCCGCCTCTTTCTCCGACCGCCAGCCTTTCATGTCTGAATTGTCAATAGTTCCAAGAAAGAGGGTGGTGTCGTAGCGTAGGAAGCACAAATCATGCCATATACGTGAAGCAGAAGTGTTGGGGCAGAATTCTTGGAGATCTTGAGATGCGGCAATGATACAATCCGAGCAAGCTTTGGGGCCAATGTCTCCTCGACACCAAGTGAGCCCGAAGACGGAGTTGCTACCATCATTGACCGAGAAGATAGCGTACCCTCTCTCACGAGTGGTGTCTACCATGCCAATGATAACTCCGTTGATGTGTTGTCGCAAGATGCTATTGTCGGTAAAGTTTTGTCCGCAGTGATGGTAGGTGGGATCGATGCAGGCGACGAGAGGAAGGAGGAGAGCAAGGAGGAAAAGCTGATGGGAGAAATCCATTACTAGCTACTGAAATCAATTTGAATATTTCTCCTTTGATCGATGTGCTGTGAAATCCTCTGTAGGTCTTATATAGATATATAGCAAATTCATGGCTTAGGCTCCATTCGGGGGGGGGGGGGGGGGGGGGGGGGGGGGGGGGGGGGGGGGACTTATGGGGGGGGGGACTTATTTTCATCGTTCAAGCGGTTACGACCGCATGGTCCAGTTCATGCGGTTGTAACCGCTTGACCGGTGAAAATAAGTCCCCGCAAACGGAGCCTTAGAATCCATTAACGGAGCCTTAGAATCCATTTAGGGTCCGGTACATGCGGTCGTAACCGCTTGACCGGTGAAAATAAGTCCCCCAAACGGAACCTTTATATATACACTGAATATGGGAAGCCTGGTGTTTATATATTTAAGTATAGCAATCCAATATGTGAAGCCTGTGTTTATATTTTATAATATAGCAATTCAATATGGAAGCCTTAGTCTGTACTCGGCCTGCCCCTATGATCCAGCGTGACTCAACCCGGCCCGCCACTACATGTGACGCTCGACATTTCTTGTGACTCTCTCTCTCTCTCTTTTTCTATATCTCTCTCTCTATGTTTCATGGTTTACCTTGGATTTAGACAAGAGAGGATAGGTTTTGTTATAAGCTTTGTATTTTTGTTGGTTGGCCGGTGGATTTGGTTGTTGTGCGGACTACGGGCCGTTACACTGCGGCCCTGCGCAACTGTACCCGGCTCGCTCCCGGCGGGCTTCGCGCGCCCCCGACGATAATTTAAGAAAAAGATAAAGTAAATATAATTTGATTAATAACAAAATTTAAAATCAACATTTGTAATGGGCAGTAATTAATAGGAAGCGAAGTAGGATAGAAATATAGGATGGTTGTTATCATTGATTGGGGGCACCCATGGGGCTGCTTTTATGAACATGATTTTTTTTTAACTTCATATTAACTTTTTGATTTTCATACAAAAATCAACATGTGTTTGCTCTATCCAGTTGCATACAAAAATCAATAGGGCGGTTGGTCTATCTAATTTTCAAATGGATCTAACTTCACAATACTTACAAAATAGATTTGACTCCAGTCCATTATTAGTTTGCTAATTATTCTTAAGACTGATTGAAAATCTCAAAACCGCATGTGTCCATATATTTGCACTGGAGCTCAAACATGTTTGGTTGTAGGTCGTGATTACTCATGAACTTTGTTGAATTTTCTCAAGATGCTCAACAAGGTAGTCCAAACACTAAATCAATATCTTCAGAGTTACCCAGATCATAACTTGACCATGCGAAAACCAGGAAAAAAACTTAATCAATCCAAATGTACAGACAGAAACAAGCTGATCATATATTCACTTTCTTCAATTACAGGGCGAGGTATACGTAGCGAGACATGATTTCGCTAGTATAAAGGAAAGCAGGAAAAACTACAAGTAAAACAATCCGGGAGGACAGAAACTGTAGACCGCCGAAACCGTCTGTCCGCTGAGGTCGCCCAGTCCGTCGAACTGCCACTTCTAAGCTGATGAACTAACGGAGTCCGCCTAGACCCCGAGGTCGCGCGGACACGCCGTTATTCGCTGAACTGATGCTACTCTGCTGACGAACTGACGAACAGACCACCTTATCCGCCGAGAGCCGTGGTTTTTTCCGGTCTCATACACATATCTTCTCATCCATTTCCTCAAGACGCTCCTCCAACCTGTCTAGGTCAAATCTACACATCAAAAATCCTAATCCATAGGGACTCAACCCTCACCAAGGAGAGCCCCAATCTTAATCCACCATTGAATCCTACCAAACAAGCTCCATCAAGAAAGCATCTCCCACTCTGCCTTCACCCAAACCTCTATAACATCAATCTTTGGGGAACCGCCAAGAATGGGGAATATCAAGCCCTTCTTCACTATAACACTTGAACACTTTTTAAACCGCAGTTTCGCACCGCCGCACTTGTCAGTGCTGCAGCGGAGCTAAACAAAGGCTGAAATAATTAATTTATGCCGGACAAAAGCGAGACTGATTGTAAGGTGAAAAAATCATAAAACATGCTGACAGTGATGATATCTCTGCGCTCAGCTCGCTCTCTCCTCTCAGAAAAGGCTGAACTGAGGCCTTCCTCAAGGTGTTCCAACATTTTGGGAGGATTACTCCTTTTGAATATTTCATATAATTATGAATACTTTTATTTTACAGCATTACTGTGTAATCATGATTGGGCAAAAACCAAAAAGTCAAAACGGCCTTTCATATTTTAGCTGCAATTAGGCTCGGTTTGGTGCAGCGGTGGCAATCATGAACTTGGTGATTGTGATTCATCGTTTGTGAACGCTAGGCCTCACCAAAGGTACTTTGTCCACTTTTATGTTCAAAACATAACCGTTCTCGTGTCAAACATATATTCATTGATGGTGGTGTTTTTATCCAAACTCACTAGAGCAGAAATCCTGCGTCAAACGGACCGTCAAACGGAGCCTTAGGCTCCGTTTGGCGCGGTGATGGCGGTCGTAAACGCATGGGTTAAACCGTCATTCGTTAAGGATCACCTAACAAACATCATCCATTTGAACATAAAAGTGGATGAAGTTCTTTAGGGGGGTGTTAACGAATGATAATTTAAACCGCATGTTCATGACCGCCACCGCCGTGCCAAACGGAGTCTTGATCTTTAAAATGTTCAAAAAAACAAAAAAAAAATGGAATTAAAAAAAAAATTAATCTATTTCCCATCCAATCTAAACAAACAAGAGAATTTAAAAACAAATTCAGCTGTAAACTCAAAAAATTCCAAAATCAAACAACCTACTACTGCTTGCTCTTCTTTTCCCAGCGCGCTTCAGACCAGAAGAACAGAATTTATGCAGCCATCATTCTCAGGATTGTTGGTAACCTGAGCATATTTACCTGCATTCATATTTATTTAATTAATGCAAACAGTTTATGCAGCTCGGAAACCAAGATAAATATAAGAATGTGAAAGATTACCCCACACTACTTTGCCGGCAGGAGTGACCAATCCGAGCTCGCTCACATTTACCTATTGATCATTTGATTAATCGTCAATATAATGTTCATCATGGATTGCCGTGGTTGAAACAAACAAGACCAAGGAATTTTTTTTATAAAAAGTGCACTTTCACCCCTTACGCTTACTTTAGTATTAGGGGTGTGCAAAAATAAATGAAGAACTGAAAACCGGATCAGAACCGAACCAAAGGGTACGGTTGGTTCTAAATAGGTTCAGTTCGGATATGGTTCCCATAATACCAGAATCGACAATTCGGTTCGATTCCTAGTTTCAAAGGTCGGTTGCTCAAAATCAATCCGAGAACCGAAAATCATTGATAAAAAAAAATTGAGACAATTGAGACAGCTGTTATAATTGTATTGCTTAATACTTGAAAATGATTAATAATATAGCCGTATGGCTAAAGAAAATAATTGTTGAACTCGTGTAGAGTTATGGCCTTAATGTTATAGAGAGATAGTATTTGTATGACAGAATCGTGAGTGGGAATAGTCATTTTTTATTATTTTGAGACATGGGTCGAACCGAGGACTGAACCAAAGCTGCGGTTCGAATCATGTTCTATACTTTAGGACTGCGGGTCGGTTCTGGTTCCAAAATTTGAAATTGTACCAATATATGGGTCAATTCTTAGTTTTGGATGGAACCGATCCGAGTTTGCACTCTTTTTCACTGTTATAAATTGTTTGTTGCCTGCACAATATGTTTCAGCTATCTTAGGTCTTTTTGCTCATCATTAAGGGCAAAGAGGGTGAGGCGGCGCAATTAATTAAGATTTTGTTTGGTACCACATTTTTTTTCCGGTGGCATTTTTTGTTAACCCTATGGAGAAATGAAAGTGTTTGAATAACCTTCCCTTTTGAGCTCTGATGCAGTGGGAAGAGACAATCTCAATTTCGAGCTGCATATCCCACCGAGGGCTAGGAACTATAATTTTCACCATAGCCACTGGTGTAGCTCACCCAAACAGGCAATCCAAGGAACTAAATTGACTAGTGGAGAAATAAAATGTAATAAATGTAATATATTCTAATTTCTACCTCGATGACGGTTCCCCTGGTGATGACGCCCAGGGAGGTGGACATTTTGCCATTTGGATTTTTCTTGACCCCGATTATGTCGAGAAAAAAGGTGCATTTAAGTTCAGGGTGCGTCACATTAGCTTTGGTTGCCCGCAGAGCGCTCGGCCTGATGAACCGTTCGTACTTCGGCGGCTTTCTGTGAAATCAGGGCCAACAAATGTGACCTTGGTCACCATTCTCTTCCATTGCTTTGCTGCATGGGGAAACCAACATTAATGAAATTGTATTCGATTAACCCCAGACAAAATGAAGTGATTATTAAATAAGGAAATCATTAGAGCAGCAATGGATACAAGGAAAGTAGGGAAATTTTAGTTTTTATAATTAAACAATTGAAGCACTAACAGTTCAAAGTGTATAGAACAGGTTTGAAAAAATAACAGTATATGCCTGCATAGGTATTACGATCTGTCACCATGCTCAACAAGCACGAGATCTGGTTTCCATTACGAATGATGGTGAAATTATATTTCATTCATGAAATGCTTAGTGGAGAAACTTCTTGAAATTTCAGAGAATTTTATTTTGATTTAGATTTTGTTGTCGCATTTACAGTGACTTCGATCTAGTTTACAGAAGTTATTATGGTCTCTCCTTCAGTTACTGTCATTTACCTAATCCAATCAATGACCTTGTGCTCAAGAACTAAGATTAGAAAATTCAAAACATATTGGATTTTTACCCATAGATACGTGAGGATGCTTTATTTGAGAGAGATTTTCAATATAAAACCGTGTGAGTTGAGGCCTCCGCTTCTCATGCCTTACCTCTAAATTTTCTGCTGCTTTCTTGCATTTTCACACTCAAGCTCTAAACCGTGCGAGTGAAGCCAAATCGGCTCGTAGTCCACTCGCTATCCTTTGGCAATTCTCCAATAGTCCTATTCGGCATCTGTACGGCATCTCCATTTGGTCCGGTAAACAGTCTATCGGACTCCCTTCTCCACATTGACAGCAGTCGAAGACGTCTTATGGCTTCCTCAACTTGTTCCTATATCTGGCACATGAAGTTTTAATGTGACATGAGATGTCGAGGTGATTGACAGTTTGTTTCCTTGTTCGTTTTGTTCATGTTCAGATCGTGTTTCCATGGAGGACTCGCACCATGTGGGTTTATCTTCCAAAAAAGAAAAGTGAAGTCTTCAATTGTTTTCAGGTGTTTCATAAAATGGTGATTAACCAATTCAAAGATATTAATTGTGTCCTTCGTATTGCTAATGGACAGGAATATGACAATTGTGGGCTATTCTGGTCATATCTTGTTAATCATAGTATTCTTCGTAAAACTGTGTGTGTGCACCTCCACTCAAAAAGAAGTCGCAGAACGAAATAACAAACAACTTCTTGAGGTTGTATGTTCTTTACTCACCACCACGCATCTCTTTAAGTTTTATTGGGATGATGATTTCCTAACAGTGACTCATCTTATCAATCGTCAAATGTCCAGAGTCCTTAACTACACTATTCTTATAGCCCGTCTCATCACCCATCACATTGTGCATACTTCGCATCTTCTTCCGTGTCTTTTCAGGTGTCTACTTTATCCACAATCATCGCCCAAAGTGGAGAATCTTGATCCTTGTGCTCAACGATGTGTCTTCCTGGATAATTCCTCCACTACCAAGGGATATCGGTGTTATCACCCCCCCCCCCATGTGTTTTGTACGATAGATGTTACTTTCATGAGGACAATTCTATTTTCTTAGTTTGATTCATTTCACTCATCAAAGGAAAACAAGGGTTATTGATAATGATACAGGTGATGGTGGCTTGATGTGAAAAGCCGTTCATGTGGGTGATATCCCTCTTCCTATTACCTCTCACTTTCCTATGTCATCACTCATCACCCATCCATAAGCTAAGCCCAGCTCATGTTACTCCTCAGTTCGATTTCTCCCCCATTATCTATAATCTGGCAGGTACCCAAATAGCCAGTGACTCTACAGTTCCTACTCTACAAATGCCCTCCTCGAACCCAGATTATGAGGATAATCTTCATCTTCATATTATCCTACTGAAGGTAAATCTGCTTGTAATGCTCATCATATCCACAACTATGTTTCATATCATAACCTTACACATGAAAATTTGGCCTTCATTATCTCTTCTCGATTTCTATTCCTAAGAATTGGCAGGATGCATTGAGACATTTGAATGAAAGATAGCCATGGAGAAGGAAATGATTTCCCTTGAGAAAAATCATCATACTTGGGAAATTTCTCAACTTTCTCAAAGCAAGAGAGTTGTTAAATCAAGTGGGTTATTTTCGTGAAGCAAAACTCAAATGAAACAGTGGAACATCATAAAGCAAGGTTGGTTGCCCAAAGATATACCCAAACCCAAGGGGTAGACTATCAGGAGAAGTTTGCTCCCCTTGAAAAGATGGATTCTATTTGGAATATGTTAACTTGTGCAACCTGTCTAAATTAGGAGCTTCGCCAACTTGACATGAAAGAATGTTTTCCTCCATGAGGAGTTGGAGGAAGAGGTATATATGAAGCCTCCCTTTGGATTCATAGGAAGAGGACAAGAAGGATCGGTCTGCCACTTAAGGAAAGTATTGTATGGATTAAAACACATTCAACCATGGCTTAGTTGGAAGATTCCACAGATTCATGATTCGGTTTGGGTATAAGAAGAAACAGTCTGATCACACTATATTCATATAAAGGCAGTATCAGAAAGCCTATATTCTCATTGTGTACGTGGATGACATTGTGATCACGGGTAATGATACTGAGGAGATCACTGCACTCAAAGTTCATTTTGCTATAAAATTTGAGGTTAAAGATCTAGAGAGGTTGAGATACTTCCTTTGGATATAAGTAGAGAGATCCAGTAAAGGCAGTTTCATTTCCTAACAAAAATATGTCATAGATTTTTTAAAGGAAACAACGATGTTTGGGTGTGCACTAGTGGATACTCCCATTGAGACAAATGACAAGATCAACGAGGATATAGATAGAAATTGGGTTGAAGTGTCTAGCTATCGGAGATTAGTTGGAAGACGGATATACCTATCCCACACATAACCTGACATTATATATGTTGTGGGCATTCTGATAAGGCACATGCATGCCCCCAGGGTCTGACACCGAGAAGCAGCATAAGGACATGAGATACCTTAAGCAGTTTGTAGTCCCCTGGTTGTAGTCTATTATTCTCCAAGAATAATCACTTTAAAATTGAAGTGTAGGGAATTAGGACGATAGAAATACCACAACGAACTATTATACCTTTGTGGCGGCAGCTTGATAACCTGGAGGAGCAAAAAGCAAAATGTGGTTGGCATGATCTAGTGCAGGAACAATACCGGGTCATGTCCCAAGGTCTCTGTGAATGCTTATGGTTGACTATTGTTCTACATGACCAAAGAATATGTGATCATAAGTCTCTCTTATTGTATTGCAGTAATAAGATCATCATCATCATTGCTCATAATCCAGTTCAACATGATCGGACCAATCACATTGAAAGGGACAAATATTTTAAAAAGGATCATCTTAACAAAAGGAATGTTGTTACTTTATTTGTTCACCCGAAATATCGGTTGGCAAAAGTATTTGCCAAAGGTTTCAGCTCTGTTTGGGACAACTCTGACAGATGGAGAAGTTGTTGATGGAAAAGATAGAGTTGCAAACTGTTTGGTAGAAAAATCGGGCTCAGAAAGCTAAGACTTGGAATCGATCGGATCTGGAAGAGTAGGGCTCGGAATCCACAGGATCTGGACGTGGAAGGCTCGACAATGGCTGTCGGAGGGAGGAGAAACTCATCGGAGCTTGACGGAAATGACGAAGAGGAGAAGAGGTAGACTCGCTGTCGTGGAGGCGTCGGGGGCTCCAAATCGCCAGAGGAAGGCTCCAAATGGCCGGAGAAGACGGCCGGTTGGAAGAGGAGAGGCGATCCACTCACTGTCGTGGTGGCGTCCCGTAGTTCTCGCTATCGACGTGGCGTCATGGAAGAGGAAGAGGAAGATCGCACGACTCGCGATCGGGAAGAAAACCTGAGACGCGATTTTACGGGAGTCAAATGCAGTGGTTGGGTAGATTCTCCAAAAGCAGCTCTAGTAAAATTGATTCTTGCTCAGCTGCGTATAAGGAGTCACCCCAAACAACTAAAAAACAACTCTGGCCATCGAAAATCAAAGCATTGTTGATTAATTTGATGGTAACAACAATGTTTAGATAACTTAATAAGATAATAGGGCATCCCTAAAGATGCATTTCATCTTAGGGGCCAATTTAGAGCTATAAATAAGGGTATATTGATTACAAAATTATGTAGTGTTCAAATTTAAGTCAAAAGTTAAGTAGCATTAGATAAAACATAAAAAAAAATAACATTACAACACAAAACATATGTGAAAATATATTTTAATCATAGGTGCCTACTTCTAAATTAGAGAATATCAAGGACAAAAAAGAAGAATGTTTAAAAACATGTCGCAACATGAATTCCAATATATAATTTAGAGTCTAAGTTAAAATACACCCAAAATGATTTTGATCCTTAAATATTATGGAACAACAAATATGAACATATCTATTGATAAGATTGATATATATAAGGATATGTGTATTAGTGTATTTATGTAATTTAAAATCATAAGATCTAACTATACAAACAAACTTCAGTATTCAGCTACCACCCGGAAGAAATAGGATCAATAAAAAATTGACTGCATAGAATTGCAGATTCATAAAAGGTTTTATTTGTTGTATTAGTAGGCCTTTGAAACATTTTGCTTCTTTGATAGCATTTATGGCATTGTGAATGTCATCCAAGAATGAATATAGATTTTATAAATATGAAAAAAGAAGAGACCAACAAGAGAAAGAAGTTTTATGTATTAAAATTTATATGGGTATATCATGGATTGAACATTGAAAACTTAAACGTCCGAAGAAAGATCTTAGTCACCATTAATAGACGGAACAATTAAAATGTGTATCTGCTATTAATCATACAAAAATAAGAAAATACTTGTAAGCCAAGTCCTAGCAGGTGTTCAAATATTGTTTCTGTATACATAGTTTCATGATGACTTGACTGCCAAATAGATAAAAATATAAGCTCTTACTTTTACGTTTTCCAGACCGTATGACTTTAAACATTTCATCTTCAGCCACTGGCCGTACCTGAAAAGTAAGTTATCAGGGTATCTACTTGAAATGGAGAAACAAAAAACAATATAAACTCCTGTCAGCAAATAAAAAACAAAATTGTATAATCATGCAACAGAATAAGCACAATAAACAAGTATCACAGCGTGCAGGACAAAACAGAAAGTTTACCCACTAGTTGTATAACTTTATATACAAATCAAGCACAGAATATTCGAAGGAAAGGAAAACAAAAGTTAAGCATGATAGCCAAAACAAACTTACTTTAGGCAAGGGAACTTCCCATTTGCCTGCCTTCTCCTTCCTCTTCTGCTTAATTGTGTTGCTGAGAACCTGGTAGAATGGAGACAAATGTGTTTTATGTCATATAACCTGCAAAATTAGAACATCAAAAAAAAGAACAAAATATGCCAGTCTCCCACTTACTTTTGCTCGAGTAGTGACATCACGATCCAGAAGATAGGCAGGAATAGCCCCATCTTGAACCTTATCGTCCACCTTTCGCCTACTTGTTGACTCATCATGCATAGCAAGTCTGACATTTTACAAAAAAATATAAATAAATGAAGGCTTTCTAATGTATTGTTTTATAAATCAAAGAAGTCAATCAACATAATGATTAATGCCACAACTTCATGCCCCCTATGAAACACGGATACTTAAAAATGCCTCGCGTATCGGCTCGAACACGTATCGGAGACGGAAAATGTTTGGAAACGCACCAAAACGCACTTCTGAAACATCCCCACATTAAAATTTAATAATAATAAAATAAAATAAGGAGGAAACACGTACGTTCCGCATAGTGCAATAGCGGAAAGCGGAAGTGATGTTTTATATCTCGACAACTTCTCAAAACCTAATCCCGATGTCATCATTTTCTCACGCCTCCTAGTCTCTTCAACGCCGACGGATTCTCACGCCTCTTGCTCTCTACACCCCTACTCTTCGGGGCCAACATTTCCTCACGCCTTATGCTATGAACTCCCGCTCTTCGACACTGACGGTATCTCATGATTTATTTATCATTCCCATGAAACATTTTTATTGTTGGCTCTCATTTCACTATTTTAGGTCTATGCAATGCCTTTAGTTTTCATTTTTTCCGTCATTTACAACATCTGAAGTTTTTTCCTTCTGCTATTGTTGTTTTTTCTGCAGACTTTTTCATTCTTGCCAGTTTACTAATTGTAAAATTGTAAGTAACCAAATTATAGTTGTTTTTTCTAATATAGTTTACATGTGATGTTTCTGAAAAAGGCAAAATGAACTTTTACCATAGGGAAGGATAAAAAATCTCATTTTTGATGGACCCTAAATGAGTGAAAAAGGCGAAATGAACTTTTTCCATAGGAAAAGATTAAAAAAATCATTGTTGATGGACCCCGAATGAGTGAAAAAGGCAAAATGAACTTTTGCCATAGGTAAAGATAAAAAATCTCATTTTATTTTTCCCTCAATGAGGGAAAAAGGGTTTCCCGCACTTTTTCCATAGGCCCCAAAGGGCCACTCGAACCGGAAACCGTTGATTGACCGTTCCCATTGTGACCCAGTTCTGTTCCTTTGTTTGCTTGTGCGTGTGTTGCCTATTCAAAAGACGAGGTTACTCACTTCAGATTCATATAGGAAACTACATTCTGACTATTGTGATTGAAGCTTCCGCTGGCAAAAGGAAAGTATCTTTTCGTAAGAGTCACTGTGACTGAAATTTCAAAGACCGAGTATAAGTTGTCCCTCCCTGGGCTAGTTGCGGTAAGTGTGTTGTTGACTTCGTTCTATCATGATAGGGACAAAATACGAAGTAGCCTGATTTCGTTCTATTCTTTTTGTTTGATGTCTCAAGACATCAAAATGTCAGAATGAGACATGAAGAGGTCACTACGGGGAAGACTCCTACAACAACAACACTCAAGCCTTTATCCCACTATAGTGGGGTCGGCTATATGGATCATTTGTCGCCATTGTGCCCAGTCTTTTGTCATAATCTCACTAATGCTTAAGTGCATCATATCTTTCTGTATAGTTTCATTCCAAGTCTTTATTGGTCTACCCCTCCCTCGTTTAACATGCCTAGTGACTAGACTCTCACAACGCCTAACAGGTGCCTCTAATGATCTCTTTTGTACGTGTCCAAACCATCTTAGTCGAGCTTCTCTCATCTTCTCTGCAATTGGTGCTACTCCTGTCTTAAACCTGATACATTCATTCCTAATTTTATTCAGTCTCGTGTGTCCACACATCCACCTAAGCATTCTCATCTTCGCAACTCCCATTTTTTGCTCATGTACACAATTCACTGCCCAACACTCAGAACCATAGAGCATTGATGGTCTAATTGCGGTACTGTAAAACTTTTCCATGATTTTTAATGGTACTTTATGATCACATAAGATCCCTAACGCGCCTCTCCACTTCAACCAACCTGCTTGGATTCTATGTGTCAAATATTTATCAATACCTCCGTCTTTTTGAATTATCGATCCAAGATACTTACGGGGAAGACTCCTAATTAGATAAATTCATCATTCTCATAATCATAATGATGAAATGTTCAGAACTCATTCTAATGGGTCGTTCTCTTTTTTACACGGCAGAATCGTCAAACGGGACATCAAAAGTTGAGTGGGAAGTTTCTTGTGTGTTCCTCGTCTTACTCTCATATATTTCCACTTTTTCTTTGCCACTAGGGGCAACAAAGTCCTTGGTAATGAGCAAGGGGGGAAGGCAAATCTTTACTCATTCATTAATTGCCCGCAGTGAGACTCGACCCACAACCAGCAATGCCCTTGATCCTGGCCGAAAGAAGAGTCGTTTTTGCTACACCGGATTGTTTTGGGGAAAGACTTCCGACAAGCCCTTGCATCTCTCGTGTGTGTCAGCCGGACTAACTGCGCCGCCAGCCAGACAGGTCGGGACATCGGAGGTTTAGAGAAAGGCAAAGAGGACGAATATCGCTTCATAGCTACACGACGAACAGTCTGAACATATGTCAAGGGTTGGTAAGCTCGTATCTCTTTCATTACTGAGTCATTGTAATGAGGGCAAAGATACTGATTGGTGACGATCCATGGGTAGATGGTTTATGCCCGTTAATCAGTTCTGATTTTTCTTTCCCAAAAATGATCTAAGGGCTCTTCCATAAAGAAGAGAGAGTCAGTGGCTAATTGGTCTTTCTTGACAAAAAATGTTGACTCAATCTCCAGCTTAAGCAGTTGTTCACGCACTCGATGAGAGAGTTGGCAGGCTTTAAAGACTTGAGGAAAAAACTAGGATTTTCTTCATAAGTGAGCTACATAGCGGATATTCGTGTTTCATAGGTTGATCTTAAGAGTGAGTCGTTCAAGATTCTCTTTCGAGTTTCTTTTTCATTTTGATTCATTTCTTTCTATGAATATTTTATATAAGTAGTGAATTCGAGAACTACCACGTCTTGCTCAATCAGGACCCTAGCTTGATTGTTAGCCAAAACACCCATATTTCCATTCTGAATCCCGTCTCAGTCGCATTGCTTTTCTGAGAAAAGAAAGCATCGCTACGCTCGCTACGAGGGAGAAGAAAGGGTTTCTTCAAAAATAAAGCATCGCTACGCGCTTATATGATCTCTGATCCTCTTTCTCTTGCTTTGATGGCGTTGGTTACCTGCTGATTGTGTCTTAGATACTCCACTTTGACTAGATCGGGGTTAGAATAGAAAACCACTTATGAACATAGTAGGAGTACCATTAAGCAGTCAGTCCCAACATACAGCGCAATGCTTATTCAGATTTTCATCTGAAAAGAGTCATTGAAAACTGAAGAACCGAAAGAGATGTTGGTATAATATGGGGTCTCCCCCTCCAGCAAGATCAAAAAAGGTTGTAATAAAGTTTTGATCGGTTAATAACATTGTAATTGTCCTTGCCAGTACCAAAAGTGATAATAAAAATAGGAATGTTGTCACTAGAACTAACCACACAAAATGGGGTGATCTATGCATAGTCATTCCAGGTCCACGCATGTTGGAGAAAGTTGTGAGAAAATTGATAGAACCTAAGATTGATGAAACACCAGATAGATGACTAGAAATTGTCGAATCAACTGCTCCTCCAGAATGGCTGGCAATACCACTTAAGGGCAGAAAGACCGTCCACCCAGTGCTGCTACCCACTTCTACTAAGGCTAGGCTTAATATGAGCAAGAGACTTGGTGGAAACAACCAGAATGAAAGATTATTTGATTGTGGAAATGCCATGTCAGGTGCACCTATCAGAATCGAAACAGACCAATAACCAGATCCACCTATCATCGTCGGCATCACCATAAAAAAGATCATTAAAAAAGCGTGAGCCGTTATTAAAACAATAGACAGTTGATGATTACCACCAAGAATTTGATCGTCGGGTCGAGCTAATTCAATGCAAATCAGTACGGAGAAGCATGTGCCCATAACTCCAGCAATGGCACCAAAGATGAAATAGAGCGTACCAATATTCTTGTGGTTAGTGGGGAACAGCCATCGGACCATATTAGTCATTCAAGTTGGAATGAACTGCTTCGCACCTTATCAGATATGGGCTCGTAGCTTAGTGAGCAGGGCTAAAAAACCAAAAGAAAAACCCGGTGAAGGATCAACGGTTTCATTTGTGGTCACCCGAAGTTAGTACTCTAAGCTCAGCTTAGAGTATAATACGAGTAGGAAAGATCCTAGGAGATGCCTACCTTTCGTTCTTCTTCTAGGCAGTCGAACGGGGCACGAGGCCCTCCTACAGCTCTGCCACCTATGCACGAAACTGAAAGTTGATACGCAAGAGTTGCAAAATAATGGAACTTGAAGATGCACGCGCGATATGAATCATCTGAAACATCATAGATGAGGCCGCCCGCGCACGTACGGGTGGCTCGAATGAGGAACGTGCATTATAGCTGGCGTTGACCCACTTTGCGATATGAACGAAAGACCGGAGGGGATTACCGGGGGTAGAAAGGTTCCAAGAGAGAATTCCTAGAACCTCTAAATAGTCAAAGAAAAGTCAATCTACATTACATACAAAAAAAAGTAAAAAAGAGGGAAGATAGGATGAAAGACGGGATGAGTCGAAAACATTCCCGCAACTCTCAAGTTGAAGTTCCTTCCTATCCTCACTCTTTCGCCCCAGTCTGATCGTGTTCTCGTATCTATTTCATAACGTATCCCGTCCACGTGGTACATAGATCCCCACTATTACATGTGCAGAGAAAGGGAATACAAAGCTCAAAAAAATTTAGTACTTCACATATGAACACAAAAAACACAACTATTTGTACACATATAAAAGGGAGGAGTGATCTTAACTCTAAACCAAAAAATCGGACTAATCTATATATGAGAGGAATATGTTAATGGGCCAAGAAAGTGGGTTATTATATTGGGTTTATTCATAGTTCTTCTACACTCCCCCATAAGCTGGAGCATAAAGATTGTGGGCGTCAAGCTTGAAAACGAATGGTCAGCATAGAGGGTGTGATAAGAAGGCCTTGGTGGGGATTTTAGAGACTTGCTCGACAATGGGTATATGACTATATGTCACTGATCAAGTTCACGAAGTTGAACTTTTTTTCGGATGAAATGACAATTAACCGCGATATGCTTTGTACGTTCATGAAAAACTGGATTCTAAGAAGTATGGATGACACCATGACTATCCCAGTAGAGGACGGTCAGACAGAGGAGCTTGAAACCAAGATCAGCAAGAAGAATTTCCAACCACATTAGTTCAGAAACAGTAGATGCCATCAAACGATACTCAACCTCCACGGAGAAGCGTACCACCATCGCCTGCTTCTTGCTTCGCCAAGTGATCGAATGTCCTCCAAAATATGTGCAATAGCCACTCATATAACGTCGATCATCGAGGGAGCTGGAATATTCTGCATCAGAATATGCAATTATTGATAGGAACAAGGAGGGCTTATACACAATGTTTTAAATATCGGATGTCGGACACATATCGGATTGTGTTTTTAAATGTCGGATGTCGGATGTCGGAAGTCGGTGATATGCCAGGGATATTTTAAAATATCGGATTTTCATATATTATAAATAAAATTTTTATTTAATGTATACTAACTATAATTATATGTTATAAAAATAAAAAAATAATATAACAAATAGATAAAAAATGAGTCATTTATATTATGAAATAAATTTAAATAGTATCTAAGAAAAAAATATTATTAACAAATACAAAATGATACATTGTAAAATATATTTAATACTATACACTAATTTTATTTTGATAACAATAAGTTTATTGCAAATTAAAAAGATTTAAAAGTTAAAAATACTTGATTTATTATAAGTTTTTTCAAACTTATAAATTTATATTAAAAATATGAAACAATCACCTAATAAATGTATTAAATATTTTCCTTTTTTATAATATGAAATTAAAAATTTGTGAAATAATTATGCAAAATTGATTGTAAGAATAAAACGTTAAAAATTTGAAATAATAAGTTTAATCGATTTAAACATACATAATATAGTATCCATAGGTGATTTAAATATATGATGTTTGTTTGCAAATATAACATAAAATAAAATAGCGGGTGATATATTTAAAAGTCGTGCCGGCTGATATATCGGAAAAGATCGGACATGTCGGCCTATATTTTACAAAAGGACATAATCTATTATTTTGAGAAAAACATATCATTTTCCTCTAAAAAATGACATGTCGGGAGACATGTCGGACATGTCGGAGGACATTTAAAACAATGCTTATACACAAGCCTTTGTCCCGAAGCATCTGTTAAATGCTAGAGGATTAGCTCGACAGCTGGAAGTGGGATATCCACAGAGCATGCATGAAGCGGCTAACCACACCAACAAAAATAAAATATCGGGTCAGGTGACAGTCAGGTATATAAGCTTGTTAATAAGGGGGCAATAATACTCCAGATTAGGAAGAAGAATATCGGAGTCTGATGCGTGAGCACATACTCTGGACACTCAAAAGCGAGTATTTTTTCTTGACAATTAATCGGGTGCGCTCCAAATTACAACAGTGTGACATCATTATTGCAACTACACGAGCACATCTTTTAAGCATAGAACAATATGAAACTGTGTGTGCACATCTGAAAAGCGCAAACGCATGAAATAATGTTATTATGAGTAACACAAGGATGTCCAATTGGATGAAGGCAGTTGGGCATGGTTGAAACTCAAAAAATAACGCTACAATGCCACTAATTGTACAAGCATATGTATGCTCTCACAAGTATTTTATGACCCATACAAGGCGATTGAGTGCATTGGTAAAGTCGCTTATCTCTTGGACATTAGAGAACCCTGCCAAGAAAAAACTCAACAAATCTTCAACGTCTCATCACTGAAAAGCTTTTGAGGGACCCCCAATGTTATATCCCTTTCTTCAAACATCTAAGGGCGGATAGTTCCTGTGTCATATAAAATCCAATGTGTTTGCATCAACGGGAGTAAGGAGAAGTAGTAGTTCAATGGCATCACACGCCTCAAGATGAGGTCATATAGAACGATCGAGACGAGTTTGATATGTTGTATCTAACCCACGGGCTTGGGGACTCGATTTTGAGGGGAGAGATATTATGGATACATTCATCGCTTGCACCTTTACAAGGAAGAGGAAGGTAATCAAATCGATAGTGAGGCAATCATGGATCTATCAGGTGTCCATAATGGACGGAACGTCCCAATCTAATTGGAAATGCTTAATCAGCACACTTTAGGTTTAATTGAAACTCCAATTCAATGTATCGGGCTCTTTATTCCGGTGAAAGCTGCATAATGTAAGTTTAGGGATTGATTCGGTAGCTCAATTCATTGAACCAGGGTTCCAATACGGGCAATGAACTTTCTTATTTTTGGAGTTTGTATATCTTGAAAGAAAATTTTTGTACTTTTTTGTGTTATATTAAGCCCAAGGGATGGAAAAATAAGTGATTTCTCTTCTCCTTAACTTCCCTCCTCTCTAATTCTCTCTCTCTACCCCTCTCCCTAATTAGATCTTTAATTTATTATAGGTTTCTCTCAAGAGTTCAAGCATCATTGGGCACTTGAAAAAAAATAAGAAAAAGATGAAAGAGTTTGTTTGACCCATCTTACAACGATTGGTGGCGCAATCCTTTTGTATGGGCGTCTTCAAAAGAAAATTATGTTGCACAAAAATTAGTTACATGTGATTCGCTATTAAAGGATTCCTAGTGGACTAATTTATTTTAAATTCTCCTTTCAAGGCACTCTTCACGTTATTTCGGCGAAAATGTTTGATGATCCCCACTATGCTATATAATCTGACACTAAAAATTCATACTACATTTTGTTGTCAGATAGATTTCACGGGAGATCAAAGCAAAGAGCTTGATTGCCTCAAGAATCCCTTAGATGTCAATAATGGCGCCGAGGTTCACTCGGTATTTGAGAGCCCATCAAATTGTTGAATCCATTAAAAGACATGTTGTCTAAGAAGGCGAAGGCTTGAAAAACCCTAAAGTTGTTGTTGATGACCCAAAAGTGACTAGTTGTGATTGGCAGTAGCCTAATACCGCAACCCAATGAATCCAAGGGAATCAAAAGGTGCACTCATTTGACATCCAAATGTAGACATGGAATGCTCCGCTGAATGCCTTGTAAAAGGAACAATCAATCTCAATTCGATTATTCTTGTTTGTTAAAATTTACATGCATAACTCGTACTATGTCAAATCCAAAAACTTTTGGCCTATACTGCCATTTAATACTAACATTGCATTAGGTACTCCACTCCACAACAAAATTCACCTCGAGTTATGTTGTTTTCTCAATCAATGCTAATTTTATTTGGTGTGTAGACTTTGATGCAATTAGCCATTTTTGGCTAGTCTTGCAAATCTCTTAACTTCACATCCATATTCAAGCACCAAGTTTGCAAGTCTGTCATGTTGATCAACTTTAAAAACAATGTTCTAACTTTGCACTCATACTTTTTCCATGTTCTTCATATTCCTCAGAATATTCGAGCAAATACTCAATTCACAGAGAAAAGTACATTTTTTCAACCTAATCTTTTTTGTTCTCAAAGATAAATATGTAGGGGAACACCTATTTGAAGGCCGGGGTAAGAATGATTTATATCTTCTCGATGATCAAATGGACTCCAATTTTGCATAATCGTCTCTCATTGGTTCACATAATGCTTAAAATGATGATCATTCATCTTGTTTGATATGTCGTGATCCATCTTGGTCATCCATTTCACTACATAGTATCCTCCACTATATATCCGTTAAATTACTTATAATTTACTCATCTTTCAATTTTTGTGAACCCTGTCACATGCAAAACACAATGTTTATCGTCTAATTCTCATTGTAATGTGCCACTAGATCGAATTTATTGGTTGTTTCCAATCTAGTAAAAGTCAAAATCTCTTGATCCTTATCTATCGAAATACATGTCAAAATATTGTTAGTGCTTACAATCCAATGGCAGCATAGAGTTTCAAAAGTTGAAGGAATATCTAGAATCTCATGTCATTTTCTATTAGTGCTCATGTTTGTATAACAAAATTGCAGACATATTATTGAAACCAAACTTGCAGTCATCATTAGTGGTTATGTTTGTAGAACACGATACGATCATCTTCGGCATTGTTGCTTATTTAATCAACAAGTTGCCCACCATCATACTACAAGGTACATGTCATTTTAAAAACTTTTAAATTTGACACAATAATATAGTACATATAGAGCCTTAGGTTACCTGTGTCTATGGTTGAGACTATCAATCACATAAACTCCACAATGTCTCCTTGCAATGTGTTTTTCTCATATATATATCTTCAACAGTGAGGTTATAAATGATTTAATTGCCGCCATAAGACATGGGTAATTATCAACACATGTTGCGTTTGATGAGAACTGCTTCCATAAAACAATAAATTCCACATATTTCATAGTTATACACAATACTCCATTGTTTTATCACCATTACCACTCTGACACATAATGGGATGACAGATCCCTCCTCATCACCAGACACCTTACCAATTCTTCAAACAAATTAATACACGTCTTGCCTATCCAATGATCTCTTTTCGCATCTAATTGTACCGCTCATACCAACTGCAATACCCCAAACCACAAATATCCAACATATGAAAGCCCGCCAAGTCACGCAATGCATAGCTACATTTGTGGGGATAATTATGGAGCCTTGTGATTCAAGTTAAAGCTACTTCTGTCATACCAACTTGTTGGAGATCTTGATCCACCGGGATTAGGTCGTGTGGGACCGGCGTCCGTTCGCCCTTAGTTGGCTACGGTCCAGTGGCCCGGCGTCCGGGTTATCCCCGCTCTCCCGTTGTTGGATTAGTCCCACACCGCCTACAGCGGGTGGTCCATGGTGTTTATGTACCCCCGGTTCCCCTTACTATCACCTCGGGGTTTTGGTATAGAATGGGCCGGGCCGGTTTCTACATGGTATCAGAGCCATCCCGTTGCGGGGGGGTGTTGGAGATCTTGATCCACCGGGATTAGGTCGTGTGGGACCGGCGTCCGTTCGCCCTTAGTTGGCTACGGTCCAGTGGCCCGGCGTCCGGGTTATCCCCGCTCTCCCGTTGTTGGATTAGTCCCACACCGCCTACAGCGGGTGGTCCATGGTGTTTATGTACCCCCGGTTCCCCTTACTATCACCTCGGGGTTTTGGTATAGAATGGGCCGGGCCGGTTTCTACACAACTGATAACAGTAAAATCTGCAAGCATTACAATGGGAAGGCGGCAGTATTTCAATAAGAAGACGGCGGAATGGAAAGAATAACTTTTACTAAGAATATGTTAGTTGCGGACAAAACTGAAAAATTGCAAATGCAACTTACGTTTTTTTCATCAACGCCTTCTCGGTGTAACGCTTCTTCGCAAAAAGTTTCCCTTTAATTCCAAGCGCCTATAAGCAAATATAAAAAAATAGCAACTTAGAAAATAAAAACAAACATGTAAGGAATGGCATAAGTGACATGGGAAACTATGGAACCTTTTGGGCGTAAGAAGCTCGTTCGTGGACCTCCCTAGCCTCCTTCTTTCTCTTTCGCTCGAAATGATCGATGCGGTAGCCATGACGCTTCCGATGAAGCTCGATGTAGTCACCTTGTGGCTGTCCAAGCAAACAAAATATGGAATCAAAATTAATGAACTGAGAGAAAATCTTAAAAAAATGGCAAATCCACGAGTACAAAGAATCGTGATATCTTGAAGTGAAACGTACCATGGTGGCAGAGTCTACAAAATCCGAGCTTCTTCTCACAAATCAAAACTCTGATAAAATAACAAGAGAATTGAGAATAATGAATATTCGGTGAATCAGGGTTGAAAAAGCATCAAAAATGTGAAATAAGAATCCTGACGAGAGATGCGGGACGAGTGTATAGGATTATATGTGGAGCTAAATGTAAATGAAGATGCAGGTAGGCACGTATCATATTCATTATGAAACAACGACCAACCCAGCACTAAGAAGATGCAACTAAACGAGTCATCGGGTAATGACATCAAATGTTAGATCGCATTAATTAAAGAACTTTAAGATTACAATGAAGTAAAAATTGGGCGTTCGTTTGAAGTGTTTTCATGGGAAGGTTTTCGTTTTGGTCCAAAACAAAAAAAACATATGTTTTCCTTTTGAGTCAAAACAAAAACGTATGTTCATTTGAATAATGTTTTGAGGTCTGTTTTGAGCCAAAACAAAAACTTACGTTCATTTGCTCGCAAAAACACCGTGTCTAATGGAGCCTTAAACCCATGAAGTGTGGACAGAGGGACAAGGCCTTTCCTGAACTGATCGCTGAGCATCCCGGATTTGTGCATTCAGCGGAGGGCGAACAAGATACAACACTGTCAAAGTGCGGAAGTCGATTGCGGGATGAAGGGATTTTAAGCTAGTCACAGACAGAAGGGAAATAGAAGCGGGATGAAGAAGAAGTTCCTTCTGCGAACAGGACAATTGCGGAAGAAAGATTGCAGAAAATCTTTGGTGTAAATTGCTTTCCGATAATTGCTGGTGTAAATTGTTTTCCAATGAGAGAAAAAGAAGCATCATCAGAGCATCTCTTCCCTAGTCATACCATCATCAAAGCAGCTTTTCTCAGCGCATTAAGACAAAAACTAGCAAAACAAACCTCCCTATGGACCTCCCTAGGTCTCAAAACGAAAACAGAGGGTCAGAACAGCGCAAACGAACACAGGGTGAATGAACAGTAGCTGTGTAGCCGAATAATCAAGTATCTGCATATGAAACTTGATATCGCAAAATATACAAAATGTCGGTACAATATAGAATCAAATTAAAACAACTAAAGCTCACCGGACACTTGGGTGGGCGGAAAGAGAACCGACGGCGATGTGCAAGGATGGTGGAGCTCGGTGGAGGCGGGGGTAACGGCAGTAAAGTTGAAGAATAGAGGCGCTCACCGGAGCGCAGTGAACAGAGGCGATGGCCGGATGGTGGAATCCAGGCGAGGCGGCGACGGGGAAGAAGGAAAATCGGTACCTCCTCGTGCGGTGTGGACTGACTGTCGGCTCCCACGCGAAGAAAACAATTTGGCCGATCCCAGCCCTAGACTGTAAGATGAGAACAGGTTAGAAAGGATTAGCGGCAAATGCATCCAATGGTCACAGTATTGCATATAATTATTTGATTTAATTCTTAAACTATTACTCCAAAAATAATTAATAATAACAATATGATATTTAAACAAAGGAAATACTGAAATAGACAAAGGATGTGTTTGTTTGGAGGGTTTCCAGAGAAGGAATTAGATTTGAGTAACTCAATTTCATTCATGTGTATTTGTTTGGTAATTTATTGAAGGAAATTGATTTTCCTCCGAAGCTTATTGGGACAAATTAGGCTAAGGTGAAACCGAGCTATTTTCATCCGCTTTTGGCAAAATTTGCATCATCCTGCTCTAGTGTTTGCAAATTGTGATTTGCCCTCTCGCTTCTCCTCCTCCCGCATGTGGCCATTTTTTCCGGCAAAGCGCTTCTCCGGCGACGCAAGGAGACGGCATAGGGATATTGTGATAGCATCTTCTAATGCTCCTGCGGCGCAAGGAGGCTACACAGTGGCATCTATTCCTGCTCCTGCGGCGCAAGGAGGCTACACGGTAGGAGTTGACGTCTCTTATTGCTCCGACGTCCTAGCAGAATCTCCTCTCTGCTTTCTTCTGTCCAAGGAGAACCACCTATCTTATCCTTCTTATTACATTATCAACATTGGAATAGGTATTCTTAAACCCTAAATCTCGAATTGGGGGTGTGGGGTGTTATCTTCTTAGGGCTTTGAAAATGTGTTGGCTTGTTTTGTGGTATATGTTTTCTTTTTTATATATTGTAATGTATGTGTGTGCTGTATACATTATTCCAAGATTGTATTCAAATATTATGCATGTTGGTTCGTGTGTTGTGTTATTTCAAGATTGTATTCAAATGTTGTGCATGCTTGTGTGTGTCGTGCCTATTTAGTTTGTGTGTTGTCTATTTAGCTTGTGTGTCTATGAGTGCGTATATGTAAATTATTTGGTGTACATGTGTGTATGCGTGTGTGTGTGAATTAGTTTTTCATGTGGTGTATGTGTATGTAAATTAGTTTTTGTGCATGTGTGGTGTATGTGTGTGTGCTATGTGCGCGTAAATGAGTGTCCGTACATGGTGTATATGTGTGTGTACATGTTTTGTGTGTAAATTAGTTTTTGTACATGGTGTATCTGTGTGTGAGCATGTGTGTGTGTAAATTAGTTTTTGTGACTTAGATTCCGTTTGGGGGAACTTATTTTCACCGGTGAAGCGGTTACGACCGCATGAATCGGACCCCGCATGAACCGGTCCGGTTCATGCGGTCGTAACCGCTTCACCGGTGAAAATAAGTTTCCCCAAACGGAGCCTTAGTTTTTGTATTTATGTGTTTGTATGAGGAATATGGGTTTGTGTATAGGTTTGTGTGTATGTAAATTAGTTTATGTACAAGGTATGTGTATGTAAATTAGTTTGTGTGCATGGTGTGTATGCAAATTAGTTTGTGCACATGGTGTTTGTGTGTGTGTGTAAATTTGTGTATGTGTGTGTTTGTGGTATTTCTATATTTAAAGCAAAAAAATTGTTAAGGAGAAAGAGGGTAATTTTAGCTTGCTGTGATAATGATGTAACATAGAGGGCTAAGTTGTCCAGGTATTAGAGATCGCCATGATAATCTAAGGACAACACAGCTAAATAGATTATATAATGGGTCTCATGACAACTGTTATAACCAATTAGGCATAAACAAGTGTGCATTCCATACGGTATGTCGTATTAGTGGAGAAGACATTTTTAGTTGAAATTCAAAATGTGACAGTTAATGAATCGGCATTTCATAAAACTTACGTTCCAACGATACCATAGGTCCATAAGCAGACATTTCAATAATGTGTTGAGAGAAGTTTTTGGAGATGTTTGTGGAGTTCATCAAACTTCCTGAAACTTCACAAGCAAAAAAAATAAGGGTTTTTTAAGGATTGCGTGGGAGCTATTGATAGCACAAACATTGAGGTAACTGTCCCAATAAGTGACCATGGTACATATCAGAATAAGAAACAATCTATCACCACTAATGTCCTAGGAATGTGCGTTTGAATTCTATCTTGTAGCCGAACAAATAAATTGACAAATTCAATTCCTGTCACTAAAAACTACCTTGCAAACGAACAACAAAATTGAATTTTGATCAATTCCAAATCAAAGTTTTCTCCTGACCAAAACCAAAACCTTCCTTTGAGAACCCGCGAAACAAACGCAGCCTATGGGTCTTTTTGGGTGTTTTTGTAGTTGCGGAGCTTATCTAAAAATGTCATCGTTGTTATTCAAATGTTTGGGAGTGGCGCTGAAAAACGTAAAACACGTTATTTTGTGTTTGTTGGATTAATGCGTGAGAGGTTGGTAGGGAACGGATTCCTATACCTCGAGAGCTGGGAAGTTTTGACTTTCATATTTATGCGGATTCTCCCCTTCATGATTCTCCTCCCACGACCCTTCGTTATTTCTCTCATTTGTAGATCTCTTCTGGCGCGTACCTCTATCGCTCCTATGTTTTAAGGAGAGACATTGGTAGTCCTCTCTTGCAACTCCTCCCGTGCCTTGTTCAAACCCTCAAAATGATAGTTGATGAGCTCCTCAGTCAGTCGCCTGTGATTAGACATGCTCGCCACATCACCCGGAAGTCCCGCACTCCTGAAGAGGTAGCGGGCCTTGTTCTGCCACAGACACACACCTATTTCTCAACTTTAGCCATCCAAACTTTTAGGCTTTTGATTTCGAAATATTTGCGCTTGACACTTTCTAGGCGAGGCATGAACTCCTTTGCAAGAGATAGACGGACCCCGACCGCGATCAGGAGACGATTGAGCTCACTCTTCGTCGGCGCCTTCAGTCGTATTTCATGTGAGCGGAAAAGAGCAAGGGAGCGAGCACTATACTCGCCAAAAGACTCACTCAGGTCAGCAAATAACTTATTGCATGGCGAGACTGGCCAACGTCGAGGCAAATCCGGCTCTTCGCCTGCACATGGACCAAAAAAAACAACACTATCTCTCCAAAAGGAAGATCACCTCAACGAAAGAAAAGAGACGTCAGGAAATTCTCACCACGACGACACATCAGACTCTCTTCCCGTGCACGAAGAGTACCGACGAGGTCTTTTCTCCTCATATCCACGTCGTTATTTGCAGGAAGGTTAATGGCGATGATCGCCACTGGATCCGCCGCGATCCAAGCGAGGAACCATCTCCATGCCTTACCCACGAGAGATGGATTTACCACCAGGTGCGCTCTGTGAAGGCGAGTTGTTAGGCACTCACACTGGCATTGGGCACGATGCCCATGGAAGACTCCGTAGAAACAACCTGAGGAGTCCCTTTTGGGGGAGGACCGCTGGTGCGTTGGTGGCAGCGGGAGCTCTGCTGCCGGAACCTCGTCCAAGGGCATGCCCGCAAAACTCACCGCTAGCACCGTGGTCTCCAAAGGCTCAAGCATCGATGCTTGCTCCTTGATCTTGTCGTATGCAGGCGGCGAGAGAAGCTTCTTACCAGGTGGAGGGAACAAATTTTTCTCATATGGCGGGAGAGTTGTGGTAATCACGTCGGCTGGTGACAAGGCGTCCCGAGCCTTGATGTCGTGGTCGTCATTTCTCTCATCTAGAGTGACGTCATCATTCCCTTATCGTGGTGACATAACATCGTAGTCACCCAAGGTCACGTCTGTTATGAACACCTGGATAGATTGACAAAAGAAAGTGGCCACATTTTGGCGGGCTCTGTCCGCACAAAGCTGGGCTCTCGCCGCTCGCACCTCACTATTGCAACAAAAGTGCGAGTGACAACAAATGAAATATTTCGTGACAGTGAGGTGCGAGCGACGAGCACGTCTTTATGCTGGTGAAGCCCGTCAGAACGCGAACGAATCCCGCCCAAAAACATCAATCACCGACGAAGAACGCCGAGAGATGGTAGAGTGTGTCAATATGTACTATCTACCTATGTACTACTTTACTATTTAAAAAGAAATACTATTTAAAAAGAAATATGAGATGTTTTAAAAACCCATGAATTAAAAAGCAATTTATTAAATAACCACGCCAACCCTAACTCTTTCCTTCCCCTGGCCCCAGCCCCTCACAAAAGGGAAACCCCGCTCCCCCACGGCTCACTCGCGCCATTTCATTACCCCGCTGCTAGGTCGCCGGAGAACCCTTCCGCCATCTTCTTCCAGCTGCCATCCCGGTCTCCGAAGGGGAATCCCCTCTCCACGCATCCCCCGACCTCACAAGACACTGTCTCTCACTTGCAGAACTATTCCAGCGGACGATTTAAACTCTATATCCAGTGAAGATGGTTTGCGTGTTGCTCTTTTTTTTTTTTTCCAATTTCTTAATCGTTAATCCTGGAATCCACTGTATCTTGGCCTTGTTTCTGGTTATTGCTGGCTTGATTATTGGGTTTAACCTCTTTCTTTCTTTTGACGGCGATTTACAGCTTCCCCTATCTCTTTTGAAGACTGCTCTGGGGCATCCCATGGTAAGAAATTTGGGTTCCGGAGAACTGCCACACTCATTTTATTTGCTCGTGATTTGACATGGATTTTGTTTGTTTGCATCGTTTACTGTAAAAGCTCGTGGAGCTAAAGAACGGCGAGACGTACAACGGACATTTGGTGAATTGTGACACATGGATGAACATTCACCTCAGGGAGGTCATTTGTACTTCAAAGGTGATAGAGTTTTCCGATACAATGTTAATACTTTTATATTTTTTAGGGTTCTTACACGAATTTTACTCGTGCTGCAGGATGGAGATAGGTTTTGGCGAATGCCCGAGTGTTATATCCGTGGGAATACTATCAAGTATCTTAGGGTTCCTGATGAGGTCTGGTAGAGTTTTCTGTTGTCTTCTAAAATTTTCATTTCCTTTTCAGTTTTAGAGTTTCCTCAGTGAAGGACATGAATTCCTGATAAAAAATTTATTCAGACTGTTCTCTGGCACTGAAAGAATGCAGTGTTATCTAGAATAACTCATGATGATTAAATCCCTTTTTATGTGTTTATAGTGACCTGTAAAAATCAAAGCTGACAGTCTAAATTATCTCAATTTGACTAATTGATAGTATTGTTGGTTACCTGAAAATGGGACAGCATCAAGCCAAACACCTCTTATTGTTAGTAAACCAACATACCATAAGATTACATAAAAGAATGCATCGCGCGCCGAACAACCCCTTGAAGCCTATCAGTCTTGTGCACGATTATATTTTGAATCAGCATCAATGATCAGTAACTATAGTTATTCATGATTTTTTTCTTATTTAAAATGGAAGTTTATTTTGTATTGTTAGAGTAGGTGTGTTTGCAAAATCACTAAACATCCACAATTTAGCTAGAAAATAATTGGGTAAACAACATTAAACAACTTATATTATTACTTAATTATTGGTTAGGATTTAGGTTTAGGTACAATTTTCTTATGACACGTGTGACCAAATGAGCACCCCAATAGCAATCAATCTTTTAATATCTTAGTATATCACCTTTTGGTATTTGTATGTCAAGAGTTGTAGTTCCTGTTAGTCTCTTAACTAGTGATCTCACCAATATCCCATGGATACTTGGTGCTCTCAAACCATTCAGTTTTTTGATGCATGAGCTTGTTGATCAAGCCATGTAGTTGTGCCTCTGTATTTCCGTACTCAAAATTTAGTTAATTTAGTCGGAGGAGTGTTGTTACGCACGTCCGCGTAACGTATTATTATATCTTGTATTTTCATTTGTTGCTTTACGGTTAATGTTATGTGAGCCCCCTCCCTATACAAGGAGGTGATATGAGAGAGTTTCTTTTTATCTTTTTGATCATTAGGTTTTGGGTCTCCATCTTTGGAGAAGGGCTTCTTGGTGTAACCATATTTCAGAAGTTGGGCACGAGTACACCTCGTGATTGTATCCAGTATGTTCATTTATTGCAATCGTTTTTCTCCTTTCGGTAACTTGGTTTGACTTGCCGTTCCGCCCGCCTATGAGCCACCAGTGTTTGTGTCCCTGTTTTCTCTTCGTGCTCCCAATCCGCTGCATTGCCCGTCAGAGGTCTCGCCCCAGGCCGCATCGCGCATCAACGCCGCATTGCGCTCCCAGCCTGCATCACGGGACTTCCGATCCCGTCTACGCTTTCGTTGATCTTGCCTGCATCGCTTTCGTTGATCTTGCCTGCATCGCTCTCGTCGGCGCACGCCGATTCTACTTGCATCGACTCGACCCACATTGCAGAGCTTGTTGTGCTGCCGCCCAGCCCTAGCACCGACGTTCTCTCCTTCAGGCCTTCCTCTTCTTCAACCCTAGCACTTCGTCGTCCGTCGGATCTGCAGTCGGTGTTGCGCTCCTCCTGATCCTTTGTGCGTCCATCAACGCAGTCTACAACACAACCCCCATCGCGGTCGTCCGCTGTCCAGGCCTCTTCCACGACCCATTTAGAAGTGCAAGCCACCGCGGCTTCGCTCAATGGCCCATTCCGATATCCCGACGCCTCCCCCTCCCACTAATCCAACCATCCTTCCTCGTCTGGACGACCACGACAATGCCATTGCCTCGTTGCAGGACCTCATACTTCGCTTGGATGCCAAGATCGACTCCCTATTAGCCAGTCGCCCAACCTCTGCGATGTCCAACGTGGCTTCGCCCCCCGTTCTTGGCACTCCCCCAGATCTGTACCAGGCCACAACCCCTCCCCGCGCTCGGGGGATTCTCACAGGGCCTCGTTCCCTCGATGTTCCCTCATTCAACAACATCGATCATGAGTTGGATTGCTCGGGCCGAACAATTCTTCAAAATTTAGTAAATCGCCGTGGCACAAGAAGTTAACACGACATTGATCGGCATGGAGTGCTCCGCTCTCCACTTGGTGCACTGGCTACGTCAATCCCAACCGATCATGTTTTGGTCGGGCCTTCAGCAATAGCTCATTCGCCGTTACGACACCCGCTCTGCGGGCTCCACGGTGGAGCGACTGCGACGTCCGTCTGATGGGATCCCTCAACGAGTATATCAATGAGTTTCTCGCCCTCGCGACGCATGTTCCTGGTCTCCCAGTAGACCATTGCTTGACCTACTTCATGCATGACTTACAACCCCACATCTGAGCCCGCCTTCGCACCCTGCAACCTCTAACTGTCCAGCAAGTCATGGACCTCTCCCCACTGGTGGAAGCCGACTTCCTGGCGACGTTCGAGGACCCTCCTTCCTCATGGTTTCCTGCTAAACATCCCTACCAATCATACTTCCCTCTCATGTCTAAAGTCTAAACAATCACCACCGCCACCTCCTCTACCTCTCCCACCCATTCCGGGCCCACACAACTATCATGTCCCTACTCACCGCCTGCCCAACCAAGAGTATAATGACTTACGGAGCAGGGGTATGCGCTTCCATTGCAAACGACCCTACTCGCCTACTCATGCTTGCTCGGTGAAGGAGTTCCGCCTTATCATCAGAGAGGACGTGAATGAGATCAACACGACTGGCTTTGACGCTCTTACGATCGCAGATGTATTGCCGGACGGCACTCTGGGCACCTCTACGACTGCCCACCCGTGGGTATTTCACTACTAGCTGGCGGGCGGCACTCCGACCTTGGGGACATGGTCGATTTTTTGGCGGAGTGTATTGTTATGCACGTGCGCATAACATATTATTATATCTTGTATTTTCATTTGTTGCTTTATGGTTAATGTTATGCGAGTCTCCCTCTTCCTATATAAGGTGGTGGTATGAGAGAGTTTCTTTTCATCTTTTGGATCATTAAGGTTTGGGTCTCCATCTTTGGAGAAGGGCTTCTTGGGGGAACCAACCTCCAGAAGTTGGGCACGAGTATATCTCGTGATTGTATCCAATATTTTCATTTAGTGGTATCATTTTTTTCTCATTTCGGTAACAAGTGCCCTAACTTATTTATTTATTTTTCTAATATTTTTTTGGATCCATCGTCGCCAAAGCTTGTTTACTGTAATCTATGAAGCTTTTGGACTTAACTCACTTGCCTTGTGTGTGCTTGTGAGTTTGTTGGTTATGGTTCTGAGAGCTCACACATTCTTTGAATATGTTGGATTTGGAAGCACGATGGAAGCATGATGAATTTTGAAGCTTGGCGAGACACTTTATAAAAGAAGGGTTTTAGGTTGAGCAGGGCAAAGACGGAGTATATGAAGCTTAAATTTAGCAGTGCAAGAAGGACGGATGACTTCGTTATTAAGTTGGGTGATCAAGATATTTCTCGTAGTGAGTGTTTTAAATATCTTGGATCAATAGTTCAAAAAGACGGAGACATTGATAAATATGTGACACGTAGAATCCAAGCAGGTTAGTTGAAGCGGAGAGACGTGTCAAGGATCTTATGTGACCGTAAAGTACCATTAAAACTTAAGGGCAAGTTTTACTGTACTGCAATTAAACCAACGATGCTCTATGGTTCTGAGTGTTGGGCAGTGAATTGTGTACATGAGCAAAAAATGGGAGTTGAAATGAAACTATAAGGAAAAACATGATGTACTTAGGCATTAGTGAGATTATGGCAAAAGATAGGGCACAATGACGACAAAGGATTCATATTGCCGATCCCACTATAGTGGAAAAAAGCTTGAGTGTTGTTGTATTAGTCACCGTACATGCTGCTGGATAGAGTTGGGTAAAAACAAACAAACTTGTATTGGTAAGAAAATGATCATTATTGTAAACAAAAGCTTGTGGAATAAAGCTTGTAACCCATATAATAGGACTAGCATATTCATGTTTTGCCACTAAATGTAGGTGTATGCAAATTAGATATGAACACATGATATCCTTTAACATTTGCATGTTGATGACAAGTTTAGTGGAATAAATCCTGTTACCCATATAATAGGACTAACATATTCATTTTCTGCCATTTAAGTGTTGGCAAAATGAAAATGTTAGATGATTCAAAAAATAATCACGTCTAATTTGCACAATTGTGTATGAATCTTCAGTAGGCATGCATCTTAGGCTTCGTTTGGCACGGCGTTTTCGTCCAGTGCGTTTTCCCCAAACGTTACCCGACAAGATTTTCTCGTTTGTTTTTCCTCCGTTTTTTTGAACCGTCGACGTTTCAGCCCCGTGTCATTTTCCGCATCCCGAACCCCTGCCCCACGCCTCCAGTTCGCAGCGTTTAGGGGGAGGAAATCTCGCCGGGTCACATTGCCGTCGGTGGCTCCGCCGCCGCCTGCCTTCCCGGAGCTCACCGGCGGGGTCGCCGGACCCCGGCGAACCCGCCGGTGGTAGTCCGGCGGTGGCCCTGACGGAGTACCGCCGGACTACCACCGACGGGTTCGTCGTGGTCCGACGACCCCGTCGGTGGGCTCCAGGAAGGCAGGTGGCGGCGGACCACAGCGGAGGCAGGGCCACGTCACGGCGGAGGCATGACGGAGTCAAGGCGGAGGCGGGGAGGAGGGACTGTTTAATTTTTGTATGTTATATAGTTTAAACAATAATATTTATTTATATAAATATAAATATATATATATATATAATTTATAATATATATATATATATATATATAAATTATAATAAATAAAAAAATATATAAATTATAATATATATATTAGAAAAATAATTAAAAAAATTATATAATAAAAAATATTTATAAAACGCCGCCACCGCTGTTTTGCCAAACGGTTCTCTATTCTGAACAGCTCTGCAAACACAAACTACCCAAATAGATCTCCATTTTCAGCAACTAATTTCCAACAGCTCCATTTACAAAGCTGTATTTACAACAACTCCTTTTACAACCGCAACCGCTCTCCCAAATGAAGCCTTACTCTTTAGATTCCTTTGAGATACACATGGTGAATTATTTGTGAACTTTTTTTTTACTGTAATGAATAAACTTCCATAGGAATATGCCATATTGTACCCACATTTCCAGTTATTTTTACCTTTTTTAGCAAATAGATATACTATAGGACTGCCAAATCGACAGTAAATTTTTGGATGTTCTTTTATTATATATGTTTTTTTAATTTGGATGCTCACATAGCTTCTAACACATGCATAAAAGGAACCCAATATGCTTAGCTTGACTGAAGATATTCCTACAATTACACATGTTATACTCTGTACAATTTATGTTATACTTGGCACAAGTTATGCTAGTTGACATCACGATTGGGAATACACTAGGTACTGATGCACACCTACATGGTTCATATGTGGTATGATTGTAAAATCAAGCAAGCATAAAAAAACTATTATGCGCAAAAAGGTTGAGCACCTTGACCAAATTAGGCTTGTTGAAGTAGACATGCATATTGCAATTACACAATAGACTGCATGGTGTCTTAGCGGTGTGGTTAACATACAAATGCTTTCTAGATAATTGTTTGAGTGTTGTGGAATTCAAAACATACACATGGGACAAACACTTATACATGAGGGTGTTCTAATAAATGTTTGGTTAAATACGTGCCTACTGCTTTCACATGCAACATTGTATCAGACTAAATTTGTAGGTTCCATGACATACACAGGTTTGTGGTGAACTTGAGTATGTTTCTTAGTTGTCGTACTGATATTGAAATGTGTGTTTGACACATTGAAAGGCTTCATATGCACATGCATTTTCCTCCTGCTATATCGAGATCAAATTATAGGTTGTGTGATTTAACGTTCATGTTACTGTTTAAAATATAATGTCTTGTTTATCTGCCATATAATTCTCCCATTTAATGGTTTTCTATCTGACTAAACATCCAAGAAGAATAAATACAATACTTAGTGGTTGCTGGAAGCACGTAATCTAAGTATTAATTATAGGTTTGTTAATAATGTTTGTTTCAATAGTAAAGAAGAATGAATAGCTTTCTAAATTATCAAATGACAGATAACATATAATTTAACCACTCTAGATTACCTTAATTTGACTTGTATTATTTTAGTTTTATCGATGTCATAGATAACTTCATTCATAGGATTTATTTTGTGAGGAAATATAATTAGTTCCAATAAAAAAATAAATGAACCACATAACATTGAAATTAGACATCAATTTCCTTCTTATTTCTGTTTAATTATTTAATTTCCTATATCAATTTTATTACTATTTTTTCCCTTCACTTGTTTAGGGCTTGTTTATTTGTTTGATTTTCGTAATTGGATTTATGTAAAGCCTAGGGCTGGCTAAGAGTTCTCTCTTGGGGTTTCTTTTCCTGTCCCCTTCCTTCCTCTCAGTCGCAGAATACCTTAGTTAGGTGCTTAGGAAGTAATATTTGGTCCGAGGATGCAACAAGTGTACACACGTTATGATGAACAGATTGTGTAGGAGGAATCACAGCAGCATCAACGAATTGATGACATCATCAACTCCTTTCATATTTCAATTTAATTAGAAATTTACCCCTCCCTTGTTTAGGGTTATTTATATGTTTGATTTTAAGAGATTCTCATGCTTCGATTTAAGTAATGCTTAGGGATGACCAACAATTCTCTCTTGGAGTTCATTTTCCTCTTTTCCTTCCCCCACTTCTTCCTAACTCAGTGAGTGTGAAACTCTAGACGATGCAACTGTATGGTGTAGTGTTAGGGCATATAAGCTTAATACACTAAAATGACATGTGCAAGGTTAAAGGTTTGGTCCGATAAGGATTTGCAAATAATAATAAAATGTTTAAAAGTTTAGCAATTAGCACAAGTGTTTATAAAAACTTGAAAGAGAGAATAACTTAGGTTCCCTTTTTGATGGAAGCGCTTTCAGTTTAATGCGCAGTTGGAATAAGCCCGGCTAGTCAAGAGCAATCACAAAATAAATGCACTAACAAAGGTTAAAGCCCATGTTTTTTTAGGAGACCTAAGTGGAGAAAAGAAAAAATAAATAAAGATATTGACTAATATTGTATGGTGGAAATGCTAAGAAACGAAATGTGGTTGAGATAAGTGGTTGATAAAATGTTCAAAGAGAAAATAGAGAAAATAGTTGATATGCATAGATTTGATGATAGAGCGTTTGCTATTTAAATATTTATTTGTTAGGATATTGTGAATGTTCTTAGTGGTTAAAGATTGAATTATTTAAGATGATTTCTTTTAATATAATTAATTATGAGGACATTATGAATGTGATTAGTGCTTATGCTTTTCAAGTTATGTTCAATGATAAATTGAAAAATGAGTTTTAGAATGAGAATCCATAACTACAACACATATTCAGTAACCTTTAAAGATATATTGTTAAAAAGAGAATACTGCAGTTCTTTAGTTTACCAAATTTGATATTCTGATGTGGGATAATATGATGAGTTATCTTAACAAGATTTCCATAAATGTTTTAAGAGTCTTGAATTAGATCTTATAAGGAGACTTGATATTGGAATGAGAAGATACAAGAGGCTATTAAGAAAAAAGTAAGGTGTTTTTAAGCAGTAGTAAAAAATAAATAAGACTAAAATAGATATTATTTGATTGTAAGAAAGTTCTAAGTATTGTTAGTTTATATAATATATTTCAAACTAAGGAAGGAGAAAAAGAGAGAAATCTGCTGAGAGTAAAGGAAATAAATCAAGAGACTTTTGATGAAATTAGATGCATTAAACTGAAGATAATATTGTCTTATTTAAAGATGCAGAGATATTAAAAAAAGATGAAAGTACTACACAAAAATTTATTAAAAAAAGTTTTAAGGAATTTGTATCATGAGAACATAGTGAACATAATAATGATGTAGATTGTAGTCCATAAAATGAAATGAAATTAGCGTTGGAGAAGATTTATAAAGTTTGGATATAGACAAAACATGATTTTTTTATTTTCCGAGGATCATCAATTAATTAATTTTGTTTGCTTAAACATTTGATTATTTCACGTTTTAATGACAAAGTAGTGTATTTCCTATGATGCAACCTCTTTAATATCATATGCATGTTTGGATTAGGAAGATGCGTGCTTATTCTTGTTTGATCGGCCCTTTAGAGAATTTTTTATTTTTTTCTACTCCTTTGCACCTTATGTGGGCTGGTTCTTGTAATTGTTTGTTCATGCAAGTCGACTGTTGGTTTCAATTACTATACATTGATGGATCTCATGTGACGATGAGAGGCTTTGCTAACCGACAAAAAATGCGTCAATTTCGTCGGAATCAAGCAAGGAAAGGTCGTCATGTAGAGGTGATGCCCGGTGTTGGGGGTTTGATTATTGCGGCTTGGAAGGGGATTGATCAAGGAAATAGGGTTGACACTTCCTTCTGAAGACATAAAGGGAGTTTTTGTTATGGGCCTACTCGGAGCTGTGGTCGGAGGATGATTGGAGGCGGAGATGAAGGCGGAGGATAGTACGGAGCCGTAACTGCGGCTGTCTAAGCGGGTGTGCTCAAGAGAGAGAGAGAGAGATTCCAAAATATCTTTAGGGTTTAGGAAAATAGTCTTTCTTCATGTATTGATAATCCCTAACACAAGACTCCATGGGTTTATATGAGAATTCTCCCAATGACATGAATGCAAATAACTCAAAAACATAAAACATAGTAGACTCAATTAGACTAATAAAACGAAATGAATCGATTAATACATTTAATACGATACAATTACTTGACTCAATAATAATAAACTAGATAATTGACATATATGATCCATAACATCTCATCCATCCTCGAAATCGATCTCGCCCTCAAGCTTGAATTTCGTGTGGATGACTGAGTCATCTGACATCTTGATCTCTCGCCATAATAGCGCTCAATAGCGTGTTGCGCTGGCGGTGGATTCAGCGAGGAGCGGATGTGCCGTCGGAACAACGGGCAGCAGACATAATGTGTCCGGTGGGGACCGTGGGGTTGTTAGAGCGGCAGTGAACAATAACGATAAGAAGGCCGGAGGAATGACAGTTGGCAGGAACGGATCCGTCGGGGTCTGCAGAGCAGGGGCTAGCGAAGCAAGGGCCGATAAAAGAAGCGACGATGCGACCAGTGAGAGAGACACTGTAGGGACCGGTGGAGCAAGGGCCGATGAGATGGCCGGAGGAACCTATAAGCCAGGGTACGACACAAAAGTTGGCGAGGTGACATCTGCGGGGACTGGCGGCGGCGAAAAAGTAAATTGCGGTGCGAGAACTACTGGCGGCGGGGGTTGCGAGATATGAACATCGACGAGCGGCGGGGCTTCTGCGGTCCGCAGTGGGGACAACGACTGTTGAAGTGGAATCGACAGTGACATGGGCTGTGTCGGAAAGGTGGTTGTCACATCATTAATTTTGTGGGGGGAGTGAGGTCATCTCGTCCTGACGACGTGCCTAAGCGTCTCAAAGTCGTGCCTCATGGATATCATGAAGTTTTGTATGTCCCAGAGAGCAGCCAGAAGATTGGCTGTGCCCCCAATAATTAATTCATGAAGAATTAATTATTAGTTCCGATAAATTTGGAGAGCTGGTGTTGCCCTAATATGCCTGAGCCTGAGACCCGGTTGGTTTGGGCCTCGAAGAAAGGTTGGCGACTTGAGGAGAAAGGCTTGCGCCTCGAAAGGAAAGAGCGGAAACGTGCGGATCCCTTTCTGTTGCTTCCCTTTTTGGCAGAATGGCAGATCAAGCGGCTGGACGTGTGAGTCTCGATACTTGCAGGAGACAAAAATGGTTTGGGGTAGGGCTCGCTGAAAAGCAACGTGCAGGCGACTCGATGGTGTCGACGATCAAAGCATCGACATGCGATCACAGTGGGGAGTGTCGAGTAGCTCCCGTCGAGGGCTTGCGTCGAGCACTTAGAGAAGAGGATCCCGCTAGTTGTTTGCTCACTGGTGGAAGAGGAGCATGCATCCCAGTGGCTGCATCGATGGGGCTCTGTTGTGATGGATTCGTCGTGGATAGCAACGATGCTGGCGGACTGAGAAATCGGCGCCGCTACTGGTGCTCATACACCGGAAGAAGAAGGCACGTCAGCCTCCTTTTTTTCGTCGACGAGCCCACTATTGTTTAATCAGAACGAAGATGACTGCTTGTTATGCGTGCAAAATGAGATGAGCAAGGTGAAAATTGACTAAGCAGAACGGTTTTGTTGTTGCACACGACGACACCGGGGCAGTGTCGATGAAGAAACAACAGAAGATTGAAGGAGATGCAACCGATGTGGATGTTGCGACCGGAGGAGGAAGGATGCCTCTAATACCAAGTTGTTATGGGCCTACTCGGAGCGGTGGCCGGAGGATGACTGGAGGCAGAGATGAAGGCCGAGGATAATACAGAGTCGTAGTCGCGGCTACCTAAGCGGGGCGTGCTCAAGAGAGAAAGTGACGGTGCGCCATGACCGACACACGTATATTCCCACAGGCGGCGGTGATCCGTTGCCCGGATGGTCGATCAGAGTCCGTGGTTGCATCCGGATGGTCGATCCGAGTCAGATTTATACATGACTTTTTATATTTTGAGATGTATTTAGTCCCTGATCGGTCCAGACATTTTGAGCCATCCGATTCGGGTGGTTTGATTTCAGTTTTATTATTTTTGCTATCAGCGGTTTCTTTTAAGGGTTATAAAAGTGCGGCTGGCGGTTTCTTGGAAGCATCGAGAGTTTTGGAGGAAAATTCCAAAACTGTCAGTCATCCTGCTTGGTGCGATGCCAGGTAACATCCGCTCCCCCCCTCCCCCGTCGCTTCCATTCTGTGGCTCTTCCCATCTGAATCTCCCGCGATACCCGTCAACCCCACCCTCCACTTCATCCCAAAATCAACAACTTGCTGCAAGCACGTCCACTTTCTTGTAGCCGATTGACTAGCCCTTCCCTTCATTTCTTCAGTCACCCTCACCCCCTACAACACCCCCGATCAACCCTCCCTATTCCTTAGCCTGCCCTATTCTATCCGTGGACTCCACCCATATTCCCATCCCAAACCGCCCCACCTAAGCCTTCTCCGTGGACTCCACTTTCCAACCCGACAACCCCTTCTAACTTCCCAATTGTTGGACTCTTCCCTCCACTAGCAGCCCCACTCACACCCCTTCCACCCCTCCGCCTGCCACAACCTGGAATGCCCGCCAACAACTGCCACTGCCGCCGCCTGTACATGTACATGTACATTGTGGTTTGTAGTTTTGTTCTCTCATGTTGTTTATTTAGACACTCTAGTATGCTGGATTTCTATATTATGTGCTATTAGTTCCTTCGTTGTGCTACTTGCTGTATTTATTCTGTGTACGCTTATTATAAATTGCACCTCTGTCGAGTTAAGGTTGATAATTGTTTCTCCTTTAATTAATTATCTGAAACTGCGCGTGCCTCTGCTAATTTCTATGATAATTAATTATTTGTTGCAATTTTTGCGGACAACTCTTGCACTTCGTTACACTTCGTCACATTTAAAGTTGCATTTATAGAGTCCACCCTGAGTCAGTGTACCTACCACTACATCGGAAAGCTTCCAAAATCTCTTTAGGGTTTTGGAAAATAGACTTTCTTCGTTCATTTGATAATCCCAAACACAAGACTTCATGGGTTTATATAAGACCCCAAATGGCATGAGTGTAAATAACCCCAAAACATAAAACCTAACAGGCTCGACACGACTAATAAAACAAAATCACTCAACTAATATATTTGTCTCGATACAATACTTGACTCAATAATAATAAAACTAGATAAGTGACATATTGGATCCATAACAGCTTCGTCTTGGAAAGGCTTTGTATAGGATGTTATTTTCACGTTGGGGGACCGGCGGTATCTTTGTAATTAGAGGTTTTAGGGTAGGCTTAATAAAGTTCTTATTAAGAGAGGGGGAGGGTCAAAGGTTCTCCAAGGGTTTCATTTTAATTGTGGGCTCTTTGGTTTTCAATAGGGCTTTGATTAGAATCCTATGTATTCGCCCACCATTAAATACTTATTGAAATTAAATTAAATAATTATAAACTAAAATATTTAATTTCAAAATATATAATAATAAAATAAAATAATTAATTTTATACATTCTTCTAAATGAATTAACTTGCCTTAATTAGCAATTAGCCTAATTTGTTGGACTTCTTCATTCAGGATCTTATTATTCTGTCACATCAATGATCTGTTCGAGCATACCCGAAACATAACATATAACACTAATATGCACGAAAAATAAAAGACATAAACGTGCATGAAAACATGCGCTATGCGAATAAAAATGCCGGGAATAAAAAATAAATACATATGCGACTCAGATTGCATCACAAGTACAAGGAGTGTGGTTGCCGTAGTGTCTCCTACTGAAATCTGCGAAGTCACTTAAAGTGATGAAATTGCCCTGTACGCGCGAGTTGTCACGAGCTGGCTCCTGTCCACTGTTTTACGCCACGACGCTTCTTTTAAGATTTTTCCTCCTTCGATCAAGGTCCGCGTTCACCGCACCAAGGTGTCGAAGCTTAGAAGTCAGCTCACAAAGTTTGTACCGAAATATGACTGAAAATTACTTGCCTCCAACTCTCCAAGTTAGCAAGCACATGCACAAAGTAAACAAAAGAGAGATCAAGAGTCCATACTGTCTATAAAACAAACCACTAGCTACAACATGAAGGTCCCTCCTTTTACCTAGTAGCGTATAAGAACTCCCCTTCCCAAACTAAATGTCGCGCTAGGTTGGGGTGTGGGGTGGGGAAGTAGACTCGAACCAGGAACAAGCGAGTTCGCCCTCATGAACTGGCGACTAAGCCTCACCCCCTTAACCATGGGATGTATCTATAGGCATGTGAGACTGGGGGAGGGGCACCTTGTTGCCAGAGGGTGACTCCCATCTCTTTATGGAACACGATCAAGTCGCCGACGATGTTTCTTTCTTTGAGCGAGTTCTTGTCGAGGCTGAGGTGGGTCGACTACAAGTTGTGTTGTGTCTCCTGTGCGGGACATCTATGTGGACGGTCTTTAGTCGCCAACAGTGCTCTCGATGAATATGGATCGTACAAATATAATCTTTGTTTAAGACGTCAATATCAAGGAAATGTGAATATTCTACTTCTAGTTTTTTTTTTCAAGGAATGAAATATTTTGGAAGAACTTATTGAACAAAACAATAAATGAAAATATTGTTGAATCCCATTTTGATGTAGATGCCCCATGTGAAATATGGCACTAAAGTGTGGAGAAATTAAGGAGAAAAAAATCAATAGGATAAATAAAGGGAATGAATAAAGTAGATGAGAAGAATATTATTGCATGGAATCTTTTTGGAGATTCATGATTTGGTCATCTTTTAGTGAAGTTTCACAGTTATATTTTTATAACACAGTGGTCATATCTGTTTCATAGAAATGATATTCAACAAATTGACAGATCCTGCTTACTTTAAAGATGATGTGTCTTCAATAACAGCTTTTACCTCTTCTTTGACTAGCTCTACTGCTTTGTGAATATTTGTCCTTATTTGGTGCTTACACCTAGATTCAAATACCTATGTTTCTGTCAGTCATGAGTATATGATAAATTATCACTTACCTTCTATTGACTGACCCGCTGACTAGATAGCTTTAACTCGCTCGGTCCATTGAGTAGATATAGGAGGCCTGTTTTACTCATTGGCTAGTAAATGATCATACATGCATAATTTGCAGTCATTTTTTGACTCGGAGCCATCTTTAAGTAATGAGATATCCACAAGATGTTTGTGGGTATATATATCATCCTCTTTTTTTCAGAATGTTAAAATGTACCAAATATTTTTGGATAATTGAATAGAGGCCCCAAAGTAATTGTTTCAGAAGATGATATTATGAGTGTTTAAACTTAGTTAATATTGGACGGTTTAAATGAAAAATATCCACAGTAGTACTATGCAATAAAGAGTATATCAGGGAGATTTAAAGATAAATTTTATAAAACCATAATTACTCCGACATTGCCTTTTGAATTCAAGGCTTCTGCTTTGTAAAAAAAGTTGTTCAACAACAAATCAGGCATGGTGGAAGTGAGATTGGTAAGATGAATATTTGACAAAAGTAGGAAGGCTAAATCAAGAAATTTTTTATATTCATGGAATATGAGTGTCATCTCTTCCTGATAAGATAATGCAATATTTCTCTGTAATGTTACCTGATTGAATAATTGGTATCATGATCCTGTTTGCAGGTTATTGATAAGGTACAGGAAGAATCTAACAAGAGTCGCACAGGTAAAGCTTGTATTTCAATTTTGTTTTGAGAATTTAGGACTTCATCGTTATCTGAATACATGAAAAATCAAATGATGTTATCTAATATCAAAACAAATCTAAGCATGCAAGGCTGTTATAGAAGCCTCATTTCTTTCAAAATTGATTTTTGGTGTTTCTAAATTTATAATGTTCATGTATTTAGCGATAACCCATTTGAATCAAAATTTCATAAACATCTAAAACCAACAAAATATAGGAATAATTACGAAAAACCATTCTTTGATTTTACACAAGCACCGATCCTTCCCCTCTACTTTACTTGTACCAAAAAAATTTCCTGGGGTAATTTTAAAAATTAGAGGGGAGATCCTTGTAATTATGCAAAGTTGGAGGGGAGGTCTAGCCTATGATCTTCATTTTTTCTGAATAGAAAGTTGGATATCTACTTATTCCCATATCCTTTCTTACATGTTTTATGCAGATAGGAAGCCTCCTGGTGTAGGCCGTGGAAGAGGCAGAGGCCGGGAGGATGGCGGCGGCAGACAAGCTAAAGGTATGGGAAGGGGTTCTGAAGATGGAAAAGGCCCTATTGGTGGCCGTGGAAGGGGCATGCCTGGTGGCAGAACTGGTGGGAGAGGTATGATGTTTGTCTTACCTCAATTTTATTTCATTTAATAAACAAATTTTATTGCTCTATGGAGCAATTTTATAAAAAATTCATATAATAGAAGATTTGACACTCTCGTCCTCTCTTTTAAATCTTAACCTGATTAGACCCAGAAGAGCCCAAAGAATAAAATAAGGGCCCCGGACTCAGGCGAGCTGAGTTGGCGAGTAAGGCAGTAGGTGCACACTCGTCCAAATGTGGCGGTCGTCTGATGGGCGGGGCGAGCCGAGTAGTAAGGCCGCACTCGCTCCAAGCTGCAGCGAGGGGGTGGACGAATGCCAGCTTCATCAGGCACTCGCCACTCCGGGCGGGGCGAGTCGGGTGTGGTATTAGCATTCGCTCCAGGCAAGGAGTAGGGGCAGACGAGTGTTAGTTTTAACAGGCACTCGTCGTATAAGGCGAGGTGAGTCTGGAGACAGGTCCTCGTTCGCCCCAAGAGACGAGCCAGAGAAAAGCGAGTGCCAGCTTCATCGGGCACTCGCCTGCCTCAGAGGCTGAGGCCTCATCATTGACAGGTTTTAGGGAGATTTTTGACAGAATTCTATATACCTATTTGTCTGCCAATAGCCTTTCCAAACATCGGAGTTTGGTTGTTGGCATGCCAATTTGGGATGCATTTAGTAAAACCACAAAGCGGGATTCTACTGTGCAGACCAGACTTGGAAAACTATAAATAGATCCTGAAGGGCACCTTTGAGAGTGATCCTTTTTCTGGCTTCCTCTTCCTCTGGTCAATCTTGGTTGGCTTTCAGTGCCCTCCAAAGGTGTACAGCTTCAGCATTCGCTTAGGAGGGGAAGCTCTCTCAGAACTTCCGGGTGAGTGGTGAGACCTCCAAGCTGTAGCCCAGGGTCAGTGCTTGATTCTAAATCTTTAGTCAAGCGATCTTTCTCAGGAGAAGTACGCGCAGGCTGCCCCCTTTTGATCCGAACTCCTATTTGGGCCGAATCTCGGTTTCAACATTTTTGGTGCGTTGAGCGTGGACCGCGGCCTTCACAAGAAAATCCTAAGTAAGTTCCATGGCTGGGGACGAAGGGCAAGGTACCGACCACAGCGACTCGCCACCACCCTTAGCGCTCGCGACGGTCAGGATGTTCGAAGACTTCAAGGGGGAGATCCTGGAGACCATCCACTTTGCATTCGCCGCGCAAGGCGAGTGCTCAACCCCGGCTGTCCAGGTGGTCATGACACCAGGTCTGGGCGAGAACGCCCCAGGAAAGAGGCCTGGAAAGGAGGTGCAGGTGAGGGGTACGAGCGAGATCTCGCAGGGCAAGAATTTTTCCCTAGCCCGACAGGTGTTATCCCGGTCGGCGAGTTGATCACGGGAGTGGAGCATGCAAATCCGGCGAGTGGGGGAAGTCCGTTCTGCGAATTGATATTTTCAGCGTCGGTTTCAGAGGGGTTCAGGGAGCCGGAGATGACGTACTACGCCGACAAGGATTATCCCGTCTAGCACTTACAGTGGTTCGAGGACATGGTCTCCATTAGGCAGATGTCAGACGCGTTCAAATTTCGTCTCTTCGCCATCATTCTGAAGGAGAAAACCAGAGACTAGTTTCACCAGCTCCCAGCGGGGTCGATCTACGGGTTCGAGGATTTGTGCCGAAGTTTCCAGCTATGTTTCTCGACATCCAAGAAGATGAAGAAGAGTGTTGAGTCATTCTTCCTGATTAAGCTAGGGATAGAGGAGTCGCTGACTAGCTATGTGGATAGGTTGCAGGAGGAGATCTTGCTCATTCAAGAGGTGCCAAGATTCACCCTTCAACTTGCATTCGCCGTAGGGGTTACGACAGGGATTCTTCAAGATGAGCTTGAACCAGAAGCCCCCCTTGTCCTTCGAAGAGTTGATGGAAATGGCGGCAAAGAAGATTGAAGGAGAGGCAGCGAAGAAGATTGAAGGAGAGGCGGAAAAGAAGATTGAAGGAGAGGCGGAAAAGAAGATTGAAGGAGAGGCGACAAAGAAGATTGAAGGAGAGGCGACAAAGAAGATTGAAGGAGAGGAGACAAAGAAGATTGAAGGTGAGGCGACAAAGAAGATTGAAGGAGAGGCGACAAAGAAGATTGAAGGAGAGGCGGCGAACCCGACGTTCGCAAAAGCAAGGCTGAGTGACTCAGAGTCGAGGGAGCAAGGAGGTTCCAAGCAACATGAGGGAAGGAGGAGAGATGAGCCAAGGGCCCAAGGATATCAGGAGCCAGTGTGGAGACACCAGGGGGGCGCCCAGGGTCAAGGAAGAGAGTTTGCCCAAGGAGGGGAAAACTTCCATGGAGGACAGGGGAGGTTCAACCCCCAGGGATGGAGACAGGGCCCTAGGCCACTCCTACCCCCGCCACAGCAAGCAATGACAATCGGCCGAGGAAGAGGAGCAGGAGGAAGAAGCAGTAACTAGCCCGTGGAGGGGCGAAGAGAGGAGGTGGCGTTGCCTTACTGTGACTACCATCAGGAGGAAGGTCACACAACTGCCACCTGCCCGGAGTTTCTAGAAGTCAGGGGGCGAGAGGCCCGAGAGAACAGCAGCCGCCCGTGCAGATTGAGGAGGTGACTTGAGGTGCGGAGTAAGAGGACCGATGCGTGGATATAGCCGACGTAGGGATCCAAGGAGGGATCATAGTGATCCACGAAGGAGTGAGAATCGAGGCTTCCCGTAAGGCGAGCCTCCATACCATCTATCGGCGGAGTGTTGCTTCAACGTCTCAAACCCCACCTCAAAGGAGAAGATCACCTTCTTCTGGAAGAATATGCCAGATCACGGGGATCCGTTCTGGGATGCACTAGTGATATAGACAACCATCAAGAACTTTTCTGTCTCGCGGATCCTCTTCGACAACGGGAGCTCGGTCAACGTCATCTTTAAGAAAGCGTTCGACAAAATGAAGGTGGAGTCGAGAAGAGTGCTGGCCTCGGACGGGCCGCTGTTGGGTTCTCCGGGGAGAGAAAGGAGGTGGAAGGGGGAGTCAGACTTCATGTGACCTTGGGGGATCAGTCCCGGAACTGTCAGAGAGAAAGGAGCTTTCAGAGGTCTCTAGTTTTTTCTTGAGACCTGAGACCTCCTTCGACGCGAGTTCCCGCAAACCGTTGACCTCGACAAGGGTCCGATCGAGGTAGTTGCCGCTACGTGCCATCATACGAGCGAGCTCAAGAGCACAGAGCTGGGCTCGCATACTCTCATGCGCTATCATCCGCGTATTCGCGTCATCAAAGAATGCGACATCCTCCCGCCCGTAGAGCCCGAAGGCGTGAGCATATGCCTTGCCGCTAGTAGTCTCTTGCTCTTGCCAGGACGGGAGAAGAGTGGAGATGGTAGCCTTGTTGGCCTCTCGGTCCCAGAACAGTAGGGGCTCGCCGGCTTCGTCCCACTTCTCGCCGAGACCGAAGTTTCGGTGCCCCTTCGACACTGCCTTCTCGTCGGCCTCCTTCTCCGGCACGACCGAGGTTCCCGCGAGTTCGTTGGCAATCTCGCTCATGGTCTCGCGCATGACCGGGGGCATCTCTGGCAGGGTTCCCGCAACTTGTTTCCCTTTGGCAAGGACCCTGGTTTTTGGATTCTTGAGAGCCGGTTGGGAAGGGTGCGAGTCACGATCAGCGGGATCGACCCGTTTTTTCTCCCTCATGGGCCCGAAGGAGGTGCCCGATTTGTCTCAACATGCAGCTGCCGCGGCCTTAATATGTGCGAGATCGGTAGAGGCGACCCTATGTTAGGTTTGGCCTAACTCAACCTGAAAAACCAGCTCTACAGGTGAGGGTTGCCTCGCCATATAAACAGATCAGAACAAAGTTGATAGGCGGTGTGGGACTATTATTAACATCCCCCCTCTCCCATAGCATGGATTGACCGGACAGAACCGGGATACATAACTCATGGGGGGTCCGAACGGAACTGGACAGAAACTGGATTGAACCTTCCTCTGATATCATGTTGAACCTCCGCACCTTTTTTTCCACTCCAAAACCCGGGTCTTGGGTTGGAGGGGCGGGGCTAATATAAGGACGAGTGGACCGTCTGGGTAGGCGGTGTGGGACTAATCGAGCATGCCTATTTTTGGTTCATGCTGAACATCCAACACGCCCCCTCAGCGTGAACCTCCCTCTGATACCATGTTCAAAAGGGTTCAGCCTAACCAGGTCTGCAGACCATGCCCCCCAACCCCTCTCCATCCATGCACCCCAACCCCTCTGATACCATGTTGAACCTCCGCACCCTTTTTTCCACTCCAAAACCCGGGTCCAGGGTTGAAGGTGCGGGGCTAATATAAGTATAAGCGGACCGTCATGGTAGGCGGTGTGGGACTAATCTCAACATGCCAACCTTGGGTTCATGCTGGATCGTCCAACACGCCCCCTCAGCTTGAACCTCCCTCTGATACCATGTTAGGTTTGGCCTAACTCAACCTGAAAAACCGGCTCTACAGGTGAGGGTTGCCTCGCCATATAAACAGATCAGAACAGAGTTGATAGGCGGTGTGGGACTATTATTAACACCCTAGCATTCACGTGCGGCGGATGCAGGGGAAGATTTCGCTCCCCTGCAGTTGGTTCAATGTTAGACGCAAAAATAACTAAAGAGGGGAGGAAGTGAAGTCCAGGGGGAAGGCGAGCCGAAGGTACCTGTTCCGGGGAGGACGGGGAGGAGCGAGTCGACGTTCCTCCTCAGGAATGTAACCTCGAAGTTCTTGCCGACAAAGAATTTGAAGAGGTTGGCCAGAGGACTTGGCGCATCTCTTGGCCAGAGCGGCAGTCGCAGCCACACCTCGAAGTGTGAGATGGGGATCGCGAGTTCATCGGGAAGAAGTCGTCGATCGATTCAAACTCTCCCGGGCGGCGAGCGACAAACCTATTCCGCCGCAACCGGGAGGTACTCGCCCTCCGTAAGGTTGCAGTGGACAAATTACACCAAGCTTTTTGGTGTGATGAAATGTTTAGTAATACTAAGGTTTTTGGTGTCATGATTGATATATTTGGTAATACCTAAAATGCCTCTCTCCCAAATCATGTAATAACAATACGGTCCTCAGCCTTGACTTTGAAGGATAAATCTACATGAAGTAATGTTATTTCTTAATTTGACTATCTTCCCAAAGTTTAATAAAATTTTAGTATGTGCAACTGCTTATTTATTCTTTTTATTTCTTAATCCACCAACTTGATGCAAAAACAAGTTTTTCAAATTTCTTCATAAACAGTGGCTGAGTATGTAAATAAATAAAATAAATTGGAACAAAATGAAAGAAAAACTGAAGTAAAAAAGAAACATGGAAATAAAAACAAGTTTACGCATGGGAGGAAACCACGCGGCTGTTGAAGATACTATCTTCGTCTCACATTGAAACGTGCCTTATTTTATTTCCTCCATCGAAAATTGCTAATCCCTGTGCATATTTATGTGATAAACAGGCGGAGGAGGGCGCGGACGAGGTTGATGAAGGCCGGCCTTCCACAGAGAAAACACTTATATATATATATTTTAATGGTTGGCTTTCTCTCTCCCTCCCTCAGCCCCATGATCATGTTTTCTGGTCTGTAATGTTTATTCTGATATAAACATTTGAGTCAGGAGTGCAAAGTTTATGTCCTAATGTCATCCAATGTGTCACATCAGGATCAAGTGTTCATAAGATGACATAGAGACCCAACATTCATTCCATTGGTATGGTCTGAGAGAGAGATTAGGGCAGCTGCGCCCGATACTTGGCAATTTTCTCGGCCCGGTCTCGGCCCGGTGGAAACCACTTTGACGAAGAGCCGCAGGATGTCTTATGCTGTGGTTGGTTAGAGTTGTGTCTTGTTCCCTGATCATATAAATATACCAGATCTATTGATACTTACACATGTGATACCTGACTTGAATTTTCTTAGTTTACTAGAAATTCAGTAATTTTTTCCCTTCTTCTTTGTAGTTTGTTATTTGTTAACATATTAAACCGGTCCTGAAACTTTGAAGTTACTTTTTTTGAAAAATGTCCTAAATCTTTCCACCGGGCCGAGCAAATTGCCAAGTATCGGGCGCAGGTGCCTTAATCTTTCTCTCTCTCAGACCATACCAATGGAATTAATGCTGGGTTTCTATGTCATCTAGGGCTTTTGGTGGTTGGCACCTCTGTTTGTGTCACAACATATTCTCTCCTTTTATATATTATCAAATGCTATATATATATTGATGTTTATAAGAGCAGGTGTTATTTTTACTGCTTGTGAATGTTTCTTCCCTAGCTTTAGAGAGAGGATGATACATTTTAGTATGTTTATGCAATTCATGCATAATTTGCGATGTCTACTTGGCTTTTATTTTTTCAAAAGTAAAATATTGTACATTTGAAACCTGAACCTCATCAGTGTCTCGGGTCTGATCAGGCCGGTTGTGTGTGAACCAAGTCAGAGAGTGGGTGACCAACCGACCGCCCATTAGGCTTGGAAGGTTCATATGGTCGGAGGAGGATGCTAGTGATGACCCTCCAATTTCAAGTCTTATTGGGAAGCGCCCACTTGCTCGAGGACGACTTGATGATGATCTCGGATAAAAATATATATTAGGCGTTCCAATGTGCAGAGGCGGTCCGAGGAAGTCACGTCGGTGATGCAGTTCATACGCGCGCACATGTGTCGCATGGGAGTGTGCGCATGGCAAAATGGAAATCAAGAGTTTCAATAGGCATGAACAAGGTTTTTCGCACAAATCATTTGTCGAGAAAGCGGAACATTTAGCACACTTCTATCGTTTGCCCGCATCTGTGTCGATTGAACTTGTTAGCCTACTTATGTGTATCCTGATTTGTTTTTGTTTTGTTGCCTTTACCTATTTTTTCAAATATTTTATTTAAACTTGCTAGTCCGAGTATACTTTTATTTACTTTTTATGAGGGGTGTCCTCACGCTGGACATGGAGGGGATGCGAGCGGCATGAGTATCGTTGAGCACGGGCAAAAAATGTGTGACCAAAAGCAATCAAACAAGTCTGTGTGCACAGTTAACAAAAACAAAACAAAGCTTCAACTCCTGAAGGAGAAAATTCAGGACAACATAGCATTTTTGTTCCATTTGGGCGTCCAAATGCTTTCAAAACTAAAGGAAATAAATAATGTTAATAACTAAATGCAGTTTTAGTTTGATTATATGTAGATCATGTATTTGAAAATGGCTACTTGCATGCCAATTCTTGAACGGGTTCACATATTTTATGGGTTTAGGTTTTGAATCCGGATCTTCTGGAGTTTGTGCGGGAACTCCAGGGTGGAGTTAGCGAAATCTTGCTCGTCCGATTGAAATCCAACGGGCGAGTATTTTACATTTTTTAATATTGTAACTTTTTTTTTGTCTTTTAGTGCGCGAGAAGTCCAGCTGTTGGATTGGAGTGTGGGGTTTTCACGCTGTAGGATTGAACTCCACCATGGAGTTCCCGCACGAACTCTAGAGGATTCGGATCCTTTTATATAATATATGCCCGCTGGGGGTGGGCGAAGCCCGGTCGCCCACCCCCGCGATTGGGTACTGTCGCGCAGGGCACGAGGGCCGGAGGCTCGTGCCTGTCACTCATAGTTATATAAAAATCTATATTATAACATTATATGATTTGATATGTTTTGCATTAAATATCAAATCATGTGTTTCTCTTCCGTTTGATTCAGCTGGACAATTTGATTCTTATTTTCACATTTGGTCTTTTTTTTATATGCTTGATTAAAGTTGGGTTAATTTCGAGTCGAGTTCGAGTGATTTGAGCTTGAATTTGAAAATTGAGTAAAACTTGGCTTGAAATCGAAATTATTTTGAATCGAGTCTGTTCAACTCAAAATTGCTCAATTCAAAATCAGTTTGAAATGGAATAAAGTTGAAGCAATTTTATTTATTACGAGTGGACTCAAAATTTAATTGAGTAAATGAAAAGGCTTTTATAACTTTAATCCTTTAATTTTGGGCTTGAATTTAGTGTTTTAAAATTTAAAATAATAGTAGGTTAAAAATTAAAATTGCATAATGTTTTGATCAATTAAAGTGACACCAATATCAATTCGAGTTAATTTGAATCATGTTTCGCTATTCAGGGCAGACATGAAATCAACTCCAAAATATGATTTGGATAAAATTGAATCGACTCAAAATCTCAAATTAGTAATAGTTTTTTGGCACTTTGCACTTCCGAATAGCTTTATTTTGACACTTTGCGTCACAAATTTTTTAAATTGGCACTTTGCACGTCTGAATTACAGATTTCTGACACTTTGAACCTTAAGGGTGAAATTTTAGAGGTATTTAGGTCGCGACACTATTCAAAATGCTTATTTTGGCCCTTTGCAAATAACCATAATAAGATAGTTTGAGGCGCAAAGTGTCAAAATGAGTATTTTGGCGGCTGCCCGGACCTAAATACTCCTAAAATTTCAATATTGAGGCGCAAAATGTCAAAAATTTATAATTCAAGGATGCAAAGTATCAAAAATTCAAAATGCAAGTACCAAAATAGAATAATTTGAGGATGCAAAATATCAAAAAAAAAACCGAAATTATAATCGTGTCTGATTCAACAACCCTAAACTTAACTAAGACTCTATTTGTTTGGGCGTTTCGCTGCTCCGTTTTGGGCAAACGCCGCCGGAAGGAGGGTAAACAAATGAACCTCCAACGACGTTTGCTCCGTTTCCACCCGCCCACCTCGAGAAATGCCCCAAAAAGCTCCGTTTGGAGCAGCCACCTCCCCCCTCCGGTTCAAACACTCCGTTTCCACCCGCCAGATCAACCCGCCACCGCCGAACCAAATGAAGCCTAAAATGACACAAATTTTGTCGGACACTTTCACCTCGTTAAACAAGTGGTAACATAAGTCCATATCAATAAATCATTAAAGCTTAGGCTTAGTTTGGTTTGACGTTTTGCTTCGGCGGAGGGGACTTTTGGAACCAGAGGGGTCAGACCGTTGTTGGAATTCTTCCGTTTTCCTCCATTTTACAGAAAGCAGGTGCAAACGGAGCAAACGCCGCACGGCAACGTTTGGCTCAAACAAGAAGCTCCAAACACTGCTCCAGCGACGCATTTACTAGCTTCTCAAATCGTCGTCCCACTTGGGCTTTCTCGTATCCCCGGACTCTCCTCAAACCCTAACTAGCGCAATCCTCTCTCCCCCGCCTCTCGATTCAAAATCAATTTCAAAACTTGATTACTCCCTCGCTCCGGTCCTCCGCCGTGCCGCCATAGCTCTGTCGATGGCGCCGCGCCCGGTATTCCGCCGCTGCTGATGATCAAGAGGCGAAAATGGGCGCATTGACTGACCATCGGAAACGCAGCTCCGCCGACCACCGCCTTCCCCTTTCTCCGCTCTTCTCTTCTGCCGCAAAGAAACCCTGCGTCGCTGCCCCTAATTCTACCCCCTCGGCCCCGGCCATGCCGTCGTCCTTCCCCACTATGCCCAAAACCCCTCAGCCTTCTCCTCATCCCCGCTTCATCCACGCCCCGCAACGCAATATCCGCGCCTTCGGTCTCGGATCCTCCTCCATTCAGAGATGGAGACCCTGGAAGGCGGCCTCTGCGGCGGTGAATTCCTTCTCGCGGGACTTTCAAAGAAAGCCAGATGAGGGGCTTGCCCTTCATGACTACAAAAAGCTGGTAGAGGAGCATTTGGTGTCTCCCAGTGCTGATGAGGTTAAGGCCAAGGCTGTTAGCCCGAAATCGTACCTTCCCGAATTGAAGGAGGCAGGGTTCTTCATTCCTTCAGAGGTTCCTAATCTGGTTGTTGAGGATACAAGAAGCGGGGCTTTGGAGTCGAACCTGGTGTCAAAGGAGAGGATCTTGGAGAGGAGTCGGCCTCTGTACAAGGAGTTGTATGAGAAGGCAAACAAGCATGATGCCATGTTAAATGAGTTGTCTTTTTCAGTGAAACTGTACCAGCAGAAGGCAATTGGTTTCCGGAATGTGGGGGAGGTCTTGAGGAAGAGGCTGGAGAAGCCAAAGGAGGTATTTTTTTAGGCCTAATTTTATTAGGGCTTAAGCCTTCTTCACTTGTGCATTTTGGTGCTTTACATCCCTCTTTATTCATGTGTAATGGTTTAGATTTTTTGGCCCTATTCTTGATGCACAGTGTTATAAGACAAACAAAAGTCGTATATATGTGTATGTGACGCACCTCGTTGTTAGGGTAGATAAAGGGGCGAAGCGATAGGCGCGAAGCGTGTTTTCTTGTTGGTTCCTATGGAGGTACATTGCAGGGGTAGAACTAGGATTTCTGCTCTACCCATGCACAATAAATTAAAATTTAAAAATAAATTTTGGAAATAATGCATTTTTTTTTTGCTTTTAGACAAGTGATAAAAGACACAATTTACAATTTTTTTAAAAAACAACTTAGAATTGGAAAAAGAACTTGAAAATTTTAAACCTAAGCAATTGCAAATATACAAGTCAGCAATGAATTAACTTGTAACATCAGATGAAAAACTATATCTAAATCATTGCAAGACAAAATCTTTGTGAGAAAGTTCAAAACAACCAACAATGAATCACACTCAAGCTTAGAGAAGAAAAATGGAGCTATATTGAAATTAAAATGATAGTGTTCTTTGAAACAGATAACCCCAGCAAAATTTCTGGAGAAGGGGGTTTTGTCCTAACCTGAAATTTCACTTATTTGTGATTTTCACTGATGTCAATCCCACAAAGAGCGGTTATACTAGAACCTATATTATTAATGGCGCGCCTCAGGCGTGCCTAAGGTTCTAGGCTCATCAGGATCAGAGGTTTGCACCTTTGTGCGACTTATTTGTGCCTTTAGAATATAAAAAATGTATCTGAGTGAATTTTTTATTGTAAATTTTTTTCTTCAAAAATTAAGAAAATAACAATTTCACGAACTCAATAAATTTTTTATTGATTTAGTGTTTGTGAAAAATAATTGTGCGTTGAGGCCTAGATATGATATAAGTAACCACATTGATTCTATTTCTTAAGAGATATAAACGATAGTAATTGTAGAGAAGTACACGATCAGAGAAAGAAAACCAGTAAAACCTTGTATATCCTCTTTTCAGTATGAAATTACATGTGTGAGTACAAATATATAGGGAGGGAGAGAGAGATCTCTATTACATGATGTGTGACTAAACATCCTAGGTTGTTAAGAGGCTAAACGGGCCTTTACTAATGGGCCTTTACATATATCATTCAACACTCCCCCACAAGCTGGAGCGTACAAATCGTAGGCACCGAGCTTGGACAAGAACTGATAGTACAGAGGTCGTGGTAAGGCCTTGGTGAGGATGTCAACAACTTGCTCGGTAGCTGGAACATGCATTAAATCTACCTTCTTTAATTTAACCTTTTCTCGAATGAAATGACAATCAACCTCAATGTTCTTCGTTCGTTCATGAAAAATAGGATTTTTGGCAATATGTATGACAGCCTGACTGTCACAACATAGAGTGGCCGGTGCAAAAAGCTTGACTTCTAAATCATCAAGGAGACCCTCAAGCCAAGTGAGATCAGACACAACAGCTGCCATTGAGCGATACTCGGCCTCAGCGGATGAACGAGCAACAACATACTGTTTATTGCTACGCCAAGTAATGAGATGTCCTCCAAAATAAGTGCAGTATCTACTTGTGGAGCGACGATCATCCAATGAATCAACATAATCAGCGTCACAATAAGCACTCAGAGATAAGAGAGATGAAGAGGGCTTGTATACAAGTCCCTGTCCAGGAGCGTAACATAAAACCTTGTATATCCTCTTTTCAGTATGAAATTACATGTGTGAGTACAAATATATAGGGAGGGAGAGAGAGATCTCTATTACATGATGTGTGACTAAACATCCTAGGTTGTTAAGAGGCTAAACGGGCCTTTACTAATGGGCCTTTACATATATCATTCAACACTCCCCCACAAGCTGGAGCGTACAAATCGTAGGCACCGAGCTTGGACAAGAACTGATAGTACAGAGGTCGTGGTAAGGCCTTGGTGAGGATGTCAGCAACTTGCTCGGTAGCTGGAACATGCATTAAATCTACCTTCTTTAATTTAACCTTTTCTCGAATGAAATGACAATCAACCTCAATGTTCTTCGTTCGTTCATGAAAAACAGGATTTTTGGCAATATGTATGACAGCCTGACTGTCACAACATAGAGTGGCCGGTGCAAAAAGCATGACTTCTAAATCATCAAGGAGACCCTCAAGCCAAGTGAGATCAGACACAACAGCTGCCATTGAACGATACTCGGCCTCAGCGGATGAACGGGCAACAACATACTGTTTATTGCTACGCCAAGTAATGAGATGTCCTCCAAAATAAGTGCATTATCTACTTGTGGAGCGACGATCATCCAATGAATCAACATAATCAGCGTCACAATAAGCACTCAGAGATAAGAGAGATGAAGATGGCTTGTATACAAGTCCCTGTCCAGGAGCGTAACATAAAACCTTGTATATCCTCTTTTCAGTATGAAATTACATGTGTGAGTACAAATATATAGGGAGGGAGAGAGAGATCTCTATTACATGATGTGTGACTAAACATCCTAGGTTGTTAAGAGGCTAAACGGGCCTTTACTAATGGGCCTTTACATATATCATTCAACACTCCCCCACAAGCTGGAGCGTACAAATCGTAGGCACCGAGCTTGGACAAGAACTGATAGTACAGAGGTCGTGGTAAGGCCTTGGTGAGGATGTCAGCAACTTGCTCGGTAGCTGGAACATGCATTAAATCTACCTTCTTTAATTTAACCTTTTCTCGAATGAAATGACAATCAACCTCAATGTTCTTCGTTCGTTCATGAAAAACAGGATTTTTGGCAATATGTATGACAGCCTGACTGTCACAACATAGAGTGGTCGGTGCAAAAAGCTTGACTTCTAAATCATCAAGGAGACCCTCAAGCCAAGTGAGATCAGACACAACAGCTGCCATTGAACGATACTCGGCCTCAGCGGATGAACGGGCAACAACATACTGTTTATTGCTACGCCAAGTAATGAGATGTCCTCCAAAATAAGTGCAGTATCTACTTGTGGAGCGACGATCATCCAATGAATCAACATAATCAGCGTCACAATAAGCACTCAAAGATAAGAGAGATGAAGAGGGCTTGTATACAAGTCCCTGTCCAGGAGCGTAACATAAAACCTTGTATATCCTCTTTTCAGTATGAAATTACATGTGTGAGTACAAATATATAGGGAGGGAGAGAGAGATCTCTATTACATGATGTGTGACTAAACATCCTAGGTTGTTAAGAGGCTAAACGGGCCTTTACTAATGGGCCTTTACATATATCATTCAACACTCCCCCACAAGCTGGAGCGTACAAATCGTAGGCACCGAGCTTGGACAAGAACTGATAGTACAGAGGTCGTGGTAAGGCCTTGGTGAGGATGTCAGCAACTTGCTCGGTAGCTGGAACATGCATTAAATCTACCTTCTTTAATTTAACCTTTTCTCGAATGAAATGACAATCAACCTCAATGTTCTTCGTTCGTTCTTGAAAAACAGGATTTTTGACAATATGTATGACAGCCTGACTGTCACAACATAGAGTGGTCGGTGCAAAAAGCTTGACTTCTAAATCATCAAGGAGACCCTCAAGCCAAGTGAGATCAGACACAACAGCTGCCATTGAACGATACTCGGCCTCAGCGGATGAACGGGCAACAACATACTGTTTATTGCTACGCCAAGTAATGAGATGTCCTCCAAAATAAGTGCAGTATCTACTTGTGGAGCGACGATCATCCAATGAATCAACATAATCAGCGTCACAATAAGCACTCAAAGATAAGAGAGATGAAGAGGGCTTGTATACAAGTCCCTGTCCAGGAGCAGTCTTCAAGTATCGAAGAATGTGCTCAATTGCCTGGAGATGGGAGATACGCGGCTCATGCATAAATCGACTGACAACCCCAACCGCAAATGATATATCAGGTCTCGTAACTGTGAGATATATCAGTTTTCCCACAAGAAGACGATAATACTCAGGGTTTGGAAGGAGTAGATCAGAGTCTGACGCATGAGCACAAAGCTTGTGATTACTATCCATGTGAGTGTCGGCGGTTTTGCATCTAGAGTAGCCCGCATCATGCAGCAAGTCAAGACGGTACTTCCTTTGAGATAATACCAGTCCATCAGGTCGCGGAGCCACCTCGAGACCAAGAAAGTAACGAAGGCTTCCCAGGTCCTTTGTTTGATACACAGTTGCTAGATGTTGTTTGATCATGTGTATTCCTGTAAGGTCATCTCCCGTAATCAAAATATCATCAACATATACCAAGAGAATCACTGTGTCTGTTGGACGATGCCGAGTGAACAATGAGAAGTCGGCTGAACTCCGAGTGAACCCAACCGCACTAACAGTCTGACTGAATTTGTCAAACCATGCCCGAGACGACTGTTTGAGACCATAAAGTGACTTCTTCAGACAACAGACGAGAGACTCCCCCGTGGTCTCAAACCCGGGTGGTTGTTGCATATAGACGGTTTCCTGCAAATCCCCATTAAGAAACACATTTTTGACATCCAATTGGTGCAACTGCCAATGCCGATGAACAACGAGGGAGATCAACACACGAACAATATTCAGTTTGACAACTGGAGAAAAGGTCTCATCATAATCTAGACCTTGTTGTTGAGTAAAACCACGAGCCACCAACCGAGCTTTCAAACGTTGAACCGTCCCATCTGGGCCTTGTTTGAGGGAAAATACCCACTTACAACCCACGCAAGTCTGTCCAGAAGGAAGAGGGACAAGATCCCAAGTGTGGTTTGCCCAAAGAGCAGACATTTCCTCGTCCATAGCCGCTCGTCATCCCGGATGTTGGAGAGCCTCTTGCACATAAATAGGGATTGTAATAGAGGATAAAGAAAGAGCAAAATGATGAAGTTCCGGAGAGAGGCGGTGGAAGGAGACATAATTCGTCAGTGGGTGTGCAGTAGAAGTAGTTGCCGGATCTGTAGGCTGCAAAATATCATCAGAGGAGGGCATCTCCTCTCTGATAGTGAAGGAAGAAGGGCGATGAGTATACACACGAGTAATAGGTGGTTTGTGAGGAAGAGGCGCAGTAAGAGGAGGTGAGTTTGGTGGGAGTGGTGTAGGAAGGAGAGGCGGTAGGTTGGGAGTAACGGGGACAACAAGCCGCGGAAGGAGTGGCGGAAGGAGAGAACTAGTGGGAGGAGAATGATATGGCTGATCTTCGAGAAAGGTGACATCAGCAGAAGTAACAACCTTGTGATCTTTAGGAGAGAAGCAGACATAACCCTTCTGAGTATGAGAGTAACCAACAAACATATATTTCGTGGCACGTGGAGCGAGCTTGTCTGTGGACGGGCAAAGATTATGAACATAACACACACAACCAAACACGCAAGGAGGGAGTGAAAAAGGAGGTGTGGAAGGAAAGAGAAGGTTGAAGGGAACCACAAAGTTGAGAACAGAGGAAGACATGCGGTTAATAAGAGAACACGCAGTAGAAACCGCGAAATTCCAGTATTTCTTGGGAACATGCATTTGAAACATGAGAGAACGGGTAACCTCAAGGAGGTGGCGATTCTTGCTTTCAGCAATGCCATTTTGCTGGGGCGTATATGCACATGATGTTTGGTGGATGATGCCAAACTCAGGACATAGGTTTGTGAACGCATGACTAGTGTACTCACGAGCATTGTCAGAACGAAGAATTTTCATTGTAGTGGAGAACTGGTTGCGAGTTTCAGTGATAAAGGCACGAAAAACACCCGGTAGGTCAATGCGATCACGAAGAAGATACAGCCATGTCACCCGATGTTTTTGTATGGTCCCCAGATATCAGAGTGAACAAGATCAAAGGGAGAAACACTTCGAGTGGGATGAGGCGAGAACGTAGACCGATGATGTTTTCCATAGATACATGACTCACAAAGCAAGGTTGTCAGGATCGAGATCCTAGATGAGATCGTTTTGAGGTAGGATCGGATCAGATATTAAGGTCGGATCGAGGATCGCTTTACAAAATCGGGATCGATTTACAAAATCTGGATCCTGCGATCCTACGATCCGGATCGCGATCCTGACAACCTTGCTCAAAAGTGAATTCCCGGATGGAGACATCAGGAAGAGCTTTACGGAGTATGTTTAAAGGAGGGTGTCCTAGATGGCAATGCCACTCAGAAGAGCTAACAGAGGACAGAACCGTCGGAGGTGAGGTGTTAAGCATGTAGAGATCATTCGAGAGATGCCCTTGTCCAATGATAGACTGCTTCTTGCGATCCTGCACAACACAAGAAGTGGAAGAGAATGTTACGGAGCAATCAAGATCGTGAGTAAGATGACTAATAGAGAAAAGGTTGAAAGAAGAGTCCGGAACATGAAGAACAGAGCTGTGATGGAGGGAGTAATGTGAATGTCGGCGGAGCCAGAGACAGGAATGGTGTCCCCACTTGCAACAGTAATAGATTTGGGATGCACCGAGTCCAAGTAGCGAGATGGCTGCTGTGAGGTAATATGGTGGGAGACCCCTAAATCCAAGATCCAGGACGAACTATGGGCAAGACATGAAAACACACCACCAGAGATGGAAACCACAGAGCTTGAAGAATGATCGAATATCCCTTGAAGTTGCTGGATTTGGAGGTGCAAGTCAGCAATGTCTTTCGTAAGGCTCTGTGTAGACGAATGGGCAGTCATGAGCAAAGAAGACCGGCTAAGAAAACAACCCGCAGCGACAAAGAGCAACCTGTGCGGCGGTGCCAAGTCCGTAACGGTCACGGTGGCAACACCAGCGGCCAGAGGGCCACAACCAGAAAACGGAGCCCACAACGGTTAGAGAAGATCGCAGCGGACAGAGGCAGAACCTGGCACAAGATAGGCTAAAGAACAGTCCGCGCGGTTAGAGAGGAGAAGCCGCCCCATCTAGAGAACAGGAGAAGCCGCACGATCACGATGACAACACACCAGCGACAAGGAAGATGCTGCGACCAACATGCGGAGCCCGCGGCAGAAAGGAGAAGCCGTAGCGATTAGAGAAGTCGCAGCGACCAAGCAACGAAGAAATCGCACGAGAAGACCGCACGGTCACGGTGAAAACACACCAACGACAAGGAAAGAAGCCACGACCAAGATGCAGAGCGATTAGAGAGAGGAGGCAATCCCAGTGGTAAGAGACCAATCCTCATCGACAAGGAAGAAGCCCGTGCGACAAGCACCCCGTACGATCACAGTAGCAAGACAAATAAGCAGACAGACCGCGCGGTAAAACAGGAGCGCCGCACTAGTCGCACTATGCGCCCAGAACACGCGACTAGATAGAGCCGCACGGCGAAGAGCAGAAGACGCCGAGTCCGCGCGACAAGACAAGTCCGCGGTGAGAAGATTAGGTCGAAGCAGCAATACCAACGGGCTGACCGCGTGACCAAGAGGAACAACCCACCACGCAGCCAAGCAGCAAGAGAGAAGTCGTAACGGGAAGACTGCGCGACGAGTTGCCAGCAGACCGCGCGACAAGAAGTCGTGCGAGTAGAAGAGAGAAGCAGACCGCGCGGGTAGACCAAGGAAGTTACAGACAGCAAAAGCGAGAAGAGAGGAGCTTGGCAGAGAGGCAAGAAGAGCTAGTGCAGCGGTCAAGGGACAGTCCACAACACTAGTAAGACGCGGGAAACCGAGAGGTCGCACGGGTAGGAAGAGAAGTCCGCGCGAGGAGGAGGGACCCACCGTGCGGGAGCGGAAGATGGTTATAAAAAAGCCAGGTGAGAGATGAATGGGGAGTGGTTCCACGGAAGGATAAGAGAGCGGAAAGTCGTGAGAAGCTGCGGAGGAGAAGCCGTGCGGATAGGGGGAGAAGCCGCGCGGTAAGCCGCAGACACTTACGGTTAAAAAAGAGAGAAGGCTGCGAGAAGCAGCAAAGGAGACGAGCGGATAGGAGGAGAAGCCGCGCGGGAAACCGCAGACACTGGCGGTTAAAAAAAAATTATCCGCCAGAAGTAGGACCATATCCCTCTGATACCATGTAGAGAAGTACACGATCAGAGAAGGAGAATCAGTAAAATCTTGTATATCCTTTTTTCAGTATGAAATTACATGTGTGAGTACAAATATATAAGGAGAGTGAGTGTGAGAGAGATCTCTATTACATGATGTGGGACTAAACATCCTAGGTAGTTAAGAGGCTAAACGGACCTTTACTAATGGGCCTTTACTAATGAGTCTTTACATATATCATTCAACAGTAATGAATGATTAATTAGTAGAGTAGATGAAAAATTTCATCGAGAAGCTAAAATGATGTTTGATGCTGATTATTTAAAATGGATGTGGTTGCGCCTTGCCTTCGTCAGTCGCACGCCTGTGCCTTGAGCCTTGCGCTTTGGGCCTAGGCTCCAAGACCCCTTTGCGCCTTTAATAACTAAGACTAGAACTTGAGGTCGCAGGAGACATCCTTGATAGGAAAAGGTGGTTGTTGCTGCATGCAAGAGTGAGACACATCTAAACAGGTGAAGAATGGCACGGTGGCGACGACAATGATGATACAATCACTCGATATTAAGAGCGATGAGGTGACACATCAACTATCAATGAGTTAGGGAAGAGGTGAAGGCGACGATGCTGACGAGGAATGATCCAGGGGCCTAAGGCATTTATAGTTTCTGGAGGGGTGAGGCTAGCTGAGGGCTTTGAGTTTTTCAGAAATTTGGATGTGCTAAAAGGGGATGGCATGATGCAGGAGTGGTTTTGATGGACAAAATGCATTGGAGACAAGACAAGGCTTTAGCCTATATTATGGAAGATTGGGACCAAAGATAAACTATGCCACAGTAGTAGTCTAAACCCTAGTAGCCTATATATTTATATTTTAAAATTTTCAAAATCTGAACACGGGCATGTGTCCGGGTGTGCCTTAACGTTGTTCCGCCCATGTAGGTAGTGAGTATATTCAACTTACATGATGGACTCGAGCATGAAATACTTTATATTTCTAATTCTTATCCTATCCATGTTTATATGATATGTAAAAACATGGCCAATGGAAAGAGTAGCAAAATTTTGTAAAGAACATATTATCGCTTCGTAACTTGCTTGAAATTTTAGGCAAATAAATTCAAACGTTATCTCAACAACGGGTAAGGTAGGATTTCTTAGAGTTAATGGTTTCTTTCACATATATAAAATGAGCGATAACTACTCATGGCATTTCAAATCTGTAGGACATATTTTTTAGTCCAAACTAATAAGTTCATTGATGAAAAAAATGATGCAAGTCTATTAGAATAAATGACCATAAGGTCCTACTAGAAACTAGAGGCCAAGAATTCCATAACTTACACTTGATGTATCATCATTAAACTTATCCCAACTACTAGGGTGGCAGAGAGCATTAGAGTTTAAGGCTTCCAGTTGTATAACATGGAAAAATATTTCAAAGTTGTAATATAGGAATTGTAATCCAAAAACTTATAAATACATTGATGAAAAAAAAACTGGGGAAATCATTTATGTTAAAATTCCATAAGGTCCTTATAGTAGAAATTTATGTAAGAATAATGATAAAGAAACAATGCACATTACTGGATTAACTATAGTCCAAATAACCTTATTCCACTATTATTGAGGTAGCGCGTCATTGAATTCTATGTTTCTACTACTGTTAGAACTAGTAAATCTGGAACAAACATTTCTAATTTGTAGGGCATGAACTGTAGTCCAAAAACTAAATTAATTTATGGAAATAAAAAACATGTTCGAAGTCAATTAGACTAAAAATCCATGGACCTACTATAAATTAACATTGAAAATAAGGAACAAGAAACAATCATACACGGTTGGAATTCACATATTCCATATATATAAATTTTAATAAATTTGATTGTATATGTTGAAAGAGCTCAAAATCTTGTATGTATTACTTGTGTGTGTAAATACAAGGAGAGAATACAAATATATAGGAAGAAGAAGAGAGAAGAAAATCCTATACAAGATGTGGGACTAAAGGAGGAGAGAAGAGAAAATAATAAATGGGCCCAATAATGGGCCCTTTACATGGGCTATTTTAACACTCCCCCGCAAGCTGGAGCGTACAAATCGTATGCGCCAAGCTTGAACAAGCATTGATAGAAGAGTGTCTTGGAAAGAGCCTTCGTGAAGACATCCGCAACTTGTTCCGATCCTGGGACATGCTTTAGGTCAAGCTTCTTCATTTGAACCTTTTCCCGTATGAAGTGACAATCGACCTCAATATGCTTCGTTCTTTCGTGAAAGACCGGGTTCTTTGCGATGTGTATGGCGGCTTGACTGTCACAAAGGAGAAGAGCTGGTGATGGTAATTTTACACCCAGATCAGTAAGAAGACTCTCAAGCCATGTCAATTCTGATACAACCGATGTCATTGCCCGGTACTCTGCCTCGGCTGAAGATCGAGCAACGACTGCTCGTTTCTTACTTCGCCAAGTAACAAGATGTCCGCCAAGGTAAGTGCAAAAACCACTCGTAGATCGCCGGTCATCGAGAGAGCCAGCGTAATCAGCATAAGAATATGCCACCAATGTTGGAGCAGAAGAGGAGGTCCTGTAGACAAGTCCCTGACCAGGAGCGGTTTTCAGATACCTGAGATTCCACTGCTTGAAGATGAGTTTTTCGGGGAGAGTGCATGTATCTGCTGACAAGACCAACAACAAAGGAAATATCCGGTCTGGTAACCGTGAGATATATCAGTTTTCCAACAAGATGTCGATAATATTCAGGATTCTGGAGAAGGAGATCGGAGTCAGATGCCTGGGCACACAGTTTGTGGTTTACATCCATAGGAGTATCACTTGGCTTGCAGCCGGACTGACCCGCATCATGAAGAAGGTCAAGACAATATTTCCGTTGAGAGAGAGTGAGCCCATCCGGCCTTCTGGCAATCTCAAGACCCAAAAAATAACGAAGAGGTCCCAAATCCTTTGTCTGGAAGACTGAGTTTAGATGGAATTTGACTGCCTGTATCCCTTGAGAGTCATCTCCAGTAATGATAATATCGTCGACGTATACTAACAGAATAACCGTTCCTGTTGGTTGGTGACGAGTAAAGAGCGAGAAGTCGGCCGAGCTCCGTGTGAAGCCAATCTCACGGAAGACCTTGCTGAACTTTTCAAACCATGCCCGTGGAGATTGTTTGAGACCATATAGAGCCTTTCTAAGATATCAGACCTGAGACTCCCCCGTGGTCTCAAACCCGGGTGGTTGTTGCATGTAGACAGTTTCCTGGAGATCCCCATTCAAGAAAGCATTTTTGATATCCAGCTGAAAGAGAGGCCACCGACGATGGACAGCAACAGAGATGAGGACGCGAACACTATTAAGTTTCGCAACCGGAGAGAATGTTTCCTCATAATCTAGCCCCTCCTGTTGAGTGAAACCTCTAGCCACAAGATGGGCCTTTAGACGGTCAATTGTCCCATCAGCAACATGTTTGATGACAAAGACCCACTTGCACCCAACTGGTTTCTGGCCCGGTGGAAGGGGAACAACAGACCATGTCTTGTTAGACCAGAGAGCAGACATTTCTTCCTCCATGGCCGCTCGCCATCCTGGATGTTGAAGCGCCTCCTGCACAGAATTAGGAATAGCAACCGAAGAGAGAGAAGTAGCCAAAGTGTGTAAATGGGGAGAGAGGCGATGAAGAGAGATGTAGTTTGCCAGCGGATGAGCAGTGGAAGGCGATACCTGATCATTTGGACGCGGAGTATCCATGGTAGAGACCGACGGCAGAGGGGCAACGGAAGTGGTAGAGCGACGAGTGTAGACGCGGATAACTGGTGGTTTGGAGGGAACGACAGTCTGTTTAGAGGGAACGACAGTCGGAGGAGTAGTTGCGGGAATGACCGGGCGGGGGATGGATGAAGGAGTAGGTGTGGGTGGTAGATGGTCAGGTAAGGGAGCAGGAAAGAATGGTTGATCCTCGCGGAAAGTGACATCAGCAGAAACGGAGATCTTGCGTGTAGCAGGAGAATAACATACATACCCCTTTTGGGTGCGTGAATATCCAACAAAGATATGCTTGGCCGCTCGGGGATCCAACTTATCCGAGGAAGGCCCCAAACGGTGGACATAACAGAGGCTACCGAATACACGAGGTGGGAGAGGAAAGGCCGGAGTAGAGGGAAAGAGTATGCTAAACGGAGTAGCATAGTTGAGAATAGTGGAAGGGAGACGGTTAATGAGAAAACAGGCGGTCGAGACCGCAAAGTTCTAATATGATTTGGGGACATGCATTTGAAGCATGATGGAACGGGCAACATCGAGTAAGTGACGATTCTTGCGTTCGGCAACACCGCTTTGTTGCGGCGTGTAAGCGCAGGAAGACTGATGTAGAATCCCGAACTCAGAACATAAAACAGTAAATTCGTGACTAATGTACTCACAAGCATTGTCAGTTCGTAGTACTTTGATGGTCGTGTGGAATTGCGTACAGGTTTCGAGGACAAATGCCCGAAAGACACGGGGAAGCTCGGAGCGATCACGAAGTAAGTATAGCCAGGTAGTGCGAGAGTGATCATCAATAAACGTTATAAAATACCGGAAACCAGAAATACTCGTAATTTTAAATGGTCCCCAAATATCCGAATGCACTAAATCAAAAGGAGCAGCGCTCCGAGTACAATGGGAAGAAAAAGATGAACGAGTCTGCTTGCCGAGGATACAGGAGTCACACTGAAAGGGGGTAAAAGAAACATCGGGGAGAGCCCACTGGAGGACCGGTAGAGGAGCATGCCCAAGTCGACGATGCCAATCTGTTGAAGAGACGGATGAGAGGATGGTGGGAGAGTCGTCGAGAAGGTAGAGCCCATTCCTCAGCCGGCCTTTACCAATGGTAGTCTGCGTCCGCCGATCCTGTATAACAAAAGAAAAGGAAGTGAATATAACAGAACAATCTAGATCATTAGTAAGCCGTCCAACAGAAAGTAAATTGAACGGTGAACTCGGGACGTGAAGAGCCGAGCGAAGGGAGATGGAGGAGGTGAAAGGAAGATCTGCCGAGCCGGAGACGGGAACAGTAGCTCCATTGGCCACAGTAATAGACTGTGGATAAGGGGAAGTCAGGTACTGGGCAGGTCGATGTGGAGTAATGTGATGAGTAGCGCCAGAGTCCACAATCCAGCCCAAACCGGTGGAGAGACAAGCGGTACCTGTGTTAGAGACGGAGGCAATGGAGGCAGATGGTGGGTGGAGCAATCCCTGGAGATGCTGGAGCTGAAGACAGACACTCTCAAGATCAAGAGGACCAGCATCAGTAGCAACAGAAGCCGCCGGGCGAGGAGGATAGCCAACTTTCTTGTAACAGGTTGCCTCGAGATGACCATCTTTCCCGTAGAAGGAACACTTCGGCCGACCCCGGCCACCACGACCACGGCCGCGAGATCCCGAACGACCCCCCCCCGAGTAGAAGGAGGAGGAGGGAATGGTAGAAGCGGAGGTGCCTGCTGAAGAAGGGCCGGAGGAGCCGTAGTATCTGGAGGAGGTGATACTCGGAGAATCATGGAGCACACATCAGAAAAGGATGGTGTGGTAGAGGACGCCAGGATCTGAGCACGAATGCTCTGAAGGTGAGGGGGAAGACGGGCCATGATGATGGTAGTACAGGCGGCTTCCTTCTGAGCGCGCTGAGCAGCAACATCATTGGTGAAGGGCTGATGTTGGATCCATGCTTCAGCAAGAGTCTTCGCACGAGCAACAAAGGAGGTCATATTTGAAGCCCCTCCAGTGTCAAGAGCAAAGAGGTCAGTGAGGATGTCGTAGAGATGCTGGAGGCTGTCCCGTCCAGAATATAAGGAGTGTAGTTCAGTCCACATATCTTTGGCAGTCTCATGATACATAGCCATTTGATATGGCTCACCATCTAAAGAATTCAAGATCCAGGTCTGAACTCGGCCATCATTGCGGAGCCAGTCATCGGTAGGGGGGTGGGAGGAGCCGACCATCATTGCGGAGCCAGTCATCTGAGTAAGGTGAGGGAGAAGGCCCTTGGCCTAAAGAACCCGTCTAACAGAATGTACCCAAGGGACGAAGTTCTTCTTTCCAGAAAGAGAGATGGCAGTGATGCGCAGCTCGTCGCGGACTTCTGTAGTGCAAGTCGGGCGGTCAGTCGGACAAGCCGGGCGGTCAGCAGGCGGGCTGTCCGTCGAGCCAGAGGAGTTACCGGAAGAGCCCATAAGGGCAGACCGCAGAGGCAGCCGGCTGAGGTCGCTGCGAGAAGGGCAGGAGGCCGCTGCGAGAAGGGAGCAAGGCCGCGGCGAGAAGAGGACAAACCTGCCTGCGAGAAGGGAGCAAGGCCGCGGCGAGAAGAGGACAAACCGCCTGCGAGACGACAAGGAGGCCGCCGCGAGAAAGACTGAGGAAGACCACGACCAGAATGCGGATAGGCAGCAGTCCACACGGTCAAGCCGGACACCAGCGAGTAGTCAGTTCGCGACCAGAGGGCAGAAACAAAAGAGAGACCGCCCCGGTCTCGGTGAAGCCAGCAGCGGTCAGATCGCGGAAGGAAACCGCGAGAGAATGCAAGCGAGAAGAAGGAATCAGAGAGAAGGCGAAGCCGCAGCGGACTCGCAGCGGACAAAGAAGCAGAGGCCGTGCACGAAGCAAGAGGGAGAGGAACTCGCAGTGGATAGAAAAGAAGTGGACCCCACGAATTAGAGAGAATGGTGGCTATAAAAGGACCTGAAGAGGGTGGAACCACGGAGAGGGAGATGAGAAGAGGAATGCAGAGGCAAACTGCAGATCCTGCGGATAGGAGACCGGAGCGGGTAGGCTCACAGTCCGCAGGAGAAGCGGAGATGGGCGGGCGGGGGCGGGTTGGGCGGTTAAAGAGAATGAGACCGCACCGGAAAGACCGCTTCCTCTGATACCATGTTGAAAGAGCTCAAAATCTTGTATGTATTACTTGTGTGTGTAAATACAAGGAGAGAATACAAATATATAGGAAGAACTGAAGAAGAAGAGAGAAGAAAATCCTATAAAAGATATGGGACTAAAGGAGGAGAGAAGATAAAACAATAAATGGGCCCAATAATGGGCCCTTTACATGGTCTATTTTAACAGTATACATAGGGACTTTGAAGCCAATGATGAAAAAATGTATTGCAGAGAATAATAGTGGAAAGAAAAGTTAAGAAAGAATTACCCAGAAAATGAAATCTGATATTATACAATGAGATACATTCTCTAGGAATTCAAATTATTTCACTTCATCAAAGAATACAATCACAAATGTATAAGAGTAGCACTTTCAAGTATATTTATCCATAGATACTAATGGATTTACAAGCCGCATACACCCAATTATATAATTACATGAAATAACTAAAATACCTTATATATCGACAAAAACTGTATGTAGATCACAAAATTCTTGAACCGACGCTTCCTACATTATCGCTAGAAGAACTATCAATAACTAAAAGAAAACAACTAGTGAAACAAACGGCCAATTGAAAATAACGTGTATCTCTATTCTCTAGTTCTCTACTACCGTGGTAATCAAAGGATAGATGGATGAAATGTTACAGAGCAAAGGATGTATTTCATGGGAACAAAGGAGCTCAACTCAATTAACTGTCTTTTCAGCATTGAGTCTTCATTTAGTCTGTTCAGCATGAAGTTGTGTCAATTTTATAAATTGTCTAATAAAATATCTTTTTAATCACTAATCAAGATTTCTCTCTTTATATATAAACTAACAATATACAAATTTATATTATTAAATATCTATCTTCTATACTATTTAAAATAGAAGTAAATTTTAATTTAAAGTTAATGCTGTGTAAATAGGCGCTTCAACTTCAGTCAAATTTGTGGCAACATTTTTACATGGGAGTTTTTGTCAAGCGTTTTTTCTTCTTTGGGAATTGTGCGCAAGGACTCCGTGCGACAATCAGACACATTGTTGCCATATTTTGTAGGGTACTGCACAGCCAGAAACTTTTCATTAGGGGTATGCCAGGGTACTGCCACCGTGTAAAACTTGGTGATGACCAAGGATACCACTACCGAATACTGTGTACGAGGGGACACCATCTGAAGGTCGTGCTACCTTTGTCGTCAAACACTGTCAAGCACATTCTGATTTTTATGCAGTAATGACAATCTCACTAAATGAAATATACGGAATTACAAGTGCTATTTAAACGTATTCTTTTACTGTGAGCTTTGATTGTTTTATTCGATTTTATTATAATCACTTGATTCCATGAAGTACATGTTAATGTTATTGTTCATGTAATATCCACTGGCTTGTTACGTTATTATTTATGCATGTTTGGACATTTGCTTACACCTTTACATAAATTATAACATATTACGGTAGAAGGCATCTATATGCCATGCTAGCATTTTTTAGCCCCTTTGTCGATGTTAGAAACTTATAACCGTGCATTAACTACATTTTGCTAGCTAATATATTTACTGAAGAAATTTCAAACAGTTATAAATTTGCTTAGTAAACTTGTCCTTGTTCTTACTTCATGATATCCCTTTTCAGGACCTTGATAAACTTTTTGGCCCTCTCATAGCTGAAGAAGAGGAAGATATCTCTCTTGCACTGTTTAATGGCAGTAGGTATGATGCTATAATCTTTACAACTCATAATATAAATCTCCCTACACTCTCCGCGAAGTCTAGTTTTATGTGAATGATGCTTATGCTATCATCATTGCAGCAGTGAAGTGTTAGTAACACACGAATCCTCTAACATTGTGATCACAAGGGAGGTCTTACAATGTTTGAGACCGGGTGCTTGGTTGAATGACGAGGTGCTTTTTGTTTTTAGTTATTTCCATATCTATAGTGAAAATTGAAATATTACTGAAAAGATATAAATAATTTGTTATTGTATACCTTATTTCTTCTGGCAGGTAATTAACCTCTACCTGGAGCTATTGAAGGAGAGGGAGAAAAGGGAGCCCAAAAAGTTTTTGAAATGTCATTTCTTTAGCACCTTTTTCTATAAAAGGGTTAGTCCATCAATCCTATCATTTTCTACCTTTCTGATGTAGATATATTTATTATTGATCTTGCCCATAATGTTGTATTTCGAAGGCTATTGCATTTATTGTTTGGAATAATTATGAGAAGCTCCCCTCCAACTTTGTATAATTAAGGGACATCCTCTCTATCTTTCAAAATTATCAAAACCTCCCTTCTAAGTTTAAATTATTAACTTATATACAACAACACTCTAGCCTTTATCCCACTATAGTGGGGTCGGCTTTATGGATCCTTTGTTTCCATTGTTCCCTATCTTTAGTCGTAGTCTCACTAATGCTTAAATACATCATGTAGTTCCTTATAGTTTCATTCCAAGCCTTTAATGTTCTACCCCGCCCTCGTTTAACATGCCTAGTGACTAGACTCTCACGATGTCTAACATGTGCCTCTAATTGTCTCCTTTGTACGTGTCCAAACCATCTTAGTCGAGCTTCTCGCATTTTCTCTACAATTGGCGCTACTCTTGTTTTATCCCTGATACATTCATTCCTAATTTTATCCTGTCTCGTGTGTACACACATCCACCTAAGCATTCTCATCTCCGCAACTCTCATTTTTTGCTCAGGTACACAATTCACTGCCCAACACTCAGAACCATAGAGCACCGCTGGTCTACTTGCAGTATGGTAAAACTTTCTCTTAAGTTTTAATGGTACTTTACGATCACATAAGATGCCTGACGCTCCGCTCCACTTCAACCTACCTGCTTGGATTCTATGTGTCACATCTTTATCAATACCTCTGTCTTTTTGAACTATCGATCCAAGATATGTAAACCACTCGCTACAAGAAATATCTTGATCACCCAACTTAATAACGAAGTCATCCGTCCTTCTTGCACTGCTAAATTTAAGCTCCATATACTCCGTCTTTGCCCTACTCAACCTAAAACTCTTTTTTTATATAGTGTCTCCAAGATTCAAGTTTTGCGTTTACACCCTCGCGCGTCTCATCGATCAAAACGATATCATCCGCAAACACTAAACACCAAGGTATTGCTTGTTGGATATGTCCGGTGAGCTCATCTAAGATAAGGGTAAAGAGAGAAGGACTTAAAACAGAACCTTGATGTAAGCCAACAGTGATAAGAAATTTTTGTGTTAATCCTCCAAATGCCCTCATCCTTATCATTAAATTTGTATACATATCTTTGATTATGTCAATGTATGATACATTTATACCTTTCTTTTCTAGACTCTCAATAAGATCTCTCTTGGAACTCTATCATAAGCCTTCCCAAGATCGATAACCAGCATATGCAAATCCTGTTTTCTTTCTCGATAGTTGTCAATGAGTTTCCTCAAGAGATGTATAGCTTCCATGGTCGACCACCCTGACATGAAACTAAATTTATTCTCTGAGATGTTAGTCTCTCATCTTACTCTTCTATTAACATGCAAAAAAATTGGAAGACCCCTTTTTTTGTAGATATATGTTAACAATGTAAACTTAGATGAGTGGTTTTGGTAATTTTGAAAGATAAAGGGGAAGTCCCTATAATTATTGCAAAGTTGGAGGGTGATGCATAAAATGACCATTTTGTTTTTAGGCTTCTCTGTTGTAATACATCCCTTTTTAGAGTTGAGTTCATTGTATGTTGGAGCTAAAAAATGAAAGATTGTCTTTCATTGGTCAAATAGTGCGATATGATATTGGCAGTGTTTTATTACTCATTTTTTATCACTCTGATTGTTATGATCCCGGAGAGTAACCCAACGAGGGGAAAGGTCGGCGGTGGTGAGGGAGAAGAGGGGGATTATGGTTGAGAAAAAAAAACTTTAGGGAGCAGCCCTAATTCTCATTCGTCTAAGAAAAATCCAAAAAGGAGTGCAACACCACGCTTTATAGACGTGGGATGCGGATAACAAAAGCAAATAAAAATAAAATACATAATATGAAATAATAGAATGCAAATAAAAATAAAATAATCATGCTGACGCCACGTCTTCGGTCTCTCCTCCTCCAGACAGACCCGTCGTCGTCTTCCTCCGCGTGTAGACCCGCCACGACATCTCGTCGGTGTGCACGTCCGTAACAATACCACCGTCTGGAAAATGTGTCTGCCTTCAATGCAGTAGTTAGACAACAGAAGTCATTCCGACGCAACCATGTAGCATCGGAGTCTGGGTGATTTGTCCACGCAAGGAAAATTTCCTCCAAAGTGGGGTCCCCCGGTAGAAGGCAGCGACGATCGAGTATCTTGTCTGGGTAATACGGTGCCTCCCCGACGAGATCGACGTCGGCCGGAATGTGATCCGTGGTGGCGTAGCTGCCCACCATACAACGTAGCTGCCCACCATACAACGTATCTGCCCACCATACAACGTAGCTGAGAAACGTGGAAGACCGGGTGGGCCGCCCCGATACACGCTAGTATCTCAAATGGGCCAAAGAACCGTGGGGCTAGCTTCGAGCAAGGCCTGCGGGCCACAGACAGCTGGCGGTATGGGTGCAATTTGATGAACACCTTCTTACCCACCTAAAAGGAGATGTCACACCGCTTCCTGTTCACAAAGGATGACATCTTCTGTTGGACCCGTAAGAGGTGATGCTTCAAGTGGTCCAGGATGGTGTCACGGTCCTGTAGGGTGGTGATACTCTCGAACTAGCACTCTCTTGGCAGATGACGGAGAATGGAGGGCGGTGGTCGACCATAGACAACCTCGAACTGAGTGGTGCCTGCTGCGTGGTGGTATGCAGTATTGTAAGACTACTCGGCCCAACAGAGCCACTTGGCCCATCCGCGGGGCTGCTACCCCACAAAACATTGGAGGTACGTCTCCAAGCAGTAGTTGAGAACCTCAGACTAGCCACCCGTCTGCGGGTAATAAGCGATGCTCATGCGAAAGCGAGTACCCTGTAGCCAGAAAAGTGTGGTCTAAAGGTGCTCAAGAAAAGCGGATCACGAGCACTCACAATCGACCGAGGAAACCCATGAAGGCGCATGATGTCGCTGATGAATTTATCACAATTGTGGTCGCGGTGTAGGGTGACGAAGGGGAATAAAATGGCCATATTTGGACAGTCTGTCCACCATGACTATGATACAATCGAATCCCTATGCGCGGTAGCTGATGTCCATGGACACGTCCTCCTAAACGCGGTCCGAAATGGGAATAGACTAAAGGAGGCCGACTGAAAACGCTGTCTTGTACTTGGACTTCTGGCAGACCAGACAGGCAACACGAATGCCTTGACCTGTCAGAACATTTGGGGCCAATAGAGAGAGGGCGCTAAATGACGGTAGGTACGGAAGGCCCCGACGTGCCCTCCGGAGGGCGAAGCATGAAACCCAGCGAGGAGGCGGGGAATGAGGACGCTAGAGCAAGGCGGCCCTTGTAGAACATGTAACCCCCTACAAGCTAGTATGGTGGATGAGCGGTGGTGTTCGCGATTAGCGCTGTCCGAATCCCGGATAGAACTGGGTCGGCCTCAACCTCGTACTGGATGGTTGCCGTGTCTTCCCACACCGGCCGAGAGATGGTCGTGAGCTCTGGCAACTGGCTTTGTCGAGATAGGGCATCGACCGCTCGGTTTTCCCTCGAGCGGAACTCGATGGTGAAATCATAGCCCAGGAATTTGGCCACACACACCTGTTGGGCGGGAGTTGCGATCTTCTGCTGGAGGAGGTAGCGAAGACTGTGGTGGCCGGTGTGGACCACAATGGGGCGGCCCAGCAGATATGTGCATCAATGTTGAACGGCGAGGACAAGGTCCATGAGCTTATTCTCATATGTGGACCGGATGCAGACGATGCTGGAGAAAGCGTGGCTGAAGTAGGCTATCGACCGTCTAGCCTGAATGTGTATGACTCCCACCCCGAAGCCCGACGCGTCACTCCACAAGAACGACAGGGAGAAATCTGGCATGGCCAGCACTGGCCCGCGAACTAGGGCCTGCTGAAAGGCGGCAAAGGCAGTGCGTCGGTCGTCCACTGAGAAGGGCCCTCTTCTGATTTCTTCAGGAGATGTGTGAGGGGCCGAGCTAGAGCCCCGTACGGCCGTACCCTTGGATGAAACATAGATAATATACTGTCAAGCCGAGGAATCCACAGACGTCCCGCAGGGATGTAGGAGTCGGCCAATGAAGGACCGCCACAATCTTCTCCGCGTCCATGGCGACCCCCCCGGGTTGTGGTGGTGTGGCCGAGGTAGCTCACTTCCGACACCCCAAAGGAACATGTTACGAACTACTAGAGAGAGACGGCTAGGGTTAGAAATAAGGAAGAAATACCTTGTAAATGTCTTGCATGCTCCCCCCAAGGAGGATCCGGGTATATTTATACCCGGACCAAGGCCGGCTGGCCAAGGGGGCCGGCCGGCCCTAATTGGGGCTGAACCGGGTGGGTTCAGCCCCCCCGAGGGCCGCCATCTATAGAGTGGGGGCTGAACCAGTTGGTTCAGCCCCGTTGCCGCCTTCGGATCCGTCCGGGGGCGTAACATTCCCCACCCCATCAAGACCCAGCTTGTCCTCAAGGTGGGAATCTGGTAGCCGCTCCAAACAGCAAAAAGAGCCCCCTGGCACTGGTGAGATGTGGATTCCCTGCAGACAGTATTCTCTCCCAGCTCTAGCAAACTCCATAGTCAGCCTTTCCCAATCCAGAGTCACCCTGCCCAGCTGTCGCAACCATTGGGCCCCCAGAATCATATCTGGCCCCTGGATGGGCAATAAGTAGACATCCATGTTGTCGGTGTACCCTTGCACACTGAGTTCCACGTTCGGAAGCACGCCTTCACAATGCAGCTCGTGTCCACCGGCCACCACAACCGGCGACGCGACATCCGTGATGACCTCTAGCCCCAGCTTCTGTGCCACTGCCGGGCTAATAAAGTTATGTGTACTCCCACTGTCAAGCAGAATGGTCACCTGCTGTTGGCCAATCCTCCCCGCAATACTCATAGTGGGTGGAGCGGAGTCTCCCGCCATGGTCAAGGAAGATACCCCGTACTCGACTGTATCCATAATGTGCCCCTGTTCCCCTCCATCTCCATCCGACATCGGATCTTCCTGCAACATGTAAACCTGGATCCTCTGACATTTGTGGCCTGGGGTAAACTTTTCATCGCAGTTGAAGCACAATCCTTGCTCCTTCCTAGCCTGTAGCTCTGTCTACGTCAATTTCTTCATTGTGGCCCTATCGGCAGTTGCTGGAGCCCTCTTTGTGTCGGGCAGGTGTGTAGTGTTCCTCAAAGTGTCCCACCTGAACTTTTGTCGATTGAGACGCTCTTCCTGAATCCGGGCCAAGCTGATAGCGTGTGTCAAGCTGCGCGGCATATAAGCATGCACCTCATCTCTGATGTCCTCCTTCAGGCCAGAAATAAAACAACTTGTTAATGTCCTCTCGCTCCACTGCACCCTGTTGGCCAACCGTTCAAACTCGGTTCGGTACTCCATCACCGTCCCTTTCTGACGTAACTTCTGAAGAAGAGCCTCGAAGTCTTTATACTCAAGGGGACCAAAGCGGGAGGTGAATCCGTCGACAAACTCGTGCCATGGCGTGTGATCTCGTCCCCGGAGGAACCATTGGGTCCACTGGTATGCGTCCTCTTCAAGGTGGAAGGACGCCAACTTTACCCACTGCGTCTCTGGTATCTCCTGATAGCTGTAAAATAACTCTGCCTTTTGGACCCATTCGAGTGCATCACCTCCCTTGAACTTGGGGTAGTTCATACGGGCAATCTTCGGCGGCATATAAGCGCGTGGTAGTTGTGGCCCAAGTCCTCCGTACTCTTGCCCGTGTCGACGCGGTAGCCGTTGATCAGCGGCCACATGTGGGTACCCCCAATCCTCTCCATAGGGGTTTCCCAAGAAAGGCGGTCTAAACTCCCATCCGCCTCCTCCCCGTCCGCCCGAGGCGTGTCCCGGTGTTCCTGGAATAGGGAGGAGCCCATCACGGGGTGTGTACCCCAGCCCGTGGGGTCGCTGGTCCTCCTGGCGGTCTTCACGGTGAGGAGGGAAATCCAAAGCAGACGCGCCGATTCCACCCAACGGGGTGGCCCCGGACCATACCGGTGGTCGGCGTGAGCCTCCTCCCCTTTCACCGTAAATTCCAAGCCCCCCATTGAGGCTAGAGGCACGGTCGTCGTGCTCGGTGGCTGGAGTAGGAAGGGGAAAATGTACTGTGTTGGTCTCGGCCACCACACCTTTTCCTTTAAGGTGTTGAGTCAACATATTTTTAAGCTCGTCCATGCGGGTATCCAATTTATCTTCGAGACGTTTCTCCGATGCCGTTAACTTATCGGCGAGGGCTGCCACGGTGTCAGTCAGACCGGTGTATTTTTCTTCGAGATGTGCGAGCCGATTGGAGTCTTCTTGGGTGCGAGTCACCATGGTGGGAGCGTGCGTGAAGTTGCAACAATTGGAGGCGCAATCGGATGCACACTAGAAGCAACGACTGACGGAATGCGAGCAGGATGCGGCAGAGGCAGCAACCGCGGGAGTCGTCGATGAAGCGGGATGCAGCAGGATGCGGCGGAGGCCGCAGCAGCGGGATCGACGCCTGGCTGCGATGCGGCAGCCACTGGAAGAGCAGCAGGACGCAGATGCGGCAGCCGGATGCAGTCCGCCGTCCTTTGGGGTCGAAACGGAAGCCAGGCGGGGTCAGACTGGCCGGATCAGGCCGGCGGAGGTGGAGGAACGTGCGATCGGCTGTAACATAGGGTGCGGCAGCGGACGCGATGCAGCGACGGCCGATGCTGATGCGGCGGAAGCAGATGCGGCCGAGCGGTCGACGCGTGGGTTCGGACGCCGTGGGGACTCGACGCGGGGGCTCGACGCGGAAGGCGATGCGGGAGTCGTCGTTGATGCGATGCGGTGATGAGATGCGGGAGTCGGCGAGCGGAATGTCAACCGGAACGAGAAAAAAGTTGGGAGGAAGAAGCCTCTGATACCAAATGTTACGAACTACTAGAGAGAGACGGCTAGGGTTAGAGAGAAGGAAGAAATACCTTGTAAATGTCTTGCATGCTCCCCCCAAGGAGGATCCGGGTATATTTATACCCGGACCAAGGCCGGCGGCCAAGGGGCCGACCGGCCCCAATTGGTGCTTAACCGGGTGGGTTCAGCCCCCCCCCCCCCCCCCCGAGGGCCGCCATCTATAGAGTGGGGGCTGAACCAGTTGGTTCAACCCCGTTGTCGCCTTCGGATCCGTCCGGGGGCGTAACAGAACACTTCTTCGGGTGGAGCTTGAGGTGATGGTGCCATATGGTAGTCAGAGTGAGGCGAACGTGCTGACGGTGATCCTACCAGGAAGAACTGTATACCAAAATGTCATAAAAAACAACGTGTAGACGAAGTACCATAACCAAGAACTCGTAGTGACTGTCATGCATCAAGAAGGCAGTCTTGGCACTGTCCTCGGGCTGTACCTGGATCTGGTGATGGCCCATTCAGAGGTCCAACTTTGTGAAGAATATTGTGCCGTGGAGCTCATCCAGAGGCTCTTAAATAACTGGGATTGGGTACCTGTCCGAAATGGTGACCTTGTTGAGCTCTCGGTAGTCCACGCAAAATCGCTAACTACCGTCCTTCTTCCGAACCACCGTCCTTCTTCCGAACCAGGAGGACCGGGCTGGAGAAGGGGATCACACTGGGGCGGATGAGGGTGTACCGACACATCTTACGGACTTGTCGCTCGATCTCATCCTTCTGCACATGGTCGTAACGGTAAGGGTTTGTCGACACCGCTGCAGTATCAGACTGGAGAGGAATGGTGTGATCAGTCGGGCGAGTCGGAAGGAGGTCGGTCGGGGGCCTCGGGGCCTCAAAGATGTCGATCTCGGCGAGTAATGCCTGAAGGTCAGTCGGGTGTGAAAGTGGCGGCAGTGCCAGAGCGAAGAGCGGCCAAAGCCATGCGGAAAAGTCGACCTTGGCGGTCCGCTCAATGGCACAGGCGGAGACCGAAGAGCGAAGCAGAGCAGAGTTGCCCACCAGGCGACACGTCTGACCCTCCTGAAGGAACTGTATATTCATACTGTCCCAGTTGACCCGCACTTCGCTGAGCGTGCAAATCCAAACCACTTCCAGAATGACGTCAATACCGCCGAGGCCGAAAACGTAGAAGTCCGCGGTCACCGGGCAAAACCCCACCTTTAGGCAGAGATGGTGCAACACCCGTGGGTTAGCCGGTGACGGCCATCGCCCAGACAGACCGTAAAGTCAGGGGAGGGAACCAAGGGAAGGTGAATCTGGTGCGCCAATTGGGCTGAGAGGAAGTTGTGGCTCGCACCATGGTCCACCATGACCACAATGACACGATCGCACAACGTGCCTGCCAGCTCATAGTCCGAGGGACCGAGATGCCGCCCACCGAGAAACAGGGCAGCTCTAAGCGGTGAAAAGTAGGTGAAACGATGTCCACCGCACCGTCACCCTCGCATAGCTCGAGGGCCTCGTAGTTCTCTAAGGTGACCCCCAGGTCGATTTCGCCAATGATGACATGGAACTGCTTGATGGAGCACACATGCTGACATGCCTAGGAGAGTAGGGCAGATGGCACCAGAAACTTAGGCCCTTGATGCGACAGTTGTTGTAGGTACTGTTGGAGATGCGTTGGAGAACCACCGGTCGGCCGGGTCGGTCCCCTCCATGGGGCGGCCGTTACAGGGCCGTCAAAGGAGGTGGCTGCCAGGACGGCTGAGGCGAGTGGTGACTGGTTGCAGGCGCAGACGCCCTCGGGGCGAGGTTGACCTCCACCAGACGCGCCATATCAAGTGCATCGGAGACCATGCGGGGATGTGCGTGCGGAGGCGGTAGCGAATATGGGACAGTAGCCCCTGCATGATGAAGCCCAGGTAATGGTTGGGTGACAATCCGGGAACATGAGTGTCAAGGCTACAAACTCGTCAATGTAGTCGTACCGCCGGATCATCTCCCGTTTGAGCTTGGATCAGGGGAGGTACGGGTTGGATTGGCGGAGCCACCGAGCCCAGTGGAGGGTCGAGCTGTCCAAGCCAACCACAACCGTAGACACCTTGTCGCGCTCCAATGTGTAGTTGAGGTCAAAATATTGTTCTGCCTTGGCGATCCACCCCATTGGGTCAACGCAGACAAAAGAGAGAATATCGACGGAGAGGGGGAGCCGGCCCGGAATGGTCGGAGGAGGCAGCAGAGGAGGGTGTCCGGTGGAAATTGGCGGCGGCCCGGCGCCGAGGAGAGAGTCGTCGTCCGCGGGCGAGTCGGAGCTTGACGAGACCGAAACGGCGGTGGAGGACACCTAGAGGGAATAAATCTTGGAGTGGAGGGCTAGGAGGGAGGCATGCATGGATGTGACAAGTTATTCTTGAGCCTCGATGCGACGGCTAAGAGCTTCGGAGGCGGTATATGGAGCGAGGTTGCCCGAGGAGCGAGTGGTGGGAGCCATGATCTGGAGACGTCAGAGAACGGCCGGTAGGGGCGGATCTGGTGTAGATCGGCAGAATGAGAGACTTTGATCCACCCATGGTGCGAAAACAGCAGATCGGGGAGCAGACGCGAACGTCGCTGCGTAAAATCGAAGCACTGCGCGGGGTCGGTGGAAACAACATTGTGCGGGATCAGCGATCCAAAATCAGCGATTCGGCACTGTCGCGTAGCGGAAACAGGCGCAGGATCGAGAATCGTGCTCTGGGTCGGGTGCGGGACAACAATGACGAATGATCACGAGCACCAGCAACGGGATTGCGGGCGGTGAGACAGTTCAGACTAAATTGATACGATCCCAGAGAGGAACCCGACTAGGGGAAGGATCGGGGGTGCTGAGGGAGAAAAGATGGATTAGGGTTGAGACGAAAACCCTTAGGCTCCGTTTGTTTCGATGGAATTGGGGCTTTGGAATTGACATTCAATTGCTAATTCCAATTGTGACTGTTCGGCGGTCATAAAATTACCTTAGAATTGGAATTCATTTCAATTCCTATGAGAATTGATTTCCTATGGGTATTGATTATAGAAGAAACACGACTTCCTCAATTCTTACCTCACGAGGTCTTCATTCGTGATTCCCATCCCTGCCAGCGCGTCTCCGACTCTCTCAAAAAACATCAACGCAAATTCTGTTGTTCGCCCAGTACCGCATTTTTCGCCGAAGAGCAAATTTTTCGACGGGGCGCACATTTTTCTGCCCGGGATCGCATTTTTCGCCAGGGCCCGCATTTTTCGGCCGGGCGCGCATTTTTCCGCCGGAGTGACCATTTTTCGCCGTGACGCGCATTTTTTGCCCGGGCGAGCATTGTTTGCTCGAACACGCACTTTTCCCCCGGGTGCGCATTTTCGCCCGGACGCGTATTTTTCGTCCGAGCGCACACTTTTCGCCCGGGCGCGCATTTTTCGTCCGGGCGCGATTTTTTTGCCCGGTAGCGAATTTTTCACCCGGGCGCGGAATGTTTTTCCCCAAACGCGAATTTTTCGCCCGGGCGCACAATTTTCGTCAGAGCACTCATTTTTCGCCTGGGAGCTCATTTTTCGTATGGGCACGTATTTTTTCCCCGGGAACGTATTTTTTCCCCGGGAATGTATTTTTTCCCCGGGCGCGCATTTTTTTGCCAGTGCACGTATTTTCAGTCCGGGAGCTAATTTTCGCCCGACAACGAATTTTTTTGCCCGGGCGCACATTTCTCGCTCGGGCGTGCATTTTTCGCTCGGGCGCGCATTTTTCGCGCGGGAGCGAATTTTTTGCCCAGGTGCGAATTTTTCTACCCGGTCGCACATTTTTTGCCCGGGCGCGCATTCTTTGCCCGTGATCGCATTTTTTCGGTCGGGACGTATTTTTCGCCCGGGAGCGTATTTTTCACCCGGAAGCTCATTTTTCGCCCGGACACGCATTTTTCGCCCGGACGCAATTTTTTGACTGGGCGCGCAATTTCGGCCCGTACACGTATTTTTCGCCCGAGAGTGAATATTTTGCCCGAGCGCGAATTTTTCGCCCGGATGCGATTTTATTCGCCCGGATGCCTATATTTCACCCGGGCGCGCATTTTTCGGCCGACCGCGCATTTTTCACTTATTTCCCGAGCGCAAGAGGACCCTCAAGCTCGCCATCGATAGTGGTAGCTGCGTAAATATTATTGCTAAGAAAGGGTTGGAGAGGATGCGGCTTACTGCTGAGCTCCATCCACATCCGTATCGTGTCCTATGGGTGGACAAGTCCACCATTCAAGTTACGCAACGGTGTATGGTGCCGATCCGATTAGCATCTACTGAGGACCGGGTTTGGTTCGACGTTATCCCTATGGATGTCGCTCACGTTCTTTTAGGGAGACCCTGACTTTACGATCGTGACGCCACGCGTTATGGCCGTTCCATCACGTGCGTATTCTTCGACAAGGTTCAAAAGATTACTCTTACCCCGACTCAGCCCAGGGATCCTCCCAAGGGCAAGGTTGACTCGTTAGTTAGCGCGGGATCGTCGATACCCCTGCATATCTTGAGGAGAGGTGATTTCTTGAGAGAGAGCCTAGAGACTGGGATCATGTTTATTGTTGCGGCCACGTTGGCTCCCGAGACCCCTAGCGAGGCCGAGATTACTGATCCAGATGTTCTGCGGTTAATGGATGACTTTATAGACATTATGCCTGAGGAGCTCCCCGATGAGCTGCCCCCACTAAGGGACATCCAACATGCGATTGATCTGATCCCAGGGGCATCTTTGCCCAATCTGCCACACTATCGTTTAAAACCCAACAGAGCATGCCGAACTAAAGCGGTAAGTTGATGATCTTTTGCGCAAAGGGTTTATACGAGAAAGTCTGAGTTCGTGCGCCGTGCCAGCCCTTCTAACTCCAAAGAAGGACGGTAGCTGACGCATGTGCATTGATAGCCGTGCCATAAATAAGATTACAGTGAAGTATCGTTTTCCGATTCCCCGCCTCGATGACCTCCTCGATTCGATGACGAGTGCCCAGATCTTTTCGAATATCGACCTTCGCAGTGGGTACCACCAGATTAGAGTTAGAGAGGGGGATGAGTGGAAGACGACCTTCAAGACGAAGGACGGCTTGTACGATTGGATGGTGATGTCGTTCGGGTTAACGAACTCACCCAGTACATTTATGAGGGTGATGACTCAGGTTCTGCGACCCTATATGGGCAAGTTCTTGATCGTATACTTCGATGATATTTTGATATACAGGCAGGGTCGCACCGAGCATTTACGCCACATTCGCCCTGTGTTCGAGCTCCTCCAAAAGGAGCATCTATACATCAACTTGAAGAAGTGCTCGTTCCTATCCACGTCCGTTTATTTCTTGGGTTATGTCGTATCAGCAAATGGTATTTCTATCGATCCTGACAAGGTCAGGGCGATTCGAGAGTGGCCGATCCCTACGAACATTCATGAGGTCCGTAGCTTTCATGGAATTGCCACCTTTTATAGTAGGTTTGTCCGAGCCTTCAGTTCGGTCATGGCCCCCATTACGAGCTGTCTTTGTAAGGGTGATTTTGTTTGGACAAAGGTTGCCACTCAAGCTTTTGAGGAGATCAAGGAGAAACTATCTACTGCTCCCGTTTTACGCTTACCAGATTTCTCCAAACCCTTTAAGGTTGCTTGTGATGCGTCGGGAGTTGGTATCGACGCAGTCCTTTTTCAGGAAGGTCACCCTGTAGCCTACTTTAGAGAGAATTTGAACGAAGCCCGACAGAAATATTCAAACTATGATCGGGAGTTCTATGCCATTGTGCAGACACTGCGATATTGGCGACATTTTTTTTTCACAAGGAGTTCATTTTATATTCTGACTATCAGGCCCTGAGATATCTCGATTCTCAAAAGAAATTGGGTCACCGTCACGCCAAATGGGTGGAGTGTATGCAGGACTTCCACTATGTTCTTAAGCACCGTGCAGGTGTTGAGAACAAAACGGTAGACACATTGAGTCGCCGAGTTAGCATCCTCCACACCATGAGCACCCGAGTAGTGGGGTTTGAGCAGCTAGTTCACGTTTATCCAGAGTGCCCTGATTTTGGGGATATTTATTCCGCGCTTTCGAAGGACTCGCCTGACCTTCGGGTGGGTTATTCAATATCTGATTGGTATTTATTTATGGACTCTCTCCTCTGCATTCCTCAGTCATCCCTCTGAGATTTCCTTATCTAGGAGTTACACGCAGGCGGAGCTGCGGGGCACTTTGGAAGAGATAAGACGATTGCGTTGGTTGAGGACCGTTTCTTTTGGCCCGACCTAAAGAAAGATGTCACCAGAGTGGTGAGGCATTGTAGAGTTTGTCAGACGGCAAAGGGGACTCGATAGCCCACATGGCTTTACACTCCACTTCCCCGTCCCTGAGAGACCCTGGTCGGATATTAGTATGGATTTTGTTCTCGGGCTCCCTCGCACCCTGAGGAAGTTCGATTCAATATTTGTTGTAGTTGATCGTTTCTCCAAGATGACGCATTTCATTCCTTGCCGAAAGACCGCTGACGCCTCCCACGTAGCAGCGTTATTCTTTAAAGAAGTATTTAAGTACAATGGTCTTCCCATCTCCATAGTCTCTGATCGACGTGCGATTCATGAGCTATTTCTGGAAGAATTTATGGAAAAAGACGGGTACGACCCCGAAGTTTTCCTCCGCCTACCACCCGCAAACGGACGGACAGACTAAGTGGTTAACCGTAGTCTTGGAACTCTTCTTCGTTGTCTAGTTGGAGATAGTCCAGCAACCTGGGATTCTGTCCTTCCCATAGCCGAATTTGCATACAATAGCTCAGTTAATAGGATCATGGGCTTGAGTCCATTTCATATCATATTAGGATATGAGCATAGGAAACCGGTTGATCTGGTGGATATCCCCCTAGGGTCCAGACCTAGTGAGTCAGCCGAGTCTTTCATTCAGCATATACATACACTACACGAGTTGGTCCGTAAGAAGATTGCAGCTAGTAATGATTACTATAAAGATCAAACAGATCAGCACAGGCGGGAACAAATCTTTGAGGCAGGAGAACAAGTATTAATTCACATTCGACCAGAGAGGGTCCCACAAGGACCAGCAAAAAAATTAAGCGCACGCAGAATGAGCCCCTATACAGTCATGCGGCGAATTAGTACGAACACATATTAGATAGACATCCCTCATGGCATGGGCATTAGCCAAGTATTCAACGCAGAGGATTTGACTCCTTACTATGAGGAGCATGTGTACGTGGACCCACTCACCACACCTCTACCCGAGCCTTCATCTGCCATGGCCCCACCACCTGAGCCCTCCCCTCCTATTGCCTCCACCAGTCCCTCTTTGTCACCACCAGCGGCGTCGCGAAATGCAGATCGAGTTGCACCGCCGACATCATTGCTAGACGAAGATACATCAGTGCCAGACGAAGATACATTGGTACCACCTGCTTCTACAGACGACGTGCTTCAGATCGTCGGTCACGACTTCTACGCCGCGGGCTGACGAGATACCCCACGTTATCCTGTCCGTTGGAGCGGCCGGCCCTTACACGGTGCTACTTGGATTTCCTCAGAGGAGCTTCAGAGACTCGCCCCACGGCTGTACAACAAGTACATCCACCTACACTCATCGGATTTGAGTGCCTTTAAGCCGGGGGGAGTTGACGGCGCGCCACGACCGACGCACGTATAGTCCCACAGGAGGCGGTGATCCGCTACTCGGACGGGCGATCGGACCCCGTGGTCGCGTCCGGATGATCGTTTCTATTCATTTTTGTATTTTATGTTTTTTATTCTGAGGTGTATTTAACCCCCGATCGGCCCAAACAATCATAGCCATCCGACCAGGGTGGTTTTATTTGTGTACTATGCAGGCAGCGGTTCACGTAATAGGCGGCGGTTCTTATTTAAGGTTATTTATACCCGGCGGTTTGGGGAGGAGTTATCGTGAGTTTGGAGAACATCCCAATTTCCTCGGTCAAGCGGTGCGACGCCGGCAAGCTCCCCCTTCTCTCCGATCAGCCTTGCCTCCGCCATGACCCAAGCCCACCTCCACTTCCTCCTCTCCCCACCCGAGCCAGTGCCTGCTTCCCGCAGGTTTCGGTCCAGCCCGCCATACTCCACCGCCACCCCTCAATCTCGCTCCCTCCACTATAGAACACTTCAGAGCCTATTAATCCTTCACCAGTCTCACCGTCAGTCTCACCGTCTGCTGCCTTTCCTGTCTACCCAAACCACCTCCACTTCATCCTATAACCCTATTTGCCTTCAACTCCCCCTTCCTGCAACGTCCTTGCTTCCCCTTCCCCACAGCCTACCGGCCACCACTATAGCCCCCACACTTTATTATTCCCCACCTCTCTGTAGCCGGCTGACCAAGTCCCCCCCCCCCCCCCCCCCCCACCTACCAGTCAACATTCGCCACCATTACTCCCTCCATATGCTCCGACCCGAGACTGCCCGCCAACACCGCCGCCTATGTATGCTAATTGTGGTATAAAGTTCTTGTCCTATTATTGTTATTTATTTTGGTAAATCGTGTACTGTGCTGGATTGTCACCTTATTATGCTATTAGATCGTTTGCCGTAAAATTTGCGGAACTTGTTTTGTTCGTGCTTGACATAATTGCGCCTCAGTCAAATTAAAATTAATATTCGTTTTCCTTACCTCTATTATTTGCAATCGCAAGTGTCTCTGTCGTTTTGTTATGAGAATTAATTACATATTGCAATCTTAAGTGGAGCACTCTAGCACTAGCATTTCACGTTTTTGCATATAGGTGTGCATTTAGAGAGTCCACCTCGTTTCGTCCCTCCCACTGCATCACCCTGTCTACCTCTGGGAACTAAATGTCGCGGTGATGTTGATTGGCTTGGGCAACCTTCCTGTCTTGGATCCACTGAAGGTGAGTGCGTAACTGAAGAATAACTGTCACGATCATATAAAAAGTTTGTTAATGTTGCGGCAAAACATTCACTGGGAAGATTGCGAGTAAGCTAAGGCGGCAACCGACCATAGGCAATCTCAAACAAGATTGTACCTGCAGTTTGTGTGAAGGTGTTGTAACTGTACTCAGCCCAAGTTAGCCACTTTGTCCAGTGCACATGTGATCACATCAATGTTGTCAAGATCGAGATCCTAGATGAGATCGTTTCGAGGTTGGATCAGATCAGATGGTAGGATTGGATCAGATGGTAGGATTGGATCGTACATCGCTTTACAAATTTTGGATCAATTTAGAAAATCTGGATCGATTTAGAAAATCTGGATCGATTTAGAAAATCTGGATCGATTTAGAAAATCTGGATCGATTTAGAAAATCTGGATCGTAGGATCGTAAGATCATATTATCTGGATCGTAGGATCGTAAGATCCTATTATCTGGATCGCGATCCTGACAACCTTGGATCACATACAAAATACCAAAGATAACTTAGATAAATCTTCAGGCAGCGGTTGAGGACTTCAGATTACTTTTCCATCCGGGGTTATATGTTGTGCTCATGCAAAGCTGAGTGCCTTCAATTTGAACAACACCTTCCAAAATATGCTCAATAACATAGGGTCGTGGTCGCTCATAATGGAGCGAGGAAACTTGTGGAGGTGGACCATGCCCTCCATGAAGGCAGCAACAGCGGCCGAGGTGGAGAACAAATGGTGGAGCTAGAGGAAATGAGTATACCTTGACAGACAATTGATGCCCACGAGGATGCAATCCACTTTCTTGGACTGGGGAAGTTTTGAAATGAAAACTGAAATGAAAACCATGGCGATGGCGTCCCGTATTTGATCGAGAATGGGAGGGTTTGAAGTAACCAATCCTGAAACGCGTGTACTTGGTGTGTTGGCATGCGAAGCATGCAAATAAAAGTAACCAGACCTGCATAAACATGTCTGACCAGTAGAGCGAGCTGCCTAGCCGTCGGTAGGTTCGAAAGGTATCCGCCTGTCGGTGTTGAGCGAAACTCAGCCAACAGCCGATCCATTACGGAACTCCCCCCACCCCCCCCCCCCCCCCCACCCCCCACCCACCCACCGCGAACGAGGGCTCAAGCGAAGGCCCATAACGTATTTTTTTTTGTGTATGTCCATTGGCCATTCATTGAGCTGCTTGAGGGGAGAGATTTTTTTGATGAATAACAAGACTTCAACATATACAAGTATTTTCAGAATAGGGTGTTATTATTATTGATTAAGGTTATATGTTTATCAGTCTTGTTTTTGATACTTTTTGTTTGCTCTTTTGAAACATTCTTTTTATGGCTTAGCATGAATTAATGGAGAAAGATGATTCATAATGGTGTCCGATGATGATGCTAGAAAACCTTGCATTCTATCTCTTCTTACATTATGTTGTTGTTATGTGCTCCTTTTTTACTTCATTATATTTTTTTCATTAGGTGGATGAGAACTTAGATAACCTGGAGTTAGTCCTGTAATCTGTCATTTTACTGTTTCTTTTCCATTTTCTTTATTCTATGCAAGGTTTTCAGATTATTGATAAATTGATTTCTGCATTAATATGAATGTTTTTCCTAGTAACTTTTGATTTCTGTTTAGCTGATCAGTGGGAAGCATGGCTATGATTTCAAGGCTGTGAAAAGATGGACGACACAACGGAAGTTGGGTTATGCACTTAGCGAGTGCGACAAAGTAAAATTATCAGTGGATTTATATGATTAATTGGAGGGTGTATGCATCCTTTGTCATGTTTAAGCCTTTTTTTTATTTTGCAGATTTTTGTTCCCATACACAAGGAAATCCATTGGTGTTTGGCAGTTATCAATGTAAAGGATGAATCTCTCCAATATCTCGACTCACTGGGTGGCTTGGATAATTATGCGCTGAAAATGCTGGTATGACCCACACTCTCTTTATGCTTCCACTAGAAGGCGAGATATATTTGGAATGCCTATGCATTATTTTCAGATCTTGGAAGCGTTCGATATCCTTTTATATTGCAGATACAAATATTCATTATATTTTGGGGCAATAATGTCATGATCACTGAGCAGTGCGGGATTTTGTGAAATTTGTCATGGCTTATCATATGTTGGAAGGGTCGACGTCAAAGGTGACATGAGTCCAACGTAGTTATGTGAATGATGCAAAGTTTGGGAATTAAGAAGCTAAAAACATTTTTAGAGATTGCAAATGACCAAAAATCTCTGCAGTAAATATAGATTCGGTTTTTTTGGTCAACCGGACATTAAGCCGATTTTTTAATTTGATAGACAACGGACTAGAATATGACTTTCGGACTAATTGAATCGACTTGGAACACAAATTTTGTATCGAGCCCACATCATGTGTTGGAGAGGAGAGAACACACCTTTAGGTTTGATATTCACATCACTTTACACTCATAGTACCGCTCCTCTTATATAGGAGAAGCCCTAATCGCCTTTTATTATATGATCACCCCTCGGTAGCTTGAGCCAACTTTGCATTTTAACGCCCATCCTCCCTCCCCCCTTCCCTCCTCATCAAGCTAACATCATAATCATTCTATGTTTCCAGCCTGAGAGAGTTCATGTGAATATTTTTTCCAGAAACATCATTGGTAAACATATCAGTCAGTTGATCCCCAGTAAGGCCAAACACAGTAGAGATGATGTTCTAAATTTGCTTTTTTGCAAAGTACTAGTCAATCTTTATATGTTTTGTCCTTTCGTGAAATACAAGATTAGTGACGATGTAAATAACAACTTGATTATCACAATGTAATTTATTAACCTCTTGGACAGAAAACCTCATGCCATCCAGGATAAATTTAACCTATATTATTTCACGAATAACAATGACAATGACTATATTTAGCTTCAGTAGAAGATTGAGCGACAATATTCTGCTTCTTACTCTTTCAAAAAATAAGATTTCCATCCACATTGATAGTGTATCCACTCGTAGATCTTTTATCAAAGGAGGAACTGACCCAATCGACATCACCGTAGCTGTATAACCCGTAATTCATCGAGATCAGAAATGTCCAAGGAGACGCCTATTCGTTGACCTGACGAGGTGAGCATGAGCGAGTAGCTCTTGTAACTCGCGAGTATGGGTGAGTAGCCCTCTTAGCTCACCAGTATGGGCGAGTATCCAAAGTCCCCAGTAGTATTCTCACATACATACCCCCCAAGATTTGTCTATAAATAGATTCCCAGGGGTACCAGAAATGGCACGTTAGAAGAGGTTGAGACCCCCAAGTTTGATACTCGCCAAGTCCGTACCTTCCTCGTACCTTGTTCAGCCTTTTGGTGTCGTCCCCCAAGTTTGATACTCACCATTTGAACTGCGGCGTTCGACCGCAGGATCAATACCCTTTAGGCTGCATCTAGGTCCGAACATTTGGAGCAAGGATTTTTCCGGTTTCAATAGTAGCCATGGATATTAAGATGACCATAATTTAATATATAATACCTTTTCGAGGATCCTTTTTTAGATAATGATGGATTTTAAGGTTGTGCATAAATTGTCTAACCAACCCGACAACATAAGAGATGTCCGACCTAGTAATAGTCAAGCAGATTAATTTCCCCACAATGTGTTGGAAGTCCAATTTCCTTTCAAGATCAGAAGAATAATCTTTATGAGACATATTTAATTTCCCCACAATATCACTGAGGAAGTTTTGGACATACTTGCAATGAAAAATCATAATTTTCTCAACAAATCTAGCATTTTTCATTCCAAGAAAATAACGAAGGAGACACATATATTTAATTTTAGAGGAGGTTAATCCTCTTTTAATGTGAGCAATATGGTGATCATCAGTCCCTGTGATAATAATACCATTCACATAAATAATAAGAATAGTTGTATATCGCTCCTTGTAGATGAATACGAAATGATCATATATACTATGAGAGAAGTTCATGCTAACAAGTCTGATACTTAGTTTCTCACATCAAGCACAAGGAGATTGTTTAAGCCCATATAAAGCCTTTTTAAGGTGGCATTCATGCCCTTTAGGTACTTATATGCTAGGTAGAGGGGTTATATAAATTTTTTCCTTTAAGTCTCCGTGAAGAAACACTTTCCTCACATCAAGTTAATGCAGTTATCAGGATTTGTGCGCAATAATATAGGAGAATTCTGACATAATTAAGTTCCACATGAATGTATCCTAAAATGTCAATCTTATTAATTCGAGTAAAACCCTTGATAATCTGCCTTACTTTATTTCTATCAAGAGTTCTATCTTGAAGATATTTCATAGTGTATATCCGTTAACACCCTACATAATGGCGCCCTTAGGGAATATGAACAATTTCCCAATTATCTTACCACTGAAGAGCATCCATCTCCACTCCAATAGCTTTCTTCCAATAAGGAATTGACATATCATCAATAACATTATTAGGGATTGCAATAAAAAAATAGAGGCAAAATGAGATTTTAGATATGAAGAGGTAGAATGATACCCAACACATTTTTCAATAGGGTATCTAGTACTACCACTATGAATCTGAGGAGAAGAAGTATCTCCCTGAGTGATGTCAGTGTTCGGATCTGGAGTAGTGGTAGACGATGGAGCATGCATGAGTACTCTCATACTCATATGTACCTCTGATTTACTTTCTTTGATAAAGTTGGAGTTTCTTTCTCCTTTTATAGACATGCATGCAAACTTCATTCTCAACCGGTAAGTTCATACTACCGGGAGATATGACATCCACAAATGTAGGTAGAGGAGTTATTATACAACTCTCATTTTTGTTATTAATCTGAAATGTCATATTTTTCCTTCTTCATAATAAAACAAACTGATGTAGGGTAGGCTATGGGGGTGCACAAAACCAAGGTTATTAGGGGCGGGGTGTTGATACGACACACAAACCTTAGTCTAAATGCAATGCAACTGTCGGTGACGGCGATAATTAATTTTGAGCAATGAAAATATTATCACCACGCAAGATAATTAAAGAATAAGGAACTAGCATTTAATTTAACAATTTTGTAATGTCCTTCCTCCGCTCGGAGGGCCAAGGTCAAGCGCGCGGCAAATAAACCCTTCCTGCAAGTAATTAGTGAATCGGAACAAAGTTTCACTAGCGCTAATCCAAGCAAAGCACGAAAACAATCCTATAATAATGAAGATTCAAATATTCCAATACAACAAGGGCTCACCAAAGTAGCGGGCTGACCGAGGCATTGAAGACTTTGGATCTGGATGCGTAGATCAGCAATCGAAGGTGGAACCGACGACGTGGAAATTATGGCGATGGCTGTCCTCGGCGGCAGATGATGAGATCAGACAAGAAATGGGTAGATCCGGCCACGTACGAGTAGATCCGGATCGGGGAAGGGTAGATCCGCAATTTTGGGTCATGTACAACCCCATATTCGGCGAGTAGTGGTCGACATGAGCCAGATCGGCCAAAGTCCAGCAGTCCGGGTCCTAGGCGAGCTGGAGGGAGGCGAGATCCCTGGAAGCCCCTCGGCTCGCCTAAGTGGGGTGGATCGTGCGAGGGCCGAGTGGAGCAGGTCGGCTCGTGCTCTCCCCAGGGGCTCGACGAACAGCGGGCGAGTGGGGCAGGTCGGGGCCGCACTCGCCCAGGGCAGGACGAGGCGGCGAGTGCCAGCTCCATCGAGCACTCGCCGCCCCAGTCGAGTAGAGGTTTCAGAGGGTCACTCGCCCAGTTTTTCTGTGATATACCTTTACTATTTTGCCCCCGTTGGCCTGCCTATAGCCTGCCAGAACAGCGGAGTTACCCTGTTGGCAGACCTATTTGTGCTGCACATAGCTGTTTGGAACAACGGAGATTGGTGGGAGATTGAATAGGGGGAAACTTGAACAGAGAAGTCTCGGTAGAGAGGAATAATGCGTATTCGATTAGTCAAGATAGGCCTTACTCATGCATATTACATATACCTGAGTAAGGAGGAAACCTAAAAACAGAAAAAGACCAAACTACCCCAAATAGGTTTAATACACAAAGGACGACTTGGAATAAACTGAATATATATTACAACTCTCTCCGTCAAGTCGGGAGAAAGATGTCGGTCATCCCAAGCTTTTGAATATCATTGGTAAATACATCATACCCCAAGCTTTTGGTAAACACATTAGCCAGTTGATCTTTGGAATGAACCAAAGGAGTGACAACAATGTTTTTATCAGAATGATCTTTGATAAAGTGTCAATCAACCTCAACATACTTTGTCCTGTCATGTTGGATTGGGTTATGAGCGATGTTAATAACTACCTTATTGTCATAGAACAAGGAGAAAGGAGTTGTCTCAGAGAAACTCAGATCTTGTAACACAGTACGCAGCCATAGCCCTCACATTGTCCTTAGGACATGACATGATATTCTACCTCTGCACTTGATTTTGCCACAACATTTTTCTTCTTTGCTACACCATGTCACAAGGTTTCCACCAACAAAGGAACAATATCTTGTTGTGGACTTCTGTCATCATGACATCCTGCCCAATCACCATCAGTAAAAACTTCTATCTTCAAGTTGTTTTTGGAGAATAAGGCTGTGTTTGAGAACCCGACCATCCTCCTTTCCGATCTAAACGGAACGAGCGACAGTGTTTGGCGTGCATCGTTTTCAACCGGCTGGTACAAACCCCCCGTTCCCACCCCCCCTCTTCCGAACTGGTCCCCGGAGCTCCAGTGGCCTCTACAAACTGGCCATTTCTTCTTCTCCCCCTACGCATGCTTTTTCCACCATTAATCGCCTTCAATTAGCGTTGCAATTTTTTTGGCCATTAATGGTAGAGAGAAATTTTGGGTAGGTTTTTCTGTGTGTGAAGAAGGTGAATAGTTTAGGGTTATAAGAAAATTGTTATTATTGGAAAAAGGCCCACCAAACACGAGGCGGAGAAGGAAAGAATTTGGCAGCAGTCATTAATGGAGAAGGAAAGAAATTTTTTATTAATAGTAGAAGAAAATTTTTATTATTAATTATCTGTTTATCTTTTATCACTTTATTATTAATGTAAAGTGATAAATTGATAATTGTTAGAGATTGGCGGTTTATCTTCAAAAAAGATAACATCTGCTGAAACGTACTGTTTGCGCAGAAGCGGATCATAACAGTGGTAGCCCTTCTGAGTCGGCCAATAACCAAGAAATATGCATTTAACAGAACGGGGAGAAAGTTTGTCACGACCAGGAGAAGGTATGTGAACAAACACTGTACATCCAAAAACCTTAAGAGGTAAAGGAAATGGCTCGGCCGAGGGATACAAAATGGAAAAAGGAGTCTTTCCCTGAAGAACAGATGAGGGTATCCGATTAATGAGATATCAGAAGAGAAGAACGACATGACCCCAATAGGACCGAGAAACATTCATTTGTAACAGAAGGCTGCGAGCAACATCCAAGAGATGACGATTCTTGCTTTCAACAACGTCATTCTGTTAAGAGGTATAGGGACAAAAAGTCTGATGAACCAAACCATAGTTCGCACAAAAAGTAGGAAATTCCCGACTGACATATTCCTTTGTATTATCAGTACGAAGAACTTGAATAGACACCTGAAATTGTGTCAAGATCTCATGATAAAAGGCGGTAAACACAGTGTAAAGTTCAGAACAATCTTTCAGAAGATACAGTCAAATACACCCGGAGAAATCATCAATGAAAGTGACAAAGTATAAGCTACCTCTACCAACAGTGGCAGTAGGAGCAGGACCCCATATGTCAGAATGAACTAGTTCAAAAGGACGCGAAGAACTACGTCTCGTTCGTGCTGGGAAAGAAGAGCGACGATGTTTGCCAAACTGACAGACTTCACAATTCAAAGGGGAATCCTCTTGAGGAAGATCTGGAAGAAGTTGGTGGATGAGACGAGAAGGAGGGTGGCCAAGACGACGATGCCATTGTTGAAGAGATGAAGAAGCAGAAAGAGCAACGTCGTGGTCAAGAAAGAAGAGGCCACCACGGGCAGTCCCAGTAGCAATCATAGCTTTAGAGACAGAAACAGAAAAAGAACAAGTGTTGCCCGTAAAATTAACCATGCAATTTAACTGAGTGCAAAGAGCATGAACAAAGAGTAAATTGCACGGGAAAGTAGAGACATAGAGAGTGTCCTCAAGCAACAAAGATGAAGAGAGACGCATAGTGCCAACACCATGCATAGGAGCAGAAGTCTCATCTGCAATAACAACAGGAGATAGCCTGTTGTGGGCAGTCAAAGAAGAGAACAAACGAGAGTTACCGGTCATGTGACAAGTGGCACCAGAGTCAATAAGCCTCGGAGGAGGCCACAAGTGCACGTGTTGTAGAGGAGAGAAGAGAAACCATCTCCAAGGAGAAAGAAACCGGAAAGAAGAATTTTTAACCGCACGGTTAGAAACAAGCCGGCAAGAAAAAAAAACCGCACGGTTTGAGGAGAAGCCGGAAAGGACAACTTCGCAACGAGAAGCAAAGTCGAAGCGAACAAGCAGCAAAGAAATCGCACGATAAAACCACACGGTCACGGTGTCAGCACACCAGCGGCAAGAAAAGGCGCCGCAACCAAGAAGAAACAAGCCGCAATAAGACACAACCTGCGGGGAGAAAGGAGAAGTCGCGCGAACAGGAGAAGCCGCAACGAAGAGCGACTAACAAAGGCGGCAGGAGCAAAATAAGCCGCACAGCAAACCGCGTGAACACAACAAATCACAGAGACAAGCGACTAGCAATGACGCCGCACAAAGAAGAAGAAAGAGAAGAGCAAGAGTCCGTCTGGTCAAGGTGACAACACAGCAGCGGCAAGGAAGAAGCCGCGACCAAAAGGCGGAACTCGCAACAGGGATGAGAAACCGCGCGAACACAACAAGTCACAAAGAAGCGCGGTTAGTAATGAAAGCCGGGCGAACAGAAAAGCCCGGAAGGAAACAAGTCGCAAGCACAACGAGCATCAAGGGAGGGAAGGGAAGTAAAAGAAACCGGACAAACCAGAAGAAGCCGGACGAAGCCGGTAGAAGAGGTTGCGCGGTTAAACAAACAAACCGTGATCTAATGGGAGCAAAGGATCTGTTCGCTCTGATACCATTGACAATGTCAAGGCTAAGATCCAGGATAAGGAAGGCATCCCTCCTGACCAGCAGAGGCTGATCTTCGCCGGAAAACAGCTCGAAGACGGTCGTACTCTTGCTGATTACAACATCCAAAAGGAATCAACTCTCCATCTGGTCCTCCGTCTTAGGGGCGGGATGCAGATCTTCGTCAAGATACTTACAGGAAAGACCATCACTCTTGAGGTTGAGAGTTCCGACACCATTGATAACGTGAAGGCCAAGATCCAAGACAAGGAGGGGATTCCCCCGGACCAGCAGAGGCTGATCTTTGCCGGCAAACAGCTTGAAGATGGCCGCACCCTTGCCGACTACAACATTCAGTAAGAGTCGACCCTTCACTTAGTGCTCCGTCTTCGTGGCGGCATGCAGATTTTTGTGAAGACGCTTACCGGAAAGACCATCACTTTGGAAGTGGAGAGCTCGGATACTATCAATAATGTGACAGGACAAGGAGGGGATACAACAAAGCTCTTAGAGGAAGGAGACAGCTGCGCATAAGAAACCACATTCTGAAGAGGATGTTGAGTCCATGAGCGAACACCTTTCCGAAGAGCAATTGGAAGATCAAGGTCACTCATGTCCGGAGGAGGCAATGCATTATCAGAAGAAAGAAGAGGTCCTTGAACTGGCACCGAAAGCTCCAAGGGCAAAGCAGCAGTCTCGAGAGGAAGAGACGGGGCAACAGGAACAGATGCGGAAAGAACTGGTTCCGGCAGAGGTGCTGAGACAAGTGGCAGTGAAGAAGAAGTTTCAGAGGGTAAGAGAGAAGAAGCAGGTGAAAAATACGGTTTAGACGAATCTAACTCGTGATCTTCTTCCAAGATGCAGATCTTCGTTAAGACTCTCACTTGCAAGACTATCACCCTTGAGGTGGAGAGTTCAGATACCATCGACAACGTAAAGGCTAAGATCCAGGATAAGGAGGGCATCCCGCCGGATCAGCAGAGGCTTATCTTCGTTGGCAAACAGCTTGAGGCTTATCTTCGCCTGCTAATAATTGAAAATGATAATTAATGATAAAATAACAATAATATATTTAAGATTAGAATGATAATTTTTAAATCGTTGCCGGTTCGATGTTTACCCAAACACAACCTCAGTTTTAAAACCTTAGTTTTAAAAGTATAATTTTGAATCTCCCTTCTGAACTGTTCCCTTTTAAAACCGCACTGGTATCCCAAACAGAGCCTAAGAGACCATGATCATGGGCTTTCTTCAAATATCGCAGCACGCGATACACAGTTTCTTGATGTCTGATCCTGGGAGAATGCATATATCTGCTAAGGATACCGACCTCAAACGTAATGTTAGGGCGTGTGTGGGATAGATATATAAGTTTTTTAACCAATCTTTGATAACGTGATATATCTGTGTGATCACCATCTTCCTCAATCCTGTGATTTTCCTCCATAGGGGTGTTCACATTAACACAACCAACCATCCAGTCTTCTTTAGGAGATCCAATATATACTTCCGTTGGGATATAATTATATAAAGATATCCTACTCAGATTTAACCACCTTGATACCCAGGAAGTATCGTAATCTTCCCAGGTCTTTCACTTCAAATTCAGCAGATAGGAGGGCCTTAAGATTAACAATCTCCTCTGTGTCATTTCCGGTAATCACAATGTCATCCACGTAGACAGTGAGAACTACAACCTTTTTTGTTCATGTCTCCGGATAAACATGGTATGATCGGATTGAGCTTGCTTGTACCCAAACTTGAGCATAGCCGTGAGAAATCTCTCAAACCCCTAAGTGATTGCTTCAGGACATATATGGATTTCCATAGCCGGCAAAAGCCCTTCAACTCCCTTTTTCACAAAACCAGGAGGGAACTTCATGTACATCTCCTCATCAAGCTCACCGTGGAGGAACACATTCTTCATGTCCAGTTGATGGAGATCCCAGTCCAGGCAAACAACACACGATAACAATACCCGAATGAAGTTCATCTTTGCTACAGGAGAAAAGGTCTTCTGATAATCAACTCCCTGAGTCTGAGTGCATCCTTGAGCGACCAGACGTGCTTTGTACCGTTCCACCTTGTCATCTTGGTTCTGCTTAACAGAGAAGACCCACCGGGAACCTATAGCTTTCTTTCCTAGAGGAAGAGAGGAAACATCCCAAGTGTGATTTTTGTCCAAGGCAGACATCTCATCTTGCATAGTCTGTGTCCAAGCAGGTATCTCCAAAGCTTCCTGTCATGTCTTAGGAATAACGACTAGGGAAAGGGTCGAAACAAAGACCTGATGAATCCAGTTAAGATGATGGTAAAATACATGATTAGAAATAGGATGTTGCGTACAAGTAGCTTAACCTTTCTTTAGCAATGCAAGAGGGGTATGCAGATCAACATCATCAGAATCTGAGTCTGAAGTTGGTACTGGTAGAGGTGTAACTGTAGTAGCCTGTGCACCTGAACGACGGTGGTATACGCGGGGAAAAGGAGAAATCGTAGTAGAGGAGTCCGATACCGAGATAGGAGCTATGGGTGCCGGAATGGAAGGAGTGAAAAGAATGTAAGGGATGGAAGGGAGAAGAGGAAGAGGAGCAGGAGGAACATCTGTATCACCACTATTTTCCCCCTGACGAAAAAGGTGAGTCGAAGGCAGAAAATAGGGTTCCCCCTCTCGGAAGGTGACATCCATGGTACAGAACATACGCTGTGAAGGGGTTGATAATAATATCCTTTGATCGTAGAAGAATAGTTGAGGAAGACATAACGTTGATCCCGATGGTCAAGTTTGTCGCGATAGGGTTGGTGAACATGCACGAAACAGACACCCAAAGACACGGGATGCCAAACGGGAAGTATGAACCACGTCGGATTTGGAGAGACGGGCTAAAGAAGTAGTAAAGGAAAGGACACGAGTAGGAAGATGATTGGCAAGGTGAGCGGCTGTAAGTATCGCATCACCCCAATAAGATTTAATAAGATGCATAGTGGCTAGGAGGCAGCGAGCAACCTCGAGGAGGTGCCGATTTTTACGTTTGTACACTCCATTCTGAGTAGAGGTGTGAACAAACGTTTTTTGGTGGATGATACCGTGAGTGGTGAGGTAAGAGCCAAATGCACCACTATCATCATACTCCCTCCATTGTCACTTCGAAGAACACTAATAAAAGCATTAAAATGGGTTTGCACCATTTTATGAAACACTTGAAAGCAAGGAAGAACTTCAATTTTCTTTTCCAACAGATAAACTCATGTAGTGCGTGAGAAACAATCAGTAAAAGTGACAAATCATCAAAAATCAGATAAAGATAAAATGAGGGATGACCCCCAAACATCAGAGTGTATAACATCAAAAGGGGTGTTACTAGGGGAAGAAAGATAAGAAAAAGTACGCACATGTTTAGACATATCACATACATCACATTAAAGTTCTGAAGAAAAGGTAAAAAAGGAAATAATTTTTGCAAATAAATAGAGGACGGATGTCCTAGACGCAAATACCAGCGACGAACATCATTAACAGTAACAGTGGAACTGGAAAGAGCCTAAGAGAGAGGATGAGTGTCCAAGTAGTACAAGCCGCCACAGTTCCTACCACTGACAATGTTCTGCTTCGTACCCAGTTCATGAAAGACACAAGAATTAGGAAAAAAGTTACTGAACAGTTAAGAGATTTAGTAATATTTTTGATGACGAGTTAATTGCGAGGAAAGTAGGTAACATGAAATACAGAGGGAAGAGAAATGGTCGAAGAATAATAGATACTACCTTTGCCCGCAATAAAAGACAAAGAACCGTTAGCAGAAATAACTGTCCTTACCAGACAAAGGAGTATAAGAGAGAAAACTTGAGGAAGATTCAGTCATGTAGTGTGTAGCACCGAAGTCGTGCACCCATTCAGTAGGTGAGGTGGTGACAGCATGAGCACTAGGCATAACAATGGTGGCAAGAGAAGTAGAACCTCCGGTGACAGGATCAAGCTGAGAGTGAAGCAGACGACAAAAGGCATCCAATTCCTGAGCGGTAAGGGAGGCTGAAGCGGAACACTGGGACTCATCATAGACATTTGTAGTGTAAGCAACATTATGAGAACGGTAACCACTGTGTCTATGGCCCCCACGGCCTGGTCCACACCTACGCCCACGTCCAGAAGGTGCCAGATGCTGATGAAGTTTGAAACGTGCCTCCTGAGTGTCCCCTTCGACTACAGTAATCACAAGTGGGCACAGAAGATCCAGGTGTGGGAATATGACCACGACCAACAGTAATCAGGGTGGAACAATCAGTAGGAGCCATAACACTAAGGGACTTGCGGCGGTCTTCATCACCCATAACCATACTGAATGCCTCCTGAAGAGTAAGAAGAGGAGAGCGGTGAAGAAGATGTGTTCGTACCATATCAAATTCCATATTCAAGTCCATCAAGAAGACATGAAGACGGAAGCAATCCTTATTTTACTTCAACTAAACGACATCAGCAGGACACACATGAGTGAAATGTGCAAAGTAGTCCAACTCTTGATAAGGTCGCTCGAACTCCGAGAAGTATGATGAAACGGTCATCGATCCTTGTCGTAACTCCAAAATACGGCGCGTGAGCTCATATACCTGGGTGGAAATGCCAATCTGAGAGTACGTTTTGCGAGCACGGGTCCAGATCTCGAATGTCGAGTCTATCAACATATAGCTCCGGTATACCTTAGGAGACATCGAATGCAGGAGCCAGGAGACAACTAGAGAGGTGTTAGAATCCCAACGCTTCCGGGAGGGATCAGTCTTGATGGGCTCCTTAATCATCCCCTCAATATATCCAAAAATCTGTTGGCTGTGAATGACATTTTGGGCAGCGCTAGACCATTCAAGATAATTTGTGTCATACAAAGGAACCGTGGTAATCTTCAAGGAGCTGGAGTGACCATGAGGCCGTTGAGTGTTACTCATCTGGGGCTAGATCACACCTGGAGAAGATATAGAAGAATCAGGATCACCCATATTGGCAAAGAGAGCTCTCAGATCACACAGGGAGGAAGAGCTCTCAAATCAGCAACATCTAGGCAACGACGACATCATCAAGGCAACAACGAGATCCATTAGGGGCAGCAGCAACAAAGCATGTCGCAACAACAACGGGATCGTCGATCAGGAGTCGCCGACACCAGTGGATGGAGGCAGTGACTGCAAGAACAGAGAACGGCGGCATCGAGCACGAACATCGGCGTCGAGCACGAACATCGGTGACGAAGAGCAACAAGAGAAGAGGGGCGACGAAGAGCGGTGAGACTTCATTGGAGAACGGCGGTGTCGTCCTCCTCAGCAACCGACAGAGGCGTCGGTTCCGCCCGTCAACCTCATCAACGGGTCGAGCACAAACAACCGCTCAAACCTGCGAATGGGAGGAAACGACCGATCGAGAGAGACGCTGACGGTGGGAGACGCGAACGAGAGACGGGAGAGTGACGCCGGTGGGAGATGCGAACGTGAGAGTCGATTGGGAGACGCTATTAGGTTTTCACTTCTGATACCAAGTAGAGAGGAATAATGCATATTCAATTAATCTAGAGAGGCCTTACTCATACATATACTTGAGTAAGGAGGAAACCTAAAAATAGGAAAAGACCAAACTACCCCAAATGAGTTTAATACACTAAGGACAACTTGGAATAAACTAAATATATATTACAAATGTGTCAATAGATACTTACCCCCTAGGGTGTTAGACATCATCTGCTTAATCAGATAGACATAAATGAGAACTCCTTCATACCAAGGGACAAGTATCTCTTGTAATAAGCACCTAATAGTTTCGATAATGAGACGTTTTTTTTCTTTCCACAACTCCATTATATTGAGAAGTTCCAAAATATGAAGTTTAAAGACAATGCCATGTTCACCCAAGAACTTTTGAAGGTTACGGTCTGTATATTGGCCTCCATTATCACTCCAAAAGATTTTAATTTGGGCACCAAATTTGGCCTTCCGATAATGGTAAAATAATCAAAATAGTTCATTTACTTCACTTTTCTTTTCCATAAGGTAAACCCAATTAAAGCGAGAGTAATCATTAAATGAAACAAAATAACATAATCCATTCACAGAACAAATTGGAGATGTTCGAACATCAAAATGTATCAACTCAAACATTTAACCCTTCTACTACCTGCCAGAAAGGCAAGAAAATGTTTAGTGCTACAATGCTTTTCAAGCTCACACGATTAACATTCAATCTTCACAATAGACTCCACTTGATTGATTTTACTGTCTTCAAACTAGCATGCCTAGATCTTTTATGCCACAACATTAACCGATCAGTGAAGCCGAACACCATATTTCTGTTTGATATCCATGACATATATAACGGGAAGCAAAGAGTGTAATAAAACAATTAAGGAGTGTAATAGAGCAGTTAAGTTGTTTAGGTAAATTGCTCACAGGAAGTAAATTTGTGGGGAATAACAAAATAATTATAACATAATTTAGAGAGATGTTAAGAGAGACTTGAATATTCCTTTTACCAGTCGCAAACATCAGAAAGTAAATTTGTGGGGAATAACAAAATAATTATAACATAATTTAGAGAGATGTTAAGAGAGACTTGAATATTCCTTTTACCAGTCGCAAACATCAGCAAGTCTAACCCTTTCAAATGAAGGAGAGATGGAAGTAATCCCATTGGTAGATCTTGTCATGTGATTAGAAGCTCTAAAGTCAATGATCCAGGGTGAGTGCAACGTCATAGTCGATAGTGAAGTAATTTAAGTGTGTGTAGCGGTACTATATGTTTCCTTGACAGGAGATTACCCAATATTGACCTTCAGTAATCAACTCTCTAAGTAAACTCTCTTTTTTAGTCATAAGATGCCCTTTATTATCCAACATGTCATACATAGTAGTTTGGGATTTAACATATCTCCCATCTGAGCCACGTATCCATCTTTTTGAAACCAAGCTGGGGTGCAAGTCCCAACACTTTTCCTTCTCATGTCTCTTCTTCCCGCAGTAGGGGCACTTCATCTTACTCTTGTCTTCCTATCTTTAAGCTCCAAGCTTCTAGTGCTCTACTTTCTTTGTTCGGCAATACGAGTGGATTTGTCATATCCCACATTCACATTTGTACGTAAGGGAGTTTAGTCGGCTAGCTTCTCCCCAAATATAATGAGCAGCCGTCTCCAAATTAGAAACAAAATCTCACCCAACATCTATTGCTTTGATACCATGTTGGAGAGGAGAGAACACATCTTTAGGTTTGTTATTCTCGTCATTTACCCGCATAGCACTGCACCCCTTACATAGGAGAAAACCTAATCACCTTTAATTATATGGCCACCACTTAATGAGCTTAAGTGAGCTTTTTAACATCATGTACCTCATGGACTCATGCCATGATACTAATGTACTTAAATATTATTGTAAAAGTTTGGTATTTTGGTTGTTGTGTCTTTGTGCATTTTGTGAACTCACATATTTAGCCTGTTTGAGACGGCGTTTTGGGAGTTACACTACTCCTTTTGGAGTCGCTTCCCCAAGCGGTCCATATGGTAGTTCCAGTTCCTTTTGCCGCTGCTTACTCACAGAGAGTTGCACACTGCTTCTTTACAGTGACCTGGATCCAATTTCAACCGTGGTTTGCTAGGCACATTCCACGGTATTGTGAATTTGCTTAGCCGATTTATCCCACACTTGCTCTCGTCTCTTCTGGAGTTCCTCCTCGCTGCTCTTCTCTAATAGGGTTCGTCCCTACTCTCACGATCATTGCTTCTAGGCTCTTCTCATCGAAGGAATCACGTCGAAAAGGCTGTTCGTTCAAAACCCTAAATTGTTCTCAAAGCTTAACACTGACTTCCTTTGATCATAAATTTCAGATTTTATCATTTTAGCTTAGTTTGTTTTCATCCCTAAAATATAATTTGGATGTGTATCTGTTCATGTTTGTGCACCTTTTTTTTTGTTTTCTTAACTAGCGAACATTTTTGAAGAACCTCAATTCTGCTGGGTGATGTTGAGTTTTCTCATTAAATAATCATTGTTATTGTTCTCCCAAACAGAATATTATTTCTTTGCTTTGACTTGTGTTGAAAATACAGTTATTCGAAACCGTTCTCATACTTCCCCACATCTAATTTTTACATCACAGTTTCACATTTGTCAGTGCTGCAATTGTCCCAGACTATATATATAAGTGCAGTTCGGTGCACAAGGCATCCCCGTGGAGCGAGGGTCCGGGGAAGGGTCCCATCACAAGGGTGAAACGTAGGTAAACCTTATCTTGCATTATTGTTCTCCCAAACAAAATATTATTTCTTCCCTTGTGGTGGGACCCTTCCCCGGACCCTTGCTGCCCGGGATGCTTTGTGCACCTGTCTGCCCCCTTAATATATATCCTGCTCATTAGTTTCACTGAGTTTTTATTGTATGTTTTTTTTTTCTTATTCACTTTTGAAATTGAGCACCTCGTTTATATAAAATAACCCAGAAATTTAGCAATGTATTTTGAATGTCTACCGTGTGAACATCTTCAAGCAGATTCTTTTTTAATTTTTGATGATAAATTTGTTATATCTTTTATAAATTTCTTTCAAACGAAGGCAAGATATCTGGTAGATGAAGTGAAGGACAAGAGTACCAAAACGATAGACACACAGTACTGGAAGAAGGAATCTGTGGATGATCTTCCTCTACAGAAGAATGGGTATGTTGGCATCTGTGTTTACCACTAAAGTTTGTTGATTTTATGACATAAGAAATGCCCAAAGTAGTTGATTATGGAACTAGCCAATGCAAATGTTTTAATCATATACAAGATTTATGTTGTTGATGAATGAGTGTTTGGAACTCCAACGGTTAAGTGAGTTCTGAGTGCGAGTAATTGCAAGATGAATTAAATTCAGACAGAGAGTCAAACAAAGCAGCAAAAACGAATGGATAATTATTTGTTCTTTAAATCCATATTATCTAGTATCCTTAGGACCTTAGCTCATTAATGAAATAGGTCAATTTCATTTCATCCAAGGGTTTTGTGAAGATGTCAGTTCTTTGTCTATAGTGGAAATGCTACCTCAAAAAGTTTAAAAAAATGTCATCTTCAACTCAGTATGACCTAAGTTGAACTAAATAGGACAATATCCTAGATTATCATGTGCTGAGTTGTTACATGCCGATTATAATATGTTCTAGTTATCGGGATGCACGCGCTTAGATGTAAGCGTTAGGGCTCGTTTGACACAGTGGTGTCGTTCGTGAACTCCCAAAGCTCACATAAGGAATTTTGTCACTTTTATGTTCAAAAAAAAAAATTTTCTTGGTAGCGGTCATAACCATTGTCATGTCAAACATATATCCTATGATGCCGTTTTTGTCCAATCTCACCGGAGCTGGGATGCACGCTGTTAGATGTAAGCGTTATGGCTCGTTTGACACAGTGGTGTCGTTCTTGAACTCCCAAAGCTCACATAAGGAATTGTCACTTTATGTTAAAAAAAAAAAACTTTCGGTCATAACCATTGTCATGTCAAACATATTCTATGATGCCGTTTTTGTCCAAACTCACCGGAGCAAAAGGCCAAAAAGATTGCGCCAAAAGGTCCCTTGCTCCATCAGAATGATGTATGTTTGGTTCAATGTTATGACATTTTACTTTTATCCCAACATTCAGTGCCTTGAATTCCAATTTTTCTTACTGGTCTAAAACCCCCATGCCCCTTTTGGACAGGTGGGATTGTGGCATGTTTATGCTGAAATATGCAGATTTCTACAGCAGAGGTTTGAAGTTGTGCTTCGGTCAGGTCGGTAGTGTGCGCCTATTAACATGGCAATAACTATATACAAGCTGACTTCGGCTCGCGCAATTACATAATGATTATGTGCAGGCCAAGGCCTATACGGGCCTACAGTTTTTTTTTGTTGAACTGCATTTATTCTTGGACTGCACATAGTCAAAAATGACATGCGGATAACATCACCCATAAACAATCATCCTTCACTAGAATCTCATGTTTTTTTCTTATATATATATATATATATATATATATATATATATATATATATATATATATATATATTCTTGAATTGGTGCAGGAGCACATGGTCTACTTCAGGAAGAGGACAGCTTTGGAGATCCTTAGACTGAGAGCTGAATGAAAGTTTGTTCAAATTTTTTTTTGAACGGCCTATTGCATTCTAAACCCCGCTCGGATGACCGTCGAGAATCAGTGGATGGGCGCAAGAAAACAACACTGTTTTCTACTTGTGGATCGAGCAGCCGGAATTGTACGCTGCGAGATGCGTTTTTCGTTTCGAAGGCTATTTGGAAACTCTTCCGTGTGGTTTTGTAGTGCAAAAGATGCTTTTCGGTCGGAATGCGCAGTTTGAATTTTTTTTTCGTAGATGGAGTTGCTTGACCTGTAAGCCGAAACTCTGGAGGGACAAACATTACTCCTTGTGATGCATGTATACCTGCTTGTTGTGGAGGAATTTTAGAGGGCATGGATTTGGTATAATTATATTGAAATTAGTTTTCATTTGTTTTGGTATGTAATAATTAAATGATTTTCCCCCCATCTTATTGATTCATTGATTGCCATTCTATAAATTAAAATAATATTATTTATTTCCTTTATTCTATATATTTGTGAAATAATTTTGGACAATTTTAGTCCACAAAATAATTAACTTTTCTTGTGTGTTTTTCAAGGGAAGTTCTTCCGTCCGTGTTCCGGAGTGACCGATAGTGCTTGCGCGTGATCTTGATCTCGCCTTTGTCTTTTTTGTTTTGCCGCTCTCTAAATCCCGTTCAATGATGGCTCCACGTGACAATGCGATCTCGCACCCAAACAAAATTTTTGGAACGGAGCCCGGTCAGTATAATAGCCTGTTTTTGACACCAAAGAAACTGGGAACATAAGTCATTGTTCTGCGTGGTTCATATGGATTAGGCCTTGGGTGCGATTTGATGTTTATATTATTATGTGATTTTTTTTTATTAATGAAGATACTACTTAAAATATAAGAGTCAACTTTCATTTTAACGTAAAATTAATGTTAGTGAAAATAATGATAAAAAATAAATATTTGAAATCAAAGTGTTGTGATTATAATAGATGTAAGAAATTATTCTGTCCACGTCTCAAACATGAATTTTGATTAACCCTTCTTGTGTTTAAATGATGAGCAAACAAATATTTTTAAAAAAATTTATTTACCATCATTCCCAGAAGGTGCAAGGCGAAGATACAATAGGCAGCTTAACGCTTTGTTTGACTAGAGAAATAGTGGTGGGAAGCAATAAAAAAAAATTAATTAATTTTGCAGAATTGTGCGAAAATCAATGAAATTATTAGGAAGAATAACATTTGCAGAATGCTCCTTCAAATGAAGAAGTTGCTTAATCTTTTAAGCAAACCAACTTCGTGGTGTGCAGAAACATCACATAACGATACTAATTTAATGTAAGAATCTACTTGCAGCTTAGGAAGGGAGGAGGAAAAACAGTGATTAATGACTATGCTAGGGTTGGGCAAGGAGGAAAGAGATGATCTAAGCTTATGGTTTTCTAGTAGTGGAAGCTCCGTCTTTGCCCGTCAAGTCATGCCCAACCCCGCCTTCCGCTTGGGGGAAGAGGAAGAAGTCATTTTTGGAGAAACTAACGCAAGCCTTCTCACGGGGGGCGGCAGTCGAAAGGCCATGCGGCAGCCGCGCATAAGTTGCGATTTACGAGTCATGAATGATTTTCACAACTCAAAAATGCAAAAAAAACGTCCCGCAAGCGGTGGTGATTTCCATCATTGCACCTGTTCTCACTGTTTGGCGGGACAGCAAACAAATTGGCTGCATACCGTCACAAAACGTGGAGCCGAACAGAGCCTAAATCATGCAAATGGCGAATCTAACATCCAAAAGTGATGCTAAGGGTTCGTTTGGGACAACGGTGGCAGTAGTGGACATGGTGATTATGAATCATTACTCACCAACATCATCGAAGAGACTCCATCCACTTTATGCTCAAAAATAGGTTTTTCTTGGTGGTCATAACTGTTATCATATCAAACACTTGTTTAAGAGCAATGTTATTAGCATTCCAAAATTCGTTATTAGCCTCCATATTATATTAGCACCTCAAAAAAATCCTATTTTCACACCAACAGGCTATTAGCACACCATAAAAAATTATTTTCATCATTCATTTCAAGCCACAAAATATAATGCTCAGGTGATGTTCAAATTACTATCAGCACCACATAAACTCATCTGAGCAAAAACACGGATCATAACACTCAAACAAACCAAGTCTAACAGACAAAATCACCAAAGAATATTCCTCAAGGCCGATGATCAGAAGCAAGCTGTTATGGGCTTACTTTCGTAACAGCGGTAACTCGCCGAAGTCTTGATCGGAGAGGGAGATGATGGCGGTAGTGAAGGATACCGTGGAGCCGGAACCGCAGATGCCTAGGCGGGGTTGCTCGTTGGAGGAAAGAACCACCAATATCTCACAACAAACAACAGGGAAAACTAGAACTTCATTTCATAGAAACCAACATACAATACCCATGCCTTTATATAGGCTACAACATATAAGAAGACAAAACACTAATGATGACACCTAATATTAGACCCGGGGCTCGAGGCTCCTACATAATGATAACAACTAGAAACCTAGATAAAAATAATTATAATAATACACAGCACGTAACACAAGCACACGCATTTAATCAATCTTGAAAGATAAGGAGCGATGATTCTTGATGGTGTTTAGCGAATAACATCATGACGGATTTCTTCCTCTACTTCTTCTTCCAACAGCAAAATCCTGGCTTCAATTGTTAAAAGAGTAAATACACTACTTTTGGTGAAGGATGATAGCAAATGTGGGCATTATTTGCAAAGACACGCATGACCATGCACACAAGTCAAACATTTACATAAAAAGAACCCACATTACTCTAACTTACAGCATAATAATATGTGTGCAACTTTATTATTACTACAAAAATAGGGCAGCTCGGTACACAAAGACATCCCCGCGCAGCGAGAGTCCGGGGAAGAGTCCCACCACAAGGGTGCAATGTAGGCAAACCTTACAAAACATTTTTGCAAGTGGCGAAAATTGATCAGCACAAAAATCATATATCTGGGATTTACTTGGAGAGGCTCTCTTCAGAAGGGATCTCAAAGGTTGCACCAGCATGCTCTTTACCAGGTCTCATAACTGCAAAATATTCGTGTCAAGAAGAACCGATTGAGAAAGGCGTGTTGCTGAGAAAAGAGACGAGCAAAAGTCGATGAACACGGAATAAGACAAGAAAGATATATATTGATGGAAGTAAATGAAGCTATCTAGTTCACAAAATAAAATAGATAAGGCTTTATATAGATATTTTGAGTTTAAGGAGCACTAAAAGTACCTTCCTATTAAGATTAGTAAGCATGATTAAACATATATTATCACGAGAATCATGAATAATCAAATTTAGATCCAAAAAAACATAATTTATTAGTACTCTTCAAATCATGAATCAGATTCAGGAAAATTTTTTATAATTGCAAATGTAATTTTACATATTAAACATAAATATGTTCGTCAAAGCGGCGGCGGTCATGAACGCGGTGGTTAAGACCCGTCGTTCGTGAACGCCCGACCTCACCTAAGGAACTTCATTCGCTTTTAGTTCAAAATTAGCTTTTTTTGTGTGACATTCATAATCGTTGTTATGTCAAACACATATTTTATGACGATAACATTTTTGTCTAAGCTAATTGGATCAAAAACACCACGCCAAACATACCCTAAATCCTGCACTAGAGAGCGAGTGTTCATAGAACTGAAGATGGCAGGAGTTTAAAGCTAAATTTAAGATTGCAAATTAGATTCCAAATCTAAACTTGAATATGAGCTCATATATGAATTTTATAAAGAGGAGTAATGGAGAGAGAAAATAACACAAATTTTATTAATTTCTCACACTTCAATAAATGGGTACAAGTATGTATACATTTATATAGGAAGAGGGAGGAGGAGAGAACTACAATTCTATGATGTGGGATTAAAGAGATTGTACATGAGCTCCAAGAATGGGATTTTCATATTGGGCTTTTCTCATTTCTTCATAACACTCCCTCGCAAGCTGAAGCATACAAGTCGTAGGCACCAAGCTTGGATAAGAACTGATGATGTAATGGTCGAGAAAGGACTTTAGTTAGATGTCAGCAACTTGCCCTGTAGCAGGAGCATGTTCTAATTCTATCTTCTTTGATTGAACTTTTTCCCAAATGAAGTGACAGTCAATTTCAATATACTTGGTTCGCTCATGGAAAACGGGATTCTTGGCAATATGTATAGCTGCTCACAAAATAGGGTCGCCGGTGAAAAGAGTTTAAGTCCCAAATCATTAAGTAGACTCTCAAGCCAGGTTAACTCGGATACAACAGCTGTCATAGCACAGTACCCGGCTTCAACAGACGAGCGAGCAACAACAGACTGCTTTTTGCTACACCAGGTTATAAGATGTCCACCCAAGTAGGTACAAAAACTAGTTGTGAAACGCCTATCATCAAGAGAACCCGCATAGTCAGTGTCAGAGTACGCAACAAGAGATAGAAAGGAAGATGGCTTGTAAACAAGTCCTTGTCCTGCAGCAATCTTCAAATATCTGAGAATGCGCTCTACATCCTGGAGATGAGATGTCCGAGAAGCATGCATAAACTGACTCACAATCCCAACAACAAATGAGATATCAGGTCATATAACCATAAGATAAATCAACTTTCCCACCAACCGTCGATAGTACTTTGGATTTGTAAGCAATGCGTCGGAGTCAGAACCATGTGCAGAGAACTTGTGATTTACATCCATAGGGGTGTCCACAGGTTTGCACCCTGAAAAACTAGAATTTTGAAGAAGATCAATACAGTACTTCCGTTGGGGCAGAGCAAGGTCATCAGGTCGCCTTGCGATCTCAACCCCAAGGAAGTATCGAAGATTCCCCAGGTCTTTTGTCTGAAAAACTGAGTTTAAATGTTGCTTGATTTTTTAAATCTCCGCGGAGTCGTTGTCTGTAATTAGAATATCATCAACAAACACAAGGAGAATTACGGTGTCAGTTGGTTGATGACGAGTGAAAAGGGAGAAGTCAGCCAAGCTCCATGTAAAACCAATTTCTCGTACAACCTTACTGAAATTTTCAAACCAAGCTCGAGGAGACTGTTTGAGACCATAGATAGACTTCCGGAGATGACATACACGAAGAGACTCCCCAGTGGTCTCAAACCCGAGAGGTTGGTGCATATAAACAGTTTCTTGGAGATCGCCATTGAGAAAGGCGTATTTAATATCTAATTGATGTAAGGGTCATTGAGGATGCATGACCAAGGAGATCAGGACTCGAACGATATTTAACTTGGTGACCGGGGAGAAGATTTCATCATAATTAAGGCCTTGGTGCTGAGTGAAACTCCGGTCCACGAGGCGAGCTTTTAAGCGGTCAACAGTCCCATCTACAACATGTTTGATAACAAAGACCCACTTGCAACTGACACGAGACTGGCCGGGAGGAAGAGGAACCAGATCCCAGGTTTGGTTAGCCCACAGGGCAGTCATTTCGTCATCCATAGCCGCCCGCCACCCCGGGTGTTGAAGAGATTCCTGCACAGAGTTAGGAATAAAAATGGAGAAAAGAGATGTGACAAATTTCAGTAGTGGCGGAGAGAGACGATGTAGAGATACATAATTCGTCTAGGGATGATCCGTAGAGGTTGATGTTGGATCAACGAGCCGCGGGATGGCATCGGTAGAAGGGAGCTGTTGTAAGGGATCAATCTTGGTTGAACGACGAGTATAGACAAGAAGAGGTGGTGGAGGTAGAGGAGGAACCCAGAGCGATGAAGGAAGAAGTGGGAGAGACGGAGTTGTGATAGGACAAGCAGGACGAGAGACGGGGAAAGATAGAGACGGTGTGAAAGGAGAGGAATAGAATGGTTGATTCTCAAAAAAGGTTACATCAGCCAAAACGATTAGCTTGTCGTCAGTAGGAGAGTAGCAGACATAACATTTCTGAGTGCGGGAATAGCCAACGAACATACATTTGGTGGTGTGAGCAACCATCTTGTCAGTGGGCGGACCAAGAATATAAACATAACATACACAGTCAAAGACACGAGGTGTGAGGGAGAACGGCGACGTGGAAGGACAAAGGAGACTAAACGGGGATGTGAAGTCAAGCACAAAGGAGGACATGCGGTTGATGAGATGACAGACAATAGAAACAACAAAATTCCAGTATTCTGCGGGCAGCTGCATTTGAAACATGAGTGACCGGGCAACACCAAGGAGATCAGGACTCGAACGATATTTAACTTGGTGACCGGGGAGAAGATTTCATCATAATTAAGGCCTTGGTGCTGAGTGAAACTCCGGTCCACGAGGCGAGCTTTTAAGCGGTCAACAGTCCCATCTACAACATGTTTGATAACAAAGACCCACTTGCAACTGACACGAGACTGGCCGGGAGGAAGAGGAACCAGATCCCAGGTTTGGTTAGCCCACAGGGCAGTCATTTCGTCATCCATAGCCGCCCGCCACCCCGGGTGTTGAAGAGATTCCTGCACAGAGTTAGGAATAAAAATGGAGAAAAGAGATGTGACAAATTTCAGTAGTGGCGGAGAGAGACGATGTAGAGATACATAATTCGTCTAGGGATGATCCGTAGAGGTTGATGTTGGATCAACGAGCCGCGGGATGGCATCGGTAGAAGGGAGCTGTTGTAAGGGATCAATCTTGGTTGAACGACGAGTATAGACAAGAAGAGGTGGTGGAGGTAGAGGAGGAACCCAGAGCGATGAAGGAAGAAGTGGGAGAGACGGAGTTGTGATAGGACAAGCAGGACGAGAGACGGGGAAAGATAGAGACGGTGTGAAAGGAGAGGAATAGAATGGTTGATTCTCAAAAAAGGTTACATCAGCCAAAACGATTAGCTTGTCGTCAGTAGGAGAGTAGCAGACATAACATTTCTGAGTGCGGGAATAGCCAACGAACATACATTTGGTGGTGTGAGCAACCATCTTGTCAGTGGGCGGACCAAGAATATAAACATAACATACACAGTCAAAGACACGAGGTGTGAGGGAGAACGGCGACGTGGAAGGACAAAGGAGACTAAACGGGGATGTGAAGTCAAGCACAAAGGAGGACATGCGGTTGATGAGATGACAGACAATAGAAACAACAAAATTCCAGTATTCTGCGGGCAGCTGCATTTGAAACATGAGTGACCGGGCAACATCAAAGAGGTAACGATTTTTCCGCTCGGCCACACCGTTTTGCTGGAGGGTATAGACACACGAGGTTTGATGAATAATGTCCAACTCGGTGCATAAATTTGAGAAAGTACGACTAGTATATTTACGAGCATTGTCTGTGCAAATGATTTTTAACGTAATCGAGAATTGCGTACACGTCTCGTTAAGAAAAATACGAAAAACAGATGTCAGTTCAGTACGATCATGAAGTATGTATAATTAGGTGAGACGTGAGTAATCATCAGTAAAAGTAACAAAATAACGATATCCAAAAACACCAGGGATTTTATAGGATCCCCAAATACCAGAATGCATTAAAGAGAAAGGAGTATCACTCTGAGTACATTTAGGAGAGAAAGAAATATGATGTTGTTTGTCATAGATATAAGATTCACAAGTAAACTCTTGCAATGAGATATCAGGAAGAACCTTCTTGAGAATCGGGAGGAGAGCATGCCCAAGGAGACAATGTCAATCAACAGTAGAGACAGTAGAGAGAACGGTAGGTGGAATATCCAAAAGATAAAACTCATTCGACAGCCATCCTTTACCAATGGTACTCCGCGTTCGACGATCCAGCACAACAAAAGAGGAAGGAGAAAAGGTTATGCAGCAGTTACGTTCCTGAGTAAGGCGGCTAACTGATAGCAGATTGAAGGGGAACCCCCGAACATGAAGAACCGAGGATAGAGGGAGAGTTGGGGTAAGCCGAAGATCAGCAGCGCCAGAGATCAGAGTGGTGTCGTCGTTTGCTATAGTGATGAACTTGGGATAGGCAGACTGTATGTACTGAGCTGGTTTCTGAGAGGAAATGTGGTGAGTAGCAACCGACTCCAAAATCCAGTGGGGCAATGAGTGAGACAAGATATACCTTCAATGAAGAAAGACGCAATAGAGTCAGACGAGCGACTGATAACACCTTGGAGTTGTTGAAGCTGGGTGCGGAGAACGTTGATGTCTTGTCGGGTAAAAGAGTCAGAATCCCGTATAGTGGCACCAGTAGGAGGAGCAGCAGTTGCAGTAGAAGCAGTAAGTTGGGGAGGCGGACCATGCTTGCGGTAGCAGGTGACTTCAAAATGACCTTCTCGACCACAGTAAGTATATTTTAAAGCGGAGTGTCCAACACGTCCTCATCCCCGTGACGTGTGGCAATCTCCTCGAGCTGAAGGGCCACAAGCTGGAGCAGAAGTAGGTAAAAGGGGATGCTGGAGGCGAGCTGGAGAGAAATGTCTTGGGATCTCAACTCGTGGGGTAACCTTAAGCAGCATAGAGCAGACATCGGACAATGAGGATGTTGTAAAGGAGGAAAGGATCTGAGCCCTAACACTGTGAAGATGTGGATGAACACGAACCATCATCATAGCAATCACAACAGCTTCCTTTTGCGCCCGCTGGGTAGCAAGATCCATGGAGACAGGCTGATGTTGTATCCAGGCCTCTACCAGATTTTTGGCCTTGACAACAAAGGAGGTCAAATTGCTCGTTGTGTCGGGGTGTGGGGTTTGAAGAGCAGAGTTGATGTCAAACAAATGCAGGCTCGTGCACACATGGAGACTGCTTACAACCGGGGACACCACGAGCTTTTCGTCGCACACGATGAGTGGATGCAGTTGAAATGCAGTATGTATTGATAGACATCTGCCATGAAGACTCCCTACGATAAGTTGTGCCCCAAGAACTATGAGTCATTTGAGGTGTTACATCGGATCGATGAAGTGACCTATCGAATCCAACTTCCGCTAGAGGACCAGATTCATGACATCTTCTGTGTATCACAGCTGAAGCAGCTCGTTGACCCACCTCTGACGGCGCCCTTGGTGCACCTTCTGCCACAGCTGAATAACAAGCTTAATCTAAACGAAGGAAGAGATGTTACGGGACCATGATGGGGTCATGTACTAGTGATAGCTGACGTTGCGCAAGGACTGAGCGTACCACTAACATCATCTTCATTACTTTTAATTATTTCTCATTAACTATGACCATTATATTTTTAACTAATTTTGTTAAGCCACATTAAATTTTGGATGTCTTAAATAAGGATTAGCCCTATCTATGGGATGAAGGCATGACAAGATTACATGAAGCAAGTAATTATTATCCAAAAATATCTCTCACTCTCATTCCCTCCTTCATTCTTTAGTTCCTTTAGCACGACCCGCCTAGAGCACGCTTGCGCGCCTCTCCCTCTGCAAACTGACGACTTTGTCAGTTTCATCCAAGTTGGAATTCCTCTCAATGTGACTGCGTCTCTCTCTCCTCTTTGTTGTCGACATAGGTTCTCGAGTTCAAAGAATGGGAACTCCAACTTCCTCCATGACTTCACACTCATTAGGCCATGCACGAGATTTTAATCGACGATTTGTATCAATTTTCTACCCAATGTGTCTATTATGACATGGCCGTTGTCGAGATGATATCAGTATTAAGCTCATAATCTTTTATGAATTCTGTCATCATTTTCTTGAATTGAAATTTCTATATATATATATCAAGGCATTTATGATGGACAGTTATTTCACTCTTAAATACATACAAATAATGAAACTAAACTTTCACGACAAACATTAATACAACAAACTCAAGATAATTTTGGCAATAATCCCTCGTTTGTTTTGATGCATATGCAATTAATCTTTCAATTGTTCTCACATGTATGTAATCATTTTTCCATGTTGCATCAACACAAATAGAAGACCATTTATGTATACATAAATTTATATTTGAAATCCTTCAATTTTGGATTACGTGACTAATGTTGGTGAAGTAATTGTCTAAATCTTTAACTTTTCCAAAGTATTGTGGCATTCTTTATTCCAATTGTAAGTCAATCCTTTTCTCACTAATCTTGCTGATGTTAAGGAAATTTTTGACAATCCTTAAAAAAACTGTGTAGGCCAACTAGACCCAGAAAGATCAATATTTCAGTTATAGTAGCGAGACTTTGTTCAATTTTCAAAAGATTCAACCTTTCAAGGATCAATCCATCTTTGTTAATCCACTTAAGTTGGAGGAGGAAAAGACAACTTTCAAGGAAAATCTTGATATTTAGCTTTAGCTGGCAAGAAAACCTAACTCGATGAGCCCCAACGGTCCGTCTCTCCATAAGCAACTTTTTAAAGTCCATCTAAAAATTAATTGATAGTACCATACAACACTTACAGTTATTATCAAAATAATATGAGCAAAAGACATCATATGTGGAGAACAATTTATTTATCTTAGACCTTTTGTTAAAGAAGGTTAACTATTTGTAGTTGTACAATCACATCAAATACTTTCAGAAAGAGAGTTGTTAAAGACAAATCTAAAATATCTTTTGGCAAATCCTTACTAATAGCAAACCACTGTTCCTTCAAATGACTACTCATAAACTTTTTTATTATTAGCAAACACAACAATAGAGTTGATTTTATATAATTTTCAAGGCAATCCCGTGACCTGTAACTCATCAAAGATGAAATTAATCATAAAGAATGCAAAAAAATAAATTACATTTCCTTTCCTTTTTCAATATCAACGTCCAAATCTCTCCTCCATCTTCTCAGTTTCCGGCATCCATACGCATGCAAGCGGACCACTTCTTCGACGGCGCCAGGAGGGGGCGGCATCAATGAAAGGAGAGGTCGGTGCCGGAAGGAGGAGTCGGACAGGACGTACGTGGGTTTCAGTTTGAAAGAGGCGAGATTATCCAATAGTGAGTTTATGGGAAGGAAAAGAAATAGAAAGTAGAACTGAAGTGGGTTTTTTTGTTACTAAGTCATTCCAGGTTGGGCTATAACAACTCTCTTTAGAAACTACCCCCTTGCAGTTGAAGACTGAATTATTAACACCCCCTCCCTCTTCTACTTCAACATAATCTGAAGTACATAATTGTATTTTTGTAGATTCAAGTTCAACACATAATTCTACTGTTTTACCATCATATTATTCGTTTTGCTTGTGATGTGACCCTACCGGCACCAAGCCGCTCGCCTCAGTTGGTGATAAGTGTTCGGGAGAGCCTAACTTATTCAGGAGGTCTGGGGATCCAGCCCCAGGCTCAACAACCCGTCTTACGGGACTGACCATGAATTCATTGCGGAGCGGCTCAGGTCCCCTTGGGAGAGGGGATGAGGTGTTGTCCGCAGCCCTGGTGCGATCTTCTGGGGCCGACCATGAATCCATGGCGGAGCAGCTCGGTAGTCCAAAGCCTGCACTTTTTTTGATGCGATCCTATCAGCACCGAGCCACTCCGCCACACGGCTCAGTTTATGATGTGTTTGGGAGAGCCTAACTTATCTAAGAGGTATGGGGATCGAGCACCAGCCTCAACAACCCGCCTTATGGGGCTGACCAGGGATCCATGGCGGAGGGGCTCGGCGCCCCTTAGGAGAAGGGTTGGGGGGGTGTGAGTCGTGGCCCAGTGAAATCTGTGATTGCATCAGCTTGAGGAAATAGAAGTTAGCTGAATCTAATACACTGCTAGATAGGTGGAGGGGGAAGTGGATGTACCCTAGAAAGGTGAACCACTATAATTCTTGTGTGTTGTGGTGTATTCTTGAAAGCTAACAACTAACACAAACACACACTAAACTCATAAATTCAAAGTTGTTCAAAAAAGAGTCAAAACAGTTATTAATCGTTATCGTTTCTAACAAGCCAATGAAGAAAACATTCATATCCCGAGCTCTGATAATAGTGCGAAAAAGAGGGCTGGAATGAATCAAAGGTCCAAAACGAAGTAGAGCGAGAAAAAGAAGGATTGAGGCAGAAGAAAGTCTACCAAAACCGCCACTAGAGCTTGGCTTGGCCTGAACGATCATGTGGGAGATGAAGTCGGAGGCATCGCGCCCCTCTTGGACGAGTCTCTTGACCTCCGCCGCCGAAGAGACGGCGCGGTTCTCCTCGAATCTCCGCCGGATCTCCGACGCTGATTGGCTCAGCATCAATGTGTCGCCGTCGAAAGTCTTCCGCGCCGCCCTCAGAAGCACTCTGTACACAGCTCGCACCTCCGCCCCCATTTTTCTCTCTTCAAGAATTTAGCCCTTGTCGAAGAAGGAGCTGTAGTACTGCGGCTCTTCAACAAGCCCTGATCGGGCATTGTTCTTAATGACTATCGGAGGCTGAACCCGGCCTGAAAAGAGGGAAAAATTGGACCACACATGGGGCCCAATTTTTGGTACGGTGGACCACCACCGATTATGTGCTAGGGGGTTAGGGGTAGAGGTCTTCACTAATCAAATCACAATTTGGCATAGAATGGAGATATTATGATCAAGATTCGTTTGAATATTTGGTGTTGGATTTGGATTTAGATTCGTCATGAAATGTTGAATTCGAATTAGGGTTCGAATACAGATTTGAATTCGGATTCGAATTCAAATTTTATAATATTAAATTATATATAATATTCAAATATATTTACATATATTAATTTTATTTAATTATATATGTTTGTAGTTGCGAACTATTCGTGAATCCTCCTAGTAGAAATAAAATTATTCAGATTCGGATTCGAATCTAGATTCGAATTCAAAAAACATGAATTTTAATCGAATCAAATCTCGAATTATTCACAAACTATACTATTTGTGAACAACCCTAGTTATGAGGGGATAAAGTGCACAAATTCACATTACGGTGAAGTGCCCCGATCCAATGATCCGCTTGGATCAGTGCACACATATTTCAAACTGTATTGCACGGATCCACGCGGACCATTGGATCAGTGCACTTTATCCCCCTCCCCCTCTCCATGTGTTAGGGCTTTATATTTTGATAGTTTGGGTATTATTTAGGGTTTATGCCAAGAAAAATATAGGTATAGGTAGAAAATAGAAAGTAGTGCGAGCATAGATAGGTAGTTAACTCCGCACGCTCGAAAGTGACCAATGACTTTCTTATTCATATGAACAAACAAAAGTAGTCTAATGCAGAAAATCAAGACTTTGTTCTTCATTCTACAAGTCACCTGCCTCAAAGGACTTTTTATCAAAATGTCAATTTGTCATGTGTATTCACCAAACTAGACTTGAGAAACGCTCTTAAAAATTGAGTAATTTTCAAGGGAGACTAGTCCTCTTAGTGAAGGAGTATTCTATAAGGTGCCTCTGATCCACATTCAATAGAATCGAAATAGGACATCTTATACTTAGAACAACCTAAACTGTAACCAAGTGATTTGATTGGTAAGGCACCACTGCCTCCATTCACTAATTCAATCCGGCTATGAAGTACAGTTCTGTCAAGACTTGCATCATTTACACATTTCCTTTATATCAGTGGAATGTACAGCAGAAAACAATGCAAATCGGTGACTAAGGCTCTGTTTCGGGGGACTTATTTTCACCGGTCAAGCGGTTACGACCGCATGAATCCAGATCTTAATTAAGATCTGGTTCATGCGGTCGTATCCGCTTGACCGGTGAAAATAAGTCCCCACAATCAGAGCCTAACAAACAACTGCTCGTGACATCCTAGATGCTCATGAAGAGGGTAGTAATGATTTGTCTGCAGAAAGTATTATAACAATAACTTGAAAAGTACAGTAGTATGTCCAAGTATGTTCAAGAAGTAAAATATCTAAAGAACTATATGGAATGAACATAATTATAAAGTAAAATGTAACTGTAATCCCTTAAGCTACTATGTCACACAGACACACACATATATCACATATTACATCTAATTCATAATATAAATTTCCAGAATATCTATATAAACGTATAACCCACATTTTATTTCATCCAAACAACAATCATATACAAACAAGTACAAACACCCTATGTTGACACAGTAATAATCAATTTTTTGTTGGTAGTTAATACCACATGTCGCAATATAACGTTAGGCTTTATCGTACGATATGATACTTTCATTATTCTCATCATCAATTGTGGGTAGAACCAAGACATAAGTTTCAGTACTAAACCTCATAGGTAGCCAATAACTATGAAACATACATTCCAATACTAGGGCTCTCTCATTAGTTTGAATACTAGCAACATAGTGTCGCATTTAAGTTCTCTGCTAGTGTCACTCATCGGCATTAGCCTACTCATCCCACTAACAAATAACTGTTAGTTATTTTATAATATGTCCGCACGCGTGTTAGCCCGACTCGGAATAGGTTACGGGTTCGTGTCGTTCTAGAGTTAGGCTCTACGCTGGAAGTACTATAAATACCCATTCCATACATAGATGAGGTATCGTAGAATACTACCTCCATGTTAGCCCGACATGTGTTTTTGACCAAGGAAAGCTTCATGGAAGCTTCATCCACATGTCATCTACCACACCTACCTCCTTGATGTTGGCCCTATAAATAGGGATGAAGGAGGAGGGCTAAAGCATCCACTTCTCTCCAAACTCAAGCATTGAAAGATTTCTAGAGAGGCCTTTGCGGCAATCGTATTAGTTTGGGAGAGCTTTCAGACGTTGTTGTACGACGTTGACAAGGAGTACTTCGCCTACACGGATTGGATCTGGAGCAGATATTGGCAAGGATTCGAAGAGGCATCTTGGAGAGGATTTGTGTAATCTGTCTCATCCGCCGGTCGGTAACTTGCAATTTTTCTGTTACTATTTATTATATTATGTAGTGTGAAGCTGATGAAGATCCTTTGTGGATCGGTGGAGGGAAAGCCTGTAATCCGTGCGTGTGTTTTTCACACACTTTTAGTGGAGGCTTTTCGGGTTGGACTCCGATCGTCCCGTGGTTTTTCACCCAATTGGGTTTTCCACGTTAAAATCTCTGTGTGCTTTTATTCTTTTTGCATTGTGTTATTTTGTTGCGATGGCATACCGCTCAATGCGGTCGCGCAGGTTGCTCGCCTAAAATTTAAAATAGGTGCTCTGGTCGGGATTGATTGCTCGCATTCCCAACAAAGTTGCAGAGTGTTTGGGTGTTCTGTGCAGAAGTGCGCTCGGAATCACCGGAGAAAGGCCGTCGGGGGCTCGGAATCGCTGGAGGAAGGCCGTCCGGGGCTCGGAATCGCCGGAGGAAGGCCGTCCGGCCTCTGAGCATGTTCCAACTGAAGAAACCATTAGATTTCCAAAACCTGTGAGAGAGAAAGCTATTTTGCGGAAGCTGAAGCTTGGGAGGGAGATTTCTGAAGAGCTGCAAAACAGCTCCAGATTTCTGAAAAGCTCTTCATAAGGAGCTGTCCCAAACAGTTAAAAAATAGCTCTGACGGGTGGAATAGAGATTCTCCAGCCGCCAGAGCTGCGCCAAACAGACCCCAAGCATGTTCAAGAAGTAAAGTATCTAAAGAACTATATGGAATGAACATAATTATAAAGTAAAATGTAACTATAATCCCTCAAGCTACTATGTCACACAGACACACACATATATCACATATTACATCTAATTCATAATATAAATTTCCAAAATATCTATATAAACGTATAACCCACATTTTATTTCATCCAAACAACAATCATATACAAACAAGTACAGACACCATATGTTGACACAGTAATAATCAGTTTTTTGTTGGTAGTTAATACCACATGTCGCAATATAACATTAGGCTTTATCGTACGATATGATACTTTCATTATTCTCATCATCAATTGTGGGTAGAACCAAGACATAAGTTTCAGTACTAAACCTCATAGGTAGCCAATAACTATGAAACATACATTCCAATACTAGGGCTCTCTCATTAGTTTGAATACTAGCAACATAGTGTCGCATTTAAGTTCTCTGCTAGTGTCACTCATCGGCATTAGCCTACTCATCCAACTAACAAATAACAAGCATATTTATCATTACACTATATCGATATAAGTAAAAAAAGCCCACCACTAAGGGTTCCAATGAGAGTTGAGCCGCATAGACGTGTCACTATCACATATATTGATGGGGATTAACCCATTTTTAAACCATTCGGGGTGCGCATAGCCGTTCCAAATGAGGGGATCATGGGGTTGACTAGTCAACTCACTCCCCATGATCCCCATCATGATAGGAGGAGAGTGGGAGGGTCCACCTCCCCTTTTATCTCTCCACTAACTCTTCTCCCATCGCAAAAGGAGGGAACCACCGCCGGCTTTTATCTCTCCACTAACTCTGCCCGTTTCCCGCCGTAGAGAATTCTCCAGCCACCGCGAAGCTCCGCCGAGGTGAAAACGACTAAGTCCCCAAACCTGAAGAAGAAGAAGAAGGCTTACAAGACATCCTTGCGTGGAGCGCCGCGCCAGCTTCCAAGCTCCGAAGACTCACGCTGATTCCACCGTTCAAGCCCTCTCCACGACGCAGCCTGTTGCCCGTGGGAAGAGCAAGTCTCCCTCTCACCTCCACTTTTGTAACAAGGAGCGGTCTGTCGCCCTTGATTCTCCTAACATTTTGTAACATCCAACAACTTAGTGGATTTTGACTGGCACAGAACCAGTCACGTGGTTTTTCACCCGGTTGAAGGGTTTTCCACGCTAAAACTCCTAGTGTACATTTCTCTTTTTTCAACCGACTGTGTGCGCGCTCGACCGCTCCGCGAGCTAAGATGGTCCAAGTTAGTCCGGATCGACCGGAGCGCCAAGTTTGGCCGCAACACGTGTCACTATCACATATATGAATCTCAATTGATGCAAACAATCATCTGATTAATCAAATTGGTCAACTTGAACTAACCCAATTTAGCTCAATTAACTCAAATTGTCAATTAGTGTCAGACTCCAAATTAGAGTGAACTGAAGTTCAATTATGACTTCACTGTATCAATGAGACTTGCTAATTCAATCAAATGCATATTTCGAGTTCAATAGGCCAAATTGGTTGATTCAAGTTAACATAAGTTAGCTTAATTGACACAAAGTGTCAAATAAGGGTTCCACCCACAAATTGGCGGCGAGCAATATTTTAAGATACTCAAACAAGTTCATAGAGACCATTGGTTGCATCAAAATAAAGTTTAGTGTCAATTGAGTCATATCGGGTCAAACCTCCAAATTGACCATTTAAGCTAAATTAAACCCTACATGCAATCACACTGCAATGAAGGATTAACAATCATGTTTGCATGTATTTAATCCCAATAGGGCCAGTTGTCTACCATTGACCCATTGGCAGTGTCAATTTCTTTAATTGGCTCGGTCAATTAAGGCTCCGTTTGGCACGGGTGGTGGCGGTTATGAATATGAGGAGTTAATTTGCCATTCGTTAACGTCCACCCTAAGGAACTTCATCCACTTGTATGTTCAAACGAATGATGTTTGTTAGATGATCCTTAACGAAAGACGATTTAACTGATGTGTTTATGACCGTCATCATCGGGCCAAACGGAGCCTAAGGCAACACCACCTCAAATTGAGCCGGTGCACAACTTCTTTAATAAGGGGCCACATGTAAGACCCTTCAATTTGGTGACAAAATCAATTAAGCTACAAACGTAGAAACAACATAGATTCAACAACATCGAAAAAAAGAGATCAAAGTTATTAACATAAATATGTGTATTTACAAACAACTAAAAAAATCTATCATAAAAATTGGATCGCCATATTTAATAAAATAACATTTATAAACACATTGACAAAAAGTTGATGTAAAACAAAAATTGACTATAGTACAATTACATGAGACAATGAAAGTGTTTATTTCCAAAGAAGATGAGTATTACATAGCACATACACAATGTCTACACTCCCAACAACTTAGCTTTTGTCACATACCTTAATTGCTCATAACATTGTGGAGCGGCGAGAATAATGTATACATCGAGAGGTAAGCTAGCTGTAAAACAATGTGGCGTCACTTCTCAAAATAATGCGGTTAGGGGAGGAGTGGCCACACCGATTATACACCTAGGACCAAAAAGCACGTTAGATGGCGTGAGACTAAATCATCCCTTTTGACGAGTCGCGACACACGCTCGGACATCACCGTCCATTCCTCGTGGCACACTCAACACTAGCGACGTATCGTCAACTTTCCATGGAACATCAAATGCATTTGCTAGGTGGAGCAACATCTTTATATAAAAAATTGGAGCTATTGTTGATCATGCAAAAGACAAAAATACCAGTTGAATTTACAAGTGACGAATTGCTCGTAAGCGGCCGGCCCTTGCTTTATGTGATTAAAATTTTAAAAATTTAAACCTATTTGAAAAAAATGATAAGTATACGAATTTAAAATTTTATTTCAATGTTACTTAAGACCAGGTACAACCGTACAACCTGTTCCAGCCCGGCCGGTTCGCTCCGGTCTGACTGTCTTTAAGCCAGCGGGCGAGGATCTTTCGGCTCCTTTGAAAGGTTTTCTTCTCTTCTCTTTCGATGCTTTATCTCCTCACTATTCCCAGATATTCTCCCCTCGCCGGCGTTATCCCCTCTCGCCGTCGATCGCTTGAGCTTAAGATCTACGGTATGACTTCCACACTCTTACCCTAATCCCTTCTTCCTTCTGTTACTGTGATTTTTTCTCCGATTTGCTTCCATTTTGCTTACAATTTTCTGCATCAGACGGAGCCTCTGATCAAACAATTTCTTGATTAATAGTATGATTTGCACTCATTTTTAAAATAGTGTGCACTGCATCATGCGCCAACCGCCGCGGCTCAACGGTACCGCTGTGCGGTGGCGCGTTGTTCGCCACGAACAACTACGCCCGTCCGGCGGGGTCTCGGCCGAAGAGGAAGTCCGGCGGCGCGGGATCCTCGGCAGAGGCGGAAGAGCTCGTGCGGATTCTACTTCGAAAGGCTGGAGATGAGAAGTTCCCTTTGGTGACCACTCTCAACAAGTTCGTGCGGAACGTTAGGACGGAGCATTGCTTCCTTCTCTTTGAGGAACTAGGGAGACGGGATAATTGGCTTCAGTGCCTTGAGGTTAGTGCTGCTTCGACATGTAATTTTTTTTTGTAAATTTTTACTGGCCAGTTTTGACCATTCAATTTTGGATGAATTGTTCACTGTTCTTGTTGATGTATGTTGAGAACAGAAAACAGTTGAACTCTGCAAATCCTGATTGCGAAGCTTTATTCTGTATATTTTGTTAATTCTAAGCTTTTGATTTTTTAATCTGATGGAGTTTATATAGAAAAAATGAAGCAGATAATATGGAAAAAATCATTATCATGAACAAGCATTGCATTGCCAAGTAAAATAATATTTGTGGAACACAATTTATAGGACAATAGATAAATAGTGTAAGCTAGAAGGCCTCTTTTGAGGCTTGCTCCTCACTTCCGCATAGCATGTGTTTGAAGTAAGGTGAAGAAGTTAATGGAACTAAGGGAATACTGATGCACGTACGACAAGTGTATCGGTCACACAAGTATTATAAATGGGCGAAGTTTCCCAAGTATCGATCTTACAAGGAATACAGTAAGGTGGAGTAACTATCGAGCAGGACTTGAGATTAAAGTCCTAAAGGTCGGGGTTAAGATGGGGCTTTTGGTTTGCGGAAACAAAAAAAAACTAAACTAAATTAACTACTCCCATGTAGGTTGCTGTGCACTGCTTCGCTTGGTCGGATGGAAACTACGCAGACCGCTATGCACTGCTTCGCAGGGCAGATGAATGAGTTGGGGAGCGCGTCAGAAATTAAGGCACGCGCGGTCGAACGCACGACCATGCGTAGATCGTGCGATATTTACCTCACAGGATGGCCCAGCCTTGAAGAAGTAGACTGTGCGATTTTGAATATGCACGACAAAACAGCCCGTGCGAGAACAAAACGCACGGACGAGGACATAACACAAAAATCCCAGGCAAAAACAAAGATCGTGCGATTTCCTTCGCGCACGGTTGAATCCAACCATGCATGAAGAAAATGCACGGGCAATAATTTCATAAAATATTTTGACCAAAAGTGGCGGTCGTGCGATTTTGTCATGCACGGGCAAAACAGCTTGTGCGCGAGCAAATCGCACGGCCCGGGGCAGAGCACCAAAATGTTGTAGGCATCGCACGGTCGTGCCGATCACGCGTGAAGAAAAACACAAGACTGTGCGATTCCTACAGGAAAGAACCTGGACAACACTGGAGATCTGCCCACCTGCACAACAACAACAGCTGGGAAAACACCTCCAGCACACAGAACAACTGATCAAAACAACAAAATAAATACATGGGGAGCACCATGCGCTTACCCCCAGCAAATGGTGTGCAATTGCACACCACAAAGGGCCAAAATGTTCACTTCGTGTGAGAATGTGAACCGGAAAAATATGAACATTAATATACTAAAAGTGAAGTGCAAGTGCGTGAAAACTAGCCCTGATGAGTTTGAAAAACACTATAAATATCAGACTCATCAACTACAAAGCACGAATACTTAAAAATGGTCTACGTATCGACTCGAACGCGTACCGGATACGGGAAACTCCCGGAAACGCGCGAAAACGCGTTTCTGAAACTCCAGGAAACACATTTTTTTTAAAAAAATATATTTTTTTTCGGGATACGCGATTCCTTGAGATATAGAGCTCGCGTATTTCATTTTACTCATTAGGTTTTCCTGTTCCGCTCCCGATCCCGCCGGCGTTCTGCTCCCGATTCTGCCGATCCCGTAGGTACTCCTTCTCCCGCTGCTTCTTCTTCTTCTTCTCCTGCCTCTTCTTCTCCTCCTTCTTCTTCTTCTTCTTCTTCTCCCACTTCTCCTTATTCTTCTTCTTCTTCTTCTTTTTTCTGCTTCTTCTTCTTCTCCTCCTTCCTCTTCTCCTCCTCCTCCTCCTTCTTTTCCTCCTTCTTTTCCTCCTTCTTCTTCTCCTTCTTCTTCTCCTCCTCCTCCTCCTTCTTCTGCTCCTTCTGCTTCTTCTCCTGCTTCTTCTTCTTCTTCTTCTTCTCCTCCTCCTGCTTCTCCTTCTTCTTCTTCTTTTCCTGCTTCTCCTTCTTCTCCTCCTTCTCCTGCTTCTTCTTCTTCTCCTGGTTTTTCTTTCTGCATTATATTAATATTCAATATAAGCCTAAAAACATTGCTAAGTACGGCTACATCTGTATTCTCTACAGGTTACTAAGTAATCTAATTTTGCTTATGGTATTTACATTGATAATCCCCCAACAACTCCAACTCAAACAAGTAATGAAGATGAGATTTTCCCCTTGCCCTTGATGACTTTCCTTCCACAAAACATGAGTTCTTTAATGTTAGCACCATGTTAATCTGATGTGATCTATGTAGCACTTATAGTAGTAACAAATGGATGTAGCACTGGTGCCTTACAAAAGCTCATACACTCGTGTGAAAGGTCATTTATTGATGATCAAGAGTAGTGGACTTGGAGCATGTAACAAGGTTCCGATTTGCTCATACACTTCTTTATGGTGCTTGTTTCCTTGAATGTTATTTATAGCATTATATGAAATGTCAATTATATTAAAATAATTAAAAATAATTAAAAACATTTCCCGTATCCTAATTTTTTTAAAATCACATTTCCCGTATCCGTTTCGTATCATATTCCGTATCCCGTTTCCGTCCCCGTGCTACATAGCTCATCAAATACTTTGGAGGAGAAGCACTGGGAGCTAACTACGACAAAGACATCGACTCTTTGGAAATGGAAATTCCATCGAATATGGATGCTAGAATTCCAAAACATAGATCTAACGGCTCCAAAATATGAATCCAATTATTCCAGGGAAACATGAGAAGAGAAGAAGTTCTTCATAAGATGATTGCGAGGCTTTTGGCTTGAGATTTGACACTCCCCACGATAGAGTTTCAGAATCCTCTCCATTTGAGACCAAATAAATAGTATCTATTTGGTGGCCAAGATCTTTTCTCCAGGGATCCAACGCGTTAACTAATCTCATCCTTTTATATTATTTATATATACAAAAAATTTACTCACTTAGATAAGGAGAGAATCTCGATCCCATGACATAACACCATTAACATCTATAATCTCGAGGCATAAAGGACTTATATGAAGGATTTTACCATATGCAATTTTGGCGAACATGCCCACTAATTGAGTACTAGAGGGAACAAATGAGGGTGATAATAACTTTAGCATGAACATTTTCTTTGGTAAAGTGATACTATCTCAATATATTTGATCTTCTCATAGAAGACTGAATTTGAGGATATGCAAATTATCATTTGATGAGGCATAACTACTTGAACAGAAAATTCATGTTCCTTCGAGATAAACTCAAGTGACAAAAGCTATCAAGCCACATAGAATGATCAGCCATAGATCTTCTATCATTAGCGAGGTTCAGAATTTTGTGATATTGAAAAAGAATCCTCTCTTATGAAACTCCCCTAAGATACTTCAAAATTTTATGAACCACCTCATAATAATGCATTTTTGGGTTGGGCATTACTTGACTCACTAGATTGACATAAAAGAGATGTTAGCTTTAGTAATGGCCAAGTTAATTATATTTTTCCCAACGGCCTTTGAAACCTCATGTTCTTTTTCAAATAAGAGGAATCATTGTTATCGATATTATACTTGGGATCAATAAAATTTTGCATTGAGTCGCTGACTTGCCTTTTAAGTATCCTATTTATGCAAGGAAATCATGAACATATTTCATTTGGGAAATAAAGATTCATCAGGCAGATCTAGCCACCCACTACCTCCATCTCAAGTATGTAACAAAACAAACTCAATTTGATTCAAATGCATCTCATACCCTTCATTACCATAGTAATATGCTGATCATCATCTTCTTTGATAAATAAGACGGTTCATATGAACAACCAGCACAATGATATGATCCTAGGTCTTGTGAGTTGTGAATAAACATTAAATGATCATAAGTGTCCCTCAAAGAGCCTCATATCAAAGAAGTTTGTGCTCAACTCATCAAACCAAGCCCGAGGGGTTGTTTAAGCCCATAAATATATTTCTTATGCCACATGCATATCCCTGAGGAGCTTGTGAACTTTGAGAGAGTGTCATGTAAATCTCTTAATGTAAATCACTATCAAGAAACACATTCTTTACATTAAGCTAGCATAGGAATCATGCTCCACGAGTAATGAGTAATGACAACAAAATCCTTGTACAGTTTACTTTGGCATGTTGCACAAACATATAATTGGAAATCAATCCCATCAATTTGAGTAATGCCCTTGACAACAAACCCGAACTTGTAGTAATCATGAGTACCATCATGTTGGTACTTGACAATACACGCCTACTGTCAACCTACTGACACAGGATGAATGTAGAGATTGTGACTTAAGTGCCTAGGAGAACTCTAGTGAACTGACGCCAGTGAAATGTTGTGGGGCTATGATGATGTTGTGCAAATGTATTCCGACAGTTAATTGCAATTAGTGTCGACAAATTATAGAATTTAAAAACAAAAACTACACTTCAGAGGGAGGCGTTAAATGAACCAACAAGTTTCTGGCTAGTGTAAAGTAATAGGGCTTCAATTAAACTTTAGGCGGATGAACCATTCAAGTAGAACAAATTAAAGAGTAAACAAATACAATCTAATATCAATAATCATATGCTGTTCAACAAATAAACAACAAAGAGAAATAATAACTTCATACAAGAACTTACATGCGAGGGGAAATGTTGTTGACATTGGGGTTGAAGCACATTTTTTGGTGAGTTGGATGAGATTGTGGAGGAATGGGAGGGCTGCGAGGAGGGAGGGTTGGAGGTTTTTTAATTCTAGGGCTATCTTTAACATGAACAGGGGAAGACTTGGGGGGGGGGGTCCATGGTTTAGAGATGTTACCGGGGGGGGGGGGGGGGGCTGTCGTGTTTTTGAAGGGAATGCAGGTGGTTGTTGGAGGGGGTGTATAGTGGTGGTTAAAGGTCTGGGAGGGGAGGATCATAGGTGGTCTGTACTGGTGAAAAGATTTCTCGGAGGTAGCAGTCAATGAATGGAGTGGCTTGGTTACCGGGGTGGTTGTGAATGAGTGGAGGGATGGCTGCTTGACATGGGTGGATGAGTGGTTACCAGTCACAGTGGAGTGCAAAAGAGTAAATTTTGGAGGGGGTTGGGAGAGTGGACGATTGGGATGCTTATGTGAGGAGGGTGTGGGTGGTTATTGGGAGTCATTAAAAGGTATCTGGGTTAGTTATGAGATAGTGGAAGTAGTTATAGGTAGTTATTTGGTTAGTGGATAGTTATAGGTAGTTACGAGGAATTGGTGTTTGAGGTGGGTGGAGGGGGGGGGGGGGGATGAAGTTGGTGGACATCGGTTTGAATGGTGATGGCCGATCAATTGAGGGGAGGCAGAGGGTCTAGGCCTCGTCACTTGGGGAAGACCGCATGATCCCAAAAAATTTGTCCAAAAATTGCGATGTCAAAAATAAGCCTCATGCTCCTATTTATAGGCAAAAAAACCACTATTGGTGGTGTAGATTGCCTGGATACATCGTCACTCTGAACACGGGTATGAGTTTAGATTGTTAGGATGATCATATCTCCACTTTCTGCGTATGTAGACTCGTGTGAGCTTCAAAAATGTCGATCGGTCCTCAATCTATGATCCCCTCTCATGCAATATGTTTCCTTTAGGGACAAGAACAACTTCATAAATGTTTTGCAAATCAAGAAGTTTCATCTCACCATTCATAGCTTTCTTCCAATTAAGATTTGAGAAAACATCTAAAGCATGATTAGGAATAACAACAGATGAAATAGATGCAATGTAAAGTGTAAGGAAAGAGAAATTGACTTATACCCAACATAGTGATCAATAAGGTACCAAGTACTAGAGTACCTACCACACACAAAATGTCTTAGGCTCTCAATCAAACTTAGGCTTAGGATCAGGTTTATGAGTGTAAATCACCTCGACTTGCATAATTAGACTTTTTTCTTTGATAGACTTCTATCTCATTATTAAGAAGTTTAACATTTTCAACATCCCCTGATATATCAGCTAGTATAGCGAGAGTGGGGGATGCAAGTTTCGTGTATAAGTCTACAACATCAGAACTCACAAAATTCATACAATCGAATATGCTTGAGAACTTTCACATCTTTAGTGCTAAAATTCTTATGCGTATGAGGACTATAACATTTATATTCTTTTTGATCTACAATTTATCCAACAAAAACATATTTAATTTCTTGTGGCTCAAAGTAGTTTGAACAATAACATTCTTCTGACCTAAATCCCACATGCGAATTTTCCTCCATTATCACTATATAGAATCTTGACCTAGGCTTCAAATCGAGTTTTAGCATAATTGCAAGAAATTCTAAAAATGTGTGGCGTTGAAACAAAAAATTTTGTCTCTCGTGGAATTCGGGGTCCCAAAAAAGGGGTGACCTCACACCTACTACACTCTGGAGAACGTCACAGGCCAAAGACTCAAGAAGCTAGGAACAGACCCTCGGCTCTAGCGTGGAGGTCTCACCTTACACCCGGAAAACCTTTGAGATCTTCCCCTCCCCAGCCAATGCTGAGCTAGGTGCCTTGGATGGACAAAAGAAGAGGGTGAAAAGTAGTCAAGAAGTCCACTTCCAAGGCACCCTTAAGGGTCTATTTATAGATTTCCCAAAGCTGGGGACCAAAAGGTCAGAAATACCCCTAAGACAAATAGGTCATGCGCCAATAGAAAACATCCACACCAGGGGGTAAAGAGGTAATTCCACCCCGGGGGCACAACGGTAAAAGCATGACTAAAAGAGGTCCAGGGGTGAACGGAAGCTAAACTACGCCCCTCACCTCCCCTGGACACCTGAGACGAGTGGGGGGTTAAACCACTCCACTCCCCCTTCGCTTTGGGACCGGGCGAGACCCGCAGAAGAACCGGGAGCTGGGGGTGAGACCCTGTCTCGCCCCGCAAGGCCGGGCGCCTAGGCGGGCTGGGCGAGAACCTGGCCGCCGGCCGGTCTCGCCCCGCTAGGCCGGGCGGCTGGGCAAGAACTTGGCCGCCGGCCGGTCTCGCCCCTCTAAGCCGGGCGGCTGGGCGAGAACCTGGCCGCCGGCCGGTCTCGCCCCGCTATGCCGGGCGGCTGGGCGAGAACCTGGTCGCCGGCCGGTCTCCCCCCGCACCTTAACAAGCTGGGGCGGGTGTCGGCTAACTCGCCGCACCCGCCCCCTAAAAGGGGCCATGGGGGGGAGGCAGATTTTTCCTCCCCCTACTAGTATTTCCTGCAGATCCACTCAAAATTGGCCTCCAGGAGTGCAAAACTCCCAAAAAACTTAAAAATGCGTAGCAATTCTCACATCTTGTCCGGGGGCCTCCTTTTCGCGAATACGGGGTTGTACACGTGGTACAATTAATTGAAATATAATATCTCTCTAAAACCCTCTGCTTCTCGTTATGTGAGATCACTTTTTTTATTGGGATAGCTAGAGGAGGATGGTAACTCAACATGAGACATGGACGAACTCTCATATTTCATGATATGTGTGGTATTTAGGAGCAAGTCTATAAATGTTGTCGAGACTAATTTTAAAATCTTTTGCCTCTCTTTACTGAGAACCCTTATGTATTCATTGGAAACTTTCATCTCTGTCTCTCTCTCTCTCGCGCGCGCGCTCTCTCTCTCGCTCTCTCCCTCCCTCCCTCCCTCCCTCTCTCTCGATCTCGATCTCGATCTCTCTCGATCTTTTTTCCTTTGACTCATAATGCACACAACCACCTCAGATTTATCATTAACTACATTTCCTGGCTTTTTTGTATTCTACTTCATATCTTGATCTATGTACCTAGGATCTACTAGTTTACTTATGTTATTATATGAACCTATGGTCATGCTATGTTTTTTTGTTATGCCATGATTAATGAGTTGTATTTAGGTTATATTTTTTTATAGACAACTATCTCCTTCTTATCCACCCATGGCTTTAACGCAAGAAGATACTTAGATTCCTGATCTTCAACTGGGATAATATGTTGGCGGTGAAGGACTGTTTTCTGCCATGGTGATTCTGCAAGGCAGTTTCCTTCCTCATTGACTATAAGTGGCCTTCCGGCAGAGACCTCATTGTTATGCTTTAAAGATGTAGAATTAGAAAAGTACAATAAAACACTTCGTGAGTCCATAAATTGGTAATTCAAATATCATCATCATCCCTGAACGTGCTTTTCTGAAATCACAAGTCGGTTTAAAACAAGTATTAGCTGGTAGGCTTTAGGGTTTAAGGTTTTGGGGTTTTGGGTTTTTAGAGTTTTGGGTTAATCACATAATGACTCCAATCTTGCAAAGCGGCCTAAACAGGCCTCGAGGAATCCAATTAACATGTAAGTCATCACTTATATACCCCAAAATAGCAAGTCACATGTAAATTGTAAAACTGAACAGTAAATAAGATGAGCACATATATAATTATTGTTGGTGCCATGCATATTTGTGCCCACTTATACAATCATGAATCACCATCAAATCATAATGATATTCAAGTCATGTCCATAGGTCTTTAAACCTTTTAAAGTTTTTTCACATCAACAATCATCACCTCCATAGGTCTTTGCCAACACCACCTAGAACAGACCACGATTGTGTAAGTGGGCACAAATATGCATGACATCAACAATAATTATATACGTGCTCGTCTTATTTACTGTTTTGTTTTACAATTTACACGTGACTTGCTATTTTGGGATATATAAGTGATGACTTGCAGGTTAATGGAATTCCTCGGGATCTGTTTAGGCCGCTTTGAAAGTTTGGAGTCATTATGTGATTAACCCAAAACTCTAGAAACCCTAAAACCCCAAAACCTTAAACGGCCGGAATCAACATTGGAGAAATATGCTATGTTGAGCAGGTAGAACGACCCGTCTGGTCCGGTGGTAGGATTGGTGTTCTGAATCTTGAGAGACTCAAAGTCGCAAGGGTGGTTTGTCATCCCTAATCATCACACACATCTCCTTTATGGGATAATCATGAGTGGAGCGTACACATCTCCTTCATGGGATAGTCATGGTATTCTTAATTGGAGTGGCAATGGGTCGGTGGTGGGTTCGATTGGGGAATGGTAGTTTGGGTGGGGGAAGGAGGGTGTTAGTTCAAGATGGTGTTTGTATTGACAACAAGTGCGTGGGATGTGGAACGATAATGGTAGTCCGAGCGGTGGCTAGATGAGGTATAGCCTGTAGGAGGTGGTTGGAAAGAAAACGTGGCCAGGGGTCTTGATAATGAAATATGTTTTGACCATCTACTTCGAGCACGTTGGGAGAGTAGGTGATGACCTGGAGCATCGTGGGAACGTTGACAGGTGGGCTAGACGGTTGATTAAGGATGGAGGATGTTAGTTATATGTCTTGAATACTAATTAATATGTAGTCAAAAGGTCGTGCTCATATCAGAAACTGTTATATGGAGTTTTCAGGGGTGTTTGTTGTCTGGTCAGCGAACAAGGATCAAATGGGCAGTGCCCCTTGAAAGGTTCGGTGATAGTCGCCCAGGCTGAAGTTTTTTGGTATTATGACTTGTTAATGTGGTTGTATTATCCTAATCATATATATAGGTGTGACTGAGTCTATCAAAGACAAGAAGTCACTTTTCATCCATCGTAATTCGTAACCCTAACATGGTATCAGAGGACATCCGCCGCCCGCGCTAGGCTTCCGTGCGCTTCCGCTTCCGCATCTTCTCCCGCGTCGGAGCTTCTCCCGTCGCGTCGCAGCTTCTCCCTCGCGTCGCAGCTTCTCCCGTCGCAGCTTCTCCCGTCGCAGCCTTCCGGCGCAGCGCTCCGCACAGCAGCAACAGTCGCAGCCGCCTGGTCTCTTCCATGACCTGACGGAGGCGTGCTCCATTCCGATGCCGCCTGCCGTCCTTCTCTAATCTGTCGTAGGCTTCTGATTGCTGCCTCTTCTTGATGTTGCCGCAAGTTTATGCCGTCTCCTCCCGCTGGTTCTTCTCGTCTCCTCCGAATCTCCCTCACATGACCTAGGGTCCATCAACCCCTCGTTCTCCTGCTGCCCTTGGCCATGGGTGACTCGGCTACGAGCACCACTCAGACGACTGTTCCCTCAGGGGATTCTACCAATACCTTTCCTCCTAATGCGAGGCTGGCTACTACTATCCTTACCTCCTCCAACTTTCAGTTGTGGAAAAAGGGGGTTACTATGTCTCTTGCAGGCATCCGACGTACTCACCACCTTACTCGTCTACCTACGCATGCTGTGGGGAGCGCTGAATACGACGATTGGTACAGTGATGATTGTCGTATCTTTGCCCTTCTTCTGAGTTCCATAGACCCTTCAGTTCAGCAAATGTGTAAGAACTGTGATAACACCAAGGAGTTATGGGACACTTTACATATGATGTTTTCCCAAGCAAACAACCTTTCTCGCCTTGGTGAACTTTTTTCCAAGATGGCTGAGCTACGGCAAGGAGCTCGTCCTGTCACCGAGTACTTCGCCGAATGGAAGGTCCTTGCCGATGAAATCCTGGATCTGTGGGAGATCCCCTCTACCCGTGAAGGACATCAGGCTCAACGTGAGCACCTTGTTCTCATCTGGCTTCTGAACGGACTTGATCCGAGCTTTTCAACAACAAGGACAGAAATGCTTGCGAGTCCTTCTACATTGCAGACTGCTAGTGTGTACCATCGGCTGACTAAAGCAGGCTCTTCCTCTTCCCCAACTGCGCTACATTTTTCCTCCAGCGAGTCAATTGCGCTGGCCTCTCGAGGGGGAAGGGGGACTAGCCAAGGTGGTCGATCTGGTTCTGGCCGTGGTCGGGAGACTGATACGCGACATTGTACTCATTGTGGACGTCGTGGCCACACGAAGGATACTTGTTGGCTTGTGCATGGAAAGCCAGACTGGGCGTCCAAGACCTCGTCATCTTCACCTCGATCTGCTCACGTTGTCGACTCGACTCTGACCCCTCCGGGTCCCCGTACTGTTCCAATCTCTGAGGATGAGTATCGTCGCCTGCAAGCTCTCCCGATTTCTTCTCCAACTCAGTGTTGCTGTGGCCCAGACAATTCAGCCTGTTTGCACCTCCCAGCGCCCCGTCTAGTGGTTGGCAGATTCTGGAGCTTCTGATCACCTGACTAGTTCTTCAGGTATCTTACACTCATACCATCCTCATTGTGGGTCCTCTATCACTGCTGCAGATGGTTCCACTGTTCCTATCGTTGGCTTTGGAAGCTGCAATGTGACACCAGAGATGCCCCTATCCTCAGTTGCTCATGTCCCTCAATCTGCTTACAACCTATTGTCTATTAGTAAGCTTACTCGTGATTTAAACTGCACTGCTATCTTTACATCTTCTGGTTGCATTTTTCAGGAACAGTCGACGAGCCGTATTATTGGTAGAGGGAAGCTGCGTGGTGGTGTTTATGTTCTGGATGAAGTTTCCCACCTTGCTTGTTCGGCTGCTTCTGCCAAACTCTTGGACCTCCACTTTCGTCATGGTCACCCGTCTATGCAGGTCATGCGTCGTTTGTATCCTGAGTTTGGGAACGTTTCCCATCTCAGCTGTGAGTCGTGTTTGTTTGCTAAACTCCATAGAGTTAGCTATGTACCTCGTTTGGATGTTCGTGCGTCTGCACCTTTTGATTTACTTCATTCTGATGTTTGGGGACCGTGTCCTGTCCCTACGTTGTTAGGACACGGATATTATGTTACCTTTATTGATGATTTCTCACGCATGACTTGAGTTTACTTAATGAAAAATCGCTCTGAAATGCTATCAATTTTTCAACATTTGTGGAATGAAATTTTTACTCAGTTTTCTATTCGTTTGAAATGTCTCCGTACTGATAATGAGAGGGAATACCTGTCCCAGTCTATGTCTAACTTTCTCTCTGACAAAGGCATCATACACCAAACCAGTTGTCCTGATACCCCCCAACAAAACAGGGTTGTCAAACGAAAAAATCGCCACCTTCTTGAGGTTACCCGTGCTATTCTCCATCATAGGCAAGTACCCAAACATTTTTGGGGAGATGCTGTTCTTACTGCTGCCCATCTCATTAATCATCTTCCTACCCATATCCTTCAGGGGGAGACACCCTATCACATCTGTGAGAACAAGAAAAAAAGAGACCGAAAAATTGTATAACTGAAATTTTATTATGCCAAAAAAGTATCTATTACAAAGGTACAGCCTCCCTTTTATAGAATGGAGGAGAGAAGGGAGAATACAAAAAAGCAATGTGGGACTATTAACAAGCGACTATAAACAAACTAGACCGCACAAGCCGCGCGGTTAGGCAAACCGCCCGGCTACATCAACAACCCGCTGGAGAGACCTCAAGACAAGCCGAGCCACCAAGACGCCTGTGCCAAACCGCTAGACCGCCAGGTCTCTAAGTCACCAGGATCAGGCCGCCAGACCGCCCGGTCTCCAAGCCGCCAGAGCCAGATCGACAGACCGCCTAGTCTCCAAGCCTCCAGAGCCAGACTGACAGACCGCCCGGTCTCTAAACACCAACACTCCCCCTCAAGTTGGAGCATATATATCAACCATGCCCAGCTTGTCGCAAATGTGAAAAAGGGAACCAGACAAAGGCTTGGTGAAGATATCTGCTAACTCGTTGTCGGAGGTAACGAACGGAGTACAGATCTGTTTCTTCAAAACTTCTTCCCGAACAAAATGGCAGTCGACTTCAATGTGCTTTGTCCTCTCATGAAAAATCGGATTTTTTGAGATATATATCGCGGCTTTTTTGTCACAGAACATAGGTAGAGGATAGTTGTAAACCTCCCCTAAGTCAAACATGAGAGCCCGTAACCACTTTAACTCACATGTGGTCGACGTCATACTTCGATATTCCGCTTCTTCCCTAGACCTGGAGACAACAGACTGTTTCTTGCTCTTCCAGCTCACAAGGTTTCTTCCCACAAAAGTGCAAAAGCCCGATGTGGACTTGCGATCTCCTTTGTCGTCAGCATAGCTAGAATCTGAGTACGCTTCTACCTTTAAATGACCATTCTTCTGAAACAGTAACCCTTTACCTGGCGCCGCTTTTATATATTCCAGTATTCTTACGGTAGACTGCAGATGACACTCCCTAGGAGCTTGCATGAACTGGCTAACCTTTCCTACAGCGTAAGAGATGTCAGGTCTGGTTACCGTGAGATAAATGAGTTTGCCGACCAGACGCCGGTATCTCGTAGCATCTGATAGAAGAGGCGAGTCATCTGTCCAGGTTTTATCTTCTCCAGTGGCCATGGGGAATCAGGTAGGTTTAGCTCCAGTCAATCCCGTCTCTTTTAGAAGATCAAGAGCATACTTACGCTGGGAGAGAATTAATGAATTGGACTTCCGAGATATTTCTATCCCCAAAAAGTATTTTGGGGAGCCCATATCCTTTGTGACCGGATGTTGACTGAGATATTTCTTTGTCAAGGCAACCCCAGCCTGGTCATTTCCAGTGAGAAGTATGTCATCCACATATACGACAAGAACCACCAGACCCAGAGAGGTTTTGCGAACAAATAACGAGTGATCAGCAGAACTTCTAATAAAACCCACGACTGTCACAATGCTGCTAAACTTATCAAACCAAGCCCGAGGGCTTTGCTTTAGGCCATAGATGGCCTTCTTCAACCTGCATACCTGTGTCTCCCCCAGAGCAACATACCCAGGAGGTTGCTCCATGTAGACATCCTCCTGAAGATCTCCATAGAGAAAGACATTCTTGACATCTAGTTGGGAAATGGGCCAATCCCTGTTGACTGCCACCGAAAGAAGAACCCGAATAGTGTTGAGACGAGCAACAGGAGAGAAGGTATCAAAATAATCAATGCCATAAGTTTGCGTGAAGCCTTTGACGACAAGACGTGCCTTGTAACGATCCACAGTGCCATCTGGTCTGAACTTCACAACAAAGACCCAGCGACAACCAACAACATCTGTGCCCACTGGAGGAGGAACGAGGGTCCATGTACCGCGCTCAGTTAGGGTGACAAATTCCTCATCCATGACAGCCTTCCAATGAGGAATGGTAAGAGCTTCGTGGTAGTTGCGGGGAGTAGAGGCGGCAGAGATAGCCAACACAAAAGTCCTGCGAGGAGTAAGACGATCATAAGAAATAACAACAACAAGAGAGTGTTGGGTACACGCCCGCACCCCTTTGCGACGAGCAATGGGAAGATCCAGATCAGCGGGTTCCTCAGCATCTGGAGCGTCCGTGGCGAGAGAGCTGGCCCCAGAGTGGAGAGCAACGGCGACGGAGAAGGAGGAATGGGAGATGGTGGATATAACGAAGGAGGAGATATTTCGGCAGGGGTAGACGAGACGGAGAGGAGAGTAGGAGGAGAAAGCTCAGTAGGAGGGGAAGGCTCAGTAGGAGAAGCAGGAACATCAGGAAGAGGTGCGGAGTCACGAGAGAAATATGATGCGTTTTCAAAGAAGGTTACGTCCGCAGAGACGAACTGTTTGCGAAGAATGGGGTCAAAACAACAATAACCTTTCTGAGTTGTAGAGTAACCAAAAAAGACACATTTGGTGGCACGAGGGGAGAGTTTATCGCTGGTAACGGAGGGAGCATGTACGAAGGCCGTACAACCAAAGATACGTAGAGGAAGGGGGAAGGGTTCCTTGCCCGGATGGAGAATGGAGAATGAGGTTTGACCATGGAGAACGGTGGATGTAATGCGATTGATGAGGAAACAGGAGATGAGAACGACATAGCCCCAATAGGCACGAGGAACCTGCATCTGTGTCATCAGAGTACGAGTGATATCAAGGAGGTGACTGTTTTTGCGCTCTGCCATACCATTTTGCTGTGAAGTATAGACACAACTAGTTTGATGAATAATCCCATGTTGTATACAGAAGGACGAAAAAGCATGACTGAGATATTCTTGGGCGTTATCAGATCGAAATACTTTAATACAAACATCAAACTGAGTTTTGATCATGAGATAGAAAGACGTCCGTACAGAGAATAATTCGGAGCGATCTTTTAAAAGATACACCCACGTACAACGAGAGAAATCATCAATAAACGTGACAAAACATGAACTTCCCCAACCAACGGTAAGGGTAGGAGAAGGACCCCAAACATCAGAGTGGATGAGATCAAACGGTCGGGAAGATCCACGAACTTGCTTTGGTGGGAAGGAGGAGCGGCGATGCTTGCCAAGCTGACAGGCCTCACAATTGAGGGGAGGACTTTGTGGAGGAAGTTGGGGCAGAAGATGACGAAGAAGACGTGGTGGAGCATGACCAAGGCGAAGATGCCATTGGAGTAGATCTGTGGAGGTGGAGGAGAAGGCGGATAGAGCGGAAACGTTGTCGAGGAAGAATATGCCGCCACTCTCAGTCCCAGTAGCAATCGTCCGCTAGGAGTCCAGATCCTGAAAAGAACAAGAAGTAGAAGTAAATGTGACGGAACACCGTAATTGCTTGCATAGAGAGGTAACAGATATTAAGTTGCACGAGAATTTGGGCACATAGAGAGTATTCGCTAATTGAAGAGACGAAGTGACTTGAACCACTCCCGTCCCATGGACCGGGGATGGAGAGCCATCAGCGAGAATAACCGGGGGCAACCGATCATGTGTTTCCAGGAGAGAAAAACACTGGGGAGAGTCGGTCATATGATTGGTAGCACCTGAGTCGATCGGCCGTTTTCCTTGAGTAACGAAGTGGGCACTACCAGAAGACGTGACCACCGAGGCAGAAGGCTTCGAAGCAGAGGAGAAAGTAGAGATATCAAAGAGAGCCATAGGAGCAGAAATAGGTCGCGCGAACATAGAGACAGGTCGCGCGAACTAAAAGGAAGTTCGAGAGAACCGAGAAACAGGCCGCGCGAACAGAGAAACAGGTCGCGCGAACAGGCAATCAGCGAACACAACACAAATACAAGGAAGTTCGTGAGAACCAGAAGACCGCAGCGGACAAAAAAAGGAAACCGCAATGGACACAACCAAGAAGCAGATCAAAGCAGGGAGAAGGCCGTGCGGTTAGAGAGAAGGCCGCACGAATCAGGGGAAAAAGCAGACTGCGCGAACTAAAAAAGTTCACAAGAAAGGCGAGCAAGGAGTGCGACCAGCAGAGACCGCACGAACAGGGGAGGAGCCGCGCGAATCAAAGGAGATCGCGGGAAAAACAGAGGCAGAGAAACCGCGAAAACAGGTCGTGGATAGAACTAGAGAGAGAAGAGAGGCGTACACAAAGGGCAACGACAAAGAGGAGAAGAACAGGCCGCGTCGACTAGGAGAAAGCCGTGGTGACAAAGAGAAGGTCGCGGATAGAAAGAAAGGAGAGAATGAAAATCGCGCGGACAGGGCCGAGCAGACCGCGCGAACAGAGTTGCACAATCAGGTGGAAGAAATCGAGCCCTCTGATACCATGTGAGAACAAGAAAAAAAGATACCGGAAAATGGTATAACTGAAATTTTATTATGCCAAAAAAGTATCTATTACAAAGGTATAACCTCCATTTTATAGAATAGAGGAGAGAAGGGAGAATACAAAAAAGCAATGTGGGACTATTAACAAGCGACTATAAACAAACTAGACCGCACAAGCCGCGCGGTTAGGCAAACCGCCCGGCTACATCAACAACCCGTTGGAGAGACCTCAAGACAAGCCGAGCCACCAAGACGCCTGTGCCAAACCGCTAGACCGCCAGGTCTCCAAGTCACCATGATCAGACCGCCAGACCGCCCGGTCTCCAAGCCGCCAGAGCCAGACCGACAGACCTCCTGGTCTCCAAGCCGCCAGAGCCAGACCGACAGACCGCCCGGTCTCTAAACACCAACAACATCCTTTATCCCGATCACCCAGAGCCTCCTCTCCTTTAAAGGTATTTGGGTGTGTTTGTTATGTTCGGGATGCTCGTCCCTCCGTTTTTAAACTGGATCCTCGCTCTCTGAAGTGTATCTTCCTTGGATACTCTCGGACTACCAAGGGATATCGATGTTATTCTCCGGAACTTCACAAATATCTTCTCTCTTCAGATGTCATCTTCCTCAAATCTGACTCTTATTGTACTACTGGCTCTCTCCTTCCCACTTCACCTTCTGATCCCTCCCTTGATGATATGTTTGTTCCTCGTCATGATTCTGCTCTTATCTCTCCGACCGACATATTGTGTCCCCTTTGGGGACAAGTCTACTCTCGTCGCTCTTCTGATCGAACCGAAATGTCACCACCTCAGCCTACCTCGGCCACTGATGGCACAACAAATGTTCCTCCAATTGCACTTACTAGTGAGCACCTGAGTCGAACTGAAGTGCCTGCTGCTCCACCTCCGGATAGTACCGAGCTTCCTATTGCTCTCCGAAAGGGAAGTCGGACTTGCCAGAATAAACCTCTCTATGTGAGCTCTTATCAGGGGTTGTCTGCCTCTCATACCGCTCTTCACTTGACTTTGGATCAGCACACCATTCCTTCAACGGTTGGGGAGGCCAAAACTCACCCTGGATGGATGGCTGCTATGCACGAGGAATTGACGGCACTGCAACAGAACAATACTTGGGAACTTGTTTCTTTGCCTCCAGGCAAGTGTGCCATTGGTTGCAAATGGATATATTCCGTTAAAGTAAATGCTGATGGCTCTCATGCTCGCTTGAAAGCCCGTCTAGTTGCCAAAGGTTATGCCCAAACTTATGACGTGGATTATGAGGAAACTTTTGCTCCCGTCGCCAAGATGTCTTCTATTCGTATCGTTATCTCTCTTGCAGCCACTCACCGGTGGCCCCTTTATCAGTTGGATATCGAATGCGTTCCTTCACGGGTCCTTGGAAGAAGAAGTGTATATGGAACAACCACCTGGGTTCGTTGCTGAGGGGGAGCGTAACAAGGTGTGTCGTCTCCTTGCTTCTTTATATGGGTTGAAACAACCCCCGCGTCAGTGGTTTGCTCGTTTTCGGTCCGTTGTAACAAAATTCGGGCTTAATAAGAGTATCAAAGACTCGTCTCTTTTTTATCGAAACTCCTCAGCTGGTACCGTGCTTCTAATTGTGTACGTTGATGATATTGTCATCACGAGTAGCGATTCTAAAGGGATAACTGATCTCAAGGCGTTCTTACACTCACACTTCCAAACCAAAGATCTGGGGCATTTGCGATACTTCCTCTGGATAGAAGTTGCTGATCATGACGGCTCCATCTTTGTTTCTCAACGTAAATATACTTTCGATTTGTTAGTTGACCTTGGAATGTCTAACTGCTATGGATTCTCCACTTGAACCAGGAGAAAAAGGTCTTCATGCCGAGAGCAAATCATTTGAATCTCCAGAGAAGTATCGAAGAATAGTTGGAAAACTTAACTACCTTACTATGACTCGCCCTGATATTGCCTGTGCTGTGAGTAAGGTCAGTCTGTTCATGGCCACCCCAACTATCTCACAATTGGACTCTGTTCTCCGTATTGTCAGATATATAAAGAAGGATCCTGGTCTGGGAATATCATACAAGAATCTTGGGCATTCTAATATAGAGGCTTACTGTGACTCCGACTGGGCAGGCTGTTTAGCCACTCGGAAGTCTACCACAGGATTTACTATATTCATGGGAGAAAATCTTGTCTCCCTGAAGAGCAAGAAACAGACCACTGTCGCCAGATCTAGTGCCGAGGCAGAGTATCGGGCTATGTCTCACACAGTTGCCGAGATCATGTGGATCAGACAGACCCTTTGTGAAATCGGATATCCTGTCCAAGACCCAACTCCGTTATGGTGCAATAATCAAGCTGCAATACAGATAGCAACTAATCCTGTGTTTCATGAACGCACAAAACACATCGAGGTCGACTGTCACTTCGTGCGTGAGAAGTATAAAGAAGGTCTTATTTCCTTGAGCCATGTGAAGACCGGGGATCAAGTTGCTGATATTCTCACGAAAGGAGTTACTGGGGTCAGAATGAATTTCATATGTAACAAGTTTGGTCTGGGAAGTTCCCACGACCCAACTTGAGGGAGAGTGTTAATGTGGTTGTATTATCCTAATCATATATATAGGTGTGACTGAGTCTACCAAAGACAAGAAGTCACTTTTCATCCATCGTAATTCGTAACCCTAACATGACTCAATATTTTGGGAGGGTATTTTGGAGTTTTTTTTACTGTATACTAGTTAATATATAGACTCCACATCTCATTTTTTGTAATTTATTTATTCTTACACCTACTGAAACGACCTGTTGTTGCTCGTTGATGTAGCTCATCTTGGGGCTAACCACATAAATCTTGTGTTTTATTTATTATTTCTCTCTCTCGTTTGGCTTGATTTCCTTGTTAAGGATGATTTGTCAGGTGTGGAAGGGGAGATAGTGTTGTTTTACACGAGCATCCTGAGATGACATGCATGATGACAACAATACTGGCATGTTCCTCGAGGACACCTTCAACAACATCCAAGCGAGCTTCATCCTAGCACGAGTGAGGCCCATCCATGGTGGGGAGAGCTCGGAATATTGTTGCCCTAGATCGGGCAGACACAGTGGCAGACGATACAACGAAGCTGTGGCAGACGACACGATGGTTGGCCAACTGCAGCATACACAATCACGATATCAACATAAGATTGTTGTGGGACGCATGGGTCGACAATGAGTGGTTGATTGCAGGATGCACAAAAGTTGTAGGGTTCACATCGGTTGCACACGACTAGTGCAAGATCGATAGGAGTAGCGATATTATTTAGCACCACAAGGACACATGTGTGGCTCGCATGTTCAGGTGTCAGACTCGGCGATGGTCGCTCTCTTGCTATGAAGGTGGGCGTCATCGAGCGGACATGGGAGGAAGCGTCTAGGAAGCAGAAGCAGAACCTATAGGGGAGCACGAAAATAAGCATGTCTGACACCAAAATAGCTGAGCGTGAGTGGGCTGAACCAAAAGAAGGCGCAAAAGGGCTCTGATGTGCATATCTGACGACTTTGTGCATACGAGAACAACAAGATTCGATCAATGTTGCATAGTCAGGATTTCTAGGGCTTTTCTCAAAAGGTAGGGAAGGGCAAGGGGAAGAAGAGTGATCTAAGAATCATTATTGGCCAACCCTAGGCTCCAACTTCTTCATTCATCCAACATAAGTTCTAGATAAGGTATTTAAGCTCAACCCTAGACATTACTGTAATAAACAAAAGTCGAAATATGCAAAAATGTAAATGCGCTAAAATAACAGATAATCGATGACGCTTTATGTTGTGTTGCTCGTCAGTAGGCCCGCCTGGAATAGGCCCGGGACCGCCTATTGTTGGCCGTGGCCTCGCGATTTCAGAAGTCAACGCCAGTACCTGTCTTCCGTAACACTATGGTTTCCCCAGCTCAAACGTTGTTAGCGCGATACGACATTGGTGGTATTACACTTTCCCAGTACTACAGTTTATCAATCTTTCCTACTATTGCTAAGAGACATAGCCACATTGCCGGGTGGTACATAGACAGAGGAATAGAAATTGGCTAAAAAGAAATTTGGGGTGTTGCATGACCACGATGATATATAATAGTGAAGAATCGACACTCAAGGTCAGTAGCTTGTCGAATATTGACATGATGTTTGGTGTAGCTCAGTTGGTGTTGAGAGATGTGTTTAAGGCTTCTTATCAAGGAGGTATGAGGCTCAAGACACTGTCTCAACAACCTGTCGCGCTTATACTGGGCGCGGAGAAGTGATTGAGGCGTACAGGCTGCAACCTTATTACAGAGAAGGTCAGAGTGGCATAAGGACTCGTAACAGTTTGTCTCCTCCTTCGGGATGTATGGGTTCAGTCACGGGAGATGACAATGCGCCAAAGAAGTGGCTATTCTCCGCTTATATTCTTTTACCATCTCTATGATATTGTCATTTTCCCACCATTCCTAATTTTGCCACCCTTCAATCTTAGTTCTCATTTTTTGTTAAAGCTCAGATTGTCTATCATTTTCTTCCTGGGTCACTCAACTGACCGAAATACAGTATTTAAGATTTAACTTTAAGCAATATTATAGATTTCCTATTAATCATACTCTTGGGAGCACTTTTACTTCAATCAACCTATCTCCATTCCTTGTGTATTATAAAACCAACATAAGTAAACCTATCATAGCAAGGAGTCACATACCTGCCACTAATAGCTTGACAACTGTTATATCAAACCATTTTAGGGTTTCATATCACACATTTAGAGTTTCATATCCTATTTACTAGCTTTCCGCTATTAAATTATCCCCTTATCTTTTGAAATAATTATCTATTTTAACTTTTCGTTTTCACATTGATTAGACTGTCATCTCTAAAAATGCACATCAAGTTATCACATTTAAATATCTATTATAATCATCTTTATAATTAAGATTAAAAACAGCAACTTAGTGTTGATCTTTGTAGTAATCTTTCTATGTTGGAATTTTTTATTAGCGCACTTTCTCCACTAATTGTCGATGCGTCAATCTTATAAAAAAGTCAGCCCAGTGTGCAGAGTATCCCCGCGCAGCGAGGCCCCGGGGAAGGACCCCACCACAAGGGCGAAATGGGCAGACCTTACCCTGCATTTTTGCAATAGTGGATGCCTCAATCATATATCTTTAACTACATTTAAGAAGTAGTTTGGAGTTGTAGAATTAATCTTAGCCATCCAACATATGCCAAGGTTTTGATCTCATCCATCCAATGAAGAGAAAGAAAAAAAAAAGAGAAGAGAGGGGGAGAGAATCTTTATAGCCCTCCTATCCCTACATTTAGAGATAGGAGTGAGGGGTGAGAGAAGAGAGAGAGAGAGAGAGAGAGAGAGAGAGAGAGAATTTGATTTTTTAGGTAAAAATTTACATTTTTTACAAAATAAAAATGAGAATATTGATTCATATTTTTACGGCCATTTTAAGTACTCATATGTATATGTTTTGAATAAAAGTAAGTGCTCATATGCGGGCGCAACCCGCGCATATGTGGGCGCAACCCGCTCATAGGCGGACGCAACCCACTCATAGGCGGGCGAAGTCCGCTCGAATGCCGGCGCAGCCCGCTTGAATGCGGGTGAAGCCCGCTATGAATTAGCGAGCACAGGCGAAGCCCACGCGGAGCTGCTCGTATATGTATCATAAATAATTTCTAACATATTTCATAGTAATTTCATAATAATTTCAACTTATTTGGCAATAATTCCATAATAATTTCACATAAGATTAAAATAACGTTTAATATCCTGAATCCAATTACTTTATTATTTTATATCCATTGAAATCATGTTATTTATTTATTAGAATCTATCCATCAATCTTAAAATCAATTTATTGTAGTAAAAGATCCCATCATCATCTTTATTAAGGGCACAATGTTATATATTATTAATGCGCTATGTAAAGTTTTTGGTCTCTTGAACATACGGACAACTATTTTAATTGGGTGATGTGACAGCGAGTCGTTGAGCATAGTCTGCTTTGATAACGTGTTAGAGTTTATGCCTCTAACCTTAAACCCTAATTTGGTTATAGAGAGGGTCTATGACTTATATTAAGTGTACACGACTATGTATTCTCAACACCCCCCATTGTGTAAGGTTTTTGACATCTAATTCACTGGCTACTATTTTAATTGGGTGATGTGGAATTGAGCTGCCGAACCAAAATCTTCTATGATACCATGTTAGAGCCTATATATAATGATGTAGGACATGCGTCATACTGTTACGGATCCTCCATCCACGTATCTTGTATTATTATTATTATTATTATTATTATTATTATTATTATGTTGAGTCGAGTCATGTTGTATCAAGTCGTGTTGGCTTGAGTCATATTAGTCGTAGCGTCTAAGTATTTTAATATTTGTTAAAGTTCATGTTATTTACAGTTATGCCATCGGCTCCTATATTTATAGGGCCCTTGGGGTCATGTATGGATTATGCAAGAAGAAATATTAAGTTGCTTTTCTCATCCCAAGCTCTTCTCCTTCCTCATCTCCCTTCTAGGGTTTCGGCCCACTCTCTCATCCCCTCCACCACTTCTAAGGGTTAACCCCCTTTGTATCCTTCACCCGCTGCCCTTCCGGCAACCACTGAAAGAGGCACGTAACAAACTTGGTATCAGAGGACTTTCCTCCCCTCCGGTTCGTTTCCTGTTCCCGCAGCCCCGGCTCTTCCGCTGCCTCACACCGCCGCCCCACTGTGCCGCCCCACTGTGCCGCAAAAGCCCTCCGCAGGTTCCGCAAAACCCACCCGTGCGCTGCTTTGCCTCCAGGCCCGCCATCGTCTTCTTCGTCGCTGCGCATCACCCCAGCCGTGTCGCCATCGCTGCGCAGAGCCGGATCGTTTCCTCCCACTCCCGTTTCCGGCCATTCCCCGGCGCGGCCTGCTCCCGTCGATTTCAGCAAGCCAGAGCCGCTGCCATCTGACGGCTTCCGCTTGTTCCTCGCCGTCCAGGAACAACGTCGGCCCCGCTGTCTTCAACGTCACCCCTTGCCGCTGCTCCGCCTCCTCCCGATTTCGCATAGCTCTCCGCGACCTAGCAACTCTTCCCTCATCGACGTCGACGCCAACCCCAGCGCTGTCTCTCTGCTTGTTCCCGCATTTCCCTTCCGCAGCCATATCGAGCCGCACAAATATCCCTCGAGCCCCGCGCGGTTCTCTTCCTACCGCCCAGCCTATCTTTTTATTTTATATTTTTTCTTTCTCACAGTCGATCCCAATACCCCCTTCACCACGTTACCTCTCCCATCTTCTGTACCTGTACGCAACCCGTCCTTTCTCCATTCCTTTTCCTTTTTTTATCTAATCAAAATCCACTTAACCTGTACCTGTTATTTTTTTTATTTCGCGGGCCCACCACAACTCAACCCCACTTCTTTTTAATTTATTTTTTCCTCTAGTCCGGCCACCCCCCTCACTCATTTCATTTCCTCTAATTCCTTACTTCCTTCCTGCTAAGTACTTAATTAATTATTACAACAATTTCATCATGTCACTTACCGATGCCGACCGCATTGAGCTTCTCGCCGCCCTCGTCAAGATAAACCGCCGTATTGCTTCTCGGGAGGCTCGACTCGACCACACCGATGCTCGGCTCGACCTCAAGCTTGACGCCCTCTGCATGTCTCGCGATTCGTTGGTGGTTTTTCTGTCACCACCACCACCGGAGCTGGACTCGCCGCCTCCCCCTCCAAGGATGGTGCCACCACCATCCTCCGTCCTTCATGACGCACCGCCGCCACCGCTGTCATCGCCGCCATCGCCGCCGCCACCAGCTCGCCTCATGCAGTCGCCGCCGCTGCCGTCATCCCCGCCATCGCCGTCGTCGCTGCCACTGTCGCCGCCACCACTCGTCGCCGATATACCATCTGTCTCCACGGCGGTCCTCCTTCCACCGCTTTCGCCTCCTCCACCCCCTCTCCTTCCTCCGGCTCCTGCATTGCCGCCTTCTCCGGCCATCTCACTGCCTCCTCTCCCGGCCCCTGCACCGCCGGCCCCCGCCAAGCCACTACCACCGACCACTCTACCGCCGGCCACCGCCTTGCCACTCCCACCGGCCACTCCACCGCCTCTCCTGCAGACCCGTGCTCCGTTGGCCCCGACGGAGCCGTTTCTGCTGACGGTCGCCGCTCCTCCATCTGCCGTACTACTGCTGCTCACCACCGCTCCACCGACAGGGCGAACGCCATTACCTCCGCCGCACGTCTTTCCGACGGCGCCACCGCTACTTCCCTACAACGCCGCTACCGCTAGAGCCCAGCATGCGCTATTCTGGCGCGAGATCAAGCTGCCAGATGATCCGCCATCCAGTTGGAGTTCGAGCTTGGGGACAAGCTCGATGTCAAGGACGGATGGGGTGTTACGGATCCTCCATCCACGTATCTTGTATTATTATTATTATTATTATTATTATTATTATTATGTTGAGTCGAGTCATGTTGTATCAAGTCGTGTTGGCTTGAGTCATATTAGTCGTAGCGTCTAAGTATTTTAATATTTGTTAAAGTTCATGTTATTTACAGTTATGCCATCGGCTCCTATATTTATAGGGCCCTTGGGGTCATGTATGGATTATGCAAGAAGAAATATTAAGTTGCTTTTCTCATCCCAAGCTCTTCTCCTTCCTCATCTCCCTTCTAGGGTTTCGGCCCACTCTCTCATCCCCTCCACCACTTCTAAGGGTTAACCCCCTTTGTATCCTTCACCCGCTGCCCTTCCGGCAACCACTGAAAGAGGCACGTAACACATACTTGCCTGTCATCCTGGCATCACCACCAGGGAGCCAACCCTTGCATCTCACCAAGATAGTTTTCATCAGGGTTACAACCCATACACCCAACCAGCTCTCCGCCTCCTATCATCAGGAAACGGTAGGTTGTTGAGGCCCGAGATCGAACATCTCACCTCTTAGATAAGAGTCTTTCACTAAAGCTCTCATCACCAATTGATCAACCTTCATGATTTTATACTACAAAAGGTGCCTTACTAGAGTAGGATTTTGCCCATTATAAGATAAATTTGGGATCAAAGGACGGGCATCATTGAATGGTCAATGATGGTGTGATACTCTGATTTTCAAGTGCCGTTGAGGATCACTGAGCAATAATTGCGATCGTTGATTTTTGAGTGTTGGGTGTTGGTTGACAATTGTCGAAGCCGTTGTATGGTGAGCGATTGCTGTGCAGGTCGGTGATTGGAATGAATTGGTTAGTCTCACACCGAATTTGGGAGAAAAGATCCAGGACTTTTATAATGGGTCAAATCCGTCTCTAGTGCGTTTTTTTTGGACAAAACAGCGAGGGCGGTAAACCCAAAGCGGGCAATATGTTATGCTACCGCTAGGGTTCTAGAGCGAAAAGAGAGAAAACTAAGAATGAAAAGACGGCTAGGGTTTGAAGAAGAAGAAGATACCTGAATATGAAATTGCTTGCCTTCAAAGAGGGGGAAAAGAGGGTATTTATGGGGCCCCTCTTCCCTAGGGCCGACCGGCCCCCAGTGAGGGCTGAACCGGTGTGGTTCAGCCCTCCTCCTCTTTATTTGATTAATTGCGGGCTGAACCGGATGGTTCAGCCCGGTCTTTGTCCGGCGCTCCTTTAGGTCTTCTGGCGTACTTGAATCCTCGGAACCGCAGATCGTCCGGGGGCATAACATTCCCCTCCCCATCAAGAGGCAGCTTGTCCTCAAGCTGGAAGTCGGGAAATAACTCCCGGAACTCCAAGAAGTCCACCCACGTGTTGTGGGCCTCCGACAGATCCTTCCACTTGACCAGAATCTCTGAACGGTATTCCGTGCCATGTTTCTTCCATCTGGGCAGCAATATGTACTCGGGGCTGGGGCATAGCTCACCCGTCGTAGTAGCCTCGGGGAGAGAGGGGATCACCGTGACGGTCGCCCCCAGCTTCTTCTTCAGCAGTGACACATGAAAGGTGGAGTGGATGCGGGATCCCTCAGGAAGGGCAAGCGTGTATGCGACCGATCCCACCCGACAAGTGATGCGAAACGGGCCATAGAACCGGGGGGCTAGCTTCTGATTGGACCGGCGAGCAACTGAAAGCTGTCTGTAAGGCTGGAGACGAAGAAAGACCTCCTCCCCAACCTGAAAGGTCCGCTCCGTCCGGTGCTTGTCCGCCTGTAACTTCATCCGGTCCTGTGCAACCCGGAGATTGTCCCGCAAGAGAGCCAAGGTCTGATCCCGATCCCGTAAATCTCGATCCACTGCAGGAAGAGCTGTGCTGCCCAGTTCGTACGACCGTAGAGTAGGTGGTGATCACCCGTAGACAACCTCGAACGAAGTGATCCTGTTGGCCGTGTGATACGAGGTATTGTAGCAATACTCCGCCCAGTGTAACCATCGAGTCCACGAGCGGGGCTCATCCATGACGAAGCAGCGAAGGTACGTCTCGACCCCCCTGTTGAGAACCTCTGTCTGGCCATCTGTCTGCGAGTGGTTTGTCGTGCTCATGCGTAACCTGGTGCCCTGCAACCGGAACAGTTCCTGCCAGAACTTGCTGATGAAAGTCGGATCGCGATCGGAGATGATCGAGCTCGGAAGACCATGTAGGCGCACTACCTCCCGGGCAAAAAGATCGGCAACTGTCTCTGCGGTGTAAGGGTGGCTGAGGGCGAGGAAATGGCCATATTTGGACAGCTTGTCCACTATGACCAAGATCACGGACTTGCCCTAAGACCGGGGCAAGCCCTCAATAAAATCCATCGAGACCGTCTCCCATATCTGCTGAGGAATCTCCAAGGGCGTGAGCAGCCCTGCTGGTGAGGATGTATCGTCCTTCTGCCGCTGGCACATATCGCACTGCTGCACAAAACGCTGCGCGTCCCTGCGTAACCCCCTCCAGAAGACATTGGCCCGAAGCCGCTGTAATGTGCGAAGCACCCCGGCATGGCCTCCGGTCGGAGACGAGTGGAACTCCTGTAACATGACCTCCTTCCAAGCGGAAGAAGCGGGGATGACCACCCTCCCGTTGTAATACAAATGTCCTCCAATCAGCTGGTACCCTGGAGGAGTGGGCTGGCCCTGGGTCAAGGCCTCCACAATAGGTTGGAGCTCTGGGTCCGCGGCTATCTCCCTCTGAATGTCGTCCAGGGACTCGATCAACGGTCCCGACAGGTGAAAGATGGTGCTCTCCGGTAGGCGGGATAAGGCATCAGCCACCAAATTCTCCTTGCCCTGCTTGTACACGATCTCATAGTCATACCCTAGCAGCTTGGTCAACCACTTCTGCTGGAGAGGGGATGCTAACCTCTGATCCAAGAAATGTTTCAGGCTATGGTGATTGGTGCGAACTTTAAAATGGTGGCCCAGCAGGTATGGACGCCACAGAGTCACTGCGTGTAAAATCGCTAGCATCTCCTTCTCGTACGTGGAGAGGCCCAAAGTCCGAGGTGCCAAGGCCTTGCTGAAGTAAGCCAACGGCCGCCCCTCCTGCATCAAAACCGCCCCAATACCCACTCCTGAGGCGTCCTTCTCCACTACGAACTCCTTGGTGAAATCCGGTAGTGCGAGCACCGGCGTGGTCGTCATAGCCGCCTTGAGAGCGGAGAAGGCCCGCTCCACGTCTTCATGCCAGGTAAAGGACTCCTTGTGGAGGAGCTGGGTAAGAGGACGTGCCAGCTTACCATAGTCCTTCACGAACCTCCTATAGTATCCAGTGAGGCCCAGGAAGCCTCGTAGTGCCCGCACGTTAGTCGGTCGCGGCCACTCCACTATGCTCTCTATCTTCTTTGGGTCCACCCTGACCCCCTGAGCCGAAACCAGATGACCCAAGTACTCCACCTCTGGATGCCCAAACGAGCACTTCGATAGCTTGGCATAGAACTGATGCTGCCGCAAAAGGGTAAGAACTTGTGCCACGTGCTCAACATGCTCCTCCCACGTCCGACTGTATATCAGTATATCATCGAAGAAAATAAGTACCGATCGCCGTAGGAGAGGCCGAAAGGTCTCATTCATCACGGCCTGGAAGGTCGATGGGGCATTGGAGAGCCCAAAGGGCATCACCAAGAACTCGTAATGCCCATCGTGCGTGTGAAACACGGTCTTGTGGATGTCTTCCGTCTTCATCCGTATATGGTGGTAGCCGGACCGAAGGTCCAGCTTGGTAAACAAACTCGCCCCATGCAGCTCGTCCAGGAGCTCTTCTATCATCGGGATCGGAAACTTATCCTTGATCGTAGAATCATTCAAGTTGCGGTAATCTACGCAGAAACGCCATGAACCGTCCTTCTTTTTCACCAAGATGATAGGAGAGGAAAAGGCGCTGGTGCTCGGCCGTATGATGCCGGTTGCCAACATCTCTTTCACACTCTTCTCGATCTCGGCCTTATGAATGTACGGGTACCGGTAGGGTCTGACGTTTGGGGGAGCAGCCCCTTCTTTCATTTGTATGTCGTGATCCCTGAACCTGGGCGGAGGAAGGCCCCGAGGCTCCTGGAACACATCTCTGAACTGGGACAAAAGTACCTGTATCTCCTCTGGAAAGTCTGGAGGGCCTTGGGCCAAGGCCTCCACCCCCACCACCATGGCCATCGGGGAGCCCTGCTGCTCTAACCGCTACAAGCTCCTCAAAGAAATCTCCTTCAGAGGTGAGGACCGAATGCCCTGCAGGCAGTAGTCCTTCCCCTGCTGGGTGAACTCCATCGTCAAGCGAACCCAGTCGGTGGTCACCCTCTGTAATTGTCGTAACCACTGGACCCCCAACACCATGTCCGAACCCCGAATCGGAAGCAGATACATATCCGTGTGGCACAGATAGCTCTGCACGCGGATTTCCACCCCCTTCATCACCCCCTCGCACCTCAGCTTGCTTCCATCTACTACCATCACCTGGAAGGCCGCCTCCCCGTCAATCGTCTGTCCCACCTTCGAAGCGACTGCCGGGTTGATGAAATTGTGGGTGCTCCCACTATCCATCAGAATGGTCACTCGCTCCTTGCCCACCAAGCCTGTGAAACGGAGCGTCACCGGGGCCGCACATCCCTCCATGGCCTGCAAGGAGACCCCGAACTCTGCTAAATCCAAATCCTCCACGTCGGCTCCCTCCAGATGGTCCTCCTCGTCATCCTCCTCTCGCAGCATAAACACCTGGACCTTCTGGCAAGCGTTTCCCTTGGTGTACTTCTCATCGCTGTTAAAACACAGTCCCTTCTCTCTCCGGGCCTGCATCTCTGGCCATGTCAACCTGGTCACTGTCGGCCGTATGGGGGGTGGCTGCTCTCGTCGTACCGCTGCGGGAGCCGCGGGTGGCTTGGTCGTCGTCCGGCTCCGCTGCCTGTTGTAACGCTCCTCCTGTATCCGAGTGATGCTAATGGCATGGCTCAGACTGCGCGGCAAGTATGCGTGGACCTCGTCACGCAAGTGGTCCTTCAACCCTGAAATGAAACAGCTCAACAAGGTCTGCTCTCCCCACGCGACACGGTTTGCCAACCTTTCGAACTCCGTCCGATACTCCGTGACGGTACCCCGTTGACGCAGTTTTTGAAGGGTGACCTTCACATCCTCGTACTCCAGAGGCCCAAAACGAGCCGAAAAAGCCTTTATGAACTCCGGCCACGGGGCAAAAGTGCGCCCCCGCAAAAACCATTGCGTCCACTGATATGCGTCCTCCTCCAGATGGAAGGCCGCCAACTGTACCCACTGAGCCTGGGGAATCTTCTGGTATTTGAAAAATAGCTCCGCCTTTTGTATCCACTCAAGAGCGTCCCCTCCCCGGAACTCAGGGAAATTCATCCGTGTCCGCTTGGGTTGCATGTAAGGTCTCTGATACGCCCCTCCCAAACCGCCACCGTCTTGTCCCATCATCCTGGGTTGCCCAAAATCTCCTTGAATTCCTCCATGATTCCACCCCGGATTCCTTCCCGGTCCCATATTGGCCGGACCATATCCCCCGTTAGGAGCGTTCGCTGGTTGGGGCGGAAAAAATCCCGTTGCGCCCCCGAGAGGGACCGCATTTGCCCCGGTTGGGCGAAACAACTCAAATCCTTGATGTTGTGGCCTCCATGGTTGTCCTGTGTGCTGTCCTGGGCCAAACGGGGCACCCCCACTCTGTCCGGACCCTCCTCCTTGCCGCAGCAGTCCGCCGTGAGCCTGCAGCGGCTGTTCGAGCCCCCAGGTCGTAGCCGGCCCTCCGCCGGTCCCCCAGGGCCCTCCTGCGACTTCCGCCGCCCGGCTGGAGCCATTCCGGAGTGGTTCCGGCATCCAGGAGAGAGCAGGCCCTCCGCCGAACCCCCCGCTGCCCAGCCCGCAGCCCTCTAGTTGTCTGCCCGGCATCCCGCTGGCCCAGGACGGGATGGCAGGCCCGCGTGCGGCCTCCTGTAGGGTTCCCGTGCCGGATCCGGAGCCGGATGTGCTCGTCGGCACGCCCCCGTGATTTCCTGCTCCCGTGCTCCCCCCGTTAGGGGTATTTGTCGCCTCGGCGTCGGATCCCGCGCCGTTCACGGTCTTCCCTTTCAGATTTTGCAAGAGGAGGGATTTCAACTCCTCCATCTTCTCATCGAGGCGTTCCTCCAGATGTTGTTGCGAGTTCTTCATGCTTGCTTCGATTGCCGCCACTGAATCCGTCAACGCAACATAGTTCTCCTCAATGGCGGCCAAGCGCGCCGTCTCCGCCTCCGTGCGCGTCACCATGGTCACAGGAAGGGTGCTCTGATACCAAATGTTATGCTACCGCTAGAGTTCTAGAGCGAAAAGAGAGAAAACTAAGAATGAAAAGACGGCTAGGGTTTGAAGAAGAAGAAGATACCTGAATATGAAAGTGCTTGCCTTCAAAGAGGGGGGAAAAGAGGGTATTTATGGGCCCCCTCTTCCCTAGGGCCGACCGGCCCCCAGTGAGGGCTGAACCGGTGTGGTTCAGCCCTCCTCCTCTTTATTTGATTAATTGCGGGCTGAACCGGATGGTTCAGCCCGGTCTTTGTCCGGCGCTCCTTTAAGTCTTCTGGCGTACTTGAATCCTAGGAACCGCAGATCGTCCGGGGGCATAACACAATACCTCAGTAGATTTGAATTTGGGTTATTAATAGTAGACTTTTAGACAAAGAGGCCCAAGAGTGCACAAGGCTACAAATTCTCAACCTGGTCTGTTGAAAGTTAAGGTTGGATATATTCTAGTTTAGGCCTGAATATTTTATTAAATCTGCTTTGTTTAACCTGCAAATGACAGTCAATGTACCCCTGTTATTCTAAGTACTTTAGTCCTGAAGATTTCACACATTCACAGAGCGCTTGAAGAGACAAAGATCAAGAATCACTACTCCCTGTCAATTATTTTCTCAGAAACCTAGGCTCCGTTTGGCACGGCGGTAGTGGTCGTGAACACAATGGTTATGATTTATGAACCATCATTCGTGAGGTTCTGACTTCACCTAAGAAACTTCATTAATTTTTATGTTCAAAACTAGTTTTCTTTTCTTGATTGCGGTCATAAATGAACCCATAGATATCTGCTGTGCTATATCTATGTAATATTTGATTTATAGATAGTCCTGATTTTTGGCATTGAGATTATTATCAATGGTGCTAAAATCTTTAAAAAAACAAAGATGAAGAAGTATATTTTATGATTCTCTTAACGAAACGTTTTCATACAGGTATTCAGATGGATGCAGAAACAACGGTGGTACATCCCAGACAATGGCATCTACTCAAAGCTGATATCAGTCATGGGGAAGAAGGGCCAGACAAGGATGGCCATGTGGCTCTTCTCCGAGATGCGAACCAGCGGATGCAAGCCCGACACGTCCGTCTACAATTCCCTCATCACCGCCCACCTCCATTCCCGCGACAAGTCCAAGGCCCTGAGCAAAGCGCTAGGCTGCTTCGAGAAGATGAAGGGATTGAGCGAAAGATGCGAACCGAACATTGTTACATACAACATCCTTCTGAGAGCCTTCGCTCAATCCGGTGACGTGAAGCGAGTCGACACTCTGTTCGGCGATCTCGATGCGAGCATCATCTCCCCCGACATTTACACGTACAACGGCGTCATGGACGCGTACGGCAAAAACGGCATGCTGCGGGAGATGGAGCTCGTTCTTCTTCGAATGAAGAGCAATCAACGCAAGCCGGACGCGATCACATACAATCTTCTCATTGATTCGTACGGAAGGAAGCAAGAATTTGACAAAATGGAGCAGGTTTTTAAGAGTCTCCTTCGCTCGAAAGAGAATCCAACTCTCCCTACATTCAATTCCATGATACTCAATTATGGCAAGGCCAGGCAGAGGGAGAAGGCGGAGTCCATTTTCGAAAAGATGAAAGATTTAGGGTTCAAACCGAGCCATGTGACCTACGAATGCCTGATAACGATGTACGGATTCTGTGACCGTGTCTCGCGTGCCCGAGAGATATTTGATGAGACCACGGGTGGTCAGAAGGAGATGCAGGTTTCTACTCTCAACGCGATGCTTGAAGTCTATTGCATGAATCAGTTGCCTTTCGAAGCGGAGAAGCTTCTGGAAGATTCCACGAAGAAAGGATTTTCGCCGAATGCTTCCACGTACAAGTTGCTCTACAAGGCATACTCTAAGGCTAATGTAAAGGAGCTGGTTGATCGGCTGCTGAAGAGGATGGATCAGGAGGGCATAGTTCCTAACAAGAAGTTCTTTTTGAAGGCGCTGGAAGCTTTCGGATCGGGCCAGATGAGTTCGGGTTTGAGGGACGGAAAAAAGGCGGAACCTTCAGAGGTTTTGGCGAAGCCATAAAAATATTTTTGGTTTGCACGCATTTTCGTACGGCGTCAACTTGACTCGACCTGTCTAAGAGAAAGCTGGTGGGCTCGTGACATGCAAAAACTGATGAGGCCGGGGAGTGTTATTTGGCGGAAAGGTCCGACAATGAGCGACTTCCGGCGGACTTTTGTAGAAAGTGCAGGAATGGACTGCAAATTTCAAATTAAAAATGGAGGAAATGTTCTTGAACAATAGTAATGCTAAGGTAAATGCCTCCATGTAGTTTCATTTGCATAGTCTTCTCCTTCATCATTGTAATCACTTTCAAAATACATGCATCTGAAAGTGAAATTTTTTAGGTTTTTTTTTCAATGAGTCAAAACTGATTGATTTTGAATAGATATGCATGTTAGTTATAGGGAAAAAAATGGTTTATAAATTATTTTAATACAAATGTTTCTTTTAAATGGTAGGTTTTGCTGACATTTTTATGCTTGCAATCAAATGTAGTATTTGTCAAAAGATCCAGTGAGTGCTTTCCTTAATGCACCGTTTGGTTGGGTAGAATTGAAGCTTCGGAATTGAAATTGGACGTCAAATTCAATTAAAAATGACACCCAATTCTAATTCTATCCCCCCAATTTTATCCAAACGAACGGATCATTAGAGTTCTTATAACTATCTTCTTTGAGCTTTTGAATTGTGTTATAAAAAAACTAAAATGCATATAGATTATTGATTGGCCACACTTATTATTTATGTAAACCGAACTTAGCAAACACATCTTATTTAAAAAGTGATTGTTAAAGTGCAAACACATCTTATTGGATAGCTATGAGTGAGTATCACAACCATTGCCACACGCGGAATTGAGTATCACAACTATGTAGGCTAAGTTAGACCCATTATTAATGTTTAAGGATCAGTTTTTGCGCGTCTAGTCGCCAAAATGAGTACCCCAGGAGCTCGCAGTCGGACACAATCACACGGAGCCATGCGACGCTAGTGATTTCAACCGAGTGAACCATCAGTTTTTTTATTCCATTCTAGTTTCTTTCCTGAGTCCTGGGAACTGAGGTCCTGCTCTAGTTCCTTTACTTGACAAAAGCCGCGAGCGTGAGATCGCACACTACCTGAGACTGTGACGTCGTTGTAAGCCCTGGCGGCTGCCAACGACTGATTTATTGAAAATGACATTGTTTTAGACGATAATTGTGACTCTGTTCTCGCCTTCTCGACACTTGGATGTAACGGAAGTTTAGTACTCTTTTTATGGTTATAACAAAGTTCTAATTTGATGTATGGAATCAATCTCTCCCGAGTTCTTCTTTGCTCTCGCCTTCTCCGCACTGTGTTTCTTTTTCTTCTTTTATGTTTGCATTATGAGTTTGAGTGTCTGACCAGTGACTTTAATTCCTTCACCCAGTAAACTTTGGCTTAGTTTGGCGGGATGGTGGGGCTTCCACGGAAATCACCGCACCGCCCGGCCGCCGGAACCGCGGTGCGGTTGATTTTCGTGGAAATCTTGCGGCGGGGTGGAGCCCGACCGCCCTTCCGTGTGCATTCCTGGAATGCACGGAGGCGGTGGGGCGGTGAGGTACGTGCGACCCGTGCGTATCCGCCCCGCCAAACGAAGCCTTTATTTAAGATGGTGCATAATAATTGTACCACCGTGCAAATCCACCCGGAGAAGAGCATTCTATTTGTTTTTATTTTTTATTTTGTGTGGAGTCGCTCTTCATCACATGCTTACTAAAAATAGCTTTGATTAGGGTTTATGTATTCAACATTTATCTAATTTGTCTTTTTTTTATATAAATTGTTTTATTTTGTTTGACAAAAATTCTAGTTCTGTCACTGATCATTATCATAGTTGTCCCAACTTAGCTCCGCGTTGGTTGTTAGTATGGTTGACTTGTATCATGACGTGCACCAATTTTTTGAGCCTCGTTGTCTACACAAAATGGGCGTCAAACGCAAGAATGAACGTAAAAGTGAGTGCATCTAGAGCAAAGGCAGCGTATTTTTGTAATTTTGAGTAGATTTTTTTTTGATGTGCTCAACAAAGGTGATCCTAACAGACAAAATACAATAATAGCAAATCCATGAATTTCAACAAGGAGGACTTAGACATAAAATGAAGCAAAAAATAATAAATAAATAAAATTGATAAAAGTTTAAATATAAAAATAATATAGAGAAAATGTTACCAAAATAAGCCCTAATAAGTAAAAGAGAGATATATATATGTCATTTCAATTATTCACTGCCGATTTTTCACTTTATAAAATATATTTGCGAGCAAATTTTTTGTCAATCTCAGAGTTATTTTCCTCTCAATGTATAAAAATATGTAATTTTAACAAGTTTTATAGCAAAAAATGATCACTAAAGTTTGTATTTGGTGAGCCCACAACTATTGCCATATTTTAAATTTTGGGAATTGTTAACAACACAATTGTTTTGGCTATCAGTATATTTTTGTTAACCGTAAATCATATATTTTGAAAATGATAAATTAATTTATTAATCGTAAATTGTATATTTTGAAAATTACAAACTAATTTGTTAACTGAAAATCATATATTTTGAAAATTACAGACTAATTTGTTAACCGCAAATTAAGATTGTCAACAAAAAAACAAATTAAAACTGACGAGATTAGCCCCAATTTATAAGGAAATCGGGCTACATTTAGCCGGTTTACCTTCTCTACCCACTAGCATCATGGGAGGTTACACGCGTAACCATCACGCGTAACCATCGCACGGGCGATCCACGCACCTGATCCTCGCGGTAACCACCGTATGTTGGATCCCGGGCGTAGTGCACCCGACGCCAACCGGCGGAGCCACCGCCTGCACCCTCTCCTCGGCCGCCCATTCTCGGGCGACCTCGTTGTGGCCGGACCACGTGGGCCGGCCGAGACCACCCGACCCCGGGCGGCCTCGCCACGTCCAGCCCCCGCAAGGGCTGACTAACGCCGGCCAAGCCCGAACGGCCTTGGTACGGCCAGCCCCCTAGAGCTGGCCAAGGCCGCCCGTTCCGGGGCAGCCTTGCCGCAGTCGGCCCCCGTAAGGGCCGGCCAAGGCCGCCCAGCCCCGTTCGGCCCCCCTGCGGCCTGCCCTTGCAAGGGCCAGCCGGGGGCGCCCGTATCCTGGAGGCCACACCGGGGCCGACCCCCTCAATGGCAGGCCAGGGGCCGCCCGACCCCGGGCGGCCTCGCTGCGGTCGGCCCCCGCAAGGGCCGGCCAGGGGCAGCCCGACACTGGGCGGCCTCGCCGCAGCCAGCCCTCGCAGGGCCGGCCAAGGCCGCCCATACTCGGGCGGCCTTGCTGCAACCAGCCCCCGCAATGGTCGGCCAAGGTTGGCCATTCTCGGGCAGCCTCACCGTGGCCGACCCACGCGACGACCGACCAAGGCCGCCCGTTCTCGAGCGGCATCGCCGTTGTCGGGCCCCGCGAGGGCCGACCGAGGCCGCCCGACCCCGGGCGGCCTCTCCGCGGCCAGCCCCCGTGATGGGCGGCCGAGGCGGCCCAAATTCGGGCGGCCCTGCCGGGGGCGACCCCCCGGCCGCTCGCTAGGCGAGGGGGTAGAGGCCCGCGCCCCCGCCGTCGTTGTTGGGCCGCCAGTTTTGGCGAGCGGGCTCTCTTTTGGCCCGAGGGCGCGATCCACCTGCTTAGTTTCGAACAATCTTATTGGCCGGTCCGGAAATATTTAAGCGAAATTATCGGACCGTCTCTCTTATAATCCTATAAGTAGACCAAAATTCGCTTAAAAATGGTCTTTCCGGAACACTCTAACTTCACTATTTCTCTCTGCTCTCTCTCTGCAGGATTTTTCGCTCAAGTTCTCTCCCGCAAGGCTCCGTCAAGATCTCAAAGGCAAGACAAGCGTGGAGAAAAAGGAAGACAAGGACGGGACGCTCAGAGCCATCCCCTCCATCACGTCAAGATGACTCATAAGGCGAAAGCGACGCCCACTCCCGCAAGAAGCGATCAGCGGAGGGTCTAGTGAGCAGAATGGTGTCGAGCGGCGCTCAACGTCCATTCTCACCCATCTCACCAAGTATAATGATCCGCGGTCTGTCGCTCTTGCTCTTCTCCCGAAAATGTGTAACAAACTCCGTGATAGTGAAATTTAGGCCGGCACCGAACCACCCGCGTAGTTTTTCACCCCGAATGCGGGTTTTCCACGTCATCAAGCCCCCGACTCAACATTATGTGAATATTTGACTGTTGGTACGCTCGACCGATCCACGGGCTAGGGCGGTTCAAAAGGCCCGGTCTACCAAGAGCAACGCGCGGACCCCATCAGTTTGGCTTCGTCTGTGGGAATGGAGTTCCCAGAAGCTCTAAGGAGACACGAAGGATAAGCACCCCCCGCACTGCCGCGCAAGAGAGTGGAAGCTATGGTTGGGTGGAGCACACAAACGACTCGAGGATCATCCCATCAGGAGCATGCCGATCCCGGCCAGTCTCATTCCCATTGTGAATGCGCCACAATAAGAGGACGCCATCGCCGCGCCGGATACTGCCCTTGCCGGAGGGTTCAACCGCTTTGAGGAGCGTCATGCAGAAGTGCTCGCCCTCCTTAGAGGCATGACAACCGCCCAGACACCCGTAAGAGTACCAGCTCCAGAGAATTAACCACCACAACAAGCTCAGGACGAGGATGATTCTGAACCCTCACAAGAAGCTAGCACTGAATGTACAACCCCATATTCGCTGGGTGGGACCCGGAGACACCACTGAGGAGTTGGGCTAGGCTCAGGTCAGCCTTGGGTTAGCCCTGAGACATACTTATAGAGTTCTCGCCCTGAAGGGGCTCCCAACCAAGGCAGATAGTCGAGCTCTCGGCAGGAGAGATCGTCAACCGACCAAAGCAGATACTCGAGCTCTCGGTAGGAGAGATCGTCGACCGACCAAAGCAGATAGTCGAGCTCTCGGCAGGAGAGATCGTCGACCGACCAAGACAGATAGTCGACCTCTCGGCAGGAGAGATCGTCGACCAACCAAGGCAGATAGTCGAGCTCTCGGCGGGAGAGATCGTCGACCGACCAAAGCAGATACTCGAGCTCTCGGTAGGAGAGATCGTCGACCACGGAAGCTTCCGCCCTAGGGCAAGCTCCCGCCCAGGGCAGGCGAGAAGGCCCTAAGTAAGCCTTCAGTCGCGATAGTTTCAAGACCGTGAAGGGCGCGAACCTCCCTGGCAAGGGGTCTCGCCAAGGTTGGCCCAGTTGGGGGTCCAGCGAGAGCCTTCACGGCCGGGGTTCTCGCCAAGTGGGCCCACGTGGTAGGGCCCGGCGCTCGTAAAGGGGATTATTTTATTATTATTCCGAGGTAAAATTACCCAAGTGCCCTTCGAATGACAGCGGGATTTGGCTATTGGCAGACCCCTCAGGGGTATTTCAGTATTTTCAGGTCAAAGGAAGGCTATAAAAAGACCCATAAGGGCTCTTTAGAAGGCAAGTTGATCATTTTCCCCTAGCCCTAGTGCCTTCTGAAGAGCTCCCAGCCCAGCATTTGGCTTTGGAGGGGAAGCTCTCAGAGATCTTCCGGGTGTGTGGTGGGACCTCCCAGCTGAGGCTTTGGGTCAGTGTTAGGGCCTTAGCAACCTGTCAGGGGTCGAGGTTTGAGAGAAGTAGGCATTGACTGCACTTTGGTTCGTGAACATTTGTTGAGGTCATTTTTGGCTTCAACAGTTCTGGTGCGGTGAGCGTGGAAGCAGTCAGTGCAAGAAAATCTCGAGTTAAGTCCCATGGCAGGAGGCGAGGGTGAAAGATCAGGCGCGGGAGGATCCCCCACCCGGGTGGACGAGGCGACGAGGAAAATGTTTGAGGACTTCAGGCGAGAAGTCATGCAGACGATCAACTTGGCCTTCTCGGCAAGGAACGAGTGGGAGACGCCGCAGGTTCCGGTGGAGGTGGTTCCGCTGCTAGGCGAGAACGCTCCAGGGCAGCGCCCCGGTAAGGAGGTTCCGGTGGAGGCAGGCGAGAGAGACGTAGCCGCGCGGGAGCTCTTCCCAGGTCAGCGTCTCGGGAAGGAGCTCCCGGCGGATCTGGGCGAGAAGGAGGCGACGGTGCGGGAACTCTTCCCTGGGCAAGGTCTCGCGGATCGGTCCAGCCAACCGAGATCGCGGGACGTGCCTTCTCGCCAGGCAGGGGGCGAGACCCCCTTTAGTGAGCTCATTGTCTCGGCTCCAGTGCCGGAGGGGTTCCGGGAGCCGGACATGACCTACTACACCGGGAAGGATGACCCGGTCCAGCACGTGCAATGGTTCGAGGACGTGGTGTCCATCAGGCAAATGTCGGATGCCTTCAAGTGTAGGCTTTTTGCCATCACTCTGAAAGAAAAGGCCAGGGACTGGTTCCACCAGTTGCCGGCGAGTTCCATCTACAGCTTTGAGGATCTGCGGAGGGGTTTTCTGTTGAGATTCTCAACTTCGAAGAAAAGGAAGAAGGAGGCTGAGTGCCTGTTTGCAGTGAGGCAGGGGCCGGAGGAGACGTTGGGTCGCTATGTCGACCGGTTCCAAGAGGAGGTTCTCCTGGTCCAGGAGGTCCCGGGGTATGCGCTGATGCTAGCCTTCACCCTGGGGCTGAGGCCAGGGTTTTTTAGCATGGAGTTGAAGAGAGTACCCCCTCTCTCTTTTGAGGAGCTCATGGAGAGGGCGGCGAAGGAGATAGACTTCGAGAGGGCAAACCCGGCGTTTGCAAGGAAGCTGGCCAGGCTGGCCGAGGACGACGTGAAGGAGCCGGTGGCGGGAAGGCAGAGAGAGCAGAGGGAGCAGAGAGAGCAGAGGGAGCAGAGGGAGCCGAGGGAAGATAGGAGAAGAGAAGAGCCCCGAGGGCAGGGGCAACAGCATGGGGGGGCCAGGGAGCCAAACAACCGACTGGGTTGGAGGCCTCAGGAGGGTCGCCCCCAGGGCCAGGGAGGACTTCAGGGAAGAGATAACTTCCGGGAGCCCAGAAGGCTGGAGCAGGGAGGATGGCGACAAGGACCAAGGGGTCATTTCCCACCGCCGCAGGAGGCTATGGAGGTGGGAAGGGGAAGAGGAAGAAGATTTCGGGGAGCCGGAAGAAGGGGAGGAGGAGAAGGAAGAGGGGGCAGAGTGGGGTTGCCTTATTGTGACTTCCATCAGGAGGAAGGTCACGCAACGGCCACATGCCCAGAGTTTCTGGAGATTAGAGGGGCCAGAGGGGCCGGAAGGCAGGATCCGCCTGTAAGGATCGTTGAAGTACAGCGGGAAGAGGTGGAAGACAGATGTGAAGACAGGATTGACGTGGGGACCCGAGGAGGGATCAGAGTGATCCACGGGGGAGTAGGGATCGAGGCAACCCGCAAGGGGAGCCTTCAAACCATGTTCCGCCGAGGGGTCGCTTCGACTTCCCAGGCCCCCCCCAGAGGAGAAGATCACTTTCTCATCCGCGGATATGCCAGACTACGAGGACCCGTTCTGCGACGCGCTTGTGATCCAGACAGCGGTGGAGAACTACACCGTCTCCCGGATACTGGTGGATAATGGGAGCTCGGTGAATGTGATCTTCAAGAAGGCTTTCGATGAGATGAGGGTGGAAGGAAAAAGGGTCTTGGCTTCTGATGGACCGCTTTTTGGCTTCTCCGGAGAAAGGAAAGAGGTGGAAGGAGGAGTAGGCCTGCATGTGAGGCTTGGGGGCGTCTCACGGAACTGTCGGTTCGTAATCGTGGATGCCCCGAGTAGTTACAATGCCATCTTTGGGCGCCCCCTCATCAGCGCCTTTCGCTGTGTACCCTCCTCGTACCACCAGTGCCTCAAGTTCAACAATGGAGGGGTGCAGGTTAGGATCAGGGGGGATCCGAAGATGGCAAGGCAGTGCTATGTGACGGCGGTTAACACCGTGTCGTGGATGGCGGAGGCAGAGGAGTTGGAGAGGGAGATGGCTGAGCAGGAAGGAGTTGAGGAAGGGGGGATGAGCCTGGGAGAGGCGATGGAGGTTGCTGAGGAGATGGCGGAGGCAGAGGAGTTGGGGGAGATCAGCCCAGAAGAGGCGAGAGGAGTGGAGGATGAAGAAGAGCAGAGGCAGGAGGAGAGCCTGGAGGAGGCGATGGAAGTTGATGAGGTTGGGGGAGAAGAGCTCGAGTTTGAGCGGGAAGAGGCAAGGGTAAGTTGGGAGCGGTCGGGGCTGGAGCCGGCCGAAGAGGTGGTGGAGATGGAGGTGCTTACAAGAGCGGGGGAGGCGCAAAGGATTCGGATCAGCGGAGGCTTGAGCCTTGAGGATCAGGAGCGGATGCGAGCCTGCATCCAGGGCAACGTCGACATCTTCGCTTGGAGCGCGGCAGACATGCCGGGCATCGACGCGGACGTGGCCTGTCACCGCTTGAACCTGGATTCCAGAGCCCGCCCCATACGCCAAAAGATGAGGGCCATCGCCACCAAGCTAGAAGCCCCCATCCGAGAGGAGGTCCAAAAGCTCCTGGACGCAGGCTTCATCTCAGAGATCCAGTATCCAGGCTGGATCTCCAACGTGGTAATGGTAAAGAAGGGAGGAGGAAAATGGCGCATGTGTATCGATTTTTCCTTATTAAATAAATCATGCCCCAAGGATTGTTACCCCTTGCCTCGAATCGACGCGCTGGTTGACTCAGCCGTCGGTTTTTCTCTTATGAGTTTTTTAGATGCATTTTCAGGTTACCACCAGATCCGGATGCACCCTCCTGATGTCAAGGATGTTTCCTTCATCACAAGAGAGGGATGCTTCAGCTATAAGATGATGCCCTTCGGATTGAAGAATGCAGGGGCAACGTACCAACGCATGATGGATCGAATCTTTCGAGATCAAAGGGGAAGGAACCTGGAGGTCTACGTGGACGACCTCATGGTCAAGAGCAAGTGTGTTGTTTCCCACTTGCGGGACTTGGAGGAAACGTTCGCCACCCTGCGGAAGTTCAAGATGAGGTTGAACCCCTTGAAGTGCGTCTTCGGGGCTAGTCGCGGCAAATTCCTCGGGCACCTCTTGACTCCCGCGGGGGTAGAACCCAACCCCGATAAGGTTAAGGCTATTCTAGACCTAGAATCGCCTCGCAACGCCAAGGAGGTCCAGTGCTTGACCGGGAAGTTGGCCGGGTTAAGCAGGTTCCTCTCTCGGTCAGGGGATAGATGTTCCTCCTTCTTCAAAGTACTTCGTGGCAACCAAGCATTCGAATGGACGGCCGAGTGCGAAGAGGCTTTTCAGGGGCTGAAGAGGCAACTCTCTCAAGCTCCGTTACTTCAAAGCCCGAAGGAGGGGGAGGACCTAGCCTTGTATTTAGGAGTGGGAGGAGAGGCGGTGAGCTCCGTCCTGGTTAGGGAAGAGGGGAAGAAGCAGTTACCCGTCTATTATGTCAGCCGAATCTTAAAAAAGGCGGAGCTCCGATACCCCATCCTGGAGAAGCTAGCATATGCTTTGGTCATCTCAGCTAGGAAGCTTCGCCCTTACTTTCAAGCACACTCGATTAGGGTGATAACCGACCATCCCCTTCGCAAGGTCTTGGAGGGGGTGGAACATTCAGGAAGGTTGGCAAAGTGGTCCATCGAGCTAAGCGAGTTTGACATCTCTTTCGTCCCGAGGCTCTCTATCAAAGCCCAGGCCGTAGCGGATTTCCTGGCGGACTATGTTACCGAGGCGGAGGCTGAAGAACCAAAGCCGCAAGAAGCGTGGAAGATGGTGGTCGACGGGGCCTCAGGAAGGCACTCCCTGGGAGGAGGTGTGGTGTTAGTAAGCCCTCAGGGAGTTACCATAGAGCAAGCCGTGACTTTCCATTTCCCTGTAACCAACAACCAAGCAGAGTATGAGGCTGTGATCGCCGGCCTTCGCTTGGCGAAGGAGTTGGAAATCCAGGATGTGGAAGCCTTCACCGACTCAATGGTGGTAGCATCGCAGATCCGAGGCGAGTTTGAGGCCCGGGAGCCGACCCTCGCGAGGTATCTATCTAAGGTAAGAGCCATCATTGGGGGTTTCCGTTCATTCTCTATTCGACATGTCCCCAGGGAGGAAAGCGCGGCAGCTGATCGACTGGCGAAGTTCGGGCCTCGGGGAGGAGGTACCCTAACCGAACTATTCCGACCAGCCATTGAAGAGGGGGAGTTGATGGAGGTGAATCGGCGGTCCTCATGGATGGATCCATTGGTGACTTTCTTAACCACAGGAGAACTGTCGGAAGAAGTCAAGGATGCAAAGAGCTTCAGGCACAAGGCGGCTCACTACCTGATGCTGGAAGGGAGCTTGCATCGGAAGATGTTGTCAGGGCTCCTCGCGAGATGCGTAACCGAAGAGGAAGTCCCGAGGATCCTGGAAGAGGTGCATTCTGGAGAGTGCGGCAGCCATTCAGGGGGAAGGACATTGGAAGCAAGGGTGATAAGGCAGGGATATTTCTGGCGGACCATAAGGAGGGATACAGCTGAATTCGCAAGGAGGTGTCGGAAGTGCCAAGTACATGCTCCTCTCCAGCTCTTGCCCGCCCAAAGACTTCGAAGCATCACGGCGCCATGGCCCTTCGCCATTTGGGGGATGGACCTGGTTGGACCCTTCCCTCCAGCTAGCGGGCAAAGGAGGTTCCTCCTAGTGATGATTGACTACTTCTCCAAATGGCTGGAGATCAAGCCGTTAGCCAAGGTAACCTCCCAGGTCATCAGAAACTTCGTTTGGGGGGAAATCATTTGCAGGCACGGATTGCCCCAAGCGATAGTGACAGACAACGGTCCTCAGTTTGCCAGTGAAGAATTCATCAGCTTCTGCACCCAATTGGGGATCGATCTCAGGTTCGCCTCTGTCCATCATCCTCGGAGCAATGGCCAGGTGGAGGCGGCGAACAAGGTCATTGTCAACTTGCTCAAAAAGAAGGTGGAGAACCTGAAGGGTAATTGGGTGGAACAGCTCCCTTCCGTCCTGTGGGCCTTGCGAACAACTCCAAACACGGCCACAGGAGAGACCCCCTTCAAGCTCTCTCATGGGTGCGAGGCTGTCCTCCCGGTGGAGTTCGAGGTTCGGTCCCCAAGGGTCACGGCCGCAGGTGGGGGAAGCGAAGCTTGGAGGTTGGAGAATGAGGAAGGATTGCGCCTCTCATTAGATATGGTGGAAGAGCTGCGGGATGTTGCTGCCATCAGACAAGAAGAAATAAAACGGCGAATGGCTCGGTACTTCGATAAGCACATCAGAGTCAAGTAATTCACCGAGGGGGATCTAGTACTGAAAAAGGTCGACGCTGCAGGAAGGTCGGCCGCTGTTGGTAAGCTCAACCCTAGCTGGGAGGGGCCTTATATAGTAGAGAAGGCTCTGGTTAACGGAGGCTACTATCTCCAGGACGCGGAGGGAAGGACCTTGAGTCACACCTGGAATGGTGATGACCTGAAGCGCTTCTACCCGTAAGGGGAAAGAAGGATTGTAATGTTGTAAATAACTATTGCATTTTCAATAAGTTTATTTCAGAATATTGACTATCTCTGAGTATGCAATCTTTATGCTTTTTGTTCTAACCGGCTATGACTCCTCATCTCAATGATAGAATAGACCTGTTTGAAGGAATCTTCAACGACACCCCGAGCTCGGCTCGGCCCCAGGTAGACCCGCTGCGCAGGCTCTCATCTAGCTGGCAGGTCCGAAGGCTCGCCTGTGGGGGATAGGTTGGCTCTTGTGATACTTTGTTCTTAGCCACTTCAACGACACCCCGAGCTCGGCTCGGCCCCAGGTAGACCCGCTGCGCAGGCTCTCATCTAGCTGGCAGGTCCGAAGGCTCGCCTGTGGGGGATAGGTTGGCTCTTGTGATACTTTGTTCTTAGCCACTTCAACGACACCCCGAGCTCGGCTCGGCCCCAGGTAGACCCGCTGCGCAGGCTCTCATCTAGCTGGCAGGTCCGAAGGCTCGCCTGTGGGGGATAGGTTGGCTCTTGTGATACTTTGTTCTTAGCCACTTCAACGACACCCCGAGCTCGGCTCGGCCCCAGGTAGACCCGCTGCGCAGGCTCTCATCTAGCTGGCAGGTCCGAAGGCTCGCCTGTGGGGGATAGGTTGGCTCTTGTGATACTTTATTCTTAGCCACTTCAACGACACCCCGAGCTCGGCTCGGCCCCAGGTAGACCCGCTGCGCAGGCTCTCATCTAGCTGGCAGGTCCGAAGGCTCGCCTGTGGGGGATAGGTTGGCTCTTGTGATACTTTGTTCTTAGCCACTCCAACGACACCCCGAGCTCGGCTCGGCCCCAGGTAGACCCGCTGCGCAGGCTCTCATCTAGCTGGCAGGTCCGAAGGCTCGCCTGTGGGGGATAGGTTGGCTCTTGTGATACTTTGTTCTTAGCCACTTCAACGACACCCCGAGCTCGGCTCGGCCCCAGGTAGACCCGCTGCGCAGGCTCTCATCTAGCTGGCAGGTCCGAAGGCTCGCCTGTGGGGGATAGGTTGGCTCTTGTGATACTTTGTTCTTAGCCACTTCAACGACACCCCGAGCTCGGCTCGGCCCCAGGTAGACCCGCTGCGCAGGCTCTCATCTAGCTGGCAGGTCCGAAGGCTCGCCTGTGGGGGATAGGTTGGCTCTTGTGATACTTTGTTCTTAGCCACTCCAACGACACCCCGAGCTCGGCTCGGCCCCAGGTAGACCCGCTGCGCAGGCTCTCACCTAGCTGGCAGGTCCGAAGGCTCGCCTGTGGGGGATAGGTTGGCTTTTGTGATACTTTGTTCTTAGCCACTCCAACGACACCCCGAGCTTGGCTCGGCCCCAGGCAGACCCGCTGCGCAGGCTCCCACCAAGCTGGCAGGTCCGAAGGCTCTCCTGCGGGGGATAGGTGGAGTCCTTGACCTTTTGATCCTTGGTTCTTGATTGGTAGCTACTACGTTACAACGAGCTCGGCTCAAACCCCGGTAGACCCGCTGCGCAGGCACCCATGTAAGCTAGCAGGTCCAACGGCTCGCCGGCGGGGTAGGGGTTTGATTGGTTGGAAAAATATGTGGGCAGGACCCTGACCTAGACCGGGGGCAAATCCCTAAAAGGTCTCGGCTCAGGGGTCTCGGCCAGTAAAGGTCTCGGCTCAGGGGTCTCGGCCAGTAAAAGTCTTGGCTTGGAGGTCTCGGCAGATCGCGGCCCGGAGGTTTCGGCCAGTGAGGATCCCGGCCCAGAGGTCTCGGCCAGCAAAGGTCTCGGCTAAAGGAAGCTCTCGCAAAAAGAAAGCTCCCGGCGGGCCTAGGCAGGACGATTCAATCGACGATGCGAGGTTCCCGCCTAGCTGATCTCTAAGGAAGGTCACCCTAAAGAGACTAAGGGTCTCGGCGGAAGCTCGCGCGGAGGTCATTCGGCAGAGTAATACACTTTCAAAGCACGCAAGGATAATAATAAAAAAAAAAGAGAAGGGGGGAGATGAAAAATGAAAATGAGACATTACTTTATAAAAAAGTTAATTACAGAAGGAGGTTCTCGCTCATTACAAAAGATGTTCAAAATAAAAGACACCTCAGGGGGACGCGCTGTAGTCCCCACTGGTGCTCTCGCTTGAATCATCGCCAGAGCCTTCCCCGGACGTCTCGTCAGCAGCGGTAGAGGACCTCGGGACGTCGGAGAGCGGCGAGTCCGGCGCGCCCGGAGGTTTAGGAACTGGGTCGTAAAGCCAAGGGAGAAGTTGGCGAGCGTCGATGGTCGCGCCATCCTCCCGGAGCAGCTCGACGTCTCGCAGCGTCTCGAGCGTCAGCTTGACGGTCGCCTGAGCGTTGGCTTGAAGCAGCTTATCGACGTCGTACTCCGAGAGGTAACGGCTCCGCAACCTCGCATCTAGCTCCGGGGGCGGGCCCTTCGTTAGCTCTGCGCGGAGCTGTTCCCTCAGGAGGACGCTCTCGCAGCGCGCGTTGGCCAGCTCTGCGCGAAGCTCCCTGACTTGGGCGGAATCCTGCAAAAGGGATAAAAGATTTAAGTCTAGACGCATTACACCGTAGAAACTTCGAGGAAACGGGGGCAAGGGCTCAGGAAGGTCTCGCCTACCTCGGTCGCAGGGCGCAGAGACAGCGCCAATTTGGCATCCGCGAGCTCCTGTTGAGCTCTCGCGAGTTCTTCTTCCGCGGCATGCGCGCGAGCTATCGCGTCCTCCCTCGCCTTGCGCATATCCGTGAAGTTCTTGTCAATGGTGATGCTTCGACGCGCACACATATGTGTAAGCTCGAACCCGCGCATTACGGCCCGGGTGGCGTCGAAGGCTAGAAGGCGGGTAGGCGTCTGGTCGAACACGCTGGCATCTTCCCGGCTGTATAGACCATACCCAAGCGAGAAGGCCTCGCCGGTCACATTTTCCCCCTCCGCCCATCGGGGAAGGAGGGTCGAAACCCTGACTGAGTTTGTCTTGGGGTCCCATTCCATCTGGGGCTTCCCCTCCGAGTCGGCGTACCTGACGCCCAAACCAAAGTTCCGGTGCCCTCTCGGCACCTCCTGGGGCGGGACGTTGGCGGAGGTCTCGGCGGCAACCACTTCTCCCCCAGCCTCGCCTACGGCCGATGTGTTCCTGGCGGAAGCCTCGGCACGGCTCTTGGCGGCGGCGGCGGCATCCATCTCACTGGCCCTCTGAAGGATCGCTTCAAATGACCTGCCCTCAGGAGGAGGTTGGGCGGGCGAGACCGCCAACGATTTCCCCTTGTCGGCGGCAGAAGGCTTGGGCCTCTTCAGCGCGCGGAGAGGAGGAAGGGTGGCCTTCCGCTTCTTGGTCGGTGGCGGCAGGGAAGGGGTTGGATCTTCTCGGCAGGCGCTGGCGCTAGCTTCCGCGAGCGCAAGGGGGCCTCTCGCTGCCAGACCCTCGACACCCCGGCCTGCGGCGAAGGGTTGGTGCAGAGGGACCTCCCGCTCTCCTGCAAAGTAAAAACGCTTTAGCACTTCAGCGCAAGAGAATTTTTGATAAAAAAGAGAATCTGAGGCGAGACCGTACCTTCGCCCGATTGAACAAAAGGGAGGGAGTCGACGTCCCGCAGAAGATAGGGGACGTCGAACTCCTTGGTCCCGAAGAACTCCAGGATTGCGCTCTCGCGCGATCCCAGGGCGGGCGGCTTGTAGGCAGCGTCTTCATACTGGACGGGCTGAAGCGGGACGTTGCCGAAGTCCCCGCTGACGTATACGAACTTCTCGCCCCAATGGTGGTGCTTATTGGCGAGACCGGTAACCTCGAGCTGTTGCCCGGAGAAGAAAACTACCCCCCCCCCTTGGCACGGAAGTTGAATAGCTTCCGGAAGATGGGCAGACTAAACTCGATCCTCTCGGATCGCATATAGCATATGAATGCTATAAGGATCGCGACGGAGTTCGGGTTTAGCTGGGCGGGCACCACCCCATAATAGCGGAGAGCTAACCGAACCTCCGGCCACAGGGGGAGGCGGAAGCCCACCTCGAAATGCTCGAGGGGGATGGCAAGCTCTCCCGCCCCGGGGGTATTTACCCTGTCATGATTCCCCGGGTTCCGCGCCGAGAAGCCGGCGGGAACGTAGCGGTCGACGATCACGTTGTATTCGTCGAGGGTGAGCTTGCAGGAAGGGAAGAGATGTTTTTGGAAGGCTTCCGCGCAATGGGCGCGACCCTTGCTCTCGCCAGGCATGGCTAGTTCGTGAGTAAGAGCGAGAGCTGTAGGGGAGTCGAAGCGGAAGCAAGAACGCGAGAGCGCGGAGGGAAGGCTGAGGTTCCGGATCGGAGAAATAAATGCGGTTGGTAGGCTTCTCTATTTATAGGGAATCGTAGTCATCATGAGTTCATCCGGCGGAGAGAGAAAGTGACAGCGGAGTACAGCTGTCAGAATCCGGGCTAACGACGCCTCGGTTCTCCCCCTCAGGATGACGGCGGTCAACGGTCGCTTCAGGTTTCGACGCGACTGCCTGGATCGGCGCAAGCCTCCTAGACTGGCGCAAGCCTCCTGGGTTAACGCAAACCTCCTAGATCAGCGCAAGCATCCTAGATCGAGGTAAGCGCCTTGATTAAAAAGCCCCGCAGAGCGATAAAAAGGAAAGGGAAAAGAGAGACATGGGTAGAAGCGAGACTCTCGCTAGCGCAAGCTGGATAAAAACTTAATTAATAATAATGTTTATTACAGACATTGAAAAAGAGAAACAAAGGGAAGAGAAAAAGAAAAAAAAAAGAGATACACTAAGATTCAGAGCGCGAAGGCTAGTAGGGTTTCCAGCTCCATCGTCCCCGTTCTCGCCGCCTAGTTCTTGGGGGCGCCAACGGGTTAAAGTAAGACGATAGCGTGGTACACCCAAGGTTGATCCGCCTGGCGTAGTCCCGGATCTGCGAGATGCACCTCCCTGGCGAAGACTCGGCGGAAGGCCCGCGCGGGCAATCAGTCTCGCCCAAGAAGAAGTCCCGCTCCAGAGCCTCCAGTCTTTGCTCCACGGATTCGCGGAACGTTTTCGCCGCGGCAGCATGGGCACGGTCCCGCCGGACAAGCTTGGCCAGGATGGCCGAGATCTTCCTCCGTCTCCCCTTCGCGCTCCCTGCACTGTTCAGGGTTTCCTCTATCTCGCCAGACGAAGGGAGGGGGGACTCTTCGTCCTCTTCTTCCTCGTCTTCTTCTTCCTCTTCCTCTCCTTCCTCGTTGACTTCCGACCGCAAGCCAGGATCACCTGCGGAAGAAACACGCGAGAATTTTGGTCAAGACATGACGATCAACAGTCCGAAAAAGTTTTCGCATACCTGCGGCTGGGCGAGAACCGTCAGCCAAAGTTGGACGAGAAGGCCCGACCCCTCCGTTGGTTCCATAAAGGAGGTGAAGAGGCTTGCCCAGCCCCGGGCGGAAGGGCTCGCGCACGATGATCCCGGCCTGGCCGGAAGCATGAGGGGAGTTGTCTTCTCTCAAGGGGCGATCAGCATCCTTGAGAGTAGCGGAAGGTTCAGAAGCCGCCCCTCCCGCCTGCAGGAGAGGATTGGCCACCGCGGGAGGCACTTCGACGGTTCTCGCTTCATCTCCCCGGGTGGATAGACCCGGGTCGGCGGGAGCTGGCACTGCGAGAAGACGGTTCAGAAAAGAAAGGGTCTGGTTAAAATATTGACAAGGGAAAATGTACCTGTCGTTCCGGCCCCGGCTGGAGGAATCCTTTCCGAGACCCGTATTTGGCCCTCGGGGGGATGAGCGGGTAGGTTCGAGGAGCTGGGCGGAATTTCGGCGTCATTATTAGGAGCGGACTCCTGCGAAAGCATACTTTAATCATCGAATCTAATGTCCAGTTAGCTCGGTAGGCACGGGCGGAAGGCTTACCTTCTGTAGGGAAGAATCTCCGGCAGGATTGGGAGTGGGGGAAGGAGGATCCCTGTTCTCGCGAGAAAGGTCCCGCCGGACCGCCTTCGCCCTTTTCTTTTCTTTCTTCTTCGGCTCCGAAGGCCCGGCGGTTGAAGTCTTTTTCGCTAACCATGGAGCCACCGCCGCACAGTTAGCCAAGGCCCGCGCCTGGGCAGCGGCTAACCGGTCTTGGAGGTCCTGCGGAAGCGGTTTGGCAGCACGCTTGGGATGCATGGTGAGCTCGCGCGAGAATCCCGGAGGCGAGAGCTCAGTCAGAGAGTCGTATTTCAAGGGCAGGGCGTATGGACGTCCATCAGTACATATTTATAGCCGCAGTGGGACCCACCAAAAGATTCCCTCGATAGGCGGGCACGTGTCCAGCGAATATTTTGGGGGTTGGACTTGTCTTGTCGAGCGCAGGGCTAGCTCGAAAAGAGCGGGGATTGTGTACAACCCCATATTCGCTGGGTGGGACCCGGAGACACCACTGAGGAGTTGGGCTAGGCTCAGGTCAGCCTTGGGTTAGCCCTGAGACATACTTATAGAGTTCTCGCCCTGAAGGGGCTCCCAACCAAGGCAGATAGTCGAGCTCTCGGCAGGAGAGATCGTCGACCGACCAAAGCAGATACTCGAGCTCTCAGTAGGAGAGATCGTCGACCGACCAAAGCAGATAGTCGAGCTCTCGGCAGGAGAGATCGTCGACCGACCAAGACAGATAGTCGACCTCTCGGCAGGAGAGATCGTCGACCAACCAAGGCAGATAGTCGAGCTCTCGGCGGGAGAGATCGTCGACCGACCAAAGCAGATACTCGAGCTCTCGGTAGGAGAGATCGTCGACCACGGAAGCTTCCGCCCTAGGGCAAGCTCCCGCCCAGGGCAGGCGAGAAGGCCCTAAGTAAGCCTTCAGTCGCGATAGTTTCAAGACCGTGAAGGGCGCGAACCTCCCTGGCAAGGGGTCTCGCCAAGGTTGGCCCAGTTGGGGGTCCAGCGAGAGCCTTCACGGCCGGGGTTCTCGCCAAGTGGGCCCACGTGGTAGGGCCCGGCGCTCGTAAAGGGGATTATTTTATTATTATTCCGAGGTAAAATTACCCAAGTGCCCTTCGAATGACAGCGAGATTTGGCTATTGGCAGACCCCTCAGGGGTATTTCAGTATTTTCAGGTCAAAGGAAGGCTATAAAAAGACCCATAAGGGCTCTTTAGAAGGCAAGTTGATCATTTTCCCCTAGCCCTAGTGCCTTCTGAAGAGCTCCCAGCCCAGCATTTGGCTTTGGAGGGGAAGCTCTCAGAGATCTTCCGGGTGTGTGGTGGGACCTCCCAGCTGAGGCTTTGGGTCAGTGTTAGGGCCTTAGCAACCTGTCAGGGGTCGAGGTTTGAGAGAAGTAGGCATTGACTGCACTTTGGTTCGTGAACATTTGTTGAGGTCATTTTTGGCTTCAACACTGAACATCCCGTCCGCCAGGCCAGGGCCGCCAAAACCGGCCCGCTTCACCAGCACCAACGGTTGGGATCCCCTAAAGATGTAGCAAGAGGAATGACCCGAGAAGAGATAAGAGAATTGTTCGAGAAAAAATTCGGCCAGATGGGTCGTCAAACAGTGCAAGTACACCACCCTATAAGAAACGGATCGCTGCTAGCATAAGAGGTGTTGGCACATCCAGTCCCATTGGGATTCATGCTCCCAAGTATCGAGCCGTATGACGAGACTGAGGATCCCCTGGAGCATGTGAATCATTTCACTACAATCCTTCGCATCTACAACGCGCCAGATCGATTCTTTTGTCAGGTCTTCCCAGCCACATTGAAAGGGCGGGCGAGGACGTGGTACCACTCGCTCAGAGAGGGAACCGTCCAAATTTTGCTCAGCTCACTCAGCAGTTCCTGGACCAATTCATCGTCAATCGTCGTATTACAAAGGATCCCTCCCATCTCTCCAAAATCTACCAGAACGAGGGAGAGACCCTTAAATAATTATTTCGTCGATTCATCGCAGAAGCTAGACAAATCCCAGGGGTGGACCCAAAACTCCTACGCGGAGACTTCCTTAGGGGGATCCGATCCGGAGGGTTTTACTCCGCTTTAATGAGGGAGACAGTCCCTAGTTACCTGGACCTTGTGCATCGGGTCGAAGCCCAGATTGCGGCCGACGAGGCGATTGAAGCTCATCGACAACAGTTTAAAGGAGGAGTTAAGAGGAAGAGAGAAGAACCGCCCCCAAGGGGTCAAGAGGAGCATAGGGGCAACCCCCACCAGCAGGAACGTCGTGAGGACCGACCCCCAGACGGTATCAGGAGTGCACACCGCTCAACACTTCGCATGCAAACGTGCTTTATGCAATTCGAGATGACCCAGCACTGCGAATGCCGTGAGAAGTCCCCGTTGGTAAGGGAGATCGATTGAAATACTGTGGTTTCCACAAGGGGACAGGGGATTCCATGAAAGAGTGTGTCAGGCTAAAGGATGAGATTTAGCAGCTCATCCGACATGAGGTCCTTGGAATGTTCCTTCGGGACCAGTCAAGAGGCCAACCGGTCCAACAGAGGAGGGAGTAACCTCCCGCAAACCAGGAAGCACATGGGGCATGCAAGTTGTGGGGACGGTCGAGACCATAACAGGATATCCGTTCGCCACGATAAACTCGATAACATAGGACGGGCCTGGGCGAAGCACACCAGCGAAGGATAAGATCAACTTCAGTGACGAGGATCTCGAGGGACTATTGATACCGCACAAGGACCCGCTAGTTATAACGGCCGAAATCGGTGACCCAAGCTTCCGCGTCAAGCGGATATTGGTAGATAATGGAAGCTCGGTCAACGTACTGTTCATGCCAGCATTTCGAGGAATGCACATCCCAAAGGAAAGGCTCCAGCTGGCGGCAGACCCAATCTACGGCTTTAATGGGGGACTAATGTTGGTTGAGGGAACAATAACCCTCCCGATTACCTTAGGGGAATTCCCGAAGCAAGCAACTCACCAAGTTCAATTCGTGGCCGTAGAGATAGAATCACCGTACAACGCAATTTTTAGCCACCCACTCCAGACCACGTTCAGGTCAATCCTAGCCAGGGCCTGCCCCTCGCTTCCCACCGGTTCAAAGATCTGCTCTTCACCGCCTCTTCGGGACCACGTCCCAGTGGTCTCCCACTGCCGACGATCAAAGGTCTGCCCTTTTCTCCGCAGTAGGTCGCATCGTCGCCAGGGTCTGCCCCCCTCGCTCCCCACCGGTTCGAAGGTCTGCCCTTCACCGCCTCTCCGGGACCACGTCCCAGCGGCCTCCCATTGTCGACGATCAAAGGTCTGCCCTTCTCTTTGCAGTAGGTCACGGCGTCACCAGGGCCTGCCCCTCGCTCGCCGCCGGTTCGAAGGTCTGTCCTTCACTACCTCTTCCGGACCAATTCCTAACTGCCTCCAAATGCTGACAATCGAGGTCTGCCCTTCTTTCTGCAGTAGGCCGCAACGTCGCTAGGGGCTGCCCCTCACTCACCATCGGTTCGAAGATCTGCTCTTCACCTCCTCTTCGGGACCACGTCCCAGCAGCCTCCTACTACCGATGATCAAAGGTTTGTCCTTCTATCCGCAGTAGGTCGCATCGTCGTCAGGGCCTGCCCCCTCGCGCTCGCCATCGGTTCAAAGATCCACTCTTCACCATCTCTTCGGGACAACGTCCCAGCGGCCTCCCACTGCCGACGATCGAAGGTCCGCCCTTCTCTCCGCAGTAGGTCGCGACGTCGCTAGGGCCTGCCCCCTCGCTCACCACCGGTTTGAAGGTCTACCCTTCACCGCCTCTTTAGACCACGTCCCAGCGGCCTCCCACTTCTGATGATCGAAGGTCCGCCATTCTCTTCGCAATAGGTCGCGGCGTTGCCAGGGTCGTCCCCCCTTGCTCGCCACCGGTTCGTAGATCTGCTCTTCACCGCCTCTTCGGGACCACGTCCCAGCAGCCTCCTACTGCCGATGATCGAAGGTCAGCCCTTTTATCCACAGTTGGTCGCGACATCGGCAGGGCCTGCTCCCCCCGCATTCTCCACCGGTTCGTAGATCCGCTCTTCACCGCCAACCACTCAATGACATCCCCTGGATTGGTAAAAGCATTCTCCCTTCGCCCTGATAGTAGGTTATGGAGCCTTCCAGGTCTCGTCCTTCGACTGTCATGCACACTCAACAACACTAGCTAGCTCGAAACATCCACCCCTCACCCTTGCAGTAGACCTTGACACTGTCTAAAGCCTCGCCCTCCAAGGGTAAACCTCAAAGGATAACAAACACATCAAAGACACCCGCGCAAAGATAACAGAGCCAATAATGAAGGAGCCAAAAACACAGGAAAGCAACCACTCAAAAGAGAAGCAAAAACACACAAAGCTGTAATAATCAAAGTAAGGGTACAAAGCTCGATTACAGATACGTGTCAAGTACAAACAAATACAAACAAAGTAAAAGCTACAAAGCTGGAGTCTACTCCTCGTCAAACTCAATACTGTCGTCCTTTGAAAGGTCTTCAAAATCGAGGTCAGAGACATCACACTCACACTTGCGAGATATCATCCGGAGGGTCTTCACCATCCCATGACGGAACGCCACCTCCTGAATATCGCAATCCTCGGGCTCAACCTCCCTTATCAAAACTTCCTCATGAATCTCTTCAGACAGTAAGCAACGATCCTGTTTGAAGGCAAACAAACTCTTATACTCCGTCACCCTTACCGTCTTCAGCTCAGAAAGTCGCTCTTCTGAAGAAATACACCCCACCTCGGACTTTAGGCGCGCAACGTGCCCCAACGCATTCTCCGCTAAGGACTTCTTAGCCAGGAGCTCCTCCTGAAGTTGCGCCACCTCATCCTTCAAGTCTGACTTAACCTGCCGAAAGCGAGACAAGTCGCACTCGCATCTCCCTTTCAAATCCAAAAAGAAAGTTTCCGCACCTCGAAGTTTCTCCTGAAGGGAGAGGTACACATTCTTCAAGCCAACATAACAATCATTCCAAGGAAGAGCCATCTGAGCTTGCACACCAACCTGCAAGGGGGAGCGGAGCGAGGTAAGATAAGAGCAACAAGAGCAAGTCAGCGCGTAAAAGTGAACTCACCACGATCAAGGAAGAAAGAACATGTTTACCCTTTGCTTGGGTCAAATCAGGAGCCTCCTCAACAGGAGCATGAGGGGCAGAAGAACCCAGAACCTCAACATCATGGTCATCGACGAGTGGAGCCCCGTCTACTCGAGAATCGCATGCTAGGATGGTTCAGAATGCCCAGTCTACCAAAAGCGACGTGCGGACCCCAACAAAATCACTTGACATAATATTGAGTAAATACTAGCATATACCTACGAGATTAACTATATTATTACTATAGTTTTCGTTTTTTTTTCACATTCTTCGTGTTTTTCATAGGTTTTCTCGTCTCGAACTAGAGACCGGAGAATGTGAGAAAACGATTTCTGTCCGGAGCTCAAACACAGGACGTTCGAACATATGAGATGTTAAAAATGACATCTGAGATGTCATTTCCGGCATCTAAAATGTCATTTCTAATCATTTTTGACATCACAAAAAAATTTGGGACAGAAATGAAGAATATGTCAAAAAAAAAGTTGCGGTTAGGTGCAAAATAATTTTCACTATGTGCAAATTAGATTAAGTGCAAATTAATCTAATTGAGAAAACGATTTCTGTCCGGCCACGACTGCTCCCGTTGCCTTTCCATCCGCGATGCCAAATAAACCCTAGGTGTTTTAGCACTCTTTTGAATGGACGATTTGCAAATAGTCGAATCTGATTTGCATTTAAAAATGGTGATTGTTATTAGCACTGCACTTTTGGATATTCGCACTTTATTTACTCTTAATTTTTCGCGCCTTTTGAAAATACTCCTTGTACATGCATTTTTAGGAAAAGTGTTCAACACGAAAGTTGTAGATCTCGTCGAGATCTACAACTTTCGTGTTGAACACTTTTCCTAAAAATGCATGTACAAGGAGTATTTTCAAAAGGCGCGAAATCTGAGCGTATTTTTAGAAATACGCTTTATACATGCATTTTTAGGAAAAGTGTTCAACACGAAAGTTGTAGATCTCGTCGAGATCTACAACTTTTGTGTTGAACACTTTTCCTAAAAATGCATGTACAAGGAGTATTTTTAAAAGACACGAAAAATTAAGAGTAAATAAAGTGCGAATATCCAAAAGTGCAGTGCTAATAACAGTCAACGCAGTTTTGGCTAGTCGCACCGTACTTTTTCATAATTTTTCGTGTCTTAATACGTCTTGGACATGCATTTTTAAGAAAAGTGTTCAACACGGAAGTTGTAGATCTCGTCGAGATCTACAACTTTTGTGTTGAACACTTTTCGTAAAAATACATGTGCAAGATGTATTTCTAAAAAACGTAAAATCTGAGCGTATTTTCAAAGTACGAGATCTATAATTTTCATGTTAAACGTTTTTCCTAAAAATATACTACAGAAGTATTTTGAAAAGACACAAAAATATTAGTAGGAGAAAGTGGAGTGCAACTAGCCACCGCGGTAAGAAGGAAGTCTTGAAGAATCCCGGAAAACTCGACGGCGACTTCACATATCTTCAAATCCGCAGATCCAAAGAAGAAGCTCGTAAGTATTACGCCGGTGTAAATGGGGGGATAGAACTAGGGATTTCCCTCATACGGACTCCATGAATCACTCTTTGCGCCTGCTTCTGCTCCTTCTCTGTCTGCAACTCGCCGCCGATGAGGTTATCGGCATAACCCGCGGCGACTTTCCTTCGGATTTTGTCTTCGGCGCCGGAACTTCTTCGTACCAGGTATTCGTCTTCATTAACTCGTTTAAATCTTGTTCCCTATATCACGGACCAAGTGAAGAAAAAAGTGAACTGAAAAGTAAAAGTCGTCTGGTTCTTTTTTTTTGGGAATTCCGCTTCAGCCCTTCTATGATCTTCCCGATTCCCGTTCCAAAATTGCCCGCCTGTTTGATGATCATTGAGCGGCCATCATCGGCGATCATCGAGCAGGAATCCGGCGATCGTCGTGCAGTTGCTAGACCATCGTCGAGCAGGTTTTAGGCAATTGTTGAGCTTCTTTGTATTTTTTTTATTGTAAAATCTGTTCAACGAGTACCCTCCCACTAAGCTATCGTCAAGGAGTTGATATTAGTCCATTATTGTTGGTAGTTCATAAGTTTTATTCGTAGCCCAATATTATATTCTCACCATCATTTTTTACTAAGGGTAGTAAGCAAAATACATTAACACTAGAAGCTACATATAATAAAATGGTCAAGTATAGATAGTTTTTTTTGCATAAGATGAGTAACAACATCAATCACCCAAAACTATATAAATTGGGGAAAATAATGATTTTAAACCAACGTCGTCATAGTTATGATCATTTGTTTCACAATAAAATGCATACTCAGTATCAAAATTAATGTAGTTATATGGGGTTCCGCCTAAAGATTTTCGAGTTAAAGCGGACCGAAGCGCTCGAACAAGTCAGCCCGACCGAGTGAGCCGCGCTCGCTCGAATGGTCCTAAAGCCTCCCTAAATGGGACCCACCTCGCGCGCGCATGGCCGCAGCTAGGCACAAGCGCGCGCCCTCGTCCCCAGCGCGCCCGTTCCCAAACATGCGCTAGCGCCCAGGGCGGGCGTGCACGCCCCCTGTGCGCGCGCATCGCACGAGCGCGCACACGCATCGCACGAGCGCGCACGCGACCGCATGGGCGTGCACACCCCTTGCGCGTGCGCGAGCCACACCTTGAATGCGCGTGCGCCGACAGCCCTCCGGCGCCGCCGCTTCCGGCACGCCTAGAGGGCATGCTCGTCATTTCAGGAAAATTAGTGATCTAGGTGACTGGAGCATAGCTACTTCATTCACTAACTCAGAATCCAACCGAACGCAATTACCACGCGTCCCTTTAAGAAAGCTATAAAAAGGCCCCCAGACCTTCATTTGAAGAAAAAATGCAATTTGAGAGGGTATAAAGAGCTCTGAGGTTATCCAGCAAGAGCGTGGGACTTAGATCGTTCCATTGATCGAAATCACTCCGTTTTTTTTCTAGTCTGCTCACGCTTAACGGTCTAGTGGACGCAGCAGTAGGCACATGAAAAGACTTAGAAGAACACACTCGTGGACACGTCTGTGGACGCTCTTCCCGAGGCTCCGTGGACTTAGCCATTTTCCCCTTTGCTTGTACTTAAAGCTTGTAAACGGAGCGGTGACCTGTCACCCTCCAGGAAACTCAAACACTTGTAACCTCAAGGAAGATAGTGAATTTTGGCTCGACACAGATCCAACCACGTGGTTTTTCACCTTTTCCGGATTTTCCACGGTAAAACGTATCTGTGTCATTGCTGCTTGGTTTACTTTTGACTGTTTGAGCGCCCGATTTGACTTGGAGCTAAGGCGGTCCGATTCTCTGGACTAGAGAAAAATTGGGCAACCCGCAACAATAGTATACAAAAGAGTACCCTACAAAAATATAATCTTTTCGACTTTATACCTTGAGAACATGACAAATAAGTCAGTTTAATCAACTTCTTCAAAACAACGATCATCCATATCGATAATGTCCATCTACATCAAATAGAAATTATATAATTAGTTTACCAATTCTTGTGGTTTACAAAAGAGTACATATAAATAAAAAAAATAATGATTGCTCCTGCAAGCTCGTTACAATATACTTCTCTAAACTGTGACATATAAGGTATGTCTCATACTTCTGTTACTAGATCATGATATCTTTGCCACCTTGAAATAACATATAGTAGTGAATAATTTTATCCATCAACAATTCAATTAAATCCTCTTTACCGGAAAACACTGTGCTCGTAATAGAATGATTTACAATATCTATTTGTAAGGGCTTGGGTAATTTCTCAATTTTTAGTGATATTTCAATTAGAGGCTTCAATCAACAGAATCACAAAACCCTAATCCAATCAAAAAAGAATATCAAAGAACAATTCACACAATGTTTTCATGAAAATTTCAAAGAAGGGGAGAGCAATTTGTCCCCAAAATTGGTCGCAATTGGATGTAACCTTGTGTTATGGGCTTGGTGAGTATCATTATTATTAGGTGTCATTATTATTAAATGTCGTTCTTTAGAGTTATTATGAACGTTTTATCTTCTATTTCATGTCGGGTCTTTTGGTAATTAGTCCGAGTCATGTATTTCTATATATAGACCCCTTGTGTTAAGAATTGAACCATCCAAGAAGTATTCTATTTCATGCCTTTATCTTCGTTCGAATCGATTGACTGACCCGTCGATTGCGTTGACCTACACGCCTTCGCCAATAACCTCTTGCCGTCGATTGCGTCGACCTGCACACCTTTGCCTGCTTTGATTATCTTCTGTGTCGCAGAGGAGCTAACCGCACGATCTTTCTGCCAGAACCGCATGTCCCTTCTGTCTCTGCCTAAATCGATCAAGAGGGATTGCCTCGGCTGTGCGATCCTTCTGCCAGAGCCGCCTGTTGTTTCGAGCACCGCACGCCTGTTCCCGTCAACCCTCCCGCCCCTATTTTTATAGTGGGTTCCACTTAAACATTCCTCTATTAATTAATCCCAAAGGCACTTGGGGGTATACTTTGAGATCAATATAGCGTGCTCTCTTGTTCCCTTGCAACACTCATGGATGCCAACACCGACTTCCAAACATCGCACAAATAATTGTGCTTTTAGAGAAGTATGGGTGATGCGTGCCGAATTAACCGGGCGGGAAGTTATTATGTCAGTTTGTAATATTTTGGTTTGGGGGAGGGTATTTTGGTCATGTATTTCCATATTATGTTGTTACTGGTTTTGTGGTTTGGGCGATAGAAGAGGAGAGTCCTCCCTGCTGAAGTGCTAACTGTTCAGGACTCGTTCCTTTTGTTTGATTGTATCATGTAACTGTGGCTGTTGTGATTCCTTTTGTGCTGTGAAATCAAGCATTGTCATTCATCTGTTTCATTAATTCCTTGTAAGTTACTGTTGGATTGTATTTGGTACTTATCATTTGGTATCAGAGCTAGGGCGGGTAGGAAACGCCTTAGTTATTAAAGGCGCAAGGCGCACCAAGACGCAATGAGGTCTTGGAGCCTAGGCGCAAAGCTCAAGACATAGGCGAGCGCCCGAAGAAGGCAAGGCGCAATCACATTCATTTTAAATAATCAACATCAAACATCAATTTATCTTCTTAAACAGATTCTTCATATATTTTACTCATTAATCATTCATTATTATTATTTATATCTCTTAAAAAATAAAATCAATCTGATCGCTTGCATCATATCTAAGTCTCAACGATCGTTTGTATTTCAAAAATACCAAATCATATAAAAATAATTGAGTTCTTGCATTATTTTTTTCATTGTTTTGAAAAGAAAAAGTTTGCAACAAAAATCACACCTACGCGAGCCTTTAATGTCCAAAGGCGCAAAAAAGATGCACGAAGACACAAACCTCTGAGCCTAGTGAGCCTGGAGCCTTAGGCGCGCCTTTAACAACATACGAAACACGATGCCGGTTTCCGATGCTACCCGTTGGAAGGATCCCCACGCCGATCTGGATCTCATTCATCTGGAACAGGCGACCATGACGCAGGTCATCAAGCCCCTCACGACACACTTCGACCAGCAGGGCAAAACTTTGGAGGAGATGCGGGAGATGTTGGTCAGTCTAACTAGCCTTCGACCAAAGAAAACAGGGGATTTCGACGGCCGCGAATCTGCCTCGGATGGCCGTCACTACACCGCCAATGAACACCACATGTCGTCGAGATTTGCTCGATTCGAGTTTCCCCTCTTCTATGGTGATGATTTACAAGAATGGATCTACAAATCCGAGCAGTTCTTTGAGCTGGACAACACACCGGAAGACTTGGAGGTGAAAGTGGCATCCGTGCATGCGGAGGGTAATGCCTTATACTGGTATCAGGCATACATGAAGTCACGCCTCACTCGGCACTTCCCTACGTGGGAGGAATACACACAAGCGCTAGGAAGTGTTTTGGATCCGTTCTCTTCGACGACCCGATGACGGAGTTTAAAAACCTGAAAGAAAGGGGCACAATCCAAGCTTTTCTAGATGAGTTTGACCTTCTCCTACATCGGGTGAGCATCTCCGAGGAATACACGATCATCTTTTGCTTAGCCGGACTCAAGGATGAAATCGGGTATGCGATCCGTATGTTTTAGCCGAAGACCCTGCAAGAGATCTTCGCCTTGGCCCGCATGGAAGAGCGTCAGATGGCTTCATCATATGGCGTAGCTACTCAAGCATATCTGAATCCAGCATGGCAGCCAAAAGACGAGTTTCCGTCCTCAAAATGTTCCAGCAGCAGGCACCAACGAACACACCTACAGGTGGCAACCGTCACCTGACTTCGATGGAGCTAGAGGACAAACGAAGCAAAGGACTTTGCTTTTGGTGTGATAGCAAATATACACCAAACCACCATTGTTTGGGGAAAGGGAAATCATATGCGTTGAAAATGATTGCGGGGGATGAGGAGGCAACACCGAACAGGATAGTGGCGGACGAGCTTGAAGCTATGCAGGAAACCGGGGAGGAAGAGACTATTCCGCACTTATCCGTTCATGCATTGATGTACATAACACAGTATCCCACTATAAAGGTGACAACCTCGTATCAAGGCCACTCCATTCAAGTGTTGATCGATTTGGGGAGTACTCACAATTTCGTGGATGTGGACGCATCCCATCAATTGCAATTCACATTGACTCCAATACCTCCATTTAATGTGGCGATTGCGGACAGGAGACGCGTATCCAACTCTAACAAGATAGTGAGATTCAAATGACGAATGCAAGGGGTGTTTTTCACAACGGATACGTTGGTGCTACCGTTAGGCGGTTGCGAAGTGGTCCTTGGGATTCAATGGCTGAGTACATTAGGGGTGATCCAATGGGATTTTGGCAACCTCCACATGGACTTCACTAGCCAAGGTCGGAAGATTTCGCTGAAGGGTTCAAAAAATGTAGGCTGCACCTGGATGAAGCAACAAAGCCCGGGGAAAATGATAGCAAAGGGGGGAGGACACTTAAACATGCTATCTATTTGCCATGTTAGGGAGCTTCCTGAACTCCCAACCCATACACAAGGGAGCCATCAGGACCACAATGACCAGTACAATATACTCAACGACCAAGAGGGTACAAAAGCCTTATTGCCAGAGGAGTCAACCCAACTGAAAGAGATGCTAGCGGCCTTTCAAGATATATTTGGGGAACCCGTGGGGTTACCACCTCGACGCGAACATGAACATCACATTCTTCTTAAGGACAGACATGGTGAAATTAATCTAAGACCCTTTCGCTACCCACCCCCACAAAAAGATGAGATCGAGAAGTTGGTTAACGAGATGCTAAGCACCAGAATCATTCGACCGAGCTCCAGCCCCAATGCTTCTCCGATTGTGCTCGTGAAGAAGGGGGAGAGACATGGCGGATGTGCATTGATTACCGCCAACTGAATCTACAACCAGTAAAAGACAAGTTTCCAATTCCCGTTATTGAGGAGCTCATTGATGAACTCCATGGGGCTGTTTTTTTTCTCGAAGTTGGATATGCAGGCGGGCTATCATCAGGTCCGAATGGCGGAGGAGGACATTCAAAAGATGACATTCCGTACCCATCACAGCCATTACAAATTCTTGGTTATGCCATTTGGCTTGACTAACACGCTGTCAACATTTCAAAGCCTAATGAACAAAATCTTCCAAGATAAACTCCGAAATTTATATTAGTCTTTTTCGATGTTATATTGATCTTTAGTAAATCGTGGCAGGAACACATAGAGCACCTGACCTTCACCTTCGAGACGCTACGACAACGAAACATGTTCCTAAAAAGGAGCAAGTGTTGTTTTGCAAGCCTCAAGGTGCATTATTTGGGCCATATCATCTCACATGAAGGAGTAGCGATAGATCCGGAGAAGGACCGGGCCATGTTGGAGTGGCCGACGCCGAAGACTTTGAAGCACGTGCGGGGATTCTTAGGCCTTACCGGCTATTGCCGACGATTCATTCAAGAGTATGGAGGCATCGTCAAACCGCTAACAGAATTGCTCAAAACATCCTGGCTGTAGTGGACCGAGGAAGCGGAGCAAGCGTTTAATCAACTCAAACAGGCGGTATCTCAACCACCAGTACTGTGCTTACCCGACTTCACCAAACCATTTGTGGTCAAGTCGGACACGTCCGATAAGGGGGTGGGTGCCGTCTTATTGCAGAATGAGTGACCGACCTCTTACTTTAGCAAGGCGTTGGGCAAGAAGAACTCCATGCTCTCGGTTTATGAAAAAGAGTTGCTCGCGGTGGTCCTAGTTGTGCAACAATGACGACATAACCTGATCACCGATCCATTTACCATACGTACGAATCAACAATGTCTCAAGTTCCTGTTGAACCAGAAGTTAGCCACACCAGCTCAACAAAAATATCTGTCAAAATTGTTGGGGTACGACTATACCATTCAATACAAAGAGGGGAAGGAGAACAAGCGCGCCGATGCACTATCCAGGAAGGACGGGTAAGTGGCCAAGTTATAGGCTTTAGTCACTGTCACCTCGGATTTTCTGCATCAAGTCAAGGTGTCTTGGCTACGGGACTCCGCCATCCAAAAAATTATTGCGCAAAAGACGGTGGACAACAACAATAAACCAAAATATCAATGGGAAAGGGGGCTGCTGAAGCGGACGGGGAGACTGGTGGTCGGAAACGACGCTGCCATATGGTCCAAGCTACTCTAAATGTACCACGACAGTGCATGGGGCGGGCATTCAGGCATCACGACGACCTATCATCTCTTACAAAAGATGTTTTTCTGGAAAAGAAAGAAAGTGGATGTCTATGAGTATGTACATCGATGTGTAGTATGCCAACAGTGCAAATCAGACAATCAAAAGGCAATGGGGGCCATGGGGCTGCTCCAAACTCTTCCGATTCCGGCTCAAATTTGGCAAGATATTTTCCTTGTTTTGTGGAGGGACTCCCTAAAAGCGAGGGCAAAACGACGATGTTGGTGATCGTGGATTGACTTAGCAAACAAGCCACTTCATGGCTATATCCCACCCCTACACCGCAGAGAGTGTGGCTCAAGTATTCTTGGATTCCGTTGTCCGCCTACATGACATGCCAGAATCCATTATAAGCAACTGTGACACCATCTTTGTTAGCCAATTTTGGCAGGAGCTATTTCAGGTGCTATAACTCAAGCTGAATTTATCCACCGCCTACTTCTCAATTCGACGGTCAAACGGAGGTGGTAAATTGGTTCTTGGAGAACTACCTAAGGTGTATGTGCTTTGAGAGGCCGAAAAATTGGGTGCATTGGCTACCCTTGGCGGAGTGGTGGTATAATACCTTGTACCAAAGTGCCATCAAAATGACGCCGTATGAGATTGTTTACGGTCAAGCGCCTCCGCTGCATTCCTCCTACAACTCCAAACTAGCGGAAGTTGAGGAAGTGGACCTATCACTAGCAGTAAGAGAGAGGGTCATCACGCTCTTGAAGACTAATCTCGCAGATGCCCAAAATCGCATGCGGGTTATGGCGGACAAAAAGCAAAGGGAGCGAACATTGGAGCTTGGCTCGTGGGTCTACGTCCATCTACAGCCCTACCGACAGACGTCTCTCTGTCCTAGGGGCTTCCATACCGACTAGAACTCCCCGAGGAGGCAAAGATCCACCGCACATTCCACATCTCATAGCTACGGGAACACCACAAAGAACCACCAACGCAAACTACTCAGTTTCCATCGGCGGTAAACACCGAAGGCAACTTAATGATTGAACCAAATGGTCCAGATGCGGTATTGAATTGCCGCATTATTCCCAGGGACGACAAGGTGGTCACACAATTACTAGTGTAGTGGTCACAAGGCACGAAAGAGAAGGCGACACGGGAGGACCTCTGGATGATTCGGAATCGCTTTCCACACTTCTATCCTTGAGGACAAGGATGTGGTTGGGGAGGAGGTAGTTGATGCATGTCGAATTAACTGTGCGGGAAGTTATTATGTCAGTTTGTAATATTTTAGTTTAGGGGAGGGTATTTTGGTCATGTATTGTCATGCTATATAAGGCAGGGGGGTAGGGTTTAGCTTTCTTATGTTATGTTGTTGCTGGTTTTGTGGTTTGGGCAGCAGAAGAGGAGAGTCCTCCCTACTGAAGTGTAACCTGTTCAGGACTCCTTAGGGTTGATTGTATGTGTAACTGTGGTTGTTGTGATTCCTTTTGTGATGTGAAATCAAGCATTGTCATTCCTCTGTTTCATTAGTTCCCTGTAAGTTACTGTTGGATTGCATTTGGTACCTATCAATGGGGAACAACTCAAGACCGCACAACTAGGAGAAGGCACGATGAAAACCCTAAACCAATCGATACATGAGCCCTGTGATAATAGCCTGGAACTGCAACCTCTCCCGTCAGATCTATGCCGAGCAAACTGCAAAAATCCGACCTTCCGATCTCCTGCAGCGCAAAGATTCGTGGGAATGAGAGTGAAGGATCAACGGCGTGTCGTCTTCGCGGAGTTGGACCCTTGCTAACACCTTCCATTTGAAATCTTGTTGAGAGAAGATTCACAAGAATGAGCTGGAAGGCTCGATTGTCTTCTTCGCAGAGGAGTGGCTATGCGAAAACCCTCCTGAGCAAAGGGATGAGGCCAGGCACGAATATGATACAGGAATCAGGGTGCGATTATAAGAAGTAAATAAAGGTAAAATTATAGTTTTTCCTCTTTTTTGGGTGTGAATAGTCTCTTTCAGGCGAAATTTTTGGAACCGATTCCGTTTCCAAATTTTGTCAGAGTAGGAGATCAAAATAATCTCCTAGGAGATCGTTGCTGTAGAAAGAGTGAAAAAAATAAGTAGAAATTTTATTAATCCAAAAAAATTACTTTATAACTTGAGAGTGTACACATATATATAGGAAGAGAGAGGGGAGTAAAATTTCAATACAAGATGTGAGACTAAACTTCCTAGTTAAGTGACTAAATAGACCTTAACTAATGAGCCTTTACATATTTCCTTCAACACTCCCCTGCAAGCTGGAGTGTACAAATTGTAGGCACCAAGCTTGGACAAGAATTGATGGTAAAGAGGTCGTGGTAAGGTCTTGGTGAGGATGTCAGCAACTTGCTGAGCAGCGGGAACATGCATTAACTCTATCTTGTTCAACTGAACCTTCTCCCGAATGAAATGACAATCACCTTCAATGTGTTTCGTCCGTTCGTGGGAGACAGGATTCTTGGCACTATGTATGACAACTTGACTTTCGCAAAATAAAGTGGCAGGTGAGGAAAGCTTGACTCCTAAATCATCAAGGAGACCCTCAAGCCATGCAAGCTCAGACACAACCGCTGCCATTGAACGATACTCGCCCTCAGCAGATGAGCGAGCAACCACTGGCTATTTCTTGCTGCGCCATGTAATCAGATGTCCTCCAAAGTAAGTGTAGTATTCACTTGTGGAACAACGATCATCCAAAGAACCAACATAATCAACGTCTGAATATTCACTTAGAGATAAGAGAGATAAACATGGCTTGCATACAAGTCCCTATCCAAGAGCAGTCTTCAAGTATTGAAGAATACGCTCGACTGTCTGGAGATTAAAAATACGTGGCTCATGCATGAATCGACTGACAACTCCAACAACAAATGGTTTATCAGGTCTAGTAACAGTGAGATATATCATCTTTCCCACAAGACGACGAAATACTTTGGGTTTGGAAGGAGCAATTCAGAGTCCGAGGCATGAGCACAGAGTTTGTGATTGATATTCATGGGAGTGTCAACACTCAGCAGACTTGCATTCAGAGTAGCCCTCATCATGAAGTAAGTCAAGACAGTACTTTCTTTGAGATAACACAAGCCATCAGATCTCCGAGCCACCTCAAGACCAAAAAATATCGAAGGTTTCTCAGGTCCTTTGTTTTAAACACAGTCGCCAGATGCTGTTTTATCATATGTATTACTGTAAGATCGTCTCCTGTAATCAAAATATCATCAACATATACCAAGAGAATCACTGTATCTGTTGGACGATGACGAGTAAATAAAGAGAAGTCGGCTGAACTCTGAGTAAACCCAACAACACTAACGGTCTTACTGAATTTTTCAAACTATGCCCGATGAGACTATTTATGACCATAAAGTGACTTCTTCAGACAACAGACAAGAGACTCCTCCGTGGTCTAAAACCCGGGAGATTGTTGCATATAAATGATCTCACGTAAATCGCCATTAAGAAAGTCATTTTTGACATCCAATTGGTGCATCCGCCAGTGGCGATGAACAGCGAGGGAGATCAAAACACGAACAGTATTGAGTTTGGCGACTGGAGAAAAGGTCACATCATAATCTAGACCTTGTTGTTGAGTAAAACCGCGAGCTACTAAACGAGCTTTCAAACGTTAAACCGTCCCATCCGGACCTTGTTTGATGACAAAAACCCACTTACAACCCACACAAATCTGTACAAGAGGAAAATGGACCAGATCCTAAGTGTGGTTTGTCCAAAGAGTAGACATTTCTTCGTCCATAGCTGTCCGCCACCCCGGATGTTGGAGAGCCTCCTGCACAGAAGTAGAGATGGTAATAGAGGATAATGAAAGAGCACTTTGCCGGAGTTCCGGAGAGAGGCGGTGTAAAGAGACATAATTCGCCATCGGGTGAGCAGTAGAGCCAGTTGCCGGATCTGCAGGCTGCAAAATATCATTATAGGAGGGCAGCTCCCGTAGGGCAGTAAACGAAGGAGGAAGACGAGTATACACACGAATGAGAGGTGGTTTGAACGGGATTGGTATGAGAAGGAGAGGTGGGGTTGGTGGGATTGGCGTGGGAAGGAGAGGTGGAAGGATTGAAGTAACAGGGAATAACAGGACGCAAAAGAGGTGGCAAAAGTGGAGAATCGGCTGGTTGAGAATGATATAACTGATCTTCGAGAAAGGTGACATCAACAGAAGTAATAATCTTGTGATCCTTAGGGGAGAAGCAAGCGTAGCCCTTCTGAGTACAGGAGTAACCAACAAACATATATTTAGTGGCACGCGGAGCAAGCTTGTCAGTGGACGAGCTGAGATTATGAACAAAACACACGCATCCAAACACGCGGGGGGGTGATGGAAAAAGGAGATTTGGAGGGGAAAAAAAGATTGACGGGAACCACAAAATTAAGAATAGAGGAAGATATGCAGTTAATAAGAGTGCATGCGGTGGAGACTGCAAAATCCAATATTGTTTGGGAACATTCATTTGAATCATAAGAGAGAGTGATTTCAAACAGGTGACGATTTTTGCGTTCAACAACGTCATTTTGTTGGGGGGTATAGGCACACGAGGTTTGATGGATGATCCCAAACTCAACACATAAGTTGGCAAGCATATGATTGGTGTATTTACGGGCATTGTCGGTCTGAAGAGTTTTAATTGTAGTAGAAAACAGGTTCCGAGTTTCAATGATAAAAATACGAAATACACCAGGCATTTCAGAGCGGTCTCGGAGGAGATACAACCATGTCACCCGAGAGTAATTATTGACAAATGTGAGAAAGTAACTATATCCAAAAACACTAGCGATTTTGTAGGGTCCCCAAATATCCGAGTGAACGAGATCAAAGGGAGTAGGACTCCGAGTAGGATGTGGTGAGAACGTAGACCAATGATGTTTGTTATAGATACAAGGCTCACACGTGAAATCTTGGAGGGAAACATCGGGAAGAGATTTTCGGAGTATGTTTAGAGGAGCGTGACCAAGATGTCGATGCCATTCAACAGATCTAATAAAGGACAACACCGTCGGAGGAGCGGGGTCAAATATTTAGAGATCATTCGACAGATATCCTTTTCCAATGATAGACTGTGTCTTGCGATTCTGCACAACACACGAGTTGGAAGAGAATGTTACGTAGCAATCAAGATCTGTAGTAAGACGACCAATAGAGAGAAGGTTGAAAGAGGAGCCCGGAACATGAAGAGCTGAGCGAAGAGTGATGGAGGGAGTAATGTTAATGTTTGCCGGGCCAGAAACGAGAATGGTATCCCCACTAGCAACAGTGACGAATTTGGGATGCACAGAGTCCAAGTATTGTGGTGGTTTGCGTGAGGGAATATGGTGTGAGGTTTCTTAATCCAAAATCCAGGATGAGCTATGAGCAAGACAGGAGGTGCCACCATCTAAAATAGAAACCATAGAGCCCGGAGAACAATCGATCATCCGCTGAAATTGCCTGAGTTGGGAGCACAAGGCATCAAGGTCAGTTTGAATATTGTTTGGAGGGGATTGAGCAACCACTGGGAAAGAGCCAAACAAAACTACAGGAGACCGAGCGAGTTGAGCATTGCCCATAAGAGACCAGGGACAAGAGAGAACAAGCTGCGGCAAGAGATAGCAGCTCTGCCTCAAGCAGACTAGTGGATATAAAGAGGCGGACAAATGCCTGTGGATAGAGCAGACCGGCGAGCAGGCGAACTCCGAGAGAGGCTATCAGGACAGAAAAGCAAGTCGCACGGATAGGAGAACCCAAGAAGCGACTTGAACAAAGAGACAAATCGTAATTTTGAAGAGGGCAGCAACAAGAGGGCGCAAGGAGAGGCAAGTAGCAGCAGGGGAATCGATGCCCAGGAGCGGCAGTCTGCAACAAGCAGACTAGCAGTTTAAGCAACGCGGGTTGTCCGCAGAGGCAAAAGAAGATAGCCTGCGCGAGCAACGAGCACGGCCGAGCAAGAGCGTCAATCAGTGTTGGCGACCAGAGAAGCCACGTCGGTCTGATGACTTGAGAGGCGGCAGACGCGCGACTGCGCGAGGAAAGAAAGGCGGCTAGGAGAGCTCGTGCCTAGAGCAGCAGTCCGCGTGAATAAAAGAGGCTGCAAAAATAGAGCAAGTCGCAGTGAAGAGGAAGCCGCAACAGAAGCAACACGAGGACAGCTTAGGCGGCAAGAGAAGACAACAACGGACAGAGGGAAAACGCAGCGGACTAAGGGTAAACGAGAAGCCTTGCTAGGCGAGAAAAAGCTAGCGGCAAGGGAAACAAATTGGGGCCAACGGTCAGTTAAGAGCAGACTGCGAGCTGTCCACGGGAGAAAGCAGACGGGAGGAGAAGAAGAGACCGCCAAGCGTGCGGTGAGAAGAGAAGAGGAGGGCCCCACGGATTAGGAAACCCATGGGTATAAAAGCCGATGGCGGGGGTGGGGGAAGAAGAAAAGTGGAAGCCATGGGAGAGAGAAAAGAGGCAGTTAGAACAAACACATATTGCTGATCTCAAAAATGACGAACAACGGGAAAATACGGAAAGAAGAGGAGGCTAGCTCGTCGAGGCTCCAGCGGATAGAAAAGAGGCAACCCGCCAAAGTGAGGACACAAGGAGGGCGCGGTTAGACAAGTTCTAACCGTCCAGAGGGAAGAAGAACAAGCGGTTAGAGAAGAACTAGCCACTCAAAAGGATCTTTGGCTCTGATACCATGTAGAAAGAGTGGAAAAAATAGGTAGAAATTTTATTAATAAAAAAAATACTTTGCAACTTGAGAGTGTACACATATATATAGGAAGAGAGAGAGGATTAAAATCCCAATACAAGATGTGTGACTAAACTTCCTAGCTAAGTGACTAAATGAGCCTTAACTAATGAGCCTTTACATATTTCCTTCAACAATTGCGATCTTATTTGCTTGTGCGCAAAAGAGGTGAAATGATCTCCTAGAAGATCAAAACAATCTCCTACCCAAACGGTCCAGAGCCTGGTTCCAAGAATTTCGCCTCAGGGTGCTAAAATTAACCTTATTTTTGTTGGTAAAATAGAACCACACGGTTATTTATTTATAAATTATATAAATACTTTAACTAATCATATTTATAAAAATTCATTAGTTTTTTATAATGTGCATGAGATTCCTTTGTGCCCGCTCTTCATTTTATATTTGCTGAAATTTCACGGGAGCAATGAACAGCGAGGGTAGTGTGATGAGAGCAGTGTTGCTGTTGGGCCATGAGAACAAAAAAAAGAGATTTTGAAACTACTTTTTAGAACAATATTTCAACTTTGAGCAATTTATAAATATTACTCCTCTTCTACTGATTTGTATTATTGTTAAAGTGATCTTTTTTCTTGTCTGCACTCAAGTGGTTGTGAAGGGTAATTGAAAATCTTTTTTTTTTATCAAATTATGAAAATGGTACATTTAAATCTATCATAGCCTAATTTTTGTATCATATTCTGAGTATAGTACGAGGGAGGAGTTGCAGAGGATGGAAGAACGCCAAGCATTTGGGATACATTTGTTCATGAAGGTTACATGTGCTTTCTCTTCTACTACTTCTTTATTGATTTTCTACCCTGTGATGTAAATTAACTTTTTTCAGGGTAAATTTGACAGATCTAGCTGTTTTATATGGTAGCAAACGTGTCAAAAAAATCAAACTATGTAGGCAAAACATATTTACTTTTGTTGAATTTGAATTGTTCATGAATAAGATTGAGGCATACTAAATAGAAATCATAATTATAAAGTATGAACAAAAATCCGATGTAACTCTGTAAACTGTTGGCGTATTTTGCTTATTCAATCCCTAATTTATTAGTATATTTAACGAAATAGCAGGAAAAACTTATTTCTTTTTGTTGAGTCGTAAATTATTTGTGAATAAGATTGAATTCTGTGAGATTTGACGGTAGTGTAACTGATGTGTGTAGGTGATCGCTAGAATCATGTTGCCCGAGTCGGGAGAAAAGATGGTCTTTCTCGGTGGCTAAGAACTTGCCTCTAGCGACTCTCGAAGCATGAGTATAAGTTGGTTTATAAGTGCGAATATGATTTAAGTCAGGTTGAGCCTTTACACCTATCCTAATACTCTATCCTTGCTTAGCCCAGTTGTGCCTATCCCTACCGTTGATTCACCTCCACCGTCGTTTCACCAATGCCAAATAGCCTAACCTAATCACGCACAAAACCCCGAGCTTAAGAATTATGTGCATTTAAAATTTTGCGTGTGTTGTGGTGTATTAGTTATGAACATTGTGGAAAAGCCTAATTGGAAAGATTGCTGATGTTGATTGTGGGAAAAAGGTGAAAAAGTAAATGAAAAAAAAGAAAGAAAACGCGTGAAAAAGAAAATTCTGAGTTGAAATAAAATGAAAAAAATGTGAAGAAAGTAATTGAGAATAGGTGGTGCACACACCCATAGTTTTAAGTTTATGTCTAGGGGTGTGGTGCAACCACCTGTGTTTCATTGATGCGTGGATAATGTTTTTATTTGCGAGCTCATTTGGGTTATGTGTGCTTAGCCTTCGTTTTTATCTTTGTTTACCCCACCTAAACCCAAGCCTTAAATCTGAACCTAAAGTCCTATTGATTCGCACCTTGAACCGAACCAGTGTCGTGGAGAGAGTGTGAACGGACGAGCTTGTGACCATCGTCATTGATGAATTTCTTTGGAGGTGTTCCCGATCCCCGATCTTAGGCAATATTCTTGTTAGCGATCAATGCTTTCTCCTTACGCGTGACCCGATGATTCACAGTAATTCAAATTACGAGTAAAAATAATAAGTAGATACGCATTTTAGAAATTTATAATCTTCTTCACATAATTAAAAGCTCTTTCTAACGAAATTTTTGCGCACACAAGTATGCGACTTCGCATGATACTCCGCATTTTCAATTGTTATGCCAACTTTTGTTTTTCTAGTCCGTATGAGAGATAGTTTGCTCGGGACGGGCAAACGGGTAAGTGAGGTAGACCAAGCTAGGGTTTGAAATAAAAATTATTTTGCAAGCAACAATTTTTTTTTATATAATATAAAAGTAGGTTTTGAAAAAAATAAGTGGTTTTAATTTAAATTTCTTTAAAAAAAGGCCGAGTGAGCCAAATTGAGCTTTCACGTGCAAAATCACTTTCCAACGTTGGAGTTCGCAAATCCGTTATTCGTTATTTGAGAGAGACTCCTGCGAGCGTCTAGCGAGTTGAACCATGACATGAGTTGTAGATCCACATGCAATTACACACATAACAATTTATGAAATACGGTAATAAAGGTGGTTGAACGTTCAAGGCAAACTTATAATTAATTACTTGAGATACATAAAAGTAAGCCAAAATAAGTATCAAAAGGAGACGAGGTTACTCAGGGGCATGAATCCAGTCTAAACCCTGTCTGCGTGAAGGGAACCAACATATGATTGATGGAGGGGTTGCGGCGCTGTCGATGTCAATCGAGAGTTCCGCCACAACCGACTGACGGAAGGAATTGGCCGAAGTCGACGTAAGTCGGGAAAGATCGTCGGAGTCAGCAATACCGTCGACGGTGACCTGGTGGGGAGAACGAGTGCCGGAAGCCCTCAACGGTGCTGAAACGGGGTTGCGGCGGCAACTAGATCTTGTCGGAGGTTGCACCAAACAGTTGCATCGATGGTGAAGCTGGCCAGAGAATAGCGCTCTGTCGTCGGCGATGGTAAACGGAGCGATGGGGAAAGCAGGGGGCGGACGACCGACAACCCAAGGAATGAAACGAGCCGTTCTCTGGATTCTTCTGGGTCTAACTTTTGTTTTTTGGCCGGCAGTCTTAATAGGGGCCTGGTAATTACTTTCCAAATTCCCAGGGGCAGCACTTTCCAAATCAAAGTTTTTTTTTTCAAATTCCTTCACACGGTAACAACAGCTTTCTTTCTAAAAGTTAAGGGCAACAATTTTTCTTTTCAAAATCCTTCACACTGCAACAACAACTCTCTTTCCAAATTTTTCGAGGCAGCAATTTTCCAAAATCGTACACACAGTAGTTTTCCAAATCTGTCCCATGGTAGCTTTTTTCCAAAACACGTTTTGACCAAAACCTTCATACAGTAGCTTTTCAAAAATGATGACAGAGTTGAGAGATATTTACAAGTCGTATATTTCGTTATTATTATTATTATTGTGCGTAACTAAGTTTTAGTCATACATCATATGTTTAAGTTTTCGAGTCTATTGTAATAGAATATATATCCCTCTATGGATGAATAATAGACAAGCAAGTATTATTTTCCTCCTAATTCTACTTGGTTTCAGAGCCTAGCCATAATCTTTTCCCGTCTCTGCTTCTTTTCCGCACCGCCTCGTTTTTTTCCCGCGCCGCCCCTCTTGTTCCGCGCCCGCCTCGCTCCACACTGCCCGCCTCGACTCGACTCCTGCTGCTTGTGCCTCCGTGATGACGGGCAACGACCTCCAAGTCACTGTCGGCTGCTGAAAGGGGCACCGCCGCCGTCCCTTCATGATGCAGCCTGGCCGTCCACCTTCCGCATAGCCCTGTCCGTCTCGTTCTGCGCCCGCCTCTCTTCGTCGCCGGCCTCGGCCCGACTCCTGCTGCTTGCGCCTCCGTGATGACGGGCGACGACCTCCAAGTCACCGCCGGCTATTGAGAGTGGCACCGTCGCCGTCCCTTCATGATGTAGCCTGGCCGTCCGCCTTTTGCATTGCCCGATCCGGCGTTTGCTTTCAGAGATTTGCTCCGATGCCTCTCCCAGTTTTTTTTCCTGCGCTGAACTTCTGCGAAATCACATGCGTCTCCTCCGGTTGTGCTTCTGCCGTCCGTTGGCTTGACCGCCTTCTCTGAGACACCTCTGCTTTGCCGCCGACATCTACCCCGGCTGTGTCTACGCCAGATCTGCTACGTTGACGTATCCTCGTGCTGTTGGGTTCCTCTTCTGCGTCCCTTTCTCATGGCTACTCATTCCGCTGACATGAGTGACTCTTCAACGTCGTCGTCAGCTGTGATTCAGCAACAAATGAGTGACCCTCATTGGTCCCATGACCACTCCGGCTCCCTGAAGATTACCACCGTCCCGTTAGATGACACAAACTATATCAAATAGTATCGGGCGGCGCAACATGTCATTCGTAGCCATCAGATGTTTGGCTATATTGATGGAACTGTTCAGGAGCCCCCAAAAATTGATCCCTCCTAGAAGCGATGAGACTCAAAAAACTCCCTGGTTGTTTCATGACTTCTTCACTCTGTCTCCGAAGGTTTACCGGAGTTACATGCTGATGGACTCTGCCTTCGAAATCTGGACATGTACCCGTGAGACGTATTCTCAGATTTGCAGCACTACACAGGTTTATGAACTTACTCGCAACATTTTGGAACTGCAACAAAGCTTTATGACCCTGTCGTCCTTTTTTTCAGAGTTCAAGCGTCTATATTAAGAGTTGGACTATTTCTCGCATTTCACTTCAGCATGCACTACGGACGCTGTTCAGTTGAAGCAACTGGAAGATCGTTTCGTCTCCATTTCTTTTTGATGGGGCTGAACACGGAGTTTGACATGGTGCAAACACATATCCTTCATCGCTCTCCTCTCCCGTCCCTTCTGAAAGCCTTCAACATGGTCCTTATTGATGAAGACCATCAGATGTCTTTTAGTGCTAGTACTCCTCCTTAGCGCTCTGCTCTGACTAGCGTTGATCGTGATCACGCTCTCAACCCTAGCTTGTTTGCCCTACTTGTGATTATTGTGGTCGTAAAGGCCACACTTGAGAGGTGTGTTACAAGTTCCACCCACATCTTTCCCCTCGTGGTCGTAGTCGTGGATAGGGGCCAGGCCGCGGGGGCCATCGCTAGGGTGGCTCCAGACCTCATGATGCTGCTTACTCTACAAACATCTACGACGAGACCTCCAACACTGTTCCCGGGCCGTTTGCTGCATTTGAATTGAATGTGTTCCGTCGACTGCTGCACTCTCAGCCTGATCAGCCTCCGGGTGCTTCTCCTTCCATTGTCTATATTGCTATTCCAAGTGCCCATGCCGCCACTACCTCTTCCTCTGAGTGGGTGATTGATTCTGGTGCCACTCACCACATGACCGACTCCTATTCAGGTTTTCTCTCTTACACTCCTTTGTCTGGTAAGGACAAAGTTATATCTGCTAATGTCTTGTTGTCTCATATTGCTGGCAAATGCCATATTCGTGTTCCCCTTCTTTTTCTCTGACATCTATTCTCCATGTTCTCTCCTTTCCTCGCAATTTGCTTTCTATCAGTGATATTACTCGATCCTTTAATTGCTCTGTGACTTTTTTTTCCTGATTCTTGTGTTTTTTAGGAACTGGGTACGAAGCAGAGTATTGGCAGTGGTAGGAGACGCGGTGGTCTGTTTTACTTGGATCTCTAGCCTTCATCTTCTCAGGCTCTCTTCTGCACTACTATTATAGCTGATGTTGTTCGCCGATGACACTCGCGGCTTCGACATCCGTCTCCTATCTATCTTCAGAAGTTGTTTCATGTGTTTTCTTCTTTTTTACAAACTTTTGTCTGTGATGTCTATGATAAGTCTAAACATGTGAGACATAGTTCCTCACATTTATCTTTTCCCAATACCGCTCCGTTTGATGTTGTTCACTCTAATGTTTGGGGGGTCGTCCCCCGTTTTATCTATATTTGGTTTCCGTTGGTTTGTTACGTTTATTGATTGTTTTTCTCGCACAATTTGGGTGTATTTGTTAAAAAAAAAGAGTGAGGTCTTCTCTTGTTTTCAGATTTTTCACAAAATGGTTCAGACTCAATTTAATGGTGTAATTCGTGTCCCGCACGGTGATAACGGAGGGGAGATATGAAGAACAGGGAGCATTTGGCTCATACCTCACTAGTCATGGTATCATCCACCAGACCACATGTGTTCATACCTGTACCCAAAATGGAGTTGCGAACGAAAAACTGGCACCTGTTGGATGTCGCCCGTTGTCTTTTGGGTACTATGCACCTCCCAAAATCCTATTGGGTGATGATGTTCTTATCGCTGCCCACCTTATCAATCAGCTTCCCTCACGTGTTCTTGACTATGCTACTCTCTAGCTTGGCTTTTTACCATGACTGTGGTTTATACTTCCCATTTGCCTCCTCGTGTCTTTAGATGTGTATGTTTTGTGCATATTCATTTGCCCCATCGAGACAAATTAGACCCTCGGGATCACCGGTGTGTGTTCCTTGGATACTCTTCCACGACGAAAGGGTATCGTGCTACCACCCTCCCTCCGGGCGTATGTTTTGCACTATGGATGTTACTTTTCGAGAAGGGGAATCCTATTTTTACCATCGACTCACTCTCTTCGTCAGGGGGAGAGTAGAGGTGATACAAATATCCCTCTTCCTGTTCTTCCTCTTCCATCGCAACTTCCTCTACGCCAGGAACTGGGTCCTCCTATCCCTGTTCCTCAGCCTAATACTCTGATCTCCCCTTTTCCTCACGTGTACCACCGCCGCTTCTTTGGTATACATGCTACTAAGGTTCCACCTCTACCGGTGCCCGCTTCTGCCTCAGATTCCGATGATGTGGATTTGCATATTCCGCTTGCTCTATGGAAAGGTAAGGTTGCATGTATTAAACATCCTATTTCTAATCATGTGGCTTATCACCATTTTACCCTGACCCACCAGGCCTTTGCTGCTTCTCTCTCTTCAATTGTTATTCCTAAGACATGATAGGAAGCTTTGGGTATCCTGGTTTGAACTCAGACTATGAAAGAGGAGATGCCAGCATTGGACAAGAACCATACTTGAGATGTCACTTCTTTTCCTCTCGACAAGAAAGCTATTGGCTCGAGATGAGTTTTTTCGGTCAAACAAAATCAAGAAGGGATAGTCGAACGGTACAAAGCACAAATGGTCTCTCAGGGGTACACTCAGACTCAGGGAGTTGAATACCAATAGACTTTTGCCCCTGTGGATAACATGGGCTCTATTCGAGTATTGTTCTCATACGCGGCTTGCATGGACTGGGACCTTCACCAACTGAATGTTAAGAACGCATTTCTCCATGGTGAGCTTGATGAAGAGGTATACATGAAATTCCCTCTTGGGTTCATGAAAAAGGGAGCTGAAGGTCTTGTCTGTCGGCTAAGAAGGTCCTTATATGACTTGAAACAGTCCCCTAGAGCATTGTTTGGTAGATTTCTCGCGACTATGCTCCAATTTGGGTACAAACAACTGCAATCTGATCATACTATGTTTATTCGAAGACGTGATCAGGGTATTGTGGTCCTTATTGTCTATGTAGATGACACTGTGATCACTGGTAACGATTTGAAAGAGATTGTGAATCTCAAGTCCCTCTTATCTGCCGAGTTTGAGGTGAAAGACTTAGGAATATTACGATACTTTCTAGGAATTGAGGTAACTAGATTAGATCAGGGTATCTTTATATCTCAGCGAAAGTATGTTCTAGATCTGTTGCAGGAGACCGGTATACTTGGTTGTGTCCCTGCGAACACCTTGATGGAAGAAAATCATGGAATCTGTGAAGATGGTGACAATGATCAGGCAAATGTCACTCGTTACCATAAATTAGTTGGGAAACTAATATATTTATCTCATACTCATCCAGACATTACTTATGCAGTTGAAATTCTGAGTAGATACTCATCCAGACATTACTTATGCAGTTGAAATTCTGAGTAGATACATGCATGCTCCCAGGGTCAGACCTCAGCAGGCTGCATACCGTGTATTACGGTATTTGAAGAAAGCTCCTGGTCGTGGTCTTCTGTTCTCCAAGAATGACCACTTGAGGATTGAAGTTTTCACTGATGCTGATTAAGCAGGATATCGTGATGATCTGAGATCTACTACAGGTTATTGTTCCTTTGTTGGAGGAAACCTGACAACATGACGCGGTAAGAAGCAAAATGTAATGGCCAGATCGAGTGTTTAGGCAGAATACCGTACAATGTCACAAGGCATGTATGCGGGCCTATGGCTACATACCGTTCTACATTACTTGGGGTTTTTTGTGACGTCCTCTTTCTCCTTGTTTTGCGACAACAAGACATCGATCAGCATAACTCACAATCCAGTACAACATGACAGGACAAAGCATGTTGAGCTGGATCGACATTTTATCAAAGAACACTTGGATAAAAGACAGTGGTCACACCATTCGTTCACTCTAAAGATCAACTGATAAATGTGTTCACTAAAAGCTTATGAAGTGACATGTTCATTGATGACATCAAAAGATTTGGAATGACCGACATCTTTCATCCGACTTGAGGGGGAGAGTTGAGAGATATTTACAAGTCGTATATTTCGTTATTATTATTATTGCGCGTAAGTGGGTTTTAGTCCCACATCGTATGTTTAAGTCTTCGAGTCTATTGTAATAGTATACATATCCCTCTATGGATGAATAATAGACAAGCAAGTATTATTTTCCTCCTAATTCTACAGACAGTACATGTATTTTTTATAAAAGGAATCTCCAAACTTCAGCCTTTTAAAGATAGCAACACATTTTCAAATAAAAAAAATTAATGTTTTCAATTATTTCTTTTGTAAGACTTGGGTAACCTTGCATTATGCGTCCTAAATATTTTAAGCTTGTCTTTACTCTTTACCGTCGTTCTACCAAAATTACTGGACCTATTTATTCAGGGTCTTATTGAGCAGTCAAATCGATGAGTCAAAGCAAGTACATGAAATGAGGACGAGTACATGAAATGAAATACAAAAATAAATATATTGGAAGGAACTACGATGCAACGAAGGATGCATCAGTAAGTTTGGGGTGTGATTCGCCCGATTTATATAGGGTTTTTCGGACTTATCTAGGCTTGTTTTCACACTCTAACACTTAACTATTAGTTCATTATTGCTTATATTTCACTTAGTTGCCACTCTCACAGGAATTGCACTTTTAGCCCGTTGCGGCATGCGATTGCGCACTCTTTTGCTGGGGAGCACATGGTGCTCCTCATTGATTTATTTTCTTCATTTTGTGGTTTTAGACACACAGGGACAGAGCCTAATCCTTTAGATCAATTCTTTGTATTTTGCTCAGTTGTGCGTTTTCCCTTCACGCACGAATGTTTTGCCCGTGCGTTTCCTCGTCCTGAATGAGATGCTGATCTTCATGATCACACGATCGTGTGAAATTCTATCGCGCATGGGGTGTTTTGCCCGTGTGTGGTCATTGTGCTGAAAAGCAGGGGTCTGCCGCCGCTCGTGCATTTTGGTCCCGCATGGTCGATTTTGACCATGCGAGAGTAAATCACACGAGCTACCTGTTTTGTCTAAAATTTTTATGATTTTTATTGGTCGCGCGCTTCCTTCACGTACGGTTGATTTCAACCGTACGAGAATAAAATCGCACGAGCTGCTGTTTGGCCGGAAATAATATAGTCTGTCCCGGCCAGTGCATTTTTGGTTGCGCACGGTTGTTTCAACCGCGCGTGAGTAAAAAACGCACGGGCGAATCCTTGGCCTGTTTGGAATGTTGACGGACAAATATCGCACGACACGGTCGTGCGTTTGACCGTGTATGATCATTTTTGATAATTTTCTCTTTAAGCGCAAGTGATCGCCCTAATTCGGGACTTCACTCTGTTTCGCGCCTGTTCTGCCGAGTTTCGCCCTTTCTCGCCGCCCACCGTAGAGAGGAGTTCGGACTTCCTCCATCGTCCATCCATTAGGGCTTTGCCCTAGGCCTCCTCCATCATCCCAAGCATCAAGCCGAAGGAACAAGACTTCATTCGCTGCATCAAGGAAGGAGTTATTTGCTAGAGATGTGGTCGAATTGTAGTCTGACCAAAGAATACAGGTCAAGTAGGAGGAGGTGAAAGCCTTCTCGTACCCCGGAAGATAGTCAAGGACCGAGTGAGGACGTGGAGTGACGCCCCGTCGATTCCTCCTGAGAATCCACGACAAGCCTTTGGATTTGTTTGGATCTCGCGCACTCCGTTTGTAGTTTTCTCGCCTCCACGATTTTCCCTGTTCCATTGCGAGCGATCGCGAGCCGCGAACCAGTTTTTATGAGCTCCTTTTGACAGGAGTTGTTCTGTCTACAGGGGACCATGCTGCGGTTCAGCACCGCATACCATCCATAGACAGACAGAGGTCCTCAACCGTTGCATATGAATGTACGTGCGTTGTTTTGCGATGGAACAACCTTGACAGTGGATCAAGTGGATCACATGGGTGAATCTATGGTACAACACGTCTTATCAGTCTGCCATGGGCGTCACTCCCTTTCAGGTGGTTTACGGACGCCCGCCCCCACCCATACCGTGCAGCTTACCTGGTGAATACCAAGTACAAGCCCTGGCCGCCGACCTCTAAGACCAGGACGGGGGCCTCCGCCAACTAAAGCACCATCTGGTACGGGCTCAGCAGCGCATGGTCCATCATGCCAATCGTCATCGCCGTGTGGTGATATTCTCGCCAGGCGATAAGGTACTCATCAAAATGCGAGCCCACCGACAGAACTCCTTGATGGGCCGACTACACTCCAAGCTCTCGGTCCGCTATTTTGGCCGCTTACTGATTTTGGAGAAAATCGGAGAGGTGGCCTACCGTATGCAGCTTCCCAGTAACTGCCGAATTCACTCTGTTTTTCATGTCTCCCAGCTGAAGAGGGCCCTAGGGGATCACCCCCTCCAGGCTACACTACTGGATGGGCTAGCTGTTTATTCGGTTCCTCGGTACGAGCCTGCAACAATTTTGGGAACATGGACTGAAGACATTCAAGGACGAACAATGCTTCAGATCCTCATCCAGTGGAGGGACCAACCGGCCGAGGAGGCCACGTGGAACCTGAAAGAGGAGATCAAGGCCCAGCTCCCGGAGTTCGATCTTGTGGACAAGGTCGTTGTGGATCCCCGAGGTGTTGATACGGGTGCAGAAGACCCCATCCTTGGCAAGCGCTACGCAAGGCTTTATACTAGACACGTGCGGGATCCAGGCGCGGCTTGAGGATGTGACCGATTGGATCTGGGATCATTATTTCCATTATCTTATAATTCTTTTTATCACCTTTTCTTGCGTGTATTTCCTTTTTTTGTGCGTTTCCTTTTATTGGGTATTTTCTTTTTTATCATGTAAGCGCCTCCCTATATATATGGGGAAGGAGAACCAATGTATCAGGCAATTACTATTTTGAATAAAAATTTGGAGGAGGGATTACGACCCAACGTAACCCGACCTTGTGTTATCTATCATAATCACAAAAATTGAGTCAAATAACAAGACAATTTTTTAATGTGAAAAACCCGAAAAGAGGTGAAAAACCACGTGGCCGGATCGGTGTCGACCAAACTTTTACTAGCTCTGGATTTATTACAAGGCTTTAAGGGAATGCAAGGGCGACAATCCGCTCCTCGTTTCAATTTGTAGAGAGAAACACATGTGCTCGGAGAGTGACATGATACCACTCACAAAACTAAGTTCTTCGTTCGTTATAGTGAGGAGTGCTATATTTTGAGCGTTCTGGAGTGTTCGACTGCTGCTTGGAGGCTTGAACGACGCACTCTGCACGCCTTAATCTCTGTAGTTTGTTTTCTGTTGCCTTCAAAGGAGTCTGGAGCGGTTGACTTGTTGTCTTGGAGCTTGCTGTCAGTTGGAGGGAGTAATGCGTGATGAGCGTCTTTGTGTATGCTTGAGAGGTACTTCGTGCGCTTTGAAGTTAGATTTGTGGATTGCTGACGTCGCTTTGTGGAGAAGTGCGTTCTCGGAAATTGTGTGGAGAGTCGGGTGCGCGAAATTCGCATTTGGAGCAGAGCACACAAGGAGACTGCGCGCGAGAGCGCGCAAGGAGGCAATGCGTGCGGGAACGTGCAAAGACGCGGCACGCACGGGAATGCACAAGGAAGCGGCGCTCGCGGGAGGAGAAGTGGAGGAGGGAGAAGCTCGTAGCAAGAAATCTGGGGAGAGGAGAATGAGAATGAAAGTGGGCATGAGAGTCCTATTTATAGGCCCCAGGAGTAGTTACGGTGGTTACTAGGTTATCCGCAGACCGCAACCACCATAATTACTATTCGTAGGCCAAAATTCTATGGTTTAATACACATATATTTTTAGGGCAATTATTATTTGTACATCGACCATTATTTTTGGCTAAGCGCATCCCCCAAGATCGATAGTTATGGGTTGGTTACACAGGAAGTTATGCGTAGATCGAAGGGTGGAGAATTGACAACGGCCAAGGGGCCGGCCAGTGGCGGAATCCGGCCGGAGAGGGCCGGCTGGTGGAGGGATTGACCAAGGGCCCGAGGAAGATGGTCGCCCGACTCTGGCGGCCGGAGGGCGGGGCGGCCATGGGGCTGCCTGCCCTAGGTGGAGAAACGGCCGCGCGAACTGGGCGGCCAAGATACCGCCCGATTCGGGCGGCCAGAGCGGCCATGGGGCCGCCCGCCCTAGGCGAAAAAACGGACAACCGAACTGGGCTGCCAAGAGGCTGCTCGTTTCGGGCGGCCAGAGGGTGGGGTGGCCAAGGGGGCCGCTCGCCCTGGGCCGAGAAATGGCCGCCTGAACTGGGTGGCCAAGTAGCCGCCCATTTCGGGCGCCTAGAGGGTAGGATGGTCAAGGGGGCTACCCTCCCTCCCTAGGCGAAGAAATAGCCGCCCGACTGGGCGGCCAAGAAGCTGCCCGATTCGGGCGGCCGGTGGGCGGGGCGGCCATGTGGCCGCCCGCCCAGGAGGGGCGGCCATGGGTCCGCACGCCCAGGCGGGGCGGCCATGGGTCCGCACGCCCAGGCGGGGCGGCCATGGGTCCGCACGCCCAGGCGGGGCGGTTATGGGGCCGCCCGCCCAGGCGGGGCGGCCATGGGTCCGCCCGCCCAGGCGGGGCGTCCATGGGTCTGCCCGCCCAGGCGGGGCGGCCATGGGTCCGCCCGCCCAGGCGGGGCGGCCATGGGGCCGCCCGCCCAGGCGGGGCGGCCATGGGGCCGCCCGCCCAGGCAGGGAAAAGGCCGCCTGATCTGGGCGGCCAAGAGGCCGCCCGACCAGAGCGGCGGGACTGCGTGCAGGAGCACGCAGCCAGACCTGCGTGCAGCTGCACGGCCACGGCCTCGCATAGGCTCGCGCGCGGCCAGCCTGCAGGTGGCCATTCAGGGCCGCCACACGTTTGCGCGCGGCCGGGGGCTCTGTGCTGGTGGGAGTACGCATGCGCGGATTTGCGATCGTGCAATGGTACTCATGGGAGGGGGGATGCGCGTGCAGGGGTGCTCGCGAGTGCGGCCGATCGTTGTGTGCGGTTTTGGGACGAGTGGTCCCTGATCGTGCTTAGTAATCTTTTGATTTAATCGAACCGTGCCGGGGAACCCCATCAAGGCTAATTCACAAAAAATATTTTTTTTCTTCAAAATTTAGTTATCGTTCTTAAGCTTCCGCTCTGTTAGAAAAGCCCAATTAAGGGCCCATGTTTTCTCTCTTTTCTCTCTCCATGTATCAGTCCCACATCTTGTATTTAGGATTTCTCTTCTCATTCTTCTCCTATATAAGTGTATTCATACTTGTAACTATTCATTCAAGAAGTATATACAAGCTTTGAGGCCTTTCTTTACATGGTATCAGAGGCAACCAGTCTCCTCCTTGGGTATCCGGCCTAGCCAATTTCTAGCCGCCTATCTTCCTTACCTGTCCGCGCGGCTTCCCTTTAGCCGCGGACTCTTGCGGCCTCTCTCCTTCTACCCGCCTGGCGAATTTCTACCCGCCTCCAACTCTGCCTCTCTCGTGGCTTCCACCTCCTCCTTCCAACCTCCTCTCCTTTTATAATCCTCTCTCCCGTGGGTCCACCTTCTCCTTTCTTTCTCTACCCGTGCGGGATCTTTCTGTTCGCTGCGACCTCTCTTTTTTGCTGTCCGCTGCGGGCTTTCTCTCTTCTAACTTGCGGATTCTTCTTCTGACCGCTCGAGTTCTCTACTCGCGGCCTCTTCCTGCTCGCTGATCGCAGCTCGCCGCGATCTGCTCTCCTGCTCGCCGTGACCTGCTCTCCTTCTCGCCGCGACCTGCTCTCCTGCTCGTCGCGACCTGCCCTTTTCTGCTCGGTGCGATCTCGCCTTCTCCGTTGCGGCTTGCGGCAACTTGCCGCGCGGTCTCTCTCTCTGCCGCGGTCTCTCCCTGCTTGCTGACCGCGGCTCGCGGTAACTTGCCCCTTCTGTTCGCCGCGACCTGCTTCTCGCTTATCGCTGCGGCCTCGCCTATCCGCTGTTGTCCTTCCTACTTGCTACTCGCCTGCGGCCTGCCTTGTCGCTTGCGATCTCCCTCTGCTAGTCGCATTTTGGTCGCGATCTCCTGGTCGCTGGCGTGTCCGCCGAAACCGTGCGACTACCTCTTCTAACCGCTCGGCCTCTTCTGCTGGCCGCACATGGCTTCCGATACTTCTGCTGCTACTTCTGCTCCGCCAGCCCGTGCGGCTGTCTCGGCTTCCGAACTTCGTGACGAATTACGACTTACGACTATCTCCCTCACTGGAAAAAGGAACTTTTTTGAATGGGTTCACTCGGTTCGCCGTGTTCTGCAGACGAAGGGTCTTTTTCACCACTTGACCCGGGCCCCTCCGACTGCTCCCTCCGATGACTGGCTTCGCGACGATGGTCGGGTCCAGTCCTGGCTTCTCAACTCCATGGACACCGAGCCCTACCGAATGACCATGTATCATGACACGGCCAAGACCATGTGGGAGGAGCTTCACTCATTTTACTCCTGGCATGACAGCCTACAACACCTCTATGATATCATTTCTGATCTTCAGAATCTTTCCCCCGGTGCTCCTGGCGATATGCTCTCCTTTGTGGCTAAAGCAAAGAGTTTGGTTGAGGCTTGGATTCAACATCAGCCTCCTACTACTGATCTCGCCATTCAACGGAACCAGAAAGAAGCTGTCGCCATCGTCATGATGATGTCTCGTGTTCCTCCCCACCTGCATAGTGTTCGAGCACAGATCCTATCGTCCGCCACAACTCCGTCCCTGTCCGATGTATGTTCTATGCTGCTCAAGGTCACGCCTCCTTCCGAGGCTCCTCATGATTTTGCCCCAGCTCTTCTTCAGCAGCCTCTCCTTCCGAACCCTCCTACTCGTGGATCTTCCACTTGGGGGGGCTGGCCGCCGTCTCGGGGACGAGGACCCTGTGGTCGTTCTTCTATGAAATACACTTACTGTGGCCGTGATAATCATCTCGAAGCTACTTGTTACCGCAAGCACAGCCTGCCTCCTCACCTTACTGCTACTACCTCTGCTGCCCCTACTCCCACTGGGCCTTCTGCCCCCGATCTGGCTTCCACTACCCGCTAAGACATTGATGAGCTTAGCACCCAACTCCAACAGCTTCAAGGTGCCCTCAGCCGCTCCTCCGGCTCCGTCGCGTCCTTTTCTGGGGAAGGTATAACCTGTCTCTCTCATAATCCCTGCTGGATCATTGATTCCGGGGCTACTCACCATATTACCTCCCAGAAGCCCACCAAGTACCAACGGACGCCTCATCCCCTTTGCATCACTGTGGCCAACGGTGATACCCTTCCTGTCTCTGGCACCGCTGCTCTTCAGCTTACTCCGACTCTCTCTCTTTCCTCGGTTCTTCATGTTCCGGGATCCCCTTTCAATTTACTTTCTGTTAGTCGTCTCACCCACGACCTTGATTGTTGCATAACTTTTTCACCTTCCTCTTTTCTTATGCAGGATCGTCGCACCCGGAGTACCATTGGTAAGGGGCAGCTGTTGAACGGGCTTTATATCTTTGACATCCCACCTACTACTCTATCTGCTATCTCCACGGTTGATTGGCATCGCCGCCTTGGGCATGCCCCCTACCGATTCTCAAGCGGGCTCTTCCTGATGTACCTTTGCAGGAGTTCTCTTGTGAATCCTATATCTACGGCAAACAACATCGCTCTTCCTTTCCCCCTGCTTGTACCAGGAGTAGTACTCCTCTCTCTTTAGTACACTCTGATGTATGGGGTCCTTATCGTGTCCCCAATATTTTTGATTATCGTTATTTTGTCACGTTTATTGATGACCACTCACGTACTACATGGCTTTATTTACTACATGATCGTACCGAACTTCTTTCTGTGTTTCGTGCCTTTTTGACTGAGATGCGTACACAATTCGCCACCCCCCTCCAAGTCATCCGCACCGATAATGCTCGCGAATATACCGGGCGTGCCTTCTCTACTCTTTGCACCGAGTTCGGTATCATCCATCAAACTTCATGTGCCTATACCCCTCAGCAAAACGGGGTCGCCGAACGGAAAAATCATCATCTTCTCGATGTTGCCCGCTCCATTATGTTTCAAATGCAGGTTCCGGTCGAATATTGGAATTTAGCCGTCTCCACAGTCTGTCATCTTATTAACCGCCTCCCCTCATCTGTGCTCAATTTTTCCTCACCGCTCCAACTTCTCTATCACTCCACCAACCCCACCTCTCTCACACCATGGGTCTTCGGGTGTGTGTGCTATGTCCACCATCTTGTCCCTCCTTCCGACAAGCTTGCTCCTCGGGCTGCCAAGTATATGTTTGTTGGCTACTCCCGGACTCAAAAGGGATATGTCTGCTACTCTCCTTCTGATGGTCGGCTGGTTGTTTCTGCAGATGTCATCTTCTGCGAACACCAGCCCTTCCACGTACCTTGCCCCACCTCGTCTTCTGCTCCACCTCTTTCCCGGCCTGTCCTACCAGTCACGCCGTCGTCTCTACCCTTTTCTTCCTCCTCTCCACCAGCTCTTCCTCGGGTTCCTCCACCACTTATTCGGGTCTACTCTCGACGTCCATCCAAGGATACTTCCGTGAACCAGCTCCCCGCTACCAGCGATACCTCGGCTACGGCAGATCTGACTCCCGTCTCTACTGCTCATCCCTTGGCCAACTACGTCTCTCTCCATCGGCTGACACCACCTCTCTACGCCTTTGCCACTTCTCTTTCCTCTATTTCCATTCCTAACTCTGTGCAGGAGGCGCTTCAACATCCAGGGTGGCGGGCAGCCATGGAAGATGAAATGCGGGCTCTTTGGGCTAACTAGACCTGGGATCTGGTCCCTTTTCCTACTGGTCATACCTCTGTGAGCTGCAAATGGGTCTTTGTTGTCAAGCATGCGGCAGATGGCACTGTTGACCGTATGAAGGCACGCCTCGTTGCTCGGGGCTTTACTCAGCAACATGTCCTTGATTATGAGGAAACTTTCTCTCCAGTGACCAAATTGAACACAGTCCGTGTTCTTCTTTCCTTGGCCGTTCATCATCACTGACCTCTTTATCAGTTGGATATTAAGAATGCCTTCCTCAACGGCGATCTGCAGGAGACAGTTTATATGCAACAACCTCCCGGGTTTGAGACCACGGGGGAGTCTTTGGTATGTCACCTTTGGAAATTCATTTATGGTCTCAAACAGTCTCCACGTGCGTGGTTTGAAAAATTCAGTAAGGTAGTCTGTGCTAGTGGCTTCACTCGGAGCTCGGCTGATTTTTCTCTCTTCACCCGCCACCGGTCAACCGGGACTGTGATTCTTCTGGTCTATGTTGATGATATCCTGATTACTAGCAACGACACGGCAGGAATACAACAGATCAAGGAACAGTTAAATTCCGCCTTTCAGACCAAAGATCTGGGCAACCTTCGGTACTTTCATGGGCTCGAGGTCGCACGACGCTCTGATGGTCTTGTGTTATCTCAAAAAAAGTACTGTATGGACCTCCTTCATGATGCAGGTTATTCTGGGTGCAAACCTGCGGAGACTCTTATGGACGCAAATCACAAGCTCTTGGCCCATATTTCTGACTCTGACAAGCTGCTTACAAATCCGGAATATTACAGACGCTTGATTGGGAAGCTGATCTACCTTACGGTGACTCGACCAGACATCTCGTTTGCTGTAGGAGTTGTGAGTCGGTTCATGCACGCTCCTCGGACATCTCATCTTCAAGCAGTCGAGCGCATCCTTCGATATCTCAAGATCGCCCCCGGACAAGGACTTGTGTATAAGCCATCCACATCTCTATCACTCGTCGCTTACTCTGACGCTGACTGCGCAGGATCTATCGATGATAGGCGCTCCACTACGGGATTCTGCACTTACTTTGGTGGTCATCTCATAACATGGCGTAGCAAGAAACAATCCGTGGTTGCACGCTATTCTGCTGAAGCCGAGTACCGAGCTATGGCTGCGGTTGCTTCCGAGCTAACCTAGCTTGAGAGCCTTCTGGGAGACTTGGGTGTTCGTCTCTCATCACCGGCTACCTTATTTTGTGACAGTCAGACAACAATACATATTGCCAAGAATCCGGTGTTTCACGAACGCACAAAACATATCGAAGTTGATTGTCACTTTATCCGAGAAAAGGTACAGTCAAAGAAGATAGATTTGGAGCATGTTCCTGCTAAAGACCAAGTTGTGGATATCCTGACAAAAGCTCTCTCCAGGCCTCTATACTATCAGTTTTTATCCAAGCTTGGTGCCCACGACTTGTACGCTCCAGCTTGCGGGGGAGTGTTAGAAAAGCCCAATTAAGGGCCCATGTTTTCTCTCTTTTCTCTCTCCATGTATTAGTTCCACATCTTGTATTTAGGATTTCTCTTCTCATTCTTGTCCTATATAAGTGTATTCATACTTGTAACTATTCATTCAAGAAGTATATACAAGCTTTGAGGCCTTTCTTTACACGCTCAAAATATGTTCTTAATTCGCAATTTAAGTTGCTTTGGATGTAAATTGAAAATGAGAGCAATTCATCAAAAGAGAGAGGGGCAATTCAGTTCAATCCGTGGAAGGAATATTTCTTATATTTGTAATCAGTATGTTCTCATTGACTTTTGAACTCTTTTTATTTTTATTGTTCTGCCAAAGTTATTTTGCAGTCAAGAGTAACTTGTTTAATTTTTAAACTTTGAGAATCTAGGTTTTCATAACAAAAGGGGGAAAATAGAGGAACACCAAATAGGCCTAATTATACCTCAAGATCTCTGAAATAACATCCAAGGGAAGGAGAAATAGCATTCTATTTGGCCAAGGTGATGTTGATTCTAGCAGGCGGTTGCTGGATACGAAGAATTCGGCGAAGTAGGAGGCGGCCACGGTGAGGTCGGGCTCCTGAAAACCCGCAGGAGGGTAGATCCGAGAATATACTAGGCTGGAGGAGAGATTCCAACTGTAGCGGTTGGCGGGCGGCGAACGGAGGAAGCCTCGGGCGGGTGAGGCGGCGAGAATGAGAACCTATCAAGCGTGAAAGGAGGAGACGCAGAACTGCTCGAATGGTACAAATATTAGGTTTTGGATATTAAAAATATGATGTTTTAATGTGTTAGAGTGCGTAAATAGCGAAAACTGATGTACAAATAATATCACTCTTAATTTATTAGCATATTTAACTTTTTTTATTAGCGTTATTACTGAAGTCTTGTTGCTTCCGTGACTCATACACTGATTTATAGCTATGTATCACTAGTTTGCTTCCAACCAAATGCAAGAAGAGGAATATTTTCAGCAAGTAGCTTAGATCTTTAGCCAGTTCTTAATGATGGAGGCCTGAGGAAGAAATTGATATTGTAAACTATAACTTGTCGTTAGCAGCATTTTAAATTGGTTTTGTCCATCCCTCTTATTTTGGGTGTTTACATTTGGTTTTGGTTACCCTAAACTTTTTTTTATAAACACTCAGTCGTCCAAGGGGTTGCCCTGTATGCACTGTGTTGTAGCGACAGTATTGAGCTGCTGAGGTTTTTGCTGTCGTAGGAAAAAACTGCCTCAATCTTACTCCCAATCCGTTGTGAATTATCGTCTTAATAGAATAGAATTGAATGACGTAGATTATTTTGATGTTCCTATTTCAGGTCCATTACTGGCCTAAGTTTTTTTGTTTAATATAGTATAGATAGAGATTAATGTCTTGAATGAAAAAACAGGCAGTCTTTAATTTGGACACAGTTTTTGATAAATATAAATTTTGGCAATACTATATTGAAATTGTACAGATAAACCATTGATGAATCAAGAATTTCAGCAAAGTTTCATTCAGAATTTAAGATTTCAAGAGTTTTGTCTCAAACTTCACAGAAAGTGGATGAAACTACTTAGTTTATTACTACCATAAGTTAAGCTCGTGATTGTCAGTAGAGACATCTTATAACACTCACTTTAGTTGGGTAAACAATGAAGGGAGGACACGAGACAAGAGCACAGGGGATGTTGCTTCAGATGGTTACCACAAGTACAAGGTATGCCAATTGATTTGTGACTTATTTACTATTGTTTCAAATTCTCTTGGCCAAAAAGGATAGATTGATGTCATTCGTTGACATTTTTCAAATTCCCGAGTCAATTTTGATTGATTTTGCTACTTTAAACTTCAAAAAGGTTGGAGGCTAATAAGGATCTAACCACCTAATTACAACCATTCTTATTCAGTCCATATTTACTCCAATTGGAATTTTACATTTATTGTTCACTAGGAAGATGCCAAGCTCATGACTGATGTTGGGATTGAAGCCTATAGATTCTCCATCTCCTGGTCCAGGATTCTTCCGAGTAGGGCACGACAAAGGGCTTTAAAAACATTTATTTTTAAATTTGTGAAAAAAGTATTTTTAGCCGTGAGTTTGATCTTCCTTCATGTTGACAGATGGAAGGGGGGCCGTTAATCCAAAAGGCCTGATCTACTACAAAAATTTCATCAATGAGATAGTTAAACGAGGTCACTATTTTACTTTCGTCTGCTAATGAGTTTTGATTTTATGTTCAAATGTTGAAGTTATACAGCCTTACTCAGCTGAATATTTTCGTTATTCGTAGTTTTTTATCCTTTAATTTATAGAAAGTTATGGCTAGTTGAACGATATTACATTATTCAAACAAAATTTACTTTATAGCACATGAATTCAATCTTTTTTTGACCTGAGTTGGCATATTTAAGGACTTGAAGCCTAATAGGCAATCCATGGAATCAAATTTGCTATGAATTCTGTTCTGATCATCAAACCAATAGGTTTACCAAGAGATAAGCTTATTTGAATTTCAATACAGTGTGCCACATTCACTATTGACTTTTTATTGGAGTTTTAATCTTCTTCTCTAGGGATTCGGCTCCATGTTAATCTCCATCATTTGGATCTTCCTCAAATACTTCAGGATGAATATGGCGGATGGCTCAGCCCCAACATTGTGTGAGTTTTATTCTCACAGATATTAGCATTTCAAGATTTTCACACTTTTGAAGCATAAACTAAGAATTGACATTTCCTGTCTCTCTCAACCAACGAAATTTTAGAAGCACATTCTGATGCAGGGATGATTTCAAAGAATATGCAGATATATGTTTCAAGGAATTTGGTGATCAGGTTTCTCACTGGACAACCATAGTTGAACCAAATGTATATGCGCTTGGAGGATATGATTCTGGAATATTTGCGCCTGCACGATGTTCGTATCCATTTGGGCGTACCAACTGCACTGCTGGAAATTCGACAACTGAGCCGTACATTGCAGTTCACAATATGCTATTAGCTCATGCCAAAGTTGTTAATCTCTACAGGACAAAGTATCAGGTCTTACTTTATATCATTTGTGTTGATATTAATTTGTAGGTTCAAGTTAGGGCTGTGAATCCAAAGATCAAAGATCTACTGAAAATTGAATCTGACTCTTGGCTTGATCAAGCCCAGATCAGAGTAAATAAGCCGACTAACAAGCATAGTCTGGTTTATTTGAATCAATATTTACATGCATTTATGTAATTACATATTAATTTATATATGTTGGAATAATAATGGAAGTTTCCCTCTAATTTTACATAATTACAGATGTTGAAGACAAGAACATGGCTCACATGCATGAGCCAAGATCTCGACCCACAAGAGCATGGTCTCAGGTCGCAAAGTTCGAACTATAATATGACCAATGGTTACTTGTCTGTGAGCGACCATGAAAGCAGGACGCTAAGAAGAGAACAAATACTATTTCATTGCTCGAACTAGGTGATCGTGTTACATTGCGGAGGTCCTGCCGCAAACCCAGGACTGTATAGGAACTACTCCCCTTTCCGAACCAAGTATTGTGCGAGTTCGGGGCGAGGCAGGTGATGCCGCCAAATCCTCAGATGAGCGACTTCCTAGGGGGTAAACTGCTCCCATATGTTACAATGGGGTCAAATTTATAGGTAGAGACAAGGGGGTACCTTGTTGTCAGAAGGTGCACCTCAACCTCAGGCGAGGCCGCCCAGCTTGGCTCGCCGAGGTGGCTCGTTGGGCTCGCCGAGGTGGCCCGCTGGGCTCGCCGAGGTGACCCGTTGGCCTCGCCGAGGTGGCCCACTGGGCTCGCCGAGGTGACCCGCTGGCCTCGCCGAGACTTGATGTCACGTCCTCCATGTGTATTTATGATCTCGACGAATATGAGTAATACATAATTCCCGTTTTTTTCGAGCTCGAAAACACAATTTAGGACCGTACTTCGGCGAGATGGCCATGACGTAATGTTTGAGGATGTCCACTCTCCTTTTAAGAGCATTCTCGGGTTGAGTGCGACATAATTGCTTCGCAAGAGTCACGAGTTGGTTTGTTGTGCGAGAATGATATCAACATTTCCCTAGTTCTACCTTATGCCTCCGAGGTCCCGATCAAGATGGGAAACAGAGTAAATAATGAAGTATTTTGAACTTATTCGAATAAATGAACCGAGCTGACTTTACGAGCCCTCAAAGGATTTTTGATATGCAAAAGTCGACGGTATTGACATCGAAAAAGATCGGCCCACTCTCATGACATTTGCCCTGAGAATTAGCTCAATTGGAGGAGGTGGATAGACAAGTTGTTTGTCAAATTGACGTTCCCAAACTGGATTAGATCGACACGCTCCCAGGACATTCACACCGAGGGCGAGCTCAACTGGAGGATGTAGATAGACGAGTTTTTTTCCCGTCGACGGTTGTAGGCCGCATAAGGTCGCTACGCTCCCAGGCCATTCACGCAAATAGAGAGCTTAACTGAAGGAGTTCGATAGGAAAGTTGTTTGTTGCATCGTTGATCCCAGACCGGATAAGATCGATACACTCACATGCCATTCACGTAGAGGGCAAGCACAACTAGAGGAGGCGAATGAATGAGTTATTTGTCGCATCGACGATCACATACCGTGTTGGAACATACGTTCCGCATCCCTTGGTTTGAGAATAACAAATCTCATTATGTATTTAATCATGCTTGTTTATAATGTGCAGGAAAAACAGGTAAACTATCTCTATAAGTGTGATGCAGTGAAAAGACAATCTCTAAATTTTGGGATATCACGAACATTATGAATATAGCCAGGCGATAAAAGGGATGACGACAAAAAGACGGCAGACAAACAACTGATTTGCGGGAGACGTTCTTGGAGTGATGACATGTCAGTTACTATCGTCAGGCGATATTAATATCCCTGGGCGATAGACCATGATCAGCCATATTCGCCACACGATCTTCCACATCCCGCCTGATCCAGGCCACGACGCGCACAATTTTCCTGTATCGCCTAGAGATTTCAATATCGCAGCCGATAGTACCACGTTTGACCACGATCTCCGCTTCAACTGCCATGATCACCTCTGCGTGGGCCACGTGTCAGCACGATATGCTACGGCCAGGCGATATCGATATCACCGGCTATATCTGGCGAAGTCTAATTAAGGCTGAGAATTCATTGTCCAAGCTTACACCTCCTCAAGCTTTAACTCCTACGTTCTCCTAGAGCCTTCATCTCCGAATTCAGAGCATTCCCAACACCGTCCTTGCAATTTAAGAGTGAAAAGGAGATTTCACACGCTTCAACTTCGTCGATGTTCATGGCGATCTTTCATCTCCTTATAAGCTCTTCATCATATGGAGTCTTTAATTTTTGTTTATAAATTGTATTCTTTCATTTTCATTTATAACGATAGAGAATTTGCCGCCTTGTGTGTGACGACTAGACCTTGTGTGGTTTAGGAAGTAATTCGCCACCTTGTGTGCAGCGACTAGGTCAGGGATAGATCTAGGGGGAGGCTAGAGGCCGTATCTGGGAAAGATAGGCTATGGCCGGCCGGTCCTTGGGAGAAGGACTAGTGAAGAAACAAAAATGATTTTTCTTATAAGCTCGATTTCAAGCTTTATTGAAATCAAAGTTTTATGTAACTATCTTTGAGAAATAAAATCATTATTTCCAATTTTGTGAATTTCTAATAGTGAGAAAAATCATTTTTGGCAAATTATTTCTCTGTGAAAATTTCCAAGTTTTATTTAAAAATTGTAAAAAACCTTATTCAACCCCCTCTATGGGCTCTATAAGATCCAACATACCGAACTTTGGATCAACATGCTCCTGATTGTCGCATATCTGCAGGGCCCTGGCGAGGTGGATTATCTGGCTAGCTGAAAGTTGCTTCGACGGTAGAATACCGAACATATGATCATCACACTCCTGATTGCCTCATGTACGCGGGGTCACTGGAGAGGTAACGTCCCAGTCTACTATGGGTGCGCTACAGCTCTGCAGACTAGTAATTCTAACCCATCTCCACAGATTTGATTGACCGCAGCTGGCAACTCCAATGGCAGGTTGTTGAGGTTGGGTCATTAACCGTAGACCTCCTTTGATGAGAGAAACTTCAGTTAAGCGGGCAACATGAGGACTTCCCAAGAGGTCACCCATCCCAATACTATACTTGCCCGAGCATGCTTAACTGTGGAGTTTTTCTACTTCTTATCACCAATTGAGTTGCATGGGTTGAGGCCACTGGTCTGCAAACCTGCAGCGCACCCATAGTAGACTGAGACATTACATGTTCGCGGGCCCCTGGCCAGGTGGATATCTAGCGAGTTGGAAGTCGTGTCGATGGTACAATACCGGACTTGGGCTCAACACAATCCTTGTTGTTGTATGTCCGCGGGGCCCTTGTCGAAGTGGATGTCTTGCGAGCTGAAAGTTGCATCGACAGTACAAGACCAGATATAGGATTAACAAACTCCCGACTGTCTTATGTTCGTGAGGCCCCTGACGTGATATATATCTATCGAGTTGAAATTCACATTGGTGGTATAATTCAAACTTAGGATCAACACACTCCTGATTGACGCATGTCTGTGGGTCCCCTTGTTAGGTTGATATCTAACAAGCTTAAAGTTGCGTCGACGGTACAAGACCAGACATGGGATCAACACACTTTCGGCTGCCGCATGTCCATAGGGGCCCTGGTGAGGTGCATTCAGACAAGTTCAAAGTCTCGTCAACAGTCCCAGACCGGACATAGAATCAACACAGTCCCGGCTGCCGCATGTCTATCGGCCCCCCGCAGAGGTGGATTCAGGCAACTTGAAAGTCTCTTTACAGCCCCAGGCCGGACATAAGATCAACACACTCCTGGTTATCGTATGCCCGCGGGGTTCCTGGCGAGGTGGACGAGTTGAAAATAGCTTCAACGGTCCCAGAACCGACATAAGATTAACACACTCCCAGCTGCCGGATGTCTGCGGGGTCTTACGAGAACGATTGATCGGATTTTGGTGTGAATCGATGTTTTAATGAGCCATGCCTGACTCAATACCATATTGGTCAGGTTTGGCTTCATTTGAGATCAGACCAAATGGCTTTTAACCAATCTTGAATTGGGGTCTGACTGTTTCAAGATTAGACCATTAACAGCCCTCTTTCAAATTTTTTCCAAAGGACTAGGCACTTTTTTGTACTTTTGGAAGTTCATAAAAGTATACTCTTAACAAAATAAAGTGCTTAAAAATTACTTAGCCTAATTTCCTTGTAAGTTTTCTATCTTCTTAACAAGTTTCAAGCTTATGGAGAAGCCGAGGCTTTAAATATTTTAGGGCAACAGATGTTTATAAAAAGTTTTATGGCCATGGATTGTAGATATGTAAATTTAATTTTAAACTATGTATGCAGGACAATCAAAATGGCCAGATAGGCATGAACTTCTATTCTTTCTGGGTCTACCCAACTTCAAACTCCTCTGACGATATTGAAGCTGCACAAAGGGTATTTGACTTTCAATTTGGCTGGTGAGTGTTTCAACTGATCCTCATATTCTTGTGTATGTATCATGCTTTGCTCACACAAAAAATAAAGTTAGATGAGCTGCCTTATGACTTACTTTATTAAATTGTTAACATATTATAATGTGAGAGCAGTTTGTGGTAAATGAGAAAGGTCAGAAAAAATAGAATATAAAATGATTAAAATTAGTGGAATAAAATAAGTAAATCAAGGAATAATTTTATTTGATGGACATGCAATAAGAGTGATATCTGTTAAAGATAAGATAATAAAAATATACTTAGATGGTTTGAATATATACGATGAAGGTTGAAAAATGTATCAAATTAAAAGAACAAAAGGGATAAGCCCAAGATAACTATGTATGTTGATCATGATGATTTGTGTAGTTTATGTTAACACCTGAGTCAACAGTCGACATGAATGATTGGAACATGAAGACTCATAAACCCGACACCAAATAATTGGGATAAGATTATTGATGATGACGTTGATCTTGAAGATTACTAAATTCTCATAGAAATTGAAAACATAATAATAATAATATTCAACACCTACAACATTTCCCCTCTGATATTTGATGATTAACTTAAAAAAACATTTTATGAGAAAGTTTGCCCTTTTGAAAGGATATTTTTTAATAGAAAAGTAATCTTATATAGATGTGGATGGACTCTCTGAATGGAGAAGGCTTTCATAAAGCCATCCATTTAGATGGGATATGGCTAGTGATGATGTCAATGCAGTTGTTTGGTAATTTCTATTAAATCAATGTGCATGGTAAAGTAGTAAACACTTCAACACTTGAAGAAAACGAGTCGAGCTTGAGCTCGAGCTGCTCACGAGTTTTTTAGCTCATGAGTCTTTTTTTTTGTACTTTTTTTAAACGTTCAAATAAAAAAACTCACGAGCCGGATCGCGAGCTGATAAACAACATGTGAGCTCGAGCTCGAATTCCATAGATTCGAGCTCGAGTCAAGCTTTTTTTCGAGCGGCTCAACTCAACTTGCACCTACCTACACTTTCACAATGTTACATTTCATACTTTGAAAGGAAAACAAAACTAAAACTAATTTCTTATTCAATATTTTAAGGGTATTAAATCCCGTAGTGTTTGGAGACTATCCAAAGATCATGAAGAAGATTGCCGGATCAAAACTTCCCAATTTCACCTCTTCACAGTCAAATCTGCTGAGGGGATCATATGATTTTATCGGTCTAAATCACTACAGTTCGGCATTTGTCAGTGACAATTCCGATATTCTCAAGGAGTCCCTTCGAGATTTCACCTCCGATATGGCTGCTCGTCTAGGAAGTTAAGTCTCTTCATTTCTTTTCAATAAGTAGCATGACATGGCCCAACTATAGCTTGAGCATTAATTCTGATTCTCTCCTACTACAGCATCAAGTAATTCTTCAGCATCTACCCAAGTATGTATTAGCTTCCTTTTAATTCTTACATATTGAACTTTAAATAATAAATGTTTGAAATTGTTATTCAAGTTGTCTCATTGCACCAGTTTGATCCATCCCACGTAGTTTTGGATCCCATCGGGCTTCAGAAAATGCTAGAATACCTGAAGCAGAACTATGGGGATCCTCCGCTTTACGTGGAAGAGAATGGTTCGCTATTTATTATTACATTTCTTGTTCTTCCATTTTTATACTTTGCCTAATAAATTGATAAATCTAGCTGAATTTGTAGTAGTAAGCACCACAACCACCACGCTCATTGTTGCGGTTCACTCGAGGCTCTTGTAGACCGGTCTAAATTGTACCGTCTTAGCTCGAGAACGGTCGAGCGCGCTAACAGTCAATGTAAGTTGAAACGACTGACATGACAATTTTTTAACGTGGAAAATCCCGGAGAGGGGTGAAAAATCACGTGGCCGGATTTGTGTCGACCAAACTTCCACTGGTCTTGGGTGTTTTTAGAGAGTTTTTTGAGAAATGCAAGGGCGACAGACTGCTCCTCGTTACAACTTGAAGGAGGAGAGAGAGATGCGTTTGGAGGGTGACAGGCCACCGCTCGCGTAGCTTAATGTTTGTCTTTGGTGGCAGTGGCAAACACGCGTTCTGGAGACTCGGCGGACTTCTTCTCGTGCTCAGAGGCTGGAGCAGAGGATGCTTGCAGTTATCAAACGAGTGTCAAGTGTCGGGAGTGTTGCACGTAGAAGGCTTGCTGAGGAAGCTTGAGGCAGTGGAATTCTCCGGGACGCTTTGCACGTAGGAGCACGACGGGTTTCGAAGGATCTCCAATTCGTCTTTGAAGATCTTCAAAAGAGACGACAGAGATCTCTGGAGAGCTCAGATACATGGGGGGAGAGGGCTAGGTGGAAAAAAGGTGAGAAGGAAGGTCCGGGGTCCTATTTATAGGCCCCAAGGGTGGTTACGGTGGTTACGCGGCTATCCGCAGACCGTAACTACCATATTTATTATTTACAATAAGGTTTAATATAGTTTAACACGCGTATTATTTTTATATTTATTCTACACGTAGATCGATAGTATTTCGGCTATTTGCACTCACCCATTATAAGTGGTTACTCGCACATCGGATGGTGGAGATTTCCCGAGAATGATCGGATGGCGGTGGATTGGCCGACTGTGGAGAGGGGCTGACCGGCGGCGGCGGGAGGCCTCCCGGGGAGGGGAGAGCAGCAGGACGAGGGCTGACCGCGACCCATCGCGACCGCAGTTGTATTGCCGCGAGGCGTGACGGAGGCCAACCATGAGGGCGGCCGCACCCCTGTGTGATTGCGGTCTCGCGACCGCGAGAGGCGGCGGCGGCCGGCCATGAGGCCGGTCGCAGGTATGCTGCCTCGAGGCCGGCCACGAGCACTCGCGGCCGCGAGCCGCGGTGACGGCCGACTGTAAGGCTGGCCACTGGCTCCTGCACTCTCGGTGCGCGGCCGAGAGCCTTGACGGAGGCCGGCCGCGAGCCGCGGCGGCGGCCGGTCTCGCGCAGCTGCGTGATGCGGCGGCGGCCGGCCGTGATGCCATCCATGGGCACTCGCGACCGTGCGGCCGGGAGGTGGGGCGGAGGCTGGTCGCGAGGCCGGCTGCGGGTGCACGGTCAACCGCGAGGTGGCTTGTGAGGCGGTGGCTAGCCGCGGGTGGCTTGCAATGACGTGGTTCGCGTGGCAGTTGCTGCGGCGGTTGGGAGTGGTTTTGGCGAGTGGATCACGCGGGGGGGGGGGGGGATCGCGCGTGGATCAGGCGCGCGGATCGTGCACGTGGTGGTTTCCTTGATAACCCCCACTAAGTTAGTGGGGCATAGAATTTTTGCTAGTTGCAGCCCGAAATTCCGAATAATAGAGGTGTTACATCTGCTCTTCGTAAATAATTTTGGGCAACTTCTATCCATGTTGCCTTTGTTTCATGGCCTTCTGAATTCCACAATAATAATTTAATCTATCAGTCTAATGTGTGTATTTTTATCCTTTATTTTACAAGTTTAAACTACATAAGAACTTATTTGATTGGTTGTAGATAGAGATCATGATTCGAAAAATAGTTATTTCTGTTTCTTAACTTGATTGAAATTGAAATCGTCACTTTGGAGGGAGTTTGGAGGAAATTTGTTGAGTTTCAATTAAACATTAGGATCTAGCTTCATCCAACCAAATAATAAATTTATCGAACTACACTCTGAAGAACATACTTTCATTTTGAAGAAACTGAACGATCCGTCGAGTCTATTTTCAGCTATTTTATCTTTCTCCCACTATCCCACCCATCCCTCCGATGTCATTTTCTTCCTTATGTCCTTTCTAATTTTGCCACACATTCATTCATCTTAATATTTTCGCTCTTACCAAACTAAACTTAGCTATAAATAAATTTGTAATTCTCCAACAAGCAGATCCATATAGTAGACTGAGCCTTATTGCAATTTAAAATTTACCTTTGTATCAATCTCCATGATATGTTCTCATAGTATAATCTTGGCTGTTGATGATGAGTTCACTGTCAGGTTATTGCTTTGGAGCCAACATCAGTACTGCAGTCAATGACACTGCAAGAGTTGATGCCTTGAGTGATTACATTAAGGCCACCCTTGAGGCTATCAGGTATTGATCTTGAATCTCGTATTACGACCCATTTGATTTATTGTATGGATTTGAATTTGAGTTGAAGGTAATGAACGGAAATTACAAAGAAATCAATTTTGAGATTCTTGGGGTCCGTTTGGCATGGTGGTGGCGGTTATGAATGCGGCGGTTATTGCTAGATGTAGTGTATTTACTGTATAGTAGAGTTGTTCTATGCTCACCATGGGTGTTGTGAACACCCTCCCATATACTTGTATATATATTGCCTTATCTCTTGTGAATAAATTATTGGATTCATTGTTTTCTCCTATCACGGTATCAAAGCCAGTTTAGGGTTTTTGCCGCTCTCTCCCTCCTCTCAATCCCTATCCGTGTCGTTTCTCCAGCGCTGCAGAAACCCGTGCTGTCTTCTTCGACCCGTGTCGTCTTCTTCAATATGTGTCGTCTTCTCCGATTCGTGCCGTCTTCTCCGATCCGTGTCGTCTTCGTCGCCCTCCAGAGCCTGTATTCTTCAGTGATCACGTCTTCTTTAGCGATCGCAGAAATCCTGATCCTGTCTGCTTCTGCGATCCCAATCTGCTCCGGTGATCGCAGAAATCCCGATCTGCTCCAGCGATCGCAAGGTTAGGGTTACAAAAATCCCGATCCTGTCATCTTCAGCGATCGATCCCGACCTGCTCTAGCGTCGCCGCCTGTGTCGATCTTTGCTCACAGCCCGCGTCTTGGTTCAACAAAGATATCCCTATCCCCGCGTCGTCGCCTGTGCCGACCTGCTTACTATGTGAAATCCCGATCCCGACCGCTCTTCCAGCTTTTTGGTTCTCCCTCTGATCTGCTGGTCTGCCCCGTTGGCCTCTTCCTTTCTCCAGAAGGCGGACGTCATCCTCGAAGAACAAAACTGCAAAGCCTGGTCCGCCATTGTCGGCGTGATCCTCTGTGGTCTAGATCTATAGGGCCACATTGACGGCTCTGAGCCTGCTCCGCCTCCTTCAGCAGCCCCTTCTGTGGATGATTCTTCCACTGTTAGCACTGTCGCTTCCGTCCAAGGCTCCAACATGACAAAGTGGCGCTCAGACGACTCTCGTGTGATAACCGTCATCTGTCAGTCCTACGAGATCCCCATTCGCATGACCGTCTACCAACTACCTATGGCCAAGGCGATGTGGGATCACCTGCGTCGTCTTTACCTGTCTTCTAGCCAGGCTCTGCGCTACTCTCTATTCTAGACCCTTGACATCCATCTGCCACCAACGTGATCGTTCTGTCCAGACATTCTTTGCTGAGCCCCCGGAGCTCTGGCGTTAGTGCGATGAGATGGCTCCTTTCCTATGCATTACTTGCCCTCGGTGTGTTGCTACATCTCGGGATCGCAACTTTCAGCGCATGTATGAGTTTCTCATGTGCTTACCCCCTGAGTTCGAGCCTGTTTGTGCCCAGCTTTTGCATCGGGATCCTCCACCTTCTCTCAGTGATACGCTGACTATGGTAATCGCTGAAGAGACTCGTCTCAACTCCCTGGACACTGCTGCGTTTTCTGGTGTGATGTCTCATGTTGTCCTTGCTGCTCCTGAGCTTCCACCGCAGTCCTCCCTTGTGAACACTCCTCTGCTGTCTTCGTCGGGTTATAGTGCACTGGTGCGACCTGTTCCTCGTCCTCTAGTGCCCTCTACTGCTCAGTACGGCGTTCCTCGTCGCCAGCCTATACGTTGTCACTACTGTCAGTGCATTGACCACGTCAAATCTGAGTGCCGCAAACTTCAGAGGGCTTAGCAGTCTGGTCAGCAGTGTGCTCCTGGTGCTCCTCCTGCTCATTTCTCTGCTATGGCACAATCACTCTGTTTCTGAGCTTGCCCAGTAGATTGCTCAACAACTATCTTACTGTTCTCTGCATCTCTCCTTTGCTTCCGTGCTCTCACCGGATGCTTCTGGTGCCTCTGCCTCTCAGCCGACTGCCTCCACCCCTGCAGGTATCTCCTCCGACGACTGGTTGCTTGAATTTGGAGCCTCTTTTCATTTGACCCATGATGTCACTCACCTCTTGTCCAGTCAGCCCTCAGTATTATGGTTGCAGATGACATTATTCTCCCTTGCACTAGTCATGAACTTTTTCATACCACCCATTTTCATATTTCTGATGTGGCATACATACTCAAGTTATCCATGAATCTTATATCCGTCAGTCAACTCATGTCCTACGGTTGTCTTGTTATTTTTGATGAGTTTGCTTGTCGTGTGCAGGATTGTCTGACAGAGACACTCCTCAGAGTTGGTCGTCGCCGTAATGGGGTCTACATCCTTGATCGTTTTCATCTTTTATCCATTCCATCGTCACCAACAGCCTCTTCTTTGTGTCTTTCTTCAGTGAGCTTCTCTCAGTGGCATCACCGACTTGGTCATCTCAGTGGCTTGCGTCTCTCGTCCCTCATCAGTATTGGTCTCCTTGGTCGTGTTTCTGTTGATAGGTCTCACTCTTGTACGGGTTGTAAGCTTGGAAAACAGCTACAACTCCCTTATCAGTCTAGTGAGTACAGGTCTCATCGTCCCTTTGATTTAATTCATTCAGATGTATGGGGTCCCGCACCTTTTGTATCAAAGCGCGTACATCAATACTATGTTATATTTGTTGATGATTATTCTCACTATTGTTAGATTTATTTTATGCACTCTCGTTCTGAGTTTTTTCAGATCTATGTTGCATTTTTCCACTATGGTGCACACTCAGTTCTCTGATTTCATATGTATTTTTCATTCTGACTCTGGGGGGTAGCACCTTTCTCATGCTTTTCGCGACTTGATAACTACCCGCGGTACTCTCCCTCAGCTTGCTTGTCCTGATGTCCACGCTCAGAATGATACTGCTGAAAGGAAGCATCGTCACATCATTTAGACATCCCACACTCTCCTCATCTCCTTGCACGTTCCTCCTCATTTTTGGGCTGAGGCTGTTTCCACTACGATCTATCTCATTAACCTGCAACTCTTCACTTTTCTTCAGGGCTAATGTTCTGGTGAGTGTCTGTACTCCTGACCCCCACGTTATACTCATCTGCATGTTTTTGGCTGTCGATGTTATGTTCTTCTTCCTTCATGTGAGCGTACCAAACTCTCTGCTCAATCTGTATCTTGTGTCTTTCTCGGATACAGTACTGAGCACAAATGCTATCGATGTTATGATCTTGTTGCTCGTCAACTTCGTATCTCATATGATATCACCTTTGACGAGTCTCACCCTTTCTTTGTGCCCTCCGTCTCCTCGACCTCGCACTCATCCGTGACTCCTTATGATGTGAAGTTCCTCACTCTTCCCACCCCACCGCTTCATGTCTCTTCCTCTCCATTGGTATGTCCAGCTCCTCTCTCCTTGCCACCGCCTACACCATCTCCTACCTCTCCAGTCTCATCTCCTCATATTTCCCTTCCGCCTTCCACCGCCCCTCAGACGCGCTCATCGTCCCCTTTCCATATCATTATACTTGTCCTCCTCCTGTCCCCTCGACTCTGGTGCCCCCAAACTCGGTGCTTGCCTCCTCCAGCGAGTGTCCTGTGGACGATCCTCCTGTACGTCGTAACCCACCTCATGAACGACGTCCTCCCGACCTCCTTAGCCTTGCTACACTTCCGCTGGACTTACTTGCCCTTCCTGCTACTGTTTGTAGCACTCTAGAGCCGACTACCTATCGTGAGGCTGCTTAGATACCTGAGTGGTAGATTGATATGTCTGCTGAGTTAGAGGCACTTTAGCATACTCGCACATGGGACCTTGTTCCTCTTCCACTTGGTGCTGTTCCGATCACTTGCAAGTGAGTCTTCAAGGTCAAGAATCACTCTGATGGATCTGTAGAGAGGTACTAGACTCGGCTAGTTGCTCGTTGTTTTCAGCAGAAGCAGGGGAGAGATTATGACGAGACCTTTTCTCCAGTCGCTCACATGACTATGGTTCAGACTCTTATTGCAAATGCAGCTGTTTGCCACTAATCTCTGTCTCAGCTTGACGTGAAAAATGTCTTTCTTCACGGTGATCTTCAGCAGGAGGTATACATGCTTTCTCCTTCTTGTCTATTCTCTCCTCCAGGCCTTGTCTGCCGCTTGAGGTGAGCCCTTTATGGGCTCAAGAAGGCGCCCCGCGCATGATTTGCTCGTTTCAGCTCAGTCATTACAGCCGCCGATTTCCAGTCAAGTCCACATGATTCAACTCTGTTTGTGCATTCTTCCTCTCATTGTCGGACTCTTTTGTTACTTTATGTGAATGATATGATCATTACTGGCGACGATCCTTCTCGTGTGGCCTTCGTCAAACATCATCTTCAACAGCAGTTTCAGATGACCGACCTTGGACATTTGAGCTATTTTTTGGGTCTTGAGGTCAGCTCTATAGACAGCGGTTTTCAGCTCTCTCAGCAGAGACACACATCAGATCTCCTAGCTCGGGCTGCTCTTTTTGACTCTCGCATAGTGGACACCCCTATGAAGCTTCACATTCAGCTTCGTCCGGATGATGATGTTCCACTCTTCGACCCCACTCACTACCGCCACCTCGTTGGGAGCCTTGTCTACCTCACCATTACTCGACCCGACATTGCCCATGCAGTTAATGTGTTGAGACAATTTGTTAGTGCGCTTACCTCTGTGCAATATGGTCACCTACTGCGGCTTCTGCGCTATCTCCGAGTGACGACTTCTCGTGGTATTTTCTTCTCCAGCAGTAGTTATCTGCAGCTCTGCGCTTACTCAGATGCTACTTGGACTAGTGATCTTGTTGACCGTCGCTCTGTTACTGGTTTCTGTCTGTTCCTGAGTTCTCTTATTGCATAGAAGTCCAAGAAATAGACTAGTGTTACTCGATCCAGCACTGATGCTGAGCTTCAGGCCATGGCTACCATCGCTGAGGACATTATTTGGCTTCGTTGGCTTCTTGAGGACTTTGATGTCTCTTCTCCCGATCTCACCATACTCTACTGTGATAATACTAGTGTCATTTAGATTACTTTGAATCCGGTGAAGCACTCACTCTCCAAGCATATCGGGGTTGATGCTTTCTTCGTATGTGAGCAATATGGTCGTGGTACTCTTGTTCTTTTGTTTCTTCTGATCAGCAGATTGCAGATTTGATGATTAAGCCGCAGACGAGGACCCAACATGCTCATTTTTTGTCCAAACTCTCAGTGTATGATCCCCGTGAGTTTGTGTGTGGGGGGGGGGGGGGTGTTAGATGTAGTGTATTTACTGTGTAGTAGAGTTGTTTTGTGCTCATCATGAGTGTTATGAACACTCTCCGATGTACTTGTATATATATTACCTTACCTCTTGTGAATAGATTATTGGATTCATTGTTTTCTCCTATCAGTTATGAACTGTTGTTCGTGAACGCCCCACCTCACCTGAGGAACTCCCTCCACTTTTATGTTCAAAATTAGTGTTTTTTTCTTGAAGGAGGTCATAACCGCTGTCATGTCAAACACATTTTATGACGGTGGTGTTTTTGTCCAAATTCCCCGGAGCAAAAACGCCACGCCAAACAGACAATCGACTCACAAATTGTTTTGATTTTATTTACTTCATTGCATACAAAGTTCTACAAACCAAATGAGTGAAGTGATGGATTAAGATTTTGTTTGTTTATTCGGCGGGAATGAGGGCTGTGGTGAGAAATGAAGCTCCCATGCACCTTGCAGCAGGAATGAGAGCTAAAAAAGAGTTATTGGTCAGACCCAGTACACCAGAGTTTCAAAAGGGAATTTACCAAACACATGTCTATCTCCCGTGGCATTTTTGTCCAAATTCTCCAGAGCAAAAACACTGCGCCAAACAGACACTTAATCAACTCAAAGATTGTTTTGATTTTATTTACTTCAGTGCATACAGAGTTCTACATACCAAATGGGTGAAGAGATGCACTAAGAACCTGTTTGTTTGAGCTGTGGGAATGTGAGTAGTGAGAAATGAAGCTCCCATGCACCTTGAGGCGGGAACCAGAGCTAAAAATAGAGTTTTTGGTCTTACCCATCACACCAGAGTTTCAAAATTGAGGTTTACCAAACACATGTATATCTCCGATTGTATTCTCCTCCCACCGAAATGAAAGCTAAAACGCCCAAACAAACAGAGGTCTCAAACATGTTAAAATTACCTTCAATGAAATAGAGTATTTGACATTCAAAGAATTGGTTTCAACCATGGATTGGTTTTAGATTTTTAGCATTTCACAGATATGATTTTTAATTCCCCGTGATTCTTTATTTGCATGACCAAATGAGGTTGGGTATGCCCGTTAGAAGAGAACAAGACGAGAACAAAAAATATAGAAAGTAAAGAACACAATGGATTTAGGTGGTTTTAAATTTCTTACATAAACGAGATCATTAGGGTTTCTTAATGCTTACATTTGTGATAGACTGCCACACGATATAACCTTGTATGTATATTGTTAAGAACAAAATACAGTATAGCACGAATAATCACACATAGAAACATACCAAATTTACATGGTTCTGCCAAAATCGACTTACAACCACGGGAGACAGAGAATTCGTTGTAGCCTAAAGGAGGAGAATGTAAGGTCACCGCCGCCCGCAAGGTTGTCAGGATCGCGATCCAAATCATAGGATCTTACGATTCAGATTTTGTAAATCGATCCTGATTTTGTAAAGTGATCCTCAATCCAATCCTACTATCAGATCCGATCCTATCTCAAAACGATCTCATCTAGGATCTCGATCCTGACAACCTCTCACCGGACGCTCCCCCTTAACTCTTATGGATCCACCTGGAATACGCACAAGACGTATTCAACACATATATATAGATGGAGTCTCGGGCTCCATTCCGGCGAAATAACCAAGATATTTCCCATGTGCCCCTCATCCCCTCAAACAAACCTTCTTGCCGATTTGGATCGGCGGGAGGATATGATGCACCAATCAGGCTCCACTTTTCCAACACTTCATACAAAATAGGAAACATGGTTTATGAAATTCACTAAATTTCAGCCATTTGTTTAAAAATGTAATTGTTAATCAGCATGTGTTTTATTTACACTGTCTCAAGCCCTCAGAAGTAAAAGCCCCTCACATTTAAGCATGTTGAAATTAGCTGCAACATGATACTGCATCTGAAATTTCTTCAGAATCATCATATCAGTGTTCTAAAATAAATTTCTTTCCCCAAAATGCAGGAGTGGGGTAAATGCAAAAGGCTACTTTGCTTGGTCATTCATAGATGTTTTCGAGTACTTGAACGGCTACAAATCAAGCTGCGGTCTCTACCATGTTGATTTCGCTGACGAATTACGGCCGAGGACGCCGAAACTTTCGGCCCGTTGGTACTCGAACTTCCTTAAGAGTGACAGCAAGGCTGTCGGCATCATCGAGAGGTCCGATCTTCAGCACATGTTTCGTCTATCCCAGTGAGTGCTGCATGCAAAGCTTAAGAAGGTATTGTTCCAATATTGCTCCTGTATGATCGCGTGCACCCAAACTCTTTTCTTATTCCGAGCGCACACGTGTGTAAATAAATAAAAATGATCCAAATTAAAAAAAATTATGCAATTTTTTTCAGAAACCGTTAAAAATTAAACGAAAGTTAGTCTAGACTCTAGAGATGTACAAATTTTGCTTAAAGTTGTAGGAGTGTAGGACCAATATGAACAAAATAAAATTGTAGGGACATTTCAAACTTTGGTGTATGTAAAAACATATTTCTCCTCTAGCTTTGAAGTTTGGCTTCATCATTATGATTTTTATTTTTAGTTACTCCCTTAAACTAAACTTTTGTAATCTCTCTCTCCCTCCCCCTCTCTCTCACACACACACACACACAACTCTTCTTATCTTCTCTCCTCCAACTTTCTCCTCTCCTCTCGACTCCCATTTTTTGATCCTAACATGCTACCAACCATACTTCGGGAAAACTTCATTGATTTCGGGGGATAAGGCTATTGATTGTATAGTTGAAGTAGAAGGTTGGCCCTTAGCTAAGCTTATTCGTTAGCGAAATTTTTACGCAAAAGCTAGGCTTATTCATTGCCTACTTCATCTATACCTTATTTGGCTTCTTTCAAATTTGTTTGCAACATTAGCTTTTCACCAAAATTAATGCCAATTCTTCTTTTTTTAGAAAGAATATTTATTATATATTTTGTTGTGATGCCTCTAGAAAGTCCCTTAACTTCTCTCCAAATACAAAACTCACATTGGTGCTTGGCATCTCTCATAACTGTTAAAATGTCGCGGAGCATCAATGTTGAAACCAAATCTCGGATTCAAGGAGGGTAGCTTGCACTTATTTCTCCCGAACTTGGACTCTTGACCGGTCGCTCGGAACGAGAAACTGATCCTGGGCTGCAGCGTGGAGGTTTCACCACACACCTGGAAGATCTCTAGAGCACTTCCCCTTTTAAACCAGAAGCTGAGCTGAGGACCTTGGAGGGCTCTCGCAGCCGAACCAAATAACCCAAGGAGGAAGATGCCAAAAGAGCTGGATCCCCTCCAAAGGTCCCCAAAAGATCTATTTATAGAATTCCAAGCCTGGTCTGCGAACATCGTAACTTCGTTGTTCTGAAATGCTATACGCAGCTCAAATTGGTCTGCAAACAACGTAACTCCGTTGTTCTGAATGACTAATAACATGCCAAAACATAAGTCACCCTTGGAGAGGCGAATGCTCAGGCGAGAAGAAGAGCACCCGCCTATCCCTAGCCGCGGGCGAGTGTCCGGTGAGACTGACACTCGCCCCTTCTCAAGTGTGACTCTGCGCGAGTGTTTACAGGTGATTGCACTCGCGGACTGTGCGCATACCTCAAGCCTTGGAGCGAGTGCGGGCCTAGCTGCCCCTCTCGCCCACTTCATCTTCCCTTCTCGTTGCCTCAACCCGACTCCGCGAACACCGAGTTGTATAGTCAAAAATTATATTGTAAGTAAATAATTTGTAGCGAAAATTTCTCACAGGTGACCATGTGATTTTCACTTTTTGAATTTTCCATGATATCAAAGTCTTAAACTCTAGCATATAGGCAATCATTTTAAAATAGTTGGCACTTGACTTTCTAATTACTCTTCTTACAAAGTTTGAAGGTTTTTTTGAAACCCTAAAAAACATTATCATTTTTCGACGAAAATCAAGTTGAAATCTACTCAACTCATTTGACAACAAAATCCCAATAATAGAAAACAAGAACTCGAAAACTCTTTAAGTATGTAGATTATTTGGGGGGGGGGGGGGGAATAGAAAAGAGATGGAGAGAGCGAGCTAACACGAAAACTAACTACCGCTGGAGCTTGTCGCCGAATAGCATGGGATCTTTTTCAAGTGAAATGTCGAATGGATGACCCGTAATACCTTAACCCTCTCAAATCTCAAACCGTTTGAAGCATCAATCCCCCACAGACTAAAGCGAATATGCGTGATCGATTCGATGGTTCGTCTATTTTTTATAAGAACCATCTAATTAATTTCATGAAATCATTTTATCAAAAAAATTCTCAACCACTACCATAATTATAGCCAATACTGTCTGAAAGTTCTCATGATACACACTAACCTCCCTCAGCTTTTTAAAAATATTTATGGAATATGTAAACTATAGCTGACATCAACATATATTAAATCAAAGTGTTGACACTCCATCCTCTAAGATTTCTTTCATAAACAATAAAAAAGTTGCTTGCATTTATTTCAAAAAGCATATGGGATTCTACAAGCACATGAAATTAATAAATTTAAATACTCAATAGAGAATACAAATTATAGGAGTTAGACAACATATTTAATTTAGTTTTATTTTTTTTAAACTATTTATTTGGTGATGTGGTTATAAAATCCAGCATGCTTGACACAATTGTGATGTTGGTGAATGTAGTAATTGGGAAGCTGTAATGACACAGCCCCCATAATTTCATGATTATTATTCATGTTGGTCCATCTCAACTCATACCTTGCTAAACTGTATGGTTTAATTACGAGCACTTCTCAGAAGATAACTCATCTCAGGACTATTTTCTTCAAAGCATGCTTAACTATGAAGTTTTTAATACGACTCCATTTGTTTCGAAAATGCGCGCCGCCAATATTTAGGGTTCAAGTGTGACATTCTCACACCTTCTTTCACCTAAAAATTTATCATTCGAGAAGTGTGTCAGAGTCTGCTTTGCCTGAATTTTGCTGTCCCTAAAGATAATCCCTGCCTTCATCGGACCACCTCATCAAATTCATGATGTTACAAAAGCTATGATTCAAGATGGGTGCAATTAGTATGCACGAAAGATACCGGGGTTTTTACTTAAGTTTGCTAAATTACAGGTTACATATTGTTCTGGGTCTTATTAGTGCATTACTTATTATTATTTATTTTCAAATATGCATTTCTTCTGTCTTAGAGTCACGAGTCACGTCTTTATAGGGCGTCATTATTTATGTTGTATCTTTATGTTATGTCCTATTAGTCGCATGTTCAAGTTTGTCGTTATTTTCTTTGGTATTAATGTATTATTTCCTTTTTGGTGTCGATTATAAGTTATATTTAGACGACTCGATGAGTCTTGTATTGGTAGGAATGAAGAAAGCATATTTTTTCTAACCGTAAAAGAGACCTTGGAAACTCCGTTGCTCTCTCTCGAGCACGCCCCGTTTAGGCAACCACGGTTAAGGTTCCGTAGTATCTTCGCCACCGTCATCTCCACCTCTGGCCTCTCCTCCGGCAACATTTTAAGACCCATAACAACTTTGCATCAGAGCTCTCGGTCATCTTCTACTGACGCACGTCAACACCTTCCGCAAGTCCACGCCAACATCGCCCCGACGCTATCTCCGAAACCGCCTTCCAGCTCTCGGCAAGACATCCTCCCACCCTACGATAGACCTATGTTGTTCCGCCCGACTCCAACAAGCCGCAACGTCTTCCCCTTCCGGAACAAGCCTGACACAACTTCATCCTCCCTTCCGTCCTGAACTTGCGCCCTTTCTGTTGACAGCAGAGCCGAGCACACCTCCGTCGTGTGATCCTCGCCCGACTGCTACTTCTGTTGTCCTATCAATTCGCACGCGCCGCTTACTGCTCCTCCTATGCGGGATCTTGTGCGTCTGAGCCTTTCTATGCTCCGCACGTTCCGCACAACGGAGGCCAGCCCTGCGACGCACGACTCCAGCAGACGCTGCTTCTACACGTGGCGATCTCCTTCCAACAACAGTACGCTAGCCTCGCCTCCTTCGGAGACAGCATCAACGCGAGCTGGCGGCGACGATGCCTTCCAACGTCTTCCAGTGCGGGATTCCAAGCCGAAGGGTCCTACCTTCCAGTGCATCTTCTCGCGGCCTCAGAATCGCGTCCTCGACAAAACAACCCTTGCGGCGTCTAATCCTCCTCTGCCGGCGAAAAACACATGCGTAAGAGACACATACGTGTAATCTACTTCCTTTTTTGGTCAGCGCTCACACGTGGGTGATATAGATGAATTATTTTATTCCTATGAGGCATTCATGATTTAATTTCTAATTAATTCTTAATTAAATTAATTAAGTAATCAATTAATTATGGAGCACATCAAACTTAGTGTCACAGAGATAGCGGTACTTTGTTCGATAGCGGAAATGATGGCCTCTTGGGATCCCCGCCTTTGTGACTTCGATGCACGTCGTTAGGGCGCTGACGCTCGTCGTCGGGATATGTCTGCACTCCTCCACAAGCTTGATGATTTGATTGTCTCCTTCCCACCAAAGTTTCCTCCGTCACCATCATTGCCTCTCCTCTTGCAGTAACCTTCCTCGTCAGCCGACGACGAACCACTGCTCTCCGCGATGATTGCCCCTCCGTCATCACCTCCTGTGGTGGTGCAACCCCACCTTGGGCCGCCCTCGCCGGTCACTGCGGCCGTCGTTCCACAGCTTCCTTTGCCTACCCCTGCTCCGTCGGTGCCTTCGACCACCTCACCGCTAGATCTGTTTCTTCTACCGATCGTCGCTCCTTCAGCCGTCTTACCGTTATTGCGACACACGGCTCCTACTTCCCCGCCAAAATCATTCCTTTGGCCACCCATTTTTCTGACGACGCTGTCACTACTGGAGGACATTCCTTTCACCGCCCATTGTTCTGGCGGGAGATCAAGATGCCAGAAGACTCGACCATCCGCACAAAGCTCGAGCTTGAGGACAAGCTCAATTTGAAGGCCGTGAGAGAATGCCATGGGTCTTATTACTGTATTACTTAATTTATTTTCAAATATGCATTTATTCTGTTTTATAGTCACGTCCTTATAAGACGTCATTATTTATGTCGTATCTGTATATATGTTGTCTTTTTTAATCGCATGTCCAAGTCTGTCGTTATTTTCTTTAACGTTCTTTCATTTTTGACGTCGATTGTAAGTTCTATTTAAAAGATCCAGTGAGTTTTATATTGATAGGAAAGAACAAAGTCTATTTTTCCTAACCCTAAAACAGATCTTGAAACCTCTCTCTCTCTCTCTCTCTCGCTCGAGCACGTCCCGCTTAGGTAGCCACGTTCCGCTTACGTAGTCACGGTCAAGACTCTGTAATATCTCTGTCACCGTCATCTCCAACAACATTCTAAGATCCTTAACACGTACCCCTTAGTTCACACGCGCGCACATTTTAAACAAAATAATGTTGTCCATCGACTCCGAAAAGGACAATCTAGAGCTGAGGTTGTTTGCATTTTGGTACAATGGGCACGTCAAGGGGGGTAGATGGAAGCTTGAGGCCCAAAAGAAAGAGGGTGGTTATTGACTGAAGTGGAAGCAACATGTGATTTTCTATAATATTAGTTGTATAATATGTGTTCGGTAATTTGGCTTCAATTATTTAAGCCTAACACCGGGACTAATTAATGCCCTTTGGTCAATTCAATTTAGACCACGTACAAATCAATAATTACAATCAACCCAAACCAGCTCTGTTCTTGTTTCAGTGAAAAATGGACGGCTGTTGCCGAGTTGACGTAGCTCATCTTAGGCTAAATCACGTAAATCTGTGTCTTCTGTGTTATGATTTTCTATTTAATTGTTTTTTTTACTCTCGTTTTCGTAACAATATTTTCGTCATTTTATTGTCTCATGATATGCTCATGTCGGAGTTGATAAGTTTTTTTTGAAGTGCTCGTTGCTACTAAACCTTCATCGGCGGCTACGCAAAGAATTTTAAGATTTGTTTGGATTGGACGAAGAAGATATCGATCAAATTTTCACAACGAGAGTATTCGATATCTACTCTGCCATACGACCAACTTTGATGACTTACAAACATCTATTAAGGCTCCGTTTGGCACGGTGGCGGCGGTCGTAAACGCTTGGGTTAAACCGTCATTCATTAAGGACATAAAAGTGGATGAAGTTCCTTAGGTGGACATTAACGAATGACAATTTAACCCCCATGTTCATGACCGCCACCACCATGTCAAACGGAGCCTGAGTCGGCATAAATAACCAGTCTTAGCCGCTGAGCGACAAACAAGATTTATACAAACTGCATTACTATTGGTCTCGGACGTCATTTAGACTTATTAGAAATTGCTCGAGCATTCCTCCTCATCTACACCATCCCACCTTCTACCCACTTCCGATCCGTTGGGCGCAGCAAAGACGATCGTGAACGCGATTATTGTGAACCGTCATTCACTAACGCACAAACTCACTTAAATAACTTCTGCCCCGTTTGGGAGGGCTTTTTTTCTCCTTTCTATTTTCTGAAAAACGTCATCGTTCATAATATTTTGTTTGTTTTCTCTATCAATGGAACACACAGCTCATTCAAAAAGAATTATTTTGTATTTTTAGAAAGCCACTCGTCACTAAGGCTCCGTTTAGGGTGGACTTATTTTCACCGTTCAAGCAGTTAAGGTCCGGTTCATACTGTCGTAGTTGCTTGACCAGTGAAAATAAGTTCTTCCAAACAAAATCTAAAACAAACACTATGGTGGGGTTTTCCAGAAAATGGATAGGAGGAGAAAACCCTCAGGAACAGGAGTAAAAATTAGGTCCCTTCCTCTAGGTCCCTACCAATGAGAAAGAGAAGGAGCTGGTAATTATGTGGAGTCCGTCATACACAATTAATATCTACATATTGAGCCTATAAAAATACAGAGTTTTTATTGAACAGCGGACGTTTCTGTAGGTCCTTATGACTGACTAAGAATTTATGTCAAATAAACCCAACACCAACAGATTCAATGCCACGTGGCCCGTGCTGGTTTGTTGAATAAGAAATGTACCATGCTGAAGAATATGAAAAAAAAAATGAGCTGTAGCCTGTAGCACGTTTTTGACATTTTATAAATATGGACTAAATATATGAAATAAATAAAGAAGAGATACTGTTTTCGTTGACTATTACTTCTACCTTACTATAACAAAAAGGGCTACTTAAAATATTTAATTTTAATTAAATCACATCCGGTTAATCCAACTGCCAGCGTGTCATTGCTTGACTTTTTCTCTCTTATGTCAAGCCCACCTGCCTTTTCTTATCGCCCAGGATCGGTCCCACAACACCAACTACATAGTACATACTGGAGTAACTGGACAGGCTCACCCGGGTCCCGGTCTAACAAACTTTTTATGATTATTATTATAAGCCCTACATATTATCCCAACACATTTTTATAAAATTATTATTATTATTAGACGCTGATATTTGCAGGCTTATAATTGATATTTAGAGTCATTGAATCTTTACAGCGCACAAATAGATATTTGTAGTTCTGTCGAATATTTGCTGCATTTTTTTTAAAAAAGTTAAATTTGATTTTTACAACAATAACTCGTGTGCGCTAATAAACATCCAAAAAATGTCACAATTTTTTCCGAAAGCAAAATATTTTTTTGCAATGCGCCATTATGTTAGTAAAAATAGCAATCCATTCGAAGTTAATCCTCCATACGTCGATCTTTTTCATTATTGAAGAGGAAAAAGCGACGGCGGAAAGAGAAGAGGAACAAACCGCCGGCGGCGAATAATGCTCCAGGCGGCGGCGGCAAGGAGTGTGGAGGGGCACCAGCGGTGTTTGCGATCACTCCAGACGGCGGCGGAAGTCTTCGGGCATGCACAGGCGGAAAAGGGGTTTTAGGGCTGGGGATAGGGGCTGCAATTATAATGTTATAATTAAGAAATAAATTGGAGCTACTTTTTAAAAATTAGACCTCCAATTATCAGCGCCCTTATTATTTTTCCGTTGAGAAAAAGCTTACTAAATTTATTTCCTCTAGTTTAAAAGAATAAAAATACTGATAAGCCCCATGAAGCAATCGGATAATTTTGTCAAATTAAATTTAATTAAATTAAAATATATTTTTTATTAGAATTACTATTAGCATTCATGTCATATGGCATTGAAAAAAAAGTGGTGAGAAATCAGACATTAGGGCTATTGATTGAAAAAAAGTCATAGATGATTTATTAAAAAAAAATTCAAAGAATAATTTTTTAATATAAAAAAATATTTTGTGCTGATTATTTATAAATCATAAATAAGCAAATTACAATAAATGCTTGAATAAAAGAGTATTAATTTAAAATTGAGAACAATTTTTTAAAAAAATCATGTTAGAACGGCTCCTAAAAAAGCCCTCAAAACATTTATTTCTAAAAAAACATCTTTTAAAAACTATTCATCCAATTTTTTTTAATTATGATTTAAAAAATACGGTAATATAATAAATTTATTGCTGCAGTGCAGATAATATATGTTAGATAACACCGCGCCCAGATAGTAATTATTACTTAAAAATACGGTAATATAAAAAATTCAAATTTAAATTATGATCTCAGCCGTCCGTTACCTTGTAGCCGTCGGACTTCAAATTTTACTTCTCAGGCGATTTTAAGAATCGGTCAAGTCCGAAATACCCAATTCCCAGGAAGTCCTTTTCGTCTTACCACGTACGTGTCTACGACTTCGCCCTCTCTACCCCCAAATCCATGGCAATACCAGTAATTTTATGTAAATAGTGTGGCCGTTTATAAAAGATTTCTTGGTCCTATTAAGCAGATGCAGGGGAGGGAACAGGATGTGGACACGTGTCGAACGGGTGGCGGAAGGCTTAAAGTGATCCGGCAGGGTAGCCGAACATGACTCATTCTCGATTTGACTCGACTTATTTAATGGCGGGCGTCGCAAATGGCATAGTAGTCAGACAAATTCCTTCCGAAAACGTGGCTTGTTTTTGCGGATTGCTAGCTAACGATTCTCGGGCTCATACTCGCCGCCGGCGGTGGTCGGAGTGAAGATGGGATCGGAGCTGATCTTCCGAGGGCACGAAGCTCAAACCCTAGGAGTCAGTGCATACACACCGAAGCCGATGAAGCGGTGGCCTTCACTGCCGCGGCCGTTGCGGTATCTTCTACGGGAGCAGCGGCTCTTCTTCCTGGTTGCCGGGATGGCTTTGGCCACCATTGTTTTAGCGATGACGACGCGATCGACGGTTTCTCCGGCGATGGTCGCCGGAGGAGCGCATCTGATGGTTGGGATGGCACGTCAGGCTTCTATAACAGAGAGGCGGTGGCCGGGATACGATGCGCCGGCCATGAGTTCCGTTGGTGGGAAAGTTCCGCTCGGGCTGCCGAGGAAGAGGTTGAGAGTGGTGGTCACCGGAGGAGCGGGGTTTGTCGGGAGTCATCTCGTCGATCGGCTGATGGAGCGGGGGGATAGCGTCATCGTCGTGGATAATTTCTTCACCGGGAGAAAGGAGAATGTCATGCATCATTTCGGAAACCCTAATTTCGAGCTGATTCGACATGATGTTGTGGAACCGCTGCTGCTCGAGGTCGATCAGATCTACCACCTTGCATGCCCGGCTTCCCCTGTTCATTACAAATTCAATCCTGTCAAGACGATCATATCCTTTTAATTTCACCCTTTTAAGGCGACTTCCGCAATCGATTTTTGTGCGTTTTTTTTTTCAGAGATCTGGCCTGTAGATTGAGGAAAAATTATTTTAGATTCATTCCTTAATTTCATTTCTCGTTCGTAATGCAATTTCGAATTCATTTATTCATTTCCGTGTTATGTAGTATTGCTAATCAATCCAATTCACCGTTTTCAGATTTGAATCGTTTCTTAATCACTGTTGATTTGTTGATCTTCAATTTCCTTAACTCTGTTCTGTTTTCCGTGAGAGCACAAAACAAACGTGGTGGGAACTCTGAACATGTTAGGGCTGGCCAAAAGAATCGGCGCCCGTTTCCTCCTGACCAGCACCAGCGAAGTCTACGGCGATCCCCTTCAGCATCCGCAATCCGAGACATATTGGGGCAACGTAAATCCAATCGGTACCATTCTTCCTCTCTCTCTCTCTCTCTAGACTGATTCATTTCCATGGCGTTTTCGATCGTTTCGTCTAATTTCTTGTTCTACTGCGTTGTTCATCCGCAGGGGTTCGAAGCTGCTACGACGAAGGCAAGCGAACCGCAGAAACTCTGACCATGGATTACCACCGCGGCGCACAAGTTGAAGTACGCCGGCCGTCTCTTTCCTTTGCATAATTCCGATCGCGATGATTAACAACTGCTCTGTTTTTAAAATCTGAAATTCAAATTTGGGGGGCAGGTGAGGATTGCTAGGATCTTCAACACCTACGGTCCGCGCATGTGCATCGACGACGGGCGAGTGGTCAGCAATTTCGTCGCCCAGGTTTTCAAATCGATTTTATTTCTACTGCGTTTTCGTTTTGTTGGGGAACAAGAATCTCACGTGAATGCGTAATCAACGGCGCAGGCGTTGAGGAAGGAGGCGCTCACCGTCTACGGCGACGGGAAGCAGACGCGGAGCTTCCAGTTCGTTTCGGATCTGGTGGAGGGGCTGATGAAGCTGATGGAAGGCGAGCATGTCGGGCCGTTCAACCTCGGAAATCCCGGCGAATTCACGATGCTGGAATTAGCTCAGGTTGTGCAGGAGACGATAGATCCAAACGCACGCATCGAATTTCGCCCTAACACCGAAGACGATCCCCATAAACGAAAGCCGGACATCTCCCGGGCGAAGGAGTTTCTCGGCTGGGAACCCAAGGTGCCTCTCCGCAAAGGATTGCCGCTGATGATATCCGATTTCCGCAAGCGCATCTTCGGCGACCATGCCGCCGGCGCTGACTCTGCCACCACCGCCGTCACCACCACCTCCTCTGCCGTTTGATTCTTACCGGCTTTATCTTAATTCGTCGGCGGCTCCGTCAGCCGGATCATTTTTCCTTTAATTTCCCCATCATCGATGGTGCTGCTGCGCAGGGCTTGCTCGGTCTGGCCGGTGGGGCCCTACAATTTTTATTTTCGTGTATTTTGTTTTCTTCAGGATTTACTGTAGGATTTAAAAAAACAACATAAATTCAACCCGCATGTTCAGGATTTTTAGTGCCGGTTGAAAGCAGCCATATAAATATAATCTCGATTTTTTAAATTATTTTCCGTGGTATTGTAAATGATCTCACGATTCTCAATTTCTTTCTGATCATATCATGTTGTTTCTTTGGGTTGGTTTTGTTCAGCAGCACGTAAACAAACGAGCGCCGACGGCTTTTGCTCCGTTGCGAGGACCGCACGGAGAAAAAGTCAAGAAAAAGCTCCTTCTCCAGCCCCACCTCCCCTCTCCGGTTTCAATGCCTCCCTTTCCAAACGCCGGCTGCTCCTGCCACCGCCTAAACAAAAGAAGCCAATTAGGCAGTGGCAGGATGAATTGAGGGTTTCGAACAGGAGGGACGATGCCGCCGATCGAAACTGGGCATTTGTGCTGTTTTCCAGGACGCGGCGGGAGGAAACATTGCAAACGCCACTGCCGGGCATTTGATTATTCGCCGTGCGGCGGCAAACGCTTTTGCCTCAAATGGAGCCTCCAAACGCCTCCCTACATGAAGCCTTATGTCTTCAGAATTTCCAACCCAATTTATTTAGGATATTTAGATGATATACAGCCGTATGATAGCGCGCTTAAAATTGTGTTGAAAATGAGATGTTGAAATATATGATCGGATTTGCTTGTAAAATTGTGCCGGCACGGTGATCCTCGTGCAAGTAACGCGCCTATCTTTAAATCAGGGGGATTGTTACCAATTGCAATTTTATGAGGAATTTTGATAAGCTTCAGCACTGCACACAGAAGAAGCCTGTTTTTTGTGTTTGACTGGTCTGGTAACAGCATTAGGAAACAAAGCTAGGAAATTAGTTAACTATCAAAAACACTGGCAGTGCACTTTGGTGGCGTATTTTAAATAAATGCCATCCCAGCAAAAACACTGCCAGTAAAGTGGGTGCGGGTGAAATTCAATTTGTTTATTTTTTGATTGATCGGTTGATAAAAAATAAAGGAAAAAAATAAGAAAAAAACAATGCAATGCACAGTTTACAAAGCTTCATCTCACGGCTCCTGCGCTACCCGTGCTTCTTTTTCTGGGAGCGAGTAGCGCAGAAAAAAAATATTTCCCAAACGGAGCCAAAATCAAAAGTTCCAACCAACTTTTAGGCATTGCATAACATAAAATTGTATTACCTCATTATATGTTTGTCTCGGATGTTCATTGCTACTCCGGAATTTATTTTTAGGCATTCAGCCCGGCAAATGCCAGCAAAAGACTTTCAAAATGGCAGAGCTAGATCCGTCGAAAAACACCAGGCCAATTTTCCATGGCTCCCCCATCTTCTCGACGGGTCATCTCTATTTTAGTGTCGTTCATCCAATAATGTCGCCCCTTGGGTTCTCTCAAATTGATCCTTCTTTTGAGATTTTAGTGGCGTTCACAAATCGAATTAAATAACATAGCTCTTCAATCCAATTTAAATCTATTCTGGGATGCATAGATTCGAATTTGTTCGAATAATTGAATTTTGATTCGTCCCAAAATTATGGATTCAAACTCAAATTCGCTTCAAATGATGCTGGATCATCTTTATATATAATATATATTGCTATTATTCATTAACTATTCACGAATCTTATTATTGTTATGATATTATTCGGATTTGAATAATACTTGAATTTGAATTCGGTCCGCATTCGAATTCGATTTAATGAGGGGAAAGCCAAACATGGCGTGTTGCATTTAATATTTGGAGCTCATAGTCAGGCAATCTAAACCTCCATTTGGTAACTCCATTGCCGTGGAGAAAGCCAAAATTCTATTTCTAGCTTTTATTCTTTTTCACACAATGAAGATTTCATTTCTAAGTGGAGCTTTCATTCTTACAGCTCAAACTAACAAACACGGCCTAAGGCTCCCTTCCTTTGACGCGTTGGTGACAGTCACAAACACGAGGGTTATATTGTCATTGGTTAACGCCCACCGAAAGAACTTCATCCACTTTTATGTTCAAACGGATGAAGTTTCTTGGGCGGGCGTTAACAAATGACCGTTTAACCACCATGTTCACGACCGTCGCCACCATGCCAAACGGAGCCTAAATCTTAAAAATAAACTTTCAGCTGTAATGCCAAATATTGACGCCATAATAAATGATGGGAAGTAATCATTATTGGAATATTTGAAATTTAGGTTTCAATATTCATTAATAGGGAGATGGAGATGGCCGGCCAGACTGCGAGTCAATAGCTAGAAAGGAAGACGAGCGGCGGGGAGGAATTATACATATTGTGTAATATATATATATATATATATATACATATTGTGTTTTATATATATATATATATATATATATATATATATATATATATATATATATATATATATATATATATATATATATATATATATATATATATAGATATAGATATATAGATACATACATACATACATACAAGCAGACGTGCACGGGGATCCCGTGCGGGCAACATTCGTCGTGGGTACGACATTTGTCGAGGGTGAGACATTTGTCGAGGGTGAGACATTTGTCGAGGGGGCAAAATTTGGCTGAGGCAGCAACATTGGTCGTGGGTGCGACATCTGTCAAGGAGGCGACATTTGTCGTGGGGGCGACATTTGTCATGGAGGCGACATTTGTCGTGGGGGTGTCATTAGTCATGGTGGTGACATTCGTTCTCAAAATCTACCGGTTGCCAAACAGGATGGCGAAATCAGACTGAATCATTTTTTCCGTCTGCGAGTTCGGTGGTCTTCGTCCGCATCTATAAGAAGAGCTCTTAAAATATAAGAAGAAATGACTAAAAAGACCACCCAAGATCCGACCCAAACAAATGAAAAGGAGGGGAGAGCTCTTGGGTGGTCTTTGGCCGCATCTAGGCGGGCTTCGTCCGCCTCCGCACGGGCTTAGCTCGTGCTCGATGCGTCGCTGCGGTCTGCGCCCGCAACATATACATATGAGTACTCAAAATGACCGTAAAAAAAATCTAAATCACGATAACAATTTTTATTTTGTAAAAAACATACGTTTTGACATACAAAACTTAATTTCTCTCCCACCTCTCTAAATATAAGAAAAAATGACTAAAAAGATGCAAATTTAATATGAGGGGTAGTATAGTATTAAAATGTTACACCAAACTCTTTTATGGGTTTTCTTATATAATAAAGATGGTGCATGGATGCCGGTCTTTTATAAATGTGCAAGCACCATTACATGAAAAATATTAAGTATCTACAACTACAAAAATCATTATATTCAAATAATAAATGAACCATTACATGAAAATTAGACGATAGATTCAGCGCGTAGATCGTCGGCGCTGTGATCCTGAGCATCAAAAACTCCTAATTTATCTATTCTAGTGGCATACCCTCATTCCTTGCCTCCCCCTACATTATTTTCCGCGAATGACGCGCCCGCCCCCGCTCTCATCGGACCGTTCTCATCAAATTCGGGATGTTATCGAGTCAAACCTCATGCAATATGATGCATGATTTAGGGACGAATCAGTCAGAATTTGGTGGGCCTAAAACATAGCTAATCTGATGAGGATGATTCTATGAGGGTGAGAAGTGTCTTAGTTAGGGGCAGTGAAGGTTGAAGAAATGTTGTTCATTACAAGCTGCTAGGTGAAAGGAAATGCATGATGAACTGAATCTCATATAAAAACAATTGAAAAATTATCAACAATTAAGTAATTATTTAAACCCTTAAAATATTAAATATGTTTTTCAAAGCAAGCCGTAAAGACGCAAAGTTGATTTAGAAACTCCACAGTTAAGTGTATTCTGATAGAAATAATTCTAAGATGAGTTTGTCTACCATCATAAATATAAACAAAACTAGTTTTGACCACAAAAGTGGATGAAGATCCTTTAAGTGAGGTTGAGCATTCACGAATGACGACTCATAACCACCACATGAATTCGCCGCGTCATGCCAAACGGAGCCTAATTTTTTGATTTGAAAAATAGTTAAAATTTTATTTAAAAAAGTGGCTTCATCAAATAAAATTTTTATTGTTAGCATAATTAAGTCTAATATATACTTCTTTTTATTACCCAAACCTCCCCCATGAGTTAGCATAATTACAAGTTGCACCCATTCGTAAATTTACATTCCATAACATACATGAACAACCCCTAGGTATTTTTGTGCACACATCTTATAAATGTAAACTTGCATGAGAGATTTTTGTAAATACAACAACGCTCAAGCCATCACAGTGGGGTCGGCTATAATGGATCCTTTGTCAACATTGCGCCCTATCTTTAATCACAGTCTCACTAATACCAAAGTACATCATTTCTTCACTTACAGTGTCATTCCAAGTTTATTTTGGTGCACCCCTACTCCGTTTAAAATGCCTAGAGGCTAAACTCTCACAATGCCTAACAGACGTCTCTAATGGTCTCCTTTGTACGTGCCCGAACCATCTTAATCAAGCTTCTCACATCTTCTCTACAATTGGTGTCACTCCCGTCTTATCTCTGGTACATTCATTCCTAATATCATTCAATCTCGTGTGCCCACGCATGCACCTAAACCTTCTCATCTCCGCAACTCCCATTTTTTTGATGATGTACACAATTCACAGATCAACACTAAGAACCATAGAGCATTGATGGTCTAATTGCAGTACGGTAAAACTTGCCTTAGTTTAAAAAAAACTAACAAATTCCCAGAAATGATAGCATAAAATATAATGGAAAATATTATCAAGAATCAAGGGGAAAATTTTTTGATCAGTTTCTTTATGTGTAAAACAGAGGAATCTTACTGGTCTACATCTCCCATTTCATGCTTCAAACACAAAAAGAGGGTCAGGAAAGGGCAGGAGCAGTACATGCTGTAACTGGTTCTACACCCACCTTCCTCTTAGTGCTGTATTTCTTTGTGATGAACCTGAAAGAAAGACAAATATATTAGCCTCAGTGTGGTTATTTGGAATTCATAAGTTAAAGTTCATTTATTGATCTGATGGTTTTGACCACTTTTATTATTAATCATACATTATCCCTTAATTATGTGGTTGTTGCAAGTACGAGAGAGATCGCTGGAAGGCAGACATTATTTTCTCGTGCGTTTTGAAAATACCCAGCGTGAGAACGGATGATGGAAAACGAAGTTTAAATGCAGAGATAGCTGCATCAAACTCAACCTTTTATCCATTGTTTCTTTTCCAATGCTGGTGGTGAGAGTTGCAGCGGTGGAAATGGAGGGGATTGCTGCGGTCGTCTCAAAGAAGGTCAAAATGGAGTTTTGGAGCGGCAGCGATGACAATTGGAGGGTTACCAAACTGTTTTTTTCCTTGCGCTGGTATTTTCTCCCCAATGGAGATGGAACAAAAAACGGACAAACAAACAAAGCATGAGTTATCTTCCTCATTTAAGTGAAGTATTTTCTTGCACATTTGGGGAAATTCTAGCATAAGAAGCGATAATAGAAATTCAAGTTTGTCCAAAGATGGTTGCATCAAACTTGTCTAATGTTGAATGATAGGCAGTTATTTATAAATACTTGGACTCAGTCAGTCGGACAGGGTCCCATGTGACTTGTCAGGAGCTCGCCTAAGATTCTCTAAGCAACCCATTGCAACCTCATAGCACTTTGCCCGCTGACGAGATCAACTCGCCATAGTTCGCCGACAACCCTTTTATGCTTGCATGGAGTTAGGGTCCACCCAATGACACCTGGGCACCCCCTACTGAACCCCCATTACCTACAAATACATCCATGTGTCGAATGAGAAGGGACCGTTGATGAGCCTATAGAAGACCTCGCCTAAAATTCACGAGCTCTCCATAGTACGCTCGGAGCCTAGCACAATCATTAGATTGGGAGGGGAAGTTCTTATATATTCTAGGTTGTGCAGTGAAACCTCCTAAAAGCGCCTAGTCGATATTGCGAGTCGTTTGATCGACCAGACCCTGTCCTTCCCGTTTTCACCGTTGGACTTGTCGGCTTTACTTTGGTGGGCATTCTAGCATAAAAATCCAAATCTTTACTGAGAGACGGCTGGATAGAGCTCATATTCCCTTGTTTCTTCTTCAATGGTGAACAGTAAATATTTTGTTTATGTTTACAAGATGTAATTTTTGGATTCATCTAAAGTCTTGTTTTAGCCAAGTATGTTTAGTTCTATTTTACAGTTGGCATCAAAATTGTGTTTAGATGATTTCTGGAATCAGTGTAAAAAATTTCATCTCATTAAAGGGAGTTTTATTTTTTGTTTTGGCGAGGAATTAACAGCACATCTCAATTTTTGACATTTTATTTATTTTCTGTTATTTTCTGTTATTTTTGTCAGTTTGGGAAGCCTGCAAATGTAGCCATGGAAAGAGAAATATAAAGAATACGCTACTTTTAATTAATATCATACAAAAATTATATTTTCTTCGTATGAAGCGAAAATCCAATATCCAAACATTGATACAGTTTGGTGGTGGTTTATGTATACTTCTTCTCTTCATTTTCTTCTTCAATGCTCAACCATTGTCATCATTCCGGTATCATATACATATCTAAATCAGCTTCACAGCAAAGGAGTTGGAAAAGAGGATGTTATGGGATTTGTGCCCAATTATGTTGTTGCGTCCTTATTATGTGGTATTTAAGTATTTTTATGTTGAGTCAATATCGCGCCATTATTTATGTTGTGTCATTGTATTTGTATCTGTCGTTGGAGGACTTAATTATGTTTATGCCCATTGTATTTCTTATTTAAAGGTCCTTTTTGGCTAGTGGAAATATATGCGAAGAATCAATTCTATTTCCTTGTCCCTTTTATGAGATTGTGGTAGCTCTCTCTTCGATCACACCACGGCTAGGCAGCCACGGTTTTGACTCTATTGTATCCCTCATTGTTGTCATCCCTGCATCCGTTCACTCTTCAGAGACTACCAATGTTCTACGGTGAGCCTGTAACAGAGCACCAAGACTAAAGAAGGCATATCACAGAAGGATAGCTTCCTATCGCAAAGGAAGAGAAGAAAGAATGGGAAGAAGGCACAAAATAGATAAAATAAAAATCTACAGAACAAAAATAAGGAGAACATGCAATGTGAAGTATTTCTTCAGCTAAAAGACAATGCATACCCTCAAAAATTGCATGAAACTAATAACTTGGTTTCAAAAGAAAGATAATGATACTATCTAGTATGTTTTCAAACCAATCTAATTGATGTCTAATATAATTCTTCTTGAATTGATTATGGTGTAGTTGATCACATTTCTTCGTCATCTGTTCATCATCTGATGGAGATCGACGACTTTTGAATCATCGGAGGCCGACATCGCGTTCGTCGCGATTTTTCACATTTTTATGTATTTTATTTTATTTGGACTTATATTTTGGGAGTTATGTTAAAATATTCATCGGATGATCGTGGCTGTTGGATATTCTTAACCTAACTCCCCCCCCCCCCCAATATTCTTCAGTGGACGCATGAAGGGATTATCAAAGATTTACGAGAAGAAGAGATCGCTTGATCGTGGGCTTAAATACGACGCCAAGCCTCTCGTGCGGTGCGAAGCTGCCGGATCCCACATCCGGGGGTGCCAACTCCCCCATCCTCTGCCTTTCCTAACTCCAACACCCAGATTCGAGCCATCCACCTCCTCCCGCCATTTCTCTTGCCGCTGACGACTCCTCCCGGCCCTAGTACAACCCACGTCCAGTCCTATTCCGACCTCCACCTTCCCATTCCCGACCTACATGTTGTCGTCGCCCCCTTTTCCTTGAATTCTAGCCGCCGCCGCCGCCCCCTTTTCCCTGTAGTCCAGCCGCTGTCGTTGCCGCCTCTTCCCAGCACAGCCACCGGTCTCCCCCTCCCTTCTCAAGCATGCAGCCGCCTCCCCAAGCCCCAGCAGAATGTCAACCCCTTTTTATCCCCTCCTACAACTCCCATTTTCCCTCCAACGGCAGCAGTCGTAAAGCTTTATCCACCCCATTACCGAGCACTATTCCTTTCCCCAAAATCCCACTGTCTACCACTCCTACCAACAACCCCCTCAACACCCATCAAAAGCCCCATAACTGAACCCACGCCCCCTCCATTTACATCCTCTAAAACAGCCCACCAAACAACCATCATGCCTCTCCAAAACACCCCACACAGTAGTATCATCATTCCCGGACAGTCACCGACACCATTGGAGCTTCCCAACACCACCGACATCGATTACTTGGTGAACTTTTACTGCTAGTACTCATTTATTCACATTGTTCGGACATCTCGTATTGTTGGTAATACTTTACGTAGATTAATTTGAATGTTGCAAATCTGTATTGGCGTGCAAAAGATTTAGTCACTTCGCATTTTAATTCATGTGCACTCTCAATTAACTTGTAATTATTGTCTGCTTATTTTCATTGCAATATTTGTAATCAATTGTGACGCTTGCACGAGATTTTAAAATTAATTTGTTTAATTAATTGTGCGTCAGGAAATACTTGCATGATTGAATCATTGCATGTGCATCGCATTAGGGTTATTCTTCGTTAATTCATTGGATTGTGTGCTTGTATTCATTTGCAACTTCATTTTAGGACTTGTCGTCGATCAATTACATTTATCGCATGCCCTTGTGTGCTGCATTTAGGGTTAGTTCATCGTAAGTTCACATCCTATAGATTCGTTCTGTGACATCATATACAACCAAAATCAGAATGAGTTTGATGCAATCAATACTTGCAAACTCAATACGGATACTAGGTCATGTCTAGACCAAAACAACACCTTATTTGTCCCCTATATTCCCAAAACTCGTGTCAAGATTCTAAACTTTATAACGAGGGTTTAAGTTCTGTTTGGAAATAATATTTTGAAAGTTTATGGAAGACACTTATGAAGGGGAGTCTTGGCGCACCAGTTGAGGTGTTGTCGCATGACTTTGAGGTCACGGGTTCGAGTCCTGGAAGGTTTGCCTACATTTCATCTTTGTGGTGGGACCCTTCCCCGGACCCTCGCTGTGTGGGGATGCTTTGTGCACCGGGCTACTCCCTTTTTTTATATGATGTTCATTATAGATTTAATTTCGACTGGAGCTTAGAGAAATTTCTGCTTAACTTGCATGTGAGTGTTGGATCAAAATAAAGAATAGACACTTATGACTCTTTTATTATATAGCATAGGTGCTTTGGTCATATTTTGACGGCCTGGAATGAAAAAGCTTTTGAAGGAGTATTCAGAACCTAGATTTCAATGCTTTAAGGATAAAAGTACATGTCGCAAGTCGTGTTTTTTAGAATTTTCATAGTGACATTTCTGGACAATTTAACTGTTATATAACTGGTAAAATGTATTTCATAACCTTCATTGACAATTACTCTTGGAATTGCTATATCTAAACTGAAATACATTTGAAGCTACGGATGTATTTTCGACATTGTGCTAAAAGCAAGAAGAAATTAGACAAAGACAGATTGTGAGATCTGATAAATGATATTATAATAAATATACGTATTCAGAGTGAGTGAGGGTACATTTGCTCAATACTTGAAGTAGAAGGGTATTACTCATCAATATACAGTCATTAGCACACCCATGAAAATTGTGTGCAGCATGAGCAACTAGATATGAATATAGTGTTGAAATTTGGAAGTGAAATTATATATATAAATATATATAAGTTGCACTGAATAGAAATCAAAGCATACTCTGAATAGAAATCAAAGCATGCTTTGATACGGTGTGTGGAGAAATCAATGCAAATTTTGATATGAGGCCTTTTTAAAATCAACGTTGCTCTGATATGGAGTTGGAGAATTCAAAGCATGTTTTGACAAGAATTCAGAACATATTCTGATATAGTTATGAAGAATATAGACACATGCTTTGAATGGATGGTGAAGTCGACGCTCCGCCACTTTTGTCAATGCTCCGTCACTTCAGTCGACGCCTCTTATCCTCATCTCGACGCCACGTCGACTGCAGTCATTTATATATATGTTATTATTACATAACCCTAATCATCTTGTAACTCTAATTTTCCCTCCCGTGAAGGACCGCCATCATTGTTGATGTGAAGATTTTCTAGTGAGAGAAACTTCTCTCTTCATTTCACCATCATACGACTGTCGTTTCCAGAGATGGTTAGTTCCTCGACAAAGCTCTCATCAAGGAGATCACGGTGGTGTGTTTCTCGAAGTGGCGTTTTGCTCCCACGTCACCGCAGAAGGATTTGAAGATTCGCGGTGGTTTATCTGTTTTCATATTTTCAGATTCTCTGTTCTTATTTCTTATGGATTCTAATTGGAATCATACAACTGTATATGTCTCGGTGTATGTCCGGATATTTGTCGTGTAGCTGTGGCGAACTTATTTCTTGATTTCGAGCATTTCCTGCAATATTTTCTGGTGATTTTTCTTCTGGTGGTTTGTGTTATCATGGGCATTGAGATTTTTCACATGATATCAGAGCCACGTCGGTTTTAGCGGTGATTGCTAAGTTACTTCGGTGAAGAAGATCGATATACCAGAATGGACGGTGCAGGAGGATATGCGAGAGGTCTTGGTATTGAGTTGTTGACACACACAAATTACAAGAAATGGAAATCGTGTATGGAGAGTTATCTGTTGGGAGAATATTTGTGGGAGGTTGTTGACGGTGATGAACATGAGGAAGTTCTTCCGGCCGGGGACAACGGTCAGGAGGTGAGAGCATGGAAGAAGACGAATGTGAAGACCGAGTTCACGCTCAAATGGGCAATATCTCCGGACTTGTTTGATCACATCATCGGATGCAGATTGGCTTCGACGATTTGGACGTCGTTAGATGGATTGTTCAACAAGAAGAATGTGGCAAAGTTACAATTCTTGGAGAATGAATTGACGAAGGCAAATTAAGGGGATATGTCAATTTTAGCCTTCTTCTTGAAAATGAAGAACCTGTGCGCGGAGATATCAGCATTGGATCCGGATGAGCCGATCTCGGAGGCCAGAATGAAGTGGCATATTATTCGCGGCTTGCGAAAGGAATATGTGTCGTTGATTACATCAGTGCAAGGGTGAGCTATTCGGCCATCCTTATTGGAGTTGGAAAATCTATTGGCTTCGCAAGAAAATTTGGCAAGACAAATATCACGTTGCTCTATCTCGGGTGGAGAAAGTGAGGTATTATTCTCAGGAAAGAAGAACTGGTATAGGAGGAAGAAGAAGAACATGGGGGAGGGCCCCTCTACCTCATCACATGGAGATGGAGGAAAGGTTCCTCCAAAGTTTGATGGAAGGCAAAGGGGTCTCAAATGCTTTAGGTGAACAAATCGGGTCACTTCAGGAGAGATTGCAAGACGAATCTTAAGCCGGGGCATGTAGCGGAGAAAGGAGAGGGATCCAAGGATGAAGATGAATGGGGGAATTGTTTCTTGACAGAGATGACGGCGACGTTCGTGGAAGCCTTGGCCTCCATAAATTTTCAGGATGATTGGATTGTTGATTCTAGGTGCGGTCATCACCTCACCGGCGATGAATGAAAGTTCTTCTCCCTTCAGGTTTACGAGGGGAATGGTGTTATTATTATGACTGCGGATGATTCAGTGCATGTGGTGGAAAAGGAGGGGGCAGTTACCTTGGGCAGTAATGGAAGTGCACTCAAGTTGAAGAGTGTTTATCATGTACCGGGGATGAAGAAGAACCACTTTTCGGTGACTAATTCGGTGGATGCAGGTTATCATGTTCTCTTTGGTCCTAAGGTAGTAAAGTTCTTGCGGAACTTCTCTTCCATGAAGGCGAACGTTACTCACACCGGGCGGCGTGTGAAGGATTTGTATGTGCTATCTACAAACTCTTATGTGAATAAGATGAAGACCAATGACAGTGCAGTGATTTGACATGAAATGTTGGGTCATGTGGGCATGGACAAGTTGAAAGCTATGGTGGCAAGAGGCCTTGCGAAAGACTTACTGTTGGGTCCGGCGTTCCTTCACTTGACCCGTGACGCTCTGCTACTTATTTAAGAAATTAAGTAGCGTCTTTTCCAACAGTCCGGGCTTTTGGAACAGTTGGGTATGCGCTTGATCATACAATTGGTATCAGAGGGGATCACAGGTTCAAGACCGGGGGGCGCTATTAAATCCCGATTTTTCCCCTCTACTTGTGTGGGTCCGGCGGGTCAGGCAACCGTGGACATGTGGTAACCCCACCTCTGAGCCATGTGGGCCATGTGGTAACCCACCTCTGAGCCGACGGGTTGTGCTGGACGCCGGGGGGGGGGGGGGGATTGTTGGGTCCGACGTTCCTTCACTTGACCCGTGGAGCTCTGCTACTTATTTAAGAAATTAAGTAGCGCCCTTTCCAACAGTCCGGGCTTTTGGAACAGTTTGGTATGCGCTCAATCCTACACTTACCTAGCTTATATTCATTTGATGATGGTCATGTTTGTGAAGAGTGTCAATTTGGAAAAGCACATCGCCTCCCATTTGACATGTCTCTTTTCAGGAGCAAGGCACCGTTGGAGTGTATTCATGGTGACTTGATGAGACCGTGCCTCACACCCACATATTCAGGAAACCTGTACAAGCTTGTGCTCGTGGATGACTTTTCTTAATACACGTGGGTGTATTTTGTGAAGGAGAAGTCGGAGATCTTCGGGAAGTTCGTGGAATTCAAGAAGAAAATAGAAGGCGTGCTGAATTTGCGGATGAAAAAGCTGAGAACAGACAACGGAAGGGGGTTTACTTCTAACGAGCTCTCTACTTTTTGCAGGAAGCATGGTATTAGACGGGAGCTATCTTGTGCTCACACTCCACAGCAAAATGGAGTGACAGAAAGAAAGATTCAGCACTTGACAAAAAAGTGCAAGTTTTGGTTGCATGTAAATGGCCTACCCAAAGCCTTATGGGCGGAGGGAATGTCTTGCGGGACGTACGTATCAACAGGCTGCCGCAAAATCTTAATGAGCTGAAGTCTCCACACGAGATAGAGCTCACCGCACTTGCGGGTGTTTGGAGCTACTTGCTTGTGCACATTCCGGATACTCTCAGAACCAAATTGGATGCGAAGGCACGCAAGTGCATATTCATTGGCTATGACGAGCGGAAGAAGGGGTGGAAGTGCATGGATCCGCAGACACACCAGTTCATTGTGTCTCGTGACGTGGTGTTTGATGAGTTGATTTCTTATCAAGGAGTTCCACTGTTGCTTTGGAGGAGTGTACAAGAGGAAGAAGAGAAGGAAGGAGTGATGGGAGAGTGGCTGAAGACTCTTTGGTGGAGTTGCCCTTGTCTCTAGGTACTCCTATTTCATCAGGCTCTAGTTCAGAAGCTTCAAGTTCTGGAAGCAGGGGGAGCAATGCTCCAAGTTATTCTGGAGGGGAGCTAATAGTGATGATGTTGTTGGAGCTGTAGAGAGTGGTTCTACTTTGCGGAGGTCGAACATGACCATTGTCCCACCGGCTCGCTACATGGAAAGTAATCTTGTTAGCATGTGTTCGTGCTTCTTTGCAGGTCCTCTTGACGAGCGGGAGCCGTCATGTTTTGAGGAGGCCACTGGAGTGAAGGAGTGGGAGAAAGCCATGGATGAGGACATGAACGCTCTCAGGAAAAATGAAACTTGGGACCTTATGCCCAAAGTTGATGACGTTGCTCCGGTCACTTGCAAGTGGGTGTACAAGGTCAAAAAGAAGGTGGATGGCAGCATAAAGTGTTACAAGGCTCGTCTTGTTGCTCAGGGATTTTCACAGAAGTATGGAGAGGATTATGAGGAATTATTCAACCCGGTGGTGAAGATGACTTCAGTGCGAGTGGTGATTGCATTGGCGGCGAGCCAAGGATGGAAGCTATGACAACTCGACGTGAAGAATGTTTTTCTTTACGGCGAGATTGACAAAGACATTTTTATGGAGCAATCACCCGGGTACGTGTCCAAGTCACATCCGGAGCATGTTTGTAAGTTGAAGAAAGCCCTCTATGGTTTGAAGCAGGCGTCTCGAGCATGGTTTGGAAAGATTGCGGAGTATTTGTTATTTTGCGGGTACTATGCATCGAACTTCGAATCGAGTTTGTTTGTGAAGAAGGGTGGACTTCATGTACTCGTACTGTTGTATGTAGACGACATGATCATTACAGGAAATGACGACGGAGAGGTGGCAATGCTTAGGGCGGGGCTATCAATCCGGTTCGAGATGAAGGATTTAGGGGAGCTACACCATTTCCTTGACATTGAAGTGGAGAGAAAGAAGAGTGGGGCACTGATTTCTCAGAAGGCCTATGCAGAGTGAATCGTGGAGAGATTTGGCATGGCTGATGGGAAGCGCTGCTCTACTCCACTTGAAGTTGGAGTGAAACTTCGTCGGGATGAAGGAAGGATCTTGGCAGATCCTAAGACATTCTGGGCTCTGATGGGAAGTCTTATCTATTTGACAATTATGCGACCGGATATCTCATTTGCGGTTGGCCGAGTGAGCCGTTACATGCAAGAGTCTAGGAAGCTTCATCTGGAGGCGGCGAAGGGGATTTTGAAATATGTCAAGTCAACCTCGGACATGAGGTTGTTGTTTGGTAGAGACACCAGCTTTAATTTACATGGATTCACGGATGCCGACTATGGCGGAGATGCTGACGATCGGAAGTCGACGTAAGGGTACGTCTTTATGTGCGGTTCAGCAGCGATCTCGTGGTGTAGTAAGAAGCAAGACTCGGTGTCCATCTCCACCACTGAAGCGGAGTACAAGGTGTCATCCTTGGCGGCTCAGGAATGCATTTGGTTGCGAAGGATGGTGGAGGATATTTATGAAGAAGTTCGTAGTCCTACTTTGCTCTGCGGTGATAATAAAAGTGCGTCGAAGCTTGTTACAAATCCGGTTCGTCACGCGCGGACAAAGCACATTGAGATCGAGCACCACTTTATTCGGGAGAAAGTACTTGGTGGATCTCTTGCCGCGGAGTATGTTCGGAGTCAAGACAACATCACTGACATCATCACTGACATCTTCACGAAGCCTCAGTCTAAGGGGCCGTTTGAGCGCCTTTGCGGGCTGCTCGGACCGGTATCTCGATTTCACTTTCAGGTGGAGTGTTGAAATTTGGAAGTGAAATCATTATATATATATAAGTTGCTTTGAATAGAAATCAAAACATACTCTGACTAGAAATCAAAGCATGCTTTGATATGGTGTGCAGAGAAATCAACACAAGTTTTGATATAAGGCCTTTTTCAAATCAACGTTGCTCTGATATGGAGCTGGATAATTCAAAGCATGTTTTGACAAGAATTCAGAGCATATTCTGATATAGTTACGAAGGGATATAGACGCATGCTTTGAATGGATAGTGAAGTCAACGCTCCGCCACTTTTGTCAATGCTCTGCCGCTTCAGTCGACGCCTCTTATGCTCATCTCGACGCCACGTCGACTGCAGCCATTTATATATATATATGCTATTATTACATAACCCTAATCATCTTGTAGCTCTAATTTTCCCTCCCGTGAAGAAGGACCGCCATCATTGTTGCTGTGAAGATTTTCTAGTGAGAGAAACTTCTCTCTTCATTTCGCCACCACACGACTGCCGTTTCCAGAGATTGTTAGTTCCTCGACATAGCTCTCATCAAGGAGATCACGGTGGTGTGTTCCTTGAAGTGGCGTTTTGCTCCCACGTCGCCGCAGAAGGATTCAAAGATTCGAAGAGATTTAACTGTTTTCGTATTTTCAGATGCTCTGTTCTTATTTCTTGTGAACTCTAATTGGAATCATACAACCGTATATGTCTCGGTATATGTCCGGATATTTGTTGTGTGCCTGTAGCGAACTTATTTCTTGATTTCGAGCATTTCCTGCATTATTTTCTAGTGATTTTTCTTCTGGTGGTTTGTGTTATCCTGGGCATTGTGATTTTTCACATATAGTACTTCTTCAGTTATTTAGATGTATGGGATATTGTTATGTTCCCTAGATCGGGAGCACGTGCACGGCGGAAGAGGAGAGTCCGCAAGGGAGGAGGAAGAGGGTGAGCTATGGCGGTGGCTGCGCATCGTGGCTTGCGAACGGGGCGACGGGAGGTGCGGGATCGCGGAACGGGGCTTGCGGATTAGGGTATCGGGCTTGCGTATTCCGTGAGATAGGAAAGAGTTTAGAGAGATAGAGAGAGGAAAATAAGAAAGAGAGAGAGAGAGAGAAATCAAACAAAACACTTCCTTCTTAGTTTCTAAGGCTCCCAAACCAGGATTAATAGGAGTCACAACCAGATTCCATAAATGCCCCCTCTTTGGGCTTAAACACGGAGGATCAAACATGCGCATAATGAAATATAAAAAAAGAACTAGATACGGGTTCACGAACTACGCGACCAAGGCGGGACCGGAGCGGGACTGTAACAACCCCACCCTGCTCGACGACAAGCTTGCCCTCAAGCTTGGTCTGTGGTGACGGTCGGCGTCGGATCCCCCGTGTTAGTGTCAGCATCCCGTGCAGCAGCTGGGTCGTCTACCTCCAACCAGAAGAGGTGCTTGAAACGATGTCCAAGGAAGAATGGCTCACCGCAATTGTAACAGAGGCCCTTGGCACGACGGTCACTCATCTCCTGTGGCGACAGTCGGCGAATGGCAGCAGGGCGGTCGACGTCGCGGTCTGGGGCGAGGAGGCTGTCTTTGGTCGATGGCAGAGTGCGCGGAGTACGACTGGATCCCTCGGTGTCCTAGTGATGTAGATAAGGGTGATCCAAAAGCAGACGCTTCTCGCAGATGCGAGCCAAGCTCATTGCAGTGGTTAGATCTGCGGGTGCTTGAAATTCCACATCCATGCGGAGGTGCTCATGGAGTCTGGCCGTGAAGATGGACATCTGCTGAGTTGGAAGAACGCAGGTCGTGCGGACCAGGTGGTCTTGAAACAGCTCGAGGTACTCGTCGATCGGACCGGTCTTCCGGAGAGAAGTGAGATCCCCCAAGGGATTGTTGTGGAGCGGTAGGCCGAAGCGGAGGGTGTAGTTGATCTAGAATTCTTCCCAAGAGAGGAGTGGTTTCTCCCATTACAGCTGGGAAAATCAAAGTTGTGTGGGGCCCATCATGTGGAAGACAACAATATTGAGCAACTCTTCCCAAGGCGTGTGCTGGTGGCCGAAGAACTGTTCGCAACGAGAGAGCCAGACTAAGGGGTCTTCGTGGCTGTAGAATATTGGAAAGTCTAGCCGTAAGTATCGTGGCACCCCGTTGCCCTCGTGTCGCGGGGGATAAAATTCCGGTAGGGTCGGCGGAATCGACGCCTTACTGGAGGAACCCGTTGCAACCTGGGCCGGTCGTTTAGCCGCTAGTTGGGTGGTGACGGCGGCAATGAGGGCGTTGTTGTTATCTGTGAGGAGCTTGGCGAGAGACTCGAAAATTTGCGAGCGAGAGGGCTGGGGGGCCATCGCGTGGGACGAAATTTGTGGGTTGTCGGCGCCGGAGGGAATGGAGGAAAGAGGGTCTGGCGGCGGAAGTAGCTCGGTAGAGGCCGCGAGTAAGGGACCCCCGTCAATGGAGGAGCCGAGAAGGATAAGCGGAGAAGTAGGGCCGGCGGTGAGCGGCCGGTGCGAAGTTGATCGTGGCGGAGTTGGCTGTGCGGAAGCCGGTGGGGCTGGACTGTGTGACTCGAAGCCAGTTAGGGAGGGGTCGTGCGGGCCAGAGGAGGTCAGAGCGGCGTTGTGCGGGTCGGAGCCGGCCGGGGCGGGGTTGTGCTGGACAGAGCAAGTCGGGCGGAGCTCAGTCGGGGAGGAGTCAGTGGTGCAAAGCATTCGGAGGAGGTAGAAGGCGACAGATCTGGCGTTGCAGCGTCGGGGAGGAGAGTTCCCCCTGATACCAAGTTGTTACGTGCCCTAGATCGGGAGCACGTGCACGGCGGAAGAGGAGGAAAGTCCTCAAGGGAGGAGGAAGAGGAAGAGGGCCGGCGAGCTATGGCGGCGGCTGCACTTCGCGGCTTGCGAGCGGGGCGACGGGAGGCGCGGGATCACAGAACGGGGCTCACGGATTAGGACGTCGGGCTTGCGGCTTGCAGATTCCGTGAGATAGGAAAGAGTTTAGAGAGAGTGATAGGAAAATAAGAGAGAGAGAGAGAGAGAGAAATCAAATAAAAGACTTCTTACTTTCTAAGGCTCCCAAACCGGGATTAATAGGAGTCACAACCAAGTTCCCAAAATGGCCCCTCCTTGGGCTTAAACATGGAGGATTAAACATGCGCATAATGAAATATAAAAAATAAAACTAGATACGGGTCCACGAACTATGCGACCAAGGCAGGACCAGAGCGGGACCGTAACAGATATTCAGCCAAAATTGGAGTAAGTAATCTGTTAAAAGGCTACCTTATGCTTACTGGGAGGTGACCACAACACAAGAAGAGGCTAGGGCTTCTAATGTATGGAAAGAGATGATGCTGGAAAACGGTAAAAAGACTCGAAAACCTAAAAGTGCGTTCTTCTCAACATGGTATCAAAGCAGAGGGTTTCCCGCCCCAAATAGCATCAATTGTTGTTGCTAGAGAAGCCCATTTGACAAAGGCCCACTTTGTATTTTTATTGTTATTTCTCTCCTCTTTAGTCCCACATCATGTATAGGACCTTCCTCTCTCTTTCTCCCTCCTATAAATATGTACTCATTCTTTGTATTTGAGACAAGTGAACATATATACAAGGTTCAGTTTTTTCCTTCTACATGGTATCAGAGCGAGGTTTCCTCCTTGGGCGGCTTCTCCTTTCTTAACCGCCTACCTTGGGCGGTCTCCTTCCTCTCCTGCGGCCTGCAGCCTCTGTACGCTCCCCTCCCTTGCCGCTCGGATTCCTGCGGCCTCCCTTTCTAGTTCCTCTTCCTCTTCTCTCCGTGGTTCCACTCTCCTCCACGGGCTTCTTATAGCCTCCTTCCGCTCTGACCCGTGGGGCCCACTTCTCCCCGCTGTTCTCGCTCAGCCCGCTGCGGGCTCCTCTTATCCGCTGCGGGCTCTACTTGTCCGCCGCGGTCTCTCTCACCTCTTACTCGCCGCGGACTGTTTCAGCTCGCCGTGATCAGCTTCTCCTATCCGCTGCCTTCTTGTCGCTTGAGTCCTGCTACTCGCGACCTATTCTCGCGGCCTCTTCGTCTGTCCGCTCGAGTCCTTTTATTCGCGGTTTCCTCTCCCTGTCAGCTCGCATTCCTCTTGCGGCCTCCTTTACTCTGACCGTTGTTGTGCTCACCAAGACTGTGCAGACTGTTGCCGTCCCGCACTTAGGTCGCGGTCTTCTCCTTCCCTCCCTGCCGAGCAGTCCCCGGCTCTTCTCACTGCGGTCTCCTCTTTCCTGTCCACTGCGGTCTCCTCGTGCGGGTTGTTCCTTCTGTTCGCATTCTTCTGTCTCCGTTGCAGTCTGTCCGCGCGGCCTGTTTCTATCCGCTGCGGTCTCCTCGAGGGGGTTGTCTCTGCCCGCTGCGTTCTCCTTCTTCCGGCCTCCGCACTTTGGTTGCGGCCTCCTCCTTGCCGCTGGTGTCTTCACACCGTGACCGTGCGGTCTCCCCTCTAGTCGCGCGACTTCCTTACCCGTGCGGCCTCCTCTGTTGAAGGTCTTTTCTCCTAGCCACGGTTCGACTTCATGACCTCTTCTGCTGACTCTACTGGACCGGCGGTTTCTCGTGCAGACCGTCCGGCCTCCCTTCTGGATATTCGTGATGAGCTCCGGGTTACTACTATCTCTCTGACCGGTAAGAAAAATTTTGTGGAATGGGCGCACTCTGTTCGTCGGGTCCTGCAGTCGAAGGGGTTTCTTCATCACTTGACCCAGGTCGTTACCGGTACTCCTACTGACGACTGGTTACGCAACGATGGTCGTGTTCGGACGTGGATCCTCAACTCTCTTGATGGCGAGTCTTATCGTCTGGCCATGTACCACGAGAGGGCCAAGGGTATGTCGGACGAGCTCCACACCCTCTACTCCGGCAAAGATAGTCTCCATCATTTGTATGACATCATCACTGCACTTCAGGCTCTTGATAGTGGTAGGGCGGATGATCTGACCTCCTTTGTTGCCCAGGCTCGGTCTCTGGTCGAAGCTTGGATCCAACATCAGCCTCATATTGTGGACCTTGCTGCCCAACGTGCCCAGAAGGAAGTCGTTGGTATCGCCTGATGATGGCTCGGGTCCCGCATCACCTTCACAGTGTGCGGGCTCAGATTCTCTCCTCTACAGTTACCCCGTCCTTCTCGAATGTGTGCTCGATGCTTCTCAAGGTCTCCCCGCCTCCGGACTTTTCTGGACCTCCTTCTCCGGCCCTTGTCCAGCAGGCCCCTGCACCTTTACTACCTCTCCCTTCTTCAGCCCGTGGGGGCCGTTCTGATTCTCGGGGATGTGGTCGGGGTGGTCGGCCGCGGCCTAAGTGTTCCTTCTGCGGAAAAGACGGGCATCTTGAAGCCACGTGCTATCGCAAGCATGGTCGTCCTCCTCGTCCGCAGACCTCTGTTGCTGCCACCGACTCCTCTCCCACTCGTACTGACCTCGACGAGGTTCGCCTTCAGCTCCAGCATCTTCATGGCCTGCTCAGCCGCCCGCCGGCCTCGGTTGCCTCCGCCGCCTCCATCTCCAATGAAGGTATCGCCTGTCTCTCCCCTGGACCGCAATGGATCATCGATTCTGGTTTCACTCATCACATCACCTCTGTTCGACCTCCAATGGGGCAGCTGTCCCTGTCTCTGGCTGTGCTGATATTCCTCTCGCCTCCTCCCTTATCATGCGCTCGGCTCTTCATGTTCCAGGCTCTCCTTTCAATTTACTTTCTGTTGGTCGCCTTACTACTGACTTACATTGCTCCGTGACATTTACTTCTTCTTCTTTTCTGATACAGGATCAACAGACGCGAACTATCATTGGTAGGGGGCGACTGCAGAACGGGTTCTACCTTCTTGATGACTCTCCTACTCTCCTCGCATCTGTCTCCTCTTCGGATTGGCATCGACGTCTTGGTCATGCTCCTCTCACAGTCCTCCAGAAGGCTCTCCCGGATATATCTCTTCCTGCTTTTTAGTGTGAAATATGTATTTTTGACAAGCAGTCACGTTCATCTTTTCCTTCTCATTGTACTCGGAGCTCTGCTCCTTTTGTTTTGGTACACTCCGATATATGGGGTCCGTACAAGATTATTAGTATTTCTGCCTACCGTTATTTTCTTACATTTATCGATGATTATTCTCGCATGACATGGTTGTATCTCCTTTGTGATCGTTCTGAGCTTCCCCGCGTCTTTCGGGCCTTCATTCTTGAGACTCACACTCAATTCTCTGCGCTCATTCAAACTATTCGCACTGATAATGCGCGCAAGTACACTGGCCATGACTTTGCGACCCTCTGCTCCGAGTTTGGGATTATTCACCAAACGTCTTGTTCATATACCTCACAGCAGAATGGTGTCGCCGAGCGCAAGAATCGTCATCTCCTTGATGTGGCTCGCTCTCTTATGCTTCAAATGCGGGTTCCCAATCCATACTGGAAATTTGCGCTCTCCACGGCCTGTTTTCTTATCAACCGTCTACCGTCCTCCGTCCTCCAGAATGTTACTCCATTCGGCCTCCTATTTCCCTCCACCGGCCTTCCCTCTTACTCCCCGCATTTTTGGGTGTACATGCTACGTTCACCAACTCGGCCCATCTACAGACAAGTTGGATCCCCGTGCGGCCAAATAAGTCTTTGTGGGCTACTCGCGCACTCAAAAGGGCTATGTGTGTTATTCGCCCACTACCCGCAAGGTGACTGTTTCTGCGGATGTCACTTTCCGGGAAGATCCTCCCTTCTTCTCTGCTCTGGATCTCGCTCCTCTTCTGGAGCCCGTCGTGCGCCCTGTCATCTCTGTTCCTCGCTCCCCACCTTCTCCCCTTCCTGCCCAGCCTCTGGTCCGTCCCCAACCACCTGACATCCGGGTCTATTCTCGTCGCTCTCCTCGTCCCGTTGTCCCACTGCAGTCGGCTTCGACCTCTGACGCTCCGCGGCCTGCTGCTCCGGCTCCAGCCTCCACCGCTCATCCTATGGCGAATTATGTCTCTCTTCATTGTCTTTCACCGCCACTTCTTCACTTTGCCACATCATTATCCTCTGTTTCTGTCCCTAACTCTGTGCAGGAGGCGCTTCAACATCCAGGCCGGTGGGCTGCCATGGACGAAGAAATGACGTCCCTTCGGGCCAACCAGACCTGGGTCCTTGTCCCTTTACCTCCCGGTCAACACCTGTTGGGTGTAAATGGGTTTTTGTCATCAAACATGCTCCTGATGGCACTATTGACCGTCTGAAGGCCCGCCTGGTGGCCCGTGGCTTCACTCAATAGCAGGGCCTTGATTATGAGGAAACCTTCTCTCCGGTGGCCAAGCTCAACACCGTTCGTGTCCTTCTCTCCATGGTTGTGCATCGCCATTGGCCCCTTCATCAGCTGGATATCAAGAATGCGTTCTTGAATGGCGATTTCTTCGTGTTAGTATCTTTTGTGCATCGCCACTGATTTCTTCGACGTTCGTTTGAGTGTTCATCGCGCCCACGACGAATTCTTTTATATTCCACCTTCTGAGCCTCCTGATCACGTACCTATTTTAGGAGTCTTTTATAGTACCCAAAATCCCCAGTTTATAGAGTTATTCGTGTTAGTAGTTTATCTTTTATTTGTGTTGTTTGTTCTTTCACATTTAGTGCATGGTTCATTCATGTTGCATGATTCACGCATGTTGTATGTTTTGCATCAGTTGCATGAAATGCATTACATCGAAAAAAAACTACTAGCAATTGCGAATTATATAAAGTATGAGTAGATATGCATAGACTTGGGCAACATTCTCGGGTGTGCGAGCAACTCATGGTCGAACATTGTAAGGAGGGGCTCCCAAAAGGAGCCGTTACTAAACTACAACTTAAGCAAATGAGTCATCATAGGGTTATAAAGAAAGTTCGGACAAATGCCTATGAGATCGATTTCCTTGCAGATATGAGTATTCATCTCATATTTAATATGAAAGATTTGACACATTACTTTGAGCCTCACGAGCATAAAGACCCATACCTTGAGCTTCTTTTGACACCCTCCCAATTACAGTTTGACACTTCCCTTGATCACCTTGGACGAGCACCCGCGGACTTGCCTGTAGCTCCTATGATTTCACCGGTTTTTTTGGATCCACCGACACAAGAGGTGAGAGCTCAGAGCATTAGTGATATTGTGAGGGACGAGTGCACCACCGCTACAAACGGTCATTCTTACCGTTACTTGGTGCACTGGAGTGGACACTTCGTCTTTGATGATGCTTGGATATTGGCAACGGAGCTTGATAGACTTAGGCTCTGTTTGGGACAGCTCTGGCAGATTAAAAAGCAGTTGTCTGGATAGAGCTGTTTTGAAAGAGCTCTTTGGGGAGCAGTTTTGAAAAGCTGCAGAGTGTTTGGGTGTTCTGTGCAGAAGTGCGCTTTGAAGAACAATTTTCTAATTTATTAGTTTGGATGAACAGTTTTTGGAAGCTGTTTTTTTACTTTAAAATACATAAATATTTTAACGCAGAGAATAAGTAAAAACAACTGATAATAAAAGTCTTTCATATCATTCTTAAAAACAGGTCTAAATAACACAAAATAACTAATAAATGTAAATTGACTTCCAACGTCCGTTGATTGCTCTCTCCAATCCTTTGTGATCACCTGTTTGAAGAAAATTTATACACATCAATTGGTATGAATATTTAAATACTGTAAATTATTTAACCAGATAAGGTTCGAATTTTTACCGACGCGCCCCTGTATATTTTTTCGGCAATGCTATCTCGTACCGTAGACATATATTCAGCTCCAGCAGCATCACCCACATGGCTTTCAATGCCATCCTCTGCCACAGGGTTTTCATCCTCTAAGGGAACGTAAGAAGACTCATCCGCATCACAAGCATTAAACTCAAGGTCCCAGCGAGAAGGATGTCTACGAATGAAGTTATGCAAAGCCATTGTGGCTAGCGCTATGGACCGCTGTTTCTTGAAGGTATATTGTGGCATTTTGCTCAGAATGTGCCACTTCTTCTTCCACACTCCAAACGTACGCTCGATAACACTGCGAAGTGATGAATGCGCCTTATTGAAATGTTCTTGCCTTCCATGAACAGGCCGACTACCACGGGCATAGTCTGCCAAGTGATATCGTGTATCAGGATACGGCTTCAAATAACCCATCTTCAACGGGTATCCAGCATCCACCAATTAAAATTTACCTGCATTTATTCAATATGTTAAACACCCAAACATTATGTGGAATAAAAAATTTAAATGATTTTAAAAATATTGATTTGTGTACCTTGCGGGAGATGCGGAAAATTTAATCTATTATCTCTCAATGCGCGTGCGAAGATGCGGCTATCATGAGCAGTGCCCTCCCATCCAGCCAATGCAAATGTAAAGCACATATTAAAATCACAGACTGCCATTACATTTTGCGTCGTTGTGCCGTGACGTCCTATGTACCGGACTTGATCTTCTACGGGTATCCTCGCATCTACATGTGTCCCGTCAATTGCACCAACGCAATCCTTGAAGAATGGCATGTAACGAGCATCACTTCTAATCTCGGTCGGAATCTCTCTGAACTGAGGGTCCATGGGCTTTATAACCTCAGCAGAGAGTAACAAAAGTGATGTAAGTCCTTTCGAAAAATATCTACTAATGGTCTCGGTCGAGTGCTGGAATCGCTCTTTCGCCAATCTAATGGAACCTCCTTGTGCTAAGATGTACAATGTAAGCCCTAGAACTTCTCTTGTCGTCGTTCGTTGTGACCCTTGAAGTTCATGATCCACCTCTAGTTTATGAAGTAAATCAATGTAAATGCGTTTCGACATCCTAAATGCATCGTGAATCCTATCTGGATGTCCTTCCAGTAATTCCTTAATCCATTTCGCACCTGTTTGGGCAGAAGTCATGCATGGTCTCGTGTCACGAACATAATAATCCAGCCTCTCGATCGATGACATAACTGCACGACAGTACTGTATATATTGTGTTCGCTCCGGCGAAATACTTGTTGAATCCCCAGAATCCTCTGGGGAGGAGTCATGCCCTTCCATTAAAATACCTGTATTTATATTATCATAGAACATTAATCATAATCATCATGTGGTATAACAACAAAAAGTAAACATCATATAGTGCTAAAAGAAACATACTGTTTATCATGGCAAAAAAAACATCATATTGTTAATCATGCTAAAAAAACACACACATAGTTCTCACGATAAACAAAAAGAAATAAAGATATCATCTAAGTGGATGCTCAATGAACTCTCCTCTCGTACGCCTGCTTAATCCACCAAACCCGGTCTTCTTCTGGAATACTCATTAGGATCTCCCTCGTGGTCTTGTCCCTGATGTGATCGAGAGCAAAGTAATAGAGATCGGGATTTGCCCGTATCTCTGGGCTACCAGCAATCAACTGTACGACTTCTTTGACTGAGATAACTGATGGAGGCTTCAGTGATAGGGTCGATTGATGCAAATCTGACATCAAAGAAAGTGCTACTCCTTTGTTCTTCCCGAACTTTCTTCTTTTAACCGCCGAGGTGGAAGCACTCCCAATGTTCTCCGTGTTATCTGCAACATCATCTTCTAAGTGGATCTTCCCCACATCCGGTGGCAAAGTCCCAATCGAAGGAGCTCAGGAGTCCTCTCCAGTTGCGACCACCTGGCTGAACATAGCGTTCAGTTTCTCCTCCAACTCTGGTGAAATGCCACCATACTGAAATTTTTTCGCGGCAGACACAACCTGTAATAATCAAAAAACATTATTAAAATTCTGTCGACTAAACAAAATAATTTAAAAAGAAAAATATATTGTTCAAACCTTAAGCTTCTCTGTCCACCAATCATCTGAGGCAGCTATTGTTCTCTTCTCCGGGTCCCAGCCTAAACCTGTCTCTCCATGCTTCAACTCTTTCCATAACTTCCAATCCTTCTTCAAATGATCTCATTTGTTTTTCATTTGCATTCTATCATAGCTTTTTCCAGTTCGCTCTTTAAACCCAGATATCAGGTTTTGCCACCCCTCTTTGCTAAAGTGTGTTGTGGGTCTATTTCCCAATCCAATCTCCTTAATGCAAAGATCACAAAATAGTAACACCTCGCTTGACTCCCAACTCGCTACAGGCCCTCCTTCTTTTGTTTTTCCCATTACTCTATAAACTTAAAAAAATCAGTAAACATACAACACACACACACACACACCTTAATTCACACACACACACACACCTTAATACGCACACACACACACACACCTTAACATACACTCACATTCAATATACACACACATTCAATACAAACATACATACAAATTCATACACACACACACACACTCATTCAACCATACAACACATACACACTCACACACACATTCATACACACATTCATACACACACACACTCCTTAATTCACACAAAAAAAAATTAACACACACACACACCTTAATTCACACACACACACACACACCTTAATTCATACACACATTCATACACACACACACTCATTCATCCATACACACACACACACATTCACACACACACACACCTTAATTCACACAAATACACACACACACATACAACAATTCCCCCCCCCCCCAAAAAAAAATAACACATACACACACACACACATTCATACACACACACCCTCATTCAAACACATACACACACACATAAAACCATACAAACACAAAAAAAAATTAACACATACACACACACACATTCATACACACACACACATACACACACATTCATACACACACACACACATACACACACACATTCATAAACACACATTCATACACACACACACACATACACACACACATTCATAAACACACACACGACATACCCCCAAAAAAAACCATACATACACACACACACAAACACACACACAATCATAAACACATACACACACATATTCACAAACACATACACACACACATTCACATTCTTCAACACACACTCACACATATTCATACACACACACATTCATACACACACACACTCACACACATACACAGACACACTCACACACATACACACACACAAAAAAATTCATACACACACAAACACATATTCATACACACAAACACATACCACATTCCCCCCCAAAAAATCAAACACACACTACATTCACACACACACCACAACCCCCCAAAAAAAGTCACACCCAAAAATCTGGTATTGAAATTTTTATACCTGGAAGGAGATGGCAGATGCGACGGGATCGGGATCGGGAGTAAAAATCGCGGCCGGAGATGGAGGCAGATCGGGAGGAGCAAACGCCGGAAATGGGCGGGAAGGCAGCGAACGCCGGCGAGATCTGCAGGCTGGAGACGTCGGGGATGACCGCTGCGGGAAAGTTCCGCCGGAAATCGGTTGGAGGAGCGACGGGATCGGGATCGGGAGGAGCGAACGCTGGAAATGGCCGGGAAGGCAGCGAACGCCGGCGAGATCTGCAGGCTGGAGACGTCGGGGATGACCGCTGCGGGAAAGATCCGCCGGAAATCAGCTGGAGGAGGAGCGACGGGATCGGGATGGGGAGGAAGAATCGCTCGTGGGAGAGAAAATAGGGTTTCCGCGATTTTAGGGACGCCAGACGCGGGGGGAAGTGGCGCTGGAGGAATGTTTTATTCCTGAACCGGGATTCCTAAAACGCGGGGGGGGGGGGGGGGGGGGGGAGAAATCCTAAACAAACAAGAGTAATAGCGGCTGCGGATCAGAGAGCAAATTTCTGATCCGCAACCGCTGTCCCAAACAGAGCCTTAACCCCAATCTTCGACAATAGCTTATTCATCTTCATTCCTCGGAGATGAATCAGACGGGGGGAATTGATGGGGATATGCACAGGAGGGACCCACTTTTGCATATTTGCCCGAGATTCATTGATAAGATCGGCAATCTGAGACCGCGAGCACGTCCGGAAAGTCGTTTTACATTTCGTGTATTTTATTTTATTTTGGGGCTTGTATTTAGTGTTTTGGAGTACCGGGTGCAACGGACGAACATAGCCATTCATGTTGGGTGCCCAACCACCCCTACTTGTTATAAATATGGATGGTGCTGCAGTTTACAACCAATGTTGATTTGTGAGAGATTCCAGACCGGCAATCATCTGCGGTGTAACGTCGCAAGACCCGGGGTGCGACGTCCTGGCTTCCGTTTCATTTTCCCGTTTTTAATTCAGTTATTTTCTTATTACCCATGAGCCCTCACAATTTCCCCTCTAATCCCACGATCTCCTCTGTAAACCGCCACTATTCACATGTAACCGCTCGATTCTTCCCTGTTCACGGGCTTCTTCCTCGACAGGAACGAGAAGAAGCCACTCGATTCCGTCAGATCATTGACGAGCAGTGCGAAACCCCTAGTTCCAATCGCCAGTCCTAATCGACGGCAGTCCAGCGCCAAGCCCATCGATCCAGTCGACGTCCTCTCACACAGCAGTCCGACCTCCTCCTCCATCGTTCTTCTTCATTCGAGCCCTTAATTCCGATCGTGGAACCACCAACGATTACCACAGTTAACCGCAAGCAAGCCCAGTCCTTTTCTCCTCCATTACCTGTGTTGTTTTCCCCCTCCTGTTTTCCCCTACATCCAGATTCTAACCAATCTTGACCGTTTAATATCTACATACTTCTGCTCCCCCTCACAATCAAAATCCCCTTCCAGATCCAGTACCTCTCACCTCCCCACACAGTCAGTGCATTCATCCCGTGGAGCCACACCCGCCGCTGTCACCGGATTTCACGTACTTTGTGAGTATTATCATTTGTGTTATATTTTTTTGTATTAAATTATAGATGAGCATGATATATGTGTTTGGGTATTGAGATTGCTAGTGTTATTGTTTCAGTTCTTTTAGTCTTGTTAGATAATATAGAGGAAAACAATGTAAAGACCCATTTATAGGTTCAAGCAAAGGAGCTAAAGCTTGAACATGTTCCTGCCTCTAGACAAGTTGTTGATATCCTTACCAAGGCGTTGCCTCGCAAGTTTGTACTACAAGTTCTTGTCCAAGCTTGGTGCATATGACTTATACGCTCCAGCTTGAGGGGAATGTTAGATAATGTAGAGGAAAACAATGTAAAGGCCCATTTATAGGCCCATTTCTCCTTTCTCCTTTAGTTCCACATCTCCTGCATAGGATTCTTTCTCCCTCTCTTCTCCTATATATTTGTATTCTTTCTTGTATTTTACACACGAAGAAGTATATACAAGGTTGGCTCTTTGTTTTCTACAAGTCTTATAGTATTTATTCGTACATTGATCATCCTCTGTGCGAAGAGAGTGCTTGGTATAATTTGCGTGCTTGAAAATTAGTGATTCACATTGTGCAGCACTGCTCAAATTATATAATTACAATTGTCGTTGTTTTGTTTCCAGATTAATTGAAAACGTGCAGACATCATTTTTTGTTGAGCTTAATCACATTCATTCCGCACATCCACTTAGATTTGCATTAGGGTGTTGGCACAATCATTTCTCATATGCACGTAGGGTTGCATTAGCGTGTCGGCACCGCCATATTTTCACAACCCGTCCTGCATCATTTGTACTTTACAAATTCAAGTTGGCTCAGCGAAGCAAAATTTTAGGTATTTCATCAACTTTTGCCCTAATATTTTGTTTTTTCTATATGTTTTAGCCATTTTTGTTATGGTACCAATGTTATTACCGTTTTTAAATTTGCATCATATCACGAGTGTCGGTCGGGCTTTTGAAATGTCGTCGAACTTACATTGTTACTCCTCTTCGTTGCATAAAAAAATTATATCTAAAGATGTCACCTTTTTTGAGAATACTTCATTTTACTTGGAAGAAGGGAAAAATGTAACTTGTCAAGTTAATAATAAAGATGATGGTGGTATGGTGCCACCACTTCCTACATTTGTGAATGTTATAACTCCTAGTAGCATGAATGTTCCGGTTGAGAATAAAGTCTCTAGAAATAATTTGTGTGTCTACAAAAGGAGAAAGGATTTCCAAGTTTACTAAAGGAAGCAAAACAGAGGTACTGAACAAAACAATAATACTCATGTTCCACCTTCCACTCCTCCAGATTCGAACACTGGGACCACTCAAGGAGATACATCTTCTCTCCAAATTTATGGTGGTCATACCAGATATCCTATTGAGAAATATGTTGGGAATCAATCTATCTCTCCACCTCTGAAATCTTACTACGTCTATTTCCTTTATTTTCATCCCTAATAATTTTTTAGATACTATATCTAATCCTCACTGGAAGAAAGCTATGGATGTGGTGCCCTTCAACATAGAAATACTTAAGAAAATGTTTTTATTCCCCATGGGTGTTATATTATTGAATGTAAATGGATATATATTATCAAATGTCTTCACGATGACGCTCTCGATAAATAAAAGCAAGACTTATTGTCAAAGGTTTGACCCAAATTTATGAGATCTATTTCCAGAAGATATTCTCCTCTATTGCTAAACTCAACTATGTTAGAATTCTGCTATCTATTGTTCCTCAGAAATTTTGATAATTATACCAACTAGATGTGAAGAATGCATTTCTTCACTGAAAACTAAAGGAAGAAATTTAAAAGATTCATGCAAGCATAGAAGATCATGAATATCATTAAAAAGGCTATGTATAGCCTTAAACAATCATCTCGCGCCTGATTGGAGAAGTGTCAAACTCTTAAGCATAGATTTTCTCGGTAAACTTATGATCATTTTGTCTTCATCTATAGGAACGAGCAATATACTGATATTCTTATTGTTTATGTGAAACCTGTGGGTAACCTCGTTGATCCTAATTATTATATTCATTAGGATGATTATCTAGATCTTGAAAGGAAGTTGGGCTTAAAAAATTAATTTATTTGACTATCATCAGGACAGATATCTCGTTTGTTGTTGGGTTAGTTAGTGAATTTATGCACAATCCTTATGTTTGTCATTATGAATCTGCTCTTCAAAAACCTATGTATTTAAAAAAAGGAACTCGTAAAAGGCATTATTTATCAAAATCATGGTCACCTTAAAGTTCACGGCTACTGTGATGCAGGTTGGCTGACTCCTCTGAATAAAAGACCTACGAATGGATATACTATCTTCGTGACTGGAAATTTTATTTCCTGGTAGAATAAGAAGCAAAACATTGTAATTCGATCATCCACTAGAAGATCTAAGAAAATCAGAAGGTCCCGTCAATATGATACGATCCCGAGAGGAATCTTGTAAGGGGGAGGGCCGACGGGGGTGAGGGAGAGGAAGGGGGATTAGGGTTGAGAAGAAAACCTTAGGGAGCAGTCCTAATTTTCATTCATCCATGAATTATCAAAACAAATACAACGCAACCATTTATATGTGTGGGGTGTGGATAATGGAAAAATAGTGTGAATAACAATAATGCATACACATAATGAAAATAACATAATAAATGTAAATAAAATGATCACGTCAGCGATGCGTCTTTGGTCTCTACTCCTCCAGACGAACCCGTCATCGTCTCCCACCGCGTGCGGACTCGCCACGACGTCTCGTCGACGTGTGCGCGTCTCATCGACAAGCGCAACTGTAACAATGTCGTTGTCTGGAAAATATGTCTTGTCCCCAAGGCAGTAGTCAGAGTGGTGACAGCAGAAGTGATCATGGGGCAGCCTCGTGGCCTCGGACTCCAGACGGTAAGACCCAACAACAGGAACCTCCTGCGAGCCAGTCCCTCTGAAGGTGGTAGCGGCGACCAAGTAGCTTGGCTGGGTAGTTCAGCGTCAACTGCCATCTTTCTTCCGGACCAGAGAAAACAGGGCAATCTTGTCGAAGGCTGGATGACGTCGGCGAGCGCAGTAGAAAGCTCTTGGTGGTCCGTCGGAAAAGGAGAGACACAAAAGGCAAGCCCGAGAGAGCCCACGGCCCCGTGGGTGGGGGGGGGGGGCGACACCCGTGTTCTGCTGGATTGTGCAGAGGGATATCAAAAAACGTAGGAGGGTGGAGTCACCGTCGAGGCGACATGGCAGGCCCTCGTGTAAAAACTCGTGGACATAGTCTCCTAGTTGAAGCATACATCGCCAAGCATGTGGAGCCAAGCCAGTGAGCCACTCCCAAAATGAAGTCGAGACCGCCTAAGCCGAAAGAGAGACGACAGTGCAACGGCCCAGAGTCGGTCGATGACGCCCATCGCCCATACGAACCGCAACATCCGGGGAGGGAAACGAGCGAAGATGGAGATGTTGCACCAGGTGCTCAGAGATGAGGTTGTGGCTTGCACCGTTGTCCACCATGATGATGATCGGGTGATCCCGCAGTGTACCCGAGAGATGCATGGTCTGCTGGCCGGAGATTCTGCCCGTCGAGAAGCAAGATAGCTCCAACCGGTTGAACATAGCTGCGGTGGAATCGAGAGGTGTATCCCCCGTTGAGAGCTCCAGGGGCTCAAAGTCAGCCAGGGTAACCTCAGGATCGATGTCGGCGATGATGACGTGGAACTCCTTCACTGAGCACTCATGGTTGGGGGAGTATGGTTGGCGGCACTAAAAACAGAGACCCTTGCTGCAAAGTTCATTGTACTCACTGTTTGAGAGACGCTGGGGGATCGGTGGGCGGCCCGATCGGTGTCCCCAAGGCGGAGGCCGTGGTGGAGCCGTGGATGGCGGACGCCAAGGCGGTCAGGGCTGGTGGTGGTCGGTCATAGGAGCAGGTGGCCGGGGGGAGAGGTCAGCTTCCCCTAAACGCGCCAGGTCCATGGCGTCGGAGACTATGTGAGGGTGATGCGTGCGGAAACTAGAGCGGATATGTAGCACTAGACCCTGCATGAGAAGCCGCTGTCTAGCGAATGCCGCAAAGAAGCTAGATAGCTGAGGTGCCAGAGTAGCCAGGTGTCATACCGCTGAATCTTCTCATTGAGCCGCCTAGGCCAACCACTGTTGTAGACACTTTGTCGTGCTCCGGTGTGTAGTTGAGGTCAAAATATTGTTCCGTCTTGGCAATCCAACCCATCGAGTCAATGTCAACAAAGGAGGGAATGTCAAGGGAGAGGGCGTACCGGCCCGGAATGGGAGGAGTGGTCCCTGAAGGAAAGAACTGTGGTCTGGCGCCTAAGAGAGAGCATCCGTCAAACCCGGATTCGCCAGAGACGGTGGCGGTGGATGCCTGGAGGGAGTCGATCTTGTATTGGAGGGCGAGGAGCGAGGCGTGCATGGAGGCGACGAGTTGTTCTTGAGCCTCCAAGAGGATTTTAGGGCTTTGAAGGTGGAATCTGAAGGAGGGTCGCCGACAGAACGGGTGTTGGGGGCCATACGACTGGCGGTTTGAGGCAAGGACAACGGAGAGCCACCGACGCGCAGCAGACACAGGGAAGACGCTAGGGCTGGGTAGAGAAGGCGGATTGGGGATCGACAAGGCGGATCTGGCAGCAGCATAGCAGGCGAATCTAACGGCCTTGCGGGCTTCCGGCGGTAGATCGCGGGCTTCCTGCGGAAGAGCGGCTACAACTGCCGATCGGCCGCCACACAGAAGTCGCGGGTTGGTAGATCGGCTGTGGCGCGGAAGGAAACAGAATGGTGGGGCGGGGGGGAACGCGGGGGTGAGTGGATCTGGAAGAAGGTCGTGACATGTGCCACGCAAAATCCAATCGATGCGCGACGCAAACGGCGTATGCGAAACGACACTATAGCAGGGCGGAAACTGGACGAAACGACTTAAGGCGGAGTTTGCACGGACGATTGTGAGCATTGGCGGCAAGATGGCGGGTGCTGAGGCAGGTCGGACCAAATTGATACGATCCCGAGAGAAATCCGACAAGGGGGAGGGCCAGCGGGGGTGAGGGAGAGGAAGGAGAATTAGGGTTGGGAGGAAAACCTTAGGGAGCAGCCCTAATTTTAATTCATTCAAGAATAATCAAAACGAATACAATGGAACCCCTTATAGGTATGAGGTGCGGATAACGGAAAAATAGTGTGAATAATAATAAAGCGTACACATAATGAAAATAACATAATAAATGCAAATAAAATGATCACATCGGCGATGCATCTTCGGTCTCTCCTCCAGACGGACCCGTCATCATCTCCCACCGCGTGCAGACTCACCACGACGTCTCATCTGTATCTGCAAGAATCTGTGTTTGATATAAGAATCAAGAATGACCACATATGTTATCTTAGACTCGGTTTGTTTGGAAAGAATTTAGAGGTGAGAATTGAAAATGACGTAATTCCAATTCCTTAAAAATTTGAGCAAATTTCAATTTTGCTGTTCGGATGCAGATATGAATTCTGACATATAGATTGAAATTAACAATTCTGCTGTTCGGTTATAGATACAAATTCAGTGACATTAATTAAAATTTAAATTGTAACACCTCATATCCCTTTGAGGCTTGACATTATGTTAAGGGCATTCTTGTCATGGCGTCGCCTAGGCGTGGCGGCGCTCAATTGTAAACAAAGTGTTGGGCGCCTTATTTTTTTTTTAAAATATGGGAATAGGCAGCGGTTTATATATAAACCGTTGTCTATTCCCTGAACCCTAGAAGGATCCTATTTTATGGGGTCCGTAGATGCATCCAGTCATATTCAAGATGCGGCAATGCTATCAGAGTTGCTTAATTGTAAGATTAAAGTGATAGGAGCAGAGTGCGTTGTTCAAGTAATTTTTTTGATTTCACTAATTTTCATATTTCAAGTTAATAGTCTACAACTTTCAATATATACAAAGTTATGTTGTATGCAGGTGGTGACTGACGCTTCAAATTACAAGGCAGCTGGTAAATTTTAATGGAGAGAATACCCGCATTATTTTGGACTCCTTGTGTAGCTCATTACATTGATCTCATGCTAGAGGATATAGACAAGCTACAACAGAACAAATTGTGATAAGAAAGACAAGGATGATTACAAATTTCATCTACAGACACACTCGAATACTTGATGCAATAAGGACTACTATAGGTGGTGATCTAGTGAGGCATTCGGTGACTAGATTTGCAACATCATTCCTTACTGTATAAAGTGTGCTTGAGCATGAGGAGAAGCTGAAATTATTCTCTGTGTCGTCTTCGTGAAATGCCGCTAATTTGGTAAAAACTGAGAAAAATCATTGATTGTTGTTTTGCGATTAGTAGATGGAGATGAAAGACCGGCTATGCCTGAAGTATATGTGGCAATGAAAGAAGCTAAATAAAAAATCAAAGAACATTTTGATAACAAAGAAAGATTATTTAAAAAGATTATTGATATTGTTGAAAATAGGTGGACAAATCAAATAAAGCAAAAATTGTATAGGGCGGCTTTGTTTCTAAATCCAAACAAATATTTTGAATACGAGAAAAAACATAATGATGATGTTTGGAAATTTCAAGATATTTTCAATGATGTTATTGCAAAACTAGTGTCTGATCAAGAATTACAAGACAAGATTGCAGAGCAAGATACTAAACTACTAACTACAAGCATCTCGAAATAATTTTGGAAAGTCTATGGCTATTAGGCAACGAAGCACCTTAAATCCAAGCAAATATTGATTAAGTTTTTATTTTTTCTTAAATTATTTATATGTCAAATAATTTATATTTGTCTTAAATGAATAGTGGATTGGTTGGGTGCACATGAAAAACCGAATGTTGACCTTACAAAGGTAGTATTGCACATACTTAGTTTATGTTGTTCTTCTTCTAGTTGTGAGCGCAACTAGAGAACTTTTGAGTTTATAAGTATGCAAATATTCAATATAAAAATTAATATTTTTATATTTACTAATAAGTTTGCAATTATCTTGATTCAGATTCACACAAAGAAAAGAAATATATTGGAGCATTAAAGGCTTAGTGATTTTGTATACATCCAATATAATCGTCGTCTACAAGCATGATTCCAAGAAATACGTGAAAAGGGAAGAAATTACAACTCTTTAGTGCTTGATGAGCTAGATTGGAGTAGTGAGTGGATGATGAACAAACCAGAGGATGCTCTAGTTTTTGATGATGATAATCTCGCATGGGAAGCTGTAGAGAGAGCTATTAGAACCGGGGCTCAAAATTTACGAAGTGGAGTTGGAGCTAATCTTCAACTAATGGATGAAGGGATGAAGATTTAGATCATTTTTTCTTTATCAATGATGATGAAGATATTGACGATAATTATGGGCAAAAAACAAGTACCTCAAACCAACCAAGCACATGCAATGTCAATGACGACTTACTAGATGATGATTCTAGTTGATCATTTATGATTATTTAAAGTTTATGTTAAAAATATTATTCATGTTAATATGTTATTGTGCAATGGATGAAGACATTTTGGATTTGACCATAATTCTATACTATGATATTTTTGTGTTCACTTTTCTGTTATTTCTTTCTCTGAAGTCTTTATTAATTGACATTGTTTTTTCTTACTGCATGGTTTTTGAGATAGGAATGAATGTATTGAGAATTGAGAATTTGAGATATCATGAATTCATGATATCAAAAACTTTGTGATTGCTACTTCTTGGTATGAATGTGTTGAGAATTGAGATATGAAGATATCATGAATTTATGATATCAGAAAATTCAGAACCTGTGTGCTTAGTTGCTTCCTTACTGACTAATAATATAAATATATTGAGATTTGAGAATTTGAGATATCATGATATCAGAAGCTATGCTTAGTTGTTTACTGTTAACTGTTATGAAGAAACAATTTGTGTGGTTGTGTGTTGGTAAACATTCTGTCTAGTTAAAAAAAATTGGATCTTTAGATAACGGTTATTATAATAATCGTTGTCTGAAGTATGACAGACAGACTATAGACAGCGGTTATTGTAATAACCGCTGTCTATAGTCTGCAGTCTATAGACAGCGGTTATTACAATAACCGTTGTCTATAGCCTGCCTTATTTAAATAAAAAAAATTGGCGCCTTGCGACTTGCTCGTCTTATTGTCGCCTAAGCGTCAAGGCGTTCGACACTCGCCTTGGTTCGCCTTGTTGTCGTGACAAGAATGGTTATGGGATGCATGCCCAATTACTGTGTTGCATCTTTAATATTATGTGTATTGTCTTTAGGCTGTAATGTGTGTCTTTAGGTCTCATTAGGTTTTATTATTGTGAGATCTTTAATTACGTAGTCACCCTTATATCATCTATTTAAAGCCCCTTAAGCTAATTTATGGGAATGAATGAAAGAAGTCTATTTCCTCAAAACCTTAACGAGATTTTGGTAGCTCTCTTCACCCAAGCAAGCCCCTCTTAAGCAGTTGCGGTTCCAGCTCTGTTGTATCCTCCTATGTAATCCTCATCTCTGGTCATTCTCTGGTCACTCCCTCTGAGTAGGCTCATAACACATTAACCCGCCTATCTCTTTGCCTAACAGAACCATACACCTTTCCCACAACCTCATTCGGTTCACAAGTAACCACCTTTTCCCCTTGACAGCCATGGGACCCGACGACACGAGATCTCTACCCCTATGCCGACGGCCCCTTTAATTGGTAAGATCCAAATATACTTTCTTGTCATTTACACGCGTATGGATTTACCATCTTATTTCTAGTAATATTTTCTCCAATAATTTGACCAATTTAATTCTTGTGAAAGCATGACTTATTCACTCTGAATTTTAATTTTCTAGCACTTTCATTTGTGTGCAATTACTAATTGATTAATCAGACTCAATTGTAATTGTTTGTGCAAGTACTAATTTTCTGCCATTTAATTACCTGCACCTCAAAAAAACCATCTTGCGTGAATTAATCATTTGTATCACATTAGGGTTAGACAGTATTAGTTCATCGAATTGCATATGCATATTCATTCGCATATTTAGCTAAATCCGTCCAAAAAAATTCACATTTGTCGCATGATTACTGACATTCAATAAGATTAGGGCATCGCAAGCGTCTCTTTTAAATTCATCTTACGTCGGTTGGTATCAGAGCCCTAAGTTCGGGCTTTATTTTGATACGCAGTAATAGAGTCTATCGGTCCAAAATTTCATTCACATTTGTCGCATGATTAATGACATTCGATAAGATTAGGGCATCTCAAGCGTGTCTTTTAAATTCATCTTACATCGGTTGGTATCATAGCCCTAAGTTTGGGCTTTATATTGAAACTCAATAATAGAGTCTATTGGTTCACACATGACAGATTATCATTGCTTCCCCTCTCTATATGAAAATTTTGAGCCCCTTCATACTTTATATTAAATCATATATATTTAGAGAGTAATAGTTTATTTAACCCACAAATAAAACAGAAAAGAACCTACATGTGTTTGTGTGGCAACATTGTTTTCATTCTTTTAATGAAAAAAAATTTAAAAGAGTTGTAGCCACAAAAACACATGTAGGGACCTTTATATTTTTGTGCGGGTTTATTTGGGAAGTATAGCATTACTTACATTTAAAAAGGCTCGGACTTCTAAAATAATTAAGAAATAAGTTTGTAGAATTTTAAAACTCAAGCCATGCACAAACTTGACTAAGACTCAATAAGAAATAAATGGTTGAGCATGAACAGAATAGAAACTAATTATGCTTGAAAAACTAAAGGCAAACAGACATTAACGAGATGAAAATAGGTATTACCTGAAAAAATCCCGCCACAGCAATTCAAACATCAACCAATTCATTCCAGTGTCTGCTGAAGCATCAACATTTTTCGGATTCTTGGCACGAATAGCTCTGGAAAAGTAAGGAAGCTCCATTAAGATCATTTGGATACGAAAAGTAAATGAACGCAGATGACACTGACGCTATTGAAGAGAGCAGTGCAGATGGCTCCCATATAAAATGGAGATCCGGTGAGAAATTGAACTCAGTTTTTAGCCTTTCCACCGCACCGGAACTCCAAAAAGAAAGTTTACTAAACACTAATTTCTCCAACGTTTTACCGCACCACTAATTTCTCAAATGTTTTAACGCACCGAAATGTAGTTAAAACATACAAATAAATAGAGCCTGAATTAGGATCGGATTAATGAGTAGAAAGAAGAAAAGTTATGGGACTTGGCAATGCAAACCTATTTGCGGTCTTCTTAAGCTCCTCAAACATGAAACGTGGAGAGAGGCTTCCCATGGCCAACCATGGAGAAATTTTACAAGAGAAATTAGCACCATAGATACTCTCCTGAGCCCCAATTTTACAATCTTTATTTGGTTGAGCACAACATTCAGCTGCAAACTTCCTAAGTCTCTCCAACGCTTCAGTCTCACCGCCCACAAGAGAAGCATTAACTGCAGGCTTTCCATCCTGCATGACATACAAAATTTTTGGGACTCATCTAGTAAACTGTTTAAGTTTTGAGATGTTACTGCTTCATTTGGCCTTGTAGTGCTGTGTCGTTTTGCAACAAATGATGTAATTATATATAGATGTGTGTGTGTGTATTGGAGGTAAACTGTTGAAGTTTTGAGATGTTACGACTTCATTTGGTGTATAATGGAGGTAATGAGGTGCATGTGCATTCTGCTGCATTTCATCCCAAATTTGGCATAAACTTCAATTGTAATTTGGCATAAACTTCACATTTTAAAACATGAACTGTCAAAAATATATCATCAAAAAGGCATATATTTTGCACTTGATAACTAGAAAAGACATTCTGTTTTCTTTAAACCAGATGAAAACTATGGAGCTATTGTTAAGATATAAATTATGCAACAATTGTTAGAGAGAATGAGACAAGAACAAAAGTTGGAGAAAGTAAAGAATACAAAAGAGTTTAAGCTGAAACAATTGTCAAAGATGCAACAATTGTTCGGAAATTCCTATATCCATGGCCGCACTAGGATTTCTTATTTCTTCTATTCGTGAAACATGATTAAAATAGCAAGCCCTTTATATACTAAACTGAGTCTAGGTGACGCAGGGCGAATCTATAGTCGGCGGAAAATCGGTGACCTAACCCTACATGCTATGCAAAGCCTGACAGATTAAGCCACAGTTAGATAATAAAAATAACATCTCACGCAAAATATTCAAAGCAAGACAAATAATTTATTAGGGCAAACAAGTTTAGGCTTCCTCCGCGTGGGGGGTCAAAGCTCCGTGCGGCGAATAAATCCTGCAAATCACGATAATTATCTAACAAACAACTACCATACAAGAGATTCACAACAAGCATAAGATACCAATCAAATATTAATATGCTGAAAATAATAATCCAGTACATCGAAATCTCACCAAATGAGAATCCACGGAGCGACGGCCTCATTGTGGGCGTCAAAGCTCCGTGCGGCGAATAAAATAACATCCCCATTTCCGTGGGAAAGGAAATACACAAATCACGATAATTATCTAAAATAACATCCCCATTTCCGTGAGGAGCGACGGCCTGCAGGTGGTTCCACGGTGAAGGCAGCAAGCGGATGGAAATAGGGATAAAAAACTATAGGAAATGAATAGTGAATTTCATCAAATAGTGAAATCCAAGGAAGAGGAAATTCTGACCAGCAAGTAGTGGATGGATTTGGGGGCTGTAGGGGGCTGCGGGAGGAAGTTTGGGAGAAGAAAAAGAGCCTAGGGTTAGGGCAAACCGTGGGAAAGGAAATACACACCTAGGAGTCGTCACCTAGGGTCCCACGGAGTCGGCACCGTGAGATGATCGCATGAATCCGGGAATCAACTCTCCAAATTCTGCAATGCCTCAAATCAGCCCACTAATATCTTTTTTATAATAATAAGAGACTTAGGGCATCCATCATCAACAACTATGATTAGCCGGAAGTAGGGCCACTTAAATACATCAAAATAAAATGCAAAATCGTGAAATAATATATCAAATCGATTCGCAACGCGATGTTGCGAATCCGAACACATCTACGGAGTCCGATCATCAATCCGGGCACGCCATATATGGAAAGTCGTCAAATCAGCCATGAATGAGCCCAAAACTCGTCAACCACAGCAAGTCCTCGTCTATGCTTCGCATCAATCTCACTGGCTTGAAAGAATTCATCTACTGATAAATTGAGATCGGAATTCTCTCGGTGTATGCCATGTAAAACTCGAAGAGGTCCACCAAAAGTCGTCCAAGTGTCGTCGACGGAAGAGTGTCCTCGCCAATCATCTCTCTCCGACTAAAAAGTTGTCATCTCCGATGAATGGAGACGGTCGTACTGAAGTCGAAGTCCAGGGGAGAGTTGATCGAGCTCTGCTGCAAGTACCCAGGTGTCACCAACGCCTATAGTAGGATTGCACTGGTGGAGTCTGGTCTCCAAGATGCTCTTAACGCTCAACTCACAGGTGGTGGATCCTGGTGCGATCGGCGGCACCGTAGGTGGAACCAAAGAAGACGAGCCCTCGGTGGGTGGGTGTCAGAAGTGGGTGAGTAGTGGTGGCCATCAGACGTGGGTAGGCTATGAAGGTGGGAAGGCAATAGGAGTGGAGGTGTGGGCGGCTGGGGGTCCCCACTGCTTAGGTCCACATACTCGCGAGACTCGAAGTATAGTGTCAGATCTCCAACATTAAATATCGAATGGATCCCTAAACCTGCATGGATATCAAGATCATAGGTGTTTGCTTCGATCTAGCTCATGATCATATAGGGATTCATTCGCCTAACGCTCAAGCTTTTAGCAAGCCTCGTGCGGAGCCTCACAACGCAAATTCTCGTCATCACCTGCTCGCCTTCATGAAGTACCTGCTCTTGTCAGTGAACATCCGCATGTGGCTTACAAAATGTATTATCATTATGGATTCTCCATCGGACCGACTCATGACACGCACGCAAACGATGGACAAATAACTCAACAGACACTGTAAATAATGAAGAAACGACTCAACAAACTCATGCAAATGATACAAATGATGCAAATAAAAAATGACCGACACAACATGCTCTCTATTGGAAAAATTAATAATGATCGGGGTGTCTCTAAAATGTGGTGGCCGATCAGGCGGCTCTGTCGATGAAATATAGAAAAACTCATCCTGTGTGTGACGAGTGTTCAGATGATCACGTGAGACATCTATACTCAAATACGAGCTCGTGAAGATCCAAGTGTCTCTTAAGATGACACATCGGGGGGCTCACCAGGAGGGGTGTATGAAGAGTCATCGCGAATGCGACGACTGCCTAAGTGAAAATCGTGTATATCGACTAGAAGATGTGGCTCACGAGTGTGGTGCGTGTCCCCGAAAAGAAAGAGCTCGTCTGGTGAGTCAGCAGGGGGTGTGTCCCAAAACTCATTGAGGGTGCGATGTGTCAGCAGGTGGTGCCCTAAATATTGATTTCTCCGCACAATATCCATCCTCTGGGGCGCGATCAGGGACAATAATGGAAGATGCGCCCATAAATCGATACTCATACATGCAGTGCTCGCCTGAATCTCATCCTCATCGGGATGTGGGGGCTCATCAGGCGGCTCAACAAGGGGGTCGTCATCATAATCGTCACTAAGGTCATGGTCCCCCAGAAGAGTACCATTGTGAGAGGTAGTGTCCTCGTGAATGGGTGACATAGAGACTACGAGATTGACACCAGGCCCTGGGATCTCGGTCGTGATGTGAATCGGGGTAATGACAATGGGAGAACGACATAGACTTACACTCAAGGATGGGTCCGTGGGTGCAGTGCCAAGAAATGGGTTTGTGATTGGGGTGCCAACTAACCCGGTGCATGGCAGAAGAAGAGGTGGGGGTGAGGAACCCAACACTACAGACTCAACAGGTTGCTCAGGCTCACTCTTAGTCGGGGTCACATGAGGTGGGTCAGAAATAAGAGATAGGTCACTCACTGGACGAAGCAACTTACAGGGGTGAGAGCAATCCGAATCAGGTATCACTTCATACATGTCTGACGGGACAATGATAGGCAAAGTGGTGTCCTTGGTGTGAGAGGAGCTTGTACTGCTGAGGTCAAGGAGAGAATCTCATCGACCAGCTCTTGTTGATCTCAACGACTGTTCATAACGAAGGGCAAGCTGATATGTCTGCTCGAAGGACTTCGACTTATGATAAGTCACTTTGGTACGTATGTCAGATCGAAGTCCGGACCGAAATCGCGGAGTGGTCATGGTTGGGTCCTCTCGAATATCACTCCTCACTACTAGCTCATCAAAGTGATCCATGTACTCAGCGACAGACATGAATCCTTGCTAAAGGGAAAATAATTGGTCGAGCAAGCGACTCCGATACGACGAAGGCAGATACCTCTGACACAATGTGCGCTTCATGTCCACCCAACTAGTGATGTGACGAAGACGGTCTCGCTCGCGGGTCCTCTCAACCCTAGCCCAATATGCCCTCGTCTAATCTAAAAGTATAAGTTTCACAAACTTGACGCGACGCTCACCGAAAAACTCAAAATGATCGAGATAATACTCCATATTCACGAGCCAATAACTGAAAGACTCGGGACTCAATAAGCCGTCAAAGGAGGGGCAACAGTACGAAAATGACTCAAGATCTCTCTCGGAACGACGATCCTTGTAATAATCATCCCTAAGGTAACTGGGTCGTGTCGAAGGATCAACACGATCCGCTCGCATGTACGGATAATAACGACGACAATCATCATACTAATCGTCTCTAGCATAGTGGGGTCGTGTCGGTGGGTCAACACAATCTCTGGAAGTGGTGTACTGTGATCGCGAATAATCATCGTAGCGTCGTGAGGATCTCTCTGAAGGGGATCTATGAGGGGGGAGCAAGTGGACTCGAGGCCTTCAAATTGAGGGGAAGAAATAATTGTGACACCTAGACATAATGAAAAACCTAGACTTTACAATTGCGTATCAAAAAGTGCGTGCAACCTACCTCTAATACCAATTGACGCGGGGCGAATCTATAGGCGGCGGAAAATCGGTGACCTAACCCTACATCCTATGCAAAGCCCGACAGATTAAGCCACAGTTAGATAATAAAAATAACATCTCACGCAAAATATTAAAAGCAAGACACAAATAATTTATTAGGGCAAACAAGCTTAGGCTTTCCTCCACGTGGAGGGCCAAAGCTAGAGCGCGCGGCAAATAAATCATGCAAATCATGATAATTATCTAACAAACAACTAGCATACAAGAGATTCACAACAAGCATAAGATCCAATCAAATATTAATATGCTGAAAAAAATAATCCAGTGCAGTGAAATCTCACCAAATAGTGGACTGACCAAGGCACTGAAGAATCTAGAGCCGAAGATGCGTGGACGACGATCCGAGGTGGAACCAGAGGCGTAGAAATAGCGTAGATGGCTGTCCTCGGCGGTGAAAAGTGGAATCAGACCAGAAATGGATAGATCCGGCCGCGTATGGATAGATTCGGGCGAGGGATAGATGGATCTGATGTTTGGTAGCGGATCCGGGTTAAGAGATGAAGAACAGATATGGGGAAGGGGTGGAACGGGGGCTGGTTTGTCCAGATATGGATAAAACTAGTAGGAGGGTTGTTAAAGGTGGTTCCACGGGGTGAGAGAAGTTGGCGTCAAGGTGGGGAGGCTAGGGTTTGACGAGAGGCTGTGTGGTGGCTCGATAGGGGCGACAGCGGCCTGGGTTGCTGGAAAATAGGGAGGAGATTGCTGGACTACAGGAAAACAGGGAGGCAGTTGATGTTGGGAGGTTATGGGGGAGGTGCGGCGGTGGTGACTCCAGCAGGAGGGGGCGGCGGCCTGCAAGTGGTTCCACGGTGAAGGCAGCAGGCGACTGGAAATGGGGATAAAAAACTATAGGAAATGAATAGTGAATTTCATCAAATAGTGAAATTCAAGGAAGAGGAATTCTGACCAGCAAGTGGTGGATGGATTTGGAGGCTATAGGAGGCTGTAGAGGGAGTTTGGGAGGGGAAACAGGGCCTAGGGCCCTAGGGTTAGAGCAAACTTTGGGGAAGGAGATACACACCTAGGAGTCGTCACCTAGGGTCCACGGAGTCGGCACCGTGGCGGGATCGCGGGATTACGGGAATTCTTTAACCAAAATCTGCAATGCCTCAAATCAGTCCACTAACATCTTATTTATAATAATAAGAGACTTAGGACATCCCACCATCGACGGCTATGATTGAACGGAGGTGGGGCCACCTAAATACATCAAAATAAAATGCAAAATAGTGAAATAATATATCAAATCGCTTTGCAACATGAATCCAAACACATCTGCGGAAGTCCGATCATCGATCCAAGCATGTCATATATGGAAAGTCGCCAAATCAGCCCCAAATGGGGCCCAAAACCCGTCACCTAAGACCACAAAAATGATGACATTATCAAAATAACATCATAAAGACTTAGCTCGGGAGGTCCACCAGAACACTACCCATTCAACTTACCGCCGGATTGGATCAGCGGAAGGGAAGGACAAGATGAATTCATCAGGCTCCACATGTCCATCAGCTACAAACTCCATTTTAAGCACACAAAAACAACTTTATATTTCAATAAAATTTGAAGGCCTAGACCGTGATTAACATAGCATAAGGTGAATATATTCAAATACAAAGTCAAACATAACATTATAAGTTTTACGAATGATTAAGCTTTTTGCTCTCGCTCCTATAGACTGGCTTTTTCTTGATGCAGAGATAAGACCGACACGGGGTGGACCCTCTAAATGCAACCCTAAATGTGATGTAGTGGAATGCTAGTGCAAGAGTGGTCCGCTCAAAATTGTACAACAGTAATTAATTATTATAAAGGAAAAAAATTCACGGAGGAACGTGCGGTTACAAGGATTGAATAAAGGAAAACACACGTATCAATTTTCAAACAAAAAGAGACGCAATTAACTAAGCACGCACGAAAGAAACCCTTCAAATCGCACAACGACAATACTACTTGCTAAGAAATAAAAATCCACTACAAAGTCGGGTGCCGAAATAAACAACAATCAGAGTCGGGTGTCGAAATAAACAACAATAAAAGATAAGACTATACACCACAGTTCGCACATGCAGGAGGCGACGATGTAGGGTGTGGAAGGCATTCAACGACGCGACAACGGCGGGGCTGGCTGAATTGAAGTGGAATCCACGACAAGGAAGTAGGGGAAGAAAGCAACCGGTCAATTTCTGGGTGGATGGGAGGCCGACGGCAGGGTAGAGGGGTCGGGGCTCGACTTGGAGGAGGAAGGGGAGGCGGTTGAGAGGGTGGAGTCCACGGATGCTATCAGGTAGGGGAGGAGTGGGGTGGGGGATCTGGATGTGATGGGAGTGGAGGCCGACGGACTGGCGTGGGGCTTCTGGAGTGGTGTCGTAGAAGAGGAAGACGGGAGGAGGCGAGATCTAAGGTTTTTGGCGGTGGAGGAGGGCGGGGTTGGCGGTGGAGGGTTTGACAGAGGAAGTTGCAGTGGATGCCGACGGGGAGTGGCTGGCGGAATGGACAATAGGGGGTCGCGGCTTAGAGAGGTTGCGGGCTGGATGGGGAGGGAGGAAGATGGCTTACGGTGGCTGGAGATGAGCGGAGATGGGGGCGGAGGGGCTGCTCGGCGTCTCACCGAGGAAGAAAGTCCATGAGTCGCTCCTGAGAATATGACCAGCGGTTTTGCATTTGCCAAAACCCACGATGCCTCCCACGATCCGTCGCCCGGCCCTTTTAAAACCTAGGGAATAACTGTTGCATCAGAAATTAAATAATCACCGTGATCGGATGGCTCACACTGTCTAGACCGATCGGGCTACAAATACAACATAAAATATAAAAATAATATATGGATTCGACTCGGATCGATCATCCGGACGCAACCACCGACTCAGATCGTCCGACTGGGCAGTGGATCACCGCCTCCCATGGGAATATACGTGTGTCGGTCGTGGCGCGCCATCACTTCTTCATCTTGCGGTGCCTTAACAAGTATACTCCTCCCTTCCATTAAGGTGAGGCTCAGTTGAGGATAAACACAAGGTGGTTGTTATTTTATTTGTTGAGTAGATTCATCATTATTGTTATGTATTTATGCAGTATACTGACTTGGGTGGCGAGATTGGTAGATAATTCTACTTCGTTCGCCGTTGCTAGACTTATTACTTCTATGGCGATTTTGTGGTAGGCTTCCAAAAAAATTTATTGCCTTCTCGTGTGCTTCTTTATTACCACAAAACATTGATTGAATGTTCTTGCCGCTCTGATGCCACATGATCTGAAATAAGAATAATCACACAAACTACAACAACAGCTTATTAGATTATTCTCTTCGGATTGAAGAGTTTTGTGGAAATTTGACATTTTCTACATCGCTCTTCAATTTTGCACCCGAAAAATTATGACTACTTAATTCTTAATCTTGAAATGACCTAGATTGATAAACTATTACAAGAGAAAAAAATGAATATAAATCCGCTAAAATCCCTAAATAATCTGAACTACTTCCTTAGTAAGTACGAGGTCATTCCCAAATTCTTCACCTTCAATCTACGAGTAGCAGGTAGTTGCAGCTTTCTTTGTGAAAGGGATCTCTCTATAGAACTCGGTCCACATGCAAAAACTTTGGGAATATAATCGAGGAGGCTTTCCATGGGTGGAGCCTTCTGCCTTGGACTTCATTGCGGGTGCAACGTACAGATAGTTAGCCATGTAATCCTTGCAACTTTTACTCTGATATATGTCGCAGATTCAACTTGTGGATAGTACTTATTCAATAAATAAGTGTGATGGAGAACATTACTATAAGTGTGATGGAGAACATTACTATAAGTGTGATGGAGAATATTCACGCAACATTGAAGAAGATGATTGAATTGATATTTTTGGATTGTCGAATGAAAGATCGGAGTTGGTGATCACGTCGAGCTAATTTTTCTGCATTTTTTCATGTATTTGTTTTGCTTTTTTGGATGTATATTTTGCGAATTAGGTCAAGTAATCCGATCAGTCGATTTGAGTCATCAAATCATTTAACCTAATATCCTCCTTTATATCATGTCAGCAGCCAGTCCATGACAGGTATCGAGGATTTAGTTCCTCAGAGAGAACCGCTCGATCTTCTGTTTTTGGTGCGATGCCGAGAGCCTCTTCCGATGTGACGTCGCAGATTTCTGCCTCATGGGGTGCTGACTTCCCCATCTACCGCCTCCCCTGCCTCCAGCGTCCGGGTTCGAGCTCATCGTCGCTTTCCCGTCTTCCCTGACACTGACAGTTGCCTCCTCCTTCAAAAGAGATCTTCGCAACCGCCATCTCCCGCCTCTAGCTTCGCCGCAATCCCTTGCCTCCAGCATCACCGCCGTCATCATTTCTAGCTCCCAGCACCGCCTCCGCCATCTCTTCCTTGCACTAGAGCCCACAATGTACCCTTTCAGTCCTCCTGCAGGCTGCAACAGCCACCCCCCCCCCCCTCCTAGCACCTTATGAACCCCTCGACAACAACGGCCGACCACTTCCGCCTCTTCCCTGCTACAACCAACAATACCATACCTTCCATCCTTGGATTAATCTCCTCCCTACCCTCTACCCCTTACCCCCACTTCAAAATTCAGTCCTTCAGCCCCTGTCCAGCCACGAAACAACCACCCTTCTGCCCCCGGCAACCTCGTTCAGTGGTTTTGTTCCTCTGGAGTATCAACACCACATCTGTAATTCTTGGATTTCTACACCTACATCGAAGACCCTTTACTTGGTGAGTTATGCACTTAATTTTTAATTTCACATTGTACGGATGCATTCTTCATTGCTAGTAATATTTTTCTCTCATGAGTTTTGTTTGGGCTTTTTATATTATTTATTCGCCTTGTACTTAATTTCAATGCACTCTTATTTAACTACAACTTATTAAACACTCATTAAAATTACGATATTTGTGATCAATTGTGACGCATATGCAACATTTTCAGATTAATATTGTTTAATTAATTACGCGTCAAAAATCATTGCATGATTGAGTCATTCATGGGCCATGCATTAGAGTTTAGAGTAAGCTGTTAGAATTTCATCAGATTGTGTGTGTGCATTCATCCACATCTTCATTTTAGGGTTTTTTGCAGGTCCATTACATTCATCGTGTGCTCACTTGCATTGCATTTAGGACCCCCTTCGAAGTGTTGAATGGGCGTCGTTGTAGGACCCCTCTCTATTGATCAGAAGTTGGTGAAAAGATTGTGTTGGGCCATGAGTTATTTCAAGAAATGGAAGAAGCCACGAGAAAGACTCGTCTTCAGCTTAGTCGTGTCATTGAGAGACAGAAGAAGTATGCAAATCAGCGCCGCCGTCCGTTAAAGTTTGCAGTGGGTGATCAAGTATTCCTAAAGGTTTCCCCTACTCCTGGGGTGAAACGGTTTGATCGCCATCATAAGCTCAGCCCGAGGTTCGTGGGGTCGCATGCCATCTCAGAGCGTGTTGGAGGATCTGTTTATCGTCTGGAGTTACCTGCTTTGCTGTCCGGTGTTCATAATGTCTCCCATGACAGTTAGCTTGACTAATCTCCTTGATTAAAGTGTCAAGAAGATTTTAGTAATATTTAATAAAAAAATTTAATATAAATGTAAGATAGCGTGGATTTATTTATCATCAGTGGATCTTTAAGAAGCTTGATTAAACCTTAGTGAGCAGGCATTGACGGTTGCTACAGATCTCGAATTGATTTACTTTGTTGTTCCATGAGAAGCATGTAGTGTCTGAGTCGTATAGATTATAGAATGCAACTTAAGGAGTTTCAATGCAGCATGTTTTCATGCACCTAAGACAATCAACGAGAAAATAAAGGATAAAAAATTGTACTCCATTATGAGGTTCATTTTCCCTGTGGAAATATTTCACATAGGGTCGTGGCGGGGTGGCTATTGACAATTTACTTGGGATTCATATTTCATGATTGATGGGTCTAATAGTATATTTCTAGGAAACGACTAGCCTAACTCTGAGGAATACATGTCTTAAAGGGAGATAAATACATATCTCTTATGCACGACAAATCCAAATATAAGAGGAAGACATAGAGCAAGAGAGATTGGAAAATGCTCAACCTACTGCAGTATTATTGGATGAAACATTTTTTTGAGTATTTTAGCTCATGTTAAGAAAAAATGCATATCTCTTAGTAGTGCCCCTGCACGTGATCTCGACCTGCTCTCCCTCTTTTTCTTTCCTCTCATAATCTCCCTTTCCCTCTAATTGCGAAAAAAGATCACAAAAATGATAAAAAAGAATACTTCCATATTACATCAAAGAAAGAGTTTCTCCATTTTATAGTAATATATGATTCATAATCTAATTACATTTGCAATAATGTTTCCAAAAACATGACAATTGACTAAAGTCTCATTCATCCAACCAAGCATACCTTTTAATAACTAATGGTAACAAAGAAGCTATAGTCTAAGCTCAAGAATAGGTTAGGCAACCATGCAAAAACAAATAACTCCTCTAAAAAGATCAACACTGAAATAGGGTAAATAAGTTATGCTGAAGATGTAGAGATGTACATAACTATAAGCAATCCCAAATCAAGAATAAGGCTCCGTTTGGCACAGCGGTGGCGGTCGTGAACGTGGTGGTTATGAACCGTTGTTCGTGAGCGCCCGACCTCACCTAAGGAACTTCATCCACTTTTATGTTTAAAAATAGTTTTTTTTTCCTTGGTGACGGTCACAACTATGGTCATGCCAAACATACAATTTATGACGGTGCCGTTTTGGTCCAAACTCACCGGAGCAAAAACGCCGCGACAAACAAAACCCAAGTCATCTGAAGATTTTAAAACTTAAATCATTATAAACAATTTCAAATATATGGCTCAAGATTGATAATTGAAATCAATCATATACAAAAGAGAATGTTATACTTCAATGTAGATGCTCAATCTTACTCCTATACAATAACGCTCAGCTTTTATCCAACTATGGCGGGTGTTAAAACCGAGACTCGGCTTCTGTGGAGTTCGGACCCTAGAAAGGGACGACCGCACACTTACTTTTCCTAGCAAGCCCACTTGACTGAGAACTTAGGACTCGAGACTGACCCAAGGCTCCAGCACGGAGGTCCACCACACACCCGGAAGATCTTAGAGCGCTTCCCCTCCTTAGCCAGTGCTGAGCTAAGGGCACCTCAGAAAGCGCTATAAGACTAGAGAAAGAGAACTTAGAAAGTTTGCTCTCTAAGGTACCCTCTTGGGTCTATTTATAGATTTCTGAAAATGGTCTGCCAACAGCTCAACTCCGCTGTTTGGGAAGGGTACTGGCAGACCAACGGGGGTAAAATAATAAAAAGCATCATTGGGCGAGTGGTCCCAGAATTACCACTCGCATGGGGTGGCGAGTGCCCAATGAGACAGGCACTCGCTGCCTCCAGAGGGCCTAGGGCGAGTGCGGACCTGATCGTCCCACCCGCCTGTTATCTATCGAAGGCCAGGGGCACGTACGAGTCTGCTTGCTTCACTCGCCCCACCACTGATCTACCCCCAGCCCGGGCGAGCCGGGTAGCTCTCAAGGCACTCGCCTCCCTGCCGACTCGCCCAAGGCTTGGTTTGCCTGGTCCGGCTCCTGCCTCTCCCACTTGCCGGATACGGGATTGTACAGCGGGGGTCTGAGTCTTACTATCATCCAATAAAATTGCAATTTGTTTTCTACATAAATATGATTATTTATACAGAAAAACAAGCAGTGTAATCTTTAGATGCCAGCATTGGAGTTATACATACTAAAATGAAGAACAAGTTCTGAGAGAAAATTGCATTAATAGGAAAGAAAAAGAGTTTAAATTTTGGTGTTGGCAGGGCAAACCTGAGACAAACTGGGTGCAGGATTAAGCCCCAAATCCAACAGCGTGGGAACTTCACCAGGGTCAACGTCCCCTCTGGATGGAAGACCCTTTATCTGATCCAGCGCCTCTATCGTCTTCCTCACATTCAAACCCCGCACCCTCTCCCTGAATCCGCCGTAGTTCGAAGGCATATTCTCCAGTTCGAAGGGCAGATCATCAATGTGATACAAAGTGCTTCCCCAGAAGTACTTCACCTCAACTCCCTCGGCATCCATCGCTTTATCCACTCTCTCCTCCGTCCTTGCCTCGTCATGCGACACCTCACGGTGCATGTAGACAGCGTCGGCGCCGACGGATCGTGCCAGCTCGACGAGTACGGTTTCCGGCCGACCGATCCGGACGACGAGATCGGATCCGCGAGCACGGAGGGAGCGACGGAGATCAGCAACGGACTGGAGGAGGAAAGTGGCGCGGTAGGGCCCGGTCTTGTCGAAGCCGGAGGAGGATTTTCCGTAGTCGCGGGGGTCGAAGAGGTAGACGGGAAGGATGGAGAGGGAGTCGTTACTGGCCGCGGCGAGGGCCTCGTTATCGTGGATGCGGAGATCGCAGCGAAGCCAGAGTAGGGTGCATCGGCGGACGGCGGCGCCGCCTGAAGGATCGCCGGGTCGGCGGCGGAGGAAAGGGGAGGGAGAAGAGAGGATGGCGGGGGAGGAGGAGATAGCGGATGGGCGGGCGGGGGCGGATGGAACGCCGGAAGAAAAGGAAATGCGTGCAATGGAGGAGATCTGAGAGGGTATTTTGAGGCGGGAGGGGAGTGCCGAGAGCGGCTGCGCCGCCACCGGCGAGAGCGTGGAGGAAGAGAATATGAGCTTGGAGGAGAGGGAAAGAGTGGCAACCGGCGGCGAAGTTTTCGAGGGCAATCTCGTAATCTCCTTCTGCTGGTCGTCCTGAACTTCAGAGTTCTCCATGGTTGGTTGATGGGAGTGAAGAAGGTGGAGGCGCACTTCTAATTCGGATATTATTAATATCGGCTTCTGGACTGTAATATTCTTGAGCAATATGGCGTGGAGAGCTGCTGTCTTGTTCATGAAAAAACTATAAATGGCTCGTAAAAAATGAGTAATTGATAAAGTGTATTCTGAAAATATCGATTTTTGGCAAAATGTATTTTGAAAGTTTGAAATTAGTAAAATACATTTCTTAAAGTGGGTTTTCTTGACAATGTGCACTCTATAGTGTACATTTAGGTCATTTCATTTTTTGCCTAGTGAGGGTGCACATTGTCAAGAAAACCCACTTTGAAGGGCATTTTGTCAATTTTAAACTTTTAGGGTGCATTTTGCCAAAAATCGATATTTTTAAGATGCATTTTGTCAATTAACCGATGAAAAATAGTTGTTTCTAAAAAATAAATTTTGTTATAAAATAATGTGAATAAAATGGAGATTGCAGTGTTGTTTAAGAAGCTAAACAACAACAACACTCAAGCATTTATCTCACTATACTAAGGTCGGCTATATGTATTCTTTGTCTGTCATTGTGCCCTATTTTTTGTCATAATTTCACTAATACTTAAGTACATCATGTCTTTCCTTATAGTTTCATTCCAAGTCTTTATTGGTCTACCTCTCCCTCATTTAACATGCCTAGTGACTAGACTCTCACAATGCCTAACATGCGCCTTTAATGATCTCATTTGTATGTGCCCAAACCATCTTAGTCGAGCTTCTCGCATCTTCTCTGCAATTGGTGCTACTCATGTCTTATTCCTAATACATTCATTCCTAATTTTATCCAGTTTTGTGTGTCAACACATCCACCTAAGCATTCTCATCATTGCAACTCTCATTTTTTTGCTAATGTGCACAATTCACTACCCAACACTCAGAACCATAGAGTATCACTGGTCTAATTGCAGTACGATAAAACTTGCGCTTAAGTTTTAATGGTACTTTATGATCATATAAGATTCCTGGCGCGCCTCTCCACTTCAACCAACCCGCTTGGATTCTATGTGTCACATCTTTATCAATACCTCAGTCCTTTTGAGCTATCAATGCAAGATATTTAAAACACTCAGTACGGAAAATATTGTGATCATCTAACTTAATAATGAATTTATTTGTCCTTCTTGTATTGCTAAATTTAAGCTTCATATACTCTGCATTTGCCCTGCTCAACCTAAAATCCTTCTTTTTTAATGTCTCGTCAAGATTCTAAGTTTTGCGTTTACACTCTTGCGTGTCTCATCAACCAAACTAATATCATCCGCAAACAATAAACACCAAGGTATTGCTTGTTGGATATGTCCAGTCAACTCATCTAAGATAAGGGTAAAGAGATAAGGTCTTAAAGCTGAATTTTGATGTAAGCCAATAGTGATAGAGAATTCTTGTGTTAATCCTTCAGATGCCCTCACCCTTGTCACTGAATTTGTATACATATCTTTGATTATGTAAATATATGATACATTTACACCTTTATTTTTAAGACTCTCCATAAGATCTCTTTTGGAACTCTATCATAAGTCTTCTTAAAATCAAGAAATAGCATATGCAAATCTTGTTTTCCTTCTCGGTAGTTGTTGATGAGCTTCCTCAAGAGATGTATAGCTTCCATGGTCGACCTCCCTGGCAAGAATCCAAATTGATTCTCCGAGATGTTAGTCTCTCATGTTACTCTTCTTTCTATTACTCGTTCTCATAGTTTCATGGTATGACTCATCAATTTAATTCATCTATAATTTACATAATTTTGTATATCTCTTTTGTTCTTCTACAAATTTACTAAGATATTTTCCCTCCAATGGTCTGTCATCCTATTTGACTTCAGTATCTTATTGAAAAAACATGTAAGCCACAAAATTTTTTCATTTCCTAGACATTTCCATACTTCGATTAGTATATCATCTGGTCCAATCGTCTTTTCATTTTTCATCTTCTTTAGAGCAACATTTACCTCTGATACTTGAATTTTACGATAAAACCTTTATGTTCATATATTTCTCTGATTTACTTAACTCTTTCAAGTTCAATTCATTATCTTTTGTTTCATTATAGAGTTGATAAAAATATCATTTTCATCGCTCTTTAATATTCACATCATTCTTCAAAACTGTTTCTGTCTCATCTTTTATGCATTTTACTTGACTTAAATTTTTTCTTCCTTTCTCTAGCTCGAGCAATTTTATATATGTCTCGCTCTCCATCATTGGTATCTAGTCGCTTATAAAATTCTTCATAAGTTTGACTTCTTGATTTACTTACTATTTGTTTAGCTTCTTTTTTGAAGACTTTATACTTGACTAAGTTCTTATCATTCTTATAAGCATAAAGTGATTTATAGTTGACTCTCTTTGTCCTCAACTAGTTGTTCCATAATTGTTGTCTTGAAAGCAACCTATTTTTTTATCTTCAAGTTGCACCACCGAATTTTTTGCAATATTTGTGTTCTTGTCTTAAATTTATTATATTTAATTTGTACATCTAACATTAATAACTCATGTTGTGTTATCAAACTTTCTCCTGATATGATTTTGCAATTCTTATAAATCATTTTATTCATTTTGCGAGCCATAAAACAATAAAATTGTGACTTATTTGTTCCGCTTTTAAACGTAATTAAAGGTTTTTCCCTCTTTATGAAAAAACTTATTTGACACAATTAGCTCATATGCTATAATAAATTCTAAAATAGTTTGTCCTTTTTCAGTCCTATCTCCATATCCAAATCCTCAATGAATGGTTGTATAATTTATATTTTTCTTCTCTATATATCCATTTAAGTCTCTTCCTATGAAAAACTTCTCTCTTTGTGGTATTTCTCTTACTAAATTATCTAAGTCTTCTCAAAATTTATCTTAATAGTTTCACTTAATCCTACTTGGGGTCTGTAAGTACTGATCACATTAATAGTTACTTTCCTATGACCAATTTAAGAGCTAAGTTTCTATCACCTGTTCTACTTATCCCTACAACATCATCCTTCTAAGTAGAATCCACAATAATATCTACTTCAATGTTTGTTTTATTTTTTTCTGTGTACCATAATTTAAAACCCAAATTATCTAAAAATTTAGCTTTTTCATTCACTCATCTAGTCTTTTGCAGGAATAAAATATTTATCATTCTCTTAATCATTGTATACACTACTTACATCACTTTTCCTATTAATGTACATATATTTCAACTTCCAAAACTAATTCAATCACAATTCCTACGACATACTTCCCTAGAACGTCTAATATGTTAGGACTTTTGTCTATTTAACACTACACCCAAGTCCACTTGGAGGTGCAGCGGTCCTTGCTAAGTCGCCACATTTGAACCATACGATGAGAACTCTTGTATATTTAACACTACACCCAAGTTTTAGAGATATTGCAGTCCTTTCCAAGACGCCACATTTGGACCATGCGACGCGTTCCTTAAGGGGAACAACCTACTTTTGCACAAATTCTCAAATTATCTATATTCATAAGGTTGACTAAATTTTATAATGACAGTCTATCTAACACAACTCTCACCATTTTTCATTCGGGCTCAGGACCAACATAGACTGGTTTAAAAAGTGTTGTTTAAGAAGTTTTATTAAAAAATTGCTTGACAAAATGAAGATTTGTTAAGTTTTTTTTTCTAATTATTATAGTTTTTTTTTAATAGCAGAAAAAATTTCAGATATTGGAAATCAAAATTACATGACATATATAATAAAAGTTCAACATTTTTTAAATATTAAAGATACAAAACTTTTTTAAAGTTTCTCTGAATGGATCCATCGGTTGCGTGCAAATAGTTAGGTGTATTAGCTACATGAATGAAAATATTTTAAATATATTTATAGATAAAATTAATTAAAATATAAATTATGATCAATGAATATCACATTCTTGCCTCATAGAGCTATGCTATAGACTCACATACGTATACACCACTTGTTGTATCATCAGTATATGCATCTTGTTGTCTTTGTGAGTCTACATCGTCTCTCGTACCAATTCTCTCACATTCCCTAAAATCAGGATACATACATGATGAATGTCTCCGTATAAAATAATGGAAAGCATCGTCGACGGTGTAATATTTATCTGTTTGTCAAAACTGTGACTTGACATGTCACGTAGTATTGCCCATTTTTTCTTTCATACGTCAAATGTATGTTCAATCACACTATTAAGAGAAGTGTGTGCTTAATTAAAAATCTCACGAAGTCCTTCAAGTGGACGACTACCGCGAGCAAAATTTGGAAGTATCGTATATCTGGATATGACTATACAACCTCTTCTTAGCGGATATCTACTGTCTGTCAAATGATACTTTCTTAAATGATCGACACACGGTTTCAATAAACAAAAATTGTAAGAATAAACAATATAAATACTGCAACAATAATATAAGTACCTCGGGGAGAAGGTGGAAAGTAATATTTTTAATTGCTTATAGTAAAATTGAAAATACAACTATCATGTGAAGATCCCTCACAACCAACTGTGGAGAAAGTAAAACACATGTTGAAGCCACAAACAACCATTACATTTTGCGTTGTAGTTCCATGACACCCAATATATGGTACTTGATTATTAATCGGAATATTTGCATCAAGATGTGTTTCAAATATAACACCAACACAATCATTAAAAAAATTGCATGTAATGTGAATCTTGTATAATTTCAGGTGAAGTATTATTAAAATATCTCTCTTGTGACACTAACACCTTCCTCGAAGCACAGAAGAGCACGACGACCCTTGCTAAAATATTTGTTAGCAGTCTCGATTGAATGTTGAAAATACTCGCTTGCATTTCAGATGATCTCGTTATATGATAAATTGTATAATGTCATCGCAAGACCCTCTCTATTTGCGGTCCTTCATGAACCTTGTAATCTATAATTTTGTTCTAACGTTTGCAATAGATCAACAAAAATGATTCCGACATTCTGAAAGCATTGTGAATCTAAATGGATCTCCATGTAGTCATTTACCCACTCATTTATCACCAATTTATTTGGATGTCATGCATTGTGTGTAAGAATTGAATAAACGGGTGTGTTCCGATAATATATATATTGTTGAAGTTAGAACTTGATGGTAGGTAGAAGCATGACACTTTCTAAACCTCTCACACTCCTCACGAGAATAATCTAAATCAACACTAGACATTCTCTGCTAACCACGAATAAAATAAATTAAAATATAATTTATAGCCATGTGACATAAGTAGATACACATAACCATGCATAGTGATGATAAAACATTTAAAGAAAATTATTATGATTTAAAACAAAGTTTATGGAAGAAGATAAACATAACCAACCAATGTATCAAGATTTAAAACAAATTGACATAAAAGTGACAACAAATTAATAACATAAAGGTAACAAAACATGTTATCCTAGATGTCCATAAGGCAAAATAGCAACAATGCATGTCCAACTGTGAACCTTGTTGTAGCAGATACGCAATCATTTAACCATGATGTCCTCCCTAAGGCACATAACTCTCTCTTTGTTGTTCTTATCCATCAATAACATGGTGGCAAAATCGAAGAAGTCATAATCTTTGCATATGTCAGGATACATTTCAAGTTTCTCCAAAGCTTGTGCAATACTGAATACGTATGTAGATTTTGGTGGCTCCTATAGAGATCAACCTACAACCTTCAAAGATTCCACCAAATCATCCAAGACTGAGCTTGCTAGTTTCTTTTTCCCCTTCTTTCGTATTGTGCGAGTTTCAGATGAATTGACGAGATTAGCACTCTCTACATTCTAACTAATCTCAACCGGAACATCGTCACCCTCAAACATAGCTCGCTCATCAATAGACTCCCAAGCTAGGGACGTAATGTTTGGGGGTGCAAACATGATTTCCAGTGGCGACAACCGAACTGAACATCATGTTCAGTTTTTTCTCAAGCTCTAGGGGTATATCTCCATACCTATACTTTTTCGCGGTAGTAACAACCTATTAAAAAATAATTAGACACTTAAAAACAAAATTTATGGAAAAACCTATATTGCATGTTTAATTTAATAGCTTACCTTTAATCTTTCATCTCATCATTCATTTGAAACACCAATAAATTTTCTAAAGACATTCCAACCTAAACCTGTTTCTCCTCGTTTTAGCTCAATCTACAACTTTCATTCTTTTTTGAGGCGGTCTCATTTATTTTTCATTTGAATTATATGTACTTTATTTCATTTCTCTTCTCAAATTTCACAACTAGTTTATTACTGCCCTCTTTATTGAAATGTGTAGTTGATCGTTTACATAGCAAACTTTCTATGATGCATAAGTTACAAAAAATAGGGAAATTATTTTGTTCTCATATTGCTGATATCACTCCATCTTTTGATTTTCCCATCTAAAAACATACAAAACAATAACATAACATAACACACATAAACACCTACACACCCAACTACATACACCAACTTTCACATTAACATATACATATAAAACTGCAAGCGCACACACAAACATACACACATAAAACTGCAATCACGCACACACATACACATAATTTCTCTTTTATATAACCTACACACATACACATACACACAACTATACACACACACATATAAGTACACACCCACACACATACACATACACACAATTTCTCCATTATATAACCTATACATACACATACACACAACTATACACACACCAGCATACACATACACAACTATACACACACCAACATACACATACACCCAATTATACACACACATACACACACCAACAGACACGTACACACAACCACACGCACACCCACACACACAACGACACACCCACACACACAACGACACACCCACACACACAACTACACGCCCGCACAACTACACACCCACACAATGACCCCCCCCCCACCCATACACCCACACGCCCACACACACCCTCCCACACATACCCCATCCACCCACGCACCCATCCACACACAAATGCACGCACAAACGCACACATACACACACTCAGAAAGCACTCAGAAACATACGCGCGCGTGCGCGCGACTACATGACTCATGAAACTGCCGGGAGTCAATCGGCAAATGCATCTCCAAATAACATACACCCAGACACCCTCTGGGAGGTGCCTGTATTGGAGGCGCCTTGGATTCATTTTTCGACCGACGTGTAACACTCTCATCCGTCGTATGACATATAGCAGAAGGTCCAGCTGGAACCCGACGCCATATACCACGGACAGTCGGAAGGGTTATATAAGAATATCAAAAATCAACTACAACTACTCGCCCTAACTCAGAGCATTCTAGCGGAAACTTTTAAACAGTTTGAAGAACCCATAATTGAATAACAACTATCATGAATGTCCACTTACCACCATAGGAATGAAATAACAAATACACTGAAAGTACTTGGCCTTATAACCTTACAATAGTTCACTTAACAAAGTAATACTTTACATATATCGGCTCGCAGGCCGGCCACACATGACAAAAGTAAAATAACAATTCACTTTGGCCTTCGAGGGCCAGCTCAGCAGCATGAGCTTCAATCCGCTATTTGGTACCTGGCTCCGCAGCACCTGTAAGGAACATTCCACCGCACGGTGGCAAACAAAGCAACGGTCAGCTAAAGCTGACCAAATTATAACGACTCTGCCCCTTATTCGGGACGACGGTGCTCCTTCCCTGCATTTCATTAGCCCAGCTAAACAACAAAGTGCAAACATACTTTGCCACAGGTGTAGGCTCGCACGGTCAAACACCTCATGCACTCAGGGCACATTTTTGGTGAATCCGATCAATTCCGTGGCTTCACCACCATCCCCGGGATGGCAACATCGTGAGCATTTTAGTCTTTCTGACCACCGTCTAAGACTCCTGACTATGCCAACGACCAGTTCCACTTTTGGGCCTCTGGCACCGAACCGCATAGCCCAGGTCCGCTTCCACTTGTCCGTTGCTCACTCTGTCAAGTCACTTTAAGACGTACGCGCGGGCCAAGCTTCTCCCGGATCCTAATACATTCCCAATCATCACAAAACCCAGTTATGTACAAGGATGGCTCCCCGGCCGCCAAGTTAGCAGAACTACGTTTCCGCTGAGTTTTCCGAGTGCGCCTTGGAGTTAATCCCCAAGAATCCCTACTGCAATCTACCGTGTAGAAACCCGAAAAACACATAACACGCAGTCTTCTCCGGCAATCCATATAATATGCAACATCACCGATCCATACCAACACGTCCGGGTAGGCTTCACACACAATGTCTATGTCCGTACTTCGATTTCGGACTCTATATGCAACGCAAGGGAGACTATTCACATCTACCTCAAGGAACACCGCGCACTCACCGCACACTCGCGATAGCGGGTTTCCTATGCAGAAAGAAAGAGAGTTTCACATGCTCAAGTAGAGAATCGTTACCCTTAAAGTTCGTTTTTGGGTCATGGAAATCTATCTGGATGGAAAGCTTCGCAAGGGAATTTCCTCCGCAGATCCGGTCTCGGTTCTTGACTCGGTGCTCCGATGCTCCGTCGGCGGCCGGATTCCTCCTCTTCCTTCCTCAACCGGTCTCTCCTCTCTCTAACTCCTTAGAAAGAGAATGCTTAAGAGATAATGAGGAATTAATCCTCTATTCCCGGCCTTATTAAAGCAGGAACACATCTGAGCCGTCAGATCTTGTTTAAAGAAAACGAACGGCTCGGATTTGCCTGAAATCTCTCAATCCTGGGCCGAACATGGCCTTGCACACGGCTGTGTTCCAGGCCGTGTGCCCCGATCCAGGCACAATCGTCGAGCACAGAAAACGACACGGGTTGAGACACGCCCGTGTCTCAACCTGACACGCCCGTGTCGGGTCCCGACACGCCCGTGACCTTGGGGCGTGCCACAGATAACCGTCACGCCAACCGTCACGTCACTTGGTGGACACGAGTGGTGACACGGGTATGGACACGCCTGTGTCACGCTTGACACGCCCGTGTCGCTACTATTCATAGCTGTGTTTTATGTTGTGTCCTTTACTGGACACAGCCGGCCAACACAGAGAAAGACACGGCCTTGGACACGCCTGTATCCCAGGCTGTGTTCCTCTATATAGGCACCAAAAATTCCTTAGGACGCGACCGGTTCGATTACAATTTTCAGGGCGTTACACGGCGCGCTGGAGGCATGGTCGTGGTCGACCCTCGCCGGTCGGGCCTCCCTCCAATCAACCCCCTCTCCTTCGTTGTTCGATTCCCTGTTGTTTGATTTCCTCCGCGCAGGAGTCTCCGGCGCCCGCGCCCGCGTCGAGGCTCTGTCGCGTCGCGCGCCTCCTCCTTCACGTGCCCCCATGGCAACACCGCCTCATTCAAGCCCCTCAGCGCGCGCTCTCATGCCAAAGTCGCTGCTCGCACCCTCTTCTGTGCACGCTCATTCCGCTCGCTCACTCCCCTCTCAGTGAGACTTAGAATAATTTTATGAAAAAATACTGACCTTCTTAGAGAGAGATATGATGACAACAAGATCATATGAACTGTAAGCGAGGACTCCAAGAACTCTATAGCAACGTAAAAAAGAAAGCAAAAACTCTCTCAAATTTATAAACCTTGTAGGAGCGTTTATAATGAAAGACCTCATATTTCCTGTCAAATTCTCCCGTCTCAAAAAGGATAGCGGAGCAAATCACATTTTAATCAAATATCTCGCAGAAGGGGAAAGAAATATTTCTTGCGCTATGGCAAGAAATATTTGATTTAAACCTCAATTATTTTCTTAACTCTGAATTTCCGGCAGATGATCAGGGCAAAGGTCGATGATCATGTGTCTCCAAGTCGTCACAAGCGCCAGTAAAATTCCTGTACTCATCACTTCGCGAGTCATGATTTGTGAAAATTTAGGGGGATTTGATTGGGTTCCCCCTGAGATATCCCAAACCAAGCCAAAGGATCCGAGCGACCACGAGAGCATAACCACGCAAGCGCAAGCACACTCGCACGGGCACTGCACCCGGGAACAAGACCCGCACGCGGGCGCAAGTGTGGCAGACAAACACGCGCAGGCACAAGCGTGGTACGCAAGCGCGTGCCCCTGCGCGCGCTAGAGTTAGGGTTTGTCGGGGCCTTGCAATCTACGGGGAGTCAGTCCATCAATGGTGGCATCCAGGAAATATTTCCTGAAAGAAATGCTCCAAGCTCTGGCTGCTAGGGTTAGGGTTTGTCAGGGCTTTACAATCTACATTGCAACACCTCTCCTATAATGACCATATAATATGGTCCGGCCGAGATCCCACAACATATAGACGCCACAGCTTGAGCATTATAAAGTGATATAAAAGTACTACCCATCTCAAAACTCAGAAAGCATGACAACGGAAACGCATCACAAGACTAGAAGTTATCCACACTATATAAGAGTCTGAAATAGCCTTAAGGACTTACACCATCCAAGCGTCTAAAACCACGTCAACACCAAACATCAATGTGTCATAGCACTCCTAGGCTGTCTCGGCATGCAAGCCGGATTACAGAGAATGAAACATAACATTCAAACATAAAATAACTAAAAGAAGGGGGTACACTTCATGAGGTTTTAAGACTTTTTGGCCGGCGAGCTCGCTCCAGCTTGTGATCCTTGACCTGTAAGAATTTGTTGTAACATGGGTCAACAAAGGCTGACCTCAACTGTGTAACCAACACATCTCCTCCTGACTGTCCGTAGTAGACCCCAGGGAAATCTATCATCCTACAGGTCAGCACTTCGTATGCATATGTAAATAAACATAGAAAGCAACAGGTTTGAGTGTCTCATACATCAAACAAGTTTCTATATTAAAGATTTTCAATAAAGGAGCTTACAATGCAGCATGTATGCAAACTTGGGTTTCACTCAAAACACCATATAACGTGTATGACTCTAGCACATCATCACATCACATCATTCACACGGGCACTTCCAATTTCCTCCATCGGCGTTCAAGCCACAAGAAGGAACTATTGCATAGGCCCCACCCGCTCATCGGTCTCAACACCTGGTCTCCTCTTGAACCATGGCAACTCGAACCCCTCTTATTTGAGAGATATGTTGCATAAATGCTTGAATAAAAGCATAAATGAAATGGATGTCCTGCACGCATCCTAAAAACTAGGAGGAGAAATGTCGTTACCTTCCGATTGCTCTTCTCAGCCAAGGAGATCTTGATTTGCATGGATGGAAGTGTGCGTCTTCAAGCCTTCTCCACGAATCCGGTCTCTGATCGACGAATGGAGCTCCGAAGCTCCGTCAATGACGGAAGATACTTCTTCTTCCACCTCCAAGCTCTCTCTCACAAACCCTAATTTCTCAACCCAAAGGATGAGAAATGGGAGGAGTGAACCCCTCAGCCCTACTTAGGGCTCACGGACAGGAGATTCTGGACCACACAATCAAGTTTTATGAAGAACAGACGGCCAGAAATTGCCCCTCACGAAACTAGTTCTGCCTGCTACCGCCGGGCGGTAGCTACCTACCGCGTCGCGGTAGCTGACAGATCTGCTAGCCTCCGCAGACCGCCACTCTACCGCCAGCGGTAGCGCTATCACCGCGCGGTAGCTACTTAACGCTTTCGTCTTGACGCTTTCATCCCGACACACTCGACGAAAATGGGCTACCACCGCGCGGTAGCTTCCAGAACCTCCAACTTCTTTAATCAGGAAAAATGTGGTGTTACATACGTGCGCTTTGTCAGAGAAATCCAGCTGAAAGAGATCATCCCCGAAATTCACCACGGCCGTTGGATTCGCGTAACGGACAATAAGAAGATCTGAGAGGAGAGGAAGATTAAGGCTGCGTTTGGCGCGACTTATTTGCTCCGGTGAGGTTGAACAGAAATGTCATTGTCATATCAAAATCTTATACCCCAAACTAGTTTCTTTTTTAATAATGGTATTAACATTGTCATATCAAACATACAATGACTTTTTTGTCCAATCTCATTGGAGAAAATAAATTGTGATAAGTTGTGCCAAACGCAGCCTAAGAAATCCAATGAGAAAGAAAAGTGTATCAGGTTTTAAACAAATCTTAGGAACTGCACTGTTGGTGCTGTTCTTTTGGATTTCTTGATGTCCTCTTCCTCCTTGGAATATTCATAGTGTTTGTCTGTCTCTTTAAATATTCTTAGAGGCTCGTTTCCACCCTCTCAGCTTTTTAGGGCTCTCTTCATGTAATCTCCCTGAAAGTGAAGAAGACCTACCAGGCACTCCACCCTCATCTCCTCTCCATTCAATCTCCCTGTCGGAACCCCCGATCGAAATTCCCAGCTCCTCCCCTTCATCAACGCATTTGCCTATCGGATGAGGCAATAAAAAATCTATACCACGAAATGAATACTATCTAGTTACCTCCAAATGGATACGATGTTTGGGACGGTGAAGGTTCCGTTTGAGGGGACTTATTTTCACCGGTTAAGCGGTTACGACCGCATGAATCGGGACTTAATCGCTTGACCGGTGAAAAAAAGTCTCCTCAAATGGAGCTGAAGTAGTTTTTATCTTTTTTTAATTAATTAAAAAGATGTTTTGTTGTTTTTTTGAAAAAACTATGTGAAAAGTGGTTTTATGAATATTTGCTTGAATTCTCTTATTAGTAAGTGATGTTTGGTGAAACACTAGTGCTTCCAATTTTGGCCTACCAGAATAATAAATAACAAAAAATATATAATTGTTTTGATAAATTATTTTTGTAAAATAAAATTATTCTACAAATTGAATAAAAAATAAAAATTCTATGTGTCAGCAGTACAAAATAAACCATAATGATATTAAATAATGAATTAACTGGTCTCCAACTCTTGTCTTCCTTCTACAACATATCTTGCAAACATCACAAAAAAAGTCAAAAAAAAGATGCATTTACTCATCTTAACTCTTCACTTAACATTAGGAAAACCCTTCCATCATAATTTATTAATTCAAAATTAAATAATTTTTAAAAAAACACCATGAATTACCGAATAACAATTCAAAATTATGATATCAAATTCTTTAACTGAACCTTAACTGTTACCACCGCTACCGACAAAAGAAAACTAGTTTTGAACATAGAAGTGGATGAAGTCGTTTAGGCGAGGTCGGGCGTTCATGACCGCCACAGCTGCATCAAATATAGCCTAAACATTAAACCATTCAAAATGATGGGAGTAGAATTGGACGACAAGTTGGCGAGCCTCTATTAAAATTTTCTAATCGGAATTGTACAACCCGTAATTCGTTGAGACCAAAGACGATTGAGGAGGCCCTAGAGGACCTTACTTACCCAGAGGCGAGACCAGACCCCTAGAGGCGAGTTCAGCCCTCCAGGGGCGAGTGCAGGCTACCTAGGTGCGAGACCAGACCCCCATAGGCGAGTTCAGCCCTCCAGGGGCGAGTGCAGGCCCCTTAGGGCGAGATCAGCCCTAGAGGCGAGATCCAGGATCAGGGTGAGTGGCGAGTGCTCGCTTCACCAGGCACTCACCACCCCCATGATGCCCATTTTGGTCTGCTAATAGCCCATACAAACAACGGAGTTTGGCTGTTGGCAGATCACTTTGGGGTGCATTTAGTAAAACTGGAAGGCAGAATTCCGCTATCAGTAGACCAGACTCGAAAAATTATAAATAGACTCGTAAGCTACTTTGGAGAAGAGAGAGAGATTCAGGCTTTCTTCTTCCCCAAGGCGCCTAGCTCAGCATTGACTAGGGATGGGAAACACTCTAAGATCTTCAGGGTGTGTGGTGGGACCTCCGCGCTGCAGTCCATGGTCTATTCCTTAGTTTCGTAAGACTGGCCAAGTGCTCTCGCTTGGGAGAAGTAGGTGCAAGTTGCCCCCTACTTGGGTTCCGAACTCCAAAGAGACCGATTTCCGGTTTCAACACCCTGATCCTGGATCTCGCCTCTGAGCCAGGCTCCTGGGAGGTGTCGAGTTTCATCCACCTCCAGTTGAGCCGGGCTCCTGGGAGGTGTCGAGTTTCCTCCATCTCCAGTTGAGTCGGGCTCCTGGGAGGTGTCGAGTTTCCTCCACCTCCGGTTGAGCCGGGCTCCTGGGAGGTGTCGAGTTTCCTCCACCTCCAGTTGAGCCTGGCTCCTAGGAGGTGTTGAGTCGGGCACTTGGGAGGTGTCGAGTTTCCTCCCCTCCCCTACAGTTCAGTCGGGCTCTTGGGAGGTGTCGAGTTTCCTCCACCTCTAGTTGAGTCAGGCTCCTGGGAGGTGTCGAGTTTCCTCTACCTCAAGTTGAGTCGGGCTCCTGGGAGGTGCCGAGTTTTCTCCACCCCAGTTGAGCCGGGCTCCCGAGAGGTGTCGAGATTCATCTGCCTCCAGTTGAGTCGGGCTCCTGGGAAGTGTCGAGTTTCCTCCACCCCCAGTTGAGTCGGACTCCTAGGACGTGTCGAGTTTCCTCCACCTCCAGTTGAGTCGGGCTCCTGGGAGGTGTCGAGTTTCCTCTACCTCCAGTCGAGCTTGGCTCCTGGGAGGTGTCGAGTTTCCTCCACCTTCAGTCGAGTCGGGCTCCTAGGAGGTGTCGAGTTTCCTCCACCTCCAATTGAGTCGTGCTCCTGGGAGGTGTCGAGTTTCCTCCACCTCTAGTTGAGTCGGGCTCCTGGAAGGTGTCGAGTTTCCTCCATCCCGAGTTGAGCCGGGCTCCTAAGAGATGTCGAGTTTCATCCATCCCCAGTTGAGTCAAGCTCCTGGGAGGCATCGAGCTTCCTCCACCTCCAATTGAGCAGGGCTCCTGGGAGGTGTCGAGTTTCCTCCACCTCCAGTTGAGCAGGCTTCTGGGAGGTGTTGAGTCTCCTCCACCTCCAGTTGAGTCGGGCTCTTGGAAGGTGTCGAGTTTCCTCCAACTCCAGCTGAGCCGGGTTCCTGGGAGGTGTCGAGTTTCCTCCACCTCCAGTTGAGTCAGGCTCCTGGGAGGTGTCGAGTTTCCTCCACCTCCAGTTGAGCCGGGCTCATGTGAGGTGCCGAGTTTCCTCCACAACCAGTTGAGTCGGGCTCCTGAGAGGTGTCAAGTTTTCCGCCACCTCCAGCATGGATTCTGGAAGGTGTCGAGCTTTTGAGTGACTTTTTCTTCTAGTGCTCATCTCTACGAACCACGGGTTCTACATTGTTTTTTCCGACCTCGTGTCAAGCTCGAAAAAAAGCGGGATTGTGTATAACCCGTAATTCGTCGAGAACCAAAGACAACCGAGGAGGGCCTAGAGGACCTTACTTACCCAGGGGTGAGACCAGACCCCCAGAGGCGAGTTCAGCCCTCCAGGGGCGAGTGTAGGCTACCCAGGTGCGAGATCAGACCCCCAGAGGCGAGTTCAGCCTTCCCAGGGGCGAGACCAGACCCCCAGAGGCGATTTCAGCCCTCCAGGGGCGAGTGCAAGCTACCTAGGGGCGAGACCAAACCCCCAGGGGCGAGTTCAGCCCTCCAGGGGCGAGTGCAGGCCCCCTTAGGGCGAGATCAACTCCCTAGGGGAGAGATCCAGGATCAGGATGAGTGGTGAGTGCTCGCTTCACCATGCACTCGCCACCCCATGATGCCAATTTTGGTCAGCTAATAGCCTCTACAAATAACGAAGTTTGGCTGTTGGCAGATCACTTTGGGGTACATTTAGTAAAACTGGAAGGCGGAATTTTGCTATCAGCAGACCAGACTCAAAAAACTATAAATAGACCCTTAAGGTACCTTGGAGAAAAGAGAGATTCATGTTTTCTTCTTCCCCCAAGGTGCCTAACTCAGCATTTGCTAGGGATGGGAAGCGCTCTAAGATCTTCTGAGTGTGTGGTGAGACCTCTGCGCTGCATCCCATGGTCTACTCCTTAGTTCCGCGAGACCGACCAAGTGCTCTCGCTTGGGAGAAGTAGGTGCAAGTTGACCCCTACTTAGGTCCCGAACTCCACAGAGACCGATTTCCGATTTCAACTGGAATAATTTTATAAAGATTTATGATTATTTACTTGTTAAAACGATTCAACGCTTGAAATCTATTTGATAATTAGCTTCATTTTTGGCACGACATTTTTGCTCCGGTGAGTATAGGCAAGAACGCCACCACCATAAAATATATGTTTTTGGCATGGTAACAGTTACAACTTACGATCACCACCAAGAAACTTTTGATGGAAGTTAGCATAATTACATGTTATACCCCTCTTACATATGAAATTACAATAACCTCCCCTCTTGGCCTGTTCAAAAAGCCCGACCGGGCCGGTCCGGGACCAGGCTTTTTGCTAGTCGGGCCCGGCTTGAGCCGAGCTCGGGCACCCTCTCAAAGCGGGGGCCTGTTAAGGCCCCCAAGGCCGGCTCGTTTTCATATAGGCGGAAAATCCCGCCTATATTGGAAATCCCACCAGGCTGATGGAAATCCTGCCTCCTGTGGTCTGGGTGCGGGCTCAGGCTAGGCTAGGCTCGGCGCCCAAGCTTATTCGGGCCCGACCCAGGCATCGGGCTAGGCACCGAGCAGAATATGGGGGCCCTGTAAGGCCTCCAAGCCCGGTCTGAGCCGGGCCTAGCCGGGCTTTTTTTGGGCCGGGCCGGGCTTTTTGCTTGGGCCTGGTCTTTTTGAACACCACTACTCCCCTCTAAGTTACATTTCATAACATCCATGCGCAAAAATATCTTCTTGGAGTAAACTTTTGAGGGAGGGGGCATGGATGTTATGACATGTAAAGTTAAGGGAGATTTTTGTAATTTCAAAAGAGGGGGTGCAACCTATAATTTAGCAGACTTAGAGGGGAGGTCCTGATAAATGCCCCATATGCATGGGAGAATAAAATTTGAATTAATTCAAACAATACTTTCTTGATTTTATAATTTACAGAGGATAATAAAAGTTTCAAATTTTGAGATCTAAGAACACATACATTATGCAAACAATTGATTTCAGAAATCATTGCTTGGGTGAGGTAAGTTTGCTCTGATCCGGTTCATGCTTCACCGCCGAATCCCCGCCCATCAACTCATGAAAAGCTTCAACTTTAACTGGAACACTCCTCATGTTAAACACATTCCTGCACCGGTTCGTTTCGCCATAAGTTTCTCGAATAATTTATTCGCTTGACGGCGGATTTTTAAAAAGAAATTACTCTCGTTCTTAAAAACTCGTTTTCGAAATTGGGAGAAGCGGGGGCTGAGTTTGACGAGAAGAGTTACTTACTGGGCCAGCTGCGCCTGAAGCTGAGGAATCTGAATGGATTGAAGCTGCTTGAAATGCTGCTGGCCGGATTGCCCCGGTTGACTCCCCATGGCCATCTGTTGCTGCCTCATTTGCATTTGCTGCTTATTGCCAGCGCCGAAAGTATTCGCTTCGGCAGGCCCTTCGGTCACGCTCTCGACTTTGATTTCGGCCATCGGCGAATCTTTGTCGACGACTATCATGGAACCGCGGGGAGTGGAGGCCTGCCGGTGCCTTAATTTATCCCATTGTTGTTGTTGTTGCTGCTGAAAAGCTATATTTTGAGGATGAATCATATTCATTTGGGAATGCATTTGCCTCTGAAACTGCAGGTAACATTATAGAAAATTAGATGCAACAGAAGAGGCAGAAAAAATAAAAACAGAAACAATCCTCATATAAAGCATTTGATAAAAGGCCGCAAGTGTCCTACAAACGGGTCTCTCGAAAGGATAGAGCTATCAGAATCTAAGGGCAAAAGAGGAATATTTTTTGCTTACTTTAGCAGTTGAATAATGTCCAAACATTCAAAAGTTTCAACAAAAATCTTCCTTAGCTTGTTGCTCATCCCTTAACACTATCATCTTTCGTCCCATTAACGGTCTATAAACATATTTTTTATCAGTGGCCATACAGATCAATACAGCATGCCAATTTACCTGCAATTTTATAAAATTTGACCAAGTCTTGGTGGTAGTTTCTTGTTGTTGTGAAGTCCAAGAAGACATAATTTAATTCATTGTTGGTTAATTACACTGATACAACATCTCTTCGATGTTTATAAGAGAAGGGTAGACAGGAAAATAAATATTCCCAATGTGTGAACACACAAATAGGAAATATCAATATCCCTCCTCAAGCTCAAACATATATATTGTATGTGTATAACCCGTATTAGGCGAGTAGGCCAAGTATCCGTAGAGAGGGAGGGGAATAGGCCCAGAACCCATGGCTGTACTCGCCAACCCCCTAGGGAGGTAAAAGGGCGAGTACAGGCAGCTAGGCTGTACTCGGCTACCCCCTCGGGCGGTAAAAGGGAGAGTCCAGGTGGCTAGGACATACTTGTCTGCTGTCGGGCGGTAAAAGGGCGAGTCCAGGCGGCTAGACCATACTCGCCTACCCTGTCGGGCGGTAAAAGGGCGAGTCCAAGCGGCTAGGCCATACTCGCCCGTCCAGAACAGCGCCAAGCAAGTTCGAGCGGCCCCGGTGTACAACCCCGTATTCGCAAAAAGGGGGGCCCCAAGCAAGGCGTGAGACTTGCTACGCGTTTTTAAGCTTTTTGGGAGTTTTGCACTTCTGGAGGCCAATTTTGGTGGATCTGCAGGATATACTAGTAGGGGGACGAAAAATCTGCCTCCCCCCCGACCCCTTTTAGGGGGCAGGTGCGGCGAGTTGGCCGACACCCGCCCCGGCTTGCTAAGGTGTGAGGTGGGAGTAGCGGGACCGGCCGGAGGCCAGGGTCTCGCCCCCTGCACCCTAGCCCTGTGAGGGACGAGACCGACCGGCGGTCAGGGTCTCGCCCTCTGCACCCTAGCCCTGTGCGGGACGAAACCGGTCGGAGGCCAGGGTCTCGCCCCCTGCACCCTAGCCCTGTGCGGGACGAGACCGGCCGGCGTCCAGGGTCTCGCCCCCTGCACCCTAGCCCTGTGCGGGACGAGACCGGTCGGCGGCCAGGGTCTCGCCCCTGCACCCTAGTCCTGTGCGGGGCGAGACCGGCCAACGACCAGGGTCTCGCCCAGGCACCCGGCCTTGCGGGGCGAGACCGGCTGGCGGCCAAGGTCTCGCCCAGGTCGCCCAGGCGCCCAGTCTTGCGGGGCGAGACAGGGTCTCACCCCCAGCTCCCGGTTCTTCTTCGGGGATCGCTCGCTCGCCCGGTCCCAAGGTGAAGGAGGAGTGGAGTGGTTTAACCCCCACTCGCTTCAGGTGTCCAGGGAAGGTGAGAGGCATGGTTTAGCCTCCGTTCACCCCCGAACCTCTTTTGGCCATGCTTTTACCGTTGTGCCCCCGAGGGTGGAATTACCTCTTTACCCCCCGGTGTGGATGTTTTCTATTGGCCAAGGACATATTTATCTTGAGGTATTTCTGACCTTTTGGTCCCTAGGTTTGAGAAAACTATAAATAGACCTCCTTGAGTATCTTTGAGGAGGATGTTTTTTGCTTCCTCCTCCTTAGGCTTCTTCTTGGTAGAGTTTGAGAACTCTCCAAGGTACCCAACTCAGTCATTGGTGAGGGAGGGGAAGTGCCCTCGTGACCTTCCGGGTGTGTGGTGGGACCTCCACGCTAGAGCCGAGGGTCTGTTCCTAGTTTTCTGAGCCTTTGGTCCGTGACATTCACCTGAGTGCAGTAAGTGTGAGGTCACCCCTTTTTTGGGACCCCGAACTCCACAGAGACCGATTTCTCGGTTTCAACATATTGGTGCGGTGAGCATAGAGAGTGACCAGCACAAAAGATCTCAGGAGAGTGTCATGGCTGGAGATCAGGGAGGTAGTGATGATTCCCGCGAGACCCCCAACCCAGGACCCTTTGTGGGAAGGGAAGAGTTCATGGCATCAATCCAAGGCATCATGGAGATACTGCGAAGTATTGCTCCTCGGGGTGGCAGCTCCACCCTAACCCCCCAGGAGCTAGCCCCCCCCCCCCTCTCGGTGAGTCGACTCTCAGGGTCTAGGCGAGATGACCCCAGGGGCAGTAGAGGGAAGCGCACCAGGAAGAAGGCCCGAGAAGGAGAGGATGGGAGATGGGGTCGAGCGAGACCTCACCGGCAGGGAGTTGTTCTCCAGCCCGGCGAGTGTCAGCCTCCTAGGAGAGCAGGTCGCGCGAGTGGAGCGCGCGAGACCGCCAAGCAAGGGATCACCTTTCAACGAGCTGATTGTCTCAGCCCCAGTTCCCGAGGGATTCAGGGAGCCTAACATGACTTACTACACCGGGAAAGACGACCCTCTCCAGCACCTGAAGTGGTTCGAGGATACGGTCTCTATCAGGCCGATGACAGATGCGTTCAAGTGCTGCCTCTTCGCAATTACCTTGAAAGACAAAGCTAGGGACTGGTTCCATCAACTCCCAACGGGATCGATCTACAGGTTCGAGGACTTGAGTCGAAGCTTCCAGCTTCGCTTCTCCACCTCTAAGAAGAGGAAGAAGAGTCCCGAGTCCATCTTCCTGATAAGACAGAGAGCAGAGGAGTCGTTGGCTCAATATATGGACAAGTTCTAAGAAAAGATCCTGGACATCCAGGAGATGCCGGGGTATACCCTCCAGATGGCATTTGCAGTGGGGTTGCGTGAGGGATTCTTCAAGATGAGTCTGACCCGAAAGTCCCCCTTATCCTTCGAGGAGCTGATGGAAAGGGCGGCAGAGGAGATAGCAACTGAGGCGGCCAAGTCAAGAAGTTGGCAAGGTTGACCGAGGCAGAGTCGAAAGAGCAAGGTGGCTCGAGCCATCAGGAGGGAAGGAGGATAGAAGAGCAGAGAGCTCAGGGGTTCCAGGGACCTCAGGAAGGTCGGGAACCTGGTTGGAGGCAGCAGGGAGGGCCCGTTCAGGGTCCAGGGAGAGGTCTCATCCAGGGTGGGAGGGATTGTCATGGAGGCCAAAGGAGGTTCAACTTCCAAAGGCAAGCCCCTAGACCGCCCCTACCCCCACCGCAGCAAGCAATGGTGATTGGTCAAAGGGAGAGGGGGAACCGCACGGGAAGAGGAAGAGTCAGAGTAGAGTTACCCTACTATGAGTTCCACTAGGAGGAGGGCCATGCAACAACTATTTGCCCTGAATTCCTGGAGTTGAGAAGGACAAGAGCTCCGACACCATAGCCTCAACAGCCTCAACAACCGCAAGATCCGGTACGGATTGAAGAAGTCCAACCCGAGGCGGCAGGGGCGAGGTGTGAGGACAGGGTTGATGTGGGCACCCAGGGAGGGATCCGATGATGCACGAGAGAAGAGGGAGGTAGTGAAGAAGTGGATCATCTCTTGTAATGAATTTTGTTTGCATTGTATCAACTATGATTGATGAAAGGGACCGCCGAAAAACATTTGTGATCTATGAAAAGCCCCGAGATGATTCCGCTGACTAGACTCCAACTAGATGACAGGGCAGGTTGATCTCTCGGAGGGGTGAGCAGGCCTTACCCAGAGATGATTCTGCTGACCAGGCTCCCACTAGCTGGCAGGGCAGGTTGATCTCTCGGAGAGGTGAGCAGGTCTTACCCCGATATGATTCCGCTGACCAGGCTCCCACTAGCTGGCAGGGCAGGTTGATCTCTCGGAGGGGTGAGCAGGCCTTATCCCGAGATGATTCCGCTGACCAGGCTTTCACTAACTGGCAGGGCAGGTTGATCTCTCGGAGGGGTAAGCAGGCCTTACCCCGAGATGATTCCACTGACCAGACTCCCACTAGCTGGCAGGGCAGGTTGATCTCTCGGAGGGGTGAGCAGGCCTTACCCCGAGATGATTCCGCTGACTAGGCTCTCACTAGCTGGCATGACAGGTTGATCTCTCGGAGGAGTGAGCAGGCCTTACCCCGAGATGATTCCGCTGACCAGGCTCCCACTAGCTGGCAGGGCAGGTTGACCCCTCGGGGAGGCCAAGTGTTTTCTATCCCGAGGTCGTCTCGTCACCCAGGCTCCCATTAGCTGGCATGATAGGTTGACCCCTCGGGGAGGCCAAGTGTTTTCTACCCCGAGGTCGTCTCGTCACCCAGACTCCCATTAGCTATCATGATAGGTTGACCCCTCGGGGAGACGAAGTTTTTTTTACCTCAAGGTCGTCTCGTCACCCAGGCTCCCATTAGCTGGCATGATAGGTTGACCCCTCAGGAAGGCCAAATGTTTTTTACCCCGAGGCAGTCTTGTCACCCAGGCTCCCATTAGCTGGCATGACAGGTTGACCCCTCGAGAAGGCCAAGTGTTTTCAACCCCGAGGCCGTCTCGTCACCCAGACTCCAATTAGCTGACATGACAGGTTGACCCCTCGGGAAGGCCAAATGTTTTCTACCCCGAGGTCGTCTCGTCACCCAGGCTCCCATCAGCTAGCATGACAGGTTGCCCCTCGGGGAGGTCAAGTGTTTTCTACTCCGAGGCCGTCTCGTCACCCAGGCTCTCATCAGCTGGCATGACAGGTTGACCCCTCGGGGAGGCCAAGTGTTTTCTACCCCGAGGTCGTCTCGTCACCTAGGCTCCCATTAGCTGGCATGACAGGTTGACCCCCTGGGGAGGCAAAGTATTTTCGGCTTTAAGAAGGCTACGCAGCGAATACGTTGGGTTGGATGTTTCTTTCCGAGCGTGAAACTCGCTCGAAAAGAGCGGGGATTGTGTATAACCCCGTATTCGCGAAAATGGGGGACCCAAGCAAGGCGTGAGACTTGTTGCGCGTTTTTAAGCTTTTTGGGAGTTTTACACTCCTGGAGGCCAATTTTGGTGGATCTGCAGGATATACTAGTAAGGAGATGAAAAATCTGCCTCCCCCCTAGCCCCTTTTAGGGGGCGGGTGCGGTGAGTTGGCCGACACCCGCCTCGGCTTTGCTAAGGTGTGAGGTGGGAGCAGCGGGACCTGTCGGAGGCCAGGATCTCGCCCCCTGCACACTAGCCCTCTGCGGCACGAGACCGCCCAGCGGCCAGGGTCTCACCCCCTGCACCCTAGCCCTGTGCGGGACGAGACTGGCAAGCGGCCAGGGTCTCGCCCCCCGCACCCTATCCCTGTGCGGGGCGAGACCGGTCGGCGGCCAGGGTCTCGCCCAGGCGCCCAGCCTTGCGGGGCGAGACCGGCCGGCGGCCAGGGTCTCGCCCAGGCGCCCAGCCTTGCGGGGCGAGACCGGCCGGCGGCCAGAGTCTCGCCCAGGCGCCCGACCTTGCGGGGCGAGACCGGCTGGCGGCCAAGGTCTCGCCCATGTCGTCTAGGCGCCCAGGTCGCCTAGGCGCCCAGTCTTGCGGGGCGAGACAGGGTCTCACCCCCAGCTCCCGATTCTTCTGCGGGGCTCGCCCGCTCGCCCGGTCCCAAGGTGAAGGAGGAGTGGAGTGGTTTAACCCCCACTCGCTTTAGGTGTACAGGGAAGGTGAGGGGCATGGTTTAGCCTCCGTTCACCTCCGGACCTCTTTTGGCCATGCTTTTACCGTTGTGTCCCCGGGGGTGGAATTATCTCTTTACCCCCCGGTGTGGATGTTTTCTATTGACCAAGGACCTATTTGTCTTAGGGGTATTTCTGACATTTTGGTCCCTAGGTTTGGGAAAACTATAAATAGACTCTCTTGGATATCTTTGAGGAGGATGATTTTTTGCTTCCTTCTCCTTAGGCTTCTTCTTGGTAGAGTTTGAGAGCTCTCCAAGGTACCCAGCTCAGTCATTGGTGAGGGAGGGGAAGTGCTCTCGTGACCTTTCGGGTGTGTGGTGGGACCTTCACGCTAGAACCGAGGGTCTGTTCCTAGTTTCCTGAGCATTTGGTCCGTGACATTCGTCTGAGTGCAGTAAGTGTGAGGTCACCCCTTTTTTGGGACCCCGACTCCACAGAGACCGATTTCTCGGTTTCAACACCCGGCTCGCGAGTTCTCCTTCTTTGTTTCTGGCGACTCGGCCACATGAGAGGTATTCGTTGGTCATATGGCTATGAATAGAATTGTCGAAAAGGCGCGATGGGCTATCCGTAGGCCATTTGGATCTGCGGATAATAGTTAAATTAAGGCGGAGGTACCTATCAGCAGACAAAAGAGACCATTTTACTCTCAGGTTGGTTTGCCTATAAATAGGACCCTTAGTCTGAGGTGTTGCCTCAGCTTCTGGTTTTGGGAGGGAAAGCGACATAAAGCTTTCAGGTTAGTGGCAGGACCTCCACGCTGCAGCCTGTGGGTCTTTCTATTGGCATTCATACACCATCTGTGAGGGCTAGTTCTAGGTTCAAAATACTCATTCTTTGGACTCGACGACGACAAAAGTAACTCAAGCTATCCCGCGGTCCGAACTCAGTTGAATCGGTTTCCGGATTTCGATATTTTTGGTGTAGTGAGCGTGGACCGGTAGCTTGTGAAGAAAATCTCGCCCAATGATCTCATGTCTGAACATGGCGAGCACGGAACTGGCCAAGGCAACTCGCCTCCCATAGGCGATTTCATGATGAAGAGTGACTTTGCAGAATTCAGAAAATCGATGGAATCATGGAAGACACCTGATTCAGTGATAGACCGGCTAAAACGACAATGCGCTAAAATGCAATCTAAATGAGGCTATGATCTAAATGTCATGCGTGGGCAAGTATGAGAACAGTTTAAAAATAAAAATGTAATAGCAAGTAAAAATTTTCTTTAGCAACGCAATGAGCACGATTAACACGATCAAAAGAAAGATTTAACGATAAGGAATAACTATGATTAACCAACAAAGTGAAATGCGATTTCGATTGAAGTGTGTCGGATGCGTCCTGCAAATCACGTAACAAATATAGTGTAATAGAATAAAAGATCAAACAAACCACTACAATAGTTCAAACAAACATATTCAAACAAGAAAACTTAACATGTATACCTTGATTTGCCTATGCATGGGGGAGGCGTGATTTGGGTTGGAGGAAGGTGTCAGTGTAGTCGCCCTTGGTCACGAGTGGTTCCACGAGAAGGCTGGCCGGAGGTGAAAGTTGTGGATCGGGGAGGATTTGGGTTGTTGAGGGGTATTTGGGTGGTAGGGGAAGAGCGGGGACTGCGGGTGGTATTAACAGAGGTGGGAGTCGGAATTTCCGGGTAGCGCATTGGGGTCGGGTTTGAAGAGGAGTGCGGGAATGGGCCAGGGGAGAGTGGTCAGCACTAGGGAGGGGTGAGGCCGGGAATGAGGCTGAATGGGGATTCGGCAGGGTTGATAAGGTAGAGACGGGATTTGGGGCGGGGAAGACAAGGCGCGTGCGGGAGGGACTAGAACTCAACGGGAAGAGAAGGGCTGGGTTGGATCTCACCGGAAAGGGAGGGTTGGGCTCTGGATTGGAGGCTGGAGTGCGGTGGACGGCGGTAGAAGCGGGCGGAGGAGGAGGCGCCTTCAGAATCCACCGAGGAAGAGACTGGCGGATTGCAATAGGGCAACCTTCGATCCCTTGGCTGGCCCCCATGCTAGCATATTTATAAGAGGGAAAACCAAATAAAATTAGGGCTCCCCCGAACGGACGACTATAAATGTTCGGGCCGATCGGGTCTAAATATATCAGAATAAAATAAACTAATATATGAAATAGACTCGGAACGACCCTCCGGGCGCATCCGCGGACTTGGATCGCCCAAGCGGGTCGCTGATCATCGCCTCCTGCGGGAATAGACGTGTGCGTCCCGTCGATCGCCATCAACTCTCCCCGACTTGAGAGCACTCATCTCCGGTGATTGAAGATGATCATACTCTCGGCGTAAGTCTGGTGCAAGACTCTCGAGCTCCTCAGCAGAAATCCCAGTGTCATCGGAAGTCGGGTGGGCAAGCCAATGGACCAAGTATCGCAGGACAACAGAACCGCCCGTCGCCGTGAAGTCATGCCCAACGATTTGTAGCGTATCTCTGGTAGGCGTAAGTGTCTGTCGTAGGAATGTATCTCTGTCTGAACGTTGTGTCACTGGTACTGCCGGTTGGGCAATGGAATCCTTCGAGCAGTGCTCAACCGCCCGCGACTGCCTGGGAGAAGTGGGCGTGGGTGCACTAGAGGGGTGAGGGTCAAGCTGTGGCTCAGAGGTGGGTGGAGATAAAGGGTCCCCGTAGACTCACTCCTCATAGTATGGGGTCAAGTCCTCCACATTGAACACTCGGTGAATCCCCATTGCCGGTGGTATGTCAACCTCATAGCATTCGCACCAATCCGTCGAGTGACTGTATAGGGGCCCATCCGACGAGCATTTAACTTCTTCGTTGCCCCCTAAGGGAGCCTCTCAGGTCGCAGGCGGATCATAACCCGTTCCCCAACGTCAAATACCTGCTCTCTCCTGTGTTGATCGACCTGAGCTTTGTAGATTTCATTACTGGTTGCGATCTTTTTCCGGACTGTCTCATGTAGTGCGTGTATATGCTGAATGAACGACTCGGCGGACTCACTATGTTGGGCTTCTATCGAGACGTCAACCAGGTCAACGGATTTCTTAGGGTCATAACCAAACATGACATGAAATGGATTCAGACCAGTGGTCCTATTGACCGAACTATTGAATGCAAACTCCGCGATAGGCAGCACCGTATCCTAGGTGGCAGGACTATCCCGAATGAGACAACGCAACAGGGTCCCAAGGCTACGGTTGACAACCTCCGTCTGTCCATCCGTCTGTGGGCGATAAACGGTGGAGAACTTCAGCGTCGTACCGGTCTTCTTCTGCAACGTCTTCCAAAAAAAACTCATAAAGCGGACATCACGGTCAGAAACGATAGAAGTAGGCAACCCGTGGTACTTGAACACCTCCCTGAAGAACAGGGCCGCTACATGGGGAATATCCTACGTCCTATGACAAGAAATAAATTGGGTCATCTTCGAGAAGCGGTCCACGACAACGAAGATCGAATTGAACTTCCGCGGTGTGCGGGGGAGTCCAAGTACGAAATCTAAATTGATGTCTGCCCAGGGCCGGTGGGGAATAGGTAATGGAGCAAACAGGCCCGTGGACTGTCGAGACTCCTTTGCCGTCTGGCAGATACGAACATGTTGAATGACCCGCGTGACGTACTTCTGTAGGCCAGGCCAGAAGAAACGGTCCTCAACTAACGTAATAATCTTATCCCACTCAAAGTGTCCCGCGGCCCCGCCCGCGTGCAACTCCCAAATGAGAAACTCCTGAAGGGAAGTCTGTGGTACACAGAGGCGAGACCCATAGAACAGATAGCCATCAGAAATGATAAAACCCTCACGGAGCTCGGGAGGGTCCCTCGATAAGGCGGAGTAGATGTCGCCAAAATCAGAGCACTCAGGGCAATCATGGCAGACACGCTCAAATCCCTCCACTCGCATGCTCATGGTGTGGAGAATGGTGACCCGGCGACTCAACGCATCAGCCGGTTTGTTCTCAACACCAGCTCAGTGCTTGAGAACATAGTGATATTCCTGCATGAACTCCGCCCATTTTGCGTGTTGGTGGTTGTTATGCCCCCACACCCGCTTGGGTTCTCGGGACATAAATACTAGCGACGGATCAAGGAGCGCGCGCAAGACAACGGGATTGAACCATCCGGTTCAGCTCCCATTCATTAAATCAGCCAGAAGGGGGGCTGAACCACTCCGGTTCAGCCCCATTTGGGGGGGCCGGCCGGCCCCCTCCTTTCCCCGGGTATTTATAGCCCGGGGCTGCTTTGGGGAGGATTATTGAAGACATATCAGGTTTCTTTCTCTTCTCTCCCTCAACCCTAACCCTAGTCTTCTCTTTCTCTCTAGTATCTCTATTTCCTCTCTTCTTCTTCTTGCAAGTTCATATCATTTGGTATCAGAGCATCCTTCCTGCGACCATGGTGACACGCTCGGAGGCGGAGACCGCACGATTGGATACCCTAGAGGAGAACTACGTAGGGTTGACGGATTCGGTGACGGCCATGGAAGCCCGCTTGAACACGTCCACACAAAACATGGAGGAACGCATGGATGGGTGTATGGAGGAGATCAAGACGTTGTTGATGCAATCGTTGAAGGGCAAGGCGGTTCAAGGCAGCGATTCTGAAGCCGAGGCGCCACAAAATGCTCGACCGACTGGCAACGGAGGAAGTATGGGGTCGGGACATTTCTGTCCCGACGGAATCGGGACCGATCCGGGCCGCACGGAACCAGCGGGCGCCGGATCGGCCCCCGCTTGGATCGGGGCACCGCACACCTACCCGGGCTGGTCGACAGTGGCCGACGGGACCGGCAGGAGCCGTCCAGGGGGCGCCTACACCGTCCGCCACCCTGCGGCCTGGACCGGCCAGCAAACGCCGCATCCTGGCGTGCAAGCCGGGAGCGGGGCAGGCGGACCGTCCGCCACCCAGGAAGGGGCCGCGGCTGACCTATGGAGGACCCGGGAGGCTCCAGCGGCTCCCTTGAGACCACCGGGGGCTGTTGACGCCAATTTCGAAGGGAGAACGGGCCTTCTACCGACGCCGTAGCACATGGGGGGGCCGATGAGGTTTGGGAACGGCGAGACATGGGCCGAGCAGCCACTCCGTCAGGGATTTCAAGGCGGGGGACAGCAATGGGGCGGCAGCCAAGGGGGAGCGAATTTCCATGACCCTTTCGGCCGACCACAGCACGGACCGGAGTTCAACGGGAGACATGGGGATATGCAACAACGGCCCTACATGCCCCCGAAGAGAACTCGCATGAATTTCCCTAAGTTCCGCGGCGGGGATGCCTTGAAATGGGTGCAAAAGGCGGAGTTATTTTTCACTTATCAAGAGATACCGAATGATCAGTGGGTGCAGCTGGCCTCTTTCCATCTGGAAGAGGACGCATATCAGTGGGCTCAGTGGTTCATACGGGCCTACGGATACGCAACATGGGCGAATTTTGTGGAAGGGTTCGTGGCACGTTTTGGGCCATTGGAGTACGAGGATGTGGAGGCTACGCTACAGAAACTCCGTCAGAAGGGCACAGTGATGGAGTACCGAGCGGATTTCGTGAAGCTAGCAAATCAGGTTAATTGGGAGGAGAAGACGCTCCTCAGTTGTTTCATATCCGGCCTGCGGGACCATTTGAGGGATGAGGTCCATGCGTATATGCCCCGCAGTCTAAGCCATGCCATCAGTCTGACCCGCATACAGGAGGAGCGCTTCAACCGCCAGAGAAATCAAGCACCACCAAGGGCTCCACCCGCCCCTGCAACGGGCAGAAGGGAGCAGGCACCGGCAGCCCGGCCGACAGTGACGCGGCTTACTTGGCCTGAGCTGCAGGCCAGGAAGGAGAAAGGATTGTGTTTTAACTGCGACGAGAAATACGCACCGGGGCATCGATGCCAAAAGGTGCAGGTCTTCATGCTGCGGGAGGAGGACGAGGAGGACTACCCGAGCCTCGAGGCCGAGGAGGAGTTGGATCTGGCTGAGTTTGGTGTTTCGATTCAGGCCATGGAGGGATGTGGGGCACCCACCACTATGCGGATCAAGGGCAGGATTGGCAAGGAAAGGGTCACCATTCTCATTGATAGTGGGAGCACCCACAATTTCATCAACCCTGAGGTGGCGCTGAAGACAGGACACCCAGTTGACAGGAACGCGGCGTTCCAGGTGATGGTCGCGGATGACAGCAAACTGCGGTGCGAAGGGGCACTAAAGGGCGTGGAGATACATCTTATAGGATATGTGTGCCGCACCGACGTCTACCTCCTTCCGATTAAAGGGTCTGATATGGTGCTGGGGGTACAGTGGATCCGCCAACTGAGGCGGGTGACCACGGACTGGGACCGCATGACACTGGAGTTCACGCAGCAGGGGACGGATTACTGTTTGCACGGTATCTGATCCTCCCCTCTCAAGGAGATCTCCCTACGGAGCCTGCAGAGACTGGAGGAGCAGGGTAGTATGATGACCATGATACTCGGGGTGGCGGCAGAGGGGACCGACACGCAGGTGGCGTCAGATCCGATACAGCTTCTTTTAGCTCAGTACGAGGACGTCTTTCAGTAGCCGCACACTCTTCCTCCATCGCGTTTCCGGGATCACCAGATACAGCTGAAGACAGGGACGGACCCTACCAATATCCGTCCCTACCGCTACCCGTACGTTCAGAAGGCAGAGATCGAGCATAGCGTACGGGAGATGCTAGCGACAGGCATTATTCGGCCCAGCACCAGCGCGTTCTCTTCTCCGATCATCTTGGTCAAGAAGAAGGACGGCTCCTGGCGATTCTGCGTCGATTACCGGGGGCTGAATAGCTCCACCATCAAGGACAAGTTTCCCATTCCTATGATTGAGGAGTTGTTGGATGAGCTGCATGGAGCGAGTATGTTCACCAAACTGGACCTCCGGTCCGGTTATCATCAAATTCGGATGAAGGAGGAGGATGTCCACAAAACGGCGTTCCGCACCCACGACGGTCACTACGAGTTCTTGGTGATGCCGTTCGGGTTAGCCAACGCTCCCTCCACCTTCCAGGCTGTGATGAACAAAATCTTTCGCCCACATCTTCGTCGGTATGTCCTGGTATTTTTTGATGATATACTAATTTATAGCAGGACTTGGGACGACCATTTGGAGCACGTGTGACATGTCCTCACCATACTGCGGGAGCACCAGTTATTCGCCAAAAAGTCCAAGTGCTCGTTCGGCCAGAGTCAGGTCGAGTATCTGGGGCACCTTGTGTCCGCCTGTGGGGTCCAGGCGGACCCACAGAAGATTGCGAGTATGGTGTCGTGGCACCATCCCACGACGGTGCGAGCCTTGCGTGGCTTCCTCGGGCTGACGGGGTACTACCGCCGTTTTGTAAAGGACTACGGCAAGATTGCTCGACCTCTGACACAGCTGTTGCAGAAGGATGCGTTCCAGTGGAGCATCGAGGCGGACGAGGCCTTCCAGGCTTTAAAGCAGGCCATGACCACTACACCGATGTTGGCGCTGCCGGATTTTACCAAGGAGTTTGTGGTGGAGACTGATGCCTCGAGCGTCGACCTCGGGGCAGTCTTGATGCAGGAGGGCCGGCCGCTCGCTTATTTCAGCAAGGCCTTGGCCCCACGGACGTTTGGGATTTCAACGTACGAGAAGGAGATGTTGGCAATTATACATGCGGTCGAGATGTGGCGACCCTATCTTCTGGGCCAGCACTTCCAGGTCCGTACGGATCACCAGAGCTTGAAACACTTCCTAGAGCAGCGCTTGGCGTCTCCACTGCAGCAGAAGTGGTTGACCAAGCTGATGGGGTATGATTACGAGATTGTGTACAAGCAGGGCAGAGAGAGTGTGGTCGCCGACGCACTCTCCCGCCTACCTGAGAGCTCTCTCTCTCATGTGTCGGGGCCGGTGATCACCACCTTGGACGAGATACAGGCAGCGGTCCAGGACCCCGAGTTACGCACCATTGTAGAGACACTACAGCAGGGTCAGGCTACGGATCCGGGCAACCATCTTCAGGGCCAGCGGCTGTACTTTCAGGGCAGAGTAGTCATTCCCTCCGCGTCGCCATGGCGGACGGCGATGATGCAGGAGTTTCACGCCTCGCCCACAGGCGGCCATGCAGGGATTCTACGAACACTTCAGCGGCTCCGAGCAAATGTCTTCTGGAAGGGGATGCGTCGCGATGTTCAGCAATTTGTGCGGGAGTGTGAAATTTGCAAGCGGCAGAAGTACGAGACTACATCACCGGCGGGGCTTCTTACACCGCTCGAGATCCCGCACCAGGTTTGGGACACCATTTCCATGGATTTCATTGACGGGTTGCCCAAGTCCCAAGGCAAATCCGCCATACTGGTGGTGGTAGACAAGCTTTCCAAGTATGGTCATTTCCTACCATTGAGCCATCCGTACACGGGGGATACAGTTGCAGAGTTATTTGCGCGGGAGATTGTGCGCCTCCATGGCCTTCCACGCTCCATTTCCGACAGGGATCCGGTCTTTATCAGCAGTTTTTGGAGGGAGCTCTTTCGGCTCCAGGGCACGACGCTACGCATGAGCACCGCCCACCATCCCCAGACGGATGGACAGACAGAGGTCCTCAACAGGGGGGTGGAGACCTACTTACGATGTTTTGTGATGGACGAGCCGCGCACGTGGACCCGTTGGTTGCATTGGGCGGAGTACTGTTACAACACGTCCTTCCACACAGTCAGCAAGATCACCCCCTTCGAGGTGGTCTACGGTCGCCCTCCCCCTACTTTGAGTTCTTATGAGCCTTCCAGCACCGCTCTTCCAGCCGTGGAACGGACACTTCAGGACAGGGATCGCACTTTAGCCTTGCTTCGGAACAATCTGCGGGTCGCTCAGGACCGCATGAAGGCACAGGCAGACAAGCACCGTACAGAGCGAGAGTTCGCAGTGGGCGATGAGGTTTTCCTCAAGCTCCAACCTTACCGCCAGCTGTCAGTCTCTCGGAGGATGAATCAGAAACTCGTCCCACGTTACTACGGGCCATTCCGCATTCTGCGTCGTGTGGGCCCCGTGGCCTACACCTTGGATCTTCCAGCGGGGTCTCGCATCCACCCGACATTCCATGTCTCTGTTTTGAAGAGAAAGCTCGAGGCTTCCGTTCAGGCCAGCCCTTTCCTTCCCGAGGCGACCAGCATGGGTGAGTTGCGGCCGTCACCGGAGGCCATTTTGCTAACCAAATGGAAGAAGTCGGGCACGGAATATCGACCAGCGGTACTCGTCAAATGGAAGCAGCTGGACGCCGTGCACAATTCATGGGTTGACTTGTTGGAGTTCCGCGAGCGGTTTCCGGACTTCCACCTTGAGGACAAGCTGGTGCTTGATGGGGAGGGGAATGTTATGCCCCCACACCCGCTTGGGTTCTCGGGACATAAATACTCGCGGTAGATCATGGAGCGCGCGCAAGACAACGGGGTTGAACCATCCGGTTCAGCCCCCATTCATTAAATCAGCCAGAAGGGGGGCTGAACCACTCCGGTTCAGCCCCATTTGGGGGGGCCGGCCGGCCCCCTCCTTTCCCCGGGTATTTATAGTCAGGGGCTGCTTTGGGGAGGATTATTGAAGACATATCAGGTTTCTTTCTCTTCTCTCCCTAAACCCTAACCCTAGTCTTCTCTTTCTCTCTAGCATCTCTATTTTCTCTCTTCTTCTTCTTGCAAGTTCATATCAGTGGCCTAGCTTCTTTTGCGAGTCCAAATATCGCAGGGCCTAATGATCAGAACAAACTCCTTATGCAGGAGATAGTGACGCCAATATCGGAGTGCTTGTACAACGGCGTAGAACTCCCGATCATAATTGGAGTATTTCTGTCAGGCATCATTCAGCTCCTCACTGAAGTAAGCAACTGAATGACCCTCCTGGCTCAGTACTCCTCCAATGCCTACGTCAGACGCGTCACAAGCTACCTCGAAAGTCTTGGAAAAATCCGGAAGGCGCAATACAGGAGCAGTCAATAGTCTCTCCTTAATTTCCTCAAACGCTCTGGTGGCGCTGTCGTTCAGGCAAAAGCCCCCCTGCGGAGGCAGCTCGTAATAGGGTTCATAATTGAGTTAAACCCTCGAACAAACCTCTCGTAAAAGGTGGCGAGTCCGTGGAAGCTCCGGGCCTCGTGGATATTGGCCGGGACAAGCCACTCACGAATCAAATTGACCTTATCGGGGTCAACCGAGATACCAGACTGCGAGATAATATACCCTAAGAAATGTACCGATAAAGTCAAGAATGAACACTTCTTCAAGTTGATATAAAAGTGCTCCTTCCGAAGGAGGTCGAATACCAATCAAATATGGCCTAAATGATTTGTGCGATCTCGGCTATAAATCAGGATATCGTCAAAATAGACCACTAAGAACTGCGTCATCACTCTCATGAATGTGCTCGGCACTTTCGATAATCCAAACGGCATAACCAACCACTCATACAGGCCATCTTTTGTTTTGAAAGTCGTCTTCCATTCGTCACCTTCTCAAACCCTAATTTGATGGTACCTGCTCTGCAGGTCGATCTTCGTAAAGATATGGGCACCAACCATCGCATCGAGGAGGTCGTCGAGACGGGGAATCGGAAAATGATACTTCACCGTAATTTTGTTGATGGCAAGACTATCTATACACATGCGCCAACTCACATCTTTCTTCGGAGTGAGAAGGGCAGGAACGACGCATAGACTCAAGCTCTCCCGAATAAAGTTCTTCCGAATAAGATCGTCAACCTGCCGCTTCAGCTCAGCGTGCTCAGTCGGGTTCAACCGATAGTGTGGAAGGTTGGACAAAGATGCCCCCGAAACTAAATCAATGGCGTGTTGGATATCCCTCGTAGGAGGGAGCTCATCGGGGAGCTCCTCAGGCATAATGTCAATATATTCGACCAGCAGACGCCGAATGTCTGGATCCACACTTTCCAAATTGGTGGTGGCGTCAGATGCCAAAGTGACAGCCACCACAAACATAACCCCCGAGTCTAAGCTCTCATGGAGAAAATCGCCCTTCCTCAGGATGTGCAAAGGCCTCACTAACCCGACACTAATGGATGACTAGACCTGGCCCTTGGGGGGATCCCTGGGTTGGGTCGGAGTGAGGGTGATCTTTCGTCCCTTGTCAAAGAAGACACACGTATTGGAACGGCCATAACACGTGGCGTCGCGATCGTACAGCCAGGGACGACCCAAGAGGACGTGCGCAACGTCCATCGGGATGACGTCGCACCAAACCTTGTCCCCAACGAACGCTAGGCGGATCGGCACAAGGCACCTCTGTGTGACCTGGATGGCCGACTTGTCCACCCAGTGGACACAGAAAGGATGCGAGTGGGGCTCGGCAGACAGCTACATCCTCTCTAAACCTCTCTTCGCTACGATGTTCATGCAACTACCACTATCTATGGCGAGCTTGCAGGGACCGCCCGCAATCTGAAAATAAGTGTAGAATATCGAGGTACGACGCCAATCCTTCTCAACACAGGGGGTGTGAAGGAGGCGACGAATGACTCCCAACCCTAACGATCTCTCCGCGTCGCTCTCCCAACCGTCCTTGACCTCAGCGGTAATCTCTTCCACTACGGCATCGTAAACCTCGACGCTCGTCTCATTGTCATCCTCAATCAGCAGGTTCCTCATAGGATACAGAGCAACAATGTGCCCTCTGCCTAAGCATCGATAACGTTGGCCGGGTCCGAGTCTAGGAGCGGCCGGAACAATAGCCTTGCCCTTTGCATCTGAGGGGATGCAGGGCGGGGCGTCATAGCGGTGTGTGGTCTGCCTCGGTCCTGCGAGGCGCAGGTAGTTCTCATACTCGAGTGCAAGTTGAAACACCTGCTCAACCGTCTCTATGCGGTGAGGAATAAGCTCTCTCTGAATCTCGGCTCTAAGTCCCGCTCTAAATCGGGAAATGGTCGCAATAGGCTCCTCCAAAATGTCACTCCTCACTACCAACTCATCAAATCATGTCATGTATTCTGCAACGGAAAGTGATCCCTGCCGCAACGCATAGAGTTGGTCGATGAGTTGATCTCGATATGACGCGGGGAGGTACTTGTCCCTCAACCGCTGATTCATCTCATCCCATCGGGTGACGGGATAGTATCCATCTCTCTCAAGCGACCTCTTCACGCTAATCCAGAACATCTTTGCTTGGCCCAACAGTTTCATCTTATCGAACCGAACTCGCCGCTCGTCATTCATCTCATACTAATAAAAAAAGTTATCCATATCTAGAAGCCAGTCACAAAAAGGCTTCGGGTCCAGGTGACCGTCGAAGGAAGGTGCAACAATTCGGAGGCGCCGGATGAGGTCGTCCTCAACCGGGGTGCGCTCTCGGCGGGGCACCACATAGTCATCGTATGGCTCGTCAGAGTCGTACTCGTGTTGTGCGGGTGGGCCACGCCCTTGTCGGGCCGGTGGTAGGCGTGGCTCGTAAGGTGATCGAGGGTTACCCCTCAGGGCAGGGTCACGACGATAATCACATACAGGATCGGGGGTTCGTCTCTGCGGAGCGGGGTCCCAACGTGGTGGCTCTCTACCTCGCCGATCAGGCGGAGGTGGGGCGTCTCGTGGATCTTCTACGGGCTCCTCAAAACGGGGTGCTAGGGCTGGACCTCTAAGGGCTCCTATCTGATCGACGCGATCTCGTTCTTAAGGGTGGCGAATTGTTTGAGGACTAAGCGTTGAAACTTGGCGGCTGCCATGTCCGAAATCGAACTGGTGGCCCGATCGTCGGTGACATTTTGGTCAGACATCGGGGTTCGAAACAACCTACCACTACGGAGCATGCAAATGTGACTCGAACCTCCTCTGATACCAATTGATGCAGTGATAGACAAGCTAAAATGGCAATGCGCTAAAATGCAATCTAAATGAGACTATGATCTAAATGTCGTGCGCGTGCAAGTATGAGAACAGTCCAAAAATAAAGATCTAATAGCAAGTAATAATTTTCTTTAGCAACGTTATGAACACGATTAGCACGATCAAAAGCAAGACTTAACGATAAGGAATAACTATGATTAACCAACAAAGTGAGACGCGATTTCGATTGAAGTGCGCTGGATGCGTCCCGCAAATCATGCAACAAATATAATGCAATAAAATAGAAGATCTAACAAACCACTACAATAGTTCAAACCAACATATTCATACAAGAAAACTTAACACGTATACCTTGATTTGCTTATGTATGGGGGAGGCGTGATTCAGGTTGGAGGAAGGTGTCAGTGTAGTCGCCCTTGGTCAATAGTGGTTCCACGAGAAGGTTGGTCGGAGGTGAAAGCTGTGGATCGGGGAGGATTAGGGTTGTTGAGGGGTATTCGGGTGGTAGGGGAAGAGCAGGGGCTGCGGGTGGTGCTAACAGAGGTGGGAGTCGGGATTTCCGGGTGGCCCACTGGGGTCGGGTTTGGAAGAGGAGTGTGGGAATAGGCCAGGTGAGGGTGGTCGGCACTAGGAAGGGGAGGGAGGTAGGGAATGAGGTCTGGATGGGGATTCGGCGGGGTTGATCGGTAGCGACGGGATTTGGGGCGGGGAAGACACATCGGGTGCGGGAGGGGCTGGAACTCAATGGGAAGAGAGGGGTTGGGTTGGATCTCACCAGAAAGGGAGGGCTGGGCTCTGGATTGGAGGCTGGAGGGCGGTGGCCGAGGGCAGAAGCGGACGGAGAAGGGGCGCCTTCGGAATCCACCGAAGAAGGAGACCGGCGGATTGCAATAGGGAAACCTTCGATCCCTTGGTCGGCCCCCATGCTAGCATATTTATAAGAGGGAAAACAAAATAGAATTAGGGCTCCCCCGATCGGACGGCTATAAATGGTCGGGCCGGTCGGGGGCTAAATACATCAGAATAAAATAAACTAATATATGAAATAGACTCATAACGACCCTCCGGGCGCATCCGCGGACTCGGATCGCTCAAGCGAGTCGCCGATCACCGCCTCCTGCGGGAATAGACGCGTGTGTGTTGTCGATCGTCATCAACACCTTAAGGGCCCTGCTCGCGCCTTGCGCAGAGGCGAGGAGTCCGTCTCCATTGGTCGTTGCCTCGCCAAGCAACGTTGCACATCCACACATAAGAGGGAGTAGGAGCACTAGAGAGAGCTTGGTGAGCTTTTTGGCCCAAGATGTGCAGGCCCCCGTACTTCTTACCACTGTCAACATGATGGTTCATTGTCAAATCCTGAAAAACGCAAACATCAGGGAGGAATGTTACGGAGAAATTTAAGAATGTGGGCAAGCGAATAATTGATAACAAATTTCGAGGAAATGTGGGAACATGTAAAACATATATGAGAGGCATGACAAAGGAACATAAGACAGTTCCTTTACATGCAAAGGGAGAAAAACAATCATTGGTGGTGATAACTTTACCACGGGCCAAGGGGAGGGTGTATGAGATAAAGCATGACGATGCACCAGTCATGTGATCAGTTACACCAGAATCGATGATCCTCTCAAATTGGATTGCGGAAGCAAATTGTGCACTCGAAATACCTGCGGTCACAAAGACAATGGTGGAAGAGTTGCCCTGAGAGCGCACTAGATACCGCGGGGAATCGAGTTCTTCAGTAGAAAAACTGTCAAAGGGGAGCTTACTAGTATCGTCCTCATGAACTTCAGTGGCATGAGCAACAGAAGTATGAGAGAGTTGTCAAGTGTTGGAACCAGAAATATGTACCAACGAGAGTTCGGACCCAAGGGAGTAGCTTACACCTACTTCTACCGAACTAGAACACCTGACCGGACACTAGGAACTAGAAAACAGGCTCTGGGCTGCAGCGCAGAGGTCCCACCACACACCCGGAAGATTTTAGAGCGCTTTCTCTCTAAAGCCAAAAGTTAAGCTGGGGGCCTTGAAGTGCACTTGAAGCCAACCAAAAAACATTCTGAGGAGGAAGAAGTCAAAAGAACTGGATCCCCTCCAAAGGTGTCCATGGTGTTTATTTATAGTTTCCCAAGTCTGATCTGCAAATAGCGGAATCCCGCCTTCTGATTTTACTAAACGCACCCTAAATTGGTCTGTCAATAGCTAAACTCCGTTGTTTGGAGGGGCTATTGGCATGCCAAAACATATTATTCCATGGACAATCTTTCTAGTACGGGTCGATCATGATGTCATACTCCTCTGGAGTGGCGAATGCTTAGATAGGGACGGCAACCACCCGCTCATTCCTAGCTGAGAGTGAGTGATCGATGAAGCAGGCACTCGCATGCCTCTTGTTCACTACCTGGGGAGAGTGTGGACCAGCTGCCCCACCCGCCCAGCTATACGCACACCTGCTGTTTTGGGCGAGTGCGAGCCTGCTTGCCCCCACTCGCCCGCTATCCGCACACCTACTGCTTTGGGCGAGTGCGGGCATGCTTGCCCCACTCGCTGCTTACCTGGTTCTGAGGGCCCATTTACATCTTGGATTTCTCTGATGAACCCACCCGGCGAACACGGGGTTGTACACAATGCCCGCTTTTTGCGAAATTGTCCCAAACTCGGAAAGAAAAGTCCAACCCATAGTGTTCAGTGAGTGTCTGCTGACCTGGAGGGAATCTTTCGATGGGCCCCTCCACTGTGTTATATATACCCCAAACCAAGGGGGTAAGAGTGCTTCACACTCCTCACCTTTCCCAGCTTTTTCTTCTACTCTTGCGGCATAATGTCGCTCTCGAAAGAAGTTCTGGATCGCATCGCCGCTGCGAGAGAGGAGATCAAATCTTCCATTGTCGAGTTCGCTCTCTGGCTTTCTAGGAAGGCCTCGAACTTGCCTCACAAACTAAAAAAGGCTAAAATGGTCAGGCGTGACCAGACGGCTGGCGGGTCCATCCCCTAACTCCGTCACCCGCCCCAGGGCTCACTCCCCAGGTACTCATATTTACTCCTCCACTCGCCCCCTGCCAAGAAAGATTAGCTGAAAACCCGCTTTGGCTACTCGCAAACAGAACTTTCAAAAGAAAAGGACGCGGGAGAGAACTCAATGAACGCCAGCTTACACTCGCATGAAGTCGTGAGTGACCTACCGGCCCAGGAGACCCACCCTCAGGTTGTCTCGGGTGGTCCCCCACCCACACCTAATGAGTTGCCTATCGCCTTCCCGCTAACCCTCTTTCCTTGTCTCTGGTCTTCACCTCGCTCTGCTTCTCTCCTACCTTCAGTAGCCACTGACCTGCACACTTTACCGCCAAAGTCACCAGCTCGCGAGATCACCCTTGATCTCGCTTCAGGCTCAGGGCTTCCGGCCGAAGGGGCTCTCAGCCACTCGACTCCTACCACCAATCTGGTCACCGACCAGGTACCGCTCCGCCCGGGCCTCGGGAAAGCGCACATGATTTCCTTCGACAGGCTCTTCGAGGGGCGGCCCAGTCCCTCTCGCCAACGCTCGAGCAAGGGGATCAACACTTTGCAGGGTTAGTAAAGGCACTCCTTTTTGTAAAGATTCGGTCTTGTGCGGCTAACCCCCTCCTTTGCAGGCTACCGAGAGATCCCGTCAACTGACGTTGAAATTGACGAGTAGGAGTTCTCGCCGCCCCTTCCCCTGATATGATTGCAGATTTCCTAGGCGACCCGAAGGACGCCGTGGTGCTGAAGAAGCGAATGACTTAGTTGTTCAGAAAACATAGCCTCATGCTGCGCGAGATCTACGACAAGGTTCAAGAGAAAAAGTACGCCACTAAGCGACGGCTGCACGATCTCGAAAGGTACTATGCGCAGCTTCTTGATGAGATGTGGCGGGGAGCTGGCAGCGAGGCAACCTCCCCAGGGGTTCACATTGCGCGGGCAGAAGACCATTTGCGCTTAGTGCAGCAGGAGCTTCATGCTGCCCGCGCATACTACTACCCACGCATACCGCCGAGGACGGGGAGGAGAGGCCGGAGACGGTGGTAATGACTCCAACATTGAGCCTACCGGCACTCGCTCCCCTTGCTCTCTTTTTCCTTCTTGCACTCGCGCGATAGGTGGTGATGTCGACGGTCGGTCAAAGTGTGTAGAGGCATTCGCAGACTACCCTTTCCACAACTGCAATCTGACGGAGGATGAGTTCCACCCGGTAGTGGGGCACTACATCTCGCCAGGGTTCGTCGCGCGCCGCCCGAGAGATGATGAGTCGATCAACCACTTCTCGTCGAACGAACTCGCGATCCCCTTGGAGCACTTCGAGGTAGGGCTCCGCCTACCCTTGTGGTCGGAGGTGAGCCAGGGTCTCCGGTATTTCGGAGTTGTTCCCGCTCAACTCAACCCCAACTCCATAGCCCAATTAGTAGCATTCGTTTGTTATATGCGCGAGGAGCGGATAGAGTTTAGCCTCGCGGTCTTTCACAAGTTATTCAACTTCAGGGCCAAGAAGAATGAGATCGCTTTCTTCTCTGGCCAACAAATCAAGGTTTGCGGTCTCGCCAACAAAAACTAAAACTGGATCTGCAAGTTTGTCTCCGTGACGGGCGACTTCGGCAACATCCTCTTCTCTCTTATTCAACAAGACGAGGCGAACTACCGTCCCCCCACCATTGGAGGTCACGAGTCGAAACTCCAATTGTTCCTCCTCGAGGGGAACTTCGTCGTCCCCCATCTAAGGAGGAACGTCGATACGCTCCTCCTTGTTCCCACTGGAGAAGGTACTTTCAACTCTTCTTACTCCTAGATCTCGCCTCCTTCCCTTGAGTTTTTTCGCTAATAGAAAAAAGGATCAGGAGAGCGAGACCTTCCTTTACACCTGCCCTATGCGAGTGGCAGGGTTCCCGCCACCAACCTCGCCCGAGCGGAATCTGCGGCTGCGGCTTTCAGGAAAAAGTCGGGAACCTCGTCCAAACCCAGTGGACAAAGGCGGAACCTCGACGCGCCTTTTGCCCCGCCAGCTCCCAAGAAACAAAATACCATGGCACTTGTCAAGGAGAAAGACGTCAGTGAAGCCCCCCCCCCCCAGCGAAAGCCCCGCTTATGGGCGAGACCCCGGCTAGGGTCGTCAGCGAGATTGTTGGGACCTCGGAAGGCCAAGAAAAGGGAGCTCGTGAGAAAGCACTGTCGAAGGGGTACCAAAACTTCAGCCTCAGCGAGAAGCATTTGGACGATGTCGGCGAGCCCCTCCTGCTTTGGGACAGGGAGGCCAACAGGGCCTCCATCTCTACACTCCTTCCATCCTGGCAGGAGCAGGAAACCACCAGCGGCCAAGCATATGTCTTTGCCTTTGGACTTTATGGGCGGGAGAACGTTGTTGTCTATGACGTCGCAACCACGCAGGAGCTCGCGCATGAGAGCACGCGAGCCCAGCTTCGGGCCCTTGAGTTCGCTCACATGACGACGCACCGTAGCGTTCGCCTTGCGCAGACCCTTGTCGAGGTCGACCACTCGCGGGGTCTTCTCTTGTTTTTTCTCTCGCCTCTATATTTTCTTTTCTCATGTATTCTCCTTTGAGGCAAGACCTCTTTTGTAAGATGTAGCAATCGTTTCGAGAAATGGAAACTATATTTCAACTTTGACTAGGTCCTTTTTTACTGTCTTTCTCATTTTAAATTCAGTGGTTTTATCACGCGCCCCCTGCACTCGACCCGCGCACTCACTCACCGCCGACCCTTAGCTTTAGGTCGCGCGCACGCTCATCGCTTTCTCTTACTCGCGATTGAAAGGCTCTCGGTGAGACAGGTTTTAACATTTCTTTGGGAGAGAGAAGGTCCCTCATGCGAGAGTAAAGCGAAAGGGGTTCGGCTTGCCCGTTACCTTCCTACGGGCCTCGCCCCGTGGGCAGGCGAATGCTTGTCAGGCGAATGCCTCTCCTATGGGATCGGCTTTCATAAGCCGCCCCTCTCTTGTTTCCCCCTTTTACTTAGCTTCTCCTTCTTCGTGAATTGGCTTCTTCGCGAGAGGATTCACTTCTCTCTTTCTTTTCGTGAGAGCTTCTCCTGCTTCATGAACTGACTTTGTCACTCGAGCGATCTGTTTGTTCTGCCGACTAATGAGAGACCGGTCAGCGGAGTCCTATCGAGGGCTTTCACAAACATTCTTTCACAACCATCCACCACCCGAGCGACCTGCCTGCCCTACCGGCTAGTGAGATCCTGATCAGCGAGATCCTATCGGGGGCTCTGTCACTCGGGCGACATGCCGGCCCTGCCGGTTAATAAGGGCCCGATCAGCAGGGTCCTATCGAGGGCTTTCACAAACATTCTTTCTTTCACAACCATCCACCACCCGAGCGACCTGCCGGCTAGTGAGAGCTCGGTCAGCGGGATCCTATCGGGGGCTCTGCCACTCGAGCGACCTGCCGGCTAATGAGAGCCCGGTCAACGGGGTCCTATCGAGGGCTTTCACAAACATTCTTTCTTTCACGACCATCCACCTCCCGAACGACCTGTCTGCCCTGTCAGCTAGTGAGAGTCCAGTCAGCGAAATCCTATCGGAGGCTCTGCTACTTGAGCGACCTGCCGACTAATGAGATCCCGGTCAGCAGGGTCCTATCGAGGGCTTTCACAAACATTCTTTCTTTCACAACAATCCACCACCCGAGCGACCTGCCTGCTCTGCCGGCTAGTGATAGCTTGGTCAGCGGGATCCTATCGGGGGCTTTGCCACCCGAGCGATCTGTCGACCCTGCCGGCTAATGAGAGACTGGTCAACGGGGTCCTATCGAGGTCTTTCACAAACATTCTTTCTTTCACAACCATCCACCACCCGAGCGACCTGCCTGCCCTGCCGGCTAGTGAGAGCCCAATCAGCGAGGTCCTATCGAGGGCTTTCACAAACATTCTTTCTTTCACAACCATTCTTTCTTTCACAACCATCCATCACCCGAGCGACATGTCTGCTCTGTCAGCTAGTGAGAGTCATCTGCTTCATCAGGAAGAGAGACTCAGCACTCTTCTTCCTCTTCTTGGACATCAAGAAGCGCAACTGGAAACTTCGATCCAGATCTTCGAACTCGTAAATCGATCCTGCGGGGAGCTGGTGGAACCAGTCCCTTGTTTTTTTTCCTTCAGAGTGATAGCAAAGAGACGACGCTTGAATGCATCTGACATCTGCCTGATGGATACCGCGTCCTCGAACCACTACAGGTGCTGGACTGGGTCATCCTTGTTGGTGTAATATGACATCTCCGGCTCCCTGAACCCTTCTGGAACTGGGGCTGAAATTATCAACTCGCAAAATGGGCTTCCCCCACTCGCCGGTCTCGCTTGCTCCACTCGCGCGATCAGCTCGCCAGGTGGGCCAGCACTCATCGGTATTGCCTGCTCCATTCGCGCGATCAGCTCACCGGATGGGCCAGCACTCGTCGGTCTCGCCTGCTCCATTCGCGCGATCAGCTCGTCGGGTGTGCCAGCACTCGCCGGACTGGGGAACAACTCTCGCCCAGCGAGTTCCCGCTCGAATCCCTCACTCGCCACTTCTTTCCCTGGCCTCCCTCCTGGGGCGTTCTCGCCCGTCGACTGAGAAGTTGGCACCTGAACGGCTGGAATCAAGCACTCCCCTCGAGGGGCGAGTCCCTACAGCATTTTCATGATGTTATTGGTGAACTCCAGGAAATCTTCATTCTGAACGAAGTTGCCCGCATTGAATGGCTCACCAGGGTCTCCTCCTTGCTCGCGGTCCCCAGCCATGGAATTCGTTCAAGATTTTCTGTATAAGCTACGGTCCACGCTCACCGCACCAAAAATATTAGAACCGAAAATCGGTCCCAACGAGAGTTCGGACCCAAGGGGGTAGCTTACACCTACTTCTCCCAAACTAGAACACCTGACCGGACACTAGGAACTAGAGAACAGACCCTGGGCTACACCACGGAGGTTCCACCACACATCCGGAAGATCTTAGAGCGCTTCCCCTCTTATGCCAAAAACTGAGCTGAGCACCTTGGAGGGCACTCGAAGCCAACCAAAAACAGTCTGAGGAGGAAGAAGCCAAAAGAACTGGATCCCCTCCAAAGGTGCTCATGGGTTCTATTTATAGTTTCTCAAGTCTGGTATGCAAATAGCATAATCCTGTCTTTTGATTTTACTAAACGCACCCCAAATTGGTATGTCAATAGCCAAACTCCGTTGTTTGGAGGGACTATTGGCAGGTCAAAACATATTATTTCATGAAGAATCTTTCTAGAACGGATTGACCATGATGTCATACTCCCCTGGAGTGGTGAAAGCCTAGATGAGGACGGCAACCGCCCGCTCATTCCTAGCTGAGGGCGAGTGTCCGATGAAGTCGACACTCGTCTGCCTCTTATTTGCTACTTGGGGCGAGTGTGGATTGACTGCCCCACCCACCCAGTTATCTGCACACCTGCTGCTTTGGGCGAATGCGGGCTTGCTTGCCCCACTCGCTCGCTATCAACACACCTGCTGCTTTGGGCGAGTGCGTGCCTGCTTGCCCCACTCGCCGCTCACCTGGTCCTGAGGGCCCATTTACAACTTGGATTTCTCTGATGAACCCACTCAGCAAACACGGGGTTATACATCAAGGACGACTACGTCCATGAATACCATTGTCTTTCCGCAAAGGGGAAAGATGAGGAGATAGTCAAAAACAAGAATCCCAAACATGACCCTGTTTTCCACAATAATCACACAAATGAACAGGTGGACCTGAAGGAGGAAGGCTTCGACCAATGCCAACAAGAGTGGAACGATCAATCACCATGTCAGAAATAGCAGAACGTCGAAGATCTTCATCACCCAAGACCATGTTGAATGCTTACGAAAGAGAGGGAGAGGTTGGTGGTTCAAGATATATGTGGTGATCATATCAAAATCCATAGTAAGGCTAATAAGAAACTAAGAAAGACAAGGACATGGTAAAGATCCTCCTTTGTCTCCAAAGTACGAACGTCGCCGCCAGTGCATGTTGTAGTGTGAAATCCTAAAAGTAGTCAAGTTCTTGATAGAGATGCTCAAACTCAGAGAAGTAAGAAGCAACACTAGAGGAGCCTTGTTTGAGTTTAGGAAGACATTGAGTGATCTCATATACTTGGGTTGAGCTACCAATTTGAGAATAAGACTCGCGTGTCAGAACCCGTATCTTAAAGGCAGAATCCATAAGCATTTAGTTACGAGAGACTAAAGAAGACATGAAGTGGAGGAGCCACGAGACCACCAGAGAGTTGTCAGCATCCCACTTCTGCCACGAGGGATCAGTACTGATAGATTGAACAAGTCACATCAATGCACCCATACAGTTCACTGCAGATGACATGTTGTGCCGCTTAGGACCATTCAAGATAATTGGAGTTGTTCAAAGGCATGATGGTAACCTGAAGGAGTCAGAGAAACCATGAATCAGTGGATGCTTATTACCCGGAGAGCTCATAATAGGAGAGGAGGTTTGAACACTTGAACCTGAGGAGCCCGCCATTAAAACAAACGAGATGAAAAACAAATCTCAAAAGGAAAAAAACAAACAAATGAGTATTATGATACCAAGAAAGGGCTTGGGTGAAAGGAGCCTGCGGGAAGTGAGCTTGTGGGAAGGGTGAGTGTGAAAAGGGTGCGCGTGGTAAGGGTGTACATGGGAACGGAGCTCACTGGAAGGGTAGCTCACTTGAAGTTAACGATCACGGGAAGTTAGCGCTCACGGGAAGAGAGTGTTCACGAAAGTTAGTGCTTGCTGGAAGGAAAGCTCGTAGGAGGTGAGCTTCTTGAAGTTAGCGCTCGTGGAAGGGAGCTCATTGGAAGGTGAAACCTCTGGAGTTGCGGGCTCGTTGAGACCTGGATGAGGGGGCGCTGACACCGAGACCTATTGTCGAGATCGAGAGAAAAATGCTCGCACAGGTTCAGGGGAGGAAGACACTTGCTCCGTTCTATTACGATCAGAAGGAGATGTGCAATGTAAGTCTAGGAAATGCGAGATCGGATGTAACAGGATTGAGGCCTCCACGAAATCAAGTAAACAGTGTGCATGCAAGAGCAAGGTTGTGAACAGTAGGCAAAAGAAAAATGTGTCGAAGACAACAATGCAAGAGGGTCGCGAAAAAAATATCCTTGCTCTAATACCAAATTGAGAGCTTGAAAATATTTATTATTCAAAATCTACTTAAATATTACGGCTTCATTTGGCGCGGCGGTGGTGTTTGCTCCCGGCGGGTGGAAAGGGGAGTCTCGGACTGGAGGGAGGGAGGCGAGGCTGGAAACGGAGGGGAGGCAGGGCTTTTTCTCCTTGCTGCGGGAGCAAACGCTGCAAGCGCCGGGCCGGCCGTTTGTTTTTCCGCTCTGCGGGCGGCGTTTGCTCCCGCCACCGGCGTGAATACGCGGAACCAAATGAAGCCTACATTACACATCTATTTATAGTCAAAAATAAAAGACCTTAGACCACCACTAGAGGTGTGGGACTAAAGAAAAGAAAAAATAATAAAACTGCTGGGACTTCTTATATACAACTATTCAACAAAAAATACTTGCTGCATTGTAACAAAACAAGCATATTGTTGATGCAAGCGGAACGTATGCCAACTAAGTTTTAGAAGCAGCAAATAATGAGACTCAAGAAGGTGCCCCAAAAAAATAAGGTGAAAATACTTGCTTGTTGAGCTTGGAGGAGATGATTCTGATGAGGGGGCTGAAGCTGACGAGTAATTTGTTGGGTCTGTTGAGTAAAGCCACCCTTGTTACTATTCTTAGCAATTTCTGTCAATGCCCCAAGATTTCTGTGCAAGGAAATAAGAGGGCCCTAGTCAACAAAATTGGAAGCTTCGCCAGCTGGTTGTGAATTTTAGATTAATTGTGAGAAGAAAAAAAAAATCTAACTAAAAAAATGCAATTACGAATCTCCAAAGGATCCATGTGCTAGGAAGAGGATCGTGAAATCATTTCACCCGAGATACATTATCAGATAATATAATTGAATAATCAATTTCACCATGTAAGCAGCCTCTTGCAAAAATACAAGTTTGCTTACATTTCACCCTCATGGTGGGACCCCTTCCCTGGACCCTCGCTCCGCAGGGATGCCTTGTGCGCCGGGATGCCCATCAATTTCACCATGCACATATTGCCACAATTAAGATTAACGATAGATCTAAACACTAATCAAGTACTGGTTAAGAGATGATTTCATGTTCCATTTCATAAGTTTTGACTCTAGCTCAATTAAAGATTCAGAGTTTAGGTTAATTAACATGTTAGGCCATACTATTGGATGCACCAGCAAAATTCCTTCACGCACGGTTACTGGTATTTTCTTCTCGCACAACCACTGGTCGTGCGCCTGCTCGTGCTAGGTCAAAAATCTGCTTCTGCCTATAAATAGTTGTTTCGCGATTTCTTCCCCGGCTCCAATTTTAGGTCCTTTTCAGCGCCGTTTTCGCAGCAAGACCTAGGGTTTCTCCCCCTAGGCCTCCTCCAACCTCCCTAAGCATTCCAAAGGTGTTGAAGTTTATTTCCAAGGCTCCATTAGAGCTCTAAGGCCGGAGCACTTGACGTGGAGGCAACAAACCCCGGGAGAAGAAGGGCGAGAGGTGGTGACAGCTTCCAAGACCCCGGACGTCAGCCAAGGCGGAGTTTGAAGAGCCAGTAGACCTCCTAAAGCTCTTCTACGAACCCAAGGGAGAGTCTCTCGTCGCCTTCATATCACGGAGTGGTAACTTGTATTTCTTCTCTCTCAATTGTGATGTTTGTAAGCTTAATGTGATATTTTTCTAAAACATATGCACACCACGACCATTGAGTGCATATACTCATAGTTATATCTTTTATTGTGGATGGTTTGGTTGAGATAGGATGTGGTGATTGTCTTGTGATTGTGTTTGGTTGTGTTTTGTGTTGCTACGGGAATGAGCGAAGCGGAGCAAGGCGATCCGCAGAAGTGTGAAGCGGACGATTGCGAGCCGCGGAGGTGCGCAGCAGAGGAAGGCAACCCATGGAAGTGCGATGCAGAGACCGATGACCCACAAAGAAGTGAAGTGTTGGGGGCGACCCACATAGTTAGATAGCTTTCTTTTCTTGCATTTAGTTGTTAGCCACAAATCAAAAACCCTATAAAAACACCAACATATTGAAAACAACCTCTTTAAATGAAGTCTTGGTTCGGGTTGTATTTAGTTTGATTCCAATCCAAGCTTTAAGCAATTCATATTGAAAACAACCTCCTATTCAAATACCAATTGGTGTGGACTGTGAATAAGATACAAGACGTCAGGAAGTATTCAATAGAATTATCCACCTGGAGTACTTACCAGAAGTTCAAGATAGCTCATTCAATTAATGTGCTTTTGGTGCAGAATTCTCGAGGTAGCAAGATTGGCACGCTTTAACTTTTAGATATTTGTATCTTATCCATATTTTGTTTATCCTTTGCTATTTCTGGCCCCGCCTTTTGTAATTATAAGTACCATTTCTAATAATGAAAAAAGGAAGGATTACTTTGTTTTCAAAAACCCTGAAGTGTTTGTTAAGTTCTTGAGAGTGAGCTCTCCATTGGCAAGAAACTGAGTCCAACGAGGTCATTGATTTTCAATGTTTGGAAGTGTCTGAATCTGTGGCAGGTAGTATCACGACCAGTTTTGCGCTTGCACAACAAGAATAGTGAAGATGGAGGAGACAACCAACATCTTGGAGACAAACAAGGTGCTGCAAGACTTTTTGCTGTGGACTGTGAAAATAAACATAACGTAACTAATAGAAGGAACAGTGGATTCAAACTGCGTGTAGACATTTTGATATTTTTGGGGGAGCTAGGCAATGAGAAATTTATAGATTGAATTTCCGAGGTCAATTGTTTTTATACAGCAATTTTTAATACATGGCCATCCCTGCAAAGTGAACCATAAAATTAGTAGCATGTCAGCACAACTCTAGAGTAACTGTCAAAGTTATATTGCATTTCAATTAATATTTTAGCCCATGCAATAATCTTTAGGTATGTATGGATTTAGTACCACATTATGAGTTTGAGTTTGAGTCATTGTAAGTCATATAAATTGCCTCTTTGAGGTGAACAAAACACCTATTTCTCACCAATAATTTCAACATTGAGTAGGTTTTATTTCCTCCCTGAAATTTCTCACACTAAAATGTTGGCGCCCTGAAATTTCTCACACTAAAATGTTGGCGCCCTGAAATTCCTGGCTTGAAGGCTTCCGCAATTGTTCCCTTGTTGATTCCGCCCCTATGCCCGATATGTCCTCCGCTTCCATTCCGCTCTCGCTAAGCTAATCTCACCGCTGAACTCAACGAGTCTTTTGCAGAACCCGTTGATAATTGTTATTGTCGTTGCTCCAGTTGTCGTTCCCGTCTCTTCCCATCGTTCATGTCCGTTGTTCCCGTCCATTGTTTCCGATGAAGACCCCGCCGTCCTTTCCGTCTCCAGTACCTGCAGACGATCCTACCTCCTACTGACGATGGCGTTCTTGTCGCTGCTCCAGTCGATTGTTCTTGTGATGATCCCCGGTCCTGTTCATGAGATATCATCCCGCAAGTGCTCCGCTACTCCTGATCTCGGCCACTATGTTGTTCCCAATCCTGCCGCCTTCAATTGTTGCCTCGTGCTTCGACCAACTACAGCCTTTGTTACCCCTTCCGATGTCTTGATCTCTCAATGATGATAAAACCTTGTGATGGTTTGCTCGTTTTTTGTGTCTTTATCTTTTTTGGGTTATTATTAGTATTTGATTAATATGGTGGTGTTATGCATGCATGTGCGTGGGTCAACGTGAGGAGCGTTTGGGATGAAGGTGACTCGGATGGTATTTCTCAACTCTCACCTTAGTCCCACACAACCCTCCAAGCTTGTCTTGTGTTGTTTGTGTCTCCCCAATTTTCTTCATTAATTGGCATGTGATAGGGTCTTTGTTAGTTAACATGCATTCCAATGGGTTATGTCGTATGGAAGTATCTCAGGTGGCCCGTTTGTTGACTTGATTCCAACGAGTTTTGTCATGTGCCTTTGTGCCCCCTGTAGCCCATCTATATTCTAGCAGGTTGTGTCATGTGGGTTTGTGATGTAGGGTAGGCTATGACGTGCACACCTAGGCTCTATATGCAGTCCCACGAGCGGGTAACACGACAAATTAGCAGAGCAACGAAAATTAGTAACGCCACAAGCATATAACTATCACAAGAATTAATTTTAATATTGGCGAAATTCTTAGTTGGCTTTCCTCCGCTCGGAGGGCCAAAAGCAAAGCGCGCGGCGAAGAGATCCTCCTGCAAGTTGTTAATCAATCGATAGCCAAAGCAATACAAACACGCTCCAAGCAAGCACAAGATTATCCAATAATAATATCAAAAATTAGTACAACCAAATCACAAAACAACTCATAACTAGGGGCTGATTTCGGGCAAGGGAAGTGGAGGGTTCGGGTGGTGTACATCGAGCGCCGAGCGGTGGAACCGGTGAGGGAGACAACGGTTGGGACTGTTTTGGTGGAGAACAACGGGATCAGAGTGGCAACGGGCGGATCCGGAGGGAAACACGTAGATCCGGACTCGGGAGGGCGGATCCGGTGGTAGATGACCGGATCCGGATTGGGGAAGGTAGATCGGGTGATGTGTGGTTAGATCGGGCCAACTTATGCCCGGGTTGTGGAGGATTAGCGGTGAAGGGGTGCAAAATGCGGTGGATCCACGGGAAGGGAGGAGGAGGGGGTTTTGGTGGCTTGTGGGGGCGCGGGGGAGGGCTGAAAGTGGCCGGAGGGGGGGCTGCGGCGGGAGGACAGCCGGCCGCCCGGTTCTGGGCGGGAATAGGCCGGCGGCGGGGTGGTTTCAGGCGGCCGGGAAGGGGGCTGCTGGGAGGACAGCCGGGGGCTGTGGTTCGGGTGGCCGAACCTGGGCGGAGAAGGCAAAGGGGGGGGGCTGTCGGCGGGCTGTAGGTGGACTGCAGGGAGGATGGAGGGAGAGGGGAAAGGGGAGGAAGGAAACTTACCCCAAGGCGTCGGCACCAAGGGTCCACGGCGTCGGCACCAAGGGTCCACGGCGTCGGCACCGCGGGAAGACCACCGGAAGTAGGGATGACACTCCAACTTCAGCAATGCCCTAAAACCAGCCCCTCTAAACCTATTTATAAGAAATAAACCACTAGGGCATCCCAACGAACGGCTATGATTGGCCGGTGGGTTTACCCCTAAATAAACCAAATATGAGTCCAAAAAAAATACATAAATATATGATCTAGATTCGCGGCGACGTGCTGGACGCAACCGCGGGGTCGGATCGGCGATCCGATCACGTCTTCCGGCGGGAATAAATGAACGTGGGTCCCGCCCCATCATGTGCACGATCTGATGGATTCCCATCAACTCCCCCCGACTGAAAAGCATTCATCTCCGAGGAATGGAGACGATCGTACTGGAGTCGAAGTCCGGGGGCAAGTCGGTCAAGCTCTGCCGGTAGTATCCAAGCGTCGTCAGCGTCGGAGCGGCCCCGCCAATGAACCAAGTAGCGAAGGCGCGGCCCGCCGGTGGTGGGAACAATCTGGTGGGATCTGATCTCAGTGATGCTCTCATCTCTCATGGTGGGATCCGGTGGAAGTGGTGCTGCAGGCTGTGGTACCATTGGCGACGGACTCCCAAGGGTAAGAGTATCAGTAGTGGGCAGGCTGTGGTGGTAAGCTGGCGTGGGTGGGGCGGTGGAGGAAGCGGGCAAGGGGGAGGAAGGTGGATCACTTCCACTGCTCGGGTCCCCATAGTCATAAGGCTCATAATAGGGTGTCAGATCCTCGACATTAAAAACTGGATGAATCCCCATACTTGCCGGAATATCTAGCTTGTAGGCGTTGGTCCCGATCCGACTAATAACTGAGAAAGGGCCCATTCGCCTGGCGCTTAACTTCTTGGCAGGCCCCGAAGGGAGCCTCTCCGGGCGGACTCGGACCATCACCTGTTCGCCAATATTAAAGATACATTCCCGTTTTCGTTGATCTGCGTGGGTTTTATAATTTTCATTGCTCATGCTAATACGTCGGCGAACCGACTCATGCAACTCATGCAGGTGCTGTGCAAATGATTCGGCAGACTCACTAGGACGGGACTCTAACGGGCTCGGAATAAGGTCAATGGGCTTCCGGGGGTCGTAACCTGACACTATATGAAATGGACTCAACCCAGTGGTCCTATTGACGGAGCTATTATATGCAAACTCGGCGACCGGAAGGTCTAAATCCCAACTACTCACTCGCTCTCCCACCAGACACCTTAATAAGTTCCCTAAACTCCTATTTACTACCTCTGTCTGGCCATCCGTCTGCGGGTGGTAAGCAGTCGAAAACTTAAGGGTGGTGCCGGTCTTGAGCCACAGGGTCTTCCAGAAATAGCTCACAAACCTCACGTCGCGGTCCGAAACGATGGACTTGGGAAGGCCGTGTAGTCGGAAAACGTCCCGCATGAAAATGGATGCAACGTGGGTTGCGTCCGCCGTCTTGCGGCATGCTATAAAATGGGCCATCTTCGAAAAGCGATCAACCACCACGAAGATGGAATCGTGCTTCCGAAGAGTGCGGGGAAGCCCCAGAACGAAGTCCATGCTAAGATCCTCCCAAGGGCGGCGTGGGACCGGTAACGGAGTGTATAGGCCTACATTCTGCTTCGTGCCCTTGGCCGTCTGGCAGATACGGCAGTGGAGGACGACTCTAGCCACGTCCCTCCTAAGCGTGGGCCAATATAAACGGTCCTCTACAATAGCTATAGACTTGTCGCGCCCAAAATGCCCGGCGGCTCCGCCTGCATGCAACTCCCAAATCAGGAAGTCACGATATGACGTTCGGGGAATGCAAAGGCGGGACCCATGGTATAGGTACCCCTCGAAGATCTGATATCCCTCAACGGGGTCTGGGGGATCTCTGGATAGGGCGGTGTAAATCTCACCGAAGTCAGGGCATGCCGGATATCCTAAGATCACGCGCTCAAGCCCGTCGACACGGGCCGTCATAGTCTGAAGCAACGAGACACGGCGACTCAGGGCGTCTGCCGGCTTGTTCTCAACACCAGCTCGGTGTTTGAGAACATAGTGGAAGTCCTGTAGATACTCAACCCACTTGGCATGGCGATGTCCCAGCTTACGCTGAGAATCCAAGTAGCGTAATGCCTGGTGGTCGGAGTAAAGCACGAACTCCCGGGGGAGGAGGTAGTGCCGCCAGTAGCGTAAGGACTGGACAACCGCGTAAAACTCCCGATCGTAGTTCGAATACTTCTGTTTGGCCTCGTTTAATTTCTCGCTAAAGTAGGAGACCGGGTGTCCCTCTTGGCTCAGTACACCACCGATACCAACTCCAGACGCGTCGCAAGCGACCTCAAAGGCACGACTAAAGTCAGGAAGCCTCAGGACGGGAGCCGTCGTCAGCTTTGCTTTTATCTCCTCGAAGGCCCTAGTGGCGGCGGGGGTCCACTGAAACTCTCCCTTCTTGAGACAACTCGTGAAGGGGGCCATGATCGTGCTGAACCCCGGGACGAACCTCCTGTAGAAGGTGGCGAGCCCGTGAAAACTGCGAGCCTCGTGGATAGTCGTAGGCACAGGCCAGTCTCGAATACATTGGACCTTTTCGGGATCCACCGACACGCCAGTCGAAGAAATGATGAAACCCAAGAAGTGGACGGACTCAGAAAGAAATGCGCACTTCTTCAGGTTCACATATAGCTTCTCCCTGCGGAGGGTGCTGAAGAGAAGCCGCAAATGATCGAGGTGGGCGGCCTGTGTCTGGCTGTAGACCAATATGTCATCAAAATATACAACCAGAAACTTGCCCATGTAGGGCCGCAACACCTGCGTCATAACTCTCATAAAAGTACTAGGGGCGTTCGAAAGTCCAAATGGCATGACTAGCCACTCATAAAGGCCATCCTTCGTCTTGAAGGCGGTCTTCCATTCGTCCCCTTCACGCACTCTGATCTGGTGGTACCCACTACGCAGGTCAATCTTGGTAAAGATCTGGGCACCAGACATAGTGTCCAATAGATCATCTAATCGAGGAATGGGAAAACGGTACTTGACCGTGATCTTGTTTATGGCGCGGCTATCGACGCACATACGCCAACTGCCGTCCTTCTTAGGGGTAAGAAGGGCGGGAACAGCACACGAGCTCATACTCTCACGAATAAATTGCTTCCGCAGAAGCTCCTCGACTTGCCGTTTGAGCTCGGCGTGCTCATCTGGATGCATACGATAGTGGGGAAGGTTCGGTAGGGAAGCTCCCGGAATCAGATCTATGGCGTGCTGGATATCTCGCTGCGGGGGCAGCTCGTCAGGGAGCTCGTCAGGCATAATATCTGCGAACTCATCCAGAAGGGGACGCACCGCTAGCGGGTGGTCAACAGAGGGGGCCTCGGATGCCTGAGTGGCAGCGACAACATACATAATATCAGCCTCAATGCTGTCGCGGAGAAACTCGCCACGCCTCAGGATGTGTAAAGGTCTCGAAGCACCCGTGCTCACGGAAGGCTCAACCACGCCCTTCGATCTCTCCCTGGGCTGGGTGGGCGTCAAAGTAATCTTCCGCCCCTTGTCATAGAAGACACACGTGTTCGAGCGGCCGAAACACGTGACGTCACGATCAAACAACCAGGGGCGTCCAAGCAGCACATGTGCAACGTCCATGGGAATGACGTCACACCACACCCGATCCTGGAAGGACGCGATGCTGATCGGTACTAAGCAACGCTGGGTCACCTGAATCGCGGTCTTGTCGACCCAGACGACACGATAGGGGTGGGGGTGAGGCTCTGCCTTCACCTGCATACGCTCAAGCCCCTTCTGGGCTATGATGTTCACACAGCTCCCACTGTCGATGGCTAGCTTGCAGGGCCCGCCTGCGCTAGGGAAATAGGTGTAGAAGATGGTAGTGCGGCGCCAATCCTCATCTGCACGTGGGGTGTGTAGGAGGCGCCTAATCACTCCCACCTCTAAGGACCTCTCGGCATCGCTCTCCCAACCTTCTTCGACAGTGGCTCTAATCTCTTCTGTGGCCTCTACATCCTCCTCTAAATCGTGCTCCTCATCCTCAATCAACAGATTCCGCGTAGGGCAGTGGGCCGCTACGTGCCCCCTGCCTGAGCACCTAAAACACTGAATACCCCCAGGCCTCTGGCCCTCAGTAGCAATAGCCTTCCCCTTCATGTCAGGAGTGACTCGAGGGGGTGGGGTGGCTGTAGCAGTCTGGGCCGGAGCGGGCTTTCTAAACGTCGACGAATCCGTTCGAGAAGGAAACTGCCTCGTACTAGAGGTGCGGAGGTACTGCTCATATTCCAGAGCGAGCTGGAATATCTGGTCTACCGTCTCTAAACGATGGGGAATCAGCTCTCTCCGGAGATCCGAACGGAGGCCTGCCTTGAATCGAGAGGCAGTGGCGATGGGCTCCTCCGAAATATCGCTCCTAACCACTAACTCGTCGAATCGAGCCATATACTCGGCCACCGTGAGCGTTCCCTGACGCAAGTTCTGTAATTGCTCGAATAGTTGATCCCGGTAGGACGCAGGGAGGTACTTCTCGCTCAGCCTCTGCTTCATCTCTCCCCATCTGGTGATAGGGTAATAGCCGTCCCGCTCTAAAGATCTCTCGACACTAATCCAATATACTTTGGCCTGCCCGACTAACTTCATCTTGGCAAACCGGACACAACGTTCATCACTCATGTCGTACCAATCAAAATAGTGGTCCATGTCAAGGAGCCAATCACTAAAGGCCTTCGGATCCAAGCGGCCATCGAACGTCGGGGCGTCGAGGCGAATCCGACGGGTGATGTCAAAGGCGCGGTCGCCCCTCCGCGGGTCAAGATAATCATCAGGGTCATCGTCACGGTCATAATCGTGTCGAGCGGGCGGGGCCCCGCGCTCACGTCGACCTGGCGGATAATACTCGTCACGACGCTGGTCTTGGCGATCAAGCGGGGGCACGCGGTTCCTAGGGCCAGGCTGTCGCGGCATACGGTAATCCTCCCACGGGGGTGGGGGTCGGCCACGAGGTGGCTCTGGGTTTCGCCATGCTGGCGGGGTGGGGGCTCTCACGGGAGCCTCACGGTGGTAGCGATCTGCCGGTGGCGGATCATCTCTGACCCGCTGCCCGCGACGAGGAGAGTCGCCCGGGTCACCTGCGATCTCATGGTCATGAAGGGAGGGAGTATCTCTAGCGTGCTCTATCAGATCTAAACGACGAGTCACCGCGGCGATGTCGTGACGCACATTCTCGAATTGGTTGCCCATTGCATCAAAACGCTCTAGGATAAGACGCTGGAAGTCTGTGGTAGCAGTGCTCGAGTTCGAGCCCGCTGCCCGGTCATTGGTGGCTGGTGGATCTACCATGCTTCTAAATGTCCTACCACTACGGAGCATGCACAACGGCCCAACCTTGGGCTCTGATACCAACTGATGTAGGGTAGGCTATGACGTGCACACCTAGGCTCTATATGCAGTCCCACGAGCGGGTAACACGACAAATTAGCAGAGCAACGAAAATTAGTAACGCCACAAGCATATAACTATCACAAGAATTAATTTTAATATTGGCGAAATTCTTAGTTGGCTTTCCTCCGCTCGGAGGGCCAAAAGCAAAGCGCGCGGCGAAGAGATCCTCCTGCAAGTTGTTAATCAATCGATAGCCAAAGCAATACAAACACGCTCCAAGCAAGCACAAGATTATCCAATAATAATATCAAAAATTAGTACAACCAAATCACAAAACAACTCATAACTAGGGGCTGATTTCGGGCAAGGGAAGTGGAGGGTTCGGGTGGTGTAGATCGAGCGCCGAGCGGTGGAACCGGTGAGGGAGACAACGGTTGGGACTGTTTTGGTGGAGAACAACGGGATCGGAGTGGCAACGGGCGGATCCGGAGGGAAACACGTAGATCCGGACTCGGGAAGGGGGATCCGGTGGTAGATGACCGGATCCGGATTGGGGAAGGTAGATCGGGTGATGTGTGGTTAGATCGGGCCAACTTATGCCCGGGTTGTGGAGGATTAGCGGTGAAGGGGTGCAAAATGCGGTGGATCCACGGGAAGGGAGGAGGAGGGGGTTTTGGTGGCTTGTGGGGGCGCGGGGGAGGGCTGAAAGTGGCCGGAGGGGGGGCTGCGGCGGGAGGACAGCCGGCCGCCCGGTTCTGGGCGGGAATAGGCCGGCGGCGGGGTGGTTTCAGGCGGTCGGGAAGGGGGCTGCTGGGAGGACAGCCGGGGGCTGTGGTTCGGGTGGCCGAACCTGGGCGGAGAAGGCAAAGGGGGGGGGCTGTCGGCGGGCTGTAGGTGGACTGCAGGGAGGATGGAGGGAGAGGGGAAAGGGGAGGAAGGAAACTTACCCCAAGGCGTCGGCACCAAGGGTCCACGGCGTCGGCACCGCGGGAAGACCACCGGAAGTAGGGATGACACTCCAACTACAGCAATGCCCTAAAACCAGCCCCTCTAAACCTATTTATAAGAAATAAACCACTAGGGCATCCCAACGAACGGCTATGATTGGCCGGTGGGTTTACCCCTAAATAAACCAAATATGAGTCCAAAAAAAATACATAAATATATGATCTAGATTCGCGGCGACGTGCTGGACGCAACCGCGGGGTCGGATCGGCGATCCGATCACGTCTTCCGGCGGGAATAAATGAACGTGGGTCCCGCCCCATCATGTGCACGATCTGATGGATTCCCATCAGTTTGTGTTGTGTGGGATCGCCCTTTGTGCGGATTATCCCGGACGGATTATCCCCGACGTTTATTTTCCCTGGTGCCTGTCTGAGGTTTTGTCCCACTAGCTTACCTCCATTACCTTTCCACGATGTTTTCAAGCTAGAGATTTCCCCTTCATCTTGAGGGAGAGTGTTGAAGTTATCGCATCTCAATTAATATTTTAGTCCATGTAATAGTCTTTAGGTATGTATGGGTTTAGTCACACATTATGAGTTTGAGTTTGTGAGTTAAGTCCTATAAATTGTCCATTTGAGGATGAATAAAACATTTTTTATTTTTGTCTAATTACTTCAATAGTAATGATTTGGTGAGATCGTTTGCAATAAGAAAGGAGGAAAGATGGCAAGAGTTGAATAGTTGTAGGAGAAGATGTAGGAGTTGAAGGTCTGATTCTTTGATTCTTTCATGACGACTACGAGCAGCATATGATTCATCAGTATCAGAATTGTTCGCAACATACTCACATGTTCCTGAATATACTGGCGAATTCATGGGATTACAGAGAGAAACAACTTCAATAAGTCTCGATGACATCAAGTCTCACGATTGTGGACAGGTTAAAACATTCCACCCACGATATCATTGGGACAATGCATAACAAACCTCAGATAAATACATAATCATGCATTGCAAGCTAAGTAATTACTACATAATTTAAATGAAGTGAAAAATCATGGTGGCAGTAGGAGGTGGTAGATATATTGTGAGGGAGAGAGGCCGTGGATAAAGTGTGAGGGAGAGAGATGGTGGATAAATTGTGAGGGAGAGAGGTGGTGGACCATTTCAGCCTCACCAATGAGGTATGCGGGTTTCTCAGCCTCACTAATTACTACCGCCGCTTCATCTGCAGTTATAGTACCATTGTCGAACCATTGGTAGCCTTATTAAGGAAGAATATTTTCATTTAGGGGGACACCTCTACAGGAACCTTCCAGGAGCTGCAATAGGCCTTGATCCCAACACCAGTCTAATGACTCCCTGATTTTTCCCAAAAGCTTCAGGTGGAGTGTGACGCCTCGAGCCAAGGTAGCGGTGCAGTGTTGCGGCAAGAGGAGCACCCAAATGCATATTTCAGTAGTGAGTCAGTCCACTAGCAACAAAAAATGGCCTCTTATGAGTAGGAGTTGATCAACTAAGCTAAGGACTAAGGTTGTGCAGCACTTATACCCATATCACTGGGGTCATACCTTTGTAATACGGACGAACCGTTTCAGCCTGAAATACCTCCTCGAGTAGTGCCTCAGCACAATGCCACGACAACAGTGGGTGAACTTCTTGGGATTGATTTTCGAAACGAGTATAAGGCGGGCGCCTTAAATCACGTGGCGGATGCCTTATCCCGCCAGGATCACCCACAAGATGCAATTTTTTTGTTATTTCTCGACCTATGGTCGAGCTGCTCTCTTCTCATTGTCAAGAGATTCAGACGTCCCCCATGTTATCTGAGTAACAACACCGCATAGGAGAGAGCGTCTCCCTTTCTGTTGGGCCACACTGTAGGGCCTCGCCCTCTACAAGGATCATTTGTAAATGGAGTCAACCTCTTCCCCCATTTCCTTCATTTGAAAGAGCACCCATGGCAGGGGGAACAAGGAGGTCCATAAAACCCTACAGCATATCAAGATTGAGTTCTTTTGGCTTCAGAAGCATGTTCAGGACTTCATCGTTGGATGTTCCGTCTACCAACGGAATAAGACCAACCTCCTACCGGCAGATCTCTTATAGGTGTTACCAATTCCAACCCAAGTCTGGGTTGACGTGTCTAGGAATTCCATGGAAAGGTTACCGACCTCCAAGGGTAAATTCATTCTCATGGTGGTCGTCGACAGGTTCTCCAAGGAAGCACATTTCATCCCACTGGCCCACCCCGCTCTTTATGGCGGAAAGCGTTGCTCGTGTTTCCTACAAGTAGGTGTTCCACCTACACGACCTCCCCGAGAGCATTGTGTTTGATTGAGACAAGGTGTTCACCAACCAATTTTGAAAGGAGCTCTTCACTCTTAGCGGTACTAAGCTGACTTCTCCTCAACATATCACTCACAATCGGACGAACAATCCACGGTGGTCAACCACACTGTAGAGATGTACTTAAGTTTCATCACAGGGGATCACCTTAAGGATTAGGCTCATTGGCTCCCATGGGTGGTGTATTTGATATAACATGTCTTACTACGCCACTTTGTAGACTACACCATTCTGGAGCATCTATGGGAAGAATCCCTCTTGACCGTTCTCATATAACGGTAGCACTGCCCCCATTGAGGTTGTTGATTGTAATCTCACTGACCATGACCTAGTCCCGACGACCGGTTGAGGAGCGCCTACTCCAGGACCAAGCCCGTATGGAGACCGTGCACAATCGCAGCCACCGCAAGCTCTCCTTCGTTGTGCACAACTAATCCATTGGCCACCTTATCAAAAATTGGGTATCAAATGCTACGGATCATTCTGCATGACAACTCAATCTCATTCCGCATACACTCTGCAGGAGAGAAATGAACATTGTGAGCTGTTATGTGCATTGGTTTATGATTATACTTCACCTTTTTTGGATATGGGATTAAATCAGCAGCATACTAAAGAAACAACCAATCTGTGTCATTTAGTCTCATCAATATAAGAAATAGATAAATGAAGAGCTACAAAATGTTGGTTTATTTCCATGCAAAATGATGATGTTCTCTTCAGTTTAAATCTTAAAAAAAAATACATAAGCGACAAAAAAACAGGAAAACTGATTAAAAGTATAAGCAACTAACCCATGACCTGTGATTTGCAGAAACATTTTGAGAATCTCTAATGATGACACTTGCTTTTTGTAGCTATCAGTGAGAAGCTTTAAATTGCATCCTAATTTACTGATATGTTTAACAAAAAATTCAGAGAAGACTTTCATTGAAACTTCTGTTCCACCTTCAAAACCTATACTGGTTAGCAGACGTGATAATGCCTTGTGAGCCATCTGAGATGCCTGCTCCTGACTAAGAGGTCTCTTATCCCCTCCGGACTCATCCTTTCCCCTATATTTGTTTCCCATCATCACATATTCTGGCCTTATGCCAAATCTTTCCATCATGGCTGCACTTGGGCTTATTAGTGTGGGCAAGTTATCAAGTACACCAAAAACTTCAATTTTTTGTTTCTTCTCTGTGATTGCCAATGGGAGAGCACTTTCTGGCACGCAGTTAGCTGGAAACATAATCTCAGGGAAGAACAAAATATCTTCCTCACTTGAGTTATTCCCCTCTGAAATGCCTTTTGAATGTATGGAAGATCCAGTTTCCAAATTGGACAAAGAATGATCCCTGAAAATTTTCCTTTTTCTGCTGTGCAAATCACAAAACTTGTAGTATACAGACATTCCCTCGGATGTTCTCTTGTGCGATTCTTTGTCCCCATGTGGGAGCATCTGATGTTTTATTTTGTTTCTTTCAACATATTGGTTATAGCATTTATTGGGTAAATCTTCATACTTGGAAGTATTTACATGCTCAGGATCATTGTATCTGGATCCAACACTAGATGCTCGTTCAAAAGAATGTTGGCTTGCTCTATGGGGACTATATGCTGGCCTAGGAGTCTGTCAGCAAACAAGATAAGTAATATTAGATACCAAGATAACTTCAGGAAGATAACCACATTTCGCTTTCATAAAATCGACTAAATTTGTCCGCTGCATCTACTGTTCATCAAATCAAACATATAACTTCGAAAGAAAAGGTCAGACACCCCAGGCGATATTAAAAAGACTTTTTTCAACAAATTTAGAGATATAGTCAAGAAAAAGTAAAAGTAAAAAAATAAACATTCATGAGTATAGAAGAAGTGTTGTATTAAAGACCAATGTAAAGCCCACCTCTTTGGCCCATTTGGGTAATCTCGCATAGTTTAATCTCACATTGTGGTTTGGAGTTAAGAACTCACTCCTCACATATATAAATATATGTGCAGCACTTGTATTCTATTTAGGAGAAGTAATAAAAATTATTATGATGTTCTCGTTATTTTACATGGTATCAAGACTATACGATTCTTGAAGTAAAACTCTCGACGATTGAGCTCCTGCTTTCGCCATTTGAACTCTCACTTCCGCTTCCAGCAAAAACGCCTCGTCATCTGGACTTACTAGCATGACCCAAGTGTGCTCGCTGAGATCAAAATTTGAGCTCGCCGAACCTCCCAACGCTTGCCATTCCTCCATCGCCCAAAATCCTACGTGCCCCCACCTTTTATAGACTCCCGGCCCGCTCGCCTCCTCAAAGCAGAGCTCACCGACATCTGCTCTTCAGCACCGGGTCTCGCCGATTCCTCAAGCCCAAGTGGCGCCTCCTCTAGCCACAGAGATCACCAATTCATTCTGCGACTGGTCTCATCAATGCCCTCCCTCTCCAATACTGCAACTAGAAACCTCCTTCAACTGCAAAACTCATTGTCTCCACCAATCCAGAGCTCGACGCCTCCTCAAAAAGCTGATCTCACCGACACTTGTGCACTTGAGCTCAAAGCTTCGTCCAACGCAGAGCTCACCACCACCTCCAAAAGCTGATCTCGCCGACACCTACGTACTTGAGCTCACTGCCTCCTCCAATCTAGAGCTTGTCGCCTCCTCCAAGAGCTGATCTCGCCATAACCTACAAACTTGTGCTCGCCGCCGCCTCCTTCAGATCAGAGCACGCCGACTCTTCCAACTGTAGAGCTTGTCAGGCAACCTTCAATCCAGATCTCAATAACTCCTATCCAGAGCTTGCCGTCCTTGTGGCTTGAGCTCACTCATGTTAGTTGAGCTTTCCCATATTGCTGAAGCTCTCCAGGACAACTGCCCGCAACTGCAACTCATCCTTGTCGCTAAGGCCGTTGTTTGAACTCACATCTCCTACCAAGCCCGTTGTTTTGCCTTCCTTATATCTATAATATTGGAATGAATGTTTCATCCACCTCGTCAACCATTCTAACAACACTCGATCTAGCTCCCATCAATAAAACTCGAGCCGAACTAAAAAGTACCACTATCTCCTTCAAGGGTCTGTTCATCATCTAACTTGCGAAGTTGAGCTACCGAGCAATAGCTCGGGGATGACAGACGTGTTCAGTCCTAGATTCTGAACTTCATGGACAGTGAGTCATATCGAATGGTTATGCACCACAAAACTACAAAGGCTATATGGGATGAACTTAAGTCTCTTTCTACTTTGGGAAGGTTAACCTTCAACACATGTTTGATTTTTTCGAGACCTCCAAACTGTTGAGCTCAGTTCAAATGGTGATCTTAAGTCATTCATGATGCAGTATATGACCCCTATTGAGGCCTGGATTCAGCATCAACATCTGATTCTGGATTTAGCTACCCAAAGGACTCAGACGGAAGTTAATGGCATGGCAATGATGATGGCACGACTACCGTCTCATTTATACAATGTTCATGTCAACATCTTACACTCTTCAACAATTCTTTCTTTATTCAATGTTCGTTCCAAGGTTATGAAGGTGACTCCACCCACCAATATCTCCATGACTCCTCTTGCCTTACTCCAACATTATGCTGAAATTCGCCCCCCCCCCCCCCCACCCCAACTACTAGGAATTGTGGAGGTCGGAATGGATCTCGAGGCGGTGGGCGTGATGGACGAAATCAACCCAAAGGGCAAAACACTCGCATGTGTACCCACTGTAGCCGGGCAAACCATACTAAAGCAACTTGTTACAGAAAACATGGGTTCCCACAACAACCGACAAACCCTCCGCATCATGCCTCTCCTACGGTGAACGCTCCTAGCATGTCCGCTCCGACAATGAAACCTTGAGAGAGGAACTTCAACATCTTCGAGGATTAGTTACATGTACTTTCGGGTCCATCGCCTCTACTTCCAATGAAGGTATATCATGTATTTCTCATATCTCCTCTTGGATAGTTGGCTCTGAGGCCACAAATCACATTACTCGGCAGAAACTCTCTCGATACATGAACATTATTAGTCTTGAGTCTATCATTGTTGTCAATGGAGAAACCACTCTGATTAGTGAATCTGGAGATGAGTCACTTTCTCCCTCTATTTCTCTGAGATCTAAATTTCATGTACCTAATTGACAATTCAATCTTCTCTATGTTAGTCGACTTACCCAAGATCATGTCTGCTTCATCACGTTTTCTTTCTCTTTTTTGTGGTGCATGATCAATGGGCGAGGAGTATCATTTGTAAAAGATGGTTGTCAAATGAGCTCTACATTTTGGACCAACCCATCTCAGATGTGTCTTCCGTCAATTCTGCTGATCGACTGTTCAAACACCAGCATCTTGCCATGCTCCTCTTTCAATATTACAGAATGGCCTTCCTGATTTTAATCTCTAAATTTATTTGTGAACTTTATATCTACGACAAACAACATCTTTCCATTGTACTACGAGTGATGCACCTTTTTCTTTAGTTCATTCAGACATTTGGAGTCCATATAAAATTGCCAGTTTATCTGAATACTGATATTTTACTACCTTTACTACCTTCATAGTACTTCAATTAGACCAGCGATGCTCTATGGTTCTGAGTGTTGGGCAATGAATTGTGTACATGAGCAAGAAATGGGAGTTGTGGAGATGAGAATGTATAGGTGGATGTGTGGACAAATGAGACTAGATAAAATTAGGAATGAGTGTATCAGATGAAAGACTGGAGCGCCACCAATTGCAGAGAAGATGCGAGAAACTCGACTAAGATGGTTTGGACACGTACAAAGGAGACCATTAGAGGCATTTGTTAGGCGTTGTGAGAGTTTAGTCACTAGGCATGTTAAACGGTGGAGGGGTCGACCAATAAAGACTTGGAATGAAACTATAAGGACAGACATGATGTACTTAGGCATTAGTGAAATTATGACTAAAGATAAGGCGCAATGGCGACAAAGGATCCATATAGCCAACCCCACTATAGTGGGATAAAGGCTTGAGTGTTGTTGTTGTATATACGATCATTCTCGCATGACTTGAGTGAATTTATTGCGTGATCGCTCTAAAATAATTTGTGTCTTTCACTCATTCATCGTTGAAACTCGCACTCAATTTTCATTTCACATTAAAATTTATGTACTGATAATGCTCGTTAATACACCGGTCATGAATTCCAAGAAACCTGCAATACTCCATTAAACGTTATGTGCTTACACAACAGGAAAAAATAGTGTGGCAGGAGTGAAAGAATCGTCACCTTCTCGAGATTGAAAGATCTCTCATGTTTCAAATGCAAGTTCCCAGGGTCTATTGGCACGTCGCTATTAACGTCACGTATTATTTAGTTAATCACATGTAGTTGGCGATATTGAACTTTGTCTCCTTTCTCCATCTTGTTTCCATCTACACCCCCCCTTCCCCATAACACCTGGAGTTATTGGATGTGTATGTTTTCATCATCATGGCCATCCTATGGACAAATGGTGTGTGTTTCCGCGTGTGTATGCGGAAATATAAACACGTTTATATATCGGCTATTGCATCGGTCGCTCAAGTAATATATCGGCTAAGCACGTCGAAACCCCTTGGTCCGGGCAAATCGACTATATTTCTCTAACTGACGGCAAGTCATCGACCGAATCTGTCTAGAAAGCTAGCAAAAGCTTTGATGATATATGAACATTTCTAACTACATCCAGTATTTAGATGTGCAGTTACTGCATAAACCAATACCACATGGCCAGTAGGTATTTAAATCTATGGTGTTATTCACGGGATCCGTAAATCAATTGATTCATGGACTGATATCAGTGATTACACATGAAACTAGTATAGTGGTTAATTACACTAGAGTACATATTAGGCGTATGAATAGAACTCTAATTATGCAAATTAAAATTAAAATTAAAATAAAAGCAATTGAGCATTTTAACATCATATCACATTACTAAACTATCACCCCCATCAAGAGAGGTAATTGTTACGGGCCGGTCCTGGCAGCAGGGCTCTTCCCCGCACCAGGGTCGGGCGGCAGGGCTCTTCCCCGCTCCCGAACAGGCTTTCCCCCCCTCCCGTAACAAGGCCGCGGCCCACACACCCCAACCCTTCTCCGCATGTGTTCTCGGTGCGACGGGTTGTTGAGGCGAGGGCTCGGTCCTCCGACCTCCTTGATGTAAGCTCTTAACGCTAGATCAGTTGGTGATGTGAGCTAGCGTTAAGAGCTTACATCAAGGAGCTCGGGGGATCGAGCCCCCGCATCAACAACCCGTCGCACCGAGAACACCTGCGGAGAAGGGTTGGGTTGAGTGCGTCGCGGCCCAGTTACGGGAGGGGGGAAAAGCCCGTTCGGGAGCGGGGAAGAGCCCTTCCGCCCGACCCTGGTGCGGGGAAGAGCCCTGCTGCCAAGCCCGGCCCGTAACATAAAAGTGCGCACTTTTATGTTACGGGTCGGGCTTGGCAGCAGGGCTCTTCCCCGCACCAGGGTCGGGCAGCAGGGCTCTTCCCGCTCCCGAACGGGCTTTTCCCCCCTCCCGTAATCGGGTCGCAGCCCACATACCCCAACCCTTCTCCACATGTTATGTTACGGGCCGGGCCGGGTCGGGCCTGACAGCAGGGCTCTTCCCCGCACCAGGGTCGGGCGGCAGGGCTCTTCCCCGCTCCCGAACGGGCTTTCCCCCCCCCCCTCCCGTAACAGGGCTGCGGACCACACACCCCAACCCTTCTCCGCACGTGTTCTCGGTGCGACGGGTTGTTGAGGCGGGGGCTCGATCCTCCCGACCTCCTTGATGTAAGCTCTTAACGCTAGCTCACATCACCAGGACTGGGGGATCTGAGCCCCCGCACCTCAACAACCCGTCGCACCGAGAACACGTGCGGAGAAAGTTGGGGGTGTGTGGGCCGCGGCCCTGTTACGGGAGGGGGGAAAGCCCGTTCGGGAGCGAAGAAGATCCCTGCCGCCCGACCCTGGTGCGGGGAAGAGCCCTACTGCCAGGCCCGGCCCGTAACAAAAATCTCTCATTGTTGGGTAAACTATGGGAAGATTTAAGATAAAAACAATGAACTACATAATGATAAGTATGATATTTAGAGTAAAAATAATAGAAATGCAAATGGTACTGAAGGCGTCAATCTTGTAGAACATAGGCACGCTAAATTTCAAATACACAATCTTTTGATCTTTTATGGTTCTCCTCTCCAAAATCTCTCAAATATAAGTGGAAAAACAATGTCTTGTAAAACTTCAGAGGGTCCTGATGGAGATCGACGATGTTTGGATAATCCGATAAATGATCGGAGACCGCCATCGCGTTCGTCGTGATTTTTCACATTTTTATGTATTTGATTTTTATTTTTTGGATTTTTATTTTGGGAGTTATGTTAAAATATCCATCGGATGATCATGGTCAATGGATATTTTTAACCTAACTCACCCCCCCCCCTTTATATCCTTCAGCAGCCGTAATATTGGAATGAAGATTGACAATTTCAAAAGGGAACTGATCGGTCTTTGGAAGGTGCGACGCCTTCCCCCTCCCGGTGTCGATGCCGAGAGTTTCTACTGCCTCCGGGGATGCCGACTCCCCCATCCTCCTCCTTCTTCCTCCTCCTGCCGCCTCCTACCATCCCCTACTAGGTATTCTGCCCCTACCTCCGTGATTGAGTCATTGCTTGTGCATCGCATTAGGGATATCCTTTGTTAGTCCATTGGAATGTGTGTTTGTGTTCATCTGCATATTCATTTTAGGGCTCGTTTTCGGCCCCTTACATTCATCGCGTGCTCGCGTGTATTACTTTAGGGTTAGAGTATCGTAAGCCTACAACTTATAGATTCGTCCTGCATCAGTTCCTTTTGGGCTCAGATAAGAACTCTTACTTTCAGGAAAAGAACTGAAGGAACCCCTTTCTAAAAGAAATAAAAGGTATATATAGAAATAGGCAAAACACACGGGTTTGCGTGAAAACGTGTAGGCGTGCGTTTTTCATAAATGCAATAAACTGCCAACCAAATGGAGGGAACCGCCTAAAACTGTCAGGGGAGTGGAGTCAACTGCCAGAGATGCACAAGTGTGTGTTCATCTTAAAACTGCCAAAGGAGTTGGATCAGGAAGAACACACGAGCATGTGATCTGGCGCATGGGTGTGCATTCTTGAGGGACGCACAAGTGTGCGTTGAAAATGTACTGAAAATGCACTGGTTGTATTTTGGCATATGTATGGGGTGCGAGTTGTATGTTTAGGCGCACGCCTTTCATGTGACGGACGTTTGGACGCACAAGAGTGTTCTAGGTCATGTTTTTTTGCAGTGTGCTCCTATGCCTTTGTTCATGTCTCCTCCGTGTCCAATTTGTCTCCTTTAGCTCAATTACTCTATTTAGCTCTTTTTTAGCCCCAAATAACTTTTGATTGTTTCTTCCTCAAGTATTTTGCGGAATATAATACATAAGAAAAGTTGTTCATTTATTGTATTTAGCCTACAAGTGACGGGCACGAGGATCCGCCCCAACGGCCAACTGCGACAGTATCACGACCGAGACAGACACTATCAATTAGTTAATGCGAAAAACAGTTATACATCACTTTTTAGTTTTTGTTAAAAAAATCATCATGCTCATTAATTAATATCAAATCAACTTTCATAAAATTGATGAATTTAATAGTAGTCCTCGAAAATACCACTGATTTGCATAATGACATTATTTTTCAAAACTGTCACTGACATGTCTAATGACAACCTAGCATAGTAGATATAGGAGCTCTACTAAAAACTTTTTTGGTTTATGAATTTCCATCATTACCTTTAATTTAGGTATGGGGTGTAGTTACTTGAATGGACATTGTATTTAATTTTTTTTAAAATATATTATAATATATATTATTACTTTTTGAATGGGCGTGAGGGTATATTTGACAATTTTGAAATATATTTGATAATATATGTTTCACCAAAGACAACTTTTCCCTTTTAATATTGTAAAGATGTATTATGGCTCATTGGGTTCATTCTTCTCTTAGGCTCTGTTAGTCTCACATCTTGTATTGACTCTCAACTCATTCTCTTTCCCTATATATAAGGACATGTATTAAGAAGAGAAATAATAATAATATATTTGTAAATCTTCATTCTCTCACTTCCAGCATCGTATCAAAGCAAGCGATCCCTTGGCCTCTACGCGATTGAGCTCCTGCTCTCGCCTTTTTACCTCAGGCAAACTCCCTCACTGTAACCGCCCGGAACCCCCGTAAGGTCTCCCTCACAGCAGTCGTTTGAAGTGTCTTTGCTCCTTTCGAGCCTTCTGCTTGATCCCTCCTCGGTTTTATAGAACTCATGCGTCGGTTGTTGGGACCCACCGTCTCTTTGTTATTGCCACCGCTCGGACTCTTCTTTGAGTCCGCTTGGACCCTAACCTCCCGACAATGAGGTCGCTTAGAACTCCCCTACCTGTGTGGTCGCCTTGGATTCCTATTTGAGCACGCCAGACTACCTACCAGTATGGTTGACTGGACCTCTCCTACCCATGTGGTCGCCCCAGACTCCTCTTTGAGACCGCTAGGACCCCCTGCAAGCAAGGTCGCATAGTCCTCTCCAATTTGTGCAGTCACCCCTGTCATGTTCGCCCAATCTCCATATAACAGCCGTCCAAAATACCCGCAGTGTTCGTGCAGCCTGCCTATTGCAACCGACTGGCCTCTTCTTTGTGGATTGCCCGGACTCCGCTTTGCAACCTCCTCGAGGCCTCTATGGTCCTCTTTGGTGACCCTGGGCGGCCTCCTCTTAGAGATCACACCCCGTATTGTTGTTGTCCGCCCAGACTCCTTTGTTGTGGCTTGGGCGGACTCCTTTGTTGCGGTCGCGCCTCCTTCTACTACAAGCCTGACTCTTTATGAGACAATGGGAACAAGTGTTGCTCACGCTTCCTCGACCATTCATTCTCTTGCTCCAGCCCTTCTTCCTGATGCTCGGGATGAACTCCAGATTACTACTATCTTGCTCGTCGATAAAAAGAACTTTGTAATTTCACTTAGCTTAGGATTTGCAGCACACAGAATTCAGACCAGAAATTATTCACAGCACAACACAACACAGAAATAAAGTAAGAAAGAAAAACAGAAAGCACAGAAGACACCAAAGTTATAGTGGTTCCCATAAATCTGGGTACATCCACTCTTTTATCACCTTGGTAGGAATACACTATCTCAGTGCCTAAGTCTTTTGATAATGAGACTTTTAGAACCAACAACTACATCTTTTGGTAAGGAGATCATGAACCACTACCAACTAAGTCTTTTGATATGGAGACTCTCAGAACCACAACCTGAATTCTTTGAAGAGATATTCTAAAAACTCTTTACTCAATTAATACAAAATAGATTGAGAAAAGATTGAAGAGAGAATTCTTCTAGATGAGTCCTTTCAGCAAGAATCTGAGAACTATTAGGCACTAAGTATTTTTGATCCTTCAATATGATGAACCTCTTTTTGATAGAAGATTTGTAGGAGTTATAAGCTTTGGATCAGGTGATCTTCTCTGGTTATTCTTTTTGAATGTCTGTTGTAGCACTAGCAGAGAACATTAAAGAATATGAAGATGATTCAGAGTCGTAGGCTTTGTATTGTATTCTCTGTTGTATCTTTTGTCACACCCACTTCTTTTTGAGATCTGAGTATTTATAAGTTTTCATCATTTTGAAATACTTTATTTTGTTGATTGCTTTCAAAAAAAATGAAATAATCTCTGGAAAAAACTTTCTAAAATAGGTCTTCAAAATCTCATCAATCATCTTAAATTTTCTCTCAAATATTGCTTCAGGAATTTCGTAGAGATCTCTTTTCATAACTGCACTTTTATCAGTTCTTAAGATTCAAATATATATCATAAGCATGGTCTTCAAATAATCATGGAATAATTCTTCTGGACTTTCCTTTCTGACTGGATATCGATGCTACATTGAGTTCTGACTGAAGGTGTGTCAAATTCTGCCTTAGAAGAAGAGCATGTCAACGTAACTAAGTAATCGACGTTACCTCGACTTCATATCGACGCTTGCGTCGACTTCTGCTTTGGAGATGCGTCGACTTTACTTCAGAGAATGTGTCGAATACCAGTCGGAGTTACGTCGACTTCTGGTCGGAGTTACGTCGACTTCCGATCGACGTTACATCGACTTCTAGTTGACGTATATTTTTCTTGACTAATTTTCTTTTTGATTTCAGTTTGTCTCCTTCAGCCTTCAATTATACTGACTTCTAATGACTTCTAATGATCAGATTACCCTCACTATATAATATGAGTAATAAACCTAGAATATAAATCACTTAGAGGAAATTTGTTAAGTTAAATCCAGGATTTTTCCCAACAATCTCCTCTTATTTAGCTTTACAAATTTTACATGAGATTATAGTGATTTTAAGTATGAAAAAATAAACAATAATTATGAAGTATGGACACAGAGTGTCAAGCAACTGAAATCTTTTGCAATAAATACTGTCTCTTCCTTTTTGTCAGGGTTTTGTAGTTAATTCCACTAGTGACTTAGTGAGAATATCTCTTGGATTCTCTCATTCTTATTTTATCTTTAATATCATCAGAAATGAATTCCCCCTGGCTAATAGACTCCTCAATAGCTGACTGACTGACTCCCCCTCAAATACATAGGGAGAGCAAGAATCATCAGTCTTGATATATGTTCATTGATATCTCTAGCTCTGGAATTTGATCATTAGCAGTATTGTCATCCTGAATGCAATCCCTGGGACTGACCTAATTCTCCCCCTTCCTTTTGTTTCTCTGAAGTCTCGACATTGCCTAGATCAAGATTATTATTTTGGAAACAATCCCTAAGTCTGTCCAGTCTCTCCTCCTTCTTTAGAACATTGAAAAAGGATCAAAAAATCCTCTGCAGGGACATAGGATTGATTCATTTTGTAATAGCAGTTTCTGATTTAGTATTCAGTACTTGATTATGGAGAGAATCTTGGACTAATTTTATGGCACCATTATTTGAATTGTCCTGACTTAGAGTAGATTCCCACTGAGTTAGCAATATGAAACTAATATTTTCCTTTGGACAGTCTTCTTCTCTGTCCTTTATGCTGATTTGCTCAATCTCAGCACCTAGAAGATCTTTTTCCTACAAAGTTGTATTGGTGGAAGTTTCCTTCCCCTTGAAAAATATGTTAGCTCCATAAAAGACTAAATACATGAACTCCTCTCTTTTAATATTCCTCCTTTAGTTGCGCATACATGTCTTGATTGATGATAAATATCCTAAGAAGATACTATCATCACCCTTCTTGTCAAATTTGGCAAGATGATTCTTTTCATTAGTTATTATGTAACAGGTGTACCCAAAAGTTCTAAAGTATGATACTATATGTGGTTTTCCTATAATTCCTATATTCTGGTTTTGATGAGACAAGATATAAGTTGACTGTATTTGACAATTGTCATTGTTACTATTCAGATCAGATGAGCGAAGACTTGATTCTGAATGATTGATATCTTTGTAGTTAAATGAAATAAAAATCTCATCGATTTTATCAAGTATATTCATAAGAGTTCTATAAATGATTTGTTGATACTGAGAGGACCCAGCTTCTGGGATTAATTGCTGATGGTAATAAGGCTCCGTGCTTTTACCTTTTGTGAAGATCACTGGATACTTTCAATCAGGTGTGTTGGAAGAAATATTGATTATGGAGGTATCAGCACCCAACTCAAGATACTTAAACCTCTTTGATAGATTTTCAGTGATCTTATGTGATTGCTGACTCATACCATTGAGAATATCCTCAAAGATTTTTGTCTTGGATATTTCAGCATTTAGATTTATGTTTTTCATGTTTTAGACTTTTTAGTTGTGTTTTTAATTTGTTATTTTCTATTTTAAGTATATTTTGTTTTCTACATGAATTTCCTTGAAATTTCTATTTTGGTGTACTTGTTTCTTCTGGTATATGCTTTATCTAAGTTTCTGTCTGGAATTCCTCTTGGAAAGAATTATTTGAAGAAAAACTGCTAGAATCATCATTATCATATAAAATAACAAAATCTTGTGCCTCAGAGCTTAATATCTTTTCTTTCTCCTCAGGAAGTCCTAATGTCATCATACAGAAGGCTTTTGCCTTGGCTTTTTCTTCATCTTCTGAGCTTGTGCTTGGTTCAGATTCTGGTTTACTGTATGCATAAGATGAATCTTTAGCTATCTTTATCAGGGAGTCCCACATCTCCTTGGTTGAAGTGCATTCTACCACTTCTTCAAAAATCTCATCTCTCATGGAGGAGGCCAAAATGTACAAGGCATTGGCATTACTAGCCCTAGACCTCTTTTTTGCCTCATTGATTCTTCAGTCCTTTTCTCAGATGTTGACGGACCTGTCAAAATGGATTTAAAAAGATCTTCATCAATAGAATCTATGTACAACTTAATTCTAGTCTTCCAGAGTGTGAACATTTCTAAGTTACACACCGGAGGTCTAGTAGATGCAAATTTTTTGAAATTATTTGAAGACATTTTTGAAAATAGATTTGTATTTATAGATGTAACTTTGCAACTGTTCAAATCTTTGTGATCAAAGTGTTAACCTTTGTTTGATCAACCTAGCTCTGATATCAATTGAAAGTATGAATAGTTGTGTAAATACTTTGAGAATTTTTTAGAGGTGGTGAATAAAGATTTAAAAATCTTCTCAAATATTTTCACTTAACTTATGATTTATAGCACACACAGAATTCAGACCAGAAATTATTCACAGCACAGCACAACATAGAAATAAAGTAAGAAAGAAAAACAGAAAACACATAAGACACCAAAGTTATAGTGGTTCTCCAAAATTTGGATATATCCACTCTTCTACCACATTGGTAGGAATACACTATCTCAATGTCTGAGTCTTTTGATAAGGAGACTTTTAGAACTAACAACTAGATCTTTTGGTAAGAAGATTTTGAACCACTACCAACTGAGTCTTTTGACAAGGAGACTCTCAGAACTACAAGCTGGATCCTTTGAAGAGGGATTCTAAAAACTTTTTACTCAGTTAATACAAAAGTGATAGAAAGAGATTGAGAGAAGGTTGAGAAGAAGAATTCTCCTAGATGATTCCTCTCAGCAACAATCTGAGTACTATTATACACTAAGTGTTTTTGATCTTTCAATATGATGAACCCCTTTTTGATAGAAGATTTGTAGGAGATACAAGTTTTGGATTAGGTGATCTTCTCTGGTTATTCGGTTTGAATGTCTGTTGTAGCACTGACAGAGAAGATTAAAGAAAATGAAGATGATTCAGAGTCGTCGGCTCTGTATTGTATTCTTGGGCGTCCTCTCTCCCCGTATTTATTTATGTTATGTTCGGAGTTTCTCTCTCTTACCCTCGAGCAACGTGGCCATACTCTGGTCATAGCGTATTTATTTTCATTGTCTCGGACGCCACCACGGCTTGCATGGAACAGTGTTTGTCTCTCTTAAAGGAGTTCTGTCTGTGGACTGAATAGTGGATCAACTCCTCCAAGTCGATGGTGATATTTGGCAAGTCTACGCCGCAGCGGATGTGTAACTGGTTGACCCGCAGGTTGGGGTTTCAGAGGGTTCAGGAGTTATGTACTTAGGTATTACGTTGGATTTGTGTAAGCTGCGTCAGACGGATTTCTCACATCCTTCTGAGGGTTGCAAATAAGGTACGGGCATGGGGGAATCTGCACGTCTATGGCGGGTCGGGCTTATCTCATTAGCTCTGCTCTACTGGCCACGCCGATGTTCCTATATATGCACTCGCTAGTGCCGCAGACGACACTGGAAGGTATTGAGCGGATGGCACAATTTTTCTTATGGCAAAAGAGCTCTACTTAGCGGGGGATGCATGGTACAGGTGCTGCTCTCCCTCCTCCTATGGGGAATTTAAGTTCCATGGTGTGCGGAAGTGGCAGGGTCCCCTCCGTACAAAATTTGCTTGGGAGCTTATGCAACCGGGCTCTTCCTTATTTCACAAATTGTTTTCTGCTCGGTATCTTGGGGGGCTTTGGCAGGAGAGTATTAAGAGAAGTGACTCCTCGGTTTGGCGGATTATTAAGGATGGGCCGGCTTGCTTGCGTCCCCTTATCAGGTGGTAGATTGTGGATGGACAGTTTATTAAGGTGTTATCGCATGTGTGGATTCTGGACAGGGTCCTTTCCCATTAACCGACTTTTATTGACTGTAGTATGCATTAGTCGATGCAAGTAGAGGATCTACTCAAACTAGATGGCAGCTGGAATGCTGCGTTGCCCCCCCCCCCCCCCGTTTTTTTGGGTTGGATCTTATAGAGGTTATCCTCCAAATCCCGGTACACCACTCTCTCGAACACGATACGCCTGAGCTCCAATCTCGTTTTAGTGGAAATCTGTTGCTGCCCTGTCGTTCTTGACGCAATTGGATAAGTTTCATGCTTCTTTCCGTTGGCTAAAAAAGCTGAAGCTTCAACCCCGGATTCGACTTTTTGGTGGTACCTACTTTGGAATGCAATCCCTACGCGGAATTGACTTGCACATAGGGGGATCACGGCTTGGAGTGGATGCCCTTGGGGATGCTCTTTGGTGGAGGACCGCGACCATCTAGTGGCGGGTTGCGGGAGTTTGGCGGCTATTGCGGCAGCTCTTCTATGATAGGGGATTTGTATTCCCTCCGTCTCCAGCTGGGAGAATGCGATGGCTCTTCTCTCCACTGCCACAACTCACGAGATCGTCCCGCTGCGTATTTTCTGCTATGTTATGTATCGGGCTTGGTGTGAGCATAATGCTAAGGTCCACAATGGGGCGATGGCCACGTTCACGAGTATGGCGGCGACTATTATGGAAAACATTTCAATGGTTAGTTCTTTCTCTTTCGGGGACACTGGGGCCCCACTCAGCCTCACAGGTTCTCACAACCCTCTTCTTGGTGCCCCCCAGGATGGATAAAGTTCAATGTGGATGGTTCTCTTGGTCCGTCTTTTGGTACGAGTCTTGGTCTGGTGGCCCCAACAACTTGGGAGAGATTGTGCTTGTGGCCAGATCCTTGATCTTGCATTGGGATCCTGGTGGGGTCGAGCTGGCGGCATTCCTTATCATGAAGCCTTTTGTTGGGCAATCTCTGTTTGATGTGTATGGAGCCATAGTGGAAGGAGATTGCAAAATTTTGATTGATGTTTGTTCTGAGACCCTGATGCGTGGAGGCTGGGGTGAGTCTGATGATGGCGAGGAGGACTACGGGAAACGCACGGAAACACGCGGAAACGCGTCTCCTTTTAAAAAATATATATATTTTATTTTCTTAACTACTTTCCCAGCTTGAAGTTATTAGTACCCATCATCTTCTTCATGTTTTCAACATGTGTGTCAATATCCATAATAATTTTCGGGAGATCAAAAATACAATGCGAATAAGGTTACCGACTTTTGTGCTCGGTTTGATATTATTGGAGAGAATGTTTAATTTTTATACTTTGCAGTAACAAAACAATGGGGATTTTGTGTGATAGATTGTTCTCGGTTTGCTTTGCAGGGATATATAATATAGTCTTATTAAATTTTTTCATTACAATTCAAGATTTTGTGCTCTTATTCTTATATTAATTAATACTTATATTAAAATAATTAAAAACGGTTTGTTTTTTGTATCTTTGCTGGTGGATTTTGTTCTCCTTTCTTAACTACTTTCCCAGCGGTCTAGTATTGTCGGCTCTCCACCTTAGTTTGTTGAGCTTGTCTTTGATTTGGATGACATGGTGTAATAACATAATTTTGTACTTTTTTCCTTCTTTTAATACATGCAATTTTTCAAAAAAAAACTTATCATGAAACCTATGATCCCTCTCGATGTGTTTTGTCCTCTCATGAACCATGGGATAGGAGGAAAGTAAAGTAAGGTAACTAGTTGCTTTAAGAGAAGTGGACCAAGTGATAGATCAAAGGTAGCAGAAATGAAAATTGTTCAAGATGATTAGCATTAACATCTAATGAAGCAATTGATAGGAACTTATTGAAATGAGGATTCATAAAATAGACATCAAGTAGTTTGGATAAGGTTTTTGGTGTGATGACATCAAAGGAAGTGATGCATATACGCTCATGACGTATTCCTCGCACAACAAGATTGGGACCTGGAGCCACTACCATGGGATAGTCGTGTCCACCACGAATATCATTATGGTTCCTTTACAAATTAATTTATTAGTTTACCTTTTCTTGTCTTACTATGTGTGCGTGCTCATGCACACGCATACGCGCACACACGCACATATATATGTATTCATATATATGAGCGACTTATGCTTTAGATAAGCTCTCTCATAACTTAGTCTTTAGAGTCGGTCTACTGTTGGGCGAGAGAAACGATCCTCCTTTGTATTTTGGTAAAAGCATGTCTCTCAAATTTCTATTGAAATACATCTTCATAAGGCATTTATTTACTTGTTCGTAACATTTACTCCAACATGTCACTCACTGCACATCGTCAGCGCTACTAGTCAAGATTCATCTTTGCCCACTTCCATCCTCACGATGAATCACTCTCGCCATCGGATTCTCCCACTTGGATGTGATTTACAACGACATCTGCCAAATTCTTGCGGACCTTGATCACTACATCATTGTCGATAACATTACAACTCCCATTCCCCCTATCCCATTGTCATGTCTTCCCTAGACGGATCTACCCCATTTAGTCTTGCACCTTCCTTTTCATGCTCGTCGGCTATCCCACCCTCACTGCCTCATGAACACATTGTTCCCTACAACTCTTTTCCTCTGCTATGACACCAATGAAGCCCCCAACCACTATAACTCCATTAACCTTTCTTGATGCAGGATGGTCCTATCAAGAGAATAATTGATGAATCATAAACGCAACCATACGAATCTGAAGACTTTTACTTGCAATAATTATAATTTATAAAATCAGACATAGAAAAATCACACTAGAAGAGAACTTCACAAAATGAAGAACACGTGATGTACCATTAATGAGGGAGTACACGAATCTTAAGCAAACAAGTAAATGAATGCAACACTAGCCACGAGTGTTGTGGAAACAAAACTTGCAGAGAATATAAAGCAAAGTTGGAAAATAATCACTAATTCAACATGAAATAAAAGACATCCAACTTAGAAATGTACACAATTAAGGAATAGATGAGTATGTCAGGTATCCGGCAAGTCTCTGGTGGCAGGAATGAGAAAATTAGGCTGAATTTGGATCAGAACCTGAGCTCCCAAAGCTGTCGTGGACTGGAATTGGAGAGAGGAAGGGGTTTTGGGCGGTTTCTGGACAAGGGAGGGGCTGCAGTTTAGCCGGATTGACTGAAACTGTGAATTCCAGCCGCTGGATTGTTGTCCAGAGTGTTCTGAAACTGAAGGGGAAAAGAGGGGTTAGGCTGCTGTTTGGAGGGTTCTGGAATTGAAAGAAGGGCTTGAGAAGGCTGATTGATGTGCTAGGAAGTTGGAAATGGGTGCCAGGTATAGAGTGATTTTGGGGTTGTGACTCGTGAGAATGATTTCCTAAAAATTAGAGGAATGGAATTAATGGGAGGGGGTGGGGAATGTTGACTGGCTGTGGGTGGGCAGGGGGAGAAGTGGCTATTAAGGGGGGTGTTCTTGGCTGTAGGAAAATGGGGGTAAATTTCAGATGTGGATGGGAGGAAATTTAAGGGGAAAGTGGGCTGAAACTGTGGAGGGTGAGTGGGATAAGCGATTAATAAAGGAGAAGTGGGTGGTTACTTGGGAAGTATGATGGGGTGGGGTGGGGGAATTATGTAATGGGAGGGTAGTGGCCTGCCGGAGGGGATCGCCGGAGGTGGTGGTAGTGGACAATGGTGGTTTCCGGCGATCGCAGGAAAACTGAAAAACGAATGGAAATTTGAGTGGCGGTGGTGGAGAAGTTTTGTGGAAGTGGTGGTGGCTTGAGGGAGGGAGGGAGGTGTTGGGTTTATGGTGGTGGCCGGCTAGTGGAGGTGGGGCGGAGAGGTGGTCAACCAAGGAGGTAGGGGCTAGGAAAGTAGCCGGCTAGATGGAGAGGGGGAGATAACTTCCAAGCTTCAGTACTTGGATTTTTCGGCTTCGACACTGGGTGATCGGACAGAGGATTCTCTTCTTCACTCAAACTTTCAACACCCTCCAAACGAACCCTCTATCTCTATTTATAGGCTAAGGGGACATCATGGACGGTCATGATTCTCCGATCATGACGGTCCTCAAATATAGCAAAATAAAAATAAAAAAAACACAAAAAATAAGTAAAATTCATGGTTCGTCAATCCACACAAAACAGACAGATCTGATCATCGTGTAGGCCTATGAGTGTCGTGATCCTAATCATTTCCTCTAAGACCGCCCAAGCCTGTCATCATAGAAGCTCAATAATTTTTCCTTCAATTCTTACATGTTATTCACCTCATTCTTTCGCTGAAAATCTTGCCAATATGTGTCTTTCTTCGAGCCTCTCTGCCCCAAAAACACTCTTCACTTTCATCAAACCGCCCTCATAAGAATCAGATTGTTATAGAACCATTTTGTATAACCATAGTGATTACAAAAGTTGACCTTCACCTCCTTTTCCCTCACACCATGCATCATAATTCTACGTATACGCTAAACCGTCCAACGCACGATCCCATTGTTACAAACTTTTTCAACTGTTTGTGGTTGGGTAGAGGGGTGCGGACCTTGAAACTATCGACCACGGGCAGAAGTGGAGGGAATGATAAGTCTTAACGTGACCACAGAAGACAGGGGCTCATCCAAACCCTTAACCTAACCCTAAGATAACTTTAAGAAAGTACAAGTGTTGTGACTTATTTACATTTATGCCCCTTTGTAAGTCTATTTAAATGACCTCTTGGGTCCTGTAATGGCAAGAAAGAATTAGTCTCTCTCTTGTCTTTGTTTATGAGATTTTGATAGCTCTCACCTCCCGATCACACCCCGCCTAGATAGCCACAGTTCCGGCTCCACCGTATCCTTCTCCTTCAGCCATACTTCGGCGAGTCCATAACAACTTGGTATTAGAGTGACACATCCTTCATCCTTCATCGTCTATACACTGCAGAGATTCACATCCCACTTCCACATATTCACTCCGGCAAACAGTAGCAGATCGGAAGCGTCAACCTAAGTCCACTGTGAAGTCGCACACTCGACTGGCACGACTGAGCCCGATTCCCACCACTGCTTCCATTTCCGACCAGCAGCCCAGTATTGATAAAGTCTTATTAAGCCTCTCTGCACCGAAGTCGACCTCATTTCTGCATCAAGGGCAATCGTCGAATAAAACCATCTTCTTTATGGTGACATACTTAACCTCTACTCGATTGACGCAGCTACTTTCGGCCCCACCATCCAATCACATCGTCATTACCACCTGACCCTGACAACACTCATTGCTCATCGTATATATTATCCGTGTCAATAATATTGTTAGGAATCCGGACAAAAAAACCCCTGACATTATGATAGAAACAAATCATGGCAGATTAGACCAACCTTTCTCTTTCTATTACATTAGAGTGTTACTTTTTGCACAATTTTCCTCACTCGGCCATAGGGATAAGGCTGATTTTTTTAGGGGAGGTGTATTGATACATATACACTCCTGACAGATTCCTCCCACAATACAATAAGAATCCGAATCCTCCATCTTAGGATAGTGGGGTACACCATGAATATAAATAAGGTTCATTTATGTATAATGTATTAAATTACTAGTTTACCTTTTCTTTTGTCATATTATGTGGGTCTACTCCTATAGGGGGTGCTCACGTATTATATTGGATCTTCAGTATCTTAGTTATTGGAGTCCTAGTGCTAGATGAGAGAATCAACCCTTGAGTGTATTTTGGCGAGAAAATGTCCCTTGAATTTTTATTGTAATCATTCATCTGTGTCCCTCGAGTTCATTTATATTCTCGTTCAAAACATGAGGTCTAGACTAAGCTCGAGTTGAACTTCTACATGGTTCAAATTTTGAGCACAATTGGAAGCACTAATTTAATGTGAGAATTCTAAGGAAAGCCACCGTCATGACCTGGGACTATCAACTGCATAGGATATATAGTCGAAAGCAAAACAAATAATATTTTTATTTACTTAGAAAAATGGTTTAAAATTTTCTGGGATATGCAAGCTACCAAGCCCCATTACACCTTAGACATACGAAGATGCATGGGACGAAATTACAAATGAATAACATTATTGAAAACAGTAAAATGCAATCACCATGAAGAATGCTTATCATAATATAGGCCACCCCCACCCCAAAAAAAACCTCCTTTTTTCTTACCTTTGGCAAAATAAAATGGTTATGTGTTTGCCAGTTGATGTGTTTTTGAGTTCACTTTAGGGTATTAGGTTTATGATTGAGGAGGATATATATTGTGAAAGTGAGCTCCTTCACACTTGTGGGCAAGCATGGAAGCAAAGGAAAAAATCATAGAGTGTTGTTTATTACAAAAGGAGAAAGAAAGGATTGTCCATCAATGAATTTAGGACCAAAGAAAGAGGAGGGAGAAATATCTAGGTAGGCATAGGAAAAAAGATATAATGCCAACAATTCTAAGTAAGACAAAAGGAGGGGGAAAGATGCCCCACAAACTGCTAAATGACCTGCAAACCACAAAACACTAAAGACGGGATTGTAAAGTGTTGACAAATTAGAGACCTGATGATGCGGTTTTTACAGCTTATAAGTTGTAAATAAAAAAAATATTTCCTTCTAAAAAGAATGTAGTAGAGAAGCAAACCAAAACAAGGCTAGATCAATCATAAGTAGGGAAAGATTCATCATTATTATTATTATTTAGAGTCAACTATTGAAAAGAATAATTAAACAAATATAAAGCACATTGGGCCAACAACCTTAATACAATAAATTTTGCATTCAAATTATTCTTATATCTAAAAGGAATGAATATGGCTCCAGCAGTACATGCATAAATTTATTGCAGTCATATGCTAATAGAATAGAGATAGTAATCCTTGAAGTGTACAAGAACTACCAAAACAAGTCATTTATCTTGGAAGAGAATTCAAGGAGGCGCAATGGATCATACTTGGGGCTGAAAGCCATCCAGCTGTTCATCTTCCAAAGAGAAATAAATTTCATCTTCGTGCAATTGCAGAACTGAGAACAACAAAGCAATGCATTATTGGTTTAAAAAAAACTAGGTGGCCACAAGCTACTCTACTAATAGGCCAACAAAAGCAAAAAATCACTATGAAAACAATGGAAAATGCCTACCATGAAAATCATCAGTAGTCTTCCAAGATATTACTAAACCTTACATCCCACCAACAAAATCCACCTAATAAACATTCTCGAATAATCGAAGGGCCAATGTAGAAAGGCTAAACTCAATTAGTAAAATTTTCCCTATAGCTCTCTCAAATTTTCCCTATACTTTCAGATATTACCGGATACGTCTAAGTATGCTCGAAAATGCCCAAAAATTATGTGTTTTGTGATGGCAACATGGAGAAAGATATGTGAAATAAAAAAAGTGTAGATTGATATGGTGGCATACTGGCATTCAATTGATCACATACTTTTATTCATGATTTCCTATTCAAAATAAAATTTGTAACACATAAATCTTGTTTTCATTTAATACATGATATGTGAGATATAATGATGAAAAAATGAAGAAGGTACGAAAGTCACACATGTCTTCATATTAATTTGTAATTATGTTTAAATAATTAAACTTTATAAAAACGTATCTCGTAGTGATTGGACAGAACAAAACCATGCAACATAGCTTGGTTGTTTTCGCAAATTTTCTCTCACTGACTTTTCATTCTCTAGTAGTGATTGGACACAACAAACCAGATTTAACAAAATATGCAGCATAAACATTGGGCATAAGTAATGAAGAAATTAACATCTTAAAATTGTATTTTTCATAGAATTATACTTTACTTAAACAATGAAGACTAACAAAGTCATTAATTTTTCAAGGATAAACTCCTCTTACAAATGTTACCATGCTAGTACTTCCCTATTCAATTCCAATCCACCTACAAGTTTTCAATCACCCAACTTCAATTACAGGCTTCCTACCTAGCATATGTTGAAGGGAACACAAACAAAAGAAAATGAAACCCTATAGTTTTACTTACAGTAAGGAAACTAGGATAGCGTGTTTCTTCAGATTCTACAGATCGTTGAAAAAAATGAACAGAAAAAAAAACGGAAACATGGAGAAATGGAAACCCTATAATAATTTGCTTACAGGAAGGATTTAGATTGGGGAATGGAGGTGCAGAGACGGCAGGAGATGGAGAAAGGGAGAGGGCTGCAGAGGCTTTGTCGAAGAGGAGAGCGCGAGCGCGGATCTGAAGCTGGAGCTGAGCACGAGATCCGGAAGGAGTAGGAGTCAAGAACGCATCCCAGGCGGCAGGGGAGGAGAGAGAGTGAGCAAAAGCGGCGTAGGCGGCGTCGCCGAGCCAAGCTCGCCATGTCCCGAAGCTCTCCAGCCGCCGAGCGAAGCTCGTAGCCCCGCCCGTCGTCGCCCAGCAGCAAAGCCATCTGTGACAATCCGGCCGGCCGCGATACAGCCGGAGTTTGGGGGGAACCGAGAGAGACCGCGCTGGCGCGCGCGCGCGCGCGCGAGAGAGAGAGAGAGAAAGAAACCAGCGCACCGGCGCTTGTCTCTACTAATAAATAAAGTAGTTCGGTTGCTATTATTCACTTTCTCTGTTCGTGGTGGGGTGGAGGTGGTAGCGGTGGCGGTGGCGGTGGCGGCGGCAGAGACGTGGGCTGCTTCTGGGTGATCGGTAACCGCTCCTCCTGATAGGCTATCGGCGATCGCCAGCCACAGAGCCCCAAGTCCCCATATGCAGTTATGCTCGATCGGCGGTTGGTGATCGGTGATCAGCGTCCCGATCAGCAATTAGCGAGCCATACTCTGGGTCGGCTATCGGCAATCGCCGACTGTCAACCCCAAGTCGGCGATCGGCGGCAGCTAATTGTAAATTTTTTTGATGAAAGTTTTATAGGCTCGGTTTGCCACCATGGTGACGGTCATGAACAGGTGGTTAAAATTACCTTATTATCATTTGTATTAATGCTCACCTAAGAAACTTCATTCCACTTTTATGTTCAAACGGATAATGTTGTTAGGTCGTTCTTGAAGAATGACGGTTTAATCCATGCATTTACGAGCATCACCAGCGTGCCAAACGGAGCTTAATAGATTTGTTAAATGTGATACGAGCATTTTAGGATGGAGTTGTCTGTGTCACGCACTATAGTACTTAGGTACTTAGGTGACTTGCTTTCTCCGGTGCATACTGACGGCGAAGATGGTATGGAGTGAGGTTGTGGTCCAATCATCGACCTATGTTGCGAATTGGGGAAGGTCAACGGACAAAAATATCACATATAGACTCGACAAATAAGATTTTTTTAGTAATAAATGTACAAGCTCCAATATATTGGGAATATTAAGCATCAATGACTACATCATTAAAAAATAATCATTCAAACAACAGACTATTAAATAAATAGACAAAGCTTCACACATGATGAGAATCGAACATATGATCTCCCTGTTATGAGGTCTTAGCTTACCCAATTGAGCTGAGTCTCGTTGGCTCGAAAAATAAGATTTTAAACATTTATTTTGGATCTCCTACTTGTCGTCTGAGTTGAGCGCTTTCTCAACACGGCCTATGTAAAGCTTGTTGTCGCCTTTATCCAAAGCTCGCTGCAACTTATCCGAAGCTCAATGCCTCGCATCCAATGTTCATCGTCGCCTATTCAAAGCACTTTGTCTTCTCCAGATGGCTAAGGGTTCATTCGTGTGAGCGGAATTGGAATTGATTCTAAGAATTGAGATCAATTATGAATTTCTCTAAGAAATGAAATTGGTCCAATTTGTTGATCGGTTAAACAATGGAATTGAGCATACATAAATAAAAATAGAATTTATTAAGAGTGATGTTAAGTGCATACCTAATTTCGATAGGTGCAAACCGTTTAAAAAAAATCCTAATCTTAAATTAAATAAACTATCTTAAATGCTAAATCATCCTAAGTGCAGCCCCCGCCTATTTCTCTCCCGAGGTCTGCATTGTTCCTCTTTCGCGTGAAGGGCGAAACCTAATCCCCGGCTGCTCCGCCACTTCGGGCCTCATTTTCGCCGGCGAATGGCTTCTCCACCGCAGGTTTCTGGACAGAATGCCGATGGTGAACCCTCTCCTCCATCCGGTGATTCTCCATCGAGGTATATTTTCCGCCCGATCTAGTTTTCTTCCCTTTTTTTGCATTTTCGGGAAGTTCGCAATCTTTGCATTTGTTGGCCATGGGGGAGAGAGCTTGTTGCTTTATGTGAGGAGATGAGAAATGAGAAGATTGATGAACATTCTTCATCAAGCCATGAGTCTTTGCATTTGTTAGGCAATCTTTGCATTTGTTGGTCATGGGGGAGGAGCAGTCTTTCTGTCTCAAGAATGGGAGTCATGAGTTTTTTTATTCTGCAGAGATAAGGTTGCAGACATATAATCTGCAGATCTCTTTTTTTTCTGTATTTATGTTTGATGCAATAGTTATAAAGAGAGAATATTATCTCTGTCATTGCTCTGTTTTCTGAAGTTAGTAGAGATCTATTATCCTCCAGATCTGAAGTATAGTACTCAGTACTCCTTCAAATCCTTTTTTAATATCAAATCATTGATTAAGTTCACATCTCTATACGAGGAAATGATTAATATAAAAAAAATTTAACTTGTTCTTGAGAATGAGGCGGAATTTGGTACAAGAGTTCCTAGTACCAACTCCAAGGTAGCTGCTTGCATGTGGATCTTACCATCTGCATTGGTCGCTCATTGTTACTAGGTTGGCATTTATGGTCGATTGTGATCTCATCATCGCTTTGTAATAATGAGCCACCATTGTCCCCATGCTTCTAGCCATTTTTCTTGATCGGCATTAATGTGCAAAAAACACTGTTCTCTCTGCCATTGCTAAGCATTTTAGAGAGAATGACATGACTTCCATTATTTTGTTGTAGGGTTCTCGAGACGTCTTTATTTGAATCTTCAATTGCTGAAGACTCAGTCACGCAACCTTCAGATGATGGTATTGAAAACTTGATCCCTTCTCCGTTGTTGATTTGTAAATGGTAATCATTTTATTCAACTGTAAATGCGCGACGATTTTCCACTGCCTCCCACAATATCTCTTTGGAGAAGATATCGGCTGAAAATGCGGAGCAATGGGAGAAGTTCAATGAAAAAGTTTTAAAGAAAAATTGAATTACAAGGTACAATAATTTTTTTGTTAATGCAGATTATTTAAGTCATTTACTAACACTAAAATTTTAACATGCAGCATTCTACGCAATATATGAGATTTATTTTTGGTGCCAAGTTTACCCTCCTTATATTGGTAAGTTAATGATTAGCTAGAAGTATAACTCATTTAATAAGATTTTTTATTGAGCTCATATAATTTTATATTTTAATGCAGGTGGCAACAAATTTTGGACTAACAATTGGACATGAAAAAAAATGTTTTTGGTGTATTAAAACATATTTTATATAGTTATTATTATGATCTTTATCAGTGAAGTGATATTTTTTTAAAATTTTCTTTGGTTTGCAAAACAAAGTGGTTTGCACATAATCACGGTTTGCACGTAGTCAAAATGAGTTTGCACATATAATTACTCTTTATTAATTGCATTATTTTGACGGTGATTACTAGAAACCGGTAATTTAATCGATTAATCACCCCCCTCCCCCCTTGAGGTGGACCGTGCACCTTGCGCATGACCATGCATAGTTTGGGTGTGAAGAGAGTTACATGTATCAAAAATTCCACACGACCTTGCGCATACGACTGTGTGAACTGCATGAAATTGCATTTTGATGATTAATCTGAACCGTGGATCCAAATCCAACGGCCAAGATTCCTCGCAGACATCCTTTAGGTATGGATAGAGTTGAGAGATCGCCATTTTCCACTTATTTTGTATCTCTCCTAGGTGAGAAGGACGGTAGGAAGAAGGGGGCTTGAGGGGAAGAAAGAGGTGTCACCAGAGATTTGTAAGTTTGGTCGGAGATTCGTTTCCGGCAACCCGAAGAGGATCCTCCTCTTCTCATTCTCATCCCTCTTGTTTGTGGAGATTTCTCTCCTTTCTCCTGGATGGTGTATCTTCGTGGAAGAACTTGATGTTTCTCCTCCAAATGGTGATACCTTCGTGGAAGAACTTGATGTCGGATCCTGAAGTATGTTGAAGATCCATGGGTGTAGGCATGGTCTATGCAATTTGTTGTCAACATTCATGGATTTTGATGTTCCAATGAGTTTCCCCTTTTCTTTTGCTCTATTTCAAGGGATTTGGTAAATCCTAACTGAATACTTATTTTCATGACGATTTTTTGGTGAACTATGAACATATTTGTGAAGATTGGCGGCGGATTCATTCGTGCTAGAATATGATGAAGAGTCGCGAAGTGGATAGTCTTATAAACCCAAGCCAATGCCTCTTTCTCTCATGGGAATTAGGATTGTTCACCCTTCTAGTTTTTTTATGTAGAATAGAATGGTCGAATCAATACATTAGGCAAGATACGGTGTAGGACATACTTTCATTTGCAGGGGTGTGTGGCTCCGTTTGCATATCATAGACTATTAGAGCTCGCCGAATGAAGCCTTGAGCATATGCATGTTGTGACGAATGTTGAAATTATTGAAGTGGGAGTATAAGTGGAGTTGGGCGGTTAGACAATTCAAACCGCATAGACCGCAGAGTCCGTCGTGTCTTGGCAGACATCATTGGTGGATAGTTTTTGGCGAGTTGCTGGTAGTTCTTGCGGTCTGGGTCAGCAAGCATCCTTGGTTAACTGGGCGGTTAGGGTTGGCTAACCGCGGTTGTGGCGGACTCTTCTGGAGCTTGCTAGTGTCTGTCTTGGTTCTGTGCTTGCGATCTGCATGTTAGATCGTGCAGGTTAGCACAGGTGCATAGACTGGTTTACCTGTAGATTGCGCGGTCTAATGGAGCAGTCCGCAAGGTGGCGGACTGGTGTTGTTCACTGGGCGCGGTCTTAGGTATCAGGTGGTGTGGTTACTTAGAGACCGCGGAGCTTTGTGGTGGACTTGGTCTGTGAGACTAAGTTCAGCTTGTTGCCTAGCTCGTCGAGTTTGCCTATTCGCGGACTGCTTTTGGTATTCGTCGAGTTCGGCAGATTGACTGGGCATGGATTTTATTCTAGTCGCGAGCTGCAAATTTGCGCAAACTGGAAGTTGTGTCCGGAGGTTCGTGTAGTCTGGTAGCGGTGTTTGGCAGCCCGCCAATATTGTGTTCGCCATCATTATAGTTTGATGTTAGGCATGGAGGACAGGTCATTCTAACTGTCTTATAGATTGTTACGACCTTGGCAGACTGATGATGGTATCCACACTATGTAGATACGTGGTGTTAGGCAACATGTTTGACGAGCGGTTATCCTATCGCTATGGGCGGTGATGCCACTCCTCCTCACACATATAAATAGGAGTCCTCGACTCGTCATAAGTAGCAGTGAATAGTAAGAGCTAGCTCACGTTTGATTTTTGCGGTTACGGTTTTCTAACCGCTGCGACTAAGGAAGTTGAATCTATGCAGGCTGTGTGGCTAACATCAGACGGTTGGGCAACTAATGGAAGCTTGATGTGGCACAGTTCGCGAATAGCAGTCAGTGAATAACAGCTGATAACCTCCCAAAAAGAAATTATCTAGCTCTTTATTTTGACATAATACTGATCATAAATGTAAAAGAAATGATTTAAATGAGTATAAATTACATAAATTCATATTTATTTTATTTAGGGTTAATTGAGCTATTTTGCTTATGTTTTTCTTACTAGAAATGTCGTGAAAATCGAACCGAAGAAGTAAAAGCTGGACTTATATTTTGGTTGTGTAGTTGTTATAGCAACTTATTTCCGTTGTTATAACAAGTTCTGGACGGATTTAAAATTCGAATATCGAATTTTGTGTCAAACTCAAATATGGAAGGAGGCATCTATTGGGAGAGGACTCCTCATTTTTAAGAGGGGAATCTCATACCTAAAAGGAAGATATGAAATTCATTCGAGAGAGGAGATCTAGAGAGTCATCCTCTTGGAGAAGGAGAAAGAGGCTAGGGTTTGAGAGATGTAGGCAAGAAGGAAGAAGGCTTTGAAGCGAAGATCTGAACACAAATTCCTGCAGTGCTTAAACTTCTATGATCATGTCTAGAAAGATCTTTCTTGTTGTGTAGTTTTATTCCTCTATCATGAACTAAATTCCTAAGTCATGTATGTTGAGAGTACTTTGGTTTATTGTGATGATGTGATTTTAATTTCTCATTTGTGATTGTTTGAAGAACTATCTTTGTTGGTTTTATGTTTTATTTTGTAGAATATTTGGATTAAGTGTTCTTTTTCTAAATTGCATAGCGAGATTCAATAGAGGAGTTACGTTATTTTAGAGTTGAATCCTTTATTTTGCGCGGCGAGATTCGAGAGAGGAGTCACGTAAATCTTTAGTCAAATTTCATCTTTACACTGTGCTGCAAGATTCAAGAGAGGGGTGACGTAAGTGTAACATAAATATCAACATAGCATAAGAAAAGGAAAGAGATTTCATCTTATGTTATCAATATTGGTTTTTGTGTTTCATGTTATTCTTTTTCTACTCTTAAGTTAGAGATAATTAGGAGAATTAGGGTAAACGGATTTATGAGATCAAGAGATGATGACGTCATATTTCAAATCATTGTAGGATAGTGATTTAAATATTTCATGCAGGTTCACCCTAAAATTTCATCACAATAGACAAAAGAAATCAACGTACAAGACTATTTCTTCAACTTGATAAAAGTATCTTTAAATAAGCATTATTTAGTTTTTTTTGTTATTGTTCTATTTTAATTATCCTTAATCTAAATTCATTTTTAATCAATTCGCTTGAATTTAAAGAAAAAATAGAGCTAGTACTTGCAAGCACTAGATTCGTCACTTCTTCGTTGGAACGATCTTAACTCATTTTATATTACTTAATCTGACACGTGCACTTGCGTATAATACGTAAATCTATTTCGGACGTATCAGTAGCAGGCCGTGATTTTTGCGACTTGTTCTCTTCCTCAGAGTTATGGATAAGCAGAGCAGTTTGTCTGGTCTATTAGCGGGTTCTATTCCTTTTCCTTCAACATTTCAATAACAGCAGTCTGTGCAGTTAGCCACGAATAGGCGGCTTCAGCGGTCTCGGCTAACGGTTTGGTGACTTGTGTGATTACAGCTTGATTTCCGCGTGGTTAACTTCTTGTGGCAGATTTCTGTTTCTCTTGGTTACATTGTAATCATGTCTTGCAATGTATACCTCGCTCTGTAAAAGAAGTTAATTCCAATTGGAAACTCTTGTGTTACCGTTGCTACTGATTTTTACTTGTATTCGTTGTGGTTAAGTGTTCATGCGACCTCGTTTTTAGTTTCTCATAGAATTTTCACAATGAAATCGTCTAGGTCAGCGGGGTCGTACCGATGGTGTTTTCTTGTAATCATGTTTGGATGTGATCGACAATTGTCTATATGCTGAATGATTAATGTGATTATATCATATAGGCTTTATTATTGCCTTGAACATTCTTTGGGGGTATGTGTTGGCCTAAGAATTGAGGTGTTTGGATGTCCCAAGTGGGGGCTTGTGAATGATTAGATTGGGGCATAATGTTAGAGAACCAAACAAGTGATTATTGTATTAGATGTATACAATTGGATTGACCAACCCCGAGGTGATTTAGCTCGCATGAATTGGTGAGAGCTCTTGGGATTTGAGTTAGTAGTGACTCCCACTATGTAGAGAAATATTTGACATGATTGTTAGTACAATAGTTTATTTGATTAATGATATAATGATTGAAGATTGGGGTGTGATAGAAGGATTTACTAATGTAGGTATAACTCGCCAACTCTAAAATTTTTGCTTACATGCTGATGGAAGGGCACATAGGTATTGTTGCGGGTCACCCAGCTTTTTCCCCAGTCCAGAAAATCAGACCGTCTTAGCTCGGAGTCGAGTCGGGCGCACAATCAGTTAAAGAAAACCGCAGCAATGGACAAGAGACGTTTTTGACGTGAAAAAACCTACGCCAAAAATAGGTATACGTAAATTATGTAAGTGCACGTGCCGGATCAAGTAATAAAATGAGAGTAGAGATCGTTTCCATGAGGAAGTGACTAATCTAACCTTTGCAAATACTAACTCAACCTTTTCTTTAAATCTAAGCAAATTTAATTAATTAAGGATTTTGTTGAAATGATTTAAAAATACTACTAAAATAAAATGATACTATTCTATGAAAATAACTTTTAATCAATATGGAGAAATAGTCTTGTATTCCGATTTTTTATGTTTATTGCGATGAATTATTTAGAATAATGACTTATGAAAATATTTGATTGGTTTATCTTGCAACGATTTTAAAGCGAAAATCTGTATCTCTCGATATCGAAAATCACTATATTATTCCTTTCCCTTGTCATCTCTAATTAAAGTGAAATGAAAAATATTAATAATAATAAAAATCAATGCTGCTAGCATGAATGTGACATTTCGTTCTTCCTTCGCTTGTTATGTTAAATTTATGATGCACTTACGTCTCTCATCTCTCGAATCTTGAAACGCAGTAAAATACGGAAAGTTGGTTTAAGAAACCTACGTCACTCTTCTCTTGAATCTCGTAACGTAAGAAAAAATTTTTTTTATCAAAATAGTAACGTCTCTCTTCTCTCGAATCTTGAAGCGCAATACTTGATTAAGAATCAAAATTTCATTAAGAATCATAAACTAACAAAGATAAATCAATAAACATTCATAAGCTTTTTAAAAGAAATCAATCATCACAACATTCATAAGCTTTTTAAAAGAAATCAATCATCACAACATACATAGTACTCTCATCATACACGACTAAGGAAAAATAGTTCATGCTTGAGAAAAAGTAACACGTAATTAAAAGATCTTACAAGACATGTTGATTAAAACCAAATCATACAAGAATTCTACGTCGGATTTCTTCTTTCTCCTCTAGCCGTTCCTCCTCCAAATTGATAATGAATCCACCAAATTCTCTGTGAAACTCCAAAAACTTCTTTCATGATGGTCGAAATCCCCTCTTTATAGCCTCCTTATGCTGGCCAAAATTCCCTAAATCAGCGTCTCTAATTTGATTCAAATGTGAGATCTCAAAAGATCTTTTTCCATTATTCTAAATTGTCCTCTTTAATGGAAAAATCTTTAAAATAAAATATGATTATTTTCCTTGTAGCAATACAACATTTTTAAGATGATAGTTTGCACTTTAATTTCATGTCAAAATGAACCAAGGCTTCACAATTCGAATTTGTAAATGGCGCCAAATTTTGAATTTAAATTTTGAATTTTCGGATTCCTGCATATTGCAACAACTTTTTAGGATTTTGCATTACTTTGTCCCTGCTTCAAATTCTCCAGTGCTTCTGCAATAAAAACATAAGAAAATGATAATATTAACCACTTTAGACCAAATATAAATTTAATCTCATTTTATTTGATTTAAAACTATTTTTCACAATTAAAGTGAGCTTGGAGTTCATGAAAGTGGACTAAAATAACTTCTTTTTAAGAAGTTATTACACATTCACACTTAAACATTTACTAGTCCCTAACAAAGATAATTTGTACCAATAACTTGGATGAAAAAATAACACCATAATATAAATTCACATGATCCCTTTTTTTGACAAATATTAATTAAAACCTACTCAAGAAATTCGCTTTACTTAACAGATAAGCTTACCAATCAATAAGAGCTCAAATATTCACAAATCTATTAGTTCGATAAAAGACAAAGCTCAATTAAGAATTCTAGTATATGTGTTTTTCTTTTAAAATAATTTACTCTCCTGTAATTTTTCTCATTAAACCTTCGTAATTATTGAAAATGATAAAAATAAGCTAAGCTATCAATTTAGCTTCCACAAGAGTTAGTGGTTCAATTGAAAAATAGGATAGACTTTGACTTGGTTATATGGATAAACAGTGATAATGGAATTGTATTCTCTAGTTAGTAATCTTAATAATTCACCATATTATGGGATCTATCAATATATATATATATATAACATACTCTATTCATAGTAGGGATCATTCCAATTATAAGCGCACATACCTAAGTCTCATATCACTATGTTGTTTCTTTTTCCATTTTTTTAATATCATAGTTGTGATCATTCCAAGTATGTTTTCACATATCTAGGTCATATATCACTATGACATACATTTTTTCCAAAAAAATTTCATCATAGTTGGGATCATTCCAAGTATGTATGCATATGTCTAGGCCGCATATCACTATAAAATTCAACTCCTTTTTTTAGAAAAATTAAACACTCATAAATGGTTAACTTGTTAAGATACCACTAATATGAATATAAGGAATTTAACATGGAATAATGCATATCATAATGATAAAGTTCAAGCTCAAATATTTTAGTGGATGGACAAAATGAAATAACTATCTAGGCTCGCGTCTTGGCTTACATCTTTAGCTCAGTTCTTGCTTACCCTCCCCATTATTTTTGGAGGTTAATATCAAAAGAATTGCCTTGGAAGTAATCAAAAATTGTGTGCATGAAATAAGTGCTTAAGAAAGCTTTATTCACAAAGCTTACTAACTTCAAATTCATTAATTGAACTTCTAGGATTGTTTAGCCATACCAATTAATTACCATTGAAAAACTAGAATATCTTATTAATTAATTAGAGCAAAAAATGAGATCATTCAATTTGTGTTCAAATAAATTATTCTTCATCCAAGTGATAGAAGCTATTCCACCTCCACACTTTAGAACTTTGCTAGTCCCTAGCAAAAATGATTTATTTTAAGCATGAATTTTTTTAAAAAATTTTCTTAGAAAAATTTATCATTTAAGCAGAAAGAAGAATAATATTGAAATGAAATACTCCCCTCCAAGCGGACATCTGAAATTTTCTCTTTTTGAGCTTCCTTTTTCTTTTATGACCATCGTCCACAATTTACTTATTCTCCGTAATAACCTGTGTGAACTTTTAAGCCTCTTGCAAATAGTATTAATTAACAAAAAGTATAGTTGTGCAAAATTTCATAAATTCTCAAGGGTTATCACATTTTGACATAACAACATGCATAGTACAAATGTAGAAGGATGTGATGATGAATATGAGTTACAAATTCAAACATTGTAACATAAAATATTATCCTTGGCCGCCATACAAACACGATATTAGCTCAGAATATCCATTAAAATCACTACTACGGTGATCCACATAATCATAAAACAAAATACAAATTTTTTTCGAAGCATAATAGGATTATCACCAAAAAAATTCAATTTCATATAATGTCATGCTAGCATAGTTCAAACAAATCTAACCATTTCACATACGCATATATAGAGAGAAAGATAAAATACGCAGCATATCACTAGATATTTAGATTCATCAATTATCATGCCATCACAGTTCAAGTAAAAGCAAACAAGCATAACCATATCAGCAATGTACATATGGAGAATATCAAAATATGCATCATTTCACTAAATAACAAAGTCTAGATGATCAAATGAATACAAAAAGTTCATCATATGTCAAAGTCTAGATAACCATACCAAACAAAAACAAAAGTAAGATACGAGAAATATTAAAGAAACTAAATGAACAAAACTGGTAGTAATACTAGTAACTCCGACTAAAGCAGCCGGCATGAGCTCTCCTTCATTATTCATCAGTATCATCCTCCTCTTCTTCCTCAGCAGCCTTGACCACATGAACTGGATCCACTCTTGACCAATTAGCATTCAGCAAGTACCCCTCGTCATCGAACTGGCTCTGGAGCTGGTATGGTGGAGCCTTAACAACTGGTACCTTAAGTGCGTGTATGATCTCCATCTGATTTTTATGCATCTGCTCAAGTCTGGACTCCACATATAAATGTTGGCACCTCTGATAGGCTTTCAAGTACTCGATGTTTTCCATAATCTGATCCATGTCAACACATCTGCAAGAGGAATATCAATATACTCAAGCTCGGTGGGCTACAACAATTCTCCCTTCTCTTCCTTTAGCGGGTTACCTTTGGGTACCTTGATATTAAATGAAATTACCGTCTCTATAATAGGATGTCCTACCTTAGTAACCATATCCCCTTCCCCTGAAATCACAGCAAACTGCCATAACTCTGTGATCAACGTAGGAAACCACATCTGCCTAACTTTCTCTTCCCTTGCTTTCACCTTTATGTTCTCAAAAATAATCCTCCCAACATTAATTATAATTCCTTTAATGATGATATAGATCAAGGACAACTTGTCCAGGGACACATGATTGGAGTGCTTCGTCGGCATAATACTCACATTGATAAAGAGCAACCAGACTTTTGCTTCGCGTGTGAGGCAATTTGCTTTCAACACCTACTTAGTTATGTTCGACCAATCTGAACCAGGGGCTGCACATAGAAGGGTGGTCATATCTTCAGGAGTAACCCTATCCTGGATCGAACTGAACTCGTCGGGATCATGGTTCTCCAAATCAACATAGTGGTTAATCGCTTCCGTAGAAAAATTGATCTTCCTCCCTCTCACAAGTACTTTATCACCATCCACAAATTTTGCATTTGCATAAAACTCAAATATCCACGACAGCACTGCTTCGGTTCTCGGGTGGCAGAAAGAGTTCCATTTTAGAGTTTGGATTTGATTAACATAGTTCAAGCTCCACCCTCTTTTTATAATCCTAAAACCTCTCTCATAAATCAATGAGATTGTTTTTCAGAAATTGGAATCACATGAGTGCATCCTCACCGGTGCATATTTCAATCTTACTTGCGGCTTCTTTCCCTTTACCCTTGGTTGTCTCTTTTTTCTTTGGGGTCATATCCTAGGTTTAGGAACAATAAAAAAATATAGAAACTACTATCCCTCAAAACCCTTAACTCAAACTCAAGAATGGGGAAAAATGGTTATCTTAGGGTTCTATGCTAGCAAAGAGGGGGGATTTACCTCGATTTTTTTTCGAACTTGATTTCCCAGAGGCTCGGGATTGGGGAGTGAAGATGATGAATAGGAGTGCCCTGATCCTCCCCTTACTTCCCGAAGGAGTTGCCGGTGGACACCGTCCGGACTCGCCGCTCGGGATCTCGCCCGTCCGCTCTCTCCGAAATTGCAGTGATTCGCCACGCGTCGCCTGGATCTCCGTCGGAGCTCGCCGCCTGCACATGATTTTTCCCCGCCTTAGTCGAGGAAGATGTCTCTTGGGATTTGCCCTAGTCGAGGGTTTGAGAAAGAAATCGGGAATTAGGGAAGAATTTGAACCAGGGCTGTAAGTTGAGTTTAGGTAAATATATGGGGGCTGCGTTCTGGTTTAGCTGGACTGGCAATATCACTAAAACTCCTTTATGCGGACAAAATAAATAATGTTGCGACAAACTATTTTGTACTGTAAGTTGTTGTTGTAACAAAATTTCTGCTGTCCGAGATCCAATTTTTAGCCTAAAACAGGCCCGATTAGAACTGAACCTGGCATGATACACTTATTCCTGAGCTCCACCAGATCTGTACCCATATAAAAATATAAAGATCTATATATTTAATTATATATATATAATTACTTTACTAAGATCACTAACAAACTTGACACTTAGATAAAATTATTAAACAAACATTCTTAAATATCAAAGAAAAAGCTAATTAATTAATTAATTAAAATGGGGTTGCCTCCCAAGCAGCGCCTAATTTCTAGTCCCGACAGGACTTTACAATTGAGTCCTTATAAATTTAGCGTAATGGAGGACACCACTCGTTCATTGTCGTCCCCCTATAAGGTTTCACTCTTTGTCCATTTACTTTGAATTCTGTACCGTCTTTCTCATTGGTAATGGTTATAGCACCATAAGGATGCACTCTTTTACCTTGAATGGCCCCGACCATCGTGATTTAAGTTTTCCTGGAAATAATCTTAACCGCGAGTTAAATAAGAGAACTAATTGACCATGTTCAAATTATTTTTCACTCAAACGTCAGTCGTGTCATTTCTTTGTCCGTTCTTTATAAATCTTTGAATTCTCATATGCGTTCATCCTTATTTCTTCTAATTCGTTGAGCAGCAATAGTCGTCTCTTGCTTGCATCTTGGAAGTCATAATTTATTTTCTTAATAGCCCAGTACGTTCGGTGCCCTAACTCTAGGGGCAAATGACATGTTTTTCCATACACTAGACTATATGGAGTGAGGCCGATGAGCGTTTTATAAGCCGTTCTATATGCCCATAATGCATCATTTAATTTTTGGGACCAATCTTTCCGATTGATACTCACCGTCTTCTCTAAGATTTTTTTAATTTCTCGGTTGGACACATCCGTTAATCCATTCGTTTGGGGGTGATATGCTAGTGCGATTTTATGTGTCACCTCATATTTTCTCAACAGCACAGCAAATTGGGCAGTGCGAAAATGACTCCCCTAATCACTAATAATCTCCCTCGGGGTTCCGAACCGATTAAATATAAAGTTCTTCAAAAAATTTAAGACCACTTTGGCATCATTCTTCGGTGTAGCAATTGCTTCCACCCATTTAGATACATAATCGACCGCCAATAAAATATATAAGTTACCATTTGAACTTACAAATGATCCCATAAGTCTATGCCCCAAACGTCAAATAGTTCTACTTTTAAAATTATGTTCATGGGCATTTCATCAGTTTTCTTAAATTCTCGCTCCTTTGACACCGATCACATTGTTTAACAAAATCCCTAGAATTGCGAAATAAATTTGGCCAAAAGAATCTGGCCTCTAAGACTTTCATCGTCGTTCTATCTCCCATGAAATGCCCTCTATATGAGGAGTTATGACACTTTTCTAGTACGAATTTCATTTCTTCCTCTGGAATACACCATCTCACAGCACCGACAGCGCCCACCTTAAAAAAATAAGGGTCATCCCATATATATGAACGAACTTGATACATAAATCTCTTTCTTTGTTGGTAGGTTAAATCGGGAGGCATAATATTACTAGCTATGTAATTCACATAATCAACATACCATGGAACAGTACTCTCAGACATAGTAAATAACCACTCATCAGGAATTCTCTCATTAATTTCAGAATGAAGGGATGGATGGGACACTCAATCCTAGATAGATGATCCACCACAAGATTATTCGCACATTTCCTATCATTGATTTCTACATCAAACTCTTGCAAGAGAAGCACCCATTGAATTAATCGCGGCTTTGCATCCTTCTTCTCCATAAGATAACGGATCGCAGCATGGTAAGTGTACACTATAACTTTTGTGCACAAGAGATATGATCTGAATTTCTCGAAAGCAAAAACTACTGCTAATAATTCTTTTTCAGTAGTGGTATAATTGACTTGAGCCTCAATCAATGTTTTACTAGCGTAGGCTATGGTATGGAATACCTTCCCCGAACCTGTCCCAATACAACTCCCACCGCATAATCACTAGCGTCACACATTAGCACAAAGGGTTCTTCCCACTCAGGAGTCACAACAATTGGCGCAGTAGTTAATCGACTTTTCAGTTCGTCAAAAGTTTTTAAACAATCTTCTTCAAAATGAAATTTTACATCCTTTTCTAATAGGTCACTCAACAGTTTTGCAATTTTCGCAAAATATCTAATAAATCTTCTATAAAATTTTGTGTGACCCTGGAAACTACGCAACATCTTCATATTCTAAGGTGGTGATAACTTCTCAATTACATCAAATTTTGCTTTATCGACTCTTAACCCATTCCTTGAAACGTGATGTCCAAGCACTAATCCTTCGCGCACCATGAAATGACATTTTTCTCAGTTTAGTACCAGGTTCGTTTCCACACAACGTGCGAGTACCTTCTCTAAACAATCTAAACAAGCTTCGTATGATTTACCAAAGATGGAAAAATCATTCATAAAAATTTCGATACCATCATCCATAATATCAGAGAAAATAGCGATCATATAACGTTGGAAGGTAGCGGGTGTGTTACACAACCCAAAGGGCATTCTCCTAAATGCGAAGGTTTCATATGAACAAGTGAATGTGGTCTTTTATGCATCTTCGGGGTCAACAGTAATTTGGTTATAGCCAGAGTACTCATCCAGAAAACATAAAAAATCATCCTTGTCAATTTATCTATGACTTGATCAATGAATGGTAAGGGAAAATAATCTTTTCTCGTGGCCTTATTCAGTTTCCTATAATCCATACAAATACGTCACCCCGTAATCGTTCTAGTGGCTACCATTTCATTCTTCTCATTTTTAACCACAGTCATTCCTCCCTTTTTTGGTACACATTGAACAGGTGAAACTCATGGACTATCCGAGATGGGGTAGATAATTCTCGCGTCTAGCCATTTAATAATATCCTTCTTGACTACCTCTTTCATGGGCTGGCTTAGACGACGTTGAGGTTCTATAGATCCTTTAAAAGATTCTTCTAAAAGAATCCTATGCATATATAAAGAAGGGTTTATCCCTCGAATGTCCACTATGGTCCAACCTATAGCCAATTTATATTGTTTTAGTAGTTCATTTAATCTTTATTATTGTTCAGAATGCAGTTTTGAATTAATAATAACTGGAAGTGTGTTATTCTCTCCTAAGTAGACATACATAACATGTTAGGGAAGGAGTTTTAATTCTAGCATTGGTGGGTCAATAATTGAAGGTTTGACCGCCAAGGACCTCCGGCATTTCAAGAGACTCTGGTTTACGAGATCAAACAGTTGGCCTCTCGAATAAATGTAGGCACTCATGACTCTCATCTTCATCATCAAATAAATCCTCACAAGTCAATACCCCGATTAACACATCATCTTGATTTTCAGATTTATTATTCAAGTTATAATCACATGTAGATATATTGTTAACCACTTCCATGTTATCTTCCTCTCTATGGGGAAATTTCATAGCTTTTTGTACGTTGAATGTGATATGTTCGTCATTTACTCTCATCGTTAACTCTCCCTTTTGCACATCAATTAAAGTTCTCACGGTCGCTAAAAATGGTCTACCTACAATAATGGGCACCTATCTATCCTCTTTCATATCTAAAACCACAAAATCCGCTGGAAAAATGAATTTGTCTACTTTGACCAACACATCTTCTACTATCCCTTTTGAAAATGTGAGTGTTCTATCAGCTAGTTGTAAGGTTATATATGTTTTTGAGATTTCTCCCAACCCTAACTTCTTATAAATTGATAAAGACATTAAGTTTATACTTGCTCCTAGATCGCATAAAACCTTGCCCTCAAATTGATATCTTATGGAGCACGGTATAGTAAAACTCCCCAAATCTTTTAGTTTGGGTGGAAGTCTCTTCTGAAGTATGACACTGCACTCTTGAGTAAGTGCTACCATTTTATTTACTCTAAATTTTCTCTTTTTAAAAAGGATATCTTTCATAAATTTCACGTAACTAGCCATCTGTTCTAGAGCTTCAGCAAAAGAAATATTTATTTGTAATTTCTTAAAGATTTCAACGAATTTCTAAAACTTTTGCTCCTGTTTACTTTTCCTTGGTCTTTGAGGAAATGGCGGAGGTGGATAGATTATTGGATTCTCTTTTTTCTTTATCGTTTCAACACTTAGGTTTTATCTTTTTCACTCCTAATACTTCTACTTCATCGTCTTTTTCATCACTAGTTTGTTTTACATCTTTATCAACTTTAATAGGAATAACATTCACCACGTCTGCTTCAACATTATTCTTCTTGGCTAGTTCATTTATAGGCCCACTCACTAACTCCTTCCCACTCCATAATGTGACTGCTTTGCAATATTGGTTATCTCCCTTTGGATTTTGGGTGGCATCAATTGGAAGTGTCCCATGTGGTCTAAGGCTCAAAGCATTGGCAATTTGTCCTAATTGAGATTCAATTATGCGTAATGATCCTTCCAAACTAGTAATATGAGCGTCATTTTTCTGCATGGATTCGATGAGAATCTCATCAGATAATTTCCTTGAAGACCCTTGTTGATTAAAATTGTTGTTTTGGGGTAGATGTAAATTTGAGTTGAAACCATTTGGGTATGTTATTCCAGAATTATTTTTCCATGAAAAGTTCGGATGATTTCGCCATTCAGGAGCATAATGATTTGGTAGTGTATTATAATTATTATTATACCTTTGTAGCCCACCAATACAGTTCACTTCTTCAGATATTTGATTTAATTGCTCGACCGTGAGTGATGTAATAGGTGTAGGTGTAGATAAAGAATCTAACCTTTTATTAATCATATTAAGTTGTGAGGTCATTTGAGCAACTAAAGAAGTGATTTGATCTACTTGATGGACTCCTATGAGATTGTTAATTCCTTGTCTTTTATAAGCTTGATAGTTATTAGATGTGAGATCTTCTAAAATAGTGAACGCATTTTCAGGATATTTCTTCATTAAAGACCCTCTCGCAGCTCCATCAACTAAAATCATAGTCGCAGTTTGTAACCCATTGTAAAATATAGAAACTTGTTGATATAGCGCTAAACCGTGATGTGGACATTTTCTTAATAATTCTTTGAAACGCTCTCAGGCGTTATAAAGAGTTTCATCATTAATTTGAACGAAAGTGCTTATGTCTCTTATTAACTTAGCCGTCTTAGATTGTGAAAAATATTTATTTAAGAATCTTTCTACTAATTGGTCTCATGTAGCGATACATTCATGTGGTAGTGAGTTGAGCAAATCTTTTATTTTCCCCTCTAAAGAAAATGAAAATACTCTTAATAAAATAGCTTCTTCATACGCTACATTAACTTTGAACATATCACATATTTACATGATAGTTCTTAAGTGAGAATTTGCATCTTCATGATTTAGACCCCCAAATTTATTATATTGAACTTGCTTTATAATTGTGTCATCCATTTTAAAATTATTAGATTCGATCGTATGTCGTGTTATACTAAAATGCAAACCTCCTCTAACAGGTGTATTATAATCGTGACATGTCATTCGTGGTGCCGCTCGTAAATCATCTTAATCAACTTGACCATTGGGGTTCATTCAACCCGCAATGTCATTTATAACGTGTTGTTCGTTATTATCCATCGTAGGATGAATAATATTATCAGTTCTAAAAAATTTCAATTTTGCCTACAAGTGCGTTCAATTTCTAAATTCAAAGGCAATAATTCAGGATTTCGATATCTTGACATGCACTAAACAAATAAATTTTTTTCATAAATTTAAATAAAAATGAAATAATAATAAAAAATAAAATAAAAACTTGAGCTATAAATACTCATGATTTATTAATATTGCAAGAAATAAAACAATAAATTAGTTTCATTTTCCCGACAACGACGTTAAAAACTTAATACGCCAAAAATAGATATACGTAAAATAAGCAAGTGCACGTGTCGGATCAAGTAATAAAATGAGAGTAGAGATCATTCCCACGAGGAAGTGATTAATCTAACGCATGCAAATACTAACTCGTCTTTTTCTTTAAATCCAAGCAAATTTAATTAATTAAGGATTTTGTTAAAATAATTTAAAAAAACTACTAAAATAAAATGATACTATTCTATGAAAATAACTTTTAATCAATATGGAGAAATAGTCTTGTATTTCGATTTCCTATGTTTATTGCGATGAATGATTTAGAATAATGACTTATGAAAACATTTGATTAGTTTATCTTGCAACGATTTTAAAGCAAAAATCTGTATCTCTCAATATCGAAAATCACTATATTCTTCCTTTCTCTTGTCATCTCTGACTAAGGTGAAATGAATAATAATAATAATAATAATAATAATCAATGTTGCTAGCATGAAAATGACATTTCATTATCTCCATTCGCTTGCTATGTTAAATTTATGATGCACTTACGTCTCTCCTCTTTTGAATTTTAAAACGCAGTATAATACGAAAACTTGCTTTAAAAAAACTTACGTCACTACTCTCTCGAATCTCACAACGTAGGAAAAAATCTTTATCAAAATACTAACGTATCTCTTCTCTCAAATCTTGTAGCGTAATACTTGATGAATAACCAAAATTTCATTAAGAATCATAAACTAACAAAGATAAATCAATAAACATTCATAAGCTTTTTTAAAAAATCAATCATCACAACATACATAGTACTCTTATCATACAAGACTAAGAAAAACTAATTCATGCTTGAGAAAAAACAACACGTAATTAAAAACATCTTACAAGACATGTTGATTAAAATCAAACGATACAAGAATTCTACGCCGGATTTCTTCTTTCTCCTCTAGCCGTTCCTCCTCCAAATTGATGATGAATCCTCCGAATTCTCTACAAAACTCTCAAAACTTCTTTCATGATGACTGAAATCCCCTCTTTATAGCCTCCTTGTGCTGGCCGAAATTCCCTAAATCAGCCCCTCTAATTTTATTCAAATGCGAGATCTCAAAAGATTTTTTCCCATTATTCTAATTGTCCTCTTTAATGAAAAAATCTTTAAAATAAAATATGATTGCTTTCCTTGTACCAATACATCATTTTTAAGATGATAGTTTGCACTTTTATTTCATGTCAAAACGAACCAAGGCTCCACAAATTCAAATTTATAAATGGCGTCAAATTCTGAATTTAAATTTTGAATTTTCGGATTCCTGTATGTTGCAACAACTTTTTAGGATTTTGCATTGTTTTATCTCTGCTTCGAATTCTCAAGTGCTTCTGCAATAAAAACATAAGAAAATGATAATATTAACCACTTTACACCAAATATAAATTTAATCTCATTTTATTTGATTTAAAACCATTTTTTCTAAATTAAAGCGAGCTTGGAGTTCATGAAAGTGGACTAAAATAACTTCTTTTTAAGAAGTTATCAGCTGGAACAGTGTTGAGCAAAAATCCACTAACTTCTTGGAGCGTTAGAGAAAATGGTTTGATCTCGGAGGGAGACATACCACGATTTCGTTATAAGTACAGTAAATGAGGAAAAACAACCAAGTCCTCAGAGCTTCAATGGAAGCGCTCCGACCATGAGGCGACATTGAGTTCATGGAACCTTGGTGGGAGCATTCTGGCTGAAAAATATTTTAAGCCCACGGTGCTTCTAAAGGTTGCCCTCTTGTTCACACGGAGCCTACATGGGAGCGCTCTCGCAGAGGCGGTTGACGTCACTTGAGGCATGAGAAAACCGTAGCGCAAGGAGGAGTCTGCAGGTAGCGCCCTCGTTGATGTGAAGCCTAGATGAGAGCGCTCTCGGGGAGGCGGTTGACGTCACTTGAGGCGTGAGGAAATCGTAGCGCAAGGAGAGGAGCGGAGCGAGTTCCTGAGTGAAGGATCGGCATAAGTCCACGATCTCGCTGGAAAACCTCAGAGCTCTCTCTCTCTCTCTCTTGCCCCTGGAGTTGCATGGCTTGAAATAAAGGTCTAGGGGTCTATTTATAATTTTCTGGAGGGGCGCGCAAAATTCGGGAGCTTTTCCCTGAGTTCGAAGGGAAACAATGTGTTGTCAAGTTTCATAAAGGGTACCAAAGGTGCGCGCGCGGAGCCCGGTGCGTCAGTAATTGCGCTAGAGAGTAATTTGTGTTGGTGAATGACGTCGCTCCTTTTCGATCACGCGGATCACCATTTTTGCCGAAATGACAAGAGTGCCCCTTCCCCCCGGGCAATTTGGGCGGCCCTTGCGAGGTACCAGAAGCAAAGGGGGCGGTCGGGGCTCGCCGGCGATGCACGAGCGCGACGCCTGGAGGCCGTGCGGGCTTGTACCGCATGGCCTCGCGGGCTGGCACAGCACGGCCTCACGGGCCGCGCAGGCTGTTATGCGCGCAGCCCCGCGCCGAGCGTGCCCACAGGTCGTGCGCACGCAGGCCGTATGCGTGTTGCCTATGCGGGGCGCAGTCATGTGCGCTTAGGCACGAGTCGGCGTGCCTTACCGGTCTCCTAGGGTGCTTTTGGTTCTTGGTGTGCCATCAGTCCGGTTGGGCTCTTTTGCACTTGTATCATATCGGCTCATAAATGTCACGAGGGACTCTATCATGCAAATGCCCCCAAATTTTTGTGTGTCATGATCCGCGAAGCGATGAGCTCGGAAATTTCTAGAATCCCTTGGGACGTTCCAGTAGGCAGAAGATTGCATGACCTATTCTGTGAGATATTGGTCAGAGATTGAGACTTATTCGCTGCATATTTCGAGACAGGAAAATCTGTCAAAAAATATCCTGCAAATCCGGACATTTTACATTATGAGTCATGCTCTAAAGACTATAAATTGGATAGGCATCCGGATTTGCAGGATATTTTTTGCCAAATTTTCCTGTCTCGAAATAGGCATCGAATAAGTCTCAATCTCGAACCAATATCTCGTAAAATTGGTCAAGAAATCTTCTGGCTACTGGAACGACCCGGGGGATTCTAGAAATTTTCGCGCTCATCGCTTCGCAGATCATGAAACGCGAAAAATTGGAGGCATTTCATAGGGTCCCTCATGATATTTTTGAGCCGAGTCGATGTCGCGCGAGCCTGTGCGGTCGCAGGCCCGCGCGGCCGCCATCCCGCGCCGCCGCCAGCTCATGCACCCGCGCGGCCTCCAGGTGCCGCGCCCATGCACCGTCGGCGGCCCGCGCGCCTTCGGGGACCTCGCCGCCGTCAGCGAGCGTCGACCGCCCCATTTGCCTCCGACCGCCGCCGCCGCCGGGCACCTTGCCCAGGCTGCCCGAACTGCCTGGGGGGAAGAGGTCACTCTTGTCATTTCGACAAAAATGGTGATATGCATGAACAAAACGGAGCGACGTCATTCGCCAGCACAATTTACTCCCTGACGCAATTATTGACGCACCCCTCTAGAAAACTATAAATAGGTCCATAGGATTTCATTTCCAGCCAAGCGAATCCAGAGGCAAGAGAGAGAATTCTGAGATTTTCCGGCGAGATCGTGGACTTTTGTCGATCCTTCGCTTAGGAACTCGTTCCGCTCTTCTTCTTGCGCTATGGTTTCATCACGCCTCAAGTGACGTCAACCGCCTTCGCGAGAGCGCTCCCATCTAGGGTGCACATCAACGAAGGCGCCACCTGCAGACACCTCCTTGCACTACGGTTTCCTCACGCCTCAAGTGATGTCGACCGCCTCCGCGAGAGCGCTCCCATCTAGGCTCTGCGTCAATGAGAGCACAAACTTTAGAAGTTGTGGACTTGGAATATTTTCCTGCCGGAACGCTCCCACCAAGGTTCCATGAACTCAGTGTTGTCTCAAGGCCGGAGCGCTTCATCGAAACTCTGATGGCTTAGTTATTTTTCCTCACTTACCCTACTTGTAACGGGGTAGCGGTCTGTCGCCCTCTGAGATCAAACCAATCATTGTAAAGAAGCTAGTGGATTTTGGCTCGGCACAGTTCCAGTCACGTGGTTTTTCACCGTTTTCGGGTTTTTCACGTCAAAAACGTCTATTGTCCATTGTTGCGATTGTTGGGAATACGAGCAATCAATCCCGACCAAAGCACCTATTTAAAATTTTAGGCGAGCAACCTGCGCGACCGCATTGAGCGGTATGCCATCGCAACAAAATAACACAATGCAAAAAGAATAAAAGCACACAGAGATTTTAACGTGGAAAACCCAATTGGGTGAAAAACCACGGGACGATCGGAGTCCAACCCGAAAAGCCTCCACTAAAAGTGTGTGAAAAACACACGCACGGATTACAGGCTTTCCCTCCACCGATCCACAAAGGATCTTCACCAGCTTCACACTACACAATACAATAAATAGTAACAGAAAATTGCAAGTTACCGACCGACGAATGAGACAGATTACATAAATCCTCTCCAAGATGCCTCTTCGAATTCTTGCCAATATCTGCTCCAGATCCAATCCGTGTAGGCAAAGTACTCCTTGTCAACGTCGTACAACAACGTCTGAAAGCTCTCCCAAACTAAGACGATTGCCGCAAAAATCTCTCTAGAAATCTTTCAATGCTTGAGTTTGAAGAGAAGTGGATGCTTTACCCCTCCTCCTTCATCCATATTTATAGGGCCAAAATCAAGGAGGTAGGTGTGGTAGATGACATGTGGATGAAGCTTCCATGAAGCTTCCCTTGGTCAAAAACACATGTCATGAAACTTCCTTTGGACAATTTCCGAGAAGGTTCCTTTAAGAGCACATGTTGAATTCCAAGTCAAAGACGGCTAACCCTTTTCATACTTGTCATGAAACACATCATAGTTGGATAACCTCTTTCACACTTAGGAGGAAATTATCTTAACAAATCTCCCCCTTTTCGACTAAGTGAAGAAATCCTGTCATTCTGGCAATCTTCCCCAGAGTCTTTAATTTGCATCTCTCCATGTCCTCCATCAATATATCTCCACTTTCGATCAGCAGCACCAAATTCGAGTTAATGAGACTCGAACTCAACAGCTTTTTCCACAAAGGACGAGAACTGTACCGAACAAATTATTCTCCCATTTGCTTTATGTGGAGAGAACCGCCATGCCGGCGATCCTAACGCAATGCTCGAACTTCCCCCTTGGCACGGTCTTGGTCAGCATGTCTGCCCCATTGTCATCAGTGTGCACCTTCTGAAGATCAAGCTCTTTCTGCTCCAGGACATCTCGTATCCAATGATACCGAGTGTCGATGTGCTTCGACCTCGAGTGAAACGTGGGGTTCTTCCCCAGGTGAATATCGCTCTGACTGTCACACAGGAGTGTGTATCGGTCCTGAGTGAATTCAAGCTCCTTGATGAATCTCTTCATCCAAAGCAACTCCTTCCCAGCCTCAGTAACCGCAATGAACTCAGCCTCCGTGGTGGATAGTGCAACGCACTTCTGCAGTCTCGACGCCCACGAGACAGCTCCCCCTGCAAACAGAATCATGTACCCCAATGTCGATCTCCTAGAATCCACATCTCCAGCCATGTCAGCATCAGTGTAGCCTAGCAGCTCTGGCTCACTGTCTCCAAATCTCAACGTCAAATCTGAAGTCCCCTGCAAGTATCTCAGAATCCACTTCACTGCGCTCCAATGCTCTCTCCCAGGATTGGAGAGAAATCTACTGACGGTCCCAACAGCATGCGCAATATCCGGACGAGTACACACCATCGCATACATGAGGCTCCCAACTGCAGATGCATACGGAACCTTCTGCATCGCCTCGATCTCCTCGGGTGTGCTGGGGCACTGATCAGCGGTAAGCCTGAAGTGAGCTGCAAGTGGCACGCTCACCTTCTTTGCCTGATCCATATCAAACCTCTGCAGTACTTTGCGGATGTACCGCTCCTGGGATAACCAAAGTAGTCTGGCTCCCCTGTCTCTGCGAATATGCATCCCTAAAATGGTCTTCGCAGCACCCAGATCCTTCATCTCAAAAGTGGAACTCAACTGTCGCTTCAACTCAGCAATGCGAGCAGTGTTCCTCCCGATGATCAACATATCGTCCACGTACAACAGCAGAATGATGAAGTCCTCTGAAGCATACTGCTTGATGAACACGCAGTGGTCAAGGGTGGTCCTCCTGAAGTCGATCTCCCCCATAAAGGAATCAAACTTCCTATACCATTGTCGCGGGGCCTGCTTCAGGCCATATAAACTCTTCTGCAAGCGACACACCAGACCTTCCTTCCCTCTGACACTAAAGCCCTCAGGCTGCTCCATGTAAAGCTCCTCCTCAAGATCGCCATGCAGAAAGGCGGTCTTGACATCCATCTGCTCAACCTCCAAATCTAGCCTCGCAGCGAGTCCAAGTACAACCCGAATAGATGACATCTTCACCACAGGCGAGAAGATCTCATCAAAGTCAACACCCTGTCGCTGTCCAAAACCCTTCACCACCAGCCTGGCCTTGTATCTGGGAGGTGTGGAGGAATCTCCCTGCTTCACCCTGAAGATCCATCGATTCTTCAAAGCCTTCTTGCCCTTAGGCAATCTCACCAGGTCATAAGTGTGGTTCTTCTGCAGTGACTGCATCTCATCCTGCATAGCATCTGTAGAGACCCAAATCCTGGGCTCTTTACAATTAAGGATCGGACAACAGTTTTGAATAACAGGGTCACAGCACCAAGTACAAAGAACATTCATCAAAACTTTTATTTCATTTGTTACGATATTACAAGCAAACTATAACATACTATATAGACTTTGCACAATAAATACACGTAGGTCCAGTACAACGAGCTCTGTGCCAATCCCGCGCTTCAATTATTGCTTTTGCCAGTTCACTTGCTAGACTCCTGTGTGTTCCACTTGAGGTTTGTTCCGCTGTCTAAAAAAATGGATCCACAAAAGGGTTAGTCATAACATTATGACTAAGTGAGAAAAGTATTTCGTGAAACGGTGTACAAGCAAACAATGGGTGTGCTAGCAATATGCTTACAGTACAAGAAGATAATCACTTGATCCTTAGCCTTAAATTATCCCTTTATTTTAGTTACATAGAATGGGAAATGCTCCGGAGATGCAACTTGAATTGGCCACCACCCACTTAAGGGCTTCCCACTTAAGGGCTTTCCGTAGGCTCACCCCTACGTGGTGAATCCGTCAGTGAATGCCTCCACATCATTGGATTCGAAACCATCACATTTCCCCATGCAGATTTTTAAATGACTTTTATCTTCACGTATAAATAAGAATTTTGAATAAAACTGATCCCCTCAGAAATACATATATCGCTTTTATATTTTTCCCCTCGCCCACATTTATTCTTTAGCGATATTTCATTAAGGCGAAACTCATATGCACATGCAAGGCTTTAAGAGACAATAAATCCGATACTGCAAAATAACTGTATACCCATAATTTCAAGAAATAAAATACTCACAACAGCTTTGCCTTTATTCGCGTTTCCGCCACGATTGTCTTGTGACGCCATCCTCTTAATCCTGAGCTTCGATAACAACTGAAATTGTATGCACAATTATTGGGTTGCGTCACTTGGAATGCGTAGCGAAAAGCGCAAAAGATTGGAAGAAGAATCATCGGAAAACTGAAACGATAAACCGGAAATCTCAAAAAGGCCAAAATCTGATTTTATATCTTGCCGGACAGCCATAAATATGCCTCGAAATGGGCTAAAACCAGCCCCCAAATGGACTAACCGTCCCTATAAAATGTTGTTCGGGAAAATATAGAAAAACAGTGCCAAAAGGCCTCTAAACAGCAACAAAACAGCACAAAAACAGCTACCAAAAGAGCCCAACAGCGCAACAAAAAGTCGTCGGAAAACCAGTGAAAATGCAGTCTAAAAACAGTGAGAAAACAACCTAAAACTCAGCATAAAAGAACCATGAAACAGCCCAAACAGCAAGGAGCAGTCAGCCCGGGACAGCAGCTGTTCAAGGCAACATAGCAAGGCAGCAACAGCAGTAAGAAGAAGATAGCAGCAACCTTAGCAAAAGAAGAAGGCAGCAGCAGCCTCGGTAAAGGAAGAAGAAGCAGCAGCAGCACCAGCAAAGAAGAGGAAGCAGCAGCTATTCCGGCAGAGAAGAGGGAGGAGCAGCAATTCCGGCAGAGAAGAGGGAGGAGCAGCAATTCCGGCAGCAGTCCAGCCATGGCAGCAAGGGAAGAAGGAAAGTGGTTGGAGAAAGAGAAATCCACCAATATTTATAGCTGCTGATAAGAGGTGAAGAGGCAAGAAGAATACAAATGGAATTTGTCATCTCAACTAGGTGTCACCAAACCAAAACCAGCCAACAACCAAGTGTCAAGACACATGCCAAGTGTCAAGACACAACAACAAGTGTTAACATGAAGCTGCCAACATAAGCCCAACTCAGCCAGCACCCAAAACAGCCAGCACAGCAAAACAGCCAGCACATCAAAACAGCCAGCAAGCATATCCAGCCAGCCCCCACTTGTCCAGCCAGCAATAATTCCAGCTAGCTCACACAAATTCAGCCAAACCATCCATATATCTAGCCCAATATCAATCCAGCCCATATACAGAAGCTCGCATCTAACTAACAGCCCACTAGAAATAATAAAAGAAAAACGAAATAAAACAAATTCGGCGAAAACAAAAATTCGGAAACTTGTCAAATGCATTTTTCATCATCGGGGAAATATAAGCGCGCGAAAAATTAAATATTTTGTTTTTTACGAATTTTGGGTCGTCACAAATCGTCCCCACTACAAGAGTTTTCGTCCCCGAAAACTAACTTAATAACGTTACGAACAGGTTGCTATATAGGGAAAGGGTTACGTTTAGCGGTTTATTCGAGCAATGTCTTTGTACTACCCGTGACACCATGTATTGAAAACCTTGTCCCTCTGATACCAATTTGTAGAGACCCAAATCCTGGGCTCTTTACAATTAAGGATCGGACAACAGTTTTGAATAACAGGGTCACAGCACCAAGTACAAAGAACATTCATCAAAACTTTTATTTCATTTATTACGATATTACAAGCAAACTATAACATACTATATAGATTTTGCACAATAAATACACGTAGGTCCAGTACAACGAGCTCTGTGCCAATCCCGCGCTTCAATTATTGCTTTTGCCAGTTCACTTGCTAGACTCCTGTGTGTTCCACTTGAGGTTTGTTCCGCTGTCTAAAAAAATGGATCCACAAAAGAGTTAGTCATAACATTATGACTAAGTGAGAAAAGTATTTCGTGAAACGGTGTACAAGCAAACAATGGGTGTGCTAGCAATATGCTTACAGTACAAGAAGATAATCACTTGATCCTTAGCCTTATATTATCCCTTTATTTTAGTTACATAGAATGGGAAATGCTCCGGAGATGCAACTTGAATTGGCCACCACCCACTTAAGGGCTTCCCACTTAAGGGCTTTCCGTAGGCTCACCCCTACGTGGTGAATCCGTCAGTGGATGCCTCCACATCATTACATTCGAAACCATCACATTTCCCCATGCAGATTTTTAAATGACTTTTATCTTCACGTATAAATAAGAATTTTGAATAAAACTGATCCCCTCAGAAATACATATATCGCTTTTATATTTTTCCCCTCGCCCACATTTATTCTTTAGCGATATTTCATTAAGGCGAAACTCATATGCACATGCAAGGCTTTAAGAGACAATAAATCCGATACTGCAAAATAACTGTATACCCATAATTTCAAGAAATAAAATACTCACAACAGCTTTGCCTTTATTCGCGTTTCCGCCACGATTGTCTTGTGACGCCATCCTCTTAATCCTGAGCTTCGATAACAACTAAAATTGTATGCACAATTATTGGGTTGCGTCACTTGGAATGCGTAGCGAAAAGCGCAAAAGATTGGAAGAAGAATCATCGGAAAACTGAAACGATAAACCGGAAATCTCAAAAAGGCCAAAATCTGATTTTATATCTTGCCGGACAGCCATAAATATGCCTCGAAATGGGCTAAAACCAGCCCCCAAATGGACTAACCGTCCCTATAAAATGTTGTCCGGGAAAATATAGAAAAACAGTGCCAAAAGGCCTCTAAACAGCAACAAAATAGCACAAAAACAGCTACCAAAAGAGCCCAACAGCGCAACAAAAAGTCGTTGGAAAACCAGCGAAAATGCAGTCTAAAAACAGTGAGAAAACAACCTAAAACTCAGCATAAAAGAACCATGAAACAGCCCAAACAGCAAGGAGCAGTCAGCCCGGGACAGCAGCTGTTCAAGGCAACATAGCAAGGCAGCAACAGCAGTAAGAAGAAGATAGCAGCAACCTTAGCAAAAGAAGAAGGCAGCAGCAGCCTCGGTAAAGGAAGAAGAAGCAGCAGCAGCACCAGCAAAGAAGAGGAAGCAGCAGCTATTCCGGCAGAGAAGAGGGAGGAGCAGCAATTCCGGCAGAGAAGAGGGAGGAGCAGCAATTCCGGCAGCAGTCCAGCCATTGCAGCAAGGGAAGAAGGAAAGTGGTTGGAGAAAGAGAAATCCACCAATATTTATAGCTGCTGATAAAAGGTGAAGAGGCAAGAAGAATACAAATGGAATTTGTCATCTCAACTAGGTGTCACCAAACCAAAACCAGCCAACAACCAAGTGTCAAGACACATGCCAAGTGTCAAGACACAACAACAAGTGTTAACATGAAGCTGCCAACATAAGCCCAACTCAGCCAGCACCCAAAACAGCCAGCACAGCAAAACAGCCAGCACATCAAAACAGCCAGCAAGCATATCCAGCCAGCCCCCACTTGTCCAGCCAGCAATAATTCCAGCTAGCTCACACAAATTCAGCCAAACCATCCATATATCTAGCCCAATATCAATCCAGCCCATATACAGAAGCCCGCATCTAACTAACAGTCCACTAGAAATAATAAAAGAAAAACGAAATAAAACAAATTCGGCGAAAACAAAAATTCGGAAACTTGTCAAATGCATTTTTCATCATCGGGGAAATATAAGCGCGCGAAAAATTAAATATTTTGTTTTTTACGAATTTTGGGTCGTCACAGCATCCATCCACTGACGCTTCTCGGTACTCTCCACAGCCTCATCATAACTCTCAGGCTCCCCCGCATCAGTCAGCAAGACGAATTCTGATGCGGAATATCTAGCGGGCGGGTGCCTGGCCCGATCTGACCTCCGTAAGGCCGGCTCAGGGGCCGGTGCAGGCACATCATCAGTAATATCCTCAGCGACTCCTGGATCACCATTAGTGGTGATATCATGATCCGAAAGTATATCAACTCCATGTGCAGGCGCGGGCTCGGCAGTCTCCTCGGCATCATCAGCTCCAACCATAGGTGACTCTGCAGTAGTGCGAGAGTCAACCTCCAACTCAACAGTCCCCTCAGGATCACCAATAGTCTGATCCTCACAGAACACAGCGTCACGGCTACGTACAAGCTTCTTCTCAACTGGATCAAAGAACCTGTACCCAAACTCTCCACTATAGCCGTACCCCAAGAAAATACACTGCCGGGTCTTCGAATCCAGCTTCGATCTCTCGTCCCTAGGGACGTGTACAAAGGCTTTGCAGCCAAATACCCGCAAGTGACTGTAAGAAGGGTCTTTCCCATACCAGACCCTATCAGGAACATCCTCCTGCAAAGCTGAACTCGGCGAGAGGTTGATGACATGCGCTGTAGTGAGAAGAGCCTCGCCCCAGAACATCCCTGGCAGCTTCGACTCAGATAGCATGCATCGAATCCTCTCCATCAGTGTCCGATTCATCCTCTCAGCTACGCCATTCAGCTGTGGCGTCTTGGGCGGGGTCTTCTCATGACGGATGCCATGGTCCCTGCAGTACTCGTCAAATGGACCAATATACTCTCCCCCGTTATCGGACCTAATGCACTTCAGTCTTTTCCCAGACTGTCTCTCCACCTCAGCGTGGAATCTCCTGAAAGTATCGAGTACCTGATCTTTGGTCTTGATGGCATAGACCCAAAGCTTCCTCGAATGGTCGTCAATGAAAGTGACGAAGTATGATGCTCCTCCTCTAGTCTGGACCTTCAGTGGTCCGCACACATCAGTGTGAACAAGCTCCAATGGCTCCGATCTCCTAGTGGATGTGTGGCTGTGGAATGAAACCCGGTTTTGTTTCCCAGCCATGCAGTGGTCACACCTCTCTAAGTGAACATCAGAAATGTCACTGATCAACTTCTTCTTCGCCAGGCATCCCAATCCCTTCTGGCTAATGTGTGTCAGCCTCCTGTGCCATAAGGAAGTGGATGTCTCAACCCTGACGGAGTTGGCCTGAGCAGCTTCAGGCCTCCCCTCCATGTAGTACAAGCCAGAATCTCTGTAACCCCTGGCCATCACAAGTGATCCCCGGATCAGCTTCCAGAAATCTCCTCCAAAGACACTCAGGTGTCCTTCATCTCCAAGTCTGCCAACAGATATCAGATTGAAGCGGATGTCTGGCACATGTCGCACATCCCTCAGAACTAGTAGGGCTCCAGTACTCGTCTTCAAGTGCATGTCTCCACGCCCAAGTACCTTGGACGTATCCCCATTGCCCATCCTTAACACCCCACAGTCATGAGTGGTGTAAGTGGCAAATAGCTCCCTGTTGTGGGAGACATGTGCAGAAGCTCCAGAGTCAACGATCCAGCATCGATCGTCACACGAGAGTGCAGCCGTGACGTCGTCGCCAACAATAATGGCGTTGTCCTCTTCAATCGAAACGGTGGCTACCGTTTGACCCTCATCTTTGCCCTTAGTGGCAACTCCCTTCTTCCTCTGGTCATTCTTCAACGAGTAGCAGAATTTCTTGATGTGGCCCTTCTTATGACAGTAGTGGCATTCCACGTTCTGATAACGTGACTTTGACTTGTCCCTACTCTGACTCCTGTCCTCCTTCCTTCCTCGGCTCTTACTCCTTTCTCTCCCCCTGGTCTCAGTAAAGAGAACGTCAGCTCGTGAAGAAGAGCCTGAAGTCCCCTGAGACTTTCGTCTCACCTCCTCATTTAAGATCCCGCTCTTGGCGATCTCCATGGAAACAATCCCCTAGGGGGAAGAATTGATCAGAGAAACTCTGACCATCTCCCAAGAGTCTGGAAGTGACTTGAGTAGCCACAATGCATTCACCTCATCTTCAAAGGTCACCTTCATGGCAGTCAGACGATCAATAATCCCCTGGAACTCGTTGACATGATCCAAAATAGGTGAGCCTTCCCGGTATCTGAACTCTCCAAGCTTCTTCAGCAAATATAACTTGTTTATGCTCGTGCTCTTGGCATACAAGGTCTCGAGAGTCTTCCACAGATCCTTTGCATCATTGATGCTAGCCACATGGTTGTAGACGTTTGGCTCCACGAACCGTCTGATAAACCCACATAGCTTCCGATGTTCCACCTTCCATTTAGCCGGATCCGAATCTTTAGGCATTTCCTCAAAGATAGGAGCATGACAACCCTTTACATAGATAAGATCCTCCATCAATAAGTGCCACTGGTGGTAGTTCGCGCCGTTCAGTTTCACCATTTGCTCGGACCCTGAACCTGAAGTAGACTCCATCGTGCTCTGTCACTGATCGGACTGACCTCAGTTCTTTGAGCCGACTATTCCACGGAAAGTAATCAAAGAGGACAGGGAGCGGACCAATGGTCGTCACCTACCGCACCCGATCATTAACCTTAAATATTCAATCGGCTCGTCTCAAATCTCAGACAGGTCAGCCCGATAATTGCTCTGATAATGAACCTGCCTCTGATACCACTTGTTGGGAATGCGAGCAATCAATCCCGACCAAAGCACCTATTTAAAATTTTAGGCGAGCAACCTGCGCGACCGCATTGAGCGGTATGCCATCGCAACAAAATAACACAATGCAAAAAGAATAAAAGCACACAGAGATTTTAACGTGGAAAATCCAATTGGGTGAAAAACCACGGGACGATCGGAGTCCAACCCGAAAAGCCTCCACTAAAAGTGTGTGAAAAACACACGCACGGATTACAGGCTTTCCCTCCACCGATCCACAAAGGATCTTCACCAGCTTCACACTACACAATACAATAAATAGTAACAGAAAATTGCAAGTTACCGACCGACGAATGAGACAGATTACATAAATCCTCTCCAAGATGCCTCTTCGAATTCTTGCCAATATCTGCTCCAGATCCAATCCGTGTAGGCGAAGTACTCCTTGTCAACGTCGTACAACAACGTCTGAAAGCTCTCCCAAACTAAGACGATTGCCGCAAAAATCTCTCTAGAAATCTTTCAATGCTTGAGTTTGAAGAGAAGTGGATGCTTTATCCCTCCTCCTTCATCCATATTTATAGGGCCAAAATCAAGGAGGTAGGTGTAATAGATGACATGTGGATGAAGCTTCCATGAAGCTTCCCTTGGTCAAAAACACATGTCATGAAACTTCCTTTGGACAATTTCCGAGAAGGTTTCTTTAAGAGCACATGTTGAATTCCAAGTCAAAGACGGCTAACCCTTTTCATACTTGTCATGAAACACATCATAGTTGGATAACCTCTTTCACACTTAGGAGGAAATTATCTTAACAGCGATTTTATTGCGCACTCATCTCAACTCCGAGCTAAGGCGATCCGATTCTCCGGACCAGAGAAAAAATCTGAGTGACCCGCAACAACACTATAAAAAATATTGTATAAGTAGGAAAATGTTGTATCTATAATGAATGGTAAAAGAAAGTACAGTATATGCGTAATCATTTTGATATTCTGAACTATTTAATTTATATATTCTACAAATTTCAGCTCATTTTGTTATTTCAATTCCGTTTCTTCAAATCTTCTATTCATATTCTCCTAATCATTCTCATCATTATTCATTCAAGTAATTTTCAGTTGTCAACTTCATTGCCTATGCTTAAGTTTTTGTGCTCAGATTTTCGGTTTATCTTTATTTATAATAATTAGGAAATTATATCAGTAGCCTCTTGGTGGTTTTTAACGACCTATTGGCCTTCAACGATCCCATAGTTCTCACTCTTTCTCCACACGGAATTCCCACCCCGGCCCCTCGCTATGTATCAGGATCCCTTCTATTTTGGAGGGGATTTATTTCAGGGTCCAGATAGAGTGGGGGAGGATCTGACGGATTTAGTTTTTCCAGGTTTTATATTTTTCTTTTAAGCAAAAAAGTGTAAGTCATTAGATGTATTGCACTTTTCTCTTATCCATCAGATTTTGAAATGGATCCCCTCCATTTCTGCATTTCGTCAGAAATGAAGAGGATTCAGATCCCCCACTATGAGGATTAACACTTATCATTTCTTATGTATCAATGCATATTGTCTTTTATTCATCTATTATCTTTTCTTTCCAAGAAGTTCTTATTTTAGTACATATATTCATCTTCAATCTTGATATTTGTGCCGAATTTTTGTGTGCAAGTATAAGTGTTCTTTATTTAAAATTTCCCTTAAAATTATTTTATTGTTTAATTTTTGTTATTTAAAGTTTATCAATTTTTAGCAATTCTCATTTTTACTTGTGATTCTAAAATTTCGAACTATTTCAATTAAATACAAATGCACAAACACTTAAATACTTTCTATATGGAAAATCTAATCATCTGTATTGAAAATAATTCAAAGATAAGCATAGTTAAAGAGATAAGTACTCACAACTGAATTTTCTTTGCATTTGTCAATATCGAGGTTTTCAACGCGCTTTTCTTCGGTCTTCATCCACCGCAGTATCAATGAAATCATTTATCTCATAGTTGCTTCATTAAATAGCAACCAGGTGATGGTCGAGAGGACAAATCTGCTTCCACAAGGCGGGCCATGTCGAGGGCCTCAGACACCTTCCGGGGGTGATGGGTGCGTAGCCGAGACCATATGTGTGGTCGAAGGCCTTGCATGAAGAAACCGAGATAGAGATCCAGTGGCAAGCCCGGAACATGAGTGACGAAGATCACAAACTCATCGATGTAGCCATCCAGCGCACCAGATTGTCGTACCCCACACAGTCTTTTCATGGCGGAGCCGGAATAACGGCCGTCATACCGACAAATCATTTCCTGCTTGATTTCGGACCTGGTGATGGTCGAGTTGGTATGGCGAAGCCATCGGGCCCAGTGGAGGGCGGAGCCGTCGAGTCCCACGACGGCGGTAGAGACCTTTTCCTGCTCGGGTGTGTGGTGGAGATTGAAGTACTATTTTTCCTTGGCGATCAATCCAATCGGGTCTACTCCACTGAAGGTGGGAAGATCCAAGACAAGGGACGGGCAAGGGGGTGTGGCGTCCCCGATGTGCAGAAGTGGTGCCACCCCCAAGATTGACGTGGCGGTGGCCGGGCATGCATATCCACTGGCGGAAGAGGCAGTGGGAGGTTGTAACACATCAAGCTTTGTGTGTATGGCGAGCAAGGAGGCCTGCATAGAGGTCACGATGGACTCCTGGGTGCTGACGTAGGAGGGCCTTGTTGGCGTCCTCCGATGGAGCCTCGGCGGCGGAACAGGTGTTCGGTGTCATGGTCACGAAAGGAAGGGCGGGAACGACGGTGCGACGCGGGCTATACGGGTGCGGACTGGACGGCGCGACAGAGGGGTTGCAGCCTATTGCGGATGGGGTAGTGCGACTAGGGGGCACACGGCTGAAGCAGAGCAGGGGGTGTGCGGGGCAGCGGTCGGGACGCCGCGCGAAACGGAGGTGCGGGGCGTGGTGCAGGGCAGCGATGCGGGTTGCAGACTGGACGTGGGCTTCGGTCGACGCTGGTACTCCGACGACCGGCAGTGGCGGGCAGACGGGCAGGTCAGAGCAATTGTTGGGGTCTCAGTGGATCGGCGGCTACGGGAACGAGAGAGAGAGGAAGAGAGGGAGAGAGGGAGGAAGAGAGGGGGGGGGTTAGGGTTTAGAGGAGAAACATAAAACACACGTTCATTCTAGGATGAAAATAATACATGGCTTACACGTTCTCTTATAGCGATGAGGTGCGAATACAAATAGGAATTCGGAAATACAGAAATACTTAAAATGACACAAACAAACAAAACAACAAATAAAACGACTCTAGCAAACGAAGCACCAAATAAAGTATTAATTATCTTCCGCGGGAATGGTGGGGTCATCCGATATACACGTCCGGCGCACGTAAACTTTCTAAGGAGTCTCGTCGTCGTGTAACTCCGTAAGAGAATGCATACCAAATTGACAGGGAAAACAATGAAAAAATGGAAAAGTGGATCAAGGAAGAAAGAGAGACAACATCTATGTTAGTGGATCAATCTCTCTTTTCTTGAATGTGGGGCACTCTCCCTTCTCATATCCTACCTTTATCATTGTAACTCTATACTTTTTTCAATCTCTCTTCTCACTTTCACTTCAAATGTAAACTGTGTATCTCTTCTCTTGATACACAATTACTCTTCTCTTTCTCCCCTCGTCTTCTTTTAGCTATCTATTGTAATGGTTACAAGATATTCCTTAAAAAAAATCTGAGGAGTGGTTTAAGAGTGTGTATAAAGAACTTTAATGAATTTACATTGTAAAAGAGAGAACTACACATGTTTAGGTGAATCACTCTAAAAAAAAAAAATTAGGCTCAGTTTGAGAGGACTTATTTTCACCGGTCAAACTGTTGCGACCAGTTGATCGGTGAAAATAAGTCCTGCCAAACAGAGCCTTAGTGAGAAGCTTCTTTTGTGTTAGACGGTCACCCACCTAATCACGTGATAACCACATGTAGGGGCAAAATTGGGATTACAGAAAAACCACATACCTCAATTATTAATATTATTGATAAATCAGATAAATGATAATTTGTTTTTCCCTTCACCTTTTAATAACTCTCTCTAGATATATTCTCAGAAAGAATATTTTATGGTTAGCATATTTCTTTAGTAAGCATCTTGTTTCTTTTAATTAGAGTCATGATTGTTTCTTTTGATAGTATGGATGATTGGTTACGGAGGGACCGTTTCGTGTTTGTAGGCTGATCCGGCCTATTGCTCTTTCCTTGTGCTTATTTCGCTTTAGGGGGGTGGCTCGCATTCTTTAGGGTGCTCGCAATTTGGTATGGTAACGACTTGTGGTGTAAGTTGTCGGAGTAAGGATGAGCATATTATTTGAAACTTCAATGTTGAGCCGAATAGTAATCAGTTTTACCTGATTCCACTCAGATTAAGTTTTATTTGAAATATAATTCTAGTCGCTCAAATTTATTAAAATAATAAGAATTTATTAACATATAATTATTTTTTAGAACACTCAAGTTTAAACCCCAAATTAAATTAATAAAGAGACTTCTTTTTGTTGATAGTGTTGGGGGTTGTCAATGGTTTTTTCGCCCTTTAGGCCTTGTTTGTTTGAGCTTTTTGGTGCCGTTCCGTTTGGCCGAAACGGAGTGTTGGGTTTTTACCCGCTTGTTTTTCCTCCAGTGTTTCATTCTGCCCGGCGTTTCTCCCAGGTTCAAAACATCGCGTGCCGAAATCTAAGGCCCGCACTCCGGTTTATCGCGTTTTCCGAAGGCGAAAGGAAGGAGAGGGCTAGGGCACCGCGACCACCTCCTCCTTCTGTCCCGGTCCCCGCGACTCCGGCAGCGTCGGCCTCTAGCGACAGCGGCGTCGGCCTCAAGCCACTCCAACCCTTTTTCCCGGTAGAGGCGTTGGCCTCAAGCGACATCGGCGGCGTCGGCCTCTAGCGACTCCGGCGGCGTCGGCCTCTAGCGACAGCGGCGTCGGCCTCCAACCTTTCTTTCCCGGTACCCGCGACCACGTCGTCCTGAAAATTGCAATCTCATCTCTGACGGCAGCTCTTCACCGGCTCTCCCTTCTCCACCCTGTTTTGCAAATCCAGTGTGCCCCAATTCAAAGCTACTTTCTTGTGATCTTCTTGCCTCTATTCCGCAGCACAAATAAGAAGGTAACCTCCAATTTTTTGATAATTTGGGGAAAATTTTCCTAGAATTATGTGTGAATTTGGTGGGATTTTTTGCTCGTATATGTGAGTATTTGCTGATTATTTTGCTCACTGATTTGTGTTTGTTATGTGTTGAATTTTTTGTTGTGTGTGTGTGTGTGTGTTGATTTTTCGGGAAAAGTTTTGGTTCTGTGTGTGAATATGTGATATGTGTATATGTGTGTGTATTTGTTATGTGTGTGTGTCCAGTGAATGTGTGTGTGTATCCAGTGTGTGTGTCTAGTGAATGTGTGTGTGTGTCCAGTACTGTGTGCGTGTCCAGTACTAAGTGTGTGAGTGTATATGAATGTGTGTGTGATGTGTCCAGTGATTGTGTGATTCCAGTGTGTGTGTGTGTGTGCTGTGTGGTTGTGAGTGTGTGTTTGATGTGTGTATTTGTGTGTGTGCTGTGTATATTGTGTTTGTGAGTGAGTGTGTGCGTATGTGATATGTATATATTGTTTTTATTTTTTGTGAGTTTGTGGCTTTGTTATATGTGTGATATGTGTATATGTTCAGTGATTGTGTGTGTCCAGTCAAGTGTTTGTGTGTGGTGTGTATGTGAGTGTGTTTGATGTGTGTATGTGTGCGTGTGTGCTACGTATGTTGTGTTTGTGAGTGAGTGTGTGCGTATGTGATATGTGTGTGTGTTTATTGTATGTATGTGTGTGTGTTTATTGTATGTGAGTGTGTGAATTATGTGTGTATGTGTTTCTGTGAGACTACTTTGTGTAGATTTTAATATAGGTTTATGGGTAAACTTAAAGATGGCGGTGTAAGTGCGAATTGAGAGGTAAATGATGTTTTAATTTTCTGTGATCTGTGTTTGAAAGAAATCGAGTTGGGTAATCGCCCCAACCACACACTTTAGTAGGGATTATTGGACTAACCTGACAACAAATTTCCAAGCTCGCACGGGGAACGCGTATGATCGAAACCAAATGAAGAATAAGTGGGATCAGCTTAAAAAGATTGGAAGTTATGAAGCGAGTTTAAGGGTCGTGAGATGGGGTTGGGGTGGGATCCTATTCGCAAAACGTTTCTTGCTTCAGAAGATTGGTGGAAAGAACACCTCAAGGTATGAACTTTTTTTACTTGAGTTTCTATTTTTTGTAATATATGGCAATGTGTGGTAGGTCTAATATGTAGTCTGCTTCATTTCAGGTTCTTCCGAGTGCAAGGAAGTTTCAGTTTGCTGACATATCACCTGAGTTAGAGGAGAAGTTGCATATGATGTTTAGTCAGATCGTTTCAAATGGAGATCTTGGATGAGCTCCAAATTCAAGAATCTTTGAGCATGAGTCAATCAACGAACATGAATGGTCTCCTGAACATGACATAGGACATCAACGACATCGAGGATACTACAACTAAACAGAAAAGGGCAGAAGGAAGTTTCAGTTTGCTGACATATCACCTGAGTTAGAGGAGAAGTTGCATATGATGTTTAGTCAGATCGTTTCAAATGGAGATCTTGCATGAGCTCCAAATTCAAGAATCTTTGAGCATGAGTCAATCAACAAACATGAATGGTCTCCTGAACATGACACAGGACATCAACGACATCGAGGATACTACAACTAAACAGAAAAGGGCAGTTAATGGGGAAAAGTACTAAGATTTCTGCAAAGAATGCAAGGAGTTCAGCAATGGATGAGTTAGTCGAGACATTGCGTATTATTGGTCGTTGCATGCAGGAGTCACCTCGTATACAGATATCTTCATCCCTATACACCATTCCTGAGGCTATTTCAGAGCTGGAAATAATGATAGAGGTTATGGATGACTCTAATATGGACTTCTACCACTACTGCATCATTTTTCTGAGACAGAAACAGAATCGAGAAACATTTATGAGCATGCGGCAAGATCGGCGTCTCACATGGTTGCAGGCTTATTATGCCAAAAATTTGGAATAGTTGCCACCATTACTTTTTTGTGATGTGATATGTGTGTGTGTGTGTGTTTTTCCTTTTATTATATGCTTTATTTGTTTGCAGTGATGTGCTACACTTATTGCTAGACATTTACTATTATGTTTTTGTTTTGACGGGTCTAATATTATGTTGGTTTATTATATTGTTGCACTTTATGTTATAGAAAATAACGTATAATGTATTTAACACAGATTTACAATGGTTAGCTCAGATCACACTGACAGTTCGGACGAGGAGACTCGACAGCAGGTAGCTGATTTGTTTTATCATTATAGAGCAATCGGGGGACAACAGTTTTTACTAGCAATGAATCATCAGTTACCCTTGGAAGGTGGACCCTCTAATACACCTTGTATGACATCAAGTTAAACTGGTGCTAGATGGATTGGTGAACTTTTGGATGGACACCCTCACAGATTTTTCAGTGTTTTAGAATGTCGAAGGTAATATTTATTGATTTGCTGCCACTCCTCACACAACAATATGGATTGCAAGGATCCAGGAGAACTCTCCCACGCGAAGTGCTTGCAATTACATTGCAGATTTTAGGCCACAATTTATCAATGCAAATTGCGAGCGAACGATTTCAATACTCTGCAGAAACAATTAGTAAATTCTTTGCAAGGGGTATAAATGCAATTAAGAGATTATCTTCTGATATCATTAGGCCCGTAGATCCACATTTCAGTGATATTCCCCCGCAAATTTTAAATGACGCTCGATACATACCATTTTTTAAAAACTGCATAGGAGCTATTGATGGAACACTTGTGGACGCGCGAGTTCTTGCTGATCAGCAAATTTCTTACATTGGTCGGCATGACACAACGACGCAGAATGTCGTGGTGGTTTGTGATTTCAACAAGTGTTACACTTTCGCATTAGCAGATTGGGAGGGTTCTGCTCATAATAGTTGTATATTTCAGCGTGCTCTTATGAACCACAGTTATAATTTCTCATACCCGCCACCTGGTGAGTCTTTTTTATCTTGAATCTCTTTTTTATAAGAAACATTGAAGAATATTTTATTCACACTAAGCTTGAAATATATAATTTTGCATGCAACTATTACGTAATAGATGCCAGATATCCACTACAACGCAGTTTTCTAAAATCATATTCATGTACGCGATATCATTTACCAGATTTTAAAAGGGGTCATAGACCCATACAAGGGCGTCGGGAAATATTCAACACGGTTCACTCGTCGTTGCGCAGTGTTATAGAATGTTCATTTGACGTGTGAAAAAAAAAGTGGAAGATACTTAGGGATATGCCGTCATATAGTTTGACAAAGCAACAAGACATTGTGATTGCAACAATGACATTGCATAACTACATTCGCAGACATTCATCCCGCTCAGACATTCATTTTCGTGCTTGTGGTGTAGACAAACATTTCATTTATCCAGCGGGTCTTCAGAACATAACTGGTCAAAGTAATGTTGGCTCAAGTGGAGACGATGTTAGAGGGATTCAGGTAAGAGTGGATGAGATGATGACATTGTGTGACTCAATTGTCGAACAACTGCACCGATCTTGAACGCATTTTTCATATTTTTAAAAGTTTACATGTAATGTGGAGTATCTGTATATGCTTGAATTAGGTCTTACGGTAACGGTCATCGCCGACAGTTAATAAAAAAAATTTGTTTGATTCAATTAAATTATTTTTAATGGTTTAATATCTTTCACTATTATAAGGAAAAAGTTGTCTTTGGTGAAACATTTAAAAATATCAATTATGTTCTCAATTTTATATTTTAATGACTTGACATATATTATAATTTATTTCAAAGAAATTAAAATACAATGTCCATTCAAGTAACTACACTATCAAAAAAATTAGAAGTAATGATGAAAATCCATTTAGATTCAAAAAGTTTTTTAGTAGAGCTCCTACAACTACTATGGTAGGTTGTCATTAGGCATGTCAGCTGTCTATTCAAGAAAGGTTGTCATTAAACATATCAGTGGTATTTTTGAGGTGATGACATTAAATCAATCAACTTTATTCAAATCAAATTTAATATTTTAAGTCAAAATGTATATTGTTTTACAAAATAAAAATTGAAATATTTATGTATATTTTTTACGGTCATTTTGAGTACTCATATGTATATGTCGCCGCCCACGACAATTGTCGCCGCCCGCGACGAATGTCGCCGCCCGCGACGAATGTCGCCGCCCGCGACGAATGTCGCCGCCCGCGACGAATGTCGCCGCCCGCGACGAATGTCGCCGCCCGCGACGAATGTCGCCGCCCGCGACGAATGTCGTCCCCGCGACGAATGTCGCCGCCCTTGACGAATGTCGTCCCCGCGACGAATGTCGCACCCGCGACGAATGTCGCACCCGCGACGAATGTCGCACCCGCGACGAATGTCGCACCCGCGACGAATGTCGCACCCGCGACGAATGTCGCACCCGCGACGAATGTCGCACCCGCGACGAATGTCGCACCCGCGACGAATGTCGCACCCGCGACGAATGTCGCACCACCGACGAATGTCGCACCACCGCCGATTGTCGCACCCCGCCGATTGTCGCACCCTCACCGAATGCCCCCAGGGCCGAAGGCCCGTGCCTGCCACTTGTATATATATATAATAATTAGAAGAAGAAAAAAATTTCAACTGCAGATCTCGATCTATTTCCAACCGCAGTATTGTCAAACAGTTCTCTATTTTGAACAGCTCTGCAAACGCAAACTATCCAAACAGATCTCCATTTTCAACCACCAGTTTTCAACAGCTCAATTTACAAACCTGCATTTACAACAGCTGCTTTTACAATCGCAACCGCTCTACCAAATGAACCCTTAGTGAAGGATCTATTTGGTACGGAGGTGGCAATGGCAAACTTTAATTATTACAGTTCTTATAGCATTTTATAATTGAGTTTAGTTAGTATATTTTTAAAAAATATTTAATTATCATTTAAATTTTAATTAAGTTTTGTGCTCGGTGAGACAAAAAGTAATACCGGAATGACGAACGACAATTGTACTATCACATTGGGGCACGTGATATGTCCTTATAATGAAATGGCGAGGACCATCAATGCAATCCAAGCCTTTCGTTCAATCATCTCCTTCTATCTTTACCTATAATTTTATTTAATAAAAATCTCACCCTCCTCCCAATGCTCTTGAGATTGCAATCGTGCGTTCGGGGATTGCGAGTGACGGGAATGTCGTCGCACTCGGGCACTCTCATGACTGGGGTACTGTCATTGGCCGAGCGGGGTCCCGTGCACAATCACTCGTATGTGTGTGGAAGGGGTGCGTGCATGCGTCCGTGTGTGCGTGCATCCGTGCGTGCGTGCATTTGTGTGTGTGATGAAATAGTAATGTGCAAAATTCTCATTAAATATTGTGATCTCGCTGTTGTTTTTTTCTACGTCATGTGTTGCTGTTGAAAGAGCTCTCTCGGGTGTTGAAGGCAAGATCTTCTTTGGGACTTCAAGATTCTATTTGCTTTCGAAGATCTCCTTTGGAGATAGCTGGATGATCATATCTCTCTTTCCTGAAGAGTTGACTCGAGCGCCTCACTTCTCCTTCACTAAATACTTAGCTTTTCAGAAGTTGGCATGCCACCCTTGAATTACCTTCTACTACTACTATTATAACGATAGGCGGCATGTCATCCATCGAGTTCTCTACTTTCATTTGTAACACACAAAAATATAGTGGAATTTGGCTGGCACCGATCCAGTCGCGTGATTTTTTTCTCCTTTCCGAGATTTTTTCCCCTTTTCAGGGTTAAAACCTTCGTGTCGGTCATCTAACTTTACTTCAACTGTTTGCTCGCTTGACTCAATCTCAAGCTAAGACAGCTCAATTCAACCAATCTACCAAAACGCCGTGTGATCCGCAACAGTGGGGCAGCTAGACATAAACATGAGCCGGATTGAAGAAATTGGCGCTGACTAGAGCGAAAAATACTACACTATATGTATGATATGAATGCTTAAAGCAACACCTGAATGTAAATTTATGATGCATCTTTTACAATTTTCTAATATATGAGGGGCTTTTTCGATTATTGTACATGAAGATAATAATAATGAGATATACGATGTCCCAAATACTCTATAATTTTCTAACCGGCATTATCCATCCGTTGATAAAGACAGGAATTATTATTATTATTTATTTTATTATTTACTGCTTAAAAAAAATTAAAATATAATATCTGTCTAATGCATGATGATGTATATATATTCGCCCTAAGTCACTCAATTATTAGATTATGCCTCAAACACCTCTGTTTTTTTAATATTAAATTAATAGAGGTGCATAAATTGATAATGAGAGTGCACAATTTTTATTTTTGAATGCGTCATTGTGTTCTAAATTTTTAAACATGGGTCAGACATCAACTTTCTTCAAAAAAAATTGGAACATTTTCATATTATCGGAATTGTTTCTCCCTCATCTGTCCACCATTTTTGACGTATTAGTAATCAAAATTCATTGTAGAAATCCAAATATACTAACCATTTTGAAAAATAATAGGGAAAAATATCCCTCGGCCCCGATCTCAATCCGCCCCTCTTGTAGTTTTTTATAGAGAAATACATGGAAGTATTTTTAATTTTTTATAACTATTGTTTATGTAAAAGATAAAATTTAAACAGCAGCAGCACCTACAGGTGATACACTCATCTACAACTGCGTGGGGGCCCAGGTGCAGTGCAATGCAGCTCTCAATACACTGCACATAATAAGCGTGCGATGCTGGTAACCCTCCAAACAGGGGTCGGGTCCAGGAGGTTTGGATTCCTCTACTTCAAGCTGTGAATTTTGGCTATTATGAGTTTAAGGCTCTATTTGTTTAGGCGTTTTGATACTCTGTTTTGAGCAAACGCCGCCGCAAAGAGGGTAAACAAATGAACCTCCGGCGGCGTTTGCTCCGTTTCCACCCGCCGGCCGCCTTGAGAAACGCCTCAAAAAGTTTCGTTTGGAGCAGCCACCTCCCCCCTCCGATTCGAACACTCCGTTTCCAGCCGCCGGATCGATCCGCCACCGCCGAACCAAATGAACCCTAAAACGGTGGCCAAGTGAGAAAAAAACGGCTCTGATAAAATGACGGTGTTTAAATTTCTTTTTAGTTGGATCTAGCCTCTATGTTGAAATTCTTGGATTCGCCTCTGCCTCCAAACGCTCCAATTCCCAACAACCCTGCTCCATTGAATATTTCCACGGCTCTAACTCTTGTTGCGGGTTGCCCGGTTTTTCCCCGATTCAAAAATACCGGACCGCCTTAGCTCGGAACTGAACCGCGCGTGCAAACAGTCAAAGTAAGCAACAAATGACAAGAGGTTTTTTTTTACGTGGAAAACTCGAAAATGGGGAAAAGTCACGTGGTTGGATCTGTGTCGAGCCAAAATTCACTAATTCTTTTGAGTTTACAGAGATTGAGATTTGATCTCGAAGGACGACAGACCGCTTCTCCATTACAACTGCAGAGTACAAGAATGAGGAAATGAAACTAAGTCATCGGAGCCTCGATGGAAGCGCTCCAGCCTTAGAAAAATGTTAAAGTGTACGGAACCTCGATAGAAGTGTTTTGACCTAAAAATTCAGCTAAGTCAACTGAACCTTGATGGAAGCGTTCCGGCTGAGAAAATCTCTAAGTCCACGGAGCCTTTGCGCAGGAAGAGGAGCAGAGTGAGTTCCTAAGTGGAGGATTGACCTAAGTTCACATCTCGCCCGAAAACCTCAAAGTTATCTCTTACCTCTGGAGTTGTTTGTTTTCAAATGAAAGCCTGAATGTCTATTTATAGTTTTCTGAAGCGTCGTGATGGTAATTGCGCCGGAGCGTAATTAGTGTTGGCGAATGACGTCGCTCTGTTTTCAGTCACATGTATCACCAAATTTAGCGAAATGACGGAAGTGACCCCTGGGCAGTACGGGCGGCCCGGGCAAGGTGCCCGACGGCGGTGGCGGCAAGATGCGGTCGACGGCGGCGGAGGCGGCTTGAAATGATGGGGGTCGCCGACGATCATTGGAGCGTGCACGCGGGCGCAACACACTTGGCACGCCGGCGCATCACACTTGGCGCGCGGGCGCATCGGGCACGGTCCTGCGGAGCGGCCGCGCGGGGCACAATCGTGCGGGGTGCGACCGCGCGGGGGAGCGGTCCTGCGGCCGCGCGGGCCCGCCGTGCGTGGCCGCGCGGGGTGCTGCCACGCAGGCCAGGCGGGCACGACAGCGAGGGGTGCAACCGCGCAGGCCAGCCGTGCACGGCCGCGCGGGCTAGCCTCGTGCACAAGCCCCCGTCACCAAACATGTCGTGCGCTCGCGCGGGCTGCGCAGAGCGCGGCCGCGTGCACGCTGGCCGCGTGTGCCTGTGCACAGGCCGTAGCTCTTACGCAGCCCGGCCGTGCGCGTGCGCGGGTTCAATCTCCTTTGTAGGTGCTTTAGGGGTTTGCGGCTTTGCGTGTGTTACTTGTTCGATCAGGTTCATGTGGACTTGATCTGACTCTTGCAGGTTTGATTTAGAAAATTCCTTGGAACCCCCATCAACTCTTACCTCTTAGACAGACAGACTCAGTCCATTAACCTTGGAGATGCTAAAAAACCTTCTAGTGTTGGAAATTACTGCACATCTTAAAGAGATACAATTATAAAATTAATCCATAAATATTGACTGTTTTTTTAACTTAATATTTATTGAAATTATTCCATTAATTTTATAAAGCATTCAACAATCAGGAAGTATATAAAAATTTCGAAAGACACAAGGGCTAGCCGGCTAGGTTTAGCGTGAAAAATTGAAGTCTTTCTCTGATGCTAGCTGCTGTTCGGGACCAATGATGTTGAAATCGAAAACTCGGTCTCGCTAGAGTTCATCCTTGGGGAAAGGATGATCGTACACTTACTTCTCTCCTGCGAGCCAAAAGACTAAGGAAGAAGAACATGAAGACAGACCCAAGGGCTCGGCGTGGAGGTCACATCACACACCCAGAAGATCTTAGAGCGGTTCCCCTCCCTAGCCAAATGTCGGGCTACGAATACCTCATAAAGCGCTAGAAGATTGGGGCACAAGTAAGCATACCCTCTGAGGTACCTCCTTGGGTTTATTTATAGTTTTCGGAAAATGGTCTGCCAAAAGCCAACCTCCGCTGTTCTAAACAGTTATGTGCAGTCCAGGTTTGCCCGCCAACAGCGTGACTCTGCTGTTCTGAATGACTAAATGCAGACCTCTGAGGGCATCCAGGTAATTTGCCTCTAGGCCCTGCTGAGCGAGTGATCTGTGAGAGCACTACTCAGCTAAAGGGGGGGAATGCCGGGAGCACAACGCACTCGCCGCCTTGAAGATCTCTGAAGGGCGAGTGTCTGGTTGGGTGGCCACTCGCCTAGCTTGGTGAGAGCTAGTCTTGCACGCGCGCCAATGCGCGAGATCCTTAGGCGAGTGATGGGTGAGGATTGCACTCGCCGAAGGGGTCAAACCATTCCTCCTCGTGCTGCGTGAATGCCCCTCTTTAGGCCTTGGGCGAATGCTGGTCAAACTGTCCCACTCGTCGATCTGATGAGGTCCACTCATCGAATATGAGGTTGTACAAATGAAATATATGAATTCATGTATTTCAGTGGGGATAGTAGTGTACATTAAAAATCTGTGTATTATGAACTCATTTTTTTTAAGGGTTTAGAATTTAGAGTTTAAGATTTAAAGTTTATGGGCCCTTTGATTTCATGTATTTCATTGGTCCACTTATTTTTGCTCCAATGAGTTTGAATAAAAATAACACGGTCATAGAAAATATATTTTAGTGATTTACTTGTTCTTGGTTTGTTGAGAGTGGTTCTGCAACTTCTGCGTTATAAAACTTTACAGTACTTTCACCAAAAATATATACATATGAGTACTTAAAATGATCGTAAAAATACATGAATTAATATTCGTGACTTAGTTTGTGAAAAAAAAATATAGCACATATTTTGATTTCCCGCATGATCCTCCTCCATGTAAGCTCAACGTCTATAAAATTTGAGCGCTAGACTAAGCCAAAATTTGCTATAATACCATCAATCATGGAATTGTTGAAGTAACCGTACTTTTGACTTGTAGCATCGCTTTGTTAAAGACATTGCATTTTCTCATGTTTTGCTAAAGGTATTTTAAATTGTGAATTGCACCGCAATAGTGTTAAAACACATGAATTAATATTCTATAATTTATTTTGTGTAAAAAATAAAAAACATAGCACATAATTCGATTTCACCCATGTTCGGTTTTTTATTGAACTATAAAAATAATATCTTGAAATGCAATCACTAATTCACCATTGGCATCAAGATAACACGAATAAATCAAATTATTAAAGTTACCGCACTTTTGGCTAGCTAGTATTATCGCTTTGTTAAAGACATCGCATTTTCTCATGTTTTGTTAAATGCGCCTTAAATTGTTAATTGCACCACAATAGTATTAAAGACACTCCAACTTAAATTTCAATAAAAAGAAAAATCATTAAACAAAAGAGTTCATGAATTGTTGAAAACAAGTCATTAATTTTTTTCTCTTTGATAGTCTTCATATTCCTATAAAAATAACAAATAAATCAAAATTAACATTAAATCAAAAAGAAAACAATACAAAATAATGATTGCTAACTATTATAGAAAATAATGAATTAATAAAATTGAACTTAATACATCGATAACCGCACATTTCATAACAATTCAAAACTTCAAAAAGGGCGTTGTTAAGGGCACCGCAGTTTTGGCTATGTGCACCGCACTTTCTCCTAGTTTTCCGCGCTTTCTAGAAATACGTTTTGTACATGCATTTTTAGAAAAAGTGTTCAACACGAAAGTTGTAGATCTCGACGAGATCTACAACTTTCGTGTTGAACATTTTTCTTAAAAATGCATGTACAAGGCGTACTTTGGAAATACGCTCAGGTTTTGCGGTTTCTAGAAATACGCCTTGTACATGCATTTTTAGGAAAAGTGTTCAACACGAAAGTTTTAGATCTCGTCGAGATCTACAACTTTCGTGTTGAATACTTTTTCTAAAAATGCATGTACAAAACGTATTTTTAGAAAGCGCGGAAAACTAGGAGAAAGTGCGGTGCACATAGCCAAAACTGCGGTGCCCTTAACAACGCCATACCTAGGAGATCGGCATCCTTCTAATCCACGCCCTCAATGACATGCTCAGAGGCGTTGCAGCATAAGAATTATAAAGCAGTAGACGTCTCCGTCGAGTGAGTCTCCGTGGTGATGAAATTTGCTATGTCTCTCACCAACATCCTTGCCGCCCTCGAGCCCTACCTGCATGCTCAGTTCATTTATCCGGTGAACCGTAGATCTGGCGAGCCTGAGGTCGTCACATTAAACTTAGTTTTCAAACTAGCACGGTGCGAGTTAGTGCGGTGCCATTAGTGTTTTTTGAGGAGTAATTTTGAAGTTAAATTATGAGAATTTACGGTGTGACTAGCCAAAATTACAGTGTCTTTAACAACTCTCTAAATTAAACCATTTATATTTATGTTTATTAACAAATTACGCTCTTCTTTTTAATTATATCTTTCTTTATTATAAATTTTTATGTTTTTATAAATAAAATTATTTTATATACTTTTATTTAATCTTAAAAATAGTAAACATACCCTTATACTTTCATGACGGTTTTAATTATGTTCCTTAATTTTTTTTAATATTAGTCCAAATGAAAAAAAAATACAAGGTATTGTCCAAATGAAAGTGAAAATGTTCACAAATTCAAGATGCGAGTCATGAAGGCTAGGCAAAAAAAACCGCACCTCATAGCATGATGAGTGCAAAAGTTCGCCGGCTGATTGGCCTTACGGGGTTGATGGCAGAACTGGAGCTGAGCAAAACCTTCAAGGAAGGAAAAATCCTAAGGTTTCGTTTGGGGGGACTTATTTTCACTGGTCAAGCGGTTACGATCGCATGAATCTGATCATAATTAAGGTCCGATTCATGTGATCGTAACCGCTTGACCGGTGAAAATAAGTCCCCCCAAACAGAGCCTAAGTCTCGTCGTCGACAGCATACCAAAGCCCTTCCACAGACTCGCATGACAAACCTGAAACTTCTGTCAGATTTGACGCAGTCACCCTCAATAATAACACCACACGTCTCGAACATAACCGGCCACAAGAGCTTTTTAAGCCCAAACAAGGCCGCAAGTTCAACTCCGTCCGGATCCCAATGAACAGCGGTAGCCCCAACAACAAAGAGAAGCTCCCCCAACTCGGTACTCGGTACGGGCCACAATTCCAAGGCCAACCATATGGGAGGATCCAATAACATCACTCCCGTTGAACTTTATCCATCCCGGAGGTAGGAGGGGCACCTAATAGTGGGTTCGGATAGCCGAGATGACTGATTGGTACCCCCAGTGCCCAAAGAGGGAGGTAGAGTCCAAAGAGAGATTTTTAACAATATACATTTTCGAGATTTTGACGTTCATTAGGGAAAAAAAATTTAATTTTGAATATAAAATGGATGAAATTCCTTAGATGAGAACGGGACATCCATGGATGAAGATCAGAATTGTTGAAATCGGGAATTCAGTCTCGATGGAGTTCACCCTTGGGGAAGGGGTGATCACGCATCTACTTCTCTCCTGCAAGAAAAATGACAAAAGAAAAAGAACAGGGAACTGACCCAAGGGCCCGACGCGGAGGACCCACCACACACCCGGAAGATCTCTGAGCGCTTCCCCTCCTTAGTCAAATGTCGGGCTAAGGTACCTCAAAAAGCGCTAGAAGGCTGAGAGACAAGTGAGCATGCATTCTGAGGTACCCCTTGGGTCCTATTTATAGATTTCTGAAAACGGTCTGCAAATAGCCAACCTCCGCTGTTCTGAACAGCTTTGTGCAACCCAACTGGGTCTGCCAACAACGTAATTCCGCTGTTCTAACTAGCTATGGGCAGGTCAGCGGGGGCAAAATGGTAAAAACACCTCACAGATCACTGAGCGAGTAGCCCTCAACAACCCCTGCTCGGCAAGGGCGGCGAGTGCTCGATGGAGCTGACACTCGCCACTTCCGCTCGACCTTTGACGAGTACGGGCCCGACCTGCCCCGCTCGCATGCCGCGAGTTCGTTGAGCGGCCAGAACTCGGCGAGCGGCACAGGGCTCGACGAACAGCCCAGAGCTCGACGAACGGGGCTTTGACGAACTGGGTTTCGCGAGTACGAGCTCGCCTCTCAAAAACGTCTCCCCTCGTCTGGGCGAGCCGGAGACCGCCGAGCTCTTCCTCCTGCCGAGTTCACCCAGAGACTCAGACTGCCGATTTGACCGATCTGGCTCCTGCTGACCCACTCGTCGGATACGGAGTTGTACAAAAATCTTCTTCATTTTTGACAAAATGAAGATGATCCATTTCACGATCAAGAATAAATATTTGTTATTCCGACGGGTTCGCCATTATCAATCATTTTATAGTTTTTTAAATCAAAAGAATTTCAACCAGAAGATATCTTTCAGACTTCGCGTGCCCATTAGATGATGAAATGAATCCCCTCTATTACGTCAAAAATGAAGAGAATCCGGATCCCACAAACGATAGATCATAAGTTCATAACTATGACGTTTAGGGCCGCCACCGCCATGCCAAACGGAGCCGAGATTATCTTAAAGTTCCAACGCGCTTTGATTTATCAAAGCTGATCCAAAACATTCTATAAATATCTGTACAGCCCCTCCATTCCTTGTATAACGGAGATCTGCTACTAATCTCAGTGGTATTTTCGTGGTTAAAACAAAGCTCATGGGCCTTCTCGAGAAGCTGTGGGATGACACCGTCGCCGGCCCCCAGCCGGAGACCGGCCTCAGCCGCCTGCGGAAGCCCGCTCCCCTGATCTTCCGGTCGAACTCCGGCAAAGGTTCGATCTCCTTTTCTCAACGCGGGTTTTCCTCTTTTCGTTTTCTTTATTAATTTCTCGCAACACAAAATACAGATTATTGCGTCGATTCATCGGAGGAGTCGCCGAAGGTCACAAGGAGTATCAAAATAAAGAGGCCTTCGGGGTTATCGTCTCCAATGAGTGGCACGCCGCCGGCTTCGCCGGGCGGAACGACTCCTCCGGTATCTCCTTTTTCCGGTAAGCTCAATGCTTAGTTCTTAAATTTGTTGATTCAGGGTCCACAGAATTCAATCCCGGGGTTTTTCGATGAAAAAGGGTAGAATAAGTTTAGGGTTTAACCAAAACTAGATCTATGGCGAGATCCCGCTGCTTGAACTAACTCTCCGACGTAGATCTGTTCTAGAACCGACTCCACAGCTTGATTCCTTTTCTGAGGGGATTCAGATTTAGGGTTTACGGTGGGTTGAGGTGTTTGAGGCGCTGATTGTTAAAGAAGAAGAAGAAGAAGCTAGTTGACTTCAAGGAGGAAGAGCCCCAAGGAAGAAGAACAGATCTTTAAGGCTTGATCATTGCTATTAGACCTTAAAGCTATATATATTTTTTTGAATTAGGGTAAGTAATTATGATATCACCCTCTAAAATATTAAAAGGTTACATAATTTTTTCGATATATTTCTCATCAAGTTCTATGAATTTAAAATTAAATAAATTTTGTGTCTGAAATGTGTGATAAGAAAAATACTCGGAATTATATATAAAAGTTCATTACTTGAAGTAATCTATATTGGTAAAATCATCATAATATGTAGTTCTTATTTTAGGGTAAAATCATCATAATTTAAAGTAATAAAGTTTAGAGGACAAGAATAATAGGGGATGCTTTTATTATTTCATAGAGTGGTAGGGAATTATATAATCATTGACTTTGTTTCATATAATCATGTTGTATCTTCTTACAAAATAAATCATGGTGCAAATAAAGTACGGGCCCGGTTACTTGACTCGGGTCTGAGCCCGGTTTGGCCCGGGTCTGAGCCCGGTTTTGCCCGGGCCAGGCCTAAGGGGCTCACCAGCCCCCTATTTTTTGCAAGGGCCCGACCTGGTACCCGGCCCGGCTGGGCCAGGCCTCTCCGGGCACCAGTCTTTGCCCAAGTGCCCGTCAAACTGGGTGCTGCCCAATAAATCTGCTGCCAAACCCCTGTCTATACCCGATTTGGTAGGCTCAGGCAGGTCCCCCCTTTTTTAGGGAGGCTTGGGCATCAGAAATGCCTAAGGAGACAACTATTAGCAGACTATTCAGCTCGACAACCTGACGGTTATTCACTGATCTCACCTGAAGAGTACTCGACATTCTCAAGGAAGAGAATAATGACGAGTATTTGTCAGTATGGGCGAGTAGCTCTTGTTGTTGAAGTTGGGAAAATTCCTAGTCCAAAATTCGGATCAAGGAAGTACAAGGTTACCGGTTCAGCGGTCGGGCTCGACAGCTAACGGGCTAAGACGCAGAAACAGACAGACAACAAAAAGGACCGAAGTGCTGCGGCAGGGAGGTCCCACCACGTACCCGGTTGCTTTGAAGAAGCTTTCCCTCCACAACCAAAGATTGCCGAGCAGGGTACGAGGTAAATTCTAGCTGGCGGCCAAGTCAATGCGGCGACTAAGATGGATAGTCGCTAACTCGCGACCTGTCTCTCTGAAGAAATGATCCAAAAGCTCAGCTCGAAGTCTAGAAGATGAGGTGGTCGAGATCTTTTGCGAGATTGCGAAGTCCATCTCCTCGTACCCCTGAGGTCCTATTTATAGGCAAATCCAAAGAGAGAGAGAGAGAGGGAGGGTCTTATTTATAGCCCCACCCCTGGCGACTAGACGATTTCTTGGGGGAACTCGCTCGGTTGGGCGACTAACTGCCCTAGTCGCCTACCTGACGAGTATGCAAGGGGAGCTCGCAATACTCGTCTAGACCTTCTGCTGTCTTGCGCGTTGACTCTGACTTCTGTCTTTACATGTTGATTTTGACTCTTGCTGACCTGGCTCTGGAGGGGTCCACCCTCGATGAATATGGGTTGTACACAATCTCCGCTCTTTTCGAGCTATGTAGGAGCTCGGAAAGAAACATCCAACACTTATTCGGCGAGCCACCTTATCGAGTATCTGAGTTACTCGCGACCGATGGATGCCTGCTGAACTCTATAAATAGGGGGGTGGCTGGTCTTTGAGGCACGCCTTTTGAACTCGCACGCGATGTCGAAGTCTGCCGAGGAAGTCTACCAATCGAGCATTGCTGCCTTGTCTGGATTCCTCAATTCAACAAGGCCAAAAAGGCCGCGAGAGGGCGAAGTCGCTGCTGTCCTTCCTCCGCTCAAGTAGAAGTTGAAGAAGTTGAAGAAGAAGAAGAAATCACTTGCCTCAAAAACTGATAACCCGCCTCCGGGAACCGCGGATGTCGCCTCCCCGACCGACTATTCCGACATTCTAGCCCATACCAAGAAGCTCCTCGACAATCTCGTGTTGAGCGACATTCTCCAGCAATCTGCTCCTGAAGCTTCTCATCTCCCTACGCCGTCTTCTCCCCCTGCCCCGAACCTCGCCGGGTCTCAGGTACAGCTGCAAACGAATCGTGCTTCCTCGCTAGGTTACTATCTCGCCGATGACTCGAGTTGCTGAACAATTCCATTCTACTTTGCTGACTTTTATTCTGTACTCGCAGCTCCTCCGCCGAATACCTTTGGCGAGCATCTGGATGCCGCCCCCTCTGCGATCAGCTCCCCTAGTCGCCCTCGAAGCTCGACAACAACCTCGATCCAGGCACACTGTTCGGATCAACGTCGGTCCCAAGAAGGGGCCGGAAAAACAAACTCATGTGGCGAGGAAAAAGGATCTCCCGACAACGAAGACCTCGCAACCTGGGGCGAGCAAGGCCCCTCACTCTGCGACCACCTCGTCGCTGTCGACGGCGAGCACTCCTCTGTCGCCACCTCCTCCTTCGATCAGTTTGTCTCAACCGAGGGCGAGCACCCCTTTACCTCTGCCGCCTCCTTTGCCACCGAGTAACGAAGCTCGCCCCGAAATCTGCCCAGAAACAACTACAACCTCTCTGAACCCCCCTGAGAGCTCGTCACGAGATCGGGACAGAAGGTGCCCGAGCTACTTCCCGTCGAGGACCGGAGGTCACGATCCTGGAGGTCGCGGACAGGGGCAGGCCACCGAGCGCCTGGGAGGCTCGTCATCAGGCCAGCGAGAATCATCTCGCCGCAGCCCTTCCCCTCGCCGATCTCGATTCCCCCCGGCAAGGTAGCTCGCCTGTTGCTGAATTGGTCCGACTGCTGATACTGACTCTTAACTGATTCAGTGACTTCTTCTTGTCTTGACAGGTCGTCCTGCAACCCCTGGAGCGGCTTTCATCGATGCCCTCAGGCTTCCTGCTCACGAGTACCGCCAAGCTGCCGCCTGTGCATACATCGAGCTGGAGGCGAAGTTTGACCAACTCGCCATCTGCGAGCCTCATTGCCGGATCTCAGCACTGGAGGTGAGGATGGCGAAGATGGAAGAGCTGTAGGACTGGCTTGCGACTTACGAGGCCCGCGTCCACATGATCAACGAGCTGGAGCGGAGAAAATCGATGACCGATCATCGCCTACAGCTTCATCATGAGGAGTTGGCTGGCATGCGGGCGAGCATGGTAACGACGGGGGGCGACTGACGAAGATGAAGGACCAGCTGCGTCGGGGCGACGATGCGATGGCGGCGGCGAGCGAGCACTATCGGCGAGAGCGCGAGATGGGCTGGGCCGGGCGACATCCACCTCTTACCGAGCAGCGTCCTCCTAGGACTTTGGATTTCTCTTTTCTATTTTTCCTCGCCTTTGACGACATTGTAATGAACTCTCTGTAATATTCTTTTATATAATGACGAGTTTGTATCTCGCAGTTGATCTGGCGATTTGCTTGTGTTGATGCTTTTTTGTGTTGATACTCGCCGTTATCTTGTGATTACTTGAGTTGTCTGTGCAGGTTTAGGCGAGCTTGCAATCTTCTGAACGACGTTGCACGAGATAGGGTTCATAGCTAAGGTTGATCTATCGGTTAGTACGCGACTTAGGTTGATATTCGCGCAAGGTTTATATACCCCCCCTAGGCCTCCGTCTATAAATAGAAGGGGTAGGTGGGCCTTTAGTACGTTGTTGCGATTTCTGAACCCATCTCGCGAGTATTTCGATCTTACTCGCGCTTCCCTTCTCGCTGACCTTTACTCACTCTCTCTTCCTTGATCTTCTCCTGCTCGCTACTCGCCGAAGAAGATGGTTAGCGACGATGCCAATGCTCAACGACAGGCCCATGCGATCAACTTCACCGAGGCCGTCTTCAAGAAGCCCGCTGCTATCGAGCGAGACTTAGAGGATTTCTGCAAAAGGCACCTGCCGGAGGAGTATTCGGCCAGGCTCCCCGCTCAGACCAAACGACTAAACACCTTCCTCGAGGGTGAGATCGTCCCGCCCCTCCGCCACTTTGAAGTCGGCCCGCGACTTCCTCTGTGGCCGGAGTACTGCCAAATCCTGCGGTACTTCAGGATCGTCCTCGCCCAGATCAATCCGAACGGGGTGGCGATAATCATGAGATTTCTCTGCTTCCCGCGGGAAAAGAATATTGCCTTTGATCTCTCCGTCTTCAGGAAGATCTTCGCCTTCGCCGCGACCGCCGAGGGTGTCATCTTCTTCAGCAGCCATGTTTGCACCTTGGTCGGCATGACAAACAAGGTCCACCGATTGGGCGAGTACCTGGCCATCGTCGCCGGCGACTTTGAAGGGGTGCCGCGCAGGTTGCAACAGCCACCAGGAGTTGCATTCTTACCGCCCATTCTGTAGGGTTCGCGCGAGAAGTTATTCGAAGCCTTCCGCGACCGTCGGTTTGACGTCATCCACAGGTGTCTGAACGTCAACTCGCTGGACGAGGTCTTCCCCTACGAAGGTATATAACTTTGCGAGATCTTACTATACTCGCTGATTTGATTCTGATAGTTGCTTCTATTTTACTAATTGTTCCACCACATCCGCAGCTACTCGCGTTCTTCCGCGAGAACCACTTCCTCTGGAGAAGGAAGTCGCGTCATCGCGCCAGGGTTTGGTGAACCCGCCTGCTGACGTTGAGGAAGTACTGCCTCCTGCGGGCTCTAAGGGCCAGTCACGAGCTGGCGACAAGGAGGGCTCCTCGCAAAAGAAGCTGGACAAGGGGAAGGAGAAAGTCAAGTCCCTTGAGCACGCAAGGAAGCGTGCAAAGATCTTCCACTAACTCTTCGATGGGAGGGAATCGCCGGTGGACGTCAGGGCGCCGTACTTCCACCCGAACTACAACCTTGGGCGTGGCGGCAAAGGCGCTTTTGGATGCCCACTGGTGTCCTGGGAGGAGGGCGAGCACAAGGTGACTCTGAGCACCAACTTACCCGTCTGGTCGGAAGACTGAGAGGATAAGGCGGAGGCTTACGATGTCGCCTTCGCGCTTTATGGGCGAGCCGATGCCGAGTCAATGCCAGATCTCAGCGTAGAGGTGCTCGCCCATCAGACATCTCGCGCGCTGAAGATCGTTTCACAGAAGGCGATCGACCTGGGGATGCAATCTGTCTGGTAGAAGGGCTATGAGGTAGCTTGTATTTCTCTGCACGACTTAGTCGTCACTTTACTTGATGAATCCTCCGACTGTTTGTTGTTGATACTCGCAGGCTGTCAAGATCGAGACGACAAAGAAGATCTCCGAGCTCGAGCAAGAACTCGCTGATACGAAGATCGAGCTAGAGATCGCCCAAATCCAGGTTGCTGAGTTGGAGACTCGCCCGACGGTCGCTGAGGCTCGCCCTGGACCTGCAGATATTTGTTCAGTTGAGCAATAGCTAGAGGAGAGTTCCCATAGGATGGGCAAGAAGATTCGCTTTCACGGGAACGAGATGCCCGCTATTCGCCGCCGGATCGCGCGAGCAACGAGAGACGCCGTTCTCGCCAAGCTGAGGATGGACGGCTTCCTCGGCCCGGAGGCCGACCACCTGACTGTGGTTGACCTCATCCCTGGTATGCTCGCCGAAGAATCCAACTCGCCTGATTGCGTCTTGTCCTCCGTCACTGGCTCCAGCGATAGCGAGGACAGCAGCATCGGAGAGAGCAGCGACGACATCGATGACGATGAGGATGGAGAGGACGATGTTGACGATGAAGAAGACGGTGACGATGTCGTCATCAAAGACGAGGATTACCGGCCTGATACCGGCGACGACGAGTCCTAGTCGGTCGGCGATCTCCTGCATCCAAACATGTACATATAGAAATGTAACATAGAATTTTTTGTAGAGGAACCTTTATCAAAGGCGTCATTGCTTCTTTTTGCTCTGTAATGCTCGTCGTATAATACAAGATTTTTTTTTATTGTGTTGTCATTCTTGCTTTTTCATTTGCATACTCGCTTGTTGGTGGTACTCGTTAGGCTCATAGGTGCGGAGAGGTTGAGTGCTCGTTGTGCGCAATCTTTACTCGCATATTAGCTCATACAAAATCGCGTGACGTTACTCGCACCCGCATGGTCGCACCCGCATGGTCGCACGTCGCTGCTCGCACGTCGCTGCTCGCACCTGCATAATCGTAGTCGCATGATGGCACGTCGTTGCTCGCACCTGCATAGTCGCAGTAGCATGCTCGCACGTCGCTGTTCGCACCTGCATGGTCGCGCACCTGTATGCTCACACAAAACACATAATTATATCTATTTGATTTTTGCAAACTTTGATGAAGTAGACCATATAAAGGCTCTTGTTGAAAGGAAAACAGACAGATTCTCTCGATTGCCGACGAAGATCCTTCGGATAAGAGAGTTGCACTCTGGGGGGTCTCGTAAGACGCACACTCTTGAGAACAACACTCCAATTCAACCAACAAAGAACTTGAAGGGATTCAAAGATAGGGAATAACAGTCGAGGGGTCCAACGGGACGCACACACTCGATGCCTCCATCCTACCACAGACTCAAACCTTCCAACGCATCTTTTCCCGGCTGCTTCCAAAAGCATTGCGGGTTATCCCACCTTGGCAACGACAGAGACTCATCCTGCTTCGCAGGGCAAACAGTCGCTAAGAGCGGGTCGTTTAGTCTTCTCAAAGACCGATGAAGCCTTTACACAAGGTATCACTTTGTGAGGTCGATCTTTCATCGAGTTTAAGAGGTTGACATCCAGACCTGTTCCTGATAGTTCCTCTAGTCAGAGAAGAGGTGCAATCAGGGATAGCTAGGCTGACATACAAGAGGGGAGCTGATCTCGACTGTCAATATAGGGGCTCGGTCTTACAAGGACGCTTAAATCCCGACACATCGTCCACCCTGGGCTTTTTAGGAGAATCAGGTCGGATGCAGGTTTCCCAAACCGATCATGGAGATTGACTTCATTGCTTCTAGCTAACTTGAGACAATCAAAACAAAGAAGACAACTCGCATGCACCCGTAATTCCGGGGGCGAGGACTTTTATAAACAAAGTAGAAACGATCTTATAGATTAACGGTCATTACATGTTACTGTTAGGGATAAAACCTTTTTAGGTCGTCCCCGCTCTAGGTGCTTCTCAACAGCTCTCCTTCTTGATTTTGTAGGTGATAGCCTTCAGTGGCTAGAGCCTCTTGGACGATGAAGGGTCCTTCCCAGTTAGGATTCAGCTTGCCAACAGCAGCTGCCCTTCCTGCAAGGAAGTGCTTGAGGTGAACATTTTTGTCGAAGTGCTTTGTCATCGCCTCTTGATCTCCTCTTGGCGGATGGAGGCTAGGCCTCGAAGTTCCTCGATATAGTCCAGTGAAAGCTTTTGAGCATCTTCATTCTCCAGACGCCATTCTCCACTGCCTTCTCCTACCGCTACAACCCTCGGGCTCCGAACCTCGAATTCCACTGGGATGAGGGCCTCAAACCCGTGGGATAACTTGAAAGGTCTTTCCCCCGTGACCGAGTTAGAGTTGTTCTCAGTGCCCATAGAACCGAAGGGAGTTGCTCCGCCCAGTTTCCCTTCAAGTTGGTTACCTTCTTCAGGAGGTTGATGATCAGTTTGTTGGCGGACTCCACTTGTCCTTGCTCCGAGGATGATGTACTGAGGCGAATCGAAGATCCGTCCCTAGCTGCTTGCAGAAATCCTCCAGTTCCAGGCTGTCAAATTGCGGGAGGTTGTCGGTGATGATGGCGAGAGGGATCCCGAACCTGCAGGCGATCTCTTCCCAGATGAAGTTCTTCACGATCTGAGACGTGGTCTTGACAAGAGCTTTTCCCTCGATCCACTTGGAGAAATAGTCGATCATGACGAGAACAAACTTCCTCTGACCGCTGATTTGGGGGAAATGACCTATCAAATCCATCCCCCAGATGGCGAAAGGCCAAGGAGCGGTGATCGAACGAAGTTGTTGAGCCGTCTGCAACTGAAGAGGTGCGAAAAGTTGACACTTCAGACACTTCTTTGAGAAGGCTTCTGTATCCTTCCGAATGGTAGCCCAGAAATAGCCTTGCCTCAAAATCCTTTGCTCAATGGTATGAGTTCCAGAGTGGCTACCACACTCTCTTGAATGAATTTCCCCAAACACTCGAGGGATTTCTGTTTCTGACAGACATCTGGCTAGAGGGCCCAAAATGGTTTTACGGTACAGTTCCCCTTCATGCAGCAGATAGTAAACAGCTTTGTATCAAAACTTCTTTTGGTCTCCCTTGCTAGCAGGAAGCTAGCCTGTCGTTAAGAACGTAACGAACGGGTCCTTCCAAGAAGCCCTATGCTCTATCTCCATCATCTCCCCTTCCTCGATGGACGGTCGAAATAGCTCTGTCACTGTTCCTCCAGCCCTGGGGCCGTACTTGGCGAGATAGTCCGCCTCTGAGTTCTCCTCTCGGGAAACATGCTCGACGAAGAAGGATTGGAAACCTCCCATCAAGCCTTTAACCTTTGCCAAGTATCTCTGCAGGACGGGGTCACGTACCTCGAACTCTCCTCTGATTTGCGACGCGACCACCATTGAGTCGGTGAAGGCCTTGAGATCCTGGACTCCTAACTCCTTGGCGAGACGCAAGCCTGCTACCATGACTTCGTACTCCGCCTGGTTGTTCGTGACGGGGAAGAGAATCTCGACTACTTGCTCAATCCTAGTTCCCTGGGGGCTTACCAGCACGACTCCTGTTCCCATGGAATTCTTCCTTGAAGCTCCATCCACGAACATCTTCCACGAGACTGGGCTGTAAAAGCCTTCGTCTCCTCTTGCCTCGGCCGAGGAGTCGGCCAGAAAGTCCTCTACTGCCTGGTCCTTGATCGCCACTCTTGGGGAATAAGATATGTCAAATTCGCTGAGCTCTAACGCCCATTTTGCCAACCTTCCTGAATGCTCCACTCCATCCAAGATACTTCGCAGTGGATGATCAGAGACAACCTTGATGGAGTGAGCCTGAAAATATGGGCGGAGCCTCCGAGTCGAAACTACCAAGACGAAAACTAGCTTCTACATGATAGGATACCTTGCCTCTGCTTGCCTCAGCACTCTACTCACATAGTAGATAGGGAGCTGCTTCGTCCCTCCTTCTCTGACGAGCATAGAGCTGACTGCCTCCGCTCCCACTCCTAGATAGAGGAGGAGATCTTCGCCTTCCTGTGGGCCTTGAAGTAGTAGAGCTTGAGTTAGCTGCTGCTTGAGCTTTTCAAAAGCCTCCTCACACTCTGCGATCCACTCAAACTTCTGTTTGCCTCGGAGAGTTCTGAAAATGGAGAGCACTTCTCTTCTGCTTTAGAAAGGAAGCGACTAAGACCTGCCAGCTTTCCGGCCAGCCTCTGAACTTCTTTAGAATTTTTCGGGGACACCATCTCTAGGATGACCTTTACTTTGTCGGGGTTAGGTTCCACCCCTCTCGGAGTGAGGAGGTGACCTAAGAACTTTCCCCTTCCTGCTTCAAAGACGCACTTTGCCAGGTTTAGCCGCATCTTGTACTTTCGCAGAGTTGCGAATGTCTCCACCAGATCCTTAGTGAGTAGAGCTTGAGTTAGCTGCTGCTTGAGCTTTCCAAAAGCCTCCTCACACTCTGCGATCCACTCAAACTTCTGTTTGCCTCGGAGAGTTCTGAAAAATGGATAGCACTTCTCTTCTGCTTTAGAAAGGAAGCGGCTAAGACCTGCCAGCTTTCCGGCCAGCCTCTGAACTTCTTTAGAATTTTTCGGGGACACCATCTCTAGGATGACCTTTACTTTGTCGGGGTTAGGTTCCACCCCTCTCGGAGTGAGGAGGTGACCTAAGAACTTTCCCCTTCCTGCTTCAAAGACGCACTTTGCCAGGTTTAGCCGCATCTTGTACTTTCGCAGAGTTGCGAATGTCTCCACCAGATCCTTAGTGTGCTTCGCGATGTTCCTGCTCTTGATAAGGAGGTCATCCACGTACACTTCTAGATTCCGCCCCTTTTGCTCTTTGAAGATTTGATCCATCATTTTTTGGTAGGTCTCCCCTGCGTTCTTGAGCCCAAAGGGCATCATTTTGTAGTTGTAGCAGCCGTCGCTAGTGATGAAGGAGACGTCGTGGCAGTCGGGGGGATACATCCAGATCTGGTGATATCCTGAAAAAGCATCATGAAAACTCTTCACAGGAAACCCGACGGCTGAATCAACCAACGAGTCGATTTGAGGCTAGAGATAGCAATCCTTCAGGCAAGTTTTATTCAACTTCAAAAAGTCTATACATAGTCTCCAGGCCCTCCAACTTTTTTAACCATTACAACATTGGAGACGCAGCCTGGATACTGGATCTCTGAAACAAAACCTGCCTCCAACAACTTCTTCACTTCCTCTTGGATCGGTTAGGCCAGCATGGCGGCGATTTTCCTCTGCTTCTGACGGACAGGGGCAACTTTGGGATCCAGATTGAGGCGATGTCAGACAACCTCTAAATCGATTCCTGACATCTCCGCGACACTCTAAGAGAAAATGTCCACATTCTCTTGCAGGCATGCGACCATCTCCATCTTCCCTTCCAGTGTCAGGACTCCTCCGATCTTTAACAACCCTAGCTCCCCTCCCTTGGAGATCACCTCTAGCTCTTCCAGCTCCTCAGCAGCTCTCAGCTCTTCTTCCTTCTCCAGCCTCTCCGCATCCTCCATCCAATTGATGGTGCTGACGTCGTTCAGATAACACTCCCTGACAGCCTTCAGATTGCCTCTGACCCGCACTTGGACATCTCCCCGACAATACTTCAGGTACTGATGATACGATGATGGAACTGCCTTGAAGTAATTGATGAGGGGTCGCCCGAAGATGGCGTTGTAGCAGCTTGGTGCGTCGACGGTGACAAACCTGCATCGAATTGAGGTACCACCAAGGATTACCAGAAGATCCGCTCTTCCCTCCACCTCTTTCTTCTCTCCAGAGAAGCCAAATAGAGGTCTGTCCGCAGCTAGGATCCTCGACGCTTCCACCTGCAACCCGACGAAGGTCCTCTTGAAAATGACGTTTACCGAACTCCCGTTGTCTGTCAGGATTCGGTCAACTGTGAAGTCCTCGATGGCGGCTTGGATGACGAGTGCGTCATGAAAGAGGTTCTCATTCCCCAACATGTCCTCGGCTCTTCTCTTCTCCGCTCTCCCTGACTCTCTGACACTACTCCGACCCTCGCCTCCGAAGGTCCTCCTCTTCCTCTACTTTTCAGGCTTTCCCCATCCAGCCTTTCCAAGAAATCTGGATTTTTCTCTTCTCCCTGCACGAACGTGTTTTCCCTCTCGATCATCTCCTCGAAAGATCTCGGGGGCTTGGACCCAATCTCCAGGCTGATGAGGCCCTGCTTCAGGCCGAACTTTAGAGCCAGCATCAGGATGAAGCCATTAGAGGCACCTGTTAGGCGTTGTGAGAGTCTAGTCACTAAGCATGTTAAACGAGGGAGGGTAGACCAATAAAAACTTGGAATGAAACTATGAGGAAAGACATGATATACTTAGGCATTAGTGAGATTATGACAAAAGATAGGGCACAATGACGACAAAAGATCCTTATAGCCAACCCCACTATAGTGGGATAAAGGCTTGAGTGTTGTTGTTAGTGTTGTTGTTGTAGGAATCTATGTTATTAAAGACGCGCCTCAGGCACGCTTAAGGCTCCAAGCTCACCAGACTCAGAGGTTTGCGCCTCTGTGCGCCTGCTTTGCGCATTTAGAATGTAAAAGACGTGTCTGAGTGAGAATTTTGTTGTGAATTTTTTTCTTCAAAAATTAAGAGAAATAATGTAAGAACACAATAAATTTTTATTGATTTAGTGTTTTTGAAAGATAATTGTGCGTTGAGACTTAAAATATAATGCAAGTGACCACATTTATTCTATTTTTAAAAGATATAAATGATAGTAATGAATGATTAATTGGTAGACTAGATGAAGAATTTGATCAAGAAGCTGAAATAATGTTTGATGCCGATTATTTAAAATTGGATGTGGTTACGCCTTGCCTTTGTCAGGCGCGCGCCTGCACCTTGTGACGGCGTGCCACGACTAATGCACGTATATTCCCGCAGGAGTCGGTGATCCGTTGCCCGGACGGGCAATCAGAGCCCGTGGTCGCGTCCAGATGATCGTTTCTAGTCACTTTCGTATTTTATATTTTTTATTCTGAGATGTATTTAACCCTCGATCGGCCCAAACAATCCTAGCCATCTGATCGTGGTGGTTTTATTTCTAGTGTACCGAGCAGTTGATGGACGGTTTTCACTTAGGGTTATATAACCCGACATTTTGGGGGGAAGAGGCATCAATGGTTTTTGGGAATTTCCTGGGAGCCGCTCGGTCACGGTTGGTGCTACGTCGACCTTCTTCCTCTCCTCCGGTGCGACGCCGGTAAGCTTCCTCCGCCTCCCTCTTCCTCTCCGGTACATCCTCCATCGAGCCCTAGCCGCCCTTCCCGTTACCTCCTGCTACTACCCGCATAAATCCTGTGCATCCTCCTCCCCGTGCAACCACCCTCCACTGCCCACGTCCAACTCTCCCGTACGGAGATTTGTTCCAGCCCAGATTTTCTCCTCACCCACATCCACCGGAATCCACTATTCCCCTTCCCTCCCATTCACTGTTTGCCGCCGACTCTCCCATCCTCACCCGATGCCACCGGCCCCCCCTCTTGCCGCCTACCGCCTGCAGTGAGTGCGCCCCGCCTCCCCTGTCGCATTTCAACCCCTTCCCCCTGAAGTTCCCTCTCGTGGACTCCACCGGCCCAACCCTCTCTCGTACCCTTCCTCTAAGTCGCCCCTCCATTCTCCTGTGAATCGTCTTCTCCTCCAACAACCTTTACACACCGCCATCGAGAGCCATAAACCACTTCCCTCCATTGCCAAGGCCTCGGATGCCCGCCAACAACCGCCGTGCCGCCATCTACGCGTGCAAATTGTGGTCTAAAGTTCTTTTCTTTACTGTTGTTCATTTCGGCACTTATATTACGTTGGATTACTATTTTATCTGCTATTAGTCCTGTCGTTGTGCTACTTGCGGAACTCATTCTATGATCGCTTGAAATATTTGCGCCTCAGTCAAGTTAAAATTAATATTTGTTCTTCATTAATTAATTATTTGCCACCGCTCATGCACCTGTTGTTAATTTATAATAAATAATTATTTGTTTGCAATCTTAATGGACCACTTATGTGTTGAAACCAGAAACCGGCTTCTGTGGAGTCCGAACCCTTGGGGAAGGAGTGATCGCACACTTACTTTACCTAGCTAGTTTGGTTGATCGAAAACTTAGAACTTGAAACTGACCCGAGGCTCCAACACAGAGGTCCCACCACACACCCGAAAGATCTTAGAGTGTTTTCCCTCATTAGCCAAGTGCTGAGTTAAGGGCACCTCAGAAAGCGCTATAGGACAAGAGAGGAAGAGAACTGGGAAAGCTCGCCTTCTGAGGCACCCCCTTGAGTCTATTTATTGATTTTAAAGTTTGGTCTGCAAATAGCGTGGCTCCGTTTTCTAAACGGCTATGTGCAGCCAAAAGTGGTCTGCCAACAGCCAAACTCCGCTGTTCTGGTAGGCTAATTGCAGCCCTGCAAGGGCATCCAGGTAATTTTACCTCTGGACCCTACTGGGCGAGTGACCCATGAAGGCGCCACTCGCCTAAAGGAGCGAGTGCTGGGTAAGCCAGACACTCGCCTCCGCGACACCCTACTATGGGCTAATGCTGTTCTGGAAGGATCTAGCTCGCCCTCTTGAGCCAAGATCAGAAGGCGCCGACAACACTTGCCACACTCAACGCCAAGGAACTAAAGGCGCTGACAACACTCGCCACACTCAACGCCAAGAAACTGAAGGCGTCGACAGAGCGAGCTCCACTAACGAGGGGAAAACGGGATCAGCTCGCCACCCAAATGTGCGGACGCGGCCTGCCCCTCGCAGCTCGCCTCTCTTCTTAGGCGAGCGCGAGCCGGGCTCCTGCGTCCCGCCTGCTCCTTACACGGAGGCGCACCAGCGGAGGTTACTTGGGCGGGAGCGGGCTGGCCCTAGCTGGCTCGCGCGGCTCGCTGCGCTCTTTGGCGGGAACGAGCCGGTCATCCCCTGGGTTCGCCCGCCTATTGCACTGATGCGGGCCGGTTGCCCTGGCTCGGTCGCCTGCCTGGCGGACCCACTCAGCGAACACGAGGTTGTACACAATTCCTTCTCTTTTTGTGCTTTGCAAAGCTCGGAAAGAATCATCCAACCCCACGTGTTCGGTGAGTGTCTGCTGAGCTGGAGGGAATCTTTTGGTGGGTCTCACCTTCTGGCTATATATACACCACCAAGCTCAAGGGAATTCCCCGTTCTTCTGCTTCACTTTTTTCTTCGCGAACTACTGTAGCTGAGTGATGCCCATATCAGAAGAAATGCGTGCGCGCCTAGCGGCCGCGAGGGAGGGAACGCGGGCGCAGGTCATTGATGCTGCCCCTTGGTTGGCACGGGGGCCGCTCGGTCCCCGTCTTTAGGCTGAAGAAGGCGAAGATGATCCGGTGGTCCCCCCGAGCGGCGCCCCTGCATCCAGTTCGGCGGCCAGTGTCGAGGCCTCCCATGAGGTGCGCGGGCTGGTTATCTGATGTCGCTGTTATTCCACCTTTGACTTCTCCTTCTTCGCAGGAGGTGCCTCGCGAGGACGGAGGCGGGAGAACGGAGCCGAGGCACTTCTCCCTGCGCGTATCTGAGCGGGTTGCCAGCCCCTCAGCTGTGGGGCATGCCCTTCCCGCGGTCCTGGCCGCTCCTCTAGCGACTGGTGAGTTCTTGGCCCCTCACATTCGCTTTCCAACTGATTCACCTTCACCTTATGATTTTGATATTGCAGCCCCTACCCCAGGGGCCATCGACCGTTCCCCACTGGTTCCGCGATCGCCGACCTGCCCTGGGTTGGGAAAATCCTTCGCGACTCTTGAAGGAGAGCTATTCCAGGGCCGACCAGGGACTTCCCGCCTGCGTGCCAGCGCGGGGGACGTGCTGACCCCGAGTGAGTATGTGCGCTTGTTTGCTTGCGACTGTCTGCCCACCTTTTCTGACCCTTGTTTCTACAGGCTTCAACGCCATCTCGTCGTCTAACGTCGACATCAACGAGGGGTACTCGCCTCCCCCTTCTGCGGACCGCATCTTAGAATATCTGGGCGACGCACAGGATGCCGAGGAGATGAAGAGGCGGGTGACTTGGTTGTTCCAGAAACAGTCCTTGATGCTGCAATAGGTCTGCGATAGGGTGGACGAAGACAAGGCGGATGCGGAGGAGCGCTTCACGGTCCTGGAGGGCGTGAGGCGCCCTGAAGACGACGATGAAACGACCTCTCCGGGAGTGCACATTACGCGAGCAGAGGAGCAGCTCAGGCACGCCACGGAACAGGTCGACCTTGCCCAGCGGGAACTGTTGGCGGTTCGCGAGTATTACTATCCTCGCCTACCGCCCCATTCCGGGGTGCGAGGGCGGGGTAGATGGAAGTGGATTCAGTACTGAACCATCTGCCCCTTCCCCGCCGTCAGCCTGCAGGCTCGGGTCGCACCTATCTCTTGGATCGGCTACCGCGTCTCAACTATGATCTTTATTGTTTTCTTTTCCGGAGTTTCGAACTTGTTTATTGTTTAAAACTGCTCCCCCGCTAACGGGCTTATGTTTGTGTATTATTTCTCTGCCTGTGGCTTATAACTGCTTAGCTTTGCTTAGGCGAATGCTGACAAGCTGTCTTGCTCGCGCCCCTCCTTAGGCGGGCGCGAGCCGACTCAGCTCACTTGCCACTTTGGCGGATGCGAGCCGGAAGGGATCGCTCTCCACTTGGGCGGACGCGGGCCAGCGCAGATCGCTCGCCACTTGGGCGGACGCGGGCCAGCGCGGCTCGCTCGCCACTTGGGCGGACGCGGGCCAGCGCGGCTCGCTCGCCACTTGGGCGGACGCGGGCCAGCGCTGCTCGCTCGCCACTTGGGCGGACGCGGGCCAGTGCGGCTCGCTCGCCACTTCCCTGCTGCCGCATAGCATAGCTTTCGCAGGGCTTGGAAGTCGAAGCGTCAGGGCACATTTTTGCTATCCGCACATTTCCCGTTGATGAGACGTTTTCCCTCCCTTTCTTTTTCTATAAATAGGCCACGATCCTGCTTTCCACCTACTGTACTTAAAACTTTTCGCGTCCTCTCCACTCCTGCGATTCTCAGCCCGCCTTTTCTCGCGAGAACTTCGGTGCCCCGCCTGCTTAACATATCGCGAGATGGGAGGCAGTGACGGCGATGCTGAGGGAAGGGGCAAGTGCGCGTGGACCTTCTCCGACTACCCTTTCTTCTCCGCCACCCTCATCTAGTGCGAGTTCCTCACGGTAATCGACGACTTCATCCCGCCCGGGTTTGTGGCGAGGCGACCCGGGGAGGAGGAGAAGATCAATGATCTCTCAGAGGCAGAGCTCGCCATCCCCATCGCTCATTTTGATGCGGGCCTCCGGCTTCCCCTATGGCCGGAGGTCCGCCAAATTCTGAAGTACTTTGGGGTCGTCCTCGGCCAGATGACCTCCAATTCTGTAGCCGTCGTGTTCGGGTTTGCCTGCTTCCTGCGGGAAGATCAGATCGAGTTCAGTCTCGCGGTCTTCCGCAAGCTGTTCTCCTTCCGGGCGAACAAGGATGAAACTGTCTACTTCTCCAGCAATCATGTCAAGGTGCGGGAGACAATAAACAAGAGCCATAACTGGCTGAGAAAATTTGTCTTTGTCAAGGGCGACTTCGGCAACATCCTCTTCTTGCCGGTCCAACTCAACGAGGCGAGCTACCGCCCTCTAGCCTAGGGGGCCACGAAGCCGAGCTCTGCGGGTTTTTCGAGGGGAAGAACTTTGAGGTCGCGTTCCTCCGAAGGAACGTCAACTCCCTCACCCCCGTCCCGCCTGAGGGAGGTAAGCTACTCGCGCCTGATCCCCTTTTACTTAACCCTTTTATTTGTTCTAACCCTCCTCCTGCAGGTGAACGAGACCTCCCCCTGCACCCTCCTTACGAGAGTGCGCGAGTCGCTCCTGGCGAGCTCGCTCGCACCGAGGCGGCAGCTGCCGCGCATCGCGAGGCCCCGGCCCTCGCCTCCCAGAAGCGGGTCACCCGCAATCAGCCTCCTCCTCCGCCGCCGTCCAAGAAGTCGAAGACCGCGGGCGGCGCACCTCCCGCATCCCTGGAGAAAGGCAATGCTCCGGTGGGTCAACAGCCTGAAGTGGCCGCCACCCTGGATGCTTCGACCGGAGGACCTCCTGGCGAGGCGGCCTGTACCTCCAAGCCGCGAAAGCAGGCGCCGGTGCCGAGGGGGCACCGCAACTTCGGCTATGGAGAGCGGCACCTGGACGAGCTCGGCCAGCCCCTCCTTCAGTGGGACAAAGGGGCGAACCGGGCCTTCATCTCAACCCTTCTGCCGAGCTGGTTGGAGCAGGACTCCATCAGCGGGGAGGCCTATGCCTTCTCCTTCGACCTCTACGCGCGGGAGGACGCCACGGTTTTTGATGAGGAGGCCGCATCCTAGTGCACAAGAGCGTGCGGGACCAGCTCTGTGGCCTGGAGCTGGCTCACATGGTGGGCCGCCGGTGCACGCAGATCTAGCGGAATTCTGCCTTGCTCCAGAAGCTCGCTGACGACAAGGAGGAAGCCCGCCGCCTCGCACTAGAGGAGGTGGAGCATCAGAAGAAGCGAGCGGATGCAGCCGATGCCATTCTCGCCGGATACCTGGGGTGGTGGTGATGGTGGTAAGTCCCAAGACTTAAAACACGATTCTTCTTCTTAAGATTGCCTTTAACAACATTTCGCCTTTTCTCGCAGGACGCGACGACGGCCAAGCGCCTTGGCTTTCAAATCGCCACCCCGAGAAGGAGAACGAGGCGCTGCGGGAGCGGGTGCGAGAACTGGAAGCCGCAGCTCCTCCGCCGCCCTCCAGCTGCAGCTGCCAAGTGCCAGCTCGCCCACTACTCCGAGTATGAGCTGGAGGAGATGATGCAGAAGAACGCTGCCAAAGCCGCGAAGTTCACGCTCCAGACCATGCAGCGGGCCGGCCTCGTGACGAGCGAAGGCGCGGGGCTCTCGGCGAGCGATGTGGTACCGGAGCTGTTCCTTCCGGTGCCGAAGCCGGGCGACGAGTCCTTCCAACCCCTTTAGAAGGGCTCGCCGCCCGAGAGCTCTCCTCGCTGAACCCCCGCGCCACACTTCTTTCTTTTTGTAATGTACTTTTATTACTGCTGTAATGTAAACGCGGGCTGAGTCCCATCCTTGTAACCCTTTGTGATTAATAGAACATGCTCTTTTCTGGAATGATATTGCTTCTTTTCTTTGCGCACTCGCGACCCACCTCAGCCTTCCCGCTCGCCACCTTCGAACCCGCGTCTCGCTAGTGAGACCGCGCGTCCCTTGAGGACTTAACTTAGAAAATGTTAGGACCTTAGGCAGCCGGCCCGCGAGTGGCCATCCGCCCCCCTTATCCAGAGAGTTCCCACGCCGCCCACGGGATCTAGGAACTGGCCCGCCTTGACTCGCGTCTGGGGCATTCGGCTTCGCGCGAGCCAAGCCTCATGAGGTCGCGGCGCGACCTGAGAGTGAGTGCTTCGCACTGCTGAGTGCTCGCGACCTTGGTCGCCTTGTGGGTGTCGGGCTGGATGCGTGCCTAGTGGACGCCTGGGGTGTGTGACCTAGCTCGCGCGCGATCCTTGCCCCTTGGAGATTTGCTTCTTTCAACTTTTTTTCTGGCGATTTGTTAGGAATTTTCACTTCCCTTCTTTCCTCTACCAGCTGATATGAGCCTGTCGGTGTGAGATGAGTGTCAACCGAACCTTCACTTTGGCCAAACACCGAGTGCTACCACCAGCCCGATCTGCTAGATGAGAGCCCGACAGCGGGTGCTGAGCTTCTACTGGACTTATCGAAGCCTCCTCCAAGAGATCTGCCTGCCTTGCCGGCCAGTGAGAGCCCGGTCAGCGGAACCATCTCGGGGCTTACTTGGCAAACCTCACTGAGTGACTTCCAGCCCTGCCAGCTAGTGGGAGCCTGGTCAGCAGGATCTTCTCGGGGTCAACATGTCAAAGCCTCCTCCAAGAGGTCTACCTGCCCTGCCGGCTAGTGAGAGCCCGGTCAGCGGAACCATCTCGGTGCTTACTTGGCAAACCTCACCGAGTGACTTCCCGCCCTCCCGGCTAGTAGGAGCCTGGTCAGCGGGATCTTCTCGGGGTCAACATGTCAAAGCCTCCTCCAAGAGGTCTACCTGCCCTGCCGGCTAGTGAGAGCCCGGTCAGCGGAACCATCTCGGGGATAACATGTCGAAGCCTCCTCCAAGAGGTCTACCTGCCCTTCCGGTTAGTGAGAGCCCGATCAGCGGAACCATCTCGGTGCTAACATGACAAACCTCACTAAGTGACTTCCATCCCTGCCAGCTTGTGGGAGCCTGGTCAGCGGGATCTTCTCGGGGTCAACATGTCAAAGCCTCCTCCAAGAGGTCTACCCGCCCTGCCGTCTAGTGAGAGCCCGGTCAGCGGAACCATCTCGGGACTAACATGTCGAAGCCTCCTCCAAGAGGTCTACCTGCCCTGCCGGCTAGTGAGAGCCCGATCAACGGAACCATCTCGGTGCTAACATGTCGAAGCCTCCTACAAGAGATCTACCTGCCCTGTCGGCTAGTGAGAGCCCGGTCGGCGGAACCATCTCGGGGCTTACTTGGCAAACCTCATCGAGTGACTTACAGCCCTGCCAGCTAGTGGGAGCCTGGTCAGCGGGATCTTCTCGGGGTCAACATGTCAAAGCCTCCTCCAAGTGGTCTACCTGACCTGGCGGCTAGTGCGAGCCCGGTCAGCGGAACCATCTCGGGGCTAACATGTCGAAGCCTCCTCCAAGAGGTCTACCTGCCCTGCCGGTTAGTGAGAGCCCGGTCAGCGGAACCATATCGAGGCTTACTAAACTAGATCACAATCTTACATCTCGTTTATTTAGATGAGGATTCTTCAATAGGGGGTGCCCTACCATAACTTGACAGGGATAAAATTCATTACAAAATAAGGGCTTACCGAGACAATGCTCCCTCAGGATGCCCGATTGTTCACTTCTTTCCTCCCACTCTTGATGAAGCATTCTCAACTTGCTCGGGCTCCTGCTGCCGTGCGGAGCTTCCTACGCTCTTCACCTTTAAGAGTTCCGGGCCGGTGGTCGTTGCATGACCCTCTTCTGGGTGGAGATCATGGCAAGGCAACTCTCCTCTGTCTCCTCTTCTCTTGCCTGAGCAATTCCTTCTCTCTCTCCTCTTCTTGGACGTTGAGAACCTTGACAGGAATTTTTGACGCAGGTCCTCAAAACAATGGATGGAGTCGGAGGGGAGTTGGTGAAACCAGCTGTTCGCTCTTCCCTTGAGAGTGACGACGAAGATCCGACATTTAAAGGGGTCGGTCATCTGCCTGGTCGAGATTGCATCTTCAAACCGTTGGACATGTTGCACGGGATCATCTATGCCGGTGTAGTAAGACATTTCTGGCTCGCGGAACCCCCTGGAACTGGGGCAGACGAGACCAACTCGGTGAAAGGACTCCCTCCACTCGCCGGGCGAGTCGGGCGGTCTCGCGCCTCCATCTTGCCCGGCCTTCCCGCACTCGCCGAGCCGGGGAATGAGGCTCGCCCTGGGAGATCTCGCCCACCACCTTTCGCCGCGGCCCCCTTCCCATGCCGCCTAGCGGGGGTGATCTCGTCCAGTGCTGGGGCTACGACCACTGGGATAGACGGTGTCGAGCACTCGCCGCGAGCCGCAAGTGCGAATGTGAAGTTCCGCATTTCTTGCCGGAAATCCTCAAACATGCCCTTCGCCTCCAGTCATTGAGCTCGCTAAGGTTTTTGGTGCTGATCACTCTCCACGCTCACCGCATCAAAATGTTGAACCAAAAACCGGCTTCTTTGGAGTCCGAACCCTTGGGGAAGGGGCGATCGCACACTTACTTTACCTAGCTAGCTTGGCTGATCGAAGACTTAGAACCTGAAACTGACTTGAGGCTCCAACACGGAGGTCCCACCACACACCCGGAAAATCTTATAGCGCTTCCCCTCCTTAGCCAAGTGCTGAGCTAAGGGCACCTCAGAAAGCGCTATAGGACAAGAGAGTAAGAGAACTGAAAAAGCTCGCCTTCTGAGGTACCCCCTTGAGTCTATTTATAGATTTTGAAGTCTAGTTTGCAAATGGTGTGGCTCTGCTGTTCTAAACGGCTATGTGCAACCAAAAGTGGCCTGCGAACAGCCAAACTCCACTGTTCTGGAAGGCTAATTGCAGCCCTGCAAGGGCATTTAGGTAATTTTACTTCTGAACCATACTGGACGAGTGACCCATGAAGGCGCCACTCGCCTAAAGGCGAATGCTGTTCTGGAAGGATCTAGCTCGCCCTCTTGAGCCAAGATCAGAAGGCGCCGACAACACTCGCCACACTCAATGCCAAGGAATTGAAGGCGTCCGACAGAGCGAGCTTCACTCAACGTCAAGGAACTGAAGGCGCCGATAACACTAGCCACACTCAACGCCAAGGAACCGAAGGCGTCGACAGAGCGAGCTCCACTCAACAGGGGGAAAACGGGATCAGCTCGCCACCCAACTGGGCGGACGCGGCCTGCCCCTCGCATCTCGCCTCTCTCCTTAGGCAAGCGCGAGCCGTGCTCCTGCGTCCCGCCTGCTCCTTACACGGAGGCGCGTCGGCGGAGGTTACTTGGGCGGGCGCGGGCTGGCCCTAGCTGGCTCGCGCGACTCGCTCGCGCTCTTTGGCGGGAGCGAGCTGGCCATCCCTTGGGCTCGCCCGCCTACTGCACTGATGCGGGCCGGTTGTCCTGGCTCGGTCGCCTGCCTGGTGGACCCACTCGGCGAACACGGGGTTGTACATTATGCACTTTCATTACACGTCATTGCACGTAGGGTTGCATTAAGCGAGTCCACCTCCGTGTCTACCTTACCACTGCATCACCTTGCCTTCGTCAGGCGAGCACCTGCGCCTTTAGCTTTGCCCAAGACCCTTTTGCGCCTTGGTGTTCCTTTGCGCCTTTAATAACTAAGGTAGGAATATTATTAGGTCTTCACTTTTCACTATTTATCTGTTATTATATGTTACAAATAATGACATAGAGCTGAGTTAAGCTATTAAAAATCAAGAATATTAATTATTAGACTGGGGTCTGGGAAGACTAATCAATACTCACGCGACTGTCACGAGCAGTATTTAACTTTTTTACTTTGCACTCACTATTTACTAAATTTACTTTTCCATTTATTTTCTATTTTTCTAGGGCACGGCTGACAGAAGCCAGAACAATTAAATGTTGTTTTTATTGTACTCTTAGTATTTTTAAACTATCCTTTGTATAAAATGACAGCTATTGTTTTATATATATAGGATCATTTAGATGACTAATTATTACTGAGAAAATCTCTTTTCTTTTAATTATCAAACCATTCAAACCGAATTGCGGTTCGGTTCGGTTCTAATGGTGTGCGCGATTCGGTTCGGTTTCAGATTTTTTGGAACCACATGCAGGTGGTTCGGTTAGCGGTTTTGATCAAAAACCGAAATAAACAGAACCGTTGCAACCCTAATAAGTAGTGGGATCTGAGATCTAGATTAAACACACAAAATTGTTATTTTTTTGATGTGGGATTTTTCTCAAAACATACATGATCTTTTGGCCTCTAGCATACAGATGAAGATCACGTCATTCAAAATCGAAATAGGGTCGAAAATAGTATTATTTGGCTATAACCCAACTGGCATATATGGATGAAACTAGGCCCAATGGTGCCGGTGTTTTGGATGCCACTACCCTACACTATACCAAGCATCCTCAGTATCTCCAAACTGCACATATAAGGGGTGCCATTTGCTTGATAATGTTGGCACATATAAGGGGTGCCATTTGCTAGATAATGTTGGCAAACAGAATTCTTATTTTACTGTTATATATATATATATATGTCTATATATATGGTTATTTACGCAATTCAGCTTGCACCCCTTTAACTTTCGAAATTACGATTACTCCTTCAATGTTTACATTCCAAACCATACATGCGAAAAAAGACACCTTGAAAGATTTACTCCAAGGGAGTGCTTCTGTGCATAGATGTTATGAAATGTTAACATTAATGGGAGGTTTTTGTAATTTCAAAAGTTAAACGGTGCAAGTTGTAATTATGCAAACTTCGAGGGGAAGTCCGGGCAAATAAGCATATATATGTGTGTGTTCATGGATTTATAATTTTTATTATTAATTAGTTATTGTATTTGGGCAGGGAGCAAGGAGTGGAACCGATTCCGGCGGAATTCGTCTGCGGCCAACGGGGATGAAGGACGAGTTGGAGGAGGGGTGGGAAAGAGTCCCTCTTCTCTTTATGAGGTGTGAACTCTGCTGATCCGGAGCCCCGCGTGTTTTTGTAGTCTTAACCTAGCAGCAGCAGCTAGCACTTGGAGGATCAGGGAAGATATATTAGTATGTATATATTCTCAGAGAAATCTTTAGAGCCACGCATGCATGTTTCTTCTCTTCTGTTCTGTGATGTTTTCCTTGTAGTTTATTAGCACTGTTTTTCGTATTTTATATATAACTCTGTATGATGGCTGTAGCAGAGCGTACTTGTCTGTGTATTATTATTGTATAAATAAATAAATGTAGGCGCATGGGCAGTTGTTTCAGGCCAAATTAGGGTTTTTTTGGTTGCTTTCTTGGTGTTTCCTAATTTATGCATGCCTCTCTTTTAGGCCTAAATATATAATCATTATTTGTTTCCTGATGTGTGCTGCATCTGTTTTGCTTTTAGTTAAGTGATAGACTGTAGGTGGGTATTGTATATAAAAAAGGGGCAGCTAGGTGCACAAAGCATCCCCGCACAGCGAGGGTCCGTGGAAGAGTCTCATTACATGGGTGAAATGAAGGCAAACTTTACCCTGCATTTTTTGCAAAAGGCTGCTTCCAGGACTCGAACCAGTGATCTGAAGGTCACACGGCGACATTTTAACCTGTGCGCCACGACTCCCCTTCCTAGGTGGGTATTGTATGAGGGTGAAATTTTTGGTATGGATCTTGAAGATTCTGGGCTGTGGTTCACAATATAATTTTTATATTTCAACATTTACGCGTCTAGTAAGGCAAAATCAAAGTGAAAAGATTTCTCTAAGGTAATATCTCTCTTCTTAGAGATCTTTCTCTCATATTTTAGGGATCTGAAATCTCAATATGTTTTTTTTTTCAATTTCAATGTGAGATTGTCAATTCTTGCACTTCTTTTCATCTTGAAGTTCATAATCTTAGAGGTTCGGCTTGAGCTTCTGAGAGAGCCTAGAGACAGGGGTCATGTTTATCGTTGCGGCCACGATGGAGGCCGAGACTCCTAGCAAGATTGAGGTCGTTGACCCAGATGTTCGACAAATTATGGATGACTTTATAGATATTATGCCCAAGGAGCTCCCAGACGAGCTTCCCCCATTGAGGGACATCCAGCACGCGATTGATCTGATCCCTGGGACATCCTTGCCCAATCTCCCGCATTACTGCTTTAATCCGACTGAGCATGCCGAGCTAATGCGGCAAGTTGATGATCTTCTGCGGAAGAAGTTTATTTGAGAGAGTTTGTGTTCTTGCGCCGTCCCAGCCCTTCTGACCCCGAAGGATGGTAGCTGGCTCATGTGCATTGATAGTCGTGCCACAAATAAGATCACGATGAAGTATCATTTTCCGATTCCCCGCCTCGATGATCTCCTAGACTCGATGACTGGTGCCCAGATATTCTCAAAGATTGATCTTCGTAGTGGGTACCATCAGATTAGAGTTAGAGAGGGGGATGAGTGGAAGATGACTTTCAAGACGAAGGACGGCTTGAACGAGTGGCTAGTGATGTCGTTCGGATTATCGAACGCGCCCAGCATGTTCATGAGAGTGACGACACCGGTCTTGCGGCCCTACATGAGCAAATTCTTGGTAGTATATTTTGATGATATTTTGATATACAGTCGGGGCCGCACCGAGCACTTACGTCATATTCGTCTGGTGTTCGAGCTTCTCCGAAAGGAGCATCTTTATATTAATTTGAAAAAGTGTCCGTTCCTGTCAACATCCGTTCATTTCTTGGGATACGTAGTGTCGGAGTCTGGTATTTCTATTGATCCTTACAAGGTCAGGGCGATTCGAGAGTGGCCTATCCCGACGAACATTCATGAGGCCCGTAGTTTTCATGGACTTGCCACCTTTATAGTAGGTTTGTCTGTGCCTTCAGTTCGGTCATGGCTCCCATTACAAGCTGCCTTCGTAAGGGTGATTTCGTTTGGACGAAAGCCGCCACTCGAGCCTTCGAGGAGATCAAGGAGAGACTGTCGACTGCTCCCGTTTTACGCTTACCAAATTTTTCCAAGCCCTTTGATTTAGCTTATGATGCATTGGGAGTTGGTATCGACTCAGTCCTTAGCCAGGAAGGCCACCCAGTGACCTATTTTAGTGAGAAGTTGAATGAGGCCCGACAAAAATATTCAAATTATGAACGAGAGTTCTATGTTATCGTGCATACATTGCGTTACTGGCGACACTATCTCCTGCACAAGGAGTTTTTTTATATTCAAACCATGAAACACTGAGATATCTCAACTCTCAGAAGAACTTGAGTCACCGACACGCCAAATGGGTGGAGTATATGCAAGAGTTTCATTATGTTCTGAAGCACCGATCGGGTGTTGAGAACAAGCCGGCAGACGCCTTGAGTCGCCGAGTCAGTATTCTCCACACCATGAGCACTAGAGTTGTGGGATTTGAGTAGTTAGTTCATGCTTATCCTGAGTGCCCAGATTTTGGGGGCATTTACGCAACACTGTCGAAGGACCCTCCAGATCTTCGTGAGGGTTATTCGATTTCTGATGGGTATTTGTTTCTGGACTCACGCATCTGCACCCCTCAGACCTCCCTCTGAGATTTCCTTATTTGTGAGCTTCACGCAGACGGAACTGCGGGGCATTTTGGTAGAGATAAGACAATTGCGTTGATTGAGGACTTTTTCTTCTGGCCTGGCTTGAAGAAAGACGTCACTAGGGTTGTCAGACATTGTCGAGTCTGCCAGTCTGCGAAGGAATCTCGTCAACCCATGTGGATATACACCCTGTTGCCCGTCCATGAGAGACCCTGTTAGTATGGACTTCATTCTCAAGCTCCCTCGTACTCTGAGGAAGCTCGATTCGATATTTGTTGTCGTGGATCGCTTCTCTAAAATGGCTCATTTCATCCCGTGCCGAAAGACCGCTGTCGCATCCCACGTGGCTGTTTTATTCTTCAGAGAAGTGTTTAAGTATCATGGTCTTCCCACTTCCATAGTTTCTGATCGATATGTGTGTTTCATGAGCTATTTTTAGAAGATCTTATGGAAGAAAACCGGTACAACCCTGAAGTTCTCCTCCGCCTACCACCCGCAGACGGATGGACAAACCGAGGTGGTTAACTGTAGTCTTGGGACACTTCTTCGTTGCCTCGTTGGAGATAGTCCGGCTACCTGGGATTCTCTTCTCCCTATAGACGAGTTTGCATACAATAGTTCTATCAATAGGACCACAGGTTTGAGTCTATTTCATATTATGTTTGGATACAAGCCTAGGAAACCTATTGACTTAGTGAATATTCTCATAGGAGCCAGACCCAGTGAGTCAATAGAGTCCTTCATTCAGCATGTGCATGCACTCCACGAGTCGGTCCGAAAAAAAATTGCATCTAGTAATGATTATTATAAATATCAATGCAAACCAGCACAGACGGGAACAAATATTTGAGGCGGAAGAACAAGTATTGATTCACATTCGATCTATTCGATCTGAGAGGGTCTCACAAGGACCAGCTAAAAAAATCAACCGCACGCAGAATGTGTCCCTACACAATTGTACGGCGGATTGGTACGAACGCATATAATATAGACATCCCTCATTGTATGGACATCAACCGAGTATTCAACGTAGATGATTTAACTCCTTACTACGAGGAGCATGTGTATGTGGACCCCTTTTCCACCTCTACCTGAGCCTTCGCCTCCTATTGCCTCCACCAGTCCCTCTTTGTTGCCACCCGCGGAGTCGCACCATGCAGATCACATTACACCACCGACGGTTCCACCGACACCTCAGTCAGACGGAGATACATCATTGCCCGACGAAGATACATTAGTGCTACCCGCTTCTACTACCCACGTGCTTCAGATCATCGGTCACGACTTCTACACCGCGGGCGGGCAAGATATTGTGCGCTATCTTGTCCGTTGGAGCGGTCAGCCTTTGCACGATGCTACTTGAATATCTTCAGAGGAGTTCGTTTGAGAGACTCGCCCCACAGCTACATAGCGAGTACGACCACCTTCACTCACCAGAGATGAGTGCTTTCAAGTCGGGGGGAGTTGCCGGCGCGCCTCGACCGACTCGCATATATTCCCGCAGTAGGCGGTGATCCGCTGCCTTGACGGCCAATCAGAGTCCGTGGTTGCGTCCGGATGATCGAACCGAGTCACTTTGATATTTTACTTTTCTTATTTTGAGGTGTATTTAGCCTCCAGTCGGTCCAAACAGTTTTAGTCGTCCGATTCAGGTGGTTTGATTTTACAGTTATTGCTGCAGTTTTTTTTCAGGTCTTTAAAAAGGCAGATGCGGTTCATTTGGGGTGGATCAAAAGGTTGTCTGCATTAGGGAACCGTCAGTCACAGTTGGTGCGAGGCCGACAATTTTGCCTTCTTCCTCCGGTGGGACGTCGGGAGGAAGGCCGCTGGTGTGATTCCAGGTGCCGCCCGTTAACTCTTCTCCTCCGCCGCTTCTACCCTGTGACTTCCACCTCCACAGTTCTCCTAAACCCACAACAGCGCTGCTGCTTCTTCCCCTTCTCTGTCCAACCACCCAACCCAAACCGCAGTTCTGCCACCAAAATCCTCCTTCCTCCACGGCCTAGCCCCTCCGTCCGCTGTTATTTCCCCGCCCGACCACGCCGCCAGGTCTGCCCTTCCCCACGATCATAGTCTCCTCCTCCCATGGTCATTTCCCATCTGAACCAGCCGCTGGAAGTCCACCCCGCTAGTCTTCTCCTAGTTGATTTCAGCCTCTCGTTAACCCCTTGTTCCCTCTAAGTAGCCAAGCATCCTTCTATAATTTTAAGTGGACCACTCTTGCACGGCATTACACTGCATTTGTATTTAAGACTGCATTTAGAACAACCCTTTCTGAGTCGACCTGCCACTGCATCAGCTTCCTTTTTTGGGCTTCCCTACTTCAAAGGCTAATCCCTCTACCTCACCAATTGGTCATATTAGATTCGGGATGTTATGTGTCCAACTTCCATTTGGGCCGTTTGTGAACAACAAATTGTGAAACCTGGGGTATGGTTCTGATATCATTGGTAACTTAATAATACACAGTATTAAAGGTATTGTTGGCTTATGTTAGTCGAAAATGAACAGGGTTCTGGAGCTATACCAGGCGGCTCACGTACTGTGGGAGCCGAGCCACTGCACAGGAGCTTTGATTTGGATCAACCCGTACTAAGTTGAATTGTACAATTTTATCCCAAAATTGATTGCTTCAATCAGAGCACAATTGTGAAATTCCCAACATAATTCCATGGATTATTTAAAGTAGTCTATATAGTATTTTATGATCCAAAGTATTACTTAAGCTCTGAATTTTTCTTCAATTTGGGTTTGACATTAGTTCTTGTATGCACTACTTTTCAACTAAAAGTCTGCCATAGATTATTTTTAATGAGATTCTCTGCATTGAAGACACTGTTCACTAAATTCATGATGTTACATATAGCATGTAACATGATTGCTCAACCAAAACTGCCAATCTATGCGGCGGCTCATGTAAATCTACACCGACCATCTGTTACCCCGCGCAGAAAGCAAAAAACCGACATTCTCCGGCTTCTTAGCAAATTTTGAGCAAAAAATCGACATGCTCTGTCTCGGGAGCACATTCGACAACTGGAATATTGTCACTGATCATGGTAAGATAGCTGTCCAGAGACTCATGCCCCTTCCGTCATGACTATGGCTCCGTTGGGGGGTGGGGATTTATTTTCACCGGTCAAGCGGTTACGACCGTATTAAGGTTCATGCGGTCGTAACTGAATTAAGATTCGTTTTATGTGGTCGTAACTGAATTAAGATTCGTTTCATGCGGTCGTAACCGCTTGACCTGTGAAAATAAGTCCCCCAAACGGAGCCTATATAATAGGGGAAATTATGCTAATGTAATTATACATAAAGCACTAATAATGGTACCCCTATAATGGCTTATATATTACACTTTTTTATGTGACATTTGTGCTCCTTTTTAACTCTTCTTTTTAAATCTTTCATACATTATTTAAAGATAGAAAAGGAAATAAATATGAACTAAAATAAAATAGAAAAATATAAATGAGAAAAAATATAGTAAAACTATAAAAAACTGTAAAATAAATATATTAAAACGTTAGCACCAGAGAAAAATAAAGATATATATGTTAGAGATGAGACCAATTTTATAAAAATAGGTGTGCTCATAATCACACACCCATGATCTCCACCTCAAAAGTGGCGGGATCATGGGTTTGACCGCACGCAGGATCACCGCGTGCCGATCCCATCACGCGTAGTGGGCAAACCGCCGCGAGCCCCGCTTTGTCGGCGGCAGGCGGCCGGCCTCCTCCCCGTACGCCGACCGCCCGCCTTCTCACGCCGAGCCGGCCCGACCGACACTCCCCCTCGGCCGCCCGGGCCACCCTCCCTTGGCCGCCGGCCGCGGCCGAGGGGGCGGCCGCGGGGGTCGCTCCCCTTCGACTGCCGGCCGCGGCCGGAAGAGCGGCCGCTCTCTCCCGGCCGCCCGGGCCGCTCCCTCCTTCGCCCGCCTGTCGCGACCGAGGGAGCGACCGCACAGGCCGCTCCCTCCCTAGGCTGCCGACCGTGGCCAAGGGAGCGGCCGCCCAAGCCGCTCCCTCCCTCGGCCGCCGACGCACGACCAAAGGAGGCGGCCGCGCCGGCCGCTCTTCCCCGACCGCAGTCGACGGTCCTCCCCTCACCGACAAACTCGGTGGCGAGTTCGCCGGCTGCCCGTGGAGTTCCGTCCCCATCGTCCGATCGGTTGGGGAAGTTCTCGGCCGTCCGATTCGCATGTAACCACCCACTAATCACCAGGTTAGTGGGGGGGGGAGATTTAATTAGTAATTTAGTTATTTATTTAGATGTGCAAACAACGGTAATAATTATCATAAATGTGCACCCTTAAACTATGAGAAAATGTTTATTTTGGGTGATTACAGTGTGCGGATAGCCGCGTAACCATCGTAACCATTCTCTGGAGCCTATAAAAGGAGCCTCATGCCTCCTCATTTCAGACCTTTTTCCTCCGAGTCTTCTTCTTTCTCAGGTCGAAGCTCTGCCGAATTCCTCCTATGAGCAGCACCCAAGCTGCACCCGAGCCACATCCGGGCCACGTACGAGCCAAGTTGAAGCCACTCAATGAAGCCTATTAGAAAAGCCCATGTATAAAGGCCCATAAAGGCCCAAGTGTATTCTCTCTTCTTTAGTCCCACATCTTGTATAGGATTGTTTCCTCTCTTCTCTTCTCCTATATAATTGTATTCTCTCCTTGTATTTACTTACACAAGCAATACATACACGTTTTTGGCTTCTCTCAACATGGTATCAGAGGGAGGTTCCGATCTCTAACCGTCTGTTCGCTTGTTAACCGCTTCTACCCGCCGCCTTCCTGCGGTCTGCCTCCTTGCGGTTTCCTTCTCGCGGTCTCAGCGGACAGTCCGCTTTCTGCTGTCTATCCGCCGCTCCTCGCTAACTGTCCGCGGCCTCTGCGGACAGTCGCTGCCTCTCTCCGTGGATCCAGGTTCTCTCCTCTTCCCACCTTTTTATAGTTTTCCTCTTCTCTATCCCGTGGACCCCACCTCTCGCGCGTCTCGCCGGTCTCCTGCTATATCCGCGCGGCTTCTCTCCTATCCGCTCGAGTTCGTCAACTCGCGGCCTCTCTCTCTCCTATCCGCTCGAGTTCGTCAACTCGCGGCCTCTCTCTCCTATCCGCTCGAGTTCGTTTACTCGCGGTCTCTTTTCTTTTGTTCGCCGTCTTCTTGCGGCCTCCAGACCGTGCGGTCTGCTCCTTCCCGCTCTGGTCGTGGCCTGTCTGGCTGCTGGTGTTCGCATCGTGACCGTGCGGGTTCTTTCTCCCGGCCTTCTCTACTCGCTGCTTCGTCGCTGCGGTTTGATCCTAGTCGCCGCGGTCTCCTCCCGTCTCTGCGGCCTGTCTCTCCAGCGGACCCTGCCTGGTCGCGGCGGCCTCCTTCCAAGTCGGTGCGGCTTGTCTTCCAGGACTATGGGCTCCTCTGTTGACTCCACCGGCCAGGCCGCTAGTCCGCCGGTAGACCGCCCGACTTGTCCTACCGACCTGCGCGATGAATTACGCATCACTACCATCTCTCTCTCCGGGAAGAAAAATTTTCTCCCTTGGGCGCATTCTGTGCGTCGGGTTCTCCAGGCGAAGGGTCTCCTGTCTTACCTCACCCAGGCTCCTCCGGCCCCCCCTACGGACGATTGGCTCCGCAACGATGGTCGTGTGCAGACTTGGCTCCTCAACTCCTTGGATGGTGAGCCCTATCAAATGGCCATGTATCACGAGACGGCCAAGTCTATATGGGATGAGCTGCACTCACTCTATTCCGGCAAGGACAGCCTTCAGCACCTCTACGACATCCTCACCGATCTCGTGGCTCTCGACGCCGGTGGCGCCCCGGACATGACGTCGTTTGTTGCTCGGGCTAAGACTTTGGCCGAGGCCTGGATTCTGCACCAGCCTTCAACCAGTGATCATGCTGCCCAGCGCGCTCAGAAGGAGGCGGTTTGCATTGCTATTATGAGGCCCGTCTTCCGCCTCACCTTCAGACTATCCGGACTCAGGTTCTGGCATCTCCCACCGTTCCATCCCTTTCTGAGATATGTTCCATGCTCCTCCGCGTGACGCCTCCTCCAGATGCTCCTGCGCCGACTTCATCGGCCCTTCTTCAGCAGGCCCCTCCGCCCCTGCTTCCCTTGCCTCCCGCTGCTCGTGGTGGCCGCTCAGGCTCTCGGGGCCGCGGGCGTGGTGGCAGGGGGCGGCCGAAGTGTTCCTACTGCGGCAAGGACGACCACCTTGAAGCGACCTGTTACCGCAAGAATGGATATCCTCCTCGACCAACGGCTTCGGTGGCCGCAGATGCCTCCTCTACTGCCTCTCCGGATCTTGAAGCTGTCCGCCTCCAGCTCCAGCACCTCCAGGGACTGCTCAACCCGCCTCCTGCTTCCCTGGCCTCCACCTTCGTCTCCAAGCAGGTACGGCTTGTCTCTCCACCGGTCCGACCTGGATCATGGACTCCGGTGCCACTCATCACATTACGTCCCAGCAGCCTGCCACATACTCGGACTCTCCTCATCCGCGGTCTATCACCGTGGCTAACGGGGCCCTTGTTCCCGTCTCCGGATCGACGGACATCTCTCTCAGCCGTCGTTTCCTCTCCGCTCGGCTCTTCATGTTCCGAGTTCCCCCTTCAATTTACTTTCTGTTGGTCGCCTTACTGCTGATCTGGATTGCTCTGTCATATTCACTTCCTCTTCTTTTGTCATACAGGATCGCAGGACGCGGACTACCATTGGTAAAGGCGGATTACGGAACGGGCTCTACCTTCTCGACACACCTCCTACCATCCTCTCCTCCGTCTCCTCTGTCTCCTCCACCGAGTGGCATCGCCGTCTTGGCCACGCTCCTCTACCTGTTCTCCAGCGGGCTCTCCCTGATATCTCCCTCCATCCGTTTCAGTGTGAATCTTGTATCCTCGGCAAGCAGCCGCGTTCATCTTATCCTGCTCATTGTACCCGGAGCTCTGCTCCGTTTGATTTATTGCATTCTGATGTATGGGGACCATATAAAACTACTAGTATTTCTGGTTTCCGGTATTTTATTACTTTCATTGATGATTATTCTCGCATGACGTGGTTGTACTTACTTCGTGATCGCTCCGAGCTTCCTCGCATTTTCCGAGCCTTTGTCGTTGAAACTCGTACCCAATTTCACACAACTATCAAAACTGTGCGCACTGATAATGCTCGTGAGTACACTGGCCACGACTTCGCTACTATCTGCTCTGAGTTCGGGATTATCCACCAAACCTCTTGTGCCTACACGCCTCAACAAAACGGCGTTGCCGAACGTAAAAACCGTCACTTACTTGATGTAACTCGCTCCCTCATGCTTCAAATGCATGTGCCCAAGCATTACTGGAACTTTGCGGTCTCCACGGCTTGTTTTCTCATCAACCGTCTCCCCTCCTCCGTCCTCCAATATGCTACTCCGTTCAGCCTGTTGTTTCCCTCGACTCCGGCTTTCCCTCTTCCGCCCCGTATCTTTGGCAGCACTTGTTATGTCCACCATCTGGGCCCGCCCTCGGACAAATTGGATCCCCGGGCTGCTAAACACATATTCGTGGGATATTCCCGTACTCAGAAGGGGTATCTCTGTTATTCTCCCGTCACTCGGAAGCTCTCCGTCTCTGCAGATGTCACCTTCCGCGAGACTCAACCATTTTTTTCGGATTCTCTCACTACTCCTCTCCCTTCGGCTCCTTTCCCTCCTTCCATCCCACGACCAGTTCTCCCGTTTACAACGCCGCTACTACGGTTCCACCAGCACTACCTCCTGTCCCCCCCGCACCACCCATCATCCGGGTCTATACCCGTCGCCCCGTTGCTCTACGGCCCCCTGCAGTCCGCCTCAACCATGGTTACTCCGCGCCCGGCAGATCAGGTACAGACATCCACCGCTCATCCTCTGGCTCACTACGTCTCTCTACATCGCCTATCTCCCCATCTTCACGCTTTTGCTACTTCTCTTTCCTCGGTTTCTGTTCCTAATTCTGTGCAGGAGGCGCTCGAACATCCTGGCTGGCGGGCTGCCATGGAGGAGGAAATGGCTGCTCTCTGGACTAACCAGACATGGACTCTCGTCCCTCTTCCTCCCGTCAGAAACCCGTTGGGTGTAAATGGGTCTTTGTGATTAAACATGCTGCTGATGGCACTATTGACCGCCTAAAAGCCCGCCTTGTGGCTCGTGGCTTCACCCAGCAGCAGGGACTCGACTACGAAGAGACTTTTTCCCCGGTGGCCAAACTAAATACAGTCCGGGTTCTCCTCTCTGTTGCAGTACATCGCCAGTGGCCCCTACTTCAACTGGATGTCAAAAATGCGTTTCTGAACGGTGATCTCCAGGAAACAGTGTATATGCAACAACCTCCCGGGTTTGAGACCACGGGGGAGTCTCAAGTCTGCCATCTTCGAAAGGCTCTTTATGGTCTCAAACAGTCCCCCGGGCATGGTTTGACAAGTTCAGTAAGGCCCTCCGGGAGATTGGTTTTACTCGAAGCTCAGCCGACTTCTCGCTCTTCACTCGTCACCGATCTACCGGGACCGTCCTTCTGCTAGTCTATGTGGACGACATCATTATTACCGGGAACGACTCGAATGGAATACTGGCAGTCAAACGTCATCTGAGCACCGTTTTTCAAACAAAAGATCTGGGGCCCCTTCGGTACTTCTTGGGCCTAGAAGTTGCCAGACGGCCAGATGGTTTGATCCTTTCTCAGCGAAAGTACTGTACTGACCTTCTTCATGATGCGGGTTACTCAGGCTGTAAGCCAATTGACACCCCAATGGATGTCAATCACAAGTTATGCGCGCAGGCCTCTGACTCAGATATCCTACTGGAAAATCCAGAATACTACCGTCGCCTAGTTGGAAAATTGATATACCTCACAGTAACCAGACCAGATATCTCCTTCGCTGTTGGTATCGTCAGTCGATATATGCATGCCCCCAGAAGCTCTCATCTTCAGGCGGTTGAACGTATTCTCAGATACCTCAAAACGGCTCCTGGGCAAGGACTGGTGTACAAAGTCTCTTCTTCCACTCCTACTCTGGTAGCATACTCTGATGCTGATTATGCTGGGTCCCTCGATGATCGAAGGTCCACCAGTGGCTTCTGCACGTACTTTGGAGGACACCTGATTACCTGGCGGAGCAAGAAACAAGCGGTCGTTGCTCGATCATCAGCTGAGGCAGAATACCGGGCGATGGCATCAGTGGTGTCGGAACTAACGTGGCTTGAAAGCCTTCTCACCGATCTGGGTGTAAAGCTTCCTTCACCGGCTCTTCTCCTCTGTGACAGTCAAGCTGCTATACACATTGCCAAGAACCCAGTCTTTCACGAGAGAACTAAACATATTGAAGTCGACTGCCATTTTATCCGGGAGAAGGTTCAACTAAAGAAGATCGACCTCAGACATGTTCCTGGTACTGAACAAGTTGCGGATGTCCTCACAAAGGCCTTGTCAAGTACCCTCTTCTATCAATGCCTGTCCAAGCTTGGTGCATACGATTTGTACGCTCCAGCTTGCGGGGGAGTATTAGAAAAGCCCATGTATAAAGGCCCATAAAGGCCCAAGTGTATTCTCTCTTCTTTAGTCCCACATCTTGTATAGGATTGTTTCCTCTCTTCTCTTCTCCTATATAATTGTATTCTCTCCTTGTATTTACTTACACAAGCAATACATACACGTTTTTGGCTTCTCTCAACAAAGCCCAATCTCTCAATTTTCAAGTGGCCTCCGCAACCGCAAGTTCAGGCACCTCGCTCCTACGTTCAGAATCAGCAAGACGCTAAGCAAAGCCCATCAATGCCAAGTGCAATTTGTAACTAACTCCTGACGCGACGGTCTGTCGTTCGCCGTGTGCCAAGTGTTCTCTCACCTCAAAACTGTAACGAGAGGTGGCTTGTCACCCTTGATTTCTCATACAAGCTGTAAAAGCCAGGAAATAGTGGACTTTTACCGACACATATCCGGTCACGTGGTTTTTTACCCTGTTGAGGGGTTTTTCCACGTTAAAATTTTGTCTGTACGATCGATCTACTTCATTGACTGTGTGCACGCTCGACCGTCCCGAGAGCTAAGGCGGTCCAGGTCATTCAAGATCGACCAGGACGTCGAGTTAGACCGCAACAGTTTGACTCCGTCTGCGGGAAACGAGTTCCCAACATCCTCAGAAGACAGTACCTTCAACACAGCGGTACTCGTGACTAGATACTATGGCGGGAGAAGTTACCCGCAATGTAGAAGGGATGACCCTTGGGGGGCACGTCGGTCCAGTTCCCCCTCACTTTCCTGTCAACATGATTGAAGCAGAACCCCCCCGCATGGATATTCAAGGTCGCGAAGCCCGTCCTGCCAGAGAAGCGGAAGCTCAAAATCAGTGCAACTGCCCTGAAGTAGCGGACCTCGATGAAAGGATCACACGTGAAGAAGTTCTTTGGTTAATCGCAGAAGAGCACGAGCAAGCCAAGCGAAGTGCCGCTTCGGCCAGCCGCCCCCTCCATCATTGCTCGCCATTTGCACCTGAGGTCCTGACACATTCAATCCCCTATGGTTTCAAGCTCCCAAAGATCGAGACGTACGATGGTACAAGTGACCCGTCAGAGCATGTTAGACACTTCACAATCATAATGCAACTTTGCAATGCCCCAGATCAACTATTGTGCCAAGCTTTTCCAGTGACTTTGAAAGGACAAGCTCGCACCTGGTTCCTATCTCTGAAGGAGGGGGAGATAAAGAATTTTGCAGAACTATCACAACAATTCACGGACCAATTCAACGCCAGCTGTCGAATAGTTAAAGACTTTTCCCACTTGTCTAGGATCCGCCAAAGTGAAGGAGAAACCCTCAGAGATTTTTTTTCCGTTTCACTGCAGAAGCATGAATAATCCCGGGCATCAACCCCGAGCTCTTACGAGGCTTCCTCTTAGGAGGACTCCGCCCTGACAGCTTCTATTTAGCATTAATGAAAGAAACAACATCAAGTTATCATGATCTAATACGACGAGTCGAAGCTCAGATTGCAGTCGATGAGGCAATTGAGACACATCAAAAACTATTCGATAGAGGCATGAAAAGGAGAAGGGAGCAAGAATCTTCATCAGACCTGGGGAAGAACAGTGAATGTCTCAACAACCCACGACCTCATCATCATCTGAAATACACGCTCCTCAATACCTCCAGAACAAATGTGATTTACGCAATCCAAGGTAGTGAGGCGCTCCGTAAGCCCAGACCCTCGCTAAAAATGCAGGGGACCAAACAAAGTACTGTGAGTTCCACCATGGACGAGAACACGACACAGAAGATTGCTCAAAGCTTAAGGAGTAGATCGAGTATCTCATCAAACAAGGCCTCCTAGGAAGATTCTTACGGGGCTAAGCACCAAGTCCGCTGACAAGAAATCGGCCAACTGCTTGTTAGCGGACTGGGGGCAACCCCTAAGTCGACCAGCCCAAGAGAGGGCTTCGTACCCATCAGCGGGGCTCTGCCCATTATAGTGTTTATCAATTTTACTTTCCCATGAATTCTTCATGTAAATTTCCACAAGAACTGCCTCCGGGCAGTGCGCTCCTCACATCAACTGCCTCCGGGCAACGCGCTCCTTACAACAACTGCCTCCGAGCAGCACACTCCTTACAGCAACTGCCTCCGGGCAGCGCGCTCCTCACAGCAACTGCCTCCGGGCAGCGCGCTCCTCACAGCAACTGCCTCCGGGCAGCACGCTCCCCACATCAATTGCCTTCGAGCAGCGCGCTCCTTACAACAACTACCTCCAGGCAGCGCGCTCCTTGTAATACCTGGATCAGATATTTACATTCTCTAGTAATGCTCTCTTGAGCAGCCACCATAGGACTCAGAACACAAAAGATAAAAGATCAAAGACAATGCTATCATATCAAGTAAAGGCGTAAATGCGCTACATAAAATCATCAAAGGGTGATAACAAGTATGCACAAGACATAACAAAAAGCAAAAGACAAACATACAATAGACTCAACCAAAGAAAACATGATAATATAGCGTCGCTACATATCAGCCGCGTCAACATCAGAACTCTTGTCGCCAGAGATATCATCAAAGCTAAGGTCCGGATACGTCGCATCCCAAGCTCCTGCCAACAAGACGAAAAGTCTTTGAAACTCCACGTCTAAGGGCCAGCTCCCGAACGTCTTCCATCTGAGGCTCCACCTCCTTGCTCTAGATCTCATCACGAACCTCCTCGCTAATCAAACAACGATCTCTCATATAATCCAGAGACTCCATGTACTCCGCATGTCCGGCATCCTTCAACTCCGACACACGGCTATCAGAAGATAAAGCCTCCACTTGGGCCTTCGCCGCACAAAGCTATGTCTCTAAACGAGAAGTCTTCTCTTGAGCACACTTCAACATTTGGGTAGTTCTTTCCACCAGATATTTCTCCACCTCCAAAGAGCTCGAGTCTCTTCCAATTCCGCCTTCAACTCCGATCCAATCCGGCGAAATCGAGAAATGTCCCGATCATGATCATCCCTCAGAGTGACAAGCGAGCCCGCCACCTCCTGAAACTTCTCCTGATGGGCCAGATACCCGTCCTTCAAGCTCACGTAATGATCATTCCAGGTAACGACAATTTGAACCTGAGCCACAATCTACAAGAGAAAAGACAGATGAAAGTCAGTACAACACGCCAACAAAGAAGAACCATGAATAATCAAGCTTGCTTACCACTTCATTCATCGCCTTTAAAGAAGAAAATGACCTCAGAGCTGCCGCCTCCGTAGGGGAAGCCCGGGGGGCTGATGATCCAAGCAGCTGAACCTCGGGAGGTGAACCTCCACGACCACTAGAAGGAGAGTCGCCACCCAGAGAAGCCGAACAAGGCGCCACGCTATCGCTACCCCGAGAAACTACAGTGGTCTTCCGTTTCCGACCACAATCCGAAGCTGTCTCAGTAATCTGCCCAGAGTCTAAAGAAATGTCACACCGCAACAAACGCTTCTCTTCCACAAACGAAGAAATACTGAACAGATGGTTTGCCAACTCGCGAGTCTTCGAAAATCCAAGCACTGGGAAAAACTCCCGCTCTCTCCCCTTTTGACGACGACAACGATCAGGCATTACGTTCCATAGCTATGGCAAGCCCCAAGAGTTCCTGGCATAACTGTAATGCCCCTGATTTTTTGATGTTTTTTTAAATTTCTGTAGTGACATAATAATGATGTTAGGGTGTTACGTTGACGCGTAGTTAACGGGCGCCGTTGTTGGAGCGTGATTTTGCTCATCGGAATCCGAGGTTATAACTCGGTGGATTTTAGCAGGTTGATGTTGGTTGTAACTTTGGGGAATTTTAACCCGAGTTTGGTCTGTCGAGTCTTGATTTTGACTTCGCCGTTGGTTTTGTAGCATCAGTATTTAGCCTTGATGCGAATTTTGTGGAAATCCGATATGATTCGGGTTTTCCGGTCATTTGGACGTTTAACTAATTATAATTAATATATATATAAAAAATACTTATAACCGAACCCTATTCATCGTCTTCTTCCCAAAAGCCGTCGGACTGAAAACACGGAAGAAAGGAGGCGACAATCATTGTGGGTTTCCGGCCGCTGTTGTGGGGGTTCCGATGCGCGAAATCTTTGTCGAAGGGTAGATTCGGAAAGCTCTCGCTGAGATCTACGCGTGCACGGTAAGTTTTCCTCGTTTCGTTGATTTTTGGCGTTGGGGTTTTTGACCTTGACCCTCGTTTGTCCTAAAAATTTTCAGGAATCGTTTTCTAGGAGTTCTTGCGGCCGATCCTTGGAGTGGAGCGTTCGTGAGGCCGGATTTCAGAAACTTTGAGGCAAGTGGTGATTTCATTCCTCTTGCTAGTTCTTGTTCAGTTTTGACCCCCTCTTGATTTTCCTCCTTAGAATGTAGGGGTAGCGTAGAGTTCGACCAAAACCGATTCACTGGGTAGCGTAGGATTTCTGGCCAAGGAAAATTCGTCGAATATGTAGGAGTTAGCTTGAGTAAAATTCATCGAGTATGAGGGAACGTGACTGAGTAAAATTCGCCGAGTTTTGGAGTTGGTCCGAGTAGAATTCGTCGAATATCAGCGTAGGTCTAGGCATATTCGTCGAATAGGATAGGCGTGGAGTGAAGGATTTTTTGTCAAGTGGTTTTGGCGTCGAGTCCGTCGAGTATTGACCGTTTTGGCATCGAGTGAAGTCTAATTCATCGAGTATTCTCGATGAATTTGTCGAGTGTGGTCTAGACGTCAAAAGCGTTGAGTGATCCGATGACCAAGTATTTTTCGTCGAATATCATTAAGTATTAAATTTTGCCAAGTTTATTTCGTCGAGTTTCGCCTTGAGGTAAGGGAGAATCATCGAGTATTATCGACGAATTCTTCGGGTACTTAGAGTATTATGCGTCGATCGCTGAGTATCGAAGTAAGATCAGGTCGATTCGTTGAGTATCGCTAGGTTTAGTTTTATTATGCCAAGTAGAATTCGTCGAGTGTCTCTTGTATTCGTCGAGTATATTCGACGAATCAGCGTGGACTCAGGATTTTCTTGCCGAATTAGGTCCGATTCGTCGAGTATTGACTTAGATGAATTTTCAGGATTTTCCTTCCTCTTTGTCGTCGAGGAATTTTGATGATAGGCTCGGGTTTTATCAGTATTTTGGATGTGAAGTTGTGGCTAGGTTGACAGTGGAAAAAAGACCACCAACTTGATGTCGGTTCGTGAATCATTACACATGGTGGTTGGTGATTTTCTTTTGGATTGTTGGGTTGTGTTGGACAATGCGTCCGCCACCACAGTGTCTTTTTGAGATGTTTGGACTGTTGGGTTGTGTTGGACAATGTGACCATCACCATAGTGCCTTTTTAGATGTTTGGACTGTTGGGTTGTGTTGGACAATGTGGCCACCACCACAGTGCCTTATGGAGATGTTTGGGTTTGATAGTTCGTGTTGAACAATGAGGTCACCGACTCAGAGCCATTTTTACCAAGTGTTAATGATTCACGTGTTTAGAGCTGTTCAGTCTCTTTCTTCTTATTATATAGACATATGTTATTATGCTTATTCTTACAGATCTTATCGAAGCATGCCTTTATTTCGCACTTGATGCAACTTCTCTTATTACACTGTTTGAGAATTCTTCTTTGCTTATTATGTTATGTCTTATTTGCTGAGGTTTGACAACTATTCTTGTATTTAGGTTGGTAACCCTTTTGTCTCATTTTGATTATTGCTACTATTGATCTTTGATCGCCACCTGTATATTCTTGCTAAGGTATTCTTTTCTTTTGAATGCCTCAGGCTCGGAGCAGTAGCCGGTGATACAGCTAGAGTTGGTAGTTACGGGTGTTCTGCAATTTTTGCAGTGATTCTCTCCTCAATGTTGTGAGATAATTTTGTTGTTTTGTTTTTAGTTCAGACATGCATGATGTTTGGTGGGTTTGTGTGAGGTTGTTGACGCCCACCTGAGATTATTGTTGAATGTTGGTTTATTTGCTAGCTGCTGTTCTATTTCCTAGATGATTTATTGGATTAATTTGCTCTCTGACAAAGATTTATGCTAGAATTGCATGTTAGTTATTTTCAAGGTATAAAAATCATCATTATGCTTACCTCATACTCATGACATCCTTTTTAACCCCAAAGTCATTATATTTTAACGACTTAAAAAGCTTTTCCTGTACTTATATTAAATCTAGAGGTATGCATAACATGAGTTGTTCTTTTGGATATTTTTGCTCATATATAATAATAATTGAACTAAATAAAGTATTTTTCGCAGCGTATATTATATTTTATCCGTGGACTAGATGATCCACCGCGCCGAGCGATACGACCATCAAAATATAATCCAAGTTTTCGTTGTAACAAACTTGAGAATTTCACAAAAAATATTATGAGTAGATTCTTGCCCGAGCGTCTGCAGTTATCCCCTACACGGCGTGACATCACAGCACATGTTTTCTCTTACTCTGATATAATGTTGTGTTGAAAAAATGCGAGTTGTGACAGTTGGTATCAGAGGGATAGTTTTTGTGGTCTTATTGCATTTCATACACACACCGATGTGTCATCTATACATCTTGGCCGAAGCATGAACACTACACTAATAAGCATGATAAGAAGTATACGAGACATATTATGTAGTATGAGATGCATAATATGTGTTTATATATGGATTCTCATATGAAGCAATATATGACTGTTATGTAGTATGAGATGCATAACAATCATCACATGAATGCTCATTAGATTTTATTTTTTCATTACAGACGATATTATGTAGTATGAGATGCATAATATTTTATGTGTACGCCGCTCATAACATGCATTAAGGCCTTTATTAGATCGCATAACACAACATGCATGACATAACATAACATTAACATACATGCCAAGCTAAGATCTACATGATGACATACGCACACACATGAATTTAAACAAAAAAGAATAAGAATTCATGCATTCATAGTTTATGCACATGAGTCAATAGGATGACAGTATATCATCCTAAGTCAAGCATATCATCATTTATGAAATCCCAGAGCAAGCTAGCAACAAGAGCAGGTAACCATACATGTATGGTCTGAACTAAGTCGAGTAGTTCTAGCGTTAAGCTAGGTTTTGATTACTTGCTCGTTGTACTATTAGAATGCCGCCTAAGCATGTTGCGATGAGGTCAACTCCACAGTCTGAGTGCAAGTCGTCAGGTGCGCAAAGTGAGGCTGTGATTGAAGGGCTGCGGCAGAGCAATGAGGCTCTATCAAGGCAGATGGTTGAGATGCAATCGCAAATTAAGGCGCTGTTGACTATCGTTTCAGGGCAGCAGCCTAGAGTGCAAGACCCTACAGTAGGTCAAGCCATTCCTATTCCTCCTGCTCCTTTGGTGCCTCCAGTTCTCCTGCCACCAGAGATGAATTTCATTTCACATTTTCAGTGATTAAGACCTCCTACCTATGACGGTAGAGCCGATTTCATGGCATTAGATGACTGGATCATTGCTATCGAGGAGATGTTCTCGTATTCAGGAATTTCTGCTGACCAAAGAGTGACGGTCGCCGCTTACCAGCTGAAGGGCCTTGCAAAGAGCTGGTGGTTAAGAGAAAAAGATAACCTTACAGATGGATGTTTATGGGAATCATTCAAGAAGTTATTGCTGAGGAAATTTCTGTCGTCGGTCGAGCAAGACCGTTTGATGAACAACTTTCTACATCTGAAGCAAAGACAAGTCACAGTCAGTGAGTACGAGATAAAGTTCAGCAAGTTGAGCAGGCTTGCCCCGGATTTAGTAGCCTCTGAAGCGAATAGAGTAAAGCGCTTTCTGGGTAGTCTTAGGAGCGACATCCAGCAATTGGCTAGCGCGTATGGATCTGAGAATTATGTTGAGGCAGTAGAAGCTGCTTTGAAAGTCGAAGCTATCGATAACGCCAAGAATCACAGTATGCAAATGAGAAAGGACAAGAGAAAGTCTGAGGATAGTAAAAACTCTCGGGAATCTGGTCCTTCTTCGAAGAAAGGATGCGTGTAGTTTCTGGGGCCGGCCAGACCATCCATTCGAAAAGTGTTTCAAGAGGTTGGTAGCTCAGAAGCAGCAACAAGTGCTTGTAATTCAGAGAGTAACCAAAGGAGATCTGGTATGTGCCTCATGCAAGCAGAAGGGGCATAATGTTGCCTATTTTTGGAGTAAAGAATGGCATTTGAAGTCTAGATGGCCGCAGTCTCAGCCCCCACTGCAACCAATTTCACTTCAAGCCTTGCCGTCTCCGCAGCTGGACAAAGTGAAGGGCAAGCTGAATGTGATGACTTTGGAAGAAGTGCAGACGTCCACCCAAGTGATCTCAGGTTAGATTCTAATCTATTTCTTAGCTCGTAGCTATAGTTTTGATGTTGTTCGGCTAGTTACGTATACGATTTTATAGGGAAGTTTAAGGTAAAGAATCGTTGGGCGCGTGTTCTTTTTTATTCTGGTGCTACTCACTCGTTCGTGGCTAGGACTTTCGTAGAATGTCATCGTCTGAATCTCGATCAGGTTGGCAATTCGTTTCGCGTTAAGTTTCCCTCTAGTGACTCGGTGGTGTCAGACAAGGGTATCCAAAGTTGTCCTATTCTTTTAGACGATTTTCTAGCTTTTGCCGATCTGAAGGTGTTAGACATGGAGGACTTTGATGTGATTCTGGGCATGGACTGGTTGTCCAGATATGATGCGGTTATCTGATGGAAGGTTAAGAGTTTAGACTTCAAGATGGACAACGACTACCCCAGAAGTGTATATGGTTTTTCGCGCCAGGATTCCCCAATTATTTTAGCGGTATGTGCTCGGAAACTCTTAGATTCTAATTTTTGTGCTTATTTGGTTTCTGTCTTGGAAACCGTTGGTAGTTTTCCGCATGTCAAGGATATTCCTATGATGCGAGAGTTTCCTGATGTTTTCCCAGTTAGTCTTCCTGGTTTTCCGCCTGAGAGAGACATGGAGTTTGTTATAGATCTAGAGCCGGGTACTCGCCCTATTGCTAAGGCACCGTACCGTATGGCCCCGCGTGAGCTGGAAGAGTTATGTACCCAGCTAGATGAGTTATTTCAGTGTGGATTCATTAGGCCAAGTTCGTTGCCTTGGACTCGTCTTGTTTGTTAAGAAGAATGATGAATCTATGAGGTTGTGCATTGACTATAGGGAACTGAATAAGGTAACTATCAAGAACAGATATCCATTGCCGCAGATAGATGATTTGTTTGATTAGTTGCGTGGTAGTACGGTGTTTTTGAAGATTGACCTTCGTTCAGGCTACCATCAGTTGAGGATCCGTGAGACTGATGTTCCGCGGACCACCTTTCGTTCTCGGCATGGACATTTTGAGTTCTTGGTGATGTCCTTTGGATTAACAAATGCACACTCTGCCTTCATGGACATGATGAATAGAGTGTTTAAAGATTTTTTGGATCAATTTGTGGTTGTTTTTATTGACGATGTCCTGGTTTATTCTCGGAGTGCTGAGGAGCATGCCCAACACTTGTGTTCAGTTCTGTCTTCTTTAAGAGGACATACGCTATACGCAAAGTTGAGTAAGTGCGAGTTTTGGCTACCTCATGTGTCCTTTTTGGGTCATGTTGTGAATAAGGATGGAATTTCAGTTGACCTAGAGAAGATAGCCGCTGTTATTGATTGGAAAAGACATACCACACCTAAAGAGATAAGAAGTTTCCTAGGATGAACATGCTATTATAGAAGGTTTGTGGAAGGATTCTCTGCGTTGTCTGCGTTGTACAATCCCGTATTCACGGAGTGGGGTCCCTCCAGCAGGCGCGAGGCTAGCTATGCATTTTTAAGCTTTTTGAGGGGTTTGACACTTTTGGTGGCCAATTAAGGCTCAACCTTCATAATATACTAGTAGGGGATGCAATATTTACCTCCCCCCGACCAGCTCGCCCAGCTCGCTCGGCCAGCTCGCCCGGCCAGCTCGCCCAGCTCGCCCGGACAACTCGTCAGCCTCCTGGGACAGCTCGTCAGCCTCCTGGGACAACTCGTCAGCCTCCTGGGACAGCTCGTCATCCTCTTGGGACAGCTCGTCAGCCTCCTAGGACAGCTCGTCAGCCTCCTGGGATAGCTAGTCAGCCTCCTGGGGCAGCTCGTCAGCCTCCTAGGACAGCTCGTCAGCCTCCTGGGGCAGCTCGTCAGCCTCCTAGGGCAGCTCGTCAGCCTCCTGGGGCAGCTCGCCAGCCTCCTGGGGTAGCTCGCCAGCCTCCTGGGGCAGCTCGCCAGCCTCCTGGGGCAGCTCGCCAGCCTCCTGGGGCAGCTCGCCAGCCTCCTGGGGCAGCTCGCCAGCCTCCTGGGGCAGCTCGCCAGCCTCCTGGGGCAGCTCGCCAGCCTCCTGGGGCAGCTCGTCAGCCTCCTGGGATAGCTCGTCATCCTCCTGGGACAGCTCGTCAGCCTCCTAGGGCTAGTCAGCCTCCTGGGGCAGCTCGTCAGCCTCCTGGGGCAGCTCGTCAGCCTCCTAGGACAGCTCGTCAGCCTCCTGGGGCAGCTCGTCAGCCTCCTGGGGCAGCTCGTCAGCCTCCTGGGGCAGCTCGTCAGCCTCCTGGGGCAGCTCGTCAGCCTCCGGGACAGCTCGTCAGCCTCCTGGGACAGCTCGTCAGCCTCCTGGGACAGCTCGTCAGCCTCCTGGGACAGCTCATCAGGCTGGAGGATCTCACCCGGCCAAGTTCCCGCCCAGACCAGGGCATGATAGTAATTTCAGAGCAGTGGAGGTTGGCTATTTGCAGGCCGTTCCCAAAAAACTATAAATAGACCCTTAAGGGTGCCTTGGAGAGGATCACTTCTTCACTCTCTTCATCCTCTTCCTTCATCCTCCAAGGCACTTAGCTCAGCATTGGCTAGAGAGGGGGAGATCTCAAAGGTCTTCCGGGTGTGAGGTGGGACCTCCATGCTAGAGCCGAGGGTCTGTTCTTAGCTTCTTGAGTCTTCGGCCCGTGACGTTCTCCTGAGTGTAATAGGTGTGAGGTTACCCCTTTCTTGGGACCCCAAACTCCATGAGAGACCAAGTTTTTTGTTTTAACATTTTGGTGCGGTGAGCGTGGAGAGTGACCAGCACAGAAGATCCTGGGAGAGTGTTATGGCCTGAGATCAGGGAGGTAGTGATGATCTCGGCGAGCTCCCCAACCCATCACCCTTCGTAGGAAGGGAGGAATTCATGACATCCATCCAAGGCATCATGTAGATGCTGCGGAGTATTGCTCCTCGAGGTAACTGCTCAACTCCCACCCCTCAGGACTTAGCTCTCAGGAGTCTCGGCGAGACTGCTCCCAGGAGTCTCTACGAGCTGCCTCCCAGGGATCTAGGCGAGATGACCCCAGCAGGGGGAGAAGGAAGTGCACCAGGAAGAAGGCCCAGAAAGGAAAGGATGGGAGAGGGGGTCGAGCGAGACCTCACCGGCCAGGAGTTGTTCCCCAGCCCGACGAGTGCTAGCCTTCCAGGAGAGCAGGTCGCGCGAGTAGAGGTTGCGAGATCATCACTCAGGGGGTCACCCTTATGCGAGCTGATCATATCTGCTCCCATTCCCGAGGGGTTCAGAGAGCTTGACATGGCTTACTATACCGGGAAGGATGACCCCGTCCAACACCTGCAGTGGTTTGAGGATGTCGTCTCCATCAGGCCGATGACGGATGCCTTCAAGTGTCGCATCTTCGCGATCACGTTGAAGGATAAGGCAAGGGACTGGTTCCACCAACTCCCACTGAGATCGATCTATGGGTTCGAGGACTTGAGCCGGAGCTTTCAGCTTCGCTTCTCCACCTCCAAGAAGAGGAAGAAGAGTCCTGAGTTTATCTTCCTAATAAGGCAGGGGGCCGAGGAGTCGCTGTCCCATTACGTTGACAGGTTCCAAGAGGAGATCCTGGATATCCAGGAGATGCTGGGATATGCCCTCCAGATGTCGTTCACCGTGGGGTTGCGCGAGGGGTTCTTCAAGATGAGCCTGACCCGAAAGGCCCCCCTTCCTTCGAGGAGCTGATGGAAAGGCCGACAAAGGCGAAAATTTTTAGGTACACGTGGGCATGTGGAGGATGGTGCTCGCGATGTATTGGGAGCCGTTCGATCAACAAAAACTTCTGCCTATTTTTAAATATTTTTTGCTCCCTTTAATACTAACAGACAGATCTCAGATCCAACGCCTAAAAATATATTGCATCTACCTCTATGTACCTGTGGGTACCTAAAAATTACTCTGATAGAGGAGATAGCAACTGAGGCGTCCAATCCGGCGTTTGTCAAGAAGTTGGCAAGGTTGACAGAGGCAGAGTCGAAGGAGCAAGGTGGCTCGAGGCATCAGGAGGGGAGAAGGAGAGAGGAGCAGAGATCTCAGAGGTTCCAGGGACCTCAGGAAGGTCCGGAGCCAGGTTGGAGGCAACAGGGAGGACCCGTTCAGGGTCCAGGAAGAGGTCTCGTCCAAGATGGGGGGAACTTCCATGGAGGCTAGGGGAGGTTCAACTTCCAGAGGCAAGCCCCTAGGCAGCTCCTACCCCCACCGCAGCAAGCCTTGGCGATATGCGGAGGGGGAGGAGGCAACGAGAGAGATCACCGAGCCCGCCGAAGGAGGAAAGGAAGAGTATTGTCATACTGTGACTTCCACCAATTTGAGGGTCACGTCACGGCTACCTACCTCGAGTTACTGGAAGTGAGGGGGGCGAGAGGCCCTACCCAGCAGCAGCCGCCGGTGCAGGTTGAAGAGGTTCCACCCAGAATGGGGGAGGATGATATATGTGATGACCGGGTCGATATCGGACCCCGATGTGGTATAGCAGTGATCCACGATGGAGTAGGGATCGAAGCCACTCGAAAGGCAAGCCTCCATGTGATGTACCAACATAGCGTCACTACGACATCCCAGACCCCTCCCCAGGAGGAGAAGATCACCTTCTCGGTGAAGGACATGCCAGACCATGAAGATCCGTTCTGCGATGCGCTGGTCATCCAGACGTCCATCGAGGGCTACACCGTATCCCGGATCTTGATTAACAACGGGAGCTCCGTCAACATCGTATTCAAGAAGGCGTTGGATGGGATGAAGGTAGAACTAAGGAGGGTGTTGGTCTCGGACGGACCCCTGTTCGGATTTTCAGGGGAGAGGAAGGAGGTAGAAGATGGGGTAGGACTCCAAGTAAAATTGGGAGGGGGACTTCAAGAAACTGTCGGTTCGTCATTGTTGACGCTCCAAGAAGCTACAACGCCATCTTCGAAAGGCCCCTCATCAGCGCCTTCCGTTGTGTGCCATCATCGTTCCACCAGTTCCTCAAGTTCAGCTAAGGAGGGATCCAGGTCAGAATCAAGGGAGACCCTAGGATGGCAAGACAGTGCTACGTCACGGCCGTCAACACCATCTCTTGGTTGGCCAAGGCAGAGGAGATGGAGAAGATCATGGAGAGCTTGAGCAGGATAGAAGTGTCCGAGGAGAAGGAAGTGAATGACGGCCATCATGCTCAGGCCCCCTGAAGAAGCCTCGCCTTGAGGGAGTCTTTACTCTTTTATTTTGTAACAAGCTCTACCCCTAACCAACTGAGTCAGGGGGTCATGTAACCAAAATTTTTCCCCCGTTTGAGGATGTTGGATTTGGAAAAGTTCAGGTGACATACCTAGTTCCCAACCCCTGAGAGGATCTCCTCATTCCAGGCCCCCACTAGCTGGATGGGTCGAATGTGCCTCGGGGGGGAGTAAGTCCTTTTTGCTTTAAGACGGTTCCGCTTTCCAGCTCTCACTAGCTGATAGGGCTGGTTGACCTCTCGTGGAGGCCAAGTCCTTTTTGCTCCGAGACGGTCCCGCTGTCCAGGCTCTCACTAGCTGGAAGGGCTGGTTGACCTCTCGTGGAGGCCAAGTCCTTTTTGCTCCGAGACGGTCCCACTGTCAAGGCTCTCACTAGCTTGCAGGGCTGGTTGACCTCTCATGGAGGCCAAGTACTTTTTGCTCCAAGACGGTCCCGCTGTCCAGGCTCTCACTAGCTGGCAGGGCCGGTTGACCTCTCGTGGAGGCCAAGTCCTTTTTGCTCCGAGACGGTCCCGCTGTCCAGGCTCTCACTAGCTGGCAGGGCCGGTTGACCTCTCGTGGAGGCCAAGTCCCTTTTGCTCCGAGACTGTCCCGCTGTCCAGGCTCTCACTAGCTGGCATGGCCGGTTGACCTCTCGTGGAGGCCAAGTCCTTTTTGCTCCGAGACGGTCCCGCTGTCCGGGCTCTCACTAGCTGGCAGGGCCGGTTGAACTCTCGTGGAGGCCAAGTCCTTTTTGCTCCGAGACGGTCCCGCTTTCCAGGCTCTCACTAGCTGGAAGGGTCGGTTGACCTCTCGTGGAGGCCAAGTCCTTTTTGCTCCGAGACGGTCCCGCTGTCCAGGCTCTCACTAGCTGGCAGAGCTGGTTGACCTCTCGGGGAGGCCAAGTATTTTTCACTCGGAGGAGATCTCGTCACCCAGGCTCCCATTAGTTGGCATGGAGGGTTGAACCCTAAGGGAGGTTAAGTGAATTCTTCTCGGAGAGGCTAAGTATCTTTTCAACCGCGCAAAAGAACTACACTCAGCGAAAACGTTGGGTTGGATGTTTCTTTCCGAGCATGGAACTCGCTCAAAAAGAGCGAGGATTGTGTACAATCCCGTATTCGCGGAGTGGGGTCCCTCCAGCAGGCGTGGGGCTAGCTAGCTATGCATTTTTAAGCTTTTTGAGGGGTTTGACACTCTTGGTGGCCAATTTAGTCTCAACCTTCATAATATACTAGTAGGGGGATGTAGTACTTACTTTCCCCCGGCCAGCTCGTCCAGCTCACCCGGACAGCTCGTCAACCTCCTGGGACAGCTCGTCAGCCTCTTGGGACAGCTCGTCAGCCTCCTGGGACAGCTCGTCAGCCTCCTAGGGCAGCTCGTCAGCCTCCTGGGGCAGCTCGTCAGCCTCCTGGGGCAGCTCGTCAACCTCTTGGGGCAGCTCGTCAGCCTCCTAGGACAGCTCGTCAGCCTCATGGGGCAGCTCGACAGCCTCCTGGGACAGCTCGACATCCTCCTGGGACATCTCGTCAGCCTCCTGGGACAGCTCGTCAGCCTCCTGGGGCAGCTCGTCAGCCTCCTGGGACACTCGTCAACCTCCTGAGACAGCCTCGTCAGGTTGGAGGATCTCGCCCGGCCAAGTTCCCGCCCAGACCAGGGCATGTTAGTAATTTCAGAGCAGTGGAGGTTGGCTATTTGCAGGTCGTTCCCAAAAACTATAAATAGACCCTTAGGGGTGCCTTGTAGAGGATCACTTCTTCACTCTCTTCATCATCTTCCTTCATCCTCCAAGGCGCCTAGTGTTGAAACCAAAAACTTGGTCTCTGTGGAGTTTGGGATCCCAAAAGAGGAGTGACCTCACACCTACTACACTCGGGGGAACGTCACGGACCAAAGACTTGGGAAACTAGGAACAGACCCTCGGCTCTAGCGTGGAGGTCCCGACACACACCCGGAAGGTCACAAGAGCACTTCCCCTCCCTCACCAATGGCTGAGCTGTGTAACTTGGAGAGCTCTCAATTTCTACCAAGAAGAAGAAACCAAGGGAGGAGGAAGCCAAAAACTCATCCTCTCCAAAGGTACCCAAGGGGGTCTATTTATAGTTTTTCCAAGCCTGGGGACCAAAATGTCTGAAATACCCTTAGGACAAATATGCCCTGAGCCAATAGAAAACACCCACACCCGGGGGTAAAGTGGTAATCCCACCCCGAGGGCACAACGGTAAAAACACGGCCCCAAGAAGTCCAAGGGCGGGAGGAGGCCAAGCCATACCCCCCACCTCCCCGGGCACCCGACACGAGTAAGCTCACCGCGCGGGCGAGACCCTGGCCGCCGGCCGGTCTCGCCCCGCGAGCTCACCGCGCGGGCGAGACCCTGGCCGCGGTCGCCGGCCAGTCTCGCGCCGCGAGCTCACCGCGCGGGCGAGACCCTAACCGCCGGTCGGTCTCTCCCCGCGAGCTCACCGCACGGACGAGACCCTGACTGCCGGCCGGTCTCGCCCCTCGATACTAAACACGCGGGCGAGACCCTCGCCATCGGCCGGTCTCGCCCCGCGATACTAAACGCGCGAGCGAGACCCTGGCCGCCGGTCGTTCTCGCCCCGCGATACTAAACACGCGGGCGAGACCCTGGCCGCAGACCGGTCTCGCCCCGCGAACTAACCGCGCGAGGCAAGAGCCTGGCCGCAGGCCGCTCTCGCTCCCGCGAGCTGACCGCCCGACCAGTCTCGCCCTACCCAGGGCTAAGGTGCAGGGGGCGGGATCCTGGCCTTAAGTCGATCCCGCTGCTCCTACCTCACACCTATCGAACCGAGAGCGGGTATCGACCAACTTACCGCACCCGCCCCCCAAGAGGGAGCCAAGGGGGGAGCCAAATTTTTCCTCCCCCTACTAGTATATAACAAGGGCTAGGCCTAAATTGGCCACCATGAGTGCAAAATCTCTCAAAAGCTTAAAACCATATAACTGGCCCCGCGCCTGTCGTGGGGGACCTACTCTGTGAATACGGGGTTGTACACCTAGCTCAACATTGGCTAGGGAGGGGTAGCTCTCAAAGGTCTTCTGGGTGTGAGGTGGGACCTCCACGCTAGAGCCGGGGGTCTGTTCCTAGCTTCTTGAGTCTTCAGCCCGTGACGTTCTCCTGAGTGTAGTAGGTGTGAGGTCACCCCTTTCTTGGGACCCCAAACTCCACGAGAGACCAAGTTTTTGGTTTCAACATGCGCTTTTGACTAAACTTACGCAGAAGAACACAACTTTTGTGTGGAGCGATAAGTGTGAAGGAGCCTTTCATGAGTTGTAAAGGAGATTGTGCACTGCTCCAATGTTGACTTTGCCTACTGAAGGATTGGAGTATGCTGTTTATGTGAATGCATCACACGTCGGGCTTGGTTGTGTTTTGATGCAAGAAGGAAAGGTGATTGCGTATGGGTCAAGACAATTAAAAATTCATGAAAGGAAATACCCTACTCATGAATTGGAGTTTGCGGCAGTGATTTATGTCCTGAAGTTGTGGAGATATTTATTGTATGACGCGTTGTGCAAGATTTACACGGACCATAAGAGCTTGAAGTATGTCTTCACTCAGAAGGAGTTGAATTTGCGCCAGCATAGATGGTTAGAGTATGTCGTGAATCATGATATTAAAATTCTATATCATCCGAGCAAAGCTAATGTGGTAGCCGATGCCTTAAGTAGGAAGACCGCACAGATCTTTAACCTTTCTGTGGAATCCTTAGTGGAAGAGTTTTTATTAATGGACATCTCTGTCGGAAGTAGCGATTTTCCAAGAAGCCTGGAAGTGGCAGAGCCTTCTTGGATTACGCTTACAAGGCTGGACGACCCTGATTTGCAGTATATTCGTAGTAGAACCGAAAAAAGGGGAATTACCAGACTTTTCAATTGATGATGCGGGTACCTTGAAGTACCGCAGTAGATATTATATTCCCGCTGTTGGGGATATTCGGGCAAAGTTATGTAGTGAGGAGCATGGCTCTAGTGTTTCCTACCACCCTGGTTTTACAAAGATGTATAGAGATCTGAAGCAGATCGTTTGATGGTATGAGATGAAGAACGATATAACCAAGTTTGTGTCTGAGTGTTTTACTTGCAAGCGTGTTAAGGCAGATCATAGACGTCCAAGTGGCAAGCTGATGCCTTTGGATATTCCAAGTTGGAAGTGGGAGAATATTTCTATGGACTTTATTATCGGTCTGCCGAGATCTCACTGAGGACATGATTTTATGTGGGTCAAGATTGACGAAGTGTGCTCACTTCGTGCCGTTCAAGATTGATTACTCCATGAAGAAGATAACATAGTTGTATTTGGAAGAGGTCATTAGATTGCATGGAGTGCCGGTAAGTATTGTGTCAGATCGAGATTTCAGGTTTACGTCTCGCTTTTGGAAAAGTTTGCAGGAAGGGTTAGGTACCGACCTCAGATATTCAACCGCTTATCATCTGCAAACCAATGACCAAACGGAGAGAGTTAATTAGATTTTGGAAGATATGATCAGATGTTACACCTTGGACCACGGAGGGGCGTGGGACGAGCGACTTAGATTGATGGAATTTGTCTATAATAATAGTTATCAGAAGAGTTTGCAGATGTCCCCCTTTGAGGCTTTGTATGAGAGGCGTTGTCGAACCCCCTTGTTTTGGGCTGAAGTTAGTGAAAGACCATTGTTGGGTCCAGAAGCTTTGGAAGAAATGAGTATTTCTGTGATGCATTTTCGAGATAAGTTTCGTATAGCTCAGGAGCGTTATGAGAAGAACGCTAATCGATGAAGGGTTGATCTGGAGTTCGCAGTTGAGGACATGGTTTTTCTCAAAGTTTCTCCGATGTCAGGCGTTAAGAGGTTTGGATGGAACCACAAGTTGGATCCCAGGTATGTGGGACCATTCCAGGTTGTTGAACGCATTGGAGTGTCAGCTTATAGGTTGGATTTGCCCTCTAACTGTCCTGGTTTGCACAATGTGTTTTATGTGAGCCAGTTGCAGAAATGTGTGCTTAGTGACCGACATGTCCTTGAATCGGTGCCCCAGTTGCAGCCTAATCTTTCTTATGTCGAGGTGCCTGTTCGCATCCTAGATACTCAGGATCAGGTATTGCGAAGGAAGACAATACCCATGGTCAAGATTTTTTGGCGAAACCAAGACGTTGAGAATACGACTTGAGAGTTGGAGTCAGCTATGAGAGAGGCTCATCCTCATCTATTCTCCTAATTTTTTTTGGTAAATGTTTCTATTCGATAACCTTTGGTTATTTTCTTTCTGTAGTAGATTCGATTTTGTATCAAGTTTCGGGATGAAACTTTCTTTTAGGGGGGGGGGGTGGCTGTAACGCCCCTGATTTTTCGATGTTTATTTTAAATTTCTGTAGTGACATAATAATGATGTTAGGGTGTTACGTTAACGCATAGTTAACAGGAGCCGTTGTTGGAGCGTGATTTTGCTCATTGGAATCCGAGGTTTTGACTTGATGGATTTTAGCAGGTTGATGTTGGTTGTAACCTCGGGGAATTTTAACCTGAGTTTGGTCTGTCGAGTCCTGATTTCGACTTCGCCGTTGGTTTTGTAGCATCGGTATTTAGCCTTGAAGCGAATTTCGTGGAAATCCGAGATGATTCGGGTTTTCCGATCGTTTGGACGTTTAGCTAATTACAATTATAATATATATATATATATATATATATATATATATATATATATATATATTATATATCTTATAACTGAACCCTATTCATTGTCTTCTTCCCAAAAGTCGTCGGACCGAAAACGCGGAAGAAAGGAGGCGACGATCATCGTGAGGTTTCTGGCCGCTGCTGTAGGGGTTTCAGTGCGCGAAATCTTCGTCGAAGGGTAGATTAGGAAAGATCTCGCCGAGATCTATGCGTGCACGGTAAGTTTTCCCCGTTTCGTGGAATTTTGCCGTTGGGGTTTTTGACCTTGACCCTCGTTTGTCCCGAAAAATTTCAGGAATCGTTGTCTAGGAGTTTTTGCGTCCGATCCTTGGAGCGGAGCGTTCGTGAGGCCAGATTTCGGAAGCTTTGAGGCAAGTGGTGATTTCATTCCTCTTGTTAGTTCTTTCACTTTTTCCCCCTGTTGATTTTCCTCCTTAGAATGTAGGGATAGTATAGAGTTCGGCCAAAACCGATTCACTGGGTAGCGTAGGATTTCTGGCCAAGGAAAATTCATCGAATATGTAAGAGTTAGCCTGAGTAAAATTCATCGAGTATGTGAGAACATGACTGAGTAAAATTCGCCGAGTATGTGAGTTGCTCCGAGTAGAATTCATCGAATATCAGCATAGGTCTAGGCATATTTGTCGAATAGAATACCTGGAGTGAAGACTTTTTCGTCGAGTGGTTTTGGCGTCGAGTTCGTCGAGTAAACAACAGTAATAATTATCATAAATGCGCACCCCTAAATTATTGGAAAATGTTAATTTTGGGTGGTTACGGTGTGCGGATAACCGTTTAACCACCGTAAACACCCCCTGAAGCCTATAAAAGGAGCCTCATGCCTCCTCATTTCAGACCTTTTTCCTCCGAGTCTTCTTCTTCCTCAGGTCGAAGCTCTGCCGAATTTCTCCTACAAGCCGCACCCGAGCCGCATCTGGGCTACGTACGAGCCAAGTTGAAGCCACCCAACGAAGCCCAATCTCTCAATTTCCAAGTTGCCTCCGCAACCGCAAGTTCAGGTGCCCCGTTCCTATGTTCAGAATCAGTAAGACGCTAAGCGAAGCCCATCAATGTCAAGTGCAATTTATAACAAACTCCCAACGCGACGGTCTGTTGTCCACCGTGTTCCAAGTGTTCTCTCACCTCAAAACTGTAATAAGAGGTGGCTTGTCACCCTCGATTTCTCATACAAGCAATAACAACCAGGAAATAGTGGACTTTGACCTGCACAGATCCGATCACGTGATTTTTTATCCGGTTGAGGGTTTTTTTCACATTAAAACTTCGTGTGTACGATCGACCTACTTCATTTACTATGTGCACGCTCGACTGTCCCGAGAGCTAAGGCGGTCCAGGTCATTTCAGCTCGACCGGGACGTCGAGTTAGACTGCCACAATATATATATATATATATATATATATATATATATTGGAATATATAAGTTCAAGTTTTTTTAAGTCTAAAAAAGCTTGAGTTGGTTCTCTCATAATACATGTCAAAATTAGGCAAAAAATATGTGCATTTTATAGACAAGAACGAGATCTACAACTTTTATGTTGACCAGTTTTCCAAAATTTACATGGTTTAGCCGGAATCTGGCCTGAAAGGTTGTTGGCTCAAAATTTGAAATTTATTATTATTAAATTCATTTCGAGCCAGCAATCTTTCGGACGAGATTCTGACCAAATTGTGCAAATTTTGAAAGAATGTTTAACATGAAAGTTTTAGATCTCGTTCTTGGCTATGAAATGCATATATTATTTGTCTAATTCAAACATGTATTGTGTGAGAACCAGGTCAAGCTTTTTTAGACTTAAAAAAACTTGAACTTATAAATGTTATTCTGATATATATATATATATATATATATATATATATATATATATATATATATATATATATATATATATATATATATATATATATATATATATATATATATATATATATATATATATATAGGGATTACTGTATATACGCAAGCTGTGTATATAGGCAATAATTTTGGCTGATTCCACGCCTTTTGAAAATATTGTTGGAACATGTGTTCCGCATCTCTTGATTTGAGAATAACAAAACTCAGTTTGTATTTGATCACGTTTGTTTTGTGTTTATAGTGTGCAGGTTTACAGGTGTGAAGAATGAGAGAATCATGTTCTTGCACCTATCACCGCGCGGTAGTCGTTATCGTCGCGCAGTAGCCGGAATTAATTGGACAAGGCGCTCGGGAAACTATCACGTCGCGCTAGTCCTACCGCCCGCGCTAGCTCAAGGAATTATTTTAGTCAGACGCTCGGGAAACTACCGCCAGGCGATAGTGATTATCACGCCGCGCTAGCCACTCCACGAGTGTCGAGACGGGTTCGTCGAGTTACTGAACTACCACCAGGCGATAGTGGTTACGCATCGCGCTAGCCACTCTACGAGTGTCGAGACGGGTTCGTCGAGTTACTGACCTACCGCATGGCGCTACCTCCTACCGCTGGGCGCTAGCTCTATGAAAAGGAAAAATATTCGTTTTGAATATTTTCCCTAATCTGGAGGACAACTGGCACATCAAGCGCGCGAACCTAGCGCCGAGCGCTAGTCTTACCGTCGGTGGTTGCCTATTTTCATAAAGACGCATATAAGGCGCCTCGTGTTCTGCATTCGAGACCAAGATGAAAAGAGACAGAGTTATATCATTCCTAGGGTCCGACCACCTCTCTGTGGTCCGTTCCGCTGTCTCCATCAAAGGATAAGAAGACCGTCTTCCCTCCTGTTCGTGCACGAAGAACTCCGGCGAGCCAAGTACTACAACGACTACGAGGAGTTGAACGGTTGCACGCACACGAAGAAAAGGAAGGATTTCATTCTCTGCAAGCTACCGCCAAAGCTACCGCCGCGAGAAGGATTCTATTCTCTGGAAGCTTCCGTCGCGCTATAACTAGTTACCGCCCCGCTGTAGCTTCCTGCAATACCTTCTCTATTTAAAACAACCCGAACTTGAGTTTCGTACGACGGGTTTTTCATGAAATTCGAAAGGGGAGTTCGCCCTAGCCGTCTAAAGGGAAGGGAGGGGTCATCCCTACTCATTAAGGAGGAGAATTCTTCAGAGGAGATCAAAAGGGGTTCATGCGCAAGGATTGAGGGCTACCAACATGATGATCAAGAAGCCTTCGTCCTAAGTTTCAAGTGAAGGATCCTCGCTACGAAAAACTCTCATCAAGTGCACCTTCATGGATCTGAAGAACATCAAAGAGGAAGACTCTCAAGCCACAAAGATCGAATCTTTGCAAGCAAATCGTCATCAACATCATGGGTTCTAGTTAGATGAGTGTTTTCTCTTATTCCTTGTATTTTACTTTAAACTCTTTTTGTTTAGTTGTTTGTGTGAGTGAAATCGATCGGAGGGTCGTCGAAATCCGGGAAGAGTTTCATGAGAAATCGACCGAGGAAGGTCGTCGGAATCCGGGGTAGGATTTCGTGAGAAATCGTCCCGGGGAAGGGACGTCTAGATTGGGTGATCTAGCCGGGCTCTAAGACCCTTCCTTTTATGGAGGTGAAGAGTCGGCTCGAAGACCTTTCTTGGAGAGAAAGGGAGAGAGCCAACCGGTCAGGGTAGTGTGTCGGTATAGAAAACAAAAAGAGATTTTAATTTTACCGTCCGATCTCCGACGTCATGAAGATCAAGTTTTTGTAATTGTAAAACCAGTTGTTGATTTAGTTTGAATAAAATTCATGTGCTGTTGTTTTTTATTATTTGTAACATTGTGGATGTTAGGCGGTGTTTCTCTGAAGAGTGCTTAAATCTCCAAGTAGAGATTTGCCCAGGAAAATGTGGTCTGTGACCTACCGCCGCGCGCTAACAAGTTAGTGCCCCGCGGTAGCTTTCAGAATTAGTTTTTCTAGACAAAAATAATTCGAATTTTCAATTAACTCGTAAAATCTTATTCACCCCCCCCTCTAAGGTTGGCCACTAGATCCAACAAGTGGTATCAGAGTCAGGTTATTCCAAATCGATTTCACCACCAGGAATAATTACCAACCCTGATCTTGAATCGACCAGTGAGGATGAAAAATTGTACACTAAAAATTCGTTTGCACCACCTCTATTATAGAAGTGAACTATAATGAATGGAGAACACTAATGAGGAAATTCCTTATATTATTAGATATAGAAGTTTGGAACATGACTTGTATCGAGCCCCCAAATAATTTAAATAAGCACGAATGTCATTTAAATGCCAAAGCTATGAATAGTCTATTTTGTGGGCTTGGTCAAGATATTTTCAAACTAATCTATACGCTTCCTACTGCATATGATATATGGAATTTTCTGGAGTTAACTTATAGTTCTCTTTCTGTAGATGACGAGTTAGAGCAATTTCTCATGGATCCAAGTGAAGAACCAAATAGAGACTTGCTCTTGGAGAAGGACATGTCAATCACATCACATGAAAGGGAAGTTGAAATCTCAACCATAGATGAGGAAACACATGGAGAAGTCAGAGACACTCAAAGCTCAAATCTTACTTCATCCAAGAGCACTGCAAGAAAATCGAATTCCCTTTGTGTATGTAATTCCATTTCTACATTGATTGTGCTAGATAGGGCAAAACATAGAATTAATAAATTGACGAGTATCAATTCAAAACTACGTTCAGAAAATAACTGCTTAAAAGCATGCGCTAATTTAGAACCCAACATTGCTGTGTCTAGTTCGCCTGTTTGCTCTTTAGATAACGTTTCTACACCTTATATAGATTATAATGAATTAATAGAAAAATATAAGGTTCTTGAAAAAGTGCTTCGTTTTGCAAAGGAACAAAATGATAAATTTTGTTTAGGAAACTCATCGTTGAAAAGTGATTGTGCTGGATGCAAGATTTATAAAATTGAAATTAAAGAGATGGATGTGACTTTTGAAGAATACAGAAATAAGTATGAAGCTCATATTGACTCGGTAGTCTCCACTCTTAAAAATAGCACAATCGCGTACAACAAAACTAGACATAATCTTAAAATTAAAAATAAAGAATTAGTTATAAAGATCAACATGCTTAAGAAAATTATGTTTAAAAGCTCACAACACACAACTCCTGAGTTTCAAGCAAAACCTGAAAGCTTGTTGAATATGAACGACCATATAATAACTGAGTCAATCAAAGGGAGTAGAAAACCCCAAGCTCAAGCAAGTGAAACTCCTAAACATACAAATCACCTTCACCTATAAAAACAAATTACTCCCTTCTTAAAATCGAATGAATGCAAATTTCCTTTTAAAAACTACTATACTATGAGTTCTAATGTTAAGCGAAATAATTTTGACTTGAAGAACAATTTCAATATAGTTAATCCTCCAACGCAATATTATTCAATTAAAGATCATCATATAAAGACTCATAGAATTCTAGAAGGAAATTTGCAACATAAAAATAACATTAAACCAAAGTATGAATGGAGACCCATCATTCAAAGTAGCGCACTCATTCCACTCAAAAGAGCTCATTCACCGTCATCTCCGCAAGGTGTACCACGCTATGTTTGGGTACCCAAAGGAACCGTCACCCCTGGCTCCTTTTGGATACCTAAATTTCTTTTCCATTAGTATCCATCAATTGCGTGAAGTAGAAACATATCAAACCAAAATTACTCGATAATCTACTTCACGATATGCTCAATGTTCTTTCTATTTTTACTATTCTGTTTTTGTTTTCTGTTTTTTTTTCCAACATGCCATGGACACTGTAGATATATTTTTGCTATATGACTTTCTCATATTAGGATTAAAGATAAATCAATCTAACTGAATAAATTGGAATAAAAGTCATATCATATCTAAGTGACCATAATTTACCTTTTTATCATAATTCTATCACGTTGTCTTAGTATACCTGCGATCAGTCACCCATATTGTATGTCTCAAAATAGCGGGGGCGTAGGTGTGTGTGCTTTAGAAACGCTAGCCTGTAAACCATGTCTTGTCCTTAACCGGGGAGGGTTCCAATAGGTCCTTGTGTGCCGCTGGGGGGAAAGAGTGTTAGGTTGAGCGGGTTCTTTTGTATGCACATGAGATTAACACCCCACCCTGCGACACTTGTGCAGCTCCTCATGCCCATCCGTCACTTAGTACGGGGCTAGGGTGTAGACATATAGCTTAGGTATTGGATTATTAGGCATACTTATGATTCACACATCCACTGCATGAACATTATTCCACTTATCATGTTCGTTATATTCATGCACAATAATTTATCATGTTATCTTGTGTTTGCATCATATATCTCTTTGAGCTTTCATGTTTTTAGAAAAACACAAGTATTATATATATATATATATATATATATATATATATATATATAAATATATATAAAATTATAATTATAAAATAATTTAAAAGAACAAAACTTTTTATATCTCTTTGTGTGTTTATTGTTTTGTATTTTTATAAAAAAAACCAAAAAAATTATTATAAAAACTAACTATTATTCATTGTCATTGTCAAGGATGAATACATTCTATCAATTAAAGATTAAATACAAAGTTTGATTTAATTGTCAAGTTTCTTAAAACATTATTTTGGTAATATCATGCCTTAAATATTATCTTATTATGTGCAATGAAATTGAATATAGAAAACATGTGCAAGATTGCTTAGTGTGTCTCTAAGTATAAGTAATATTTTATGTTTGATAATGATTCTATTCACTCACCTATTTTGATAACCTACATGGGATTTTAATCTTATACCTATATGATTGTGTAGTGTAATAATATAATAATTAAAATGCATAAATAGATTACATACAGTACACTGAATTGAGTATTTCAATTCTTTGTTTTTTCATGCACTTATTCTTTGGAGAAAAGTTGAGAGGACTTAGCGCAACCACTCGCACCAAAAGCCTGGACTGTTGGAGGACAGCGCCACTAATCTTTATATCAAAGGTCCTCAGGCGGATCCACGGGGCATCCAGTTAAGCCATTACCGCATAGCGCCGCAACGCGGGGGCGATTCCGGACCCGCAAGCCCCAACAATCCCCCCGAAAATGACCCCGGGGTTTCGAACCCGCGACCCCCTCTGATACCACTTGAAAGTCCACCTAGTGTCAACTAGCTTCACCTATGGGGGGGGAGGTGACTTGTAGCGTTTTTGCGGAATTAAAATTGTACCTGCACAAGAAAACAAAACAACACAGCACAGAAAGGAACACAGACAAATTATAGTGGTTCCCCGATTTGGGTACGTCCACTCTCCCCCTACGATCTATCTCCCAATCCAGGGATGACTCGGTCTCTTCTCCAACAGGATTGAAATCCAATCCTTGCACTAACGGAAGGAACCCTTCCACATGTAGGAGTCACCACTCCCACACCACGGGTTGCACCCAACCCTTACAACTAGGAACCAATCGTTCCTTTACAAAGAAATTGAAACTAGATTGTATTAGAAATACAAATGACTTATGGAGACTATGGTGTCCCTCTTCGATTGACGACGAGTTCTTGAAGTCGACGAAGAGTCCACGACCTTAAATCTCTCTTGGAACGGATCTTCTCTAGATCGGCGTCGACAACGAAGGAGGCGGCGATGCTATGTAGATCCAATCTTCTTAGCTAAGCCGACAAGGTCTACCAACGATCGTTCTTGGATCAATCGTCTCAATTGATTCGGATTGGGATAGTATTTCCGATCTACAAATCAAGAGACAAGGATTCTTAAGAAGGACACGCGAGACGCGTTGCGAGGCAGAGCTTCTGTCGCCGGGAGATGAGGAGGAAACCTCAATCAGCGGTGGCGACCACCTAGCACGAGCGGCGCAACAGTCGGACGGAGCTCCGCGACCTAGGTTTTGACGGTCGCTCGTTCTTTTTCTTCGCTTTTCTATTTGTTGTGTACTGTTCAAAAATACCTGTGTATTTATACATTAGGTCATCAAGATGACCGTTGTGGGCCCCACCAAAGAGAAGCCCTAAGTCTGGTTCGAAATACCGCTGGTAACATGGACCAGTCCAGAAAGAATCGGAAAATTGCCCAAGTCAAATTCGGCGAGAATCATAGGTGATTCTCGATGAATCAGCGAGAATCACCTACGATTCTCGCCGAATTCTACTTAGCTGAATTCAGGCTGCACTGATATAGAAGCCGGGGAGAATCGGCGGGAATCACACTTAATTCTCGCCGAATCGTTGAGAATGCAAAGTCAATCTCGACGAATCGGCGAGAATCACTTAGTGATTCTCGACGATTCTGCCTTAGAGAAATTTTTGGCGGCGTCGAGACTGCCGGCTCCAACCGGCGAGAATCAGTTAGTGATTCTCGACGAATTGGACTTAGACGATTTCTCGTCTTTCCACTCGTGAGCTGGTCTTTGGCCCATCCTTGCTCCTTGTCTGCTCTTGATCTTCCATAACCCTGTGCTTGAAAATAAGTACACTCCAATAGAGAGAGTACACGTAAGCCAACACACTGATTTGCTCAACGAGGGATTACGTTGCACAGACCCGTGTATATTGACCTACTGCACCCTGACATTGATGTGTACTTAGTGATGAATAGCTGCAAGCACAACTAGAAGACAAGTAATCAAATACATAGTCAATTCACCTTAGCTTGTTCAGGGGCTTCTTCAAATCAAGTACATTGTGGATACAATACCCAACAAAAGTGTCTTTACAAAAATTGTTATTGTTTGCGCAACAAGTGAATTTATAGTCCTTTGTCACTAAAATAAAAATCAAATAAAAATTATACAAGGAAAACTCCATCAAACACGACTCACCCTGCTAATAAGTCTTAATAAATATTGTGAGGTTGAGCACCTTGAAAAAAGAATTGTAAAGTGTATTGTAGCAAACAAAATTTTCACCATTTCTCTTAGTACACCGGATCACAAAAATAAAAATAACACAAAAAATGGCATAAATGTGATCCCCCAAGCACTACTTTACTCCTTGATAAGTCTTAATAAGCATTGTGTGTGTAGAGCATCTTGGTTGTTGTACTTCTTACTCATGTGCATTGAAAAAAGTAATATTATTTTTGTATTTTAATGTTATGGTTATTCATTCATGTGTTTTTATTAATTCACTTGTATACTTTATCAAAACATTATTTATAAACATCATTATTTTTCATAAAACTTCTACTCATGAGAATTGGATCCTAATGCATACCTATATTATTCTCTAAAATCATAAGTAAATGCACTAGATAGCAAAGCATGACCGCTGCAATATTTATTTTTACTTGAGATGCAAATTAGCTTACATTGTGGTTCATATCTCTCTTTGATAGTTTTGAAATCATGCTGACAAAAATTTCAATGAAATCGCATCTCTTGGAGTTGTATTTAATTGAAAACATCTTCGTATTAGGCTTCCTATTTGCTATTTTGAAATCATGCTTGCAAAAAAAAGGATGTTCATCTTAAGAGTGCTTAACATATTTTTATGCGTACTACGTGTGTTTAATCATGAATATTTACTCTCTAACCAAGTGGTAAACTATGGGTACTGAGTGGTATTATGTGCTTAACAAGTGCTATGTTTAAATTTTATTCAATTATGCATACATTTTGCACAATAGGTGAAAGAGACTAATCTATGATCTTGCTCAATGTATCCCATTTTTCTTCTCTAATATAGACCATTTTAATTATCATTGCATACACTCTCCTCTACCCTCCTTCTATTCTACTAAACAGGGGGAGAACATCGAGCATCAATTTCTTTATGTAGGGGGAGTACATTAAATTTTGTATAGAAAACATCTATGTAGGGGGAGTAATCATAGGACGTTGATACTTTACTTATGCCCGATCATGATAATTATATTCACAAGCGGTAACATGTTTCTTTTCAAGTGGCAACTTATAGTAATCAACCAGTGGTCTCATAGAAATGCTCTACTCGCTAATATGCTCTATCCCACCCTCTTTTGATAATACCAAAAAGGGGAGAATGTTTTTGAAGAAATATCTTAACTAGGAAGAGTCTATGTAGGAGTAGTATCCATCTAGGGGGAGTAGAGCATTTCTCAGTTTGTATTTGATCACGTTTATTGCGTGTTTATAGTGTGCAGGTTTACAGGTGTGAAGAATGAGAGAATCAAGTTCTTGTATCTACCGCCGCGCGGTAGCCGGAATTAATTGGACAAGGCGCTCGAGAAACTATCGCGCCGCGCTAGTCCTACCGCTCGCGCTAGCTCAAGGAATTATTTTAGCCAAACACTCGGGAAACTACCGCCAGGCGATATTGGTTACCGCGCCGCGCTAGCCACTCTACGAGTGTCGAGACGGGTTCGTCGAGTTACTGAACTACCGCCAGGCGATAGTGGTTACCGCGCCGTGCTAGCCACTCTACGAGTGTCGAGACGGGTTCGTCGAGTTACTGACCTACCACGTGGCACTACCTCCTACCGTTGGGCGCTAGTTCTATGAAAAGGAAAAATATTCGTTTTGAATATTTTCCCTAATCTGGAGGACAGTTGGCACATCAAGCGCGCGAACCTACCGCCGAGCGCTAGTCTTACCGCCAGCGGTAGCCTATTTTCATAAAGACGTATATAAGACGCCTCGTGTTCTGCATTCGAGACCAAGATGAAAAGAAACAGAGTTCTATCATTCCTAGGGTCCGGCCACCTCTCTGTGGTCCGTTCCGCTGTCTCCATCGAAGGATAAGAAGACCGTCTCCCTTCTGTTTGCACACGAAGAAATCCGGCGAGCCCTAGTACTACAATGATTACGAGGAGTTGAACGGTTGCATGCACATGAAGAAAAGGAAGGATTTCATTCTCTGCGAGCTACCGCCGCGAGAAGGATTCTGTTCTCTGGAAGCTACCGCCGCGCTATAACTAGTTACCGCCTCACTGTATCTTCCTACAATACCTTCTCTATTTAAAACAGCCCGAACTTGAGTTTCGTGCGACGGTTTTTCACGAAATTCAAAAGGAGCCCTAGCCGTCTAAAGGGAAGGGAGGGGTCATCCAAACTCATTAAGGAGGAGAATTCTTCAGAGGAGAACAAAAGGAGTTCATGCGCAAGGATTGAGGGCTACCAACATGATGATCAAGAAGCCTTCGTCCTAAGTTTCACGTGAAGGATCCTCGCTACGAAAAACTATCATCAAGCGCACCTTCACGGATCTGAAGAACATCGAAGAGGAAGACTCTCAAGCCACAAAGATCGAACCTTTGCAAGCAAATCGTCATCAACATCAAGGGTTCTAGTTTGAGGGGAGTTTTCTCTTATTCCTTGTATTTTATTTTAAACTCTTTTTGTCTAGTTGTTTGTGTGAGGGAAATCAACCGTAGGGTCGTCGAAATCCGCTAAGGGTTTCGTGAGAAATCGACAGGGGAAGGTCTTCAGAATCCGGGGTAGGATTCCGTGAGAAATCATCTCGGGGAAGGGATGTCTAGATTGGGTGATCTAACGGGGATCTAAGACCCTTCCTTGTGTGGAGGTGAAGAGCCGGCTCAAAGACCTTTCTTGGAGGGAAAGGGAGAGAGCCAACCGGTCCGCATAGTGGCTCGGTATAGAAAACAAAAAGAGATTTTATTTTCACCGCCCCGATCTCCGGCGTCATGGAGATCAAGTTGTTGTATTTGTAAAACCAGTTGTTGATTTAGTTTGAATAAAATTCATGTAATCTTGTTTTTATTATTTGTAACGTTGTGGATGTTAGCCGGTGTTTCTCTGAAGGGTGCATAAATCTCCAAGTAGAGATTTGTCCAGGAAAATGAGGTCTGTGACCTACCGCCGCGTGTTAACAAGTTAGCGCCCCGCGGTAGCTTCCAGAACTAGTTTTTCTGGACAAAAATAATTCGAATTTTCAATTAACTCGTAAAACCTTATTTCTGACTTGCAATGGGCAACAGGCTGCGCCGATGGCGTGCTAGATGCTAACTTGGTGGCTGACGTGTTTGCTCACTGACGGTGATTGTCTTCTTCCCTTCTCCGCGCACTTGGGTACTTGGCTCGTAGACGACTTGAAGATGACCCGAGGGAGGAGTTCAACAGAGCTCTGGCTTGAGGAAGAAGAAGACTCCGAGAGCGAAAAGGTGAGAATGAGGAGGCCTAAGGCAATTCAATTATGCATCAAGTCAGTGGGGTTGGGTGTATTTAATGATAGAAGAAATCAGTCAAAATCATAATTAATATCTGAAAACTAAATTAAAAATCATAATTATAATCTGAAAACAAAATTAAAATCCAACTGAGAACTTCACCTATTCAAGTATTCAACAAAGAGAATTGATAGTAGTAAAGTTAAAAAAAAAATAGAAGAAAGGGAAAAGAGATTACCTGGAATCAGCATGATGAAGAAGGATTGCGGGGGTGTGCTGCACTGCACCGTGCAGTGCCTCACATCCAACGGCTGCGAGTGCATCAACACTCGCGCCGAGATGCGTGCGCGAGTGCTGATGCACTGCACGGTGCAGTACATAACCCCCCCTAACCCAATGAAGAAATGCAAGGCTGAGACAACTCCTTCGAAAATATCGCGCCATCACTGATTCATGCATTAAAACGACAATCGCGTTAAAACCATGAAAACATAAAACACCCATCTTACTGTGGTTTGAGATATGTTTTAAAAGCTAAAAAGGAATTCTCATATCTGGCCTGAAATTTCAATTATTTTTCTTTAAGTCTCTCATAAGTGGGAACCATGATTGTTTTGTTCTTGTAATTATTTTCCAATCATCACTATGGAGATGACACTTCAATGAGAGGATCCAGTTGAGAGAGTAAATGAAGAAGATAAACAAAATCACAAAATGTAAAAAATCACAAATTAAGCCAGCTTTCATTTCCATTAAACATGTAAAAAAATCTAACACTAATAAATTGATGGAGAAATGAATAGCACTAACTTCTAACACAAAAGTTAAACATTCAATAATTTTCAAGAAAACCAGTGGAGGCTTTAATTTAGATGTTTGTCGGTTGAAAATCCTTGAATCTCAACTTACTTTCCATCACTTAATTCCATTTGAAGTATGCATGGAGAGGTAGAACAACTAAGAGAGACATTCTTTCGAACTCACCTAATAACTCCAAAATGACTTCTTGTATTCCTTCTCCAAATAGCACGCTCGACCGCTCAGCGGACTAAGACGGTATCAGTTTAAAAATGTTGTGGTCAGTTAAATATAAAGAGCTCATTAAGTTGCAGTCAATGAATAGCCCTATTAACTTGTAATGGCATGGGTAGCTGTAAAAATGACATTGAAGATTATGCAATTACTATGGTGTAACATTATAGTAATTGTAAAACTGTGTTAATACACGAATACGGCTCAATAAAATGCAGTGGATGGCATAGCAGGTAAGAACTTGAACCATATAAAACATAGTAAATCAAATACAGGAACATGCATGGATGGAAAAATTTTGATGAATAATTCATCATACTTTAAGAGTTCTTAAGTCTATATTCCACCGGGCCCACGTTCATTAGAAACTTGAAAATTACTTCTAAAGATGGAAATCATTTGGGTGGTAATCATGACATCTTAAGAGAATGAGAGGCCGAACCCCTTCAAAATATTTGTCCTATTACAGCAACATTAAATTGGAACTGTAAATGTTGTTGAATTTTTTCAAGATGCTCAGCAAGATAGCCCAAACGCCAAATTAATATCTTCGGAACTACTTAGATCACAACTTGATCAAGCGGAAACCAGGAAGAATACTCAAGCAACCAGAGTGCATAGACAGAAACAAGCAGATCAAAAATTTATCAATCTTCTTTACAGGACGAGATATACGTGGAGAGACATGATTTCGCCAGTACATGAAAAAACAGAAACTACAATCAATTCGGGCGGACACAACACTGAGACCGCCGAGACCTCCCGAGCTGTGCTAAAGCCAAACTGAACACGGAGTCCGCCGAGACCGCGAGGTCGCGCGGACACACCATTATTCGCAGAACTGCCTGCTGCTTCCGAACTGAGGAACACACCGCCTACCCGCCGATACCGCGAGGTCGCGCGGACAGGTTATTGAATTGGGAAAGTTGATGTAGAGAGAAAACCGGTAACCACTGAACGCAGTCCGCAAACTTCACTGAGCCTGACCGAGGTCAAAACCAAACTCCTGGCTTCACAGTGCTAGTCGCGCAACTGTTCACTCAGATGTCAAATGACGAGCCGGGGTGTCCTATTTATAGGCGGGGTGAGGATTGTGATCACCGCCCTATGAGATAGGCTAACCGCCCCTTGATCGCAGCTAGTACGATCAGTCCGCCGAGTCCGCACCGACAAGCCAAACTCGCGAACAGCGCGCCAAACCGCAAGAAGCAACAAGCTAAGCAACATGTCAGTCCGCATGGAGAGCGGACACAACACCTGTCCACACGCACAAGTCCACGACCAACAGGCAAACCGCCCGGTCACAGCGGACATGCGGACACCAACTTCGCTCGCAATGTCCACGACCAACAGGCAAACAACCCGGTCACAGCGGACAATGCGAATACCCTGGACTTCACAGAAGTGACCAAGTCCAGATAACAAAAGCGCGCGAGCTCGTCGGACACCAAGCCAGTCCGCAAGCTCCAAGGCCAGATTGCTACAAGATTGCGGCTCCCCGCAACTCCAGACCAAACGCTGATCGCACGGTCTCCAAGCCTCAGCCCGCACAGACCACGAACACCATCCTGCACTGCTCAGCCAGCCACTGCCGGACTCAACCAGTCTGCATAGTCCGCGGATATCAATCTGCAAGAACATCCATCAGGACCACAGACCGCTAACACCTGACCGCCGAACTCCAGCTCCAGTCCGCATGGACAGTCCGCCCAGGCCGCCCGGACTTCCCGATCACCTACTTTCACTTCACAAATTTCAACACTCCCCCTTGAAGTGAGAAGTGGTGATCAAGCCCAGTAAACCTCGAAGTCGCTGGAAAGGCCCCTTTGACAACGGCTTTGTGATGATGTCAGCAAGGTTGTTTTCACTCCGAACATGCCCGACCACAAGAGATCCCTCCAACACCTTCTCCCTGATGAAGTGGTGTTCGATCTCAATATGTTTGGTCCTCGCGTGGCAAACTAGATTGTTCACCAGCTTGAGAGCACTCTCATTGTCTCCTCGAAGCAAAGTAGGACCTTGCACTTCCTCATGAACGTCCTCTACTAGTCTCCTCAGCCAAATGGCTTCCCGAGCAACCAAGGCCGAAGCTTATACTCTGCTTCCATAGTAGAGACGGACACCGAGTCTTGCTTCTTGCTACACCACGAGATGTCCGTTGATCCATAAGTGAATACATAACCAGAAGTTGACCTTTGGTCATCCGAATCACCACCATAATCAGCATCTGTGTAACCTAGTAAAGAAAAGCTCGAGTCCCTCCTATAAAGGAGTCCCATATCAGAAGTCGCCTTGACATACTTCAAGATAGGGGTGAGGAGCGGAAACCGAAAACCGACAAAACCGATTGAACCGACCAAACCGCACCGATTTTGAAACCGAGCCGCCCGGTTCGGTGTCGGTTCGGTTGGGAGCTTTTGAAAACCGAAGCTATATCGGTTCGGGTCGGTTTTCAAGTTGTAAAAACCGACCAAACCGAACCGAACCGACGTTAGTAATTGATATTATAAAAATTATAAATTATGCATATATTAATTTCTATTTTATAATAATTTTAAAGAATGTATAGGGCGTATATGGCTATATGAACTCGCCGCATTCATTTGTTGATCATAAGTTATTCTGTAGATATTTTCAATTATTTCATTATTGTGATCATAAATTGTTCTGTAGATATTTTTAATAACTTCGTTATTTTGATTAAATATCTATCTGTTCTTAAGGTTTGACATTGTTCTTCTTCAATCATTTGTTGTTATCTTAGTTTCAAAATTTCATTGAAAAAACTTGTTGACGTAAGCCAATGATGTGTAAATAGCCCAGTAGTTGATGCATGTATGTGGAATGACCAATAAAACTTAACAAATAATATTTGAACGCATAAAACCCAGACAGTAAATAATTAAAACACACAATAAATGCTGAGATAGTACTGTTAATAGACGTTAATTTTGATCATCACAAATTCTACAAGTGAGCAGTCTTCAATTATTTGACCGTAAAAAACCGACACCGAACCGTAAAAAACCGACGAAAAACCGAACCGACTTTGAACCGAACAGACCGGGTTCGGTTTGGGTCGGTTTAGACAAACTAAAAACCGAGGCATGTCGGTTCGGTTTCGGTTTTGGTCCAAACCGACCCAAACCGAACCGCTCGCAGGCCTACTTCAAGATATTCTTCGCCGCCACTAAATGAGATTTCCTTGGCTCTGCCATGAAATGACTTACTCGACCAACATCGTAAACAATGTCTGGTCTTGTAATCATCAGGTAAATCAAGCTCCCTACAAGAGCTCTAAACACCAAAGGATCAGGAAGAATCCTTCCTTCATCTCGCCGAAGCTTCAGCCCTTAATCCAAGGGAGTTGAGCAACTCTTTCCCTCTTCCATGTCGAATCGTTTCACAATCTGATTCGCATAACCTTTCTGGGAAACAAGAATCCCGCTCTCCTTCCTCTTCACTTTGAGTCCAAGAAAGTGATGAAGCTCCCCCAAGTCTTTCATCTCAAAGAGAATAACAAGCTCAGACCTGAGTCTAGCAACCTCCTCTTCTGAATTCCCTATGACAATCATGTCATCAACATACAGCAGGACCAAGACATGAAGCTCCCCCTTCTTTTTGATGAACAGACTTGAATCCGAGTTGGAAGCAAGATAGCCGCAGAATTGAAGATATTTTGCTATCTTCCCATACCATGTCCTCGGAGCCTGCTTCAACCCATAAAGAGACTCCCTGAGCTTACATAGTCCGGATGATCTTCTGATACAAAACCAAGCGGTTGATCCATGAAGATGTCCTTGTCAATCTCCCCGTAAAGAAAAGCGTTCTTCAAGTCAAGCTGCCACATCTTCCACCCTTGGCAAACAGCCAACACAATCACCACCCGAACAGAAGTCATCTTCACAACCAGACTAAATGTGTCTTCATAGCCCTCTTCAAATTACTGTGAGAATCCTCGAGCGACAAGACGAGCCTTGTACCTTTCAATGCTCCCATCTGCCTTTTTCTTCAACTTTAACACCCACTTGTAAGTCACCGGAGTAATGCCATCAACCCTAGGCACAAGGTCCCAGGTTTCATTCTTCTTGAGAGCAGCCATCTCCTCTCCCATGAGATCTTCCCACTCCTTGACTCCAGTGGCCTCATTGAAGCTAGCAAGCTCTCGCTCATCAAGAGGACCTGTAAAGAAACAGGAGACAAAGCTCACTGTATTCCCTTCGTAATATCGAGTTAGAGGCTTGATGACCCTCTTTGATCTCCTAAGAGGATGTTCCTTGCTCACCACTTCCGCTACTTCTTTAGGCTTAGCTTAAATTTCGGGCAATCCTTGAGCAATGCTCCCCCTGCTTCCTGAACCAGAAGCCTCTGCCCCCGAGCTAGAAGTAACAGGAGTTGCTGGTGAAACAGCAAGATCCTCTTGGACAATTTCAGCAGTCACCTTCTGTCCTTCATCAACCTTGCCCTCCGGTAGATCAACCGAGTTTTCTCCATACGACGTCAGTTCGTCAAAGATCACGTCTCTAGACACAACGAACTTCTTCATCGCAGGATCCATGAACCTCCATCCCTTCTTCCGCTCATCATAGCCAACAAAGACAAGCTTCCTTGCCTTTGCATCAAGCTTTGTCCTCAGAGTATCCGGGATATGCACGTAGCATGTTGAACCAAACACCCGAATGTGTTCAACACTTGGCTTCTCCTTCAGCAACATTTCGAAAGGAGACTTCATGTTGATCGGACTGAGAGACACCTGATTGATGACATAAGCAGCACAAGACATTCCCTCCGCCCAAAAGGACCTTGGGATATTCTTTGCATGAAGCAAGTATTTGCAGGTATCCGTATGATGACGGATCTTCCTTTCCGTAACTCCATTTTGTTGTGGAGTATGAGCACAAGTAAGCTCTCTCTGGATCTCGTGCTTCCTGCAAAAATTAGAAAACTCGGAGGAGATAAACTCTCCGTCGTTGTCAGTTCTAAACTTTTTGATCCGCAGGTTAAGCCGGCCCTCCACCAGCTCCTTGAACTCCACAAACAACCGGAAGGCTTCAGACTTCTCCTTCAAGAAATACACCCAAGTGTATCTTGAGTAGTCATCAATCAAGACTAGCATGTATTTGCTCCCACCAAGGCTAATAGTAATGGTTGGCCCCATCAGATCACAATGGATAACCTCCAATGGTGTTTTGCTTCTTGTTTGTTACTTATCAAAAGGAAGACGGTGAGACTTGTCATATTGACACCCTGTACAAACGTGACCATCACCGAAGGATGATAGCTTAGGCAAGCCTCTCACCAGGCTCTTATTTGCCATAGCTTTCAGCTTATCCATCCCTACATGTCCCAGCCTCTCATGCCACATAGCATCGCTATCATTGGTCCTCATGCGATCAACATAGGAGCTTGTTGATAAAACAAACAAATCCTTCACTCTCCTTCCAACGTGAGCAACATCAGCCTTAACCGTTGATACGTTGCGGAGAAACTTTACCTCTGTTTTATCAAACAGAACCTGATATCCTGCATCTACTGCGTTGGTAACCGAGAAGAGATTTTTCTTCATGCCCGGTACGTGATGGACACTCCTTAATGTGAGTGGACCCTGATCACTACCTACAAACACTACACCTTCCTTCTCTACAGTATGAACAGTATTATCAGCAGTGATGATGACTTCATTACCTGAGTAAGCAACAACGAGGAGAACTTTGACTTGTCTCCGGTGAGGTGATGACCACACCCGGAGTCCACAATCCAGTCGTCTTTGAAGTTAATGGTGGACAAGGCACAGACACAAGTGCCCGTCATGAAGGCTCCACCCCAACCAGCTTCCCCATTGCTAGAGGAAGCTTCCTCCTTACCTGCAGCATGCCGAGGCTGCAGCTTGACTTTACAGTCACGCTTAAAGTGACCCGGCTAATGACACCTATAACACTTCAAGTTCTTCTTCCAATCCTTCTTAGGAGCAAAGCTCCCCTCTTGCTGATTAGAAGTTTAAGGTTCATCTCCAGCCGCAGTCTGAATCTTCTTCTTCTTCTTCCCTTCCCATTTCTTCTTCTTCTTCTTCTTCTCATTGAAGAGAGCTTCACTACCTCCTTCAGAGACCGTCACCCCGGCCATCTGTCTAGCCAAGCTCTCCTGCAAAGCAAGCAGGTTCTCCAGCTCTAGAAGAGAGGGCTGAGTTGCCCAGCCTTGAATAGAAGTGACAAAGGCCACATACTCCTTCCGCAGACCGCGGATTATGTTCCTTTTCATCTTAGCTTCGGAGATCGGCTCATCAAGCTCAAGTGTCGATAGCTCAACACACAAGCTCTTCATCCTTAAGAAGTATTTTGAAATGGAAAGATCTCCTTGAGTTGCCTTAGCCAAATCATTTTCCAAGAACTATAGCCTAGCTACATTCTTCCTGTTGAACAACCCATCAAGGGAAGTCCAAATCTCAGCAGCAGATTCACATCCTAAGATGTGATCAAAGAGCTCAGGTGAATCAACCCGCTTGAGAGCAAACTCAGCCTTGACATTTATCTTTCTCCAAACCCTCACCTGCTTAGCAGTTCCAAACTCAGCCGTAATTTCTACATGGTCATCACCACCGACGACCTCCCACAGTTCCTCGCCTAGAAGATAGCTTTTCGTGCACGACTTCCACTTCTTGAAGTTAGTCGGTGTTAAAAACTCAATTCCCATACCCCTTGCAAAACCTCCGTCCATTGCACTATCCTTGGTCAACCTTTCAGAAGCACAGAGCAACAACAGAACTTGTTGATCACCGCTCAAGCAACTGAACCTTCCTTTGATACCATGTTGAATTTTCTCAAGATGCTCAACAAGATAGCCCAAACGCCAAATTAATATCTTCGGAACTACCCAGATCACAACTTGACCAAGCGGAAACCAGGAAGAATACTCAAGCAACCAGAGTGCATAGACAGAAACAAGTAGATCAAAAATTTATCAATCTTCTTTATAGGGTGAGGTATACGTGGAGAGACATGATTTCACCAGTACATGAAAAAACAGAAACTACAATCAATTCGGGCGGACACAACACTGAGACCGCCGAGACCGCCTGCCCGCAGAGACCGCCCGAGCTGTGCTGAAGCCGAACTGAACACGGAGTCCGCTGAGACCGCGAGGTCGCGCAGACACACCGTTATTTGCAGAACTGTCTGCTGCTTCCGAACTGAGGAACATACCGCCTACCCGTCGAGACCGAGAGGTCGCGCGGATAGATTATTGAACTGGGAAAGTTGATGCAGAGAGAAAACTGGTAACCGCTGAACGCAGTCCGCAAACTTCACTGAGCCTGACCGAGGTCAAAATCAAACTCCTGGCTTCACAGTGCTAGCTGTGCCACTATTCACTCAGATGTCAAATGACGAGCCGGGGGGGGTCCTATTTATAGGCGGGGTGAGGAGTGTGATCACCTCCCTATGAGATAGGCTAACCACCCCTTGATCGCAGCTAGTACGGTCAGTCCGCCGAGTCCGCACCGACAAGTCGGACTCGCGAACAGTCCGCCGAAACCGCAAGAAGCAACCAGCTAAGCAACATGCCAGTCCGCATGGAGAGCGGACACAACACTTGTCCACACGCACATGTCCACGACCAACAGGCAAACTGCCCGGTCACAGCGAACTATGTGGACACCAACTTAGCTCGCAATGTCCACGACCAACAGGCAAACAGTCCGGTCACAGCGGACAATGCGGATACCTTGGACTTCACAGAAGTGACCAAGTCCAGATAACAAAAGCGCGCGAGCTCGTCAGATACCAAGCCAGTCCGCCAGCTCCAAGGCCATATCGCTACCAGATTGCGGCTCACCGCAACTCCAGACCAAACGCTGATCGCGCGGTCTCCAAGCCTCAGTCCGCACAGACCGCGAACACCATCCTGCACTGCTCAGCCAGCCACTGCCGGACTCAACCAGTCCGCGCAGTCCGCGGATATTAATCCGCAAGAACAACCATCAGAACCACAGGCCGCCAACACCAGACCGCCGAACTCCAGCTCCAGTCTGCGCGGACAGTCCTCCCAGGCCGCCCGGACTACCCTATCACCTACTTTCACTTCACAAATTTCAACAAATGTAGTCAGCAACATAAGCATAAAACTATCCCCAGTTGTGTGTTCGGGCAAATCTGATATTATTAGTTTAGAAGTCCTAAGTTGCCTGATCAAAGACGAAGGAGGAGCCGAATATCCCTAGCAGGATGAAATTAATGAAATGCAAAGCCAGGTGAGGAGGATAAGCCTCACATGAGAAATAGTTTTAGGACGTAGCTCGAAGGGGAAGGAGCCGCACCCGGATTGAACACCGCCGTTGAGAAAACTGGGGAAGGGTGTCTTATCTGGGCGTGGCTGAGAGAATCACAGAAAGAGAAATAGTATTTTTTTTAACCTAGATCTAAAGAAGAAGAAATCAGGAGAGAAAAGTGAGCACCTGCGAAATCCGTAAAACACTTAGATGTTAGGCATCAACGCCGCATCGGCCTGGGACTTGGTGGAAGGGCTTCTTCTACGGGGTGTGTGTCGGCGGGACCTCGGGAGAGGGAGATGACCTCAAGCGAGAACCACGGCGTCGGCGAGGTCTTCAGGCGAGGGGTTTGTGGAGGCTTCGGGTGAGTAGCAGAGCAACGACGAAGATTCAGGAGAAGATTTTGTGAAGGTTTAGGGTTTGGGGGAAGCGAGCACCGCGAAAGCACGGGAAGGAGTTGGAGGCACGGGAGGGGTTTTGAATAGGAAAGCGTGTAGAGGAGACGTATATTTGAGAGTAGGAAATCCAACGGGTGATAATGTTTTTTGAGAAGATCCTTTGACTGAAATTAAAAGTTTGATGTGCTTCCAAGATATCTAATTGATTTATATAATAAAGAGAGAGAGAGAGAGAGAGAGAGAGAGAGAGAGAGGTTATATCTTGACAAATTCTTCTCGTGGCTAAACATTGTGCACAAAAAACACATGCTACAATCGAAAAACCGCCGGAATAGTAAGGTTTAGAGTTTACAAGAACACAAAGGCTTCCTTTCTCTTTTTTTCTAGTATATAGAATTGAGCACACAGATCTTATGCTACAATTGTAATACTCTCGCAGTTGCCTGAATAGTATGGGACAAGGGATTCACTTCCCATTCTTAGCAAATACGTGTGCATTATAATAATATGAGAGATTATTTTAATGTGTTGACACATTTAACACCATAAAAATAATCATGCAACGGCTAATATAATAAAATGGAAATAAATAAATGGGAGGGAGAGAAAAAAAAACATATATTAATAAAATAATATTAGAATAAAGATGGCAAATATCTCTCCCTTAACTCCTACATTTTGGGAAGGAACCAACCAACCCCCACCAAGTGGTGTCCTAAAGATTCTCTATGTAATTAGAATGATTGGGGGGGGGGGGGGGCAACTTTGGAAAAAAGTTTGAGGGTGTACCACTCACGAGCAAAAGCCAAATAGACAAATCAACAGCCGAACTATGGTCAGTACATCCCGACCTTTTCTCCTCCCAAATAGGCGATCCAACAACCGCGTGCCGACCACCTTTATAAGAGGGGACTTATTATGCTCAGTTTGGTATGAGAGGTGGAATAAGTCCCCTCTTATAAAGGAGGTCGGCAACAGTTTGAGTCTTGGCCTTAATTAACATCCTACGTACCTCCTTATATTTAGGAGGTGAAAAGTTTGAGGGTGTGCTTTCTGTAGTCCGACTGTTGGGTCATCTATTTGACTCTTATTTATGAGTGGTGCCTAAAATGGGCTTATCGAACACAAGAAGAATGACTTAACCAACTTTGAACACTCTATTTGTACGCTTATATGCACATCATTATTGATCTTAGCCGCACTTATTATCATCAAGATGCGCGCAAAAAATACATATCATTGCTCTTTTTTATTTTATTTTTCTTGCAGCTAATTATTATAAAAAAAAATGCTCCCTTCGTTGAGCATGTTGTGTTATTTGTGTGGGTGAATAAAAATATAACACGTCATCCAAATTTTCCGGTTTCTGCATTAAAAAATGCATCGCACCGGAATCTGAAAATGGACGAACAAGATTAAACGGGGATGAATTCTGGCGGTCAGATTTTCGTTCAAGCATAAAATTATTTAATAATATAAAAAAATACCGTTGCCACGTAAGCAGGTACATACGCACTGTCAACGTCACGTCACCGACACCTTTTTCCTCAATGATTTAGTTTTGAAAAAAACTAAAAAAGAATCATTTTTTTTAAATTTTTTCTCAAGGAAAATACTCAAACTATGTAAATATAATTTTTTTAATATTCTGCTCATGATCAATTTTAATAAGTGATGGTCACACATCATCTTGTAGTCAATTTTTTTTAAACATCATCATATAAGAATTATTGCGGAACGTCTGAGGCTCTAGATAGATCGTACTAACTGAACCGCCTAAATTCGAAGAACGGTCGAGCATACAAACAGTCTTAGAGAGACAACTGACATGAAGATTTTTTTTTACGTGAAAAACCCAGGTAAAAAACTTCTACAATCTGATGTTGCTTTACAATGTTTTTTAGAAAATGCAAGGGATGACAAACCGCTCCTTGTTACAATTTGCTGGGGATGAGAGAAGAAAGAGGAGTCGGAGGGCGGAGGGTGACGGGCCACTGCTCACAAAGCTAAGAACTTGGCTCCGTGTGTGGAGGAAGCGCACGTGCTTTGGAGACTTGGCGGGCCTCCGCTTGCCCTTGGACATCGGAGCGGAGGAGGCTGGTTGTTGACTTGAGAATGCTGAATGCTGGACGTACTAGTGGTTTGCTGTGATGGGAGGAGTGCTCACGGAGCGAACAACATGTCTTTGCACGAAGGTGCCTGAAGGCGGACGATAGCAGATGAAAATCTTCGAGGGATCTGTAAAAATTTGTGAATTGCGGAAAACGGGAAACTAGACGCAGGAATACTTAACCAATCCGAGCCCAAGTAAGCCAGATGCAAACAGAAGAGCAAGTATCGTGTATTATCTAAAAAATCTTTACAAGACGAGACATACATGACGAGACATGATTCGCCGATGTACCCGATGGAAGCAGAAAAAATACAAGGCAAGAACTAGCCGTGCGGACTCAAAGAGTAACCGCCGGCTCTGCTGCTGCACTACGGAGTCCACTGAAACCGCTAAGCCGCCAAACCGTAACCTAGCCGCGCGGACTGCCCGTTATTCCAATGATGAACTCTGTTTGCTAGTCTGCAAGCCGCCTAACCGCACGGTCGTCTAGCCGTCAGATCACACGAATTGCTGCTATCGAATTGAACAAGCCGCCAGAAGCGGACAACTTATTGAATTGGGAAACAAGTTGTAGAAGAGAAGACAGCCTGGTCCCAAGCTGCGACCTGCTGCTAACCACTGGTTGTTAACCGCAGAGTACGCACTGTCCCTGATCAAAGTCAGAACCAAGTCCCTAGCTTTCCAGCACTATCCGCACACCCTGCACAGCACAACCCTTTCAAACTCTTCAAACCGCGCGAATAGAAAATATTGTTTGCAGCAATTACCCGAGCTCACTTACTGTTTATTCGGTGTCTTGTTGATGTGACAGGGGTTACTATTTATAGGCGTGGATAGGAGTGTGATCACCGCTCTAGCCAATAAGATCACTGCCCTATCTCGCAGAGAGCACCACCAGACCGCCTTGACACCGCGACTAGGCCAGACAGCCAGTCCTCCGAGGTCGCACCACCACAGCAGGATACCAAGCAAATTTGCCTTGTCACCAAAGCAACACTTGGTCGACATACAGGCAGACACTGCGGATAAGGCCCCAGACCACACTCCTGCAGACACCGCTCCAGTCTGCTCGCCACAACGGACACTGCTTCAGTCCAAACACCCCGAGCTCGCAACCAGAGCACAACACTAACTGCTGTCGAGCTCGACGGATAAAGAACCAGTTAGCGCTAACCGTGCGACCTACCTGACTTAGAAAACCTAGACTTGGTGCAGATCCAGACCAAGTCCACACCACTTGCCATCCCTGGTGTGAAAATAGCACCAGCAGATACAAGGGCCAGTCCGCACTAACCGATAAACTCCGACACCAGCCCGCACAACCGACGAACTCCGGCACCAGTCCACACTAACCGACAAACTTTGCGGTTACCACCAACCCCGCCACCAGAGCAAGTCCAAGGCACACGCCATGCTGATCTCCCGAGCTCCAGTCTAGTCCACAACCCGGACTCAGCGAACTCCTTACGAGTCTGTACCACGCCGGTCTTGGCAAACTCAACAGATGGACCAGTTATCCGCCCAGTTACAATCTGAGAATAAACTGTCTGTTGTATACAAGCACACCTGGCTATCCGTCACTTCTGTCTATACAGAACACTCAAAAAGACCGCTCAGGCTGCCAGAGGACGAGCTAACTACAACACCTATACCGACCTGGCTAGCCACCAGTCCTGTCCGCATAGGCCACACGAACAGGTCGTCTAGGCCGCCCAGGTTGCCACTTTCACTTCATAATTTTCAACACCCCCCTTGAAGTGAGAAGTGAAGACCAGCTCCAGCAGTCCCCGTAATTGTGTACATGGCCCCTCTGATAACGCCTTCGAGAAGATGTCCGTGACATTGTCCTCTCTCCGCATATCAAAGACCATAAGGGATTGCTCTAGTCCCTCCCGAAAGGAGTAATGCTTCCCTCCGCCTTCTTATTATGCTTCAACCTCCACTTGTACGTCACATGAGTAACACCAACGAACTTGGGCACAAGGTCCCAAGCCTCCTTTCCTCTGAGGGTAGTCACCTCCTCATCTTTGGCATTATCCACCTTCTTGACTGTAGTGGTGTCATCACAGCTAGAAGGCTCTCGCTCGACCAGAGGGACTACGAAGAAACAAGAGACCGAGCTCACCGTGTTTCCTTCGCTATATCGAGCTGGTGGGTTGATGATCCTCTTCGATCTCCGAAGAGCCTTATCATGGCTATCCACCTCCGCTACTTCTTCTGAACCAGCTCCGTTCCTTGGTAAACCTAGAGCATAGCTCCTCTTGCTTCGTGAACAAGAAACCTTCGCCCCGGAACTAGAAGCACCTGGAGCATCGCTCCCCCTGCTTCCTGAACCAGAGGCCTTTTCCCCAGAGCTAGAACAACCTGGAGCTTCTGGTGATAGTGTGACACAGGCAGCTCCAATAGAAGATCTTCAGCAACCTCCTCCTGCCCGTCGTCCGTCTTGCTTTCCTGCAGCTCTACAAAAGAGCCACCGTCATATGTCGTCAGCACATCGAAGACCACATCTCTCGAGATGACAAACTTCTTCGTCATTGGATCCATACACTTACATCCCTTTTTTGCTCACATAGCCTACAAAGACAAGCTTCCTCGTCTTCGCATCCAACTTTGTTTTGAGAGCATCCGAGACGTGTACATAGCAGGATGACCCAAACACCCGAAGGTGTTCCATGTTGGGCTTCTCCTTGAACATCAGATCATGAGGAGACTTCATGTTGATCGGACTCAGAGGAATCCGATTGATGACATATGCAGCGCATGTCACCCCCTCCGCCCAGAAGGCCCTAGGAAAAACTTTGGCATAAAGCCAACACTTGCAGGTCTCCGTCAGATGACAGATCTTCCGCTCTACTACTCCATTTTGTTGTGAAGTATACGTACAAGTGAGCTCTCTCTATATTATGTGCTTCCTGCAAAATTTAGAGAGCTCGGTTGAAACGAATTCACCTTCGTTGTCCGTTCTGAACTTCTTGATCCGCAGGTCAAGCCGACCCTCCACTAACTCCTTGAACTCAACAAACAAATAGAACGCATCTAACTTTCCCTTCATGAAGTACACCCAAGTGTACCTCGTGTAGTCATCCATCAACACCATCATGTATCTACTGCCTCCAAGACTGGCGGTGACGATTGATCCCAACAGCTCACATAGATGCACTCCAATGGTATTGTACACCTGGCCTGCGACTTATCAAATGTGAAGCGATGAGCCTCACCGTATTGACATCCCGGGCAAACATGACCATCACTTAAGGATGAAGACCTAGACAAGCCTTTCACAAGACTCCTTACCGCCATCGCTTTCAACTTGTCCATCCCGATGTGTCCCAATCTTTTATGCCAGATAGTTGCACTATCATTGGTCATCATCCGATCAACATAGAAACTTGTTGATAACCCAACCAAGTATATATCCTTACTCCCTACAAGAACAACGTTCACTGACTAAAGTTTAGCCTTACAATCCTTCTTAAAGTGGCCAGGTGTAACACCCTAAAAGTAACAGCAAATAGTCGACCTGAGCTCGATGAAGATCATCGAGCGGAGCTCGACGACGATCGTCGAGCGCAGCTCGACAAATACCGTCGAGCAGAGCTCGATGATTCTGGCATGTTATCATCCTCGGTTGACATTTTGTCGAAAAACGAGGATATGGCCGAGCAGATGACTCGTGTCAGTCGACTGGTGAGCGGTCAGTAGGCGGTGGGTGACTTTTTCAACTTCAACCCGAGCCATTGCTTGGTTTTGTTGATTTTATCGTGTGGCTGGGATGTAGTCCGAGGCCACTTATGCAGACGGATAAGAAGAAGAAAATTATTATTTCCTTTTCTATTCTCTCTTTTTCCCGTTCTGGAACAGAAACATCTCGACTGGAGCTGGAATTTGGGGTAGATCTTGTTGAAGTGCTGGAGCAGATTTTGTGGTTGAAAACAAGATCTGAAGCTATATTCGTGAAGGGGAAAGTGAGGTGCTCATTTCCATCCGCATAGAAACACTTTGTCATGGCTCCAAAGAGAACGTCAAGGGTAACGATCTTCCTCTTTGGATATGTGAATTCCTTATTTTGGCATGTGCATGGATTTCCCCCACCAAAAGGTGGAATGTTAAGGGATTTCCGTTGGGTTGATTCTTGAAATCCCCAAGAAGTCTTGCATATAGATCCGGAAATGTGTAGTACGGAATTTGCATGTTACATGAAGCCTATCTGGACAGGTTGGTCTGGATTGGTGATGTTTTATTTTGTGTACCGGAGAAGACTCCACATAAAAACGAGTATTTTGTGGAGTCGGTGGGTTGTGCCTGTGAAGTGGAGTAACAGGAAGTACTGGAATGGAGTTCCAGGAAAATTCCCTCGTAATTCATATGTTGTATGCTATGGAAAGATTAATTTTCTGGTACTGCATGATGCTGCAGGGTTTGGGTTGAGTTTGGGCGCAGAAAGAGAGCTTCTGTTGACCCCGCTAAGTGATCGTGATGAACGCTGGCATTGACTCCCGCTTTGATTATGAAGTCAGGCCTTCGGGGACGTTGTGGCTATTGTGAGCTATGTGGTCTTAAAGGCCGGTGATCCGAACAGACAAGGGGATGCCGACCCGCGTCAGTCTAGACATTGAACTGGTGATTTGAGCAACGGGTAAGGGCTGAACTGTATCCGCATTATGGTTGTCTAACTTGAGTGCCTAAGTTATTGGCTTCGTTAAGATCACATAATGAGAGTCTTGGGTTGTTCGCCATCAAGACTAAAGTCTCCGGTCGTGGGCCGTGGAGCATGAATGCTCAAAGTTTACCATTGGATTTGAGGCCTGAGAACGGTGGTGGGACCCTGGTTTTTCGATACACCGAGAATGTGCCCTGAGTGCACGGAGTGTCGGGCCGCGTGGTCGACATTTGTGATATATTGATTGTGCGTGAATGCACATCTTGTGATATATCTGCTTGTGAAATGTTATGCATGCAGGGAAGGAATACTACTGCCCCGGGAAAGGGGTAGGGTCGTTATAAATTGGTCAACTGAATGCTGACCATTGCCTTATTTGCCACCATTGCGGTGGGCTGTCCTTGTGCAGGTGCTGGAGAGCCGAGCGGGAAATAGCGGGTTGAAGCCCTTGCTGCTGGCCCTCGAAAGCCGAATGAAGAATTTTACTGTTTTCATGTGTGGCCGGCCTGCGTGCCGATGTTTGTAATCCACAGTGAAATGTAACTGTAAGGCCTTGGGGCCATAACTTTTGTGTATAATGACATTCCTTGCTGTTATATATAAATAGTGGTTTATATATTATGGACATTCAAATGAGTTTGAGTTCAAATAACCATAAAGCTTCCGTTAGCATACTCTGAGTTAGGATGCGAATAAATTTTGGTATTAACCTGTAACATTTTCGTCTGTTTGTGAATTATGGTGTGGGGCCCCGGCCAGACCCTCTATAATATTTCATTTTGACTGATGGGGATGTTACAATTTGGTATTAGTTTGTTTCGGTCTTCCTCTTTCGAATTCGTGGTCGAATTTTTTTGTGGGGTGGCGAGAACGTGTCAGTGCGACCTTCTTTAACATAAATGAACTCAAGAATGTCCACTAAGGAATGCAAATACACCTGTTTGAGGAACCTGCGTATTCCTATAATATTGTTGTTGCTTGTGCAAAGTCGCTAAAGTGTGTCTTGTCCACCTATAGGTGACCTGAAGTTGTGTTGGGCAGTCTGAGCCCCAACGTTCTAATGAGAGTGCGGCACCAGCTGAGGTTTCAACACCTCCTCCTTCTGCGGAGACAGTACGTTTAGTTGTTGAGGAGCTATTTGCAATGATTCATGCACCGTCTACTAGGCAGGCGCAGCCTGCAATGGTGCCAAAATGGGTTGGTGTGAGGCCAGAACCTGTTGTGGCTGTTGATCCTCGAACAGCTGAACGACAGTTGAAGTAGTTTATGAGCTTCAATCCTCCTATGTTTGCGGGTGTGGGATCCCTAATACAGGTAGAGGATTGGTTGTCGTGTGTCAAGCGAATATTGACGGCGATAAGGATGGAGGAAGAACAGAAAGTCACCTTGTCATCTTCTTGTTGGAAGTAGAGCTGTCACTTAAAACCGAAAACCGCAAACCGAACCGGAACCGCAAAGAACCGGACCGAACCGTTTGCAAATTATTCGGGTTCCGGTTTGAATTTTGGAACCGTGAACAACATTGGTCCGGGTGTGGTTCTTATATATTATTTTCTGGACCGGAACCGAAACCGCAACATACAAGTCTTAAGCGGTTTCAATATTTTTAGACCCGATCCGAACCGGACCGAAGTAGAACCGAACCGTAACCCATTTATTATTATTATTTTATAATTTATCTATAATATTTATACTTACTATCACGAGTGAAGCTGGTGCAGTTTAAACCCTAATCGCAATCGCACTAAAGGGTGTCGATTTTGGACCGAACAAAACTTCACCGCATAAAAACCGTATGGTATGGTTTGACATTGTTGCGGTTTGGAGTCAATTTTTGCAATGTATTTTTTATTTTTATACAGTTATATAATATATTTTCAATTTTACTTATATATTTTTTGAAATATTTTATTTAAAAAATATAAAAGATATACAATTACTATTTATTAGTAATCATGAAAGACAACTAATTGTAGGCGGTTGTTACGGTTGAGCATGCCGACGAGACGTGCACAAGCCAACTAGAATTCGTGGCAAGTCTACACGCGTAGGAAGACAATTGATACTACCCCACCGATCGTGGAAAAGACCGTCGAGAAGTGGGCAACATAATTATTTCTATTTCGATGTTGTTTTGAGTTTTACTATTTGCAACCCACTTTTATTTCATTCCGCCAAGTTTGATTTTGGTTTTAGTTGGAACCGATTGGAACCAGACCGAACCGCATGGAACCAGACCGAACCGATAGTGGCCGGTTTGGTTTTGGTTCTTGTTGAACCGTAACCTGAACCGTTGACACGACGGTTCCAAAAATTAAGCTAGAACCGGAACCGGTCAAATCAAATAAGGTTTTGGTTGTAATTTGAAGAACTGTTACCTTAGTGGTTCGGTTCATGGTTTTAGTAGAACCGGAATCGAACCGGAACCGTGACAGCTCTAGTTGGAAGGTAGATGGAGTTTCTCGGGGACTACACCTTTGATATTCATTACACTCCTGGGAAGGGAAATGTCGTCGCAGATGCCTTGAGTCATAGGACTCCGACAAGGGCAAATTGGTTGCAGATGCATGATGAGCGTCTGATCCAGGAGTTGGAAACGTTAGAGATTTCTTGTGTTGAAAAGAATTCCACAGTAAATGCATGCTTGAACTGGACGGAGGTACAATATGATCTTGTGGATAGGGTTCGGCGAGCAACAGAACTTGATGAAAGTTTGCAACGCTATGCAGTGGATGGGTCAAATGGCCAATTCTCCTGGGATGACGGCCTTTTGCGAAAAGATGGTCGGTTGTGCGTTCCAACACTATTAGAAAACAGACTTTTAGCCACGGCAGATTTCCGTGGATAAAAGTCCAAAATCATGGTTAATAACTATTAGCCACGGCCTACCCACTGCAAATGGGTGTGGGCAATGCGAGCGTGGCTAATAGTATTAGCCACGCTGAATCCGTGGCTAATAAGTTATTAGCCACGGTTTAATTGATGTGGCTAAAAGTTCCTCATTTGCCACGGTTCAATTGTCGTGGCTAAAGGATTTGTAATAAACCTAACATAAAAAATATTCGGTCGTCGCCGCCGCCGCCCGGCCGCCGCACCGATTTTATTTCAAACAATAATTTTTAATGGGTTATATAAACCCCAAATCGAACTTTTTGTTAGAGGTGTGAGAATAAAAAAAACCCGACCTTTTGCCACGGATTAGGCTTCCGTGGCTAATACTAGATTATTAGCCACGAAACAGGCAAACCGTGGCAAAAAGTCGGGTTATTTGCCACAGATTATTCATCCGTGGCTAATACTAGCTTATTAGCCACGAAATAAGAACCGTGGCTAATACTTCAGTGGTTAAGTATTAGCCACGGTTTTCCCCCGTGGCAAAAAAAATCGTGGCTAAAAGCCATTTTTCTAGTAGTGCAATTATAGGTAAGCTAAGAGAAGAATTGATGTATGAGACTCACTTTACGAAATACTCAATTCACCTCGGGAGCATAAAGATGTACAAAGACATGAAAAAGCTGTTCTGGTGGCTTGGTTTAAAGAAAGACATAGCACATTACGTGGTTAAATGTCAGACCTATGCCTTAGTGAAAGCTGAATGCTAGAAGCCTGGAGATTTTCTGAAGTCACTACCTATTCCGGAATGGAAGTTTGATGATATTTCGACGGATTTCGTGCACGGTTTGCCGAGATCTCAACGCAATAACGATTCAATTTGGGTGATCGTAGACCGGTTGACTAAAGTGGCTCACTTTATTCCGAACAAGATGGACAATTCAGTGGAAGTCTTGGCAAAGCTTTATGTTGAGCAAATCGTACGATTGCACGGTGTTCCCCGTAGCATCGTATGTGATCGAGATGGGTGCTTCACTTCAAATGATTGGAGGCTAGTCCATCAGTTATTGGGGACAAAGTTAACATTCAGTACGGTCTTTCATCCACAAACGGATGGCCAGACTGAGAGGAACAACAAAACGATGGAGGACATGCTCCGAATGTGTGCCTTGGATTTTGGGAAGAGGTGGGAAGATCATCTCTACGTGGTAGAGTTTGCCTACAATAATAGCTATCAAGCTAGCATAAATATATATGACACCGTTTGAAGCTTTATACGATAGAAAATGTCGTACACCGTTAGCTTGGGCGGAAGCAGACAAATCTAGATTATATAAGCGTAAGGAAGTCGAAGAGGCTAATTCGACGATACGCTCTATCCGTGAGAGGCTACTGATAGCCCAAGATAGGCAGGAAAAGTATTACAATGCCAAGCACCGAAACGTAGAGTTTGCGGTTGGCGATTGAGTATATTTGAAATCAAGCCATTCAAAGGTATGTCCAGGATTCAGCGCCTGAAAAAGTTAAGTCTTAGGTATCTTGGTCTGTTTGAAGTGGTGGAGCGAGTTGGAGAGGCTGCCTATCAGCTAGCTCTTTCGGCAGAATTAAGTGGATTGCATGTTGTGTTCCACATATATGTGCTTCAAAAGGCCGTGAAAGATCCAGTTCAAGTGATTGCGAATGATCACGCACCGGTTGAATTTGGGATAACAACGAAGGTTAGGCCCATTCAGATCAAGGATAAGACGGTTAAGCAACTGCGGAATAAGACAATCGGGATGGTCAAGCTCTGGTGGGACAACTGTGGCCGTGAGGAGCTAACATAGGTGCGGGAGAAAACCATGAGTGCTGAATTTCCCGAATTATTTGTGTAAAATATTATAACATTTCTTTATTGAAGAAAATGTATGTTATAACATCTTTATTGCTGTATTCTGGGTGCTGTATGCAAATTTCGAGATGAAATTTTTGTAAGGAGGGGAGGATCGTAACACCCTAAAAGTAACAGCCAATAGTCGACCTGGGCTCGTCGCTCGACGAAGATCGTCGAGCGGAGCTCGACGACGATCATCGAGAGGAGCTTTACGAATACCGTCGAGCGGAGCTCAACGATTCTGGTCTGTTATCAGCCTCGGTCGACGTTTTTCGAAAAACTAGGATATGGCCGAGCAGGTGATTCGTGTCAGTCGACTAGTGAGCGATCAATAGGCGGTGGGTGACTTTTTCAACTTTAACCTGAGTCGTTGCTTGGTTTTGTTGATTTTATCGTGTGGCTGGGATGTAGTCCGAGGCCACTTATGTAGAAGAATAGGAAGGAGAAAATTATTATTTCCTTTTCTATTCTCTCTTTTTCCAGTTCTGGAGCAGAAACATCTCGGCTGGAGCTTGAATTTAAGGTAGATCTTGCTGAAGTGCTGGAGGAGATTTTGTGGTTGAAAACAAGATCTGAAGCTAGATTCGTGAAGGGGAAAGTGAGGCGCTCATTTCCATCTGCGTAGAAACGCTTTGTCATGGCTCCAAAGAGAACGTCAAGGGTAACGATCTTCCTCCTTGGACATGTGAAGTCTTTATTTTGGCATGTGCATGGATTTCCCCCGCCAAAAGGTGGAATGTTGAAGGATTTCCGTTGGGTTGATTCTTGAAATCCCCAAGAAGTCTTGCATATAGATCCGGAAATGTGTAGTAAGGAATACGCATGCTCTATGAAGCCCATCTAGACAGGTTAGTCTGAATTGGTGATGTTTTATTTTGTGTACCGGAGAAGACTCTACACATAAACGAGTATTTTGTGGAGTTGGTGGGTTGTGCCTGTGAAGTGGAGTAACAGAAAGTACTGGAATGGAGTTCCAGGAAAATACCCTCGTAATTCATGTGTTGTATGCTATGGAAAGACCAGTTTTCTGGCACTGCAGGATATTGTAGGGTTTGGGTTGAGTTTAGGCGCAGAAAGAGAGCTTCTGTTTACCCCGCCATCGATCGTGATGAACGCTGGCATTGACTCTCGCTTTGATTGTGAAGCCAGTCCTTCAGGGACATTGTGGCTATTGTGAGCTATGTGCTCTTAAAGGCCAGTGAGCCGAATGGACAAGGGGATGCCGACTCGCGTCAGTTTATACATTGAACTGGCAATTTGAGCAACGGGCAAGGGTTGAACTATATCCGCGTTATGGATGTCTAACTTGAGTGCCTAAGTTATTGGCTTCGTTAGGATCACATAATGAGATTCTTGGGTTGTTCGCCATCAAGACTAAAGTCTCCGGCCGTGGGTCGTGGAGCATGAATGCTCAAAGTTTACCGTTGGATTTGAGGCCTGAGAACGGTGGTGGGATCCTGGTTTTTCGGTATACCGAGAAGGTTCCCTGAGTGCACGAAGCGTCGGGCCGTGTGGTTGACATTTGTGATATATTGATTGTGAGTGAGTGCATATCTTGTGATGTATCTGCTTGTGAAATGATATGCCTGTAGGGAAGGAATACCACTGCCCCGGAAAAGGGATAGGGTCGTTATAAATTAGTCAGCTGAATGCTCACCTTTGCCTTGTTTTCCATAATTGAGGTGGGTTGTCCTTGTGTAGGTACTGGAGAGCCGAGCGAGAAATAGCGGGCTGAATCCCTTGCTGCTGCTGTTGGCCCTCGAAGGCCGAATGAAGAATTTTACTGTTTTCATGTGTGGCTGACCTGCGTGCCGATGTTTGTGATCCACAGTGATGAAATGTAACTGTAAGGCCTTGGGGTTATAACTTGTGTATAATGACATTCCTGTGCTTTTATATATAAATGGTGGTTTATATATTGTGGACATTCAAATGAGTTTGAGTTCAAATAACCGTAAAGCTTCTGTTAGCATGCTCTGAGTTAGGATGCGAGTAAATTTTGGTATTAACCTGTAACCTTTCAGCCTGTTTGTGAATTATGGTGTGGAGCCCGACCGGAACCTCTATTATATTTCATTTAACGGATGGGGACGTTACACCAAGCTGGTTACATTTATAGCACCTTGTCCCTTCCTTCCTCTTCCAATCACGCTTAGGAGATATACTCCTCTCTTTCTGATATGGAGTAGAAGGACCATCACCAACATCCGACTTCTTCTTCTTGTCTCATCTCCTTTTCTTCCCTGAGAAGAGCACCTCACCATCTCCTCCAGAGATGGTGACTCCAGCCATTTGACTTACTAAGCTCTCCTGCAAAGCCAGCAGGTTCTTCAGCCCCAACAAAGATAGCTGAGTGGCCCAACCTTGAACAGAAGTAACAAAGGTCACATATTACTTCTGCAAACCGCTGATTATGTGCCTCTTCAGCTTCGCTTCTAAAATCGGCTCATCAGGGTCCAACGCTGAAATCTCAGCGTACAAATTCTTCATCTTCAGGAAGAATGTTGAGATGGACAAATCTCCTTGAGTGGCTCTCGCCAACTCATTCTTCAGGAATTATAGCCAAGCTACATTTTTCCTGTTGAATAATCCATCAAGGGAAGTCCAAATTTCCGCAGATGATCGATATCCAATGATGTGGTCAAATAGTTCCGATGAGATAACCCGCTTGAGAGTAAACTCTGCTTTCGCATTTGTCTTCCTCCAAGCTCTCACCGCATCAGCATTGCCAGCAGTAGCAACCACCTCTTGCTTTTCATCTCTGCAGACGACCTCCCATAAGTCCTCACCTAAAAGAAAGGTTTTCATACATGACTTCCACTTTTTGAAGTTAGTCGATGTAAGGAGCTCAATTCCAAGACCACTTGTCATTCCACCTTCTATTGTACTAATCCTAGTTCACTTAGACTCCCAGAATCAACAAAGCAAACTGACAATTGATCACTACTCAGCCTCTATTCCTTCTAATACCATGTAAAAATTTGTGAATTGCGGAAAATGGGAAACCAGGCACAGGAACACTCCAATCAAAACCAAGTCAAATAAACCAGATGCAACTAGAAGATCAAGAATCTTGTATTATCAAAAAACTTTATAAGGAGAGGAATACATGGCAAGACATAATTTGCTGATGTACCCGATGAAAGCAAAAAATACAAGTTAAAAACTAATCGTACTGACTTAAGGAGTAACTGCCGACTCTACTGAGATACACTATGGAGTCCGCTGAAGCCACTAAGTCGCCTGACCACAACCTAACCGCGCGTACAACCCGTTATTCCAATGTTGAAGAACTCTATTCGCTAATCCGCAAGCCGCATAACCGCGAGGTCTCCTAGCCACCAGATCGCCACAAATAGCTGCTGTCGAACTGAACAGACCATCAGAAGCGGACAACTTATTGAACTGGGAAAGAGTTGCAAGAGGGAAGACCGCCAAGTCGCAAGTCACGACCTGCTGCTAACCGCTAATTGTAACCGCAGAGTCCGCACTGATCCCTGACCAAAGTCAGAACCAAGTCATTGACTTCTCAGCACTGTCCGCACAATCTGCACAACAAAAACCCGGTCAACTTCTCAAACCGCGCGAACACAAAACATGTCCGCAGCAACCACCCGAGCTCACTTACTGTTCATTGTACTATTGATGTGATAGGGGGTCCTATTTATAAGCGCGAAGAGAAGTGTGATCACTTCCCTAGCCGATAGGATCACCACCCTATCTCGCGGCGAGTACTGAGTGTATCCGCACAGCTGCGGACACAAAGCCAGTCTACCTTGTTGTCGCGAATTGGCCGGACAGCCAGTCCGCCATGGTCATACCACCAAGACCAGACAGAAAACCTATCTGCCTTGTCGCCACAAGGCCAATCCAGGGCTTGTCCGCCACAACTGTAGAAATTGTGGATACTCCACCAGTCCGCACACCTGCGGACACAGCTCCAGTCTGCACACCCCTACGGACACTGCTCTAGTCCACACATCCTGAGCCTACAACTAGAGTACAAGGCTGACAACTTCCAAACTCGTCAGACAGAGAAAACAGTCTGCGCTAATCGCGCGACCTCCCGGACTGAGCAAACCTGGACTTGGTTCAGATCCAGACCAGGTCCACACCACCAGCCATCCCTGGTGCAAACACAACATCAATGGATACAAAGGCCTGTCCGCACAAACTGGCGGACATAGGTACCAGTTCGCACTAATCGGCGAACTGCGTGGTTATACCAAACTGCACCACCAGAGCAAGACCAAGGCACCAACCATGCTGATATCCCGAGTTCTATTCCAGTCCATATCCTGGACTCATCGAACTGTAGACGAGTTCGCAACTCCTGCGGATACCAGCCTATCCGCCTGGTTACCTCCTAGGAACAAGCCAATTGTAGAACCACTGGCCGACCTGGCTAGCCGTCAATCCTACATGCATGGTAAGACCCTTCAAATTGTGCTAAGGGGGTTGGAAGGCACATGCACGGCGTTGCAAAGATAGGGAGGGGGGAGGATCGAAGCTTCCACCTGTACTAAGGAGGCTTGGGAGGGACCAGCCTGATTCACCATTAAAAGTGGTGGTGGAGCTCGTGAGTGGTGGTTTTTGATGAGAGTAGCTCTGGAGATGGGGGGAGGCTCACTGTACAACCCCGTATCCCGCGAGTGGTCGACAGGAGTTGAACCGGCCGGCTCAGACCGCAATGTGAACCCAGCATGCCGAGCCCGAGCTTAGTAATAGCCGAGCCGAGCTCGGCGATAGTCGAGCCGAGCTCGACGATGGCCGAACGGAGCCCGGCATGCCGAGACCGAGCTCGGGTAAAGGAATAAGGCCCGATGGTAGTCGAACCAAGCTCGACGATCCCCATGCCGAGCTCAGTTTCTATTGGAGCTCGGCAATCGTCGTGCCGAGTCCGAGCTCGGCGGTAGTCGAGCCGAGCTCAGCGATAGTCGAGCATAGCCTGCCGGGTACGTGCTCGACTAGGCCCAGGGCGAGGCAAGTCAGGCCCCCTGCCGAGCGAGTGCTACCTCAGGTCCAGCTCGCTTCTTGGCCATGACATACTTTTACCATGTTGCCCCCTTTGGTCTGCCTGTAGTCCTCGAGAACAGTGAAGGTTGTATATTGGCAGGCCATCTTTTCCTATAAATAGGACCCAAGGGGTACCTCAGAAGGCATGCTGACCAATTCTCCGGCCTACTAGCGCTTTCTGAGGTACCTTAGCCCGGCACTTGGCTAAGGAGGGGAAGCGCTCTAAGATCTTCCGGGTGTGTGGTGGGACCTCCGCGCCGGGCCCTTGGTCTGGTCCTTGGTTCTTCTTTTTTCTTGTCATTTTCTTGCAGGAGCGAAGTAGGTGCGCGGCCACCCCTTCCCCAAGGGTCGAATTCCACAGAGACCGGTTTTCCGGTTTCAACATTTTGGTACAGTGAGCGTGGACAGTGGTCAGCAGAGAAACCTTCTGCATGCCCGATGACTGGAGAAGAAGGAAAAGGATCAAGCAGGGGCAGCTCGCCACCCCCTCCCCCACCCCCAGCGGCGAGCATGCCGGCGGAGCTTAGAGAGGAGATCCTCGGGCTCGTCAGGACCGCCCTCGGCATGCGAGCTGAGAGTGCGACACCGGCAGTTCCGGTGGTCACCGCTCCCGCACTCGGCGACGACGCGCCGCTGAGGCGACCAGGGAAGGAACCCGCCTAGAGAGGCGAGCGCGAGTTCCAGGGGCGAGTTCTGTTCCCCGGCTCGGCCGCCGAGTACCACTTCGGCGAGACTGCAGGGAGGGAGTTCCCGTCTCGCCCGGCTGAGGGGGGAGCCCCTTCAGCGAGTTCGTTTCTTCAGCCCCAGTTCCCGAGGGGTTTCGCGAGCCAGAGATGACTTATTACTCCGGGAGAGGAGACCCGGTCCACCACATCCAGTGGTTCGAGGACATGGTCTCTATTCGACAGATGTCAGACGGCTTCAAGTGCCGACTCTTCGCCATCACCCTCAGAGAAAAGGCGAGAGAGTGGTTCCACCAACTCCCGACCAGGTCCATCTACTGCTTTGAGGATCTGCGACGGGGTTTCATGCTGAGATTCACCACTTCTAAGAAGAGGAAGAAGGAGGCGGAGTCTTTGTTCCGCATCAAGCAGAGGGTAGGAGAGACCCTGGGAAGCTATCTGGACAGGTTCCAAGAGGAACTGTCCCAAGTCCAGGAGATGCCAGGGCACACCATGATGGTGGCCTTCACCCTGGGTCTCCAATCCGGGTTCTTCGCGATGGAACTGAAGAGATCACCTCCAGTGTCTTTTGAGGCCCTCCTGGAGAGAGCGGCCAGGGAGGCCGATATGGAGGCAGCACATCCAGAGTTTGCGCGAAGGTTGGCCAAGTGGGTCGTGGAGGAGGAGAGGCCAAGGGGTGGCCGAATTCAGGAGGAGAGGAGGGCTGAACCTCGGCAAAGGGAGCAGCCGCAGCAGCAGCCGCAACCCAGGTGGGTGCGTCCGGAGCAGACCCACCGTTTGGGGTGGAGGCCCGAGTGGCAAGACCAGGCACCACGAAGAGGTTATCAGGGAGGAGATAACCGCCAGGGTGGCCGAGGGCAGTACAATCCCCAGGGGGGTAGGCAGGGTCAGAGACCCCCTCTCCCCGATCAGGAGGAGGCAATGGCAATTGCCATGAGGGGGAGGAGGAGAGGACAGCCGAGGAGAAGAAGGGAGGTCAGGGTGGACCTGCCCTATTGTGACTTTCATCAGGAAGAGGGGCACCTCACATCCACGTGTCCGGAGTTCCTCAAGATGAGGGGGAGAAGGGAACAGCAACCGCAAGACCATCAGGAAGTTCGGATAGAGGAGATCCGGCCTCGGGAGGAGGGGGATCGATGTGAAGACCGGGTTGATGTGGGCACCCGAGGAAGGATCGGAGCGATCCACGGGGGGGCCGGGATCGAGGCCTCCCGTAAGTCAAGCCTCCACACTATGTACCGAAGGAGCGTTGGCTCCACGTCCCAGTCCCCTCCCCCGGAGGAGAAAATCACCTTCTCCAGAGAGGACTTGCCGGGTCACGAGGACCCCTTTTGCGATGCGCTGGTCATCCAGACAGCCATCGAGGATTTTACCGTCTCCCGGATCCTTGTGGACAATGGGAGTTCGGTCAACGTCATCTTCAAGAAGGCGTTCGATGCGATGAAAGTAGAGGCCAGGAGGGTGTTAGCCTCGGATGGGCCTCTGTTCGGCTTTTCGGGAGAGAGGAAAGAAGTCGAGGGAGGAGTGGGACTCCATGTCACTCTGGGGGGGGGCAGTCACGCAACTGCAAGTTTGTCATCGTGGACGCTCCTAGCAGCTACAGTACCATCTTCGGGAGACCCCTCATCAGTGCCTTCCGCTGCGTCCCCTCATCCTTCCACCAGTGTCTAAAGCTCAACGTCGAGGGGGTCCAGATCCGGGTCCGAGGAGACCCTAAGGAGGCAAGGGAGTGCTACGTCTCGGCGGTAAACTCCATCTCTTGGCTGGAGGGGGCCGAGGAGATGGGGCGGAGGTTGGAGGAGGAGAAGCAGGAAGCTGACAAAGAGATGGGGGTGGAGTACCGCGCTCGGGAGGAGGTCACGGAAGAGACTCGGGAGCCGGCCGAGGCCATGGCCGTCGAGGAGGCTGAGGAAGAGGTCCTCGCCCCCGGAGGGGGAGGTATCGAGGAATGGGAGGAGCAGTCCTGTCTGGAGGCAGCGGAAGAGGTGGAGGAGATGGAGGTCCTCACCATTGGAGGCAGGGTGGAGAAGGTCCGCGTCAGCGGAGGCCTGACCCCGGAAGCTCAAGGCAGGATGCTGGAGTGCATCCAGAGGAACGTGGACATCTTCGCCTGGAGCGCTGTGGAGATGCCAGGGATCGACCCCGACGTGGCCTGCCATCGCCTCAACCTGGACCCGGAGGCTCCCCCCATCCAGCAGAAAAAAAGATCCATCACGGACAAGCTCGCCGAGCCAATCAGGGAGGAAGTTGCCAAGCTCCTCGAGGCTGGCTTCATATCTGAAATCCAATACCCCGGCTGGGTCTCCAACATTGTAATGGTTAAAAAAGGAGACGGCCGGTGGAGGATGTGTATCGACTTTTCTCTTCTTAATAAATCATGCCCGAAAGATTGTTATCCTTTGCCTCGGATCGACGCGCTGGTTGACTCAGCCGTCGGTTTCCCTGTAATGAGTTTTCTAGATGCTTTTTCAGGATATCACCAAATCAGAATGCACCCCCCTGACGTCAAAGATGTCTCGTTCATCACGGGAGACGGATGTTATTGTTACAAAATGATGCCCTTTGGGCTAAAGAATGCGGGGGACACCTATCAAAAAATGATGGATAGGGTCTTCCGAGAGCAGAAGGGGAGGAATCTCGAAGTGTACGTGGATGACCTCATGGTCAAGAGCTTGGATGTCGACTCCCACGTCCAGGACTTGGAAGAGACTTTCGCCACTCTCCGCAAGTTTAAGATGAGGCTGAACCCCTTGAAGTGTGTCTTCGGGGCAAGCCGAGGAAAGTTCCTAGGGCATCTTCTCACCCCTGCCGGTGTAGAACCTAATCCGGATAAGGTGAGAGCAATCATAGAACTAAGGTCACCACAAAATACCAAGGAAGTACAGCAACTGACAGGGAAGTTGGCAGGGTTGAGTAGATTCCTCTCCCGGGCCGGGGAGAGATGCTCCTCGTTTTTCAAAACCTTGAGAGGGGGTCGAAAGTTTGAATGGACCTCGGAGTGCGAGGAGACATTCCAGGCTTTGAAGAAACAGCTGATTCAGGCCCCCCTGCTCCAAGGGCCCAAGGAAGGGGAAGACTTATTCCTATATCTAGGGGTCGGGGCTGAAGCCTTGAGTTCGGTTTTGGTTCGGGAAGAAGGGAAGAGGCAACTCCCCGTCTATTATGTGAGTCGGATACTAAAGAGGGCCGAGCTCCGCTACCCCATCCTGGAAAAACTGGCCTTCGCCTTAATCATCTCAGCCCGGAGGCTTCGGCCTTATTTCCAGGCACACTCAATTCGAGTAGTGACTGACCACCCCCTGCGCAACATCTTCAAGGGGGTAGAGCATTCAGGTAGGTTGGCCAAATGGTCGGTGGAACTGAGCGAGTTCGACATCTCCTTCGTCCCCCGCCTCTCAATCAAGGCCCAAGCTATGGCTAACTTCCTGGCAGAGTATGTGGTCGAGGTGGCGGAGGAGAGACTCACTCGCCCTCTCCCCTAGAAAGTCAGGGTGGACGGTGCCTTGGGGAAGCATTCTTTAGGGGTTGGGGTCATCTTGGAAAGCCCCAAGGGGATAAGGATCGAGAAAATTGTGGTAGTGCACTTCCCTATCACCAATAATCAAGCCAAATACGAAGCCGTAATCGCAGGTCTGCGCCTGGCAAGAGACTTGGGGGTGCATGACGTGGAGGTCCTCACCGACTCCATGGTGGTGGCTTCCCAGGTCAAGGGGGAGTTTGAGGCGAGGGAGCCCACCCTGCAGCTCTATTTGATGAAGGTAAGGGGAGTCATCGGGACCTTCCAGACCTTCTCAATCAAGCACGTGTCACGAGGGGAAAACGAGCCAGTCGACCAGCTAGCAAAGCACGGCCCCCGGATGGGAGGCACCATTACGGATCTCTTCCGACCTTCCATCGAAGAGGGGGAACTAATGGAAGTGGAACAGCACCCCTCATGGATGGATCCCTTTGTCACCTTTTTGTCCACCGGAGAGTACCCGGAGGGAATGGACCGAAGAGGGCTCAAGCACAAGGAGGCGTATTACCTCCTACGTGAGGGGCAGTTGTACCGCAAAACCCTCTCAGGGATGTTGGCCCGTTGTGTGGCCGAAAGGGAGGTGCATAAAATTTTGGAGGAGGTCCATTCCGGCGAATGTGGAAGTCATTCGGGGAGTCGGACCCTAGAAGGGAGAATCGTCAGGCAAGGGTACTTCTGGCCCACCCTCGGTCAGGATGCAGCCGAATTCGCAAAAAAATGTCATAAGTGCCAACTCTATGCCCCGCTCCAGCTCCAGCCGGCTCAGAGGTTAAGAAGCATCATGGCACCATGGCCCTTCGCCATATGGGGACTGGACCTCGTAGGACCTTTCCCTCAGGCCAGCGGGCAGAGGAGGTTTTTGTTGGTCATGATCGATTATTTTTCTAAGTGGATGGAGGTGAAGGCTCTAGCCAAGGTAACCTCTCAGGTAGTCAGGAACTTTATCTGGGGAGAGATCATCTGCAGGCATGGGCTGCCACAGGCTATCGTCACGGATAACGGACCTCAGTTCGCCAGCACGGAGTTCATTCGCTTCTGCGAATAGCTGGGGATTGACCTTCGGTTTGCTTCTGTCCATCACCCCAGGAGCAACGGGCAGGTGGAAGCGGCCAACAAAATCATCGTGAACCTCTTAAAAAAGAAAGTGGAAAATTTGAGGGGAAGTTGGGTGGAACAACTTCCATCAGTCCTCTGGGCCTTGAGGACCAGCCCCAATACGGCCACAGGGGAGACACCTTTCAAACTCTCTCACGGCTGCGAGGCCATTCTACCTATCGAATTCGAGGTCCAGACACCTCGGGTCGTCGAGGCAGGAGCTGGAAGGGAAGAATGGAGGTCAGAGAATGAGGAGGAGCTTCGACTCTCCCTTGATATGGTGGAAGAACTACGCGACTTGTCCGTCGTCAGGCAGGAAGAGGCCAAGCGAAGGATGGCCAAGTATTTCGACAAACACGTCCGTATCAAGCAGTTCATGGAGGGGGACCTTGTCTTGAAAAAAGTGGACGCGGCAGGGAGATCAGCCGTTGTGGGAAAACTCCACCCCAATTGGGAGGGCCCCTACATTGTGCAGGAGGTCTTGAGATCTGGGGGGTATCGCCTCCAAGATGTAAAAGGGGATACCCTCAGCCACACTTGGAGTGGAGACGATCTGAAACGTTTCTATCCTTGAAAATATTGTAGATATCTTGGCCTCATGAAAAAAAACGAATCTCATTATCATATTTTATGCTCTGGCAAAATAGTGAGGGTAGAGGGGCTCGCAGCTTAAAGCCCCGAGAGGCAAAAGTTTCTAAGTCTTCTCGCTCTGGGGTTAGGTCTCGTCACTCCCCTGCCAGGCTCCCACCTAGCTGGCACGGCCGAGTCTCGATGGACATCGCTATGACCCTGGGGCTGAGCCCGGAGGATGTTCAACACCCGCCCTCAGGCTCTCACCTAGCTGACTGGCCCGGTGGTAGCACTCGGGAGAGGCAAAAGTTTCTAAGTCTTCTCGCTCTGGGGTTAGGTCTCGTCACTCCCCTGACAGGTTCCCACCTAGCTGGCACGGCCGAGTCTCGATAGATATTGCTATGACCCTAGGGCTGAGCCCGGAGGATGTTCAACACCCGCCCTCAGGCTCTCACCTAGCTGACTGGCCCGGTGGTAGCACCCGGGAGAGGCAAAAGTTTCTAAGTCTTCTCGCTCTGGGGTTAGGTCTCGTCACTCCCCTGCCAGGTTCCCACCTAGCTGGCACGGCCGAGTCTTAATATACATCGCTATGACCCTGGGGCTGAGCCCGGAGGATGTTCAACACCCGCCCTCAGGCTCTCACCTAGCTGACTGGCCCGGTGGTAGCACCCGGGAGAGGCAAAAGTTTCTAAGTCTTCTCGCTCTGGGGTTAGGTCTCGTCACTCCCCTGCCAGGTTCCCACCTAGCTGGCACGGCCGAGTCTCGATAGACATCGCTATGACCCTGGGGCTGAGCCCGGAGGATGTTCAACACCCGCCCTCAGGCTCTCACCTAGCTGACTGGCCCGGTGGTAGCACCCGGGAGAGGCAAAAGTTTCTAAGTCTTCTCGCTCTGGGGTTAGGTCTCGTCACTCCCCTGCCAGATTCCCACCTAGCTGGCACGGCCGAGTCTCGATAGACATCGCTATGACCCTGGGGCTGAGCCCGGAGGATGTTCAACACCCGCCCTCAGGCTCTCACCTAGCTGACTAGCCCGGTGGTAGCACCCGGGAGAGGCAAAAGTTTCTAAGTCTTCTCGCTCTGGGGTTAGGTCTCGTCACTCCCCTGCCAGGTTCCCACCTAGCTGGCACGGCCGAGTCTCGATAGACATCGCTATGACCCTGGGGCTGAGCCCGGAGGATGTTCAACACCCGCCCTCAGGCTCTCACCTAGCTGACTGGCCCGATGGTAGCACCCGGGAGAGGCAAAAGTTTCTAAGTCTTCTCGCTCTGGGGTTAGGTCTCGTCACTCCCCTGCCAGGTTCCCACCTAGCTGGCACGGCCGAGTCTCGATAGACATCGCTATGACCCTGGGGCTGAGCCCGGAGGATGTTCAACACCCGCCCTCAGGCTCTCACCTAGCTGACTGGCCCGGTGGTAGCACCCGGGAGAGGCAAAAGTTTCTAAGTCTTCTCGCTCTGGGGTTAGGTCTCGTCACTCCCCTGCCAGGTTCCCACCTAGCTGGCACGGCCGAGTCTCGATAGACATCGCTATGACCCTAGGGCTGAGCCCGGAGGATGTTCAACACCCGCCCTCAGGCTCTCACCTAGCTGACTGGCCCGGTGGTAGCACCCGGGAGAGGCAAAAGTTTCTAAGTCTTCTCGCTCTGGGGTTAGGTCTCGTCACTCCCCTGCCAGGTTCCCACCTAGCTGGCACGGCCGAGTCTCGATAGACATCGCTATGACCCTGGGGCTGAGCCCGGAGGATGTTCAACACCCGCCCTCAGGCTCTCACCTAGCTGACTGGCCCGGTGGTAGCACCCGGGAGAGGCAAAAGTTTCTAAGTCTTCTCGCTCTGGGGTTAGGTCTCGTCACTCCCCTGCCAGGTTCCCACCTAGCTGGCACGGCCGAGTCTTGATAGACATCGCTATGACCCTGGGGCTGAGCCCGGAGGATGTTCAACACCCGCCCTCAGGCTCTCACCTAGCTGACTGGCCCGGTGGTAGCACCCGGGAGAGGCAAAAGTTTCTAAGCCTTCTCGCTCTGGGGTTAGGTCTCGTCACTCCCCTGCCAGGTTCCCACCTAGCTGGCACGGCCGAGTCTCGATAGACATCGCTATGACCCTGGGGCTGAGCCCGGAAGATGTTCAACACCCGCCCTCAGGCTCTCTCCTAGCTGACTGGCCCGGTGGTAGCACCCGGGAGAGGCAAAAGTTTCTAAGTCTTCTCGCTCTGGGGTTAGGTCTCGTCACTCCCCTGCCAGGTTCCCACCTAGCTGGCACGGCCGAGTCTCGATAGACATCGCTATCACCCTGGGGCTGAGCCCGGAAGATGTTCAACACCCGCCCTCAGGCTCTCACCTAGCTGACTGGCCCGATGGTAGCACCCGGGAGAGGCAAAAGTTTCTAAGTCTTCTCGCTCTGGGGTTAGGTCTCGTCACTCCCCTGCCAGGCTCCCACCTAGCTGGCACGGCCGAGTCTCGATAGACATCGCTATGACCCTAGGGCTAAGCCCGGAGGATGTCCAACACCTGCCCTCAGGCTCTTACCTAGCTAACTGGCCCGGTGGTAGCACCCGGGAGAGGCAAAAGTTTCTAAGTCTTCTCGCTCTGGGGTTAGGTCTCGTCACTCCCCTGCCAGGCTCCCACCTAGCTGGCACGGCCGAGTCTCGATGGACATCGCTACGACCCTGGAGCTGAGACTGGGAGTTGGCCCGAGAAAAGCACCAGGGTGCAAGCTCGCCAGTCAAGACGGCGAGCTCGGAATATCCTGCCCCCCTCCAGCTCGCAACTAAGGAAGCCCTGGTCCTATCCCAGACTTGGGGGGAGGAAACGGCTCTCTCCAGCGAGCCTAGTCTCACTCCAGTTAACTCGGCGGAAGACACGCCCTAGTGTCTAAGGCGGATGCCGGCAGCATCTTGACCCAAACGTATTTCCACTTGTCTGAATTGTCGAAAAACTGAAGCGAGACATGGCGGGGGAAGGTGTGGCGCGAGTAGGATATGGCGCGAGCACGTGTCCTAGGGATTCGCCGCAAGAACCGCGGGGGGCTGGTCCCAACTCAAGGCATTCTACGGGCGAGGTCGGGACATCAAGCGCGCGGGTATAATATCGCAAGTAAGCTTAAAAAGAAGATAGTGAAATTATGAAAAATGTCTTTGATTCATCATTACAAGTATACAAGGAAAGGCCCGCCTCGGCAGGATACAAAAGAAAAAGAAAGCAAAAGCTAGCTCTCGTCCTCCCCCCTCGAATGACGGTCCTCCTCGCCGCCAAGCCGAGCGTCCTTCTCTCCCACCCCCGCGAAGAGCGAGTCGAAGCTATCCTCCTTCTCGCTGAGCGGGCTGGGTGGGAACAGGGTTGGCAGGAGCTCTCGGACAGTGACCTCCTCACAGCCTTCCACCAAAATCCCCGTTCCCCTCATGGCCTTCAGGAGGCACTCGGCAGCCTCGATAGAGTTGACTCGCAGCCGCTCCGCGACATCAGACTCGCCAAACACCCGAGGCCTCTTGTAGGGGAAGGCTGGCTTGCTGGCGTCCGGGGGAAGGAGAGCGTCGGCTTGGCGTAGGACCTCCCCCAGGATCCCCTTGTTCTTCTCCTTCAACTCCTCCACCTCCACCCCCAGCTGGGCGGCAACAGCCTCTTGCTCGCGGGAATACATCTTTTGCTCGGCGAGCTGGACTTCCCGCTCGGCAAGCTGAGCCTGCAGCTGAGCCACCTCGCCTCGCAGCGCGTCGGCGGCTTCGGCGTCCTGTAGGGTTAAAAGTTCAGAACACGCACAGGAATAATCCTAAGCAAGGTAAATAGAGATATCCAGTGATTACCAAGCCACCGGCAGACTTCGCGAGTAGAGCGTCGGCAAGGCCGAACCGCCTTTCCGCGTCGGCCGCGCTCTCCTTCGCCAGGTTGCGCTCCTGCTCGGCAGTCAGCAGGGCATTGCTAAGCTGGAAGCCGCGGCGGACCATCATGTGGTGGAGCTCGAAGGCCCGCAGGTGGGCTTGTAACCCCTCGTAGCCGAGCTGACTGAGGGTGAGTTTCCTGTACGATTCGGCGTTGTCGCGGCTGTAGAGGCCGAAGCCGAAGGCGAAGGCGTGGGCGATAGGAGGCCGGCGAGCTCCCCAGGAGGGGGCGCGAGTAGAAACAGAAACTCGGTGAGCCCCCTCGTCCCACTTCAAAATGGGCTCACTGGCCGCATCTTTGCTTTTACACCCCTTGCCGAAGTGGGGGTGATCCTTCGGCAGGCCGGGCTCGCGGAGGGTGTCCTCTCCGGTGGAATCAGAGGACGGCCCGTTCTTCTTCTTCCCCTTTCGGGGGGAGGAGGCTTCTTTTAACGGGCTCAAAGGCGGCTCGTCGGACAGAGCCTCCGGCGAGCTCATGAATTTGGTAGGTGACGGAGGAAGGTGCAGCCGTCCGCGCGAGACCACCTTCGCCTTCTTCTTCTTGGGGAGCGAAGGATCGGGGCGCGAGCTTGACCCCCCGGGCTCCAAGCGCTTCTTGCCGAGGAGTTGGCCTCGCGCTTGTTCCTCGCGGCAAGCCGCTGCCGCCGCCCGGGCCAGCTCCAGGGGATCTGAGAATATCCCCGAGTCGGCGAACGGCGGGTGCTCCGGCAGAACCCGTTCCCCTGCAGAGAGAGACTTGATCAAAAAAATATATATATAATATAGAGATCCACCTTGATAGAGTTCGCGAGAAGGCAGAGCGAGATATACCTTCACCAGGGAGAACGGGTTGAAGCGAATCAAGGCCGCGGCGGAGGAAGGCGACCTCGAAGTCCTTGTGGAGGAAAAACTTGTGGAGGTCGGCGTCGCTACCAGACAGGGAAGGAGGACGATATATGTCCTCGCTTTTCTGCAGGGGACGAAAGGGGATGTTGCCGAGCTCGCCCTTAATGAAGACAAGCCGAGTCATCCAATTGTGGTTCTTGTTCGCGAGCTCGCGAACCTTGATGAGGGACCCGCCGAAGTAGGCGACTTCGTCGGGGGTAGCCTTGGAGGAGAACAACTTACGGAACACCGCAAGGTTGAACTCAATCCGCTCTCGGCGGAGGAAGCAGGCGAACACCACCATCATAGCAATGGCGTTGGAATTCAGCTGCGCGGGCACCGCGCCGTAGTACTTCAGGATCTGGCGGATCTCTGGCCAGAGGGGGAGGCGCAGCCCCACCTCGAAGTGCGAGATGGGGAAGGCGAGCTCACCCTCCGGGAAGGAATTGATGGCTTCATGCTCGGCGGGCCTGCGAGCCTGGAAGCCGGGGGGGACGAATGCCGCCGCGAATTCGACGAGCTCCTCCTCGGTAATGTGTCCCTCGAAGAAGCAATGGTCAATGAAGTGCTGAGCGCACTTAGACCGACCATCCGCGTCAGGGTTGGTCTTAACCATAGTCGCAGAGGAAAGGAAAATCGCGAGCTCGGGAAGACAGAGACGAAACAGGGATTCGAAAGCAATAAAAGCGTGCCCTGGGGGTAGGTGAGAAGGCCTATTTATAGAAGAAGATAAAGAAGGGCGAGGGGGAAGGCGAGTCGGCCGATCGGCCCGGTCTCGCCACGCCACCTTGCCACCCTCTCCTCGCAAATCCTGCGAGCCGGCCAGACCCCAGAAGAAGGAATTCGAAAAGACTTACCAGCATATTGAAAAAACATCTACATATGTAAAGTTGAAGAAAAGTTGTTCGAATTATTACAGGCAGATCATTCAGAGCAAATAAAAATAAGGGCGCGAGGACCATGCGAGGGCGAGGGCGAGTACCGGTCGGCTGACAGAGGAGCCGTTTCATTCTCCCCGGTCTCGCCGGCCTGCCGTCGCAGGTCGCCGCGCATAAAGTTCGCGAAGTCGCCCCATGTTCCTATTTACCACCCGCAGGTTCTCGTCAATCTCATCCATCAGCACCAAGGAAGACGCCTCCTCGAATGCCAAGCTGACTCCAGCACCGTCCGCGAGACGCGAGCACTCCCACTGCAGCCTGTTGTTGTCCTTCCGCAGGTCGTGGAGCTCGCGCACCAGCTTCTTGAGAACCTTCCGCTCCCATTTTGCACGTTCAGGACTACCCAGTTCGGAGTCCAGGAAGGCGTCCAGGGCGCTTGGAGAAGGGAGGGGCGAGTAAGGAGGTCGATCCACGGACTCGCCGTCCTCCGTCCGGCCGAGAAATTCTGAGTGAAGAACTGAAAGACGATCAGAAAAGCAAATACCCCCGGAACAGAAGAGTAAAGTTGAAAACTCACCGCGCGAGCCTGGCTCCTCTGGGTTAGCGCGAGGAGAGAAGTGGCGCAGGTCCTTGCCACGCCCCTGCGGTTCCTGAGGGGCAAGTTGGTAGCCGAGGACAGGGATAATCCCGGCGCCTCTCCCCACGACTATGGACCCAGGGGAGGGTTGTCGGGAAGGGAGATGACTCGGCGACGCCAGTTCTCGCGAGCCCGGCTCCTTGACCTCGGGATCCTGCTGTGGCGAGCTGACAGGAATACTTTTGGCCCGAGGGGTGGATGCTTCGCCACTATTCTCCTGGTCGGAAGATAGTTCCACGAGATTTTTAGTGGAAGAACCAAGAACCGACTGGTTGGAGGAACCGGCCCCGTTCCCCAAGGCGGCAGTAAAGTCAGCCAGAATGAGTTCGGCCCCTAGTGGAAAGGGCTTCGCCCGCTTGGCCGAGCCGAAATCAGCAAAACGGCGAGCAGGGGCCTCAAGGTTGGTCAGCCCCGCGGCCTGAGCAGCGATCTCCTCGCGGGAACGTGCGAGCCGCTCTAAGACTTCCTTGGGGAGCGACATCTTGATAGAATTTGGGGAAGGGCAAAGGTCAGCCAGATGGGCAGGGGTACATATATATAGCTGCCTGTGGGCCCTACCAGAAGATTCCTTTTTGCCCCTATTGCACTCGCAGGATTCTATGGGGTTGGATGTTTCTTTCCGAGCTTGTCCCAACCTCGCAAAGAGCGGGAATTATGTACAACCCCGTATCCCGCGAGTGGTCGACAGGAGTTGAACCGGCCGGCTCAGACCGCAATGTGAACCCAGCATGCCGAGCCCGAGCTCGGTAATAACCGAGCCGAGCTCGGCGATAGTCGAGCCGAGCTCGACGATGGCCGAACGGAGCCCGGCATGCCGAGACCGAGATCGGGTAAAGGAATAGGGCCCGATGGTAGTCGAACCAAGCTCGACGATCCCCATGCCGAGCTCAGTTTCTGTTGGAGCTCGGCGATCATCGTGCCGAGTCCGAGCTCGGCGGTAGTCGAGCCGAGCTCAGCGATAGTCGAGCATAGCCTGCCGAGTACGTGCTCGCCTAGGCCCAGGGCGAGGCAAGTCAGGCCCCCTGCCGAGCGAGTGCTACCTCAGGTCCAGCTCGCATCTTGGCCATGACATACTTTTACCATGTTGCCCCCTTTGGTCTGCCTGTAGTCCTCGAGAACAGTGAAGGTTGTATATTGGCAGGCCATCTTTTCCTATAAATAGGACCCAAGGGGTACCTCAGAAGGCATGCTGACCAATTCTCCGGCCTACTAGCGCTTTCTGAGGTACCTTAGCCCGATACTTGGCTAAGGAGGGGAAGCGCTCTAAGATCTTCCGGGTGTGTGGTGGGACCTCCGCGCCGGGCCCTTGGTTCTTCTTTTTTTCTTGTCATTTTCTTGCAGGAGCGAAGTAGGTGCGCGGCCACCCCTTCCCCAAGGGTCGAATTCCACAGAGACCGGTTTTCCGGTTTCAACACTCACCAGAGCTATTTTCCCAGTAGGGAGGGGTGTGTGAAGCTATAAATAGTCGGAAGAGGGGGCCTTCTCCCCTCTCCCATCGGTGTGGGATTAATACCTCCTTAGGGAGGGATTAATCACCACCCTCCAGCTGTCCATGGACAGCTGGAGGTTGATCCATTCTGCCATGTGAGAAGTTAGGGGGAAGGCAAGGCCTAATGGACCTTGGGTTTGGGCTTGGTAGAAGAGGAAGGAGGAGGGTAGGGGGTTGTGGGCTTTTTCCAAGGGCCCATTCACCGTGCCTTTGCTTGTTGCTAGGGCCTAAAAGAGGGAAAGGTACCATGTCTCATTATGAAGAGAAGGTGCATCCCCTTCTTTTTGAAAAAATAACAAAAATAGGTAAAAATAAAGGTCTGACCAAATTCAACCCTTGGGTGGATCCCCCATACAGGAAAAGGTCAAATTGGGTCCATGACATCGGGAGTCGGGTCAAAGTTAGGGTGTCGCGTCATAATTTGTGTGCACACACTTTTCGGTGCACAATTATACTTGATATGACCACGCTTTGACTACTTATCACTGAAATTGACCGAGACAAACTCGGTTGACTTTTGATTGATCACAAGGGTCCAATGCGCGCAACTGACCGGGGTCGAATCGAAGTTCATTTGCTAAATATCTAAAATATGCGCGTCGTAGCGCACTAAAGTGGTCAAAATGCTTATATTCGTCGAAAGACTTCAGATTGTTACGCAATGAGTTCTAGTGGGTTCGTATTGACTATACGAATCCATAAGAACTGATAGAACTCAAATCAGAGTTCTCTAGGTCATTATCCAAAAATCTCGTCTTCGCAACGTTTTACGATGAATGACCATATTTACCATATGACATCAGAGTTCAGCGGAACGTATTCCAATGCATTCATATCGATTACAAGAAGCCATAGGAACTTACAAAACTCCAATTGGAGTTTTCTAGCTTTATATACCCTGCTTGGGGTTACCTCTTACCCGAGTGTGGGCCATGAGTACAGATTCAGGTTGCTTTTATTGGGCCCACTAGGGTTCTAGTGACCCAATAAAAATTGGGATGTTACATTTTATCTCTGATTAAAATTCGAGCATGTTCAACAAGAAGTGGGGGGAGCTTCATGTCTTGGTGTTGTTATACGTGGACGACATGATCGTCAAGGGGAAATCTAAGGAGGATGTAGCTAAGCTCAGGTCAGAGCTAGCTATTTGGTTAGAGATAAAGGACTTGAGTGAGTTCCACTACTTTCTTGGACTCGAGGTGGAGAGGAAAGAGAGCGGCATACTCGTTTCCCAAATAGGTTATGCGGAACAGAACATTCAGCGGTTTGGCATGCGGGAAGGGAAAAGTAGCTCTACTCTACTTAATGTTGGCATTAAGCTTCGACGTGATTGATAACTGGAATTATATTTTGGCTGTGCAATTGTTACAGAAACCTGTTTTCTGTTGTTATTACAAGTTCTGAGCGGATTTAAAATTCGAATTTCGAATTTTGCGCCAAAACCAAATATGGAAGGAGACATCTATTGGGAAAGGGCTGCTCGTTTTTAACAGGGGATTTTCATACCTAAAGGACACGAAATTCTAGAGGGGAGGGAGATCTTATAACCATCACCTTGGAGAAGGAGAAGGAGAGGAACGGCTAGGGTTTGGACGCACCGACGAGAAGGAAGTAGGGTCTAAAGCGAGATCTACACGCATATTCATGCAGCAATTAAAACTCCTTAAACATGTCTAGTAAGATCTTCTTTGTTGTGTGGTTTCATTCCTCAAACATGAACTAATTTTCTTGGTCTTGTATGTGAGAGTACTTTATAGTGTTGTGATATTTTGATGTTAACTTTTCCTTTATGAATGTTTGGAAACTATTTTTCTTGGATCTATATTTATTTCATGGAATGTTTGGAGTAAGTGTTCTTCTTATAGATTGCGTAACAAGATTTGAGAGAGGAGTTACGTTGTTTAGGGTTGAATCCTCTATTTTGTGCGACGAGATTCGAGAGAGGAGTCGTACAAATCTTTAGCCAAAATTCCACCATCATACTACGCCGCAAGATTCGAGAGATTAGTTGCGAAAGTGTAATATATATTTCGAGATAGTGTTGGAAAGAAAGAGATTTCATTCTTCGCTAGCGACTTTGATTTGTGTATGTATGTTATTCTCATTTCACCTAAGTTAGAGATAACTAGAGGAATTAGGGTAAACGAGTTTCTGAGATCGAGAGATAAAGAATCTATTTTCAAATCGTCGTAGGATAGCTATTAAACGTTCATGAGGGTTTTCTTCTAAAGACTCATCACAACAAACAAGGGAAATCACATACGAGGCTATTTCTCCAATTTGATAAAAGTCAATTTTAAGTAATCGCTTTAGTTTATGAGTGTTCTTCTTTTGTTTTGTTTTTATTTCATAAATGAAACATATTCTGATTAAATCGCTTGAATTTAAAGAAAGCGTAGAGCTAGTATTTGCGAGCACTAGATTATTCACTTCCTCGAGGGAATGATCTTAACTCATCATTTTATTACTTGATTCGACACGTGCACTTGCGTTATTAAATGCATATATTTCGGGTGTATCAAGTTTTTGTCGTCGTTGTCGGGAAAGTGCAACTAATTTAGTGTCTTTTCTTGCAATATTAGTAAACCCTGAGTATTTAGAGCTCAACTTTTTTTTGTTATTTTTAATTTCTAGAATTTGTTTTTTTTACTTAACAATTTTAATTTTATTTATTCCTAATCTATTTTTTAAAAAAATTCAAAGTAGGTTTATCCATTTAAATTTTTTTGTGTATAGTTGATTTCTGCATAGATTAATATCCATTTGGTGAATTCTTTCGTGCAAAATCATGCATTCATATTTATATTCTCGATGTCATTATTGTGGGGCATTCAATCATGCTAGTGATGATTATTATATAAAAGACTGTAGTTACATGTCATATGGCTCATCCTATGGAGTACCAACGATATCTGATGATACTTCATATAGTGCTCCTAATTTTTATAATTATGCTCCCCCACAACATGCAACGTTTCTGCATTTCAGTCTGATCCCTCAAAGGCCAAGAAGAAATGAGAAACAATGCATATTTTGTCATAGCACCGGGCACGCTTTGAAAGAGTGTGTTGCATTTCAGCATCAAAGAGAGGAGTATAGCAAACCTAAAATTCAAATCCTCTCATCCTCTTCTTATTATGGCATTCCTTATGATTTTAATGATATATACGCATTACCTCCTTGTCTACGAGAGAGTATTGGAGATATAACCATCATATTAGTTGATGATCAGTGCAATGACGCCGCGGTGCTACCTCTCCCTATATATTCATCACCTATTTTGGATTCACCCGTGGAGGAACCAACCCATATATTCTTTGATAATGTTATCACCATGGTTCATCCACCTTCTTTGCACGAATTTTCTACACCTATTTTTAACGATCATGTCGAAGATATTGCGCTTGGGGATAATCCTGAACCTGAGGATGTGCCAAAGTGTGTCGAAGATATTATCCTCTCCGATGGAGGGAAGAATTATTTGGAGCACGATGATGCACCAAGGTGGGATGAAGAAGATATCCTTTCTGATGAGCAGGTATACACTTCATCATTGGATGAGGACGTCCAACTCACCATCGAGGCCCTTGAGTTCTCGGGCCCCCCTTATTATTATGCTTATGATACCGACATCGATCAATCTTCAGAACCTACTGAGAGTGAAACCGGGATCACTCCCATGATTAGAAATCATTTATGTCTTTCTTCTATTTTATTTCCTAATCTCCTTTTATTATCTGAGCCCAAGCAAGTTGATGTGTCACAAATGCTTCAAGAGGTTATTGAGCACTATCCTCAAGTTGATGAGATGGGTATCCCCTTATGTGAGGAGGTTGAGTCCTCCTCCATAGTTGATGCCTTATTTATTTTCTTTTGTCCTTATAGCTTTTCTGTTGACAATGATATCTTGCAAGACAAGGATATAGTTTATGATGAGAATAGTGAGGAGCACTCCTCTTCTTACTTTTTGTTCCCACTACCTACGATGAACATATATTATTATTTAGGAAAAGAGGTGGTGGTTTTATCATCGTATTGGTACATGCTATCGACATGTATATTAGAACAATTACATGTTCATTTTTCTTTTCATCGACCAATAATTTAGAATTTTAAAATTTATGAATAAGTCGTGCTGAGAAGACAATAAACTCAGTAGTTATCTTTAGTTTACTGCATATTATACTTTACTTTTCTTGTATGTTTTTTTAGTCCAACAATAAATTTATTGCTTGGTGAGAGGCAACCCATCGTATCGTACGTAGAATATATATATATATATATATATATATATATAATAATATATATTCATTTGCTTTCGTTAGTAAAAAATATTGGAGGGAGCAAAGCCATATGAACCTAGTTGACTATGCTCAATAATTTTTAGGAGTGAAAATGCTGGAGGAGTGAAAAATTTGGACAAAAACCTGTAGAAATTTAAAGGAAAACAGATTTCGTAAGAAAGATGGCGGTTGTTACAACAGCCTAAAAACGTATGTAATGAGAATTAAGTTTCTTAAGTAGCACTGAATCAAAGGACGTTGTTACAACAATCCGAAAATATATGCAATGAGAATTCATTTTCTGGTTGCCTCTTCATGGACTGCGCGGTAGTCTTCAGTCGCCGGTTTAACTTAACCGGCTCGCGCGAATCGTCGCTTCGGAGGTTTGGAGGGGGATTACCGCCCTAATCTGACTTAATCTAATTACCGCCCTAATCTGACTTAATCTATTTACCGCCCTAATCTCTTAATTAAAATACCTATTATAATAGGCCTTTCCAAAATAAAGCCCTCCATTAATTTTCCCGAATTTCTGGCTAGGTCAAAAGAAGCATAGGAGTAGGATTACCCCCTGCCCACCTTTACTTTTTGCATGGTTCTGATTACATTTTGTTGTAGGTATATTTTGCATATTTTGCTCAACGCTACATTAGGCTGTGTTATTGGTATGGACTATATTTTGGGTGTTTTATATTTTGTGTGGTTACATCTTTGAGGTTACATTTCGGTACGTTACAATTTGTATTTTGATAATATTTTTAGGATTATAACTGTGATGCACTTGGATGTATTGTGGCGATCTATTCTGTGATATGACATTTTGGATGATGCTTGTTGTGCTTCACTTATATGTGCTTTGATGTTTCATGATGATTACTGCACCACTTTCATATTGTAATTGATTCGCCACTAGTAAAAAAAGTATTATGATATGTACCTATGTACGTCTGTTTTATTTTGATATTGACTGTACTACTTATGATGTTGACACTGCACTTTCATTTAACATATCCATTGAGCAGATTAATTTGGAAATTGTGTAGAATTATTTGTTTACAGGTTTTGCACTAATTTTAATAATGACACTCGGTAAGGAAGGGGGAATGAAACACTATAAAACTAAGGTCACTTTAAGAAAAAATGGACAGAGTTGCTAGCACTTTCAGGGAAGTTATTTACAGTTCAATTCTTTTCTTTTGTATGCCTTTATGCTTATTAGTAAAACCTGTTTCGAATATTTTCATGGTAGAAATGTATCTTTGCTAGGGACTAGCAAATAACTTAAGTGTGGAGGTGGGGGTGTTATAAACCCTACCATGTGGATGATGAATAATTCATTAAACCACGATTTGAATGATCTTATTTCTTGTTTCAATTAATCAATAAGCTATTCTAGATATATTCAATGATAAATAATTGGTATGGCTGAACAATCCAAAGAGCTCAATTAGTGAATTTGAAATTAGTAAGATTTTTTGTGATAGATCTCACTTAAGCATTTTTGTTTTTATGCACAAAATTTTTGTTTACACAAAATTTTTGTTTACTTCCAAGACAATCTTTTGATATTGACCTCTACAAATAACGGGAGGGGTGAGCAAGAACTAAGTCAATGATGTAAGCCTAGACATGAGCTTAGGTAGTATTCCATTTTGATCTCCACTAAAATAGTTGAGCTTGAAAATTTTCATACACATTATTCTATGCTAAAATTCCTTATGTTCTATTAGTAGTACCTTAGTAAGTTAGTCATTTATGGGTGTTTAATTTTTATAAACAACTGATTGAACTTCATGGTGATATGTGGCCTAAATATATGTCTACATACTTGGAATGATCCCTACTATGATGATAAAAAATATAGAGAAATTTATGTCATAGTGATATGCGGCTTAGGTATGTGAAAACGTACTTGGAATGATCCCAACTATGAGTAAAAAAAGGAGAGAAAAAATGGTCTAATTTCATAGTGATATGTGGCTCGGGAATGCGCACTTGTACTTGGAATGATCCCTACTATGAATTCAATATGCTAAATAAAAAAGTATATGTTGATAAACCCCATAATATGGTGAATTACTAAGATTACAAACTAGGGAATAACATTTCCCTATCAAAGTTTATCATAATTCCTAATCAAGTCAAAGTCTATCCTATTTTCAATTAAAACTACTAACTCATGTGGAGGTTAAATCAAAAGCTTAGTTTATTCTTATTCTTTTCAATAAATGTGGAGGTTCAATGAGAAAAATTGTATGGAAGTAAATTATTTTTAAAGAAAAGCACGCACTGCACTAAGATACTTGTTTGAGTTTTATCTTCCATCTAACTAATGGATTTATGAATGATTGAACTCTTATTGATTGATAGGCTCATCAGTTAAGTAAAGCGAATTTCTTGAGTCAGCCTTGATTAAGTTATTTTACAAGAAGAATCATTTGAATTTGCATCGTATTAGTATTTCTTCATCCAATCCATTGATATGAGTTATCTTTGCTAAGGACTAACAAAAGTTCTAGTGTGGAGGTGTGATAACTTCTCAAATGAAGTTATATAGTCCCCTATTTTTACATAATAGTTGTGATAAATGAGAAGAAATCATTTAAATTAGTATAAATATTCATAAATTAATACTTATTTTATTCATGCTTGATTAACCTATTTTGCCTATGTTTTTCTTATTAGAAATAACGTGGAAATCGAACCGGAGATGCAAGTGCTGGAATTATATTTTGGTTGTGCAGTTGTTACAAAAACCTATTTTCAGTTGTTATAATAAGTTCTGGGCTAATTTAAAATTCGAATTTCGAATTTTGCGCCAAAACCAAATATGGAAGGAGGCATCTATTGAGAAAGGGCTGCTCGTTTTTAACAGGGGATTTTCATACCTAAAGGACACGAAATTCTAGAGGGGAGGGAGATCTTAGAACCATCATCTTGGAGAAGGAGAAGGAGAGGAAGGGCTAGGGTTTGGACGCACCGACGAGAAGGAAGAAGGGTCTAAAGCGAGATCTACACGCATATTCCTGCAGCATTTAAAACTCCTTAAGCATGTCTAGTAAGATCTTCTTTATTGTTTGGTTTCATTCCTCAAACATGAACTAATTTTCTTGGTCTTGTATGTGAGAGTACTTTGTAGTGTTGTGATGTTTTGATGTTAACTTTTCCTTTATGAATGTTTGGAAACTATTTTTCTTGGATCTATATTTATTTCATGGAATGTTTGGAGTAAGTGTTCTTCTTCTAGATTGTGTAACAAGATTCGAGAGATGAGTTACGTTGTTTAGGGTTGAATCCTCTATTTTGTGCGGCGAGATTCGAAAGACGAGTCGTACAAATCTTTAGCCAAAATTTCACCATCATACTACGCCGCAAGATTCGAGAGAGGAGTGGCGAAAGTGCAATATATATTTCGAGATAGTGTTGTGAAGGATCAAGCGCATACCCAACTGCACCAAAAGACCGGACTGTTGGAGGGGGCGCTACTTAATTTTTTATATAAGTAGCAGAGCGTCACGGGTCAAGTGAAGGAACGCCGGACCCAACAATCCCCCTCCCCGGCATCCAGCACAACCCGTCGGCTCAGAGGTGGGGTTACCACATGACCCACATGGCTCAGAGGTGGGGTTACAACATATCCACGGTTTGCCTGACCCGCCGGACCCACACAGGTAGAAGGAAAAAATCTGGATTTAATAGCGCCCCCCGGTCTTGAACCTGTAACCTCCCTCTGATACCAATTGAAGGATCAAGCACATACCCAACTGCACCAAAAGCCCGGACTATTGGAGGGGGCGCAACTTAATTTTTTATATAAGTAGCAGAGCGCCACAGGTCAAGTGAAGGAACGCCGGACCCAACATGTTGGAAAGAAAGAGATTTCATTCTTCGCTAGTGACTTTGATTTGTGTGTGTATGTTATTCTCATTTCACATAAGTTAGAGATAACTAGGGGAATTAGGGTAAACGGGTTTCTGAGATCGAGAGATAAAGAATCTATTTTCAAATCGTCACAGGATAGCTATTAAACGTTCATGAGAGTTTTGTTCTAAATACTCATCACAACAAACAAGGGAAATCACATACGAGGCTATTTCTCCATTTTGATAAAAGTTAATTTTAAGTAATCGCTTTAGTTTATGAGTGTTCTTCTTTTGTTTTTTTATTTCATCAATGAAACATATTCTGATTAAATCGCTTGAATTTAAAGAAAGGGTAGAACTAGTATTTGCGAGCACTAGATTATTCACTTCCTCGAGGGAACAATATTAACTCATCATTTTATTACTTGATTCGGCATGTGCACTTGCGTTATTATATACATCTATTTCAGGCATATTAGTGATGAGGGGATGATACTTCCAGATCCTTTAGTGTTCCAGGTTCTGGTTGGGAGCCTTATTTACTTGGCGTTTACGAGGCCAGACATTGCTTATGATGTAGGCCGAGTAAGTCGGTATATGACGGAACCTCGGAAGCCTCCTTTGGTGGCGTCGAAGAGTATTCTTAAGTACGTGAAGTCCACTTCTGATATGGGTCTCCTTTATAAGAGAGACACAGGCTTTATCCTGCACGGTTACACAGATGTTGATTATGGGGGAGATTCAGATGACCGGAAGTCGACGCCTGGTTATGTCTTCACATGTAGATCAATGGGTATCTTGTAGTACAGCAAGAAGTAGGATTCTGTGTCCGTCTCTACTACGGAAGCGGAATACAAGGTTTTGGCCTTGACAGCTCGGGAAGCCATTTGGCTTAGGAGGCTAGTAGAGGACGTCCATGAGGAAGTGTGGGGTCCCACTCTGCTACGCGGTGACAGCGAAAGTGCCCTTAAACAGGTTAATATCAAGTTTGCCATGCGCGGACCAAGCACTTTGAGATTGAGCACCATTTTATTCAGGAGAAGGTGTTAGAGGTGTATCTTGTAGTTGGACATGTGCGGAGCGATGACAACATCGCGGACATCTTTATGAAGTCACTATCGAATGGGCTATTTACTCAATTACGGGGACTGCTAGGGTTGGTTTCCACTTCTCACTTCAAGGGGGAGTATTGAATTTTTTTTGAAGTGAAAGTGGCAGCCTGGGCTGACTGTCATCGCAGACTTGGCGGACAGTAGTGGAGGTTTGACCGCACGGACTGTGTAGAAAGGATTGAAGGCTAGTCAGGTCGGCTCGTGGTTATGCAGTTGGCTTGTTCCTAGGAGGTAACCGAACAGATAGGTTGGTATCTGCTAGAGTTACGGACTCGTCTGCAGTTCGATGAGTCCGGGATACAGACTGGATTAGAGCTCGAGAGATCGGTATGGCTGGTGCCTTGGTCTTGCTCTAGTGGTGCGGTTTGGTGTAACCGCGCAGTTCGTCGGTTAGTGCGAACTGGTACCTGTGTATGCCAGTTTATACGGGCAGTCCTTTGTCTCCGTTGGTGTTGTGTTCGCACCAGGGATGGCTGGTGGTGTGGACTTGGTCTGGATATGAACAAAGTCCAGGTGTGCTCAGTCCGAGAAGTCGTGCGGTAAGCGCGTACTATTTTCTCTGTCCGCCGAGTTTGGCAGCTATCCGCCTTGTGCTCTGGTTGCGAGATCGGGGTGTGCGGACTGGAGCAGTGTCCGTAGGGGTGTGCAAACTGGAGATGTGTCTGCAGGTGTGCAGACTGGTGGAGTATCCGCAGTGTCTGCAGGTATGGAGGACAAGTCCTGGCTTGGCCTTGTGGCGACAAGGCAGATAGGTTTTCTGCCCGGCCTTGGTGGTGCGACCTTGGCGGACTGGCTGTCCGGCCTAGTCGCGACGACAAGGCGGACTGGCTTTGTGTTTACAGCTGTGCGGATACACTCAGTGCTCGCCGTGAGATAGGGTGGTGATCCTATCGGCTAGGGTGGTGATCACACTCCTCTCCATGCCTATAAATAAAAACCCTGTCACATCAACAGTACAACCGAATGAACAGTAAGTGAGCTCGGGTGGTTTCTGTGGACAGGTTTTTGTGTTCGCGTGGTTTGATAAGTTGACCGTTTTTGCTGTGCAGATTGTGTGGATAGTGTTGATAAGCCAGTGACTTGGTCCTAACTTTGGTCAGGGCTCAATGCGGACTCTGCGTTTACAATTATCGATTAGCAGCAGGTCGCGGCTTGAGACTAGAGAGTCTTCTCTCTTGCAACTCTTTCCTAGTTCAATAAGCTTTCCGCTTCTGATGACATGTTCAGTTCGGTAGTAGCTGTTCGCTGCGATCTAGTGGTTAGACGACCTCGCGGTTAGGCGGCTAGGCAACCTCGCATTTAAGCGGCTTGCAGATTTGCGGGCAGAGTTCTTCAACATTGGAATAACGGGTTGTCCATGCGGTTAGGTTGTCGTCAGGCGACTTAGCGGCTTCAGCGGACTCCGTAGTGCAGCTCAATAGAGTCAGCGGTTACTCCTTGAGTCCGCGCGGCTAGTTTTTGCCTTGTATTTTTTGCTTCCATCGGGTACATCGGTGAATCATGTCTCGCTATGTATGTCTCGCCTTGTAAATGTTTTTTGATAATTCAAGCTTCTTGCTCTTCTAGTTGTATGTGGTTTACTTGGCTTGGTTTTGGTTGGAGTGTTCCTGCGCCTGGTTTCCCATTTTACATGGTTCGCAAATTTTTATAGTCGATGGCCAACTTGCAGGGCCCGCCTGCACTATAAAAGTACTTGTAAAAGATGGTGGTGCATTGTTAGTCCTCATTTATACGAGGGGTGTGTAGGAGGCACTTAATCACTCCCACCTCCAATGATCTCTCTGCGTCACTCTCCAAACCTTCCTCAACAATGGCCTTAATTTCCTCTGTAACCTCATCTTCCTCTAAATCCTGCTCCTCATCCTCAACTAGCAGGGTCCGCTTGTGGCACTACACCGTCATGTGTCCTCTGCCAGAACATATTTTACACAGGATACCCCCAGTTCGCTAGCCATCAGTGGCAACGACCTTGCCCTTTGTGTCTTTGGGAACACTTGAGGGTGCCGACATGGTGGTCTGGGGCGGAGCGGGTTTCCTCAAAGTCAAGGAATTAGTCAGAGAGGGGAACTGCCTTGTGCTAGATGACCGGAGGTACTGCTCGTACTCGAGGGCGAGCTGAAAAAACTGATCGACGGTCTCTAAGCGATGGGGAATCAACTCTCTCCGAATTTTTGAACGTAGGCCCGCCTTGAAACGAGAGGTAGTGGCAGTAGGCTCCTCCGAGACGTCACTCATAATGACTAGCTCGTCGAAGCGAGCCATATAATAAACGACAGTGAGTGTCCCCTGTCGTAAGTTCTGTAACTACACAAATAATTGGTCTCGGTAGGACGCGGGGAGGTACTTCTCTCTCAGTCTTTGCTTTATCTCATACCATCTTGTAATGGGGTAATAACCATCTCGCTCCAGAGCTCTCTCTACGCTAATCCAGAATACCTTAGCCTGTCCGACCAGCTTCATTTTTGCGAATCAAACACAATGTTCGTCACTCATATCATACCACTCGAAGTAGTGATCCATGTCTAGGAGCTAATCGCTGGAGGATTTCAGATCCAGACGACCATCGAACGAAGGGGCGTCGAGTCGAATACGACGAGTTTTGCCAAAGTGGTGGCCACCTCTCCGTAGGTCGGGATAATCCTCGGGGTAATCATCATGGGAGTACTCGTATCGAGCGGGTGGGGGACCACGCTCTCTCCAACCCGTTGTATAATACTCATTGCAGTGATGATCACGACGATCGTGTAGGGGTACACGATCTCTGCGGTCAGGTTGAGGCTGAAGTGACATAAGGTGCTCATCACGCTGATGTGGAGGTCTATCACGCCCCAGAACTTGTCTACGCATAATCACAAGATCAAGATTTTGCCTTGTCGGTGGAGTAGCGGCTCGCTGAGGAATATCACGATGGTGGTTGTCTATTGGAGGCTGACCAGCACTCGGACGCTGATCAGGACGTGGAGGAGCATCAGGGTCATTCTCAAGCAAATTGTAATGCTGTGCTGGAGTGTCCTTGAAATTCTCTAAGCAGTCTAAATGAAGATTCACCTCAACAAGATCATGGCGCACATCATCGAACTGGGAACCTAAGGCACCAAAACGATCTAGGATAAGACGCTGAAACTCAGCGAAAGTGGCACCCAAATTCAAGCTCGCCGCTCGGTCGTCGGTGACTAACAGATCTAACTTGCTTGCTCTAAATATCCTACCACTACGGAGCATGCAAAAGACCTAACTTGGCTTTGATACCAAAATGATGTAGGGTAGGCTATGGGGGTGCACACAACCAAGACTACTAGGGGAGGAATGCAAATGCGACACACAAACCCTAGTCTAAATGAAATGCAACTGTCGGTGACAACGATGAATAAATCAGAACAATGAAAACTTTAACACCACGCAAATTAATAAAAGAGCAAAGAACGAACATTTAATTTTATCAATTTTGTAATGGTCTTCCTCCGCTCAGAGGGTCAAGGTTAAGCACGTGACAAATAAATCCTACCAACAAATTATTAGTGTATCGCCACAAAGTTCTACAAGTGCTAATCCATGCAAAGCACAAAAACAATCTAATAATAACGAAGATTCAAATGTTCCAATACACGAGGGACTCATCAATGTAGCGGGCTGACTGAGGCACTGAAGAATCTGGAGCCGGATGGGTAGGATGGCGATCAAATGTGGAATTAGTGGTGTAACGATGAAAGCGGTGGCTGTTCTCGGCAGAAAGCGGAGGGAACGGACCGGAAATGGATAGATCCGGCCACGAGGAGGGAGATCCGGGCGGGGAAGGATAGATCTGATAGTTAAGGTATCGGATCCGGGCTATGGGATGATGCACGGAGGTGGAAATAACGGATCGGGAGGCTAAAACCCTAGATCTGGATTGATCTGGAATTTTAGAGTTGTTCGGTCAGTGGATCCACAGTTGGTGGATTGGGGAGGAGGGGGTATGGAGGATGGCGGGCTGTTAGGGCAGCATTAGTGGGGTGGCCGGCTATGGGAAATGGGGGAGGGGTTGTCGGATGTGAAGTGGGGAGAAGGAGGGTGATCGGCGGTCCTGTAGTAGCGGTGGAGGGCGGCAAAATTGAATGGGGAGGTGACGGGCTGGGCGACTGCAGGAGGGAAGCAGCCCGACCGCTTAGGGGGCGGGATTGGAGGGTTGTTGCGGGTGGACTAGAGGTTTGATAGGTGGAAAACAATGACAAGGGCTTTGGGGAAGGATAGGGGAAAAACCAACCTAGGAATCGTCACCTAGGACTCCACGGCGTCGGCACCGAGGGGTGATCCCTGGAATCCGGGAAAACTGTCTTCGAAATTCTGCAATGCCCTAGATCAGCTCCTAACACTCCTATTTATAATAACACAAGCATTAGGGCATCCCTCATCAACGGCTATGATTGACCGATGGGAGAGGCCACTCAAATACACTAATAATAAACCAAAAAAAACAACGTATGATTTTGACTCGCGACGTCATTCCGGACGCAACCGCGGAGTCAGATCGGCAATCCGGTCAAACCTTCCCGTGCGATTAAACGAACGTGGGTCTCACCTTGCGGCGAACCACTCCTCATGCACGATCTGATAGATCTCCGTCACCTTATATACTATCTCCAGTGTAGAGCCTAGCTCTAAGATGACCCTAAACCGAATCAGTCTCAACACGCTCAGACATATATTAATTTATCCAACAAATTATACAACGTGCACACGTGAACAAGCTAGAAATCTTAACCAAGGCTATATATAACCCAACAGTAGCAATTTGGGTTCTTTATTTCCCAATTCTCACTTCTCGACCCACCACGAGCTTGATCGACCGGTTCGGCTCACAACTTGTTGAACCCGGTCTAGAAACCCAACCGTATCGTCTAGCTATATATATCCTGGCCATGATATTTATTAGTCGTTGAACCAGAGTTCAAGCTATAAATCCTGGTCATGAAATATATGGTTTAGCTGCTTCCTCCCATCCTCCTCCTCCTCCTCCTCCACACTCTTCTAATTAATTCAATCATGGAGTTCTCCCTCCTCCTCCTAGGAATCGTCGGTGAGCAAAAAAAAAACTATCTTTTTGAACATCTCATTAATTAATATCCCTGTTTCAATTAATGGTTTCTCACAAATACTTCTTCTTTATCGTCGTCCTCCTGGCTTACCAGGGAATATCATCTCAGTGCTGGTCTTCGCATCTCCGACGTACAACATACATTTCAGATCTTATGATTTTGAATCACAGCCGTTGATCATCTTCTTCCTCAGCTCATGGATCCCCTGTTTCTGGTTGCAGAAAGACGTTTTGGGGAATTGTGAAGAAGAGATCGACGGAGGAGTTCGAGCCGACGGCGTACATCGTCACCTTCCTCAACTCATCCTTATGGGTTTATTACGGCCTGAGTAAACCGGACGGCCTGCTCGTCGCCACCGTCAATGGAGCCGGAGTTATTTTGGAAGCCGTTTACATCTCTCTGTTTCTCCTCTACGCCTCGCGGCCTGATCTCAGGGTATAATTAATTTTCATCCATGTAGAAACTAGACCTCTGTGAGTGCTCAAGTTTCAAAATTAGCCAAAAATTACTTTTTTTTAAGAGGCCGCGCCGGCGCCGGCGCCGGCGCCCCTTTTTCAGGAGAAATAGTTTGGTAAGCAACAGGTGCCTGCAGGAGATTTGGACTCCGTTTGGGGAACTTATTTTCAGAGGTCCTAACCGCTTGACCGGTGAAAATAAGTCCCTCCAAACGGAGCCTTGGGAGGTGCTATTGGAGCGGAGAAATAATTTGTTGGCACATGTAACACACTTATTTTTTGTTGTGCGGGAATGAATAATTTCATACACACTTATTTTTTGTAATTTCATCGGCACTATTTGTAATTTTACACTGGGATTTTGCCTAAAAATATAATCGTTTTTTTGAATTTGAAATACGTCTGTATTTTTACAGATTAGACGGTGAGATAGTTCATCTTTATGGTATGTTACGCGTACAAAATTTTCTCATTGAATCATGATGAAATTTGGGGGGAAAAAATAGAATGCATGATGCCTTAATTACCCAGATATTTTTTAAAATTAAATATTTGATGAATAAATAGGATGTCTAAATGACTCTAAAGTCCATAATTAATATTATGTAATTTTTTTGTTCATAGAAAATAATAAAAAGTTTCATAAAATTATTTTTTTATATGGGCAGCTTATTATGAGGAACATTTTCTAGAAAAATGTTTTTGGATTTTTTTGAGTACTTATTCTAATTTATTTTTCTAAAAATTGCCTTATCAATTTTTTCTCATTTATTCATGGATTTGCAAAAGTCAAATCTTGATCATTCACAATTTGCATTTCTTCTTCGCTTTGCTATCTTTGCGTCTCATTGATGATCCTTGAAATTATGTGATAAATGATTAACATAAAACATATTTTTATTATTAAAAAAATATCCTTTCAAATAAAAAAAACATTTTCCAAAATAACTTTTTGAACCGTTTTTGTTAGAGGGGGGTGTGCGACGGTTCCACCTACATCACAAGGTATCCGGGCTGTCTTTCTTAAACTCCTTTAGAGGGACGAGTGCGCCACGTGGAATGGACGGTGATGTCCGAGCGTGTGTCGCGACTCGTCAAAAGGGGTGGTTTAGTCTCACACTGCCAAGCGTGCTCCTTGGTCCTGGATGTATAAGCGGGATGACCACTACACCCATAACCGCATGATTTTGAAGAGTGACATCACAATGCTTTACAATTTTAATATCAAAACAAATTTTCCGCGAAAACTTTTTCCACCACCACCGCTCCTTGAACATTACAAATAATTGAATGTTGATTGTTTTGATGTGTTTTGAAGGTTAAGACGGCGACTCTAGTTGCGGTGGTCGACATCGGATTGCTGTTATTGGTGATCGGAATCACAAGCTTTGGCTTGCCGGAGGGGATGAGGTTGGCGGTGATCGGAGGCATATGTGTGTGCTTAAACATACTTATGTATGCTTCCCCTCTCGCGATTATAGTAAGATCATTTGATTACCCTTACTATTTCTAGTATTTATGCATTTACTTATTTATTGGAAAAAAAATTAAATCACCCTCTAAATTTTATAAAGGTTAAGATAAGTTCATGATTCATGAATCATGATCCCAAATTTTGATGTAATTCTATTAATCATAGAATTTTGGGGCCAAAATGATAATAAATTAAAGCTAAATTTAATGGTCTGATATAATTATTTAACCTTTTATATTTTACCAACACATTATCATCAATTTTTCTTCATGCTCTGCAAATTAATATTTTATTAGTATAGTTAACTTTTGTTTTGTTTAATAGCTTGTTCATTAAAATTAAAAATGAAAACAAATAATCATATACTTTTTACATTATTTACAGTTTAATCAAATTTTACTATAATCAACAAAGCTTAAAGGTAAAAAAAATTGAATTGGAGCTATTTTAATTTTTCTCATCTGACCACCTTTTTGAAGTGTAAATAATCAAAAGTCACATTGACGAAAAGAATCCAAATCTAGTAAAGTGCTTGGATCCGAAGGGGAGGGGCCGAGGGGTTAAGTGTTGCGTAATTGCCACCCCTCTCCATGATTCCAGCCGGATTCTTCTCCTAGCCAGTCCGTTTCGGAGACCGCTCCAGATTTGGCATCCTCATTATTCCAGTGTTGATGGAGGATTTTTTTGGAAGAGATTGATCTCCTTCTATGGTAGTGCCGACCCCTCCTCCTTACCCTCTTAGGGTTTCTCCGATCTATATAAAGAGGAGTGATCGGTCATCCATTGTAGTGCAGAGTAGTAGTCTTCGAAATTCTTCTTCCAGGCGGGTGCTTGACTGCCGACCTCCACCCAGCCACCAGAGTAGCAGATTTTGGCAGAGAGATATTTCAGCTTCTACCTCTCAGCCGGAGAGTTCATCTTGTTGCCGAATCAATGTTCCTCTTCTAGCCAGCTTTCTCTTCTTACCCCAAGAGTCCATCTTGCAACGTTCTGTAGGCTAGTGCCCGGCGATAAGGCTACCACTGGCGATACCTCACAGGAACAGTTTCTTCCCTCGCCGCCAGATCTTTTTTTTCTTCGCAAAGTGTACGACCGAATCTTGAAGAATTAGAGATTTCCACTTCTTCTCAGCTTATTTTTCTCCTCAATTTTTAGCTGCAATGTATGCTTGAGAAATTAATATCAAATTCATCTCTACATGCACAGTGGACGTGCTCAATTTTAGAGAACCACTTTAAAATTGGTGTCTCTTTATTTGTGGTGTCTTTATTTATTTTCCCTTCTTATTATTTTGTGCTCTTATTATTTTTCGCAACCACTCGTTTGACCGTTAGAGAAATTATTTGGAACATGATTATTCATCTGCACTCGAACTGGTTTTTTATAACAGTTGAGTGCACCCCCCCCCCCCCACTTTACCGTAATGTACAATCAAACAGTTCACATTGGATGCCCGCACACATCTCAAAGTGAGTTGAGATGTGCTCGCTTTGACATGTATGCGAGCATCCACGCGGGTCGTTGGATGCCCAGACTTTATGTTAAAGTGCACTTTACACCCTCCCCCCCCCCCCCCCCCCCCTTGTGATGACCCGGTGCCGACCCACTCTGTACCACACAAGGATCACTATGGCCTCACTGGCATCGTCCGGGCTGCAGCCCAAGCACTCAACCCCTCTCCATCAACAGACGGGTTGTTGGTGGCCACAACCTCTCTTTGATGAGGCAAACTCGATAGTCAAACGCGCATCACAGAGACTTCCCAGGATGTCACCCATCCCAGTACTACTCTAGCCCGGACGATGTCAGTAAGGCCACAGTGATCGTCGACACTGGGTCGTCACCCCCCCCCCCCCCCCCGAGTCCCTTAAATTTGGCCCCACCACGTGCACACTGCACGATACTCTATAGAATCAAAGTAATGATATTTTTTTAATTGTGATGATGATGTTATTCTTCATGATATTTTTGTTCATTTAATGTTACAAGTGAGAGGCACGAGGTTCCGCCCCTACAACCAACCGCAACAGTAACTTCGCGCGACATTATCTCGGCCATGTCAATTTCCTGACACTACGGCGCTCCCGCAATTCGCAAGCTCCTGAGAGTTATACTATAGTCATCGCTCGTTTTTGCGGTATGCATGAGGTTTTGCGAGCGGTGGAGAGAACATATTTTTTTTATTGTAGTTTGAGGACTTTATCTATATAATAGCACAAGTTTTAAAATAAAAAAATGAACATCAATTTTAAAAAGTGAAATTCTTTTGATAAAGAGGGGTAAAATCGGAAATCTAATGCTTAACCAAATGTTATTTTTCTTTTTTAATATAGTATAGATGTTAGTCGTGTTCAAAAGAGCCGGGCCCAGTGGGCCAGTCCGAGCCTGGCCCGGCGAAAGCCCGAATCGGCCCGGCCTGGAAAAAGCCAGATCCGGGCCGAGGCGGGGCTCAGGGCCCTGATTTTGGGAGCTAGCCCGGCCCGTTACCCGGGCCGGGAAAAGCCCGAAAATCGGGCCGGCCCTGGCCCAGACGTAGCCCGACCCAGGCCCACAGGCCGGCCCGGCCCCTTCCCCTTTCAACGGCTCTAAGAGCCGTCGTTGGAAGCAGCGCTGCTGCTGACAGACCTGTCAGCTGTCAGCAGCAGCTGCTGGCCTAGGGCCTAGGCCTACGCCAATTAAAAAAATAAAATTTAAATTTAAATTTTTTTTATTATTTAAAAAAAACAAAAATTATAAACCCACCCCCCACCCCCTCTCTCTCTCACTTACTCTCTCTCTCTCTCACTTACTCTCTCCCTCTCACTTTCTCTCTCTCTCTCACTTACTCTCTAGTCTCTCCCTCTCTTACTCTCTCTCTCGCTGCATGGCATCGTCCTCCTCAACGTCGGCGTCGTCGACTCAAAGCACGGCCGAAGTGGTGGATCATAATCGGAGGGCGCTCGTCTGGGAGCATTTCGACAAGGTTAAAGTCGGCGACGAATTCAAGGCGCGGTGCAAACTATGCTCAAAGTTGCTTACTCTTACCGGCAACTCAACACTAGCGCGACACTTAAAATCGTGTTATGCGAAGCAAGCTCCCGAGTCCAGTTAGGGACAAATATTAGCATCAGGACAAATTTTGACGTACGATCATGCAAGACAGCGAGACCTACAAGTGAAAAACTTCATCAGACGTTGGTTGTCATTCAGTCACTAAGACAACGATGAGACGACGGAGTACATACACGAAGGGCTTCAGCCCAAATATCAACAGGTAAGTAGATCTACTATTAGACGTGATGCACTTAAATTATATTTTGATGCAAAACAAGATTTAATAAAAAATTTTGAAACTTTCGAGGGACGTGTGAGTTTAATGAGCGGCGTTTAGAGTAGTAGCGTAAAAGTAAGATTATCTTATATTTGTATCATGACTCATTGGATCGATCTCGTTTCATGGGAATTAAATAAGCGCGTAATATGTTTTAAGGGTTTTGAATTTCCGCACAACGCTAGTAATAACAACACTGCGGTAGAGTGGTTAAAACGGGAATTAAAACCAATGTTCAACGGTGCGTTTTTTCACACTTGATGTGTATGCCACGTTTTTAATTTAGTGGTACAAGATAGTTTAGAAGCTATGAAACCATATGTTGAAAAAATTAGGATTATGCTTAGATTTATTTATTGTACCAAACAACGAAGTCAAGATTTTCGAAAATTTGTGATCGCACAAGGTCAAAAATATTTGAAACCTCAATTTGATATGCATGTAAGATGGAACTCAGCATATAAAATGTTAAAAAGAGCGTTTCAACAAAAAACACTTCTTATGAAATATTACACTATAACAAATAATCATGACTTAACTGATAACGATTGGGACGTATTATTATATTATATGGATTTATTAAAATATTTTTATAGGGCGACCATTTTTTTATCTGGTGTGTATTATCCAACTAGCTCGTTAGTAGTTGAAAACTTTGTAAATATCGCACAAAACTTAAGTATTTTAAGCAACACTCCGGATGTCTTCCTTTAATTGAAGTAATAGAAGAAATTTTTTTAAAATATTATAGAGAAATGTCTTCTGCATTTTCATGTGCTGCCCCTTTAAACCTGTTATTCTCTGTAGACGGCGTAGAAAATTTGATCGATGAAATTAATGTTAACTTAAACATAAATTTACGTTTCGATAACGTTGATGACGTTGGTACTATTAAATTTAATTCTGTTTTTACCAAATGTTTTAATTATTACGACAACTTATATGGCTCACGACTCCGAGAAGAAATAACGCAACCTAGGACAAAAGATTCTTTTACAAATAAAATTTTAGAATTAGCTTCAAGGAAAAAAGAACGCACGTCGAGTAGTTTAAACGAATTAGGATTGTATACGAAAACACAATTTCGTGATTTTATGACTGCGGAAGAGTTCGAAAATTTCGATATCTTAAAATGGTAGAAAGGTAAAGCTAATACCTATCCTATTTTGGCATGTATGACATGAGATTTACTAACAATTAAAGCTAGTACAGTAGCTTCAGAGTCCGTTTTCTCTCTTAGTGACAGGATTTTGAACAAGCGAAGGAGCCGACTAAATGAAGAATCACTGAAACTATGCATCTTCTACAAGGACTATTTGGATGCTACGAGTAGGAAACAACACATTTCAGCGTTGGAGGAGAGCTCGGAGGAAATTGAAGAGGAGATGAACAACCTTAATTTGTAAAACTGTTATTATTATTATTATTAAAAATAATAAATTCCAGTTTTTTTATAAATTTTTTTTTGTAAAAGTGTAATTTTAATTTTATAAATTTCAATATTAATAATTTTTTTTTATTTTATGTTTTAATTTTATGTTTTATTTTGTTTTTTTTAAAATAATAATGGCTCGGGCCGGCCCGGCCCGGCCCGGGGCGGGCTCGGGCCCCTTCCCGGGGTCAAAGCCCGAGCCCGATAAATGCAGGGCCCGGGCTCGGCCCAGTTTGCAAAAGCCCAGGCTGGATTGGGCCTTTTGTGCAGGCCTAAATTAGATGTTAATATATTTAACTCAATTTGGGAAGTTTAAGAATATTATATCCATATAGTATAGATATTAATATATTTAACTCAATTTGGGAAGTTTAAGAATATTCTATCCATTATTAAAATTAGTTGTTTTGCACTTCTGAGTTCTGCCTATATATAGTATTTAAAATTGTAAGGCACGCGTCTAAAAATATATTTATGATCTGTTCGGCGGGACGGAATTGGCATTCTGACATTGGGTTTCGGAAATAGTAAAGTCATTTCTAGTGTTCGGCCGGTCGGAATTGGCGTGGAATTGGTTTTAGGGTTAAATACGTCGGTTTTATACCTAGGTTAAAAAGCCGATTCCCAATTCTTACCTCCCGAGACGAGTTTTCGCTATTCTTCTCAGGCGACGGAGCTGTTCCTCCTAGACGCGCGTCTTCATCATCCCCGATCGTCCGCCTCCTCTTCTTCCGGTGCAGGTATACCTTATCCTCTTCCTTCTCCTCTGATTCTCTTCTTCCTCACCTTCTTCTTCCCCGTTTTTCTACCTCCTCCTCTTCTGTCTCCTCTTATTCTCTTCTTCCTCACCTTATCTTCTTCCTCATCTTCTTCTTCCACGTTCTTCTACCTCCTCCTCTTCCGCCTCCTCTGATTCTCTTCTTCCTCGCCTTCTTCCCCACCGAAATGTTGGCGACGGTTTCAGGCTTCGGCGGCAACAGAGAGGCGGCGGCGTTCGGGCGATCCAGACGGATCGACATCTGGTCGGACTCATCCCGACGGCCGGCTGTGCAGTGGTGGATCCAGGCGGCGACAGCAGTTGTAGGAGGCGGCGGATCCAGGAGGAAGAAGACAGAGCGATATCGCCAGGAGATCTCGGCGGCGACAGCAGCGGCGACATCGTTCTTCTTCAGTTTTTTTTCTTTTCTCTTGTTGTTCGAGCGTGTTAACAATCTCTGTTTGTAACTTGTTACATCATCGATTATAGTGAATCTTTTCCGGCGCGCTCTCCCCGTGGACGTAGGAGCCCATCTCCGAACCACGTATATTATTTTGTCGTCTGTGTGTATATTTGTGGAATCTCTTCTGGCTTATGATTTTGCACCATTGAAATTGCTCGGATATCTTCCGTTGCGCTACCGCGGTACTCGGTCTGATTGCACAGCATGTAACAACACTCAGATCTAGGATAGGCTTTGTGCCACTCGCGACAGTACTCTGTCTATGCCAGGGGGGCTTTGTGCCACTCGCGACAGTACTCTGCCTATGTCATTGCCCTAACGCGATGATGCTCTCACCGCCCGCAAACCCTCCGAGTGCCCATCACTCATTTTTTTCTTGTGCACGGGGGTTTGTGAACAGCACGAAAAACACAATTTTTATTGCAGGAAAGAGATTTTGCCTATATGAGAACACTTTTTTAAAAATAAAAATAAAAGACAAATTAAATAAATTAAAAAAATTGTTATAAAAATTGGTAAAATCTAAAAGTTAGAATGTTTCGCCACATTGTATTTTACCCTTCTTAATATAGTATAAATAATTAAATATAGAGAGGGAGAGAAATTTTCTGTTAATTTTAATTATAAAAAGGCTTAAAAGTATAATAAATAAATTTTACTTGTTTATATGGAATTAAAATTTTGTTTTCATATTGTTTGTGTATTATTGAGAAGGGGAGCCTTGCAAACATGTTGAGGTGTTTCCATGAGAGCTTGAGGCTTGAGGTTATGGGTTTGAGACCTGGAAGTAGTCTTTTGCAAAAGTGCGGGATAAGATTTGCCTATATTTCACTCTTATGATGGGACCCTTCCCAGAACCCTTGCTGCGTGGGGTTGCTTTGTGCACCGGGCTGCCCTATTTTTTTAGTGTTCGTATATTACTAAATGCTAAATTTAAAGGCATCAAAATTATGACCATAGAATGTACTTAGAAACTTAAACATTTTTAATTAAAAAATCATGTTATGTATATATCTGAATTATTGGTATCCATTTTCTTCTTAATTTTAGGATAACTATTTATTCCCCTCATTTATTCTTGATTAATTAATTAGCAATGATATTTTCACAGAAATGATTTAAATGAATTCATCATAATATTGGAGAAATTATAAAATAATAACTTATGATAATTTTGATGAAACAGAGAACAGTGATAAGAACAAAGAGTGTGGAGTTCATGCCTTTCCTGCTCTCTTTTTTTCTCTTCCTCAATGGTGGGGTTTGGCTGCTCTATGCCATATTTGACAGTGATATTTTTCTTGGGGTAAGCTATTTTATCCTACTTTATTTTATCTCTTATAGGGATATTTATGGGGATCTCCTCTCGAAATTTGTGTAATTATAGCTTGCACCTCTCCGACTTTTGAAATTACAAAAACCTCCTTGCAATTAATCTTTCATAACAGTCATGTATACATCTTCAGAGGGGATCTTTTTGTGCGTGAATATTATAAAATGTAAACATTGAAAAGGAATGATTGTAATTTTAAAAGTTAGAGGGGTGCTAGTTGTAACTAATGTGCCCTGGCACATTAGTACATTTTATGATGTAGCACACATAAAAAACAGTTATGTTGAATACAAAATTCAACAGTAATTGTAGGGTGATGGTACACTTTCTAAAAATAAATATACAACAACAACACTCATCCTTTATCCCTTTATAGTGGGGTCGGCTATATGTAATGGATCTTTTGTCGTCATTATGCCCTATCTTTTGTCATAATCTGATCACTAATGCCTATGCACATTAGTAATTTCTAGAATTAAATATGAAACATAAATTTAATTTACTTATGAAACATATAAATTAAAAATCAATGAATGTTTCACCAAAGAATTGTGTGTGCACACCAACATTCATTTTTTCTATTTACCTCATCTTTATTACACATCTTTTACAATTTTCTTAAAATTGTCTTTAAATTATACGATCTCGTACCCTCAGTTAATGTGATTTAAGTATTGAACGTACGAAATTTTTCATGTGAAAAACGAACAATGTATGCGTTGTCACACCGGGGTACGAGAATCCCGTCCACGACTGTTTGTGTATGTATACTATATAAAGGAAAGGTTGCCTTTTGTGGAAAATTTGAATGCCCCCAAATTACGGAAAAAATTTAGGAACGGGTCTCGTTCCCAAATGTAGGAACGGGTTTAAAATACAGTTGAAAATCAATACTAAAATACAGTTGTATCCTAAAAATACAGTTGTAAAGTTCAATATTAAAATACAGTCGTACTTTAATTTTGAACTTCAACTGTATTTTTTTAAAATACAACTGTATTTTTCTCATGAAGTGCAACTGTATTTTACACCCGTTCCTACATTTGGGAACGAGACCCGTACCTAAAAATTTTCCCCAAATTACCCTGCCAGTTTTTAAAAACTTCTTTCTCCAGTGTGAGAGAGAGAGGGGGGAGAGCGGGGGCATTAATTTTCATTTGTATTAATATAAATTATATTTTTTATTAGTATACCCAACTCTTTCATGTGGGAGATAGAAAGGAGAGAGAGGGCATTAATAAAATTGAATCATCGTCACAAAAAATTGAATCACGGTGAATCATTCGGTCATGCATAGGAAGAAAGTAGACTGAATGATGAGGTGAGCATTGCCAAAGACCGGGACTCGGGACAACCTCCAAAGAAATTCATCAATGTCGGTGACCATAAGCTCACCCGTTCGCACTCTCTCAACGATTCCTTATACTAATTGATATTAAATTGTCATTTTTATTAATATCAATTTGTATAAAATTGTCATGCAGTCAAGGTACTGTCACGATTGGTCATAGGGCGGAGCACCATATCTGTCACTAGTGTACATGTGCGTGTAGTGTGTGTGCATATATAATACTGCAAATACCAATTACTCTATTAATATACAACAAGCTTTGAATTAATTAAGTGATTAATTGAAGTGAAAAAATGGATGCAATTTCAGATTTCAAATGGGCTGGGGTTTATATTTGGAACAATTCAGCTGATTTTGTACAAGATCTACATGAAGTCGAAGACATCGAAGACCTCCGCAGCAGATATCGACGGCAAATGGCAGCACGCCCCTCTTCTACAATCAGCACAAGGAGACGAAGAAGAAGCCAACTTTTCAAATTCCTAGCACACCACTTTATTTTTAATGGTCTCTAATTATTTCTTAATCAATGCAGTCAATTTTACTAAGACAATGTACGTGCATGTTAATTAATTGGTGTGTTTTCTATATTAAAGTGCGTGCGCGCGCTCGCGTGTGAACCTTAAAATTTTCAATTTATGCCAGAGTGTGATTTAGTCAAACATTGGGTGATGAAAGTAAGTTTTGATGAAGAAATATCATGCGGTTGACCTTCTTTATATATCGGTTTAAATTCATTTCCAAGTGAAGTAAACATTATGTTATCCAATGTAAAAGCTGCCTTTAAACCTCATTTCCAAGCTTGTAAATAGCTTGCCAATTTAATGAAATGCAATGCAGGATCAATGAATCTATGAATGAACAAAGTAATGCAGTGTTATTGTTGAGTATTGGAGTGTACAAATGAGGACACTCTTCATTTCTAAACGTCATTGGGAGCTTGTAATAAACGAATACCAAAATTCTAGTTGTTTGTAAGGCACGGAATCCAGCAAAGAAGAGATGCAGAAGAGATACAAATGAAGGATATCGTATCACTCCTACTAATCCAACAAGCTAGGTGTAAAGCATTGTGGCGTCACTTCCCTAAAACCAACAAAGGAGCACGCTAGGCGGTGTGGGACTAAACCATCCCTTTTAACGAGTCGCGACACACGCTAGGACATCGCCGTCAATTCCACGTGACGCACTCAACACAAGGAGATTCAGATGTTGGGTTCTTTTAAAGACAGAATATCAAGGATCCTCCAAGGAAACCTTATTAATGAAAAGAGGGGAGAACTTTTAAGTTTTTGGATAGATTTAGAGACCTTATTAATGAAAAGAGAGGAAAACTTTAAGTCCAATGTTTTCTTAGGAGTAGACAAAGCTGCAAGTATAGAAGGAAGATGAACGATTAATAGAAAAATAGGGCATTTTACTCGTAATATACACAGTCTGGGACATAATGCCATCACTTACAAACAACAGGGTTGATTTCGATGTCCAAATTGTGGAATCAATGGCTTTGGTCATTTGCCTTGAAAAAATATGCAAGAAATGAAGAATAAGAAGTTTGTTATAGGATTACCTAAAGGTATTCTGCAGAAAGAATTTTGTGAAGAGATTGCATATGAGAAGACTCATCTACTTCCTTACCCTAAACATCCTACCACAAGAAGCAATTCTCCCTTGGAGCACTAATTCATGGAGATCTATGGGGACCAACCTTTGCAAACTCAATAGTAGGTAAAAAAATACTACCTACTCCTAGAATATGGATATAGCCATTTTAAGTGTATACATTACTTAAATAACAAAGATGAAGCATTTAAATAGTTGAAAATTGAAATTGAGAAAAACATCTCAACCTTGCTATTAACGCTTTTATAACCTACACATGTGGTGAATTTACTTTTGCATAGCTCATCTCTTATTGCAAAAAATTAAGTGCATGAATAAGAAGAGAATTCTTAGCTCAAAAATCATTCCCCCCAAGAGAAGGGGGTAGTCGAGAGGAGAAACATGACTATCTTAATGATGGCCAGATCATTGCTTCATGATACAATTCTGCCTAAACATTTCTAGGATAAAGCAAAAAAAAATATTGCAGTATACATATTTACTTAATCAGATTATAACCAAGGCACTTACAAATGTGAAAATTTCTAGAAGCCGAGAAACGTCGTAGGAACAGTCAACCAAATCAACCAAGTAAAAAATCAGAACAACAGGAGCACAAGAGTCTGTATGGAATTAACAAACTTCTTTACAGAACGAGACATACATTGTGAGACATGATTTCGCAATGTACCCGATGGAAGCAAAAAAATTACAAGCAAGAGTGAAACTGGCAGACTGACACCAGTAACCGCCCAAGCCGCTAACCGCCAAGCCTGTCCGTCAAAACCGCCAAATTGCCAAACCTCAACTCAAACCGCACGAACTGCTTGTTATTGAAATGCTGAGAAAACAACTATGCCCGCCACTTCAGGTCGTCTGATCGACCGCAAAGTTAACCATGAACAGAACTGCTGAACGAGGAAACAGTCTACCTCCTGAGACCGGGCGAACTGCTTATTGAATTATCTGCAATCCCGAGGAAGATGACTGTTGGCCGAACTAACCGCGACCTGCTGTATACCACAGACTGCTAACCGCGAACTGTTCCACACTGAGCTTCCCAACTAGTTGTCTAATCATTCAGTGCTAGCCGCACAGCCTGCACAACACAAGTCAACTTCACTTAGTCGCCCGGTTAGAAAAATTCTAACCGCAAGTTCAAAACGCGAGCTGAGTTCTCACTGTTCTGGTTATCAAATGACGAGCCGAGCACCCCTATTTATAGGCAGCAAGAGGAGTGTGGTCACCGCCCATAGCGATAGGGTAACTGTCTGACAACCTGCAGCTAGCACCACCTATCCGCACAAGAGTATGAATACCAGAATCAGACTGAGTGCAATAAACCATCTGACCGCTCACGCGATAAGATCCACCAGTCTCCATAGTCACGCGGATAGCATCCTCAGTCCGCATGGACTTAAGCAATTAAGCTGACAGCCACGCGACCTGAGCTATATCTGCGCTAGACGGTCTGCTGATCGATCTCCACATCCAGACCGCGCAACACAAGCGGTCTCCGCGAACTCCGAAAGTAGACCGCGCAACCAGCGATCTCTGCAACTAGGCAACACCATGGACTTGGCACATCACATGACCATATACACACACCACCGAACTCTGGTTTCAGACTGCGCGAGCAGACCACAGCGAACTGCGGGTTTAGCCTTCGTTATCCACTCTAACCGCCTGCCACTGTGCGTGTCAGAGAACCTGTCAGCTCCAAGCGGACTCCTCGGTCTCACAATCTAGACCGCGACAGCCACGGTGTTGAACCAGACTGAAGAACAAAGATCAAAAGCCAGAACCCGGCTATCTGCCAACACCTAGCCGCCTAACCGACGGCGAACTCTACGGTCTGTGCAGTCTGCCCAATCAGACCGTCCACTTCCACTTCAACAATTTCAACAACAAATGCAACACAATGTCAAGTTATATTTGGAAAAAAAACCTTACATCAAACACCTCATGATCTTTGGATGCATAGTATATTCTTATATTGCTGCAAAAACGGAGAAAAGTTAGATAGAAAGGGTGAAAATGCATTTTTCTTGGTCATAGTGACCAATTGAAGGGCCACAAATTAAAAAAACAGTGAAAATTTTGTTCAACAGATGAAGTGTGTCTTTTTAATCTTTCTTCATGGGACTGGATTTTCCAGTGAGAACAACAATACACGAGATTTCAAGATCATTACTCTCTTCTATTATAGTAGCTATGTGGTCCTGTGACTTTGGAAGAGTTCTCAGTATATTGAGAACTATTTCAGAATTAGGTATGGCTGCACCAAAGTTACTAAGTTGGTTGGTGATGTTTGTGATACAAGGCAGATAATAAAAACTACTTTCTTCATCTTTCAATGTTACTACATCAAATTGTTGACGTAAATTTTGACGGCGTATTGAAATCGCCTTCTTGTCACCTCGATATGCTTCTTTGAGTATATCTCATGCGGCTTTAGCAGTCATTACCCCATTCTTTGTGGAAAAATATTGGATGTCACAGCTTGTTGGATGTTCATGAGCAATGCCAAGGAGTTTTTCTATTTTTCTGTCTAGGGTTTTCTTGCTTCATCACCCTCCTTATCTTTTTCGTCCTCTTGTGGTCCATTCTGTATGATCTCCCAAAGATCCCGAGAGTCAAAGAAGGTTTCCATTTTGATAGCTCAATGATCATACATATCTCCATTAATGATGAGAGCAGTGAAAAGCAAGTGCGCGTCGAAGTGGTAGATATGTTAGCCCTAATCTTGCAGCCCGCCTGATAAGACAAAGAAGAGAAGATAAATGTTGAAATTGTTGAAGTGGGAGTGAAGTGGAGGTGGGCAGTCTGATTTGGGCAGACCGCAGAGTCTGTCGCGGATTGGCGGCTAGGAGATGGCTGTTAGGCGATTTCGGCTTCTATCTTTCCTTCCTGCGGTCTGATTCAACAAGCACCCTGGGAAGTAACCGGACGATTAGCCTTGTCTAACTGCGGTTGTTGCGATCTAGATTGTGAGGCTGCACAGTCCGCTTGAAGCTTTCAGGGTCTCTGGCTCGCAAGAAGGCAGACGTTTAGCGCGGTCTGCGGAGGCTAACCACTCAGTTCGTGGTATTCTTCTTGCGCGGTCTGGTGCCAGAGTTCGTTGGTTTGTGTTGACTTAGTCACAGTGGTGACAAGTCCGGTTTGTTTCCTAGTTCACCGAGACGGTCTGGTTGCGTGGGTTGCTTATGGAGTTCGCCGAGTTCGTCTGTTCGATTAGGCATGAATTTTTCTCTAGTTGCGGGCTGCAGTATGCGCGGACTGGATACAGAGACCGCTGCTCAGTGCGGTCTGGTGCGACTAAGTGAAGTTGAATCTCTGTGTAGGCTGTGCGGCTAGCATCAGGAGGCTAGGCAACTAATAGAAGCTTGGTGTGGAACAGTTCGTGGTTAACAATCAGCAGTATACAATGGGTCGCGGTCTCAGCGACCTGAAGTCTCTTCCTAGGGGTTGCGGTTAAGTCGAGCAGTTCGCCCAGTCTATCAGCAGGCAATTTATTTCTTCGTTCAGTAGTTCTATTCGCGACAAGCCTTGCAGTCATGCGACCACAAGTGGCGGACAAAGTTGTTTTCTCAGTAGTTCAATAACAAGCAGCTCGCGCGACTAGTTGGAGTTTGACGACTTCGGTGGTTTCGGCGGACAGGGCTTGCAGTTTGGCGGTTTGTGCGGTTACAGCTTATTGTCCACGCGGTTACTTTTTTGCCTGGAGTTGTACTTTTCTGTTTCCATCAGGTACATTGTGAAATCATGTCTCGCAATGTATATCTCGCCTTATAAATCATATTTGTAAATTCCATATTAAGACTCTTGTGCTTTTGTTGTGCTGATTTCTACTTGGCTTTGGTTGTGGTTGAGTGTTCCTACGACTTCTTTTGGCTTCCACCTTGAAATTTTCACATGGTAATATAGGGATGTTGAGGAGTAAGTAGTTGATCAACTCAGAAGTTTTTTATTCCTTTGTGAAATTCAAGTAAGTCAGTTTTGAGCAATGGAAGTCAATTATGCAAGAGATATTTGAGTTGAGCTCATGACGCAGACCAAATTTAAGAAGTGACGGTCTTGCATGGAGAGTTATCTGATTTGCAAGGACCTTTGGGAGGTCGTTGGTGGAGACGACAAGCAAGAGGTGGTTGTTGCTGCCGAAAATACTGAGGCGGTGAGAGCTTGGAGGAAGACGAATGCAAAAGCAGAGTTCACTCTTAAGCGGATGATCTCACCGGAGCTGTTTGACCACATCATCAAATGTTGGTCAGTAGCTGAAATCTGGATGGCCTTGGATGGCCTATTTAACAAAAAGAACGTAGCTCGGCTAAAGTTCTTGGAGAATGAGTTGGCAAAAGTCACTCAATGTGATCTGTCTATTTCATCCTTTTTCTTGAAGATGAAAAACCTCTGCGCTGAGATTTCAGCATTGAACCCGAAAGAGCCTATCTTAGAGGCGAAGCTGAAAAGGCACATCATCTGCGGGATGCGGAATGAATATGTGGCCTTTGTGACTTTTGTGTATGGCTGGGTCAATCAACCATCTTTGCTCGAGCTGGAGAACCTGTTGGCTTCACAGGAGAGCTTGGTGAAGAAGATGGCTGGAGTTTCAATCTCAGGGGGAGATGGTGAGGCTCTCTTCTTTGGCAAGAAGAAGAGATGAGACAGGAAGAAGAAGACATATGCTAGCAATGGTCTATTTTCTTCATCACTGCAGGAAAGGAGCAAGGATCCTACGCAAGATGACAGTAAGAATTGGGGAAGACCTCGCTACTACAGGTGCAACAAGCGTGGTCATATCCGGAAGGACTGTAGAGTAAATCTTCAGCCAGGGCATGTTATGGGGAAAGAGGAGGCTGAGTCCAGAGCTGAGGAAGGAGGATGGGGGAGTGCCTTTATGACGGGCACTTGTGTTTGTGCACTCTCCTTCATCAACTATCAGGAGGACTGGATCGTGGACTCAGGGTGCAGTCATCACCTCACCGGGGACGAGTCTAAATTCTCTTCTTTGCAGGACTACAAAGGTAACAATGTTCTTATTACTGCTGATGATACTGTACATGCAGCAGAGAAGGAGGGAACGATTTCTTTATGCAGTTATCGGGGGACACTCACTTTGAGGAATGTGTATCACGTGTCAGACATGAAAAATAACCTCTTCTTTGTGACCAACACTGCTGACGATGGGTATCATGTTCTGTTTGGCCCAACAGAAGTTAAGTTTCTCTGAAACGTGTCAGTTGTGAAAGCTAACGTCACTCATGTTGTAAGGAGAGTGAAGGACTATTAGGATGGATAAGCTGAAGTCTATAGCGGTGAGAGTTCTGGTGCATGGACTATATAGTCTTTGATCCTCAATAGGTCTGCATACCAGGTACCCCAACCCCTCTCCAGTCCCACTGGTGGATTGTTGGAGGCCACAACCTCCCTTCGATGAGAAGTAATCTAGTTAAGCGCCCCTACGGGAACTTCCCAGAAAGTCACCCATCCCAAGATTACTCCAGCTCGAGCACGCTTAACTATAAAGTTCTTTCACTTCTCATCACCAGTTGAGATGCAAGTGGGCTGGTGAAAGTCTCTGTTCAAGAGTAGTTACACACCTAGAGGGAGGGTGAATAGGTATGATTTAAATCTTTTTAATTCTTTTGAGTTTAGGTTAGGTTGTGTGTTAGATTTATTTGTTTATCTTTCAAGAGTCACCACAACACACAAGAATTTATAATGGTTCCCCTATCTAGGATACATCCACTTCCCCCTTCACATATCTAGTAGTGAGCTAGATTCGGCTAACTCCTTTTACTCGACTCCTTGAACTTATACCTCAGATCCCTTAGGTTCCTACACTTCAGAGTGAAACTCACTCCTACACTCAGAGTATTACAACTCCTACCTCAGGCTAAGTAGCCTTACCTCAGATCTCATACCTCAGATCTACATAGAGATCCTACCTCAGACACCAGCCTTACCTCAGATCCTACAACTTAAAGACACATCTCCTACACTCAGTCTTTATAACTCATGCAAGCTTACAGCTCAGATCAAACAATGATCCTACAAGTTGAGTAATAAGTTTGAGATTATTTGACTCCAGAGAAATGGTCCTCTGAGTCACCTTCCAGAACGGAGTAAACTCAGTCCTAACTCTTCACAGCCATAAGGTTATTGATCTTCAGAGTAGTTCTATTCGTGCTGAGAAGACATGATGTAGAGCTCTATATCTTCAAGCTTTAATATATCAGTGTTGAAAGTTATAGACTTGAAGATGAACAACAACCTTCTTTGAGTGCTCTGCTGCTCCACCTTTTACAGAAAATAAGGTTTTCTATTCTTGTTGAAGATGACTTTGAAATATCACTTCAATCAGAGCAAGCAACTTACTGTCTTCTGTAACTCTTCTGTGAAAACCTGAATAATCGATTTAGAAGACTACTGAGGAGGAAGAAGAAGAGCCAGTTTTTAATTTCTCTGTAAAGTTCTTTTATATTTCGCCGTCCAGCGGCTCTTTGATCTGTATGAGCAAGCCAAAATAGCAGCTGTAAAGTTGATTTAGATTTAATTGCTATTCAGAAAGTGTTCAGCGCCATTTGGCTTCTAATGCTCAAATCCTGCTTAATTTAAATTTGGGTGACGTCAGCATAACTCAGCAGTTGTGGACTTAGCTGTTTTCATAGTCAATCTGCACAGGTGTTGAGTGAAGCTATGTGACTCAACGCAAAAACACTTAGTTGAAAATCTGCTTCTTGAGGCGTTGAGTAAGCCTTCATCTCTCAACGCTTTTGTCTCAGAAAGCTGAACTGATAAGGCGTTGAGTGAACCTTCATCACTCAATGCATTTGTACTTGACAGAATTCTTCTGTTTGAAGGCGTTAAGTGAAGCTCCTTTACTCAATACTTTTGGACTTTGCAGTTATTCTGACTGTAGGCGTTAAGTGAGCCTTCTACACTCAACGCTTCTGGACTTGCACCAAATTTCTGAATGAAGACGTTGAGTGAACAGCCTTCACTCAACGCTTCTGGACTCTGTTGAATTATTGATAAGGCGTTGAGTGAGCCTTCTTCACTCAACACTTCTGTACTTAAACAGATTTCCTTTTGAGCAGACGTTGAGTGAACAGCCTTCACTCAATGCTTTTAGACATAGACAGATTTGAGTCTAGCACCTGATAACTTCTCAAAAAGAAAATTTTCCATCAGCTTATTTACGTGTTTTCATCCTCACTACAAAGAAAATTGACATTCAGTAACAAAAAATTTGGTCACTAAATATTACGGTTTGGTCACTAAAAATATTTAGCAATCAAATTTGATCTGTCACAAAGTGGTTGCAAAATGTGCGTCACAAAATGGATTTAGCAACCAAAAAAAATTTCATCACTAAATATTGATTTTTAGTGACTTTTAATTTTCGTCACTAAATGTATTATTTCATTGACCATTAATTTTCGTCATTAAATGTACATTTTTAGTGACTAGTAGTTTCGTCACTAAATGTATATTATTAGTGACAACTATTTTCCATCACTAAATGTATATTATTAGTGATTTCTTTTTTTCATCTGTAAATATATATGGTGACCAAACTTGTTAAGTAACTGCTTGTGCAATGCAATAATGACTTTTTCTTACTAAAATTATTTATTTCATCATTAAATACAACAATAAACAAAATATTCATTTGCAAAAAAATTCTCATGAAAGAAAAGAGAATGTTTCTTTTAAATTTATTAATAAAAAAGGTGGGAGATAGCCCAAAACCCTTTAGTACAGACCAATAGAGTTTTTAACTCTACTAAACTAAATACATAAAAAAAATTCTATAATAATTAAACAAACATCACATACTTCTTTCTTTACATGTAACACAAATTAAATAAATATATTGTGATTTTTCCATCCTCGCAAAACTCTTGTCTTCAAGCTCCTCATAGGAACCATTCTTACGAGATCCATCTCATTCTTTCTTGAAGGTTCATATTTTTAACTATTTGGAAGTGCTTATCACAAATTTGCATCATCATTGCTCAAACGTCATATAACTCCTTACTGCAACTAATGCTAACGGAATCAAAATCAGAAGCATCCTGAGAGAACTCACTTCTGGGGCTAATAACTTGCTTTCTGTTGTCATGTCCATCTTCATCATCATCACTCCTGCCCAAATAAAGTCATTTAACATATTGATAAAATGAGTACTTAAGCATTGTTTGGATTGAAGGAAAGCGGAGGAAAATAATCCATATGTTGAACAGAGCTTTTGTTTATGAATAAGAATTCAATAGGCTAGAATACTTTTTACTTATAAGTGTAGCAACTGAGAAGTCTGAAATGAGTTTAAGAAGATTTTGCAGCTCTCCAAGGTCAGCAAGCTTGTCATGCTGGAGTGGCTCTGAGAACAAATGACCACAATTGGGACACTTGTGTCCGGCAGAAGGCAGGACACACCCATGACATGTGGTGGTCCGAACATCATCAAGGGTCGACATTTAAAACTCAAATGCATAAAAATGAAATTGAATCATAGAAGATAGAAACCGGTGAATATGTATCGCAGAACCCCTGCAGAATTGCATGAATATAGAGTAGAAATTGAACCATATGTTAGGATATTTGGTGTATATGTCCGCGCGTGTCTGGACCGACTCGGAACGACCCAATGGGTTTCGTGTCACTAGGGTGTAACGGCTCTACGCTGTAGATACTATATAAGGCCATTCCACATTTGATGAGCCTTAGTGGACTATCTTGAGCGGAGCCTCAACAGTCTCAAGATATTTTTCTAGGTTTTCCGCTCTCCCGTCCGCTTTTTTTCGTGACTCCGCCGCTGGCGTTTTTGATTGCCGCTGCTCTGTGCGAGTCTCTTCCCGACGCCTCTATCGCCAATCGTGAAGGACAAATCCCGCGCGCGTTGCTAGTTTGGAACTAGCCACCGCCGCCATCGGTGCAGCCCCGACAGTCACCGCCTTCGGTGTTCGTTTGCAATTCTAGATCGAAAAAAAGGAGAGATCGTCGGATCTTTCCGCCGCTGCAGGCTGCAAAGGAGAGATCGTTGCCTGGTCGTGATCGGGAAAACCAGATATCGCCGGATCGGGGCTGATCTCTCTGCACCGCTAGGACCTTGTTCTGATCCAGATCGATAGATCTGGTCTATCCCGCGACGAGCTCACCAGTTTCGTCAGATCTAGCCTCCGGAGCTCCATTCCCGCCGGATTACTCAGTGATCCCTGACCCTGCGATTGAGGGCTGGGAAAATCAGATCGGCCCTGTTTATCTTCCTGCATCGTCTTCTAGATCCGAAGATCGGTTTCAAAAGAAAAGGCAGGGAGGTGACGCCTCTTCTCATTGGTGAAGCTAGTCCTCTTTTTTTTCTGAATCGGAATTCCACCAATCATATTTTGGTTTGCGTCAACACATTGGATTTTCTGTCTGTGGGCATCGATTGCTGAAGAATCTTTTAGTTTTGGGAAGAGACTTTGAAAATTCATTGTGTGAATCTACAGGAAGTCACTTGAGGAAAAGATTCTGATTTATTCTCATAATTTGATCGACTGCATACAGGAGATCAATAGGGATAATTCCTCTTCATCCAGATCAAGTGGAGATCCTTTTCAACAAATCTCCTTGAGTAATTGAGTCCAGATCTGTACTTGCTCTCGCTCTTGTTCTTGTTAACTCAGAGAGCTCTCTCGGATCGGATCAGATCTGTACTTGCTGGAATTACTTGGCCTTTTCTGCATCAACTATCTAGTGATTCTACAGCAAAGTGGTTCTGATCGAAGTTGCAGCTATACCTTGATCCAAGTGCTTTGTGCAATCTGGAGGATCACTCCTTTTTTTTTCTGTGTTTGTCAGAGGAGCTCTTATTTCTGGGTTGGAGGAGGAGTAAATAACTTTTAGATTGGATCTGAAGACTTGGGACATCTTTGCTCGACTCAGGTGATCTCGTTCTAGTATTTTTTTCTGTTCAAATCTAGAAATATGTCGAAGAAAAGTGCACTCGACACCATAAAATTGCAATCGTTCGACGCCTCCGACTTTCTCAGTTGGAAAATTCAAGTCCAACTAGGAATGAAGGAACGCGAGATTTTCTATACTGTTCAGAGTGATTTTGCTTCTACCGTCAAGGACGTGGACGAGTACCAGTGGAACATGGATGAAGACTTCTGCAGGGATTACCTGTTGAATTCCCTGAACCCGCGTCTCGCGTTGACCTACCACGCGTACAAGTCTGCAAAAGAAATATGGGATCGGCTGAACGCGCATTTCCAGAAGGAGGAAGGACTGTCAAAGTCGCTCATTGGAGAGAAGTTTTTCAACTTCAGATTCAAGGCGAATGTGCCTATCACTTCTCAACTCTTGGAGCTGGTCAACCTGCGTCAGAAGCTGGATGATGATCATTCGAAGATGGACGATAGCCTCTTTGTGTACATGATTCTGAGTAAGCTACCTCCTGAGTGGCTCTTTTTCAAGACTGAGATGCATCGACTGAAAGAGAAGATAAGTTTGGATGAACTCAAAAGGTTCATTCATATCGAGGACCAGAACATTGCTGGGAAAATCTTGGAGCAGGTTGCGCAGCCCTCACAGGCTGTCAACTTCGTTTCACGTCCTAGTAAGTCTTCTCGGAAGCCCCCGACACCTAAGGGTGATACCCACGCACCGTTGGCGGTCAAAAAGCCTTCTCTCAAAAGTAAGAAGGGCAAGTGCCACAACTGCGGCAAATGGGGTCATTGGGCCGCTGAATGCAAGGGTCCGAAAAGACAAAAGGAGGAAGCCCCTCAAAATGCGGCGAACATGGTGGTCGACATCTCTGATCCCAAGTCCTTCGTGGCTATGATTGGGAGTAGTCACCGCAGTGCGTCGTCTGAGTGGTGGCTGGACAGTGGAGCTACCTGCCACGTCACAAATGACAGGGGTCTTCTTTCAAAGGTCTCAGCGGTCAAGGATAGAGTCGAGAACTGCAATGGAGTAGCGACAGATGTTACTCATGCTGGGACTGCAGAGCTAGTCCTCTCTTCAGGTAAAATTTTAATTTTACAACATGTTAAAGTAGTTTCTAATTTAACCAAGAATTTGATTTTTATGAGTTTGCTTGATAAGGCTGGAATGTCCTTCACAACCATGAACGGTAGAATGACTTTATCTGTTAATTCTCACTACTTTGGTTGTGCATACCTGATCAATGGTATGTATAGACTTAGCCAAGATAACGAGTGCATAAACCAAGTGAGCTCAACTCTGATTGATCTGAAGTTATTACACAATAGACTTGGACATATTCACTATAAGAAAATGCGAGATCTAGCTAAAAGTCAAAACATTCCATTAGATTTGTCTATTCGATTTGATAGGTGTGAGGTTTGTGCCTAGACTAAGATCACTAGAAACTCTTTCAAGACCGTTTCTAGGAGCACACAACTTCTGGAGTTGATACATTCCGACCTCTGTGATTTCCGTAGTCACGCCACAAGAGGGGGAAGGAAATATCTAATTACATTCATCGACGATTATTCCAGATATTGTCATGTTTATCTATTGAAATCGAAAGATGAGACATTCGAGACCTTTAAGATCTTCAAATCTCGGGTAGAAAATCAATTAAATCTAAAAATTAAGAGATTTAGAAGTGACCGAGGAGGAGAGTACACTGCAACTGGGTTTAAGGACTTTTGTGCCTCTGAGGGTATAATCCTAGAAACCACAGCTCCTTACTCACCCCAGTCAAACGGCATCGCTGAGCGTAAGAATAGAACTTTAACAGAGATGTTGAATTCTATGCTCCTCACAGCTGACATGCCTAATTCCTTTTGGGGGGAAGCAGTCCTAACTGCAAATCACAATCTAAATAGAGTGCCTCATTCAAAGCTCAACTCTACTCCGTATGAGTTGTGGCATGGGCATCCCTGTAGATATGACACTCTAAAGACTTGGGGCTGTATTGCTTATGTGAGAATACAAGACCTTAAGAGACCTAAGGTGGGACCTAGAACATCGACTTACGTTTATCTAGGTAGTGCAGAAGATAGTGCAGCTGACCGAATTCTGGATCTATCCACTAATTCAGTGATAGAGTCTAGAGATGCTATTTTCTTTGAACATAAATTTATCAAAGATCATGGCTTGACCGTCTCTGGGTCTACTGACATGGTTTCAGAATCTACTGTAGAACCTGAAGCTGGACCCTCTGGCACTGCTCCCCAACCTATAGAGGTGAAACCTGTTCCTCTTAGAGTATCTACAAGAGATAGAATCCCTAAGGATTTTGGTGAGAATTTTGTCACCTACCACTTAGAGGATGATCCATTTTCCTATCAGGAAGCAATGCGATCTAGAGATGCGTTAATGTGGGCAGAAGCCATCGATGATGAGATGAACTCGCTGCTACAAAACAACACTTGGCATCTAGTTGACCTGCCGAAAGGAGCTAAAGTCCTAGGATGCAAGTGGGTACTGAAGAAGAAGTTACACAGTGATGGGTCTATAGCCTGGTATAAAGCACGTCTAGTAGCTAAGGGTTATAAACAACAGGGGGGAATTGATTATTTTGACGTCTATTCACATGTATGTCACCTATCCACTATTAGGATACTTCTTGCCTTAGCTTCTATCGAGAACTTTATAGTTCATCAGATGGATGTAAAGACAGCCTTCTTAAATGGAGAGCTTGATGAGGAGATCTACATGGCACAATCTGAAGGTTATGTACATAAGGATCTAAGAGATAAAGTGTGCAAACTCGATAAATCGATCTATGGTCTTAAACAAGCACCTAAGATGTGGCACATTAAATTTGATCAAGTGGTAAAGAGCATTGGATTTCAGTCCAGTCTATCAGACAAGTGCCTCTACTACCGCTCGATGTCAAATCAAACAGTCATCATATGTCTATATGTGGATGACATGTTGATTCTGGGGTCAGACCTTGCCGCAGTGAGGGATACTAAATCCGCTCTCGCGAGAGCTTTTGACATGAAGGACCTTGGTCCTGTAGATACCCTATTAGGTATGAAAGTTAGAGTAGACGTGTCACTCTAAGTCAAGCTCATTACATTGAGCAGATCCTCACTACCTGGGGTTATAAAGATTGTAGGCCTGTTGAAACACCAATTGATCCAATTGTCAAGTTGAGTCTGAATGAAGGGACCAGCGTTGATCAAGTAAAGTACTCTAAGATCATTGGTAGTCTCATGTATGCCACAAGTTGTACAAGACCAGACATTGCCTTCTCGGTTGGCATGCTGAGTCGCTTTACCAGTAGTTCAGGCAAAGAGCATTGGGATGCCTTAGATCGGCTGATGAGGTACTTGAAAGGTACTAAAGATCACGCTCTGTGCTACACTGGTTACCCTCCTACTTTGGAAGGATACTCTGATGCCTCCTGGTGTTCAGAAGTTGGGAACAGCAAGTCCACCAGTGGATTTATTTTCACTTTGGGTGGCGCTGCAGTCACTTGGAAATCCAAAAGACAGACTTGTATAGCTTTGTCGTCTATGGAAGCCGAGTTGTTTGCCCTAGCTTCAGCTGGTGAAGAGGCGGATTGGATCAAGAATTTGATTCTAGACATTCCCTTGTCTAGACTTCAAGTCAATTCTTTGAGCCTGTACTGTGATAATCAAGCAGTAGTCCAAGTCGTGAAGAATGTCCTTTTTAATACTAAGAGGCGATATGTACGACTGAGACACGCTCTACTGAATTATCTGAAAGAACAAGGCATTATCACTTTGATAGATGTGCGGTCGAAGGATAATCTGGCTGATCCACTGACGAAAGGAATGCCTAAAGACCGATCAATCAAAACAGTGGGGGAAATGGGACTCAAGGCGTTGTAAGTTCAGTCTTAGTTTCAAGGTTAGGCGATTCAGTTCCGCCTTGTCCAAATGTTTTGATTTTTCCACTTTCCTTTGTCAAAGCAAGCGTGTTGTGCTCCGCTGATGTTCGGGGTTGCTGAGTACGAATTTGGTGAGTTGTTTCATTCCACATTTGATGTTAACAACTTCATCTGGTTTCGTCTTCCTTATCTAGGAGGAGAGTGTTATTCCACATTTGATAACACAATCTGACTAGGTTTGGCACTTCTTCTGTTTATTGGTTTCATTCCACATTTGATGAGTTCCAATTAACTTTAGAAGAACAGTAACCGTGACATTCCACATAGGAACACAGATACAGCTGCGGTGTCCAGAAGTCTGGAAATCGTTTCTTTTGGAAACAGATAACAGATTCTGAGGTAGAACCTAAATACTCTACACATGCTTTCTCATTCTATACTACGTTCATATAAGTAGAACTAGATACTTGTACATTTTCCAAGGTTGAATTCATTCTGAATGAACTTCTCTGTTGGAAATTACAGGGGCTGCTGCCGATGGAGGAGCACTTGCAGGTTGGGATCCAGAGGAGGATGACATGCTGGACGATGACGTCTAGAGTGTTTGTCTGACTTCCTTTTTCTTCTGCTTAGAGCACTGTTTAGCTCTCCTTTCTTTCACTTGTTGTTTGGACTTTCTTTCTCTTTAGTTGGTCATGAGACACTAGGTGTTCTGGTACCTGTGCTGTGATTGTACTTTTGACTTTGTTATGATGCTGCTGAGTTTTTCGGTTTATTCTTATGCATGCATATAACTGCTCTGTTTAACGTCCAATATGTTCTGACAAGTGTGATGGACACGGTTGTGTATTGAGTCGAATTGTGGTTGAACATTACACACACCACCCTCTTTTCCGACGTCGGTCTCACCGCGGACATAGGAGGAGATTGTTAGGATATTTGGTGTATATGTCCGCGCGTTTCTGGACCGACTCAGAACGACCCAATGGGTTTCGTGTCACTAGGGTGTAATGGATCTACGCTGGAGATACTATATAAGGCCATTCCACATTTGATGAGCATTAGTGGACTATCTTGAGCGGAGCCTCAACACCATAGACATGCCTTTATTTAGTTTAATACCTGGACTTCTTGATTTGTCGTGACCCTTGATGGATCAACTTTAATTGCTGTGAAGATCAACAGGTTTTGTAAATTGAAGTTTCCACTAAAGGTAGAATTTTGGAGCACTATCTTTTCAAGTAGTTCGTTGAGTTCATGTGGAAGATCAGCATTCATAAAAGCTTTGACAGCAGTAGATACCTGCTCGGGACTTTTACTCTCAGGTAAAGCAGTAGAAATAACCCTTGCCCGCAAATCATCATCCACTCTTTCTACAACATATCTGTAGTTTAATGAAGAAACCATTCAACCCAGAGAATAATAAATCAAATACAAAATGAACCATTGTGAAATGTGAACACAAATTTGTTGGTATCTATTTCTCCAGGTCCCAATGAAGTGCAACCTCGAATGCTGCATCCAATAAATAGATATATATATGTACTAGTACAGCAAAATAATGTGATAAAACCAACTATACCCAGCTTCATCTTCATCTCTAACAACATCCCAAACGTAATAGTGTGCCTAGTACATAGAATCTGTTGAATTTTCTCAAGTTGATCAGCAAGGTAGCCCAAACACCAAATCAATATTTTCGGCACTACCCAGATCACAACTTGAACCGCGGAAAGCAGGAAGCAACTCAAATAACCAAAGACATAGACAGAAGCAAGCAGATCAAATTTTTATTAATCTTCTTTACAGAGCGAGACATACATGGCGGGACATGATTTCGCCAGTACAAGAAAAAATAGAAACAACAAAACAACTCGGGCGGACAGACTCCAGAAACCGCCGAGACCGCCGAAGTCGCACAGGTCGCTGAGACCGCCCGAACTGAACTGGAACCAATCTGAACACTGAGTCCGCTTGAGACCGCAAGGTCACGCGGACTCGCCATTATTCGTCGAACTGCTGCTGAACAGAGGAACCCGCCGCCTACTCGCAGAGACCGCGAGGTCGCGCGGACAGAATAGAACTTGAGATAAAGCTGATGCTGAAAACCGCCGAATGCAGCCCGCAAACTCCACAGAGGTCAGAACCAAACTCCTGGTTCAACACTGCTAGCCGCGCCACCTGCACACAGAAACCGGTTAAGCAAATAGCCCGCGCGGATAAGCAAACACAGTCCGCAGCCTATGCACAAGCTCACTTACTGTTCACTCTGATATCAAATAACGTGTCGGGGGGGTCTTATTTATAGGTCGAGTGAGGAGTGTAGTCACCACCCTATGAGATAGAGTCACCTCCCCAAAGTCACAGCTAGCAATGCTATCCCGCCGAGCCCGCCCGCTTGGGACGAAACAAAATAGCCAAGTCCGTGCGAGATGGCGAGAAGCTCAGGGCAGTCCGCTCAGTCCGCAGAAAACTGCAGGACTAGCTGGGACGCAAGAGCCACAAGCTGAGAACAAAGCCAGTCCGCCGAAGGCAAGACAACACGCCTGTCCGCAAGCACCAATCCGCATCCACAGGCAACCCGCCTGGTCACAGCGGACACTGCGGACAACAGCCTAGCTCGCAATGTCCAGACCACAAGCACACCGCCCGGTCACTGCGGACACTGCGGAAACCAACTTCATCTCGCGCAGTCCGCGACCACTGGCACAAAGGCCCAGTCACAGCGGACACTGCGGAAACCCTGAACTTCACAAGAGCAAGTCCAGAAAGGATAACAAGCTCGGCGGATACCAAACCAGTCCGCCAGCTCCAAGCCCAGACCGCGCTTACCGCAACTTCAAAGAAGAAGAGCGGACTCCAAGCCCAGTCCGCACAGGCCGCGCGCATCACCTGCAGAACACAGAACACTGCCGGACACAATCCAGTCCGCTCAGTCCGCAACACAGCCCGCAGCAGCAACGCAGGTCGCCAACCACCAACCCGCCGGACTAAGAACTAGTCCGCGCGGTCAGTCTTCCTAATCCGCCCGGATTACCCGACCACCCACTTTTACTTCACCAATTTCAACACTCCTCCTTGAAGTGAGAAGTGGTGATCAGGCCGAGTAGACCACGAAGCCGCTGAAAAGGCCCCTTCGCTAGCGACTTGGTGAAGATGTCAGCAAGGTTATCTTCACTCCGAACATGACCGACCACAAGAGATCCTTCCAGCACCTTCTCCCTTATGAAGTGGTGATCGATCTCAATATGCTTGGTCCTGGCATGACAAACTGGATTGGTTACCAGCTTGAGAGCACTTTCATTATCCCCTCGGAGCAAGGTAGGACCTTGCACTTTCTCATGGACGTCCTCTACTAGCCTCCTTAGCCAAATGGATTCCCGAGCTGCCAAGGCCGAAGCCTTGTACTCTGCTTCTGTAGTAGAGACGGATACCGAGTCCTGCTTTTTGCTGCACCACGAAATGTCCGCTGATCCACAAGTGAACACATAACCAGAAGTTGATCTTCGGTCATCCGAGTCACCACCATAATCAGCATCCGTGTACCCAAGCAAAGAGAACCTCGCATCCCTTCTGTAAAGAAGTCCCATGTCAGAAGTTGCCTTGACATACTTCAGAATGTTCTTTGCCGCTACAAGATGAGACTTCCTTGGCTCTGCCATGAACCGACTTACACGACCAACAACATAAGCTATATCAGGTCTCGTAATCTTCAGGTAGATCAAGCTCCCAACAAGAGCTCAAAACACCAAAGGATCAGGAAGAATCCTTCCTTCATCTCGACGAAGCTTTAGGCCTTGATCCAGAGGAGTAGAGCAAGTCTTCCCTTCAGTCAAACCAAACCGGTTCACTATGCGTTCAGCATATCCCTTCTGGCAGATGAGTAACCCACTCTCCTTCCTCTCCACTTTGAGACCAAGAAAGTGATGAAGCTCTCTCAAGTCTTTCATCTCGAAGCGAATAGCTAGCTCAGCTCTGAGCCTAGCTACCTCTTCCTCAGAATTTCTCGTGATGATCATATCATCAACGTACAGCAGGACCAAGACTCGAAGCTCCCCCTTATTCTTGATAAACAAGCTAGAGTCCGAGTTTGAAGCCAGGTATCCGCAGAATTGCAGATACTCTGCTATCTTCCCATACCAAGCTCTAGGAGCTTGCTTCAACCCGTAGAGAGCCTTCCTGAGCTTGCAGACGTAATCCGGATGAACTTCAGAAACGAATCCAAGAGGCTGATCCATGAAGATGTCCTTGTCAATCTCTCCGTAAAGAAATGCATTCTTTACATCAAGCTGCCACATCCTCCATCCTTGGCAAGCAGCCAATGCAATCACCATCCGAACTGAAGTCATCTTTGCAACAGGACTGAACGTCTCCTCATAGTCTTCTCCATACGGTTGAGAGAATCCCCGAGCCACCAGGTGAGCCTTGTATCTCTCAATGCTCCCATCCGCCTTCTTCTTCAACTTAAACACCCACTTGCAAGTCACCGGAGTAATATCATCAACTCTAGGCACAAGATCCCAAGTTTCATTCTTTTTGAGAGCATCCATCTCCTCTCTCATGGCATCTTCCCACTCCTTGACTCCAGTGGCCTCATTGAAGCTAGCAGGCTCTCGCTCATCAAGAGGACCTGCAAAGAAACATGAGACATAGCTCACGGTGTTTCCTTCACAGTAGCGAGCTGGAGGCTTGATCACCCTCTTTGATCTCCGAAGAGGCTGCTCCTTGCTCACCACCTCCGCTGCTTCTTCTGGTTCACCTCTGCTCTCCGGCAAGCTTGGAGCAATGCTCCCCCTGCTTCCTGACCTAGAAGCTTCTCCTCCAGAACTTGAAGCAACTGGAGCTGCTGGTGACACAGCCAGCTCCACTTGATCAGCAACCTCAGCCACCTCCTGACCTTCATCAACCTTGCTCTCCAGTAGCTCAACCGAGCTTCCTCCATATGACGTCAGTTCGTCAAAGACAACGTCTCTTGACACCACAAACTTCTTCGTCACCGGATCTATGCATTTCCATCCCTTCTTCCGCTCATCATAGCCAACAAAGACAAGTTTCCTTGCCTTTGCATCAAGCTTAGTCCTTAGAGCATCAGGAATATGCACATAGCAAGTTGATCCAAACACCCGAAGGTGTTCAACACTTGGCTTCTCCTTCAGCAACATCTCGAATGGAGACTTCATGTTGATCGGACTTAGAGGCATCCGATTGATGACATAGGCAGCACAAGACATTCCCTCCGCCCAGAAGGACCTTGGGATACTCTTGGCATGAAGCCAACATTTGCAAGTCTCCGTCAAATGACGGATCTTCCGCTCCGCTACTCCGTTTTGTTGTGGAGTATGAGCACAAGTGAGTTCCCTCTGGATTCCATGCTTCCTGCAAAAGTTAGAAAACTCGTAGGAGACAAATTCTCCGCCGTTGTCAGTTCTAAGCTTTTTAATCCTCAGGTTAAGACGACCCTCCACCAGCTCCTTGAACTCCACAAACAACCGGAAGTCTTCAGACTTCTCCTTCAAGAAATACACCCAAGTGTATCTTGAATAGTCATCAATCAAGACTAGCATGTACCTGCTCCCACCGAGGCTAGCAGTCGCGGTTGGTCCCATCAGATCACCATGGATAACCTCCAGTGGTGCTTTGCTTCTTGTTTGTGACTTATCAAATGGAAGACGATGAGACTTCCCATACTGACATCCAACACAAACATGACCATCACCGAAGGATGATAGCTTAGGCAAGCCTCTCACCAGGCTCCTATTTGACATAGCCTTCAGCTTATCCATCCCTACATGCCCCAACCTCTCATGTCACATAGCAGCGCTATCATTGGCCCTCATGCGATCAACATAGGAGCTTGTTGATAAAACAAACAAGTCCTTCACTCTCCTTCCAATATGAGCAACATCAGCCTTAACCGCTGATACGTTGCGAAGGAACTTCACTTCTGTTGGCCCAAACAGAACGTGATAGCCAGCATCAACCGCATTGGTCACAGAGAAGAGGTTCTTCTTCATCCCCGGTACGTGATAAACACTCCTTAGCGTGAGCGGCCCCTTATCAATACCCACTATTACTATACCCTCCTTCTCTACTGCATGAATAGTATTTTCAGCAGTTATAATAGCTTCGTTACCTGAGTAGGCCTGCAGCGAAGAAAACTTTGACATATCTCCGGTGAGGTGATGACCACACCCGGAGTCAACGATCCAGTCGTTCTCCATGTCAACGGTGGACAAAGCACGGACACAAGTGCCCGTCATGAATGCTCCACCCCAGCCAGCTTCCTCCTTGCTAGAGGAGGCTTCCTCCTTGCCTGCAGCATGCCCAAGCTGTAGCTTGATCTTGCAGTCTCGCTTGAAGTGACCTGGTTGATGACATCTGTAGCACTTCAGATTCTTCTTCCAGTCCTTCTTAGGAGCAAAGCTCCCCTCCTGCTGTTTAGAAGATGAAGATTCATCTCCAGCCGTAGTTTGCTTCTTCTTCTCTTCCCATCTCTTCTTCTTCTTCTCAGTGAAGAGAGCATCACTAGCTCCTTTAGAGACCGTCACCCCGGCCATCTGCCTTGTCAAGCTCTCCTGCGAGGCAAGCAAATTTTCCAGCTCTAGAAGAGAGGGCTGAGTAGCCCAGCCTTGAACAGAAGTAACGAAGGCCACATACTGTAACGACCACTTTTTATTGTAACGACCCTAGCCGATCCAACGTGGCAGTGCCACGGCTCCGCTCTAGGCGTCGCTACCGGGCTGCAGCCCAAGCACCCCAACCCCTCTCCCTCCACAGGCGGGTTGTTGGTGGCCACAGCCTCCCTTTGATGAGCGAACTCGACAGTTAAGTTGGGCCGTACGGGGACTTCCTAGGAGGTCACCCATCCCAGTACTACTCTCGCCCAAGCACGCGAACTCGACAGTTAAGTTTGTGACTTATCAAGTGGTCGTTACAATAAAAAGTGGTTGTTGAAAGAACTCCATAGTTAAGCGTGCTTGGGCGAGAGTAGTACTGGGATGGGTGACCTCCTGGGAAGTCCCCGTACGGCCCAACTTAACTGTCGAGTTCGCTCATCAAAGGGAGGCTGTGGCCACCAACAACCCGCCTGTGGAGGGAGAGGGGTTGGGGTGCTTGGGCTGCAGCCCGGTAGCGACGCCTAGAGCGGAGCCGTGGCACTGCCACGTTGGATCGGCTAGGGTCGTTACACATACTCATTCCGCAGACCGCGGATTACGTGCCTCTTCAGCTTAGCCTCGGAGATCGGCTCATCAGGATCAAGAGCAGAGAGCTCAGCACACAAGCTCTTCATCTTCAGGAAGAATTTGGAGATAGAAAGATCTCCCTGAGTTGCCTTAGCCAACTCATTCTCCAAGAACTGTAGCCTTGCTACATTCTTCCTATTGAACAACCCATTAAGGGAAGTCCATATCTCAGCAGCAAACTCACATCCTAAAATGTGATCAAAGAGTTAAGGTGACACCGCCCACTTGAGAGCAAACTCAGCCTTGGCATTTGTCTTCCTCCACACTCTCACCTACTCGGCTGTTCCAAACTCAGCAGTGATTTCTACTTGATCATCCCCACCGACGACCTCCCATAACTCCTCGCCCAGAAGATAGCTCTTCATGCACGACTTCCACTTCTTGAAGTTAGTCGGCGTCAGAAGCTCAATACCAAGACCTCTTGAAAAACCACCGTCCATGGTACAAACTTGGTTATCCTTCAGAAGCACACAGAGCAACAACAAAGCTTGTTGATCACCGCTCAAGCAACTGAACCTTCTTTTGATACCATGTTGAATTTTCTCAAGTTGATCAGCAAGGTAGCCCAAACACCAAATCAATATTTTCGGCACTACCCAGATCACAACTTGAACCGCAGAAAGCAGGAAGCAACTCAAATAACCAAAGGCATAGACAGAAGCAAGCAGATCAAATTTTTATTAATCTTCTTTACAGGGCGAGGCATACATGGCGAGACATGATTTCGCCAGTACAAGAAAAAATAGAAACAACAAAACAACTCGGGCGGACAGACTCCAGAAACCGACGAGACCGCTGAAGCCGCACAGGTCGCTGAGACCGCCCGAACTGAACTGGAACCAATCTGAACACTGAGTCCGCTTGAGTCCGCAAGGTCACGCGGACTCGCCGTTATTCGCCGAACTGCTGCTGAACAGAGGAACCCGCCGCCTACTCGCAGAGACCGCGAGGTCGCGCGGACAGAATAGAACTTGAGATAAAGCTGATGCTGGAAACCGCCGAATGCAGCCCGCAAACTCCACAGAGTTCAGAACCAAACTCCTGGTTCAACACTGCTAGCCGCGCCACCTGCACACAGAAACCGGTTAAGCAAACAGCCCGCGCGGATAAGCAAAACACAGTCCGCAGCCTATGCACAAGCTCACTTACTGTTCACTCTGATATCAAATAACGTGTCAGGGGGGTCCTATTTATAGGCCGAGTGAGGAGTGTAGTCACCACCCTATGAGATAGAGTCACCTCCCCAAGGTCGCAGCTAGCAATGTTATCCCGCCGAGCCCGCCCGCATGGGACGAAACAAAACAGCCAAGTCCGGGCGAGATGGCTAGAAGCTCAGGGCAGTCCGCTCAGTCCGCAGAAAACTGCAGGACTAGCCGGGACGCAAGAGCCACAAGCTGAGAACAAAGCCAGTCCGCCGAAGGCAAGACAACACGCCTGTCCGCAAGCACCAATCCGCATCCACAGGCAACCCGCCTGGTCACAGCGGGCACTGCGGAAACCCTGAACTCCACAAGAGCAAGTCCAGAAAGGATAACGAGCTCGGCGGATACCAAACCAGTCCGCCATCTCCAAGCCCAGACCGCGCTTACCGCAACTTCAAAAAAGAAGAGCGGACTCCAAGCCCAGGCCGCACAGGCCGCGCGCATCACCTGCAGAACACAGAACACTGTCGGACACAATCCAGTCCGCGCAGTCCGCTCAGTCCGCAACACAGCCCGCAGCAGCAACGCAGGTCGCCAACCACCAACCCGCCAGACTAAGAACCAGTCCGCGCGGTCAGTCCGCCTAATCCGCCCGGACTGCCCGACCACCCACTTTCACTTCACCAATTTCAACAGAATCCACATAATCATGAGAAGCCAGTAGCAGTATGCTAGTACAAAGAGAGAAAATAGAAATGACGCTATTCTTCTTGAGATAATTGGAAAGTCTTGCTTTTACCTGGTGTGTTTGTATTGTCTATATCAGAAGGAAATGAGCCTGTCGAACACTTCGTATTCCTTTATACCCATACAATATTGAATTCAGTACATAAAAGAAATAAAAAGCCTACTAAACAATTAAAAAAAGATTAACTGAATGAGAGAAAAAGGTATTAAGGAAGCTTATATTACTATAAAACCACCAAAGAAAATAACTCAGAAAGTATATTCCATATATTAATACAAACCTTTCAATCTGCTCAACGCTCAGCCAGTCAGCCTAATAGAAAGTTGCTGGATCTAATAAACTCTATGTTAGCTCTTTGCATAGCCTATACATATATAGTAGAGACTTGTAGAGAATGTGAGCACTCACAAAGTCTGCAGAACAGTGTAATTTTTCCTAAACAATCCCAATGATGAAGGGAAACACAAAGATGGAGAGGAACAAATTAAATATTTCTAAACAAAGACAATAGTGTAAGTTTTCCTAAACAAAATTAATAGTGATATTTTTATGTGAACAAAGTACCATAGCATAAATTACGGTAAATGAGCCTACAAAAAACATCTTAATCACCTATTTGAGGAACTTGAGGAAGCAGTCTGTGAGGCCCAGTGTGAGGAGATCGTCTCGTTGCGAATGAAGGCCTAAATTCAGTGAATTAAATTTAGAAGATGTCTGCATCACATAAATCTAGAAGATGTCTGCATCACCAAAATTTAATTCACATATATTGTTACTTAAAAATGATATATAAAAACAAAGTGCAAATGTATGACTATTATATATTGAATGTGGTAAGAAGGTTGGTAACTGACCATGGACGCTTGATGAGAAGCCTTGAAGACATGATTTCCCACACTATTGTGCAGTGTGAAACATCGTCTCTTCTATTAGGGAAAGGGGGTCGCAGAAGATAACAGCAACACCCACCGATCAATAGAGTCACAGTAATAATAAGAAACAAAATTAACAACACAAGTGAACACCAAGATATACGTGGAAAACCTTCACCACTTGAAGGTCAAAAACCACGGGGCACGGCACAACGAAAATCCACTATAATAAATAAGGATTACATAAATTATCTAGGTTTGCCCAAAACTAGAAAGCCCTCCGGATTTGACACACAAATCCACTCCTCTCTACCACTAAGACAAATCCACTACTCCTCTACAACAGGATAAAATCCTACTCTCTCTTCAAGCATAATAGCAAATGAAGACAAGAAAGGGTACGCCTGAAACCGTAGACGAAGAAGCCCTTGAAACGGTAGAGAAATACTCCTTCTTCAGCAGAGGAAACACCTCCTTCCAAGAGGCAAACACCCGCCTACAGTAGCGGCAAAACTGAAGATCCAGCGGCGACGAACGGCGCAGGCGCGGAGAAGGCGGACAGCGACTGTCGACACAGGGATGGCAGACGGTAGTCGCGCAGTGCGGGGATGGCGGACGGGAGACTTCCGCTGCCTCTCTTTCTTAACCCTTACAAAAGTATCGGGGAGGACAGGAGTAATTAAAAAGGCAACAGTTTTTAAATAAAAAACTGACTGCAGTTTTAATAATAACAAAACTGCCACCCCCTCTCAAAACCGGTTCAAGAGAAAAAAAGACAGCAGGAAAAAGGTTGTGATCCCAAAAATCAGGTTGCAACCTCTGAATTTTTGCACACATATAACCTTTAGGGACTGAACCCCAACAAACTCCCCCTTCAGACCATAAAGGGAAGTATCCCACCTTGACTCCTTCAGGTGGGGATCATGTCGATCAACCGCCGGCAGAAATCATGCTTTTCCCTTGGGACGGCCTTCGTCATCATGTCCGAAGGAATTTCATCCGTGTGGATCTTCTCCACCACCAACAGCTTCTCCTCCACAGCATCCTGAATCCAGTGATACTTCACGTCAATGTGCTTCGTCCTGGAGTGAAAGGCGGGATTCTTGGCCAAAAATATAGCACTCTGACTGTCACAGAAAACTGTGTATACGTCCTGTCGGAGATCAAGCTCTAGCATGAACTTCTTCATCCAAATAAGCTCCTTTGACGCCTCAGTCAATGCAATATATTCAGCCTCCGTCGTCGACAATGCCACGCACTTCTGAAGCCTTGACTGCCACGACACTGCTCCCCCTCCAAAAGTGACCACGAATCCAGAAGTAGATCTCCTCGTGTCAACATCTCCTGACATATCCGAATCCGAGTACCCAATAAGTTCTGGTGGACCTCCACCAAACTGTAAACAAAGGTCTGAGTTACCTCGGAGATAACGGAGTATCCATTTCACAGCACTCCAGTGGACTTTCCCTGGGTTTGCCAAGTAACGGCTCACAGACCCAACAGCATGAGCTATGTCTGGCCTAGTGCAGACCATAGCATACATCAGGCTCCCCACTGCGGATGCATAAGAAATTTGGCTCATCTCTTCCACCTCCTTCTCAGATGAGGGGCTTTGAGAACTGGAAAGTCTGAAGTGCCCGGCCAGAGGAGTAGCAACGGGTTTTACCTTGTCCATCATGAACCTCTTCAGCACTTTCTCCACATACTCAGACTGAGACAGCCATAGTTGACCAACACTCCTGTCCCTGGTAATTTTCATTCCAAGGATCTTCCTTGCCGGTCCCAAATCCTTCATTTCAAAGGACTCACTGAGCTCCTTTTTCAACTCAGCTATGTTGGTCTTGTCATCCCCAACAATCAGCATATCATCTACGTACAACAGCAGAATAGTGAACGTCTTCTCAGTCCTCTTCACATACACACAGTGATCAGCCCTGGTCCGTTGGAATTTGCTCTTCATCATGAAAGAGTCAAATTTCTTATACCACTGCATGGGTGCTTGCTTCAACCCATAAAGGCTCTTCTTGAGCCGGCAGACCAGATGATGCTTCCCCTTAGCCACAAAGCCTTCGGGCTGCTCCATATACAGCTCTTCCTCCAAATCGCCATGCAGAAATGCCGTCTTGACGTCCATCTGCTCGACTTCAAGATCCATGGAGGTAGCCATACTCAACACTAGTCTGATAGAGGACATTTTCACCACTGGGGAAAAAATCTCGTCGAAATCAACACCTTGTTTCTGACTGAAACCTTTCACCACAAGTCTCGCCTTGTACCTTGGCTGAGAACGATTTTCATCCAACTTTAGTTTGAAGACCCACTTGTTCTTCAAAGCTTTCTTCCCTTTAGGCAATGGGACTAAATCATACGTCTCGTTCTTCTGAAGGGAGTACAACTCCTCTTCCATGGCAGCTGTCCAGGCCTCACGATCTTCAGCACTCTGAGCCTCCACATAGGACTCAGGCTCTCCACTATCTGTAAGCAAAATATACTCATGAGGGGAATACCTGGTATTGGGCCTTCTGACTCTCTCAGATCTGACAAGAGGAACCTCCACCACAGGTGGTACATCAATTGGCAGAGCTCCCCCTGCATCCGGAATCATCTCCTCATCAGGGATAAGCTCACCAACTTCCTCCTCAGCATGCCCATCATCAGCAGTAATCTATACTGGCCCATCATCAGCATAGAGTCTCTCCTCCACAGGTGGAAACTGCGGAACCTGTGACTCCGCAGGATTCTGCTCACCAACCACTTGATCTTCAACGAAGATCACATCTCTGCTTCTGATCATTTTCGTGTTCACAGGATCCCAGAGTCTATACCCAAACTCCTCGTGGGGAAATCCCATCAAGATGCACTCCCGGGACTTCTCATCAAGCTTCGATCTCTCTTCCTTGGGGACATGAACATGAACTTTGCACCCAAACACCCGCACATGTCCGTACGACACTTCCTTCCCGGACCAAACACGCTCTGGAATATCACCATTCAGAGGTGCAGAAGGAGACAGATTTATCAGATGTACAGCAGTTTGCACAGCCTCAGCCCAAAACTGTATGCTAATGCCAGCTTGAGAAATCATACATTTGATCTTCTCAACAATCGTCCTGTTCATCCTTTCTGCTAACTCATTCTGTTGCGGCATCCTCGGGATTGTCCTTTCATGTACTATGTCATGCCTTCTGCAGTAAGCGTCGAAGGCACCAGTGTACTCTCCCCCATTGTCAGATCGAACTCGCTTTATTTCTTTCCCGGTCATCTTCTCCACCTTCGCTCTAAACTCTTCAAACTTTGCTAGAACATCACTCTTCTGCTTCACAAAATATGCCCAGACTTTCCTGGAGTGATCGTCAATGAACGTGACAAAGTAAGCGGCTCCGCCCACAGACTTGGGCTCAATAGGACCACACACATCAGTGTGTATCAAGTATAGTAACTCCGCCTTCCTCTTTGGTTCAGAATCAGCAAAGGAAACACGTTTCTGCTTACCGGCCAAGCAGTGCGCACACGTATCAGGAAGCCCTCCTGATAGTTCCGGAAGGACCTTGTTCTTCACCAAGATCTTCAAGTTCTTCTCGCTGATATGCCCAAGTCTGCGATGCCATAACTCCATAGAGTTGCTCTCTGTTGCATTCACACTTGGACCACAGATCTTGGCTTTAGTTCGATAAAGGCCACAACACTTCCTTCCTTTGGCTACCACCAAAGAGCCCTTCAACAACCTCCAGGTCCCTCAACCTTCAATGCTCGTGAAACCACCGTCATCAAGCCTACCAACAGAAATCAGATTCATTCTCAAGTCAGGAATATGCCTGATGCCCTTGAGAACAATCTTCCCCAATTCAGTCTCCAGATGGACATCGCCACTGCCAACAATCAACGACTCACCGGAATTTGCCATCCGGATCACACCAAGATCTCCCACAGAATAGGTGTAGAAGTAATTTCTGTGAGGAGTGCAATGATAGGATGCACCTCCGTCCACGATCCAGTCTGTGTCAACGCAGTCCTAGCAAGACGACCCACTGCACTGCAAGCATAACGACTCAGCCTTCACAATCGAAGTCGTCGCATCACCAGTGGATTCTACTACCTCCTTGGTCTTTCCCTTCAGGTCTCTTTTCATTTGGAAGCAATCCTTCCTGAAATGACCCTTCTTCTTACAATAGTAGCACTTGATGTCCTTCTTAGACTTGCCCCTGGACTTACTCCTGGAACTATCCCTGTGCTTCACATCCTTCTTCACAAACCGGCCTCTTCCCTCCATGAGAAAAACACCCGAAGTGGAAGATCCAGAATCCTTCTTTCTTAGCTCTTCGTTTAGGAGACAACCAGACACCATCTCCATGGTTACTACGTCATCAGGTGCTGAGTTGCTCAACGACACTACTAAAGTCTCCCAACTCTCGGGTAAAGAGCTAAGGATCATCAGAGCTTGGAGTTCATCTTCCAAAGTGATCTTCATGGACTCCAACTGATTGATAATACTTTGAGCAAGGTTCAGATGCTCAGTCATCTGTGAACCTTTCCGGTACTTCAAATTTACAAGCTTCCTAATCAGGAATGCCTTGTTACCTGCAGTCTTCCGCTCGTACAAGGCTTCAAGCTTTTTCCATAAGGCCTGAGCCGAGGTCTCCGTGGAAACATGATGAAAAACAGAGTCATCGAGCCACTGTCTAATGAACCCTACTGCCTTTCGATCCATTTTCTTCCACTCTTTATCATCCTTAACTGAAGCAGGTCTCCCCGTCAACGGAGCATGGAGATCTTTACAATATAAGAGATCCTCCATCCGAGGCTTCCAGATGCTCCAATTCTTGCCATTCATACTGACCATCCTTGTGTTCTGTTCCATTGCTTTCTCAAACAAGTAACTCTATTACGGTCCACAAATCGATTTATTTCAAGGGATTAACAAGAGAGGATAGGGAGCGGACCGATGGTCGTCACCTACCGCACCAAGTTAGAAACCGAGAAATAAAAACGACTAGCTAAAGAACCTTCCCTCTGATACCACTTGTTAGGGAAAGGGGGTCGCAGAAGATAACGGCAACACCCACCGATCAATAGAGTCACAGCAATAATAAGAAACAAAATTAACAACACAAGTGAACACCAAGATATACGTGGAAAACCTTCACCACTTGAAGGTCAAAAATCACGGGGCACGGCACAATGAAAATCCACTATAATAAATAAGGATTACATAAATTATCTAGGTTTGCCCAAAACTAGAAAGCCCTCCGGATTTGACACACAAATCCACTCCTCTCTACCACCAAGAAATATCCACTACTTCTCTACAACAGGATAAAATCATACTCTCTCTTCAAGCATAATAGCAAATGAAGACAAGAAAGGGTACACCTGAAACCGTAGACGAAGAAGCCCTTGAAACGGTAGAGAAATACTCTTTCAGCAGAGAAAACACCTCCTTCCAAGAGGCAAACACCCGCCTACAGCAGCGGCAAAACTGAAGATCCAGCGGCGGCGAACGGCGCGGGCGCGGAGACGGCGGACAGCGGCTGTCGGCGCGGGGATGGCGGACGGCAGTCGCGCAGCGCGGGGATGGCGGACGGGAGACTTCCGCTGCCTCTCTTTCTTAACCCTTACAAAAGTATCGGGGAGGACAGGAGTAATTAAAAAGGCAACAATTTTTAAATAAAAAACTGACTGCAGTTTTAATAATAACAAAACTGTCACCCCCTCCCAAAACCGGTTCAAGAGAAAAAAAGACAGCAGGAAAAAGGTTGTGACCCCAAAAACCAGGTTGCAACCTCTGAATTTCTGCACACATATAACCTTTAGGGACTGAACCCCAACATTTTCGTCACTCTTGTCGCATGCAAAGTATTTCACCGTAAATTTTCTCCAAGGTAACAATGAGTTATCCAACTTTATCGCCAAAAAGGTTCATTTAGATCAAATCTTGAAGGAAACCTCATACAAACAGTTAGTGTATTTTTAAGCATCCAATGAAGATTTTGAGAGTTCCGTAGACATCTACATTTGGTATATTTTGGATATGAGATGCAAAGAAATGTTTGGGACAACACGAAATTACTCCAAACAGAGAACATTTTTACAATACTATAAGAACCATCTATAGTACTTAAGTTAAACAAAAGATGTACACTTACCACAGATTATGAATTTCTTATTTTTTTTTCAATAACAAAATTATGCATATTACTTCCATGATCAGAGTTTGGATTCCCCTGCAATACCTGCACCAAAATTAGAAATAGTTTACATAGATGCTCGAGAGTTATATCTCCAAAGAAAATGGCCATGGAGGAAGGAAATATTAGAATACCTTAGATGAAGAATGAAGATAGCCTGTCCAAGAATAACTCGAAATCTCGATCATAGTGCTTCGCCATATTGCCGTTCCTCTTCACATAGATATTGCCCTCTGACCAACCAAAAAATTTACATCCAAAATAGGAAAGAAAACACGAAGATGAGAAGTCTTTGATCAGGGTACTTCCTTGACAAATAGATTCAACAACTATCATTATGCAAATTTAGAAGATGTGGAAAATGTTGTGTGATCGTCCAATAATGCTAATTCTGAGATAGGTTTGATCAGAATTCAAGGATGGACATGTTCTTACCGGTCAAAAAAATCACACGATACGTGAGGGGAGACGGTTAGGCCGCATACCGTCCATCGCATCTTAATTACAGACTCCTCATTGTGTCGCGGAAGGATGTTGCCGCCAACCCCAAGTTCCCATCGCCCCCGTACTTGACATTGATAGCTACCTTCAAGCAGATCCTTAGCCCAACGATGGTGAAGACTGGTTGGTACACCGAAGAGGTATCAGAACTTGGTAGTGTTGAAACAAAAAACTTGGTCTCTGTGGAGTTCGGGATCCAAAAAGAGGGGTGACCTCACACCTACTACACTCGGGGGAACGTCACGGACCAAAGACTTGAGAAACTAGGAACAGACCCTCGGCTCTAGCGTGGAGGTCCCACCTCACACCCGAAAGACCTTTGAGGTCTCCCCCTCCCTAGCCAATGCTGAGCTAGGTGCCTTGGAGAAAGAAAGCAAGGGGATTCCAGTGAGGAAGAAGTGATCCCCTCCAAGGCACCCTCAAGGGTCTATTTATAGTTTTTTGGAGATGGCCTGTCAATATCCAACCTCCGTTGTTCTGAAGTTACTGAAATAACCCCAAAGTAGTCTGCCAACAGCCAAATCTCGTTGTTCCAAACATCTAAATGCAGTCCACCAGGGGCAGACCCTCAAGCCGGGCGAGCAGGAGACCAGGCCTGGGTGGTACTCGGCGGCCTGGGTGGTACTCGGCGGCCTGGGTGGTACTCGGCGGCCTGGGTGGTACTCGGCGGCCTGGGGGGTACTCGGCGGCCTGGGTGGTACTCGGCGGCCTGGGTGGTACTCGGCAGCCTTGGTGGTACTCGGCGGCCTGGGTGGTACTCGGCGGCCTGAGTGGTACTCGGCGGCCTGGGTGGTACTCAGCAGCCTGGGGGGGTACTCGGCGGCCTGGGTGGTACTCGGCGGCCTGGGGGGTACTCGTCGGCCTGGGTGGTACTCGGCGGCCTGGGTGGTACTCGGCGGCCTGGGTGGTACTCGGCGGCATGGGTGGTACTCGGCGACCTAGGGGGTACTCGGCAGCCTGGGTGGTACTCGGCGGCCTGGGTGGTACTCGACGACCTTGGTCGTACTCGGCAGCCTGGGGGGTACTCGGCGACCTGGGGGGTACTCAGCGGCCTGGGGGGTACTCGGCGGCCTGGGTGGTACTCGGCGGCCTGGGTGGTACTCGGCGGCCTGGGTGGTACTCGGCGGCCTGGGTGGTACTCGGCGGCCTGGGTGGTACTCGGCGGCTTGGGGGGTACTCGGCGGCCTGGGTGGTACTCAGCGGCCTGGGTGGTACTCGCGGCCTGGGTGGTACTCGCGGCCTGGGTAGTACTCGGCGGCCTGGGTGGAGCTGGGCGAACTCGAGGCTAGGTGACCCCCCGAGGGGGCCGGGGGGAGAAAAAATATTTCCTCCCCCTACTAGTATATTTCCAAGGCCAAGCCAAAATTGGCCACCAAGAGTCCAAAATCTCTCAAAAGCTTAAAAACTTATAGTTGGTCCTGCGCCTGCCGGGAGGGCCCTACTCTGTGAATACGGGGTTGTATAGGTAGAAAGAGGACCAGGGAGGCTGCGACGAGGAAGATGAGGTCACTGAGGGATGCGACGAAGTCATCAAGGGCATCAAGGATGAGTGTTGACACCGTTCCTCTGCTTTAGAGCGCAGAAATTCGGTGTCATGGAGGAGCAGGTATGCGTCGGAGCGGGGATGCGCCGGAGCCTTAGTCGTATAGGTGTGGAGGAGCGGGAAAATGAGTGGATGCAGGCCGTGGGGGAGAGGATTCACGAGAAGAGGCGAGAGCAGTAATAAGAAAAGCGAGATCGGGCAGTAGGGTTTGGGAATGATCGTGAATCGCAAAGACGGTATCGGGATTTTGAGGCTATGGAATAGTGCCGGGATGAAACAAATGACCAAAAAGTTACATCATTGTGGAGGGTAACACCTTTGTGGAGGGTATTTTGGGAACAAATGTTATACCATTGTGCAGGGTATTTTGGGCATCCAAATGTTACATCATGGGCTGATTAGGTCTTTGCTTATAGTATAAAGATATAGATATAGATATATATACAACCGTTCGTCAAATTAAACTCTGAACAATAAATCAGAAGTCATGCAAAGGTCGGGTTAAATTTTTTTGAAAAAGATAGGGGCCTAAACCCTAAACATAGATACTAGTTGGAGTTCAGGTTTGAGAGAAGTTAATTAGTCACTTGAAAGATGTCAACTATGAGTGACTTGAAGGAATCTTGCGAGGATTGACTCGAGATATCGTCATGGAAGTTATGAAATTTTTTCATTTGAGAATGAATAATTGTTTATTGATATTTTATTATAAAATAATTTTCATTTAAGAGAGAATAAATGAATTTTTTTTAATGAAAGAAATATCAAACTTTTGATGACAAGTGACTAATTTTTTTTGTCACTAAATAAATAATTCAGTGACTAGATAATTTTTTGATCACTAAATATTCTAGAATATTTACTTTAGTGACAAAACTTATATTTTGTCACTAAAAATATATATTTAGTGATCAACACTTCATTTCATCACTAAAGACGATTCTTTAGTGAAGAACTATATTTCGTCACTAAAGGTGTATCTTTAGTAACGAAATATATTTCGTCATTGTGTTTTCGTCACTAAATGTCAATTTTCTTATAGTGCCTTTAAAAGTAGCAAACTATCATTGAATAAGTAAAATAGGTTTGAAATTATATTTTGATATAATCAGGTTTTAAATTTGAGAATATGAAATTTTCATTGTAAAATAAAAAAAAAAGAAATCATTTTGGAGAAATAAAATATAATCAACTCAAGTACTCATAAAAGTTGTTGCAATAAATTTCTTACTGTCGAATTATGACTATTTATCCAGAGACAAAGTTGTTACAACATATTATTTATTACCTAATTAATTCCTATTTTTCAGAGACAAAGTTGTTGCAACAAATTGCTGACGAAAATCTGAAATTTTGAAATTCAAATTGGTGACGGTTACAAGACAGAAATGAGGCGTTCCTTCAGCGAATTAATGGCTCTTTAAGGGGTGAATCACTATATATGGAAGGGAGAATTACCAGAGAAAAGGGGAGATCGAAAATATAGGAGAATCGGAAGAGGAGCACAATGACTTGAAGGCGAATTCAAGCAATAATTCATATAGTGGTTAGATCGGTGAGAAGAAGAAGTGCAGAGGTTTCAAGTGATACGTTTCTCTGTACCAAGACAATTCAGCAAGCTATTTCGGCGACTATTTGGTTTGTGTATCATAATTCTTCTGTCATCATGACTGTTCAATTCATATTGCAAAATCCTGTGATTCTGACTATGAGGAACTAATCCTCTAACGAGTTTTGTATGTTATGAAATATCTGAATGTTTGCCTTAATGCTTACATGAACCACTAACTTATTATTAGTTTTTTTATCTTAAATTTCAGTCTCTTCATTAGTGATGACGATAAGAAATTACCATCTTGTGCTTTTACTGCATTCTATATGCGAAAGCTGCGTTCGTAAGTCTCGAGAATGTAATTTGGCTACAAACGATTTAGCGTATCGCTATCATTCTAGTTGTGGAGTTAAGATTCTCACTTTTATACGTATGTTCACTTGTGTAGCTTTAATTTAAGGCTACTCACTAAATGTGCACAACGCGGTGATGAAATCGAGAGATGCACTTCACGGGTTTAGGATTTCCACAAGATAATAATTAATTTAAGTTCACTTGTATTTTCTCACAAAGGCAGGCAAAGGATAATGATCAACATACAAAGCTCGTATTTCTCATCATTAACTATTCTCAGTAATTTAGTATCGCATATTAGTTTTATTTCAATTCTCTACAAATCTACGATTTTGCTTGACTTAGCAGAAAAGAACATTACTAGTACTCATAAGCTTAAGTAAATTAGTGTCCATGTGGATTTGACACTCTACTTTCTACTTTATTACTTGAGATGACATGTATACTTGCGTTGTATTTTATATATCTACTTTTCGTGCATCAACACCACTGAGGCTTTGATTGCCTAATCTTTGGTCAGTGCTTTTAGCCTTCTGGCGTTGAGTGAAGCGAACTCACTCAACGCTTCTGGACTTAGCTAGATTTCTGCTTTTCTAGCATCCTGTCTTGAGTCCAAATGGTGTTTTGACCATGATAACCTGTCTAATCATATAACGGTAGACATCCTGCATATATTGAACTTGAACATATATCAAATACAATCATGTGTATACTATTGACTTGTAGGCCTTCTTCAAATCTGGGACATTGTGATCAATGGATCCAACAGCTGGGGATGTCATGGATGAGGAGATGGTTGTGAGTTGGGGATGTTATGGATGAGGAGATGACCGCCCTCAGGAAGAACGAGACTTGGGACCTTATTCCCAAGGTCGAAGGCATCACTCCTATGACGTGCAATTGGTGTTGAAGCCAAAATTGACCTCAACGAATGTTTGCAAACCAAAGTGCAGCCGACGCCTACTTCTCTCAAATCTCGACCCCTGACTAGCTGCTAAGGTCCTAAGACTGACCCAAAGCCTCAGCTGGGAGGTCCAACCTCACACTCGGAAGATCTCTGAGAGCTTCCCCTCCAAAACCAATAGCTGGATTGGGAGCTCTTCAGAAAGCACTGGAGTTAGAGAATAATGAAAAGCCTGCATTCCAAAGAGCCCCTATGGGTCTTTTTATAGTCTTCCCCTATTCTGAAAATACTAAAATACCCTTGATGGGTCTGCCAATAGCCAAATCCCGCTGTCCTCCCAGGGGTATACAGGTAATTTAACCCGAGGATAATGAAATAATAATAATAAAATAATCCTTTTTCCTGGGTGCCAGGCCCCACCACATGAACCTACTTTGGCGAGAACCCCGGGCGAGAAGGATCTCGCTGAGCCTTAGCTGAGCTCACCTTGGCGAGGCCTCCTGCCGAGAGGGTTCTCGCCCTTGGGGGTTTTGACGTCGTTACCGCTGGACGTGAAGACCTGAGTCCTGGCGCGAACGATCTCGCCTACCAATGGGCGAGAGCACTTTAAGGGCGAGAACTCTGCCGGTCCGCCCTGGAGCTAACCCGGGCCTGACCCAAACCTGACTACTGAGGTCTTAGTCCTCCTAGGCCTCCCCAGCGAATATGGGATTGTACACAATCCCCTCTCTTTTCGAGCTAGCCCTGCGCTCAACAAGATAAGTCCAACCCCAAAATATTCGCTGGACACGTGCCCGTCAGCCAAGAGAATCTTTTGGCGGGCCCTACTGCGGCTATAAATACACGTCGACGGATGACCACAAGTCTTGCCTCCGAACCGTTGCTTCTTCTCTGAGCTCTCGCCCGGGATTCTATGCGCGATACCGAGATGTCTGCTAAGCGTGCTGGCAAGCTACTTCCGCAGGACCTCCAAGATCGGTTACTCGCGGCTCAAGCGCGAGCCTTAGCGAATAGTGCTGCGGTAGCGCCCTGGCTATCGAGGAAATCTTCAGACACTGGCCCCTCCGAGCCGAAGAAGAGAAAGGGGAAGAGGAAAGCGAAGGTGGTCCGGCGAGACCTTGCTCGCGAGAATAGGGATTCACCTTCTCCTACTCCCATTCCTGCGGGGGACCCCTCCCCTCAAAAGGTATGCCTTCCGACCATGCTTACCGAGCTGATTATGCCATGGGCCCGATAGTTAACGTGACCTTTCGCAGGAATCCGCTCCAAACGACGTCGTCGGGTCTTCCCCGATTCCCCCAGATTCGTCAGCCCTCCCTCCTGAGGATCGAGCGAGGGTCTCGGAGACAATTCCTCCAGCCGAGACCCGGGTGATAGGTATCTTTTCCGCCACTTCTCAATATTTCATCCGTACTTTTCCTTGTCTGAGCTATCTTCTCGCAGAGCCAGCTTCCGCCGTCCCGGGTCTTGTCATCCGGGGGGATGAAGCGAGAACCGGCGAGATGCTTCCTTCCATGGCAAATCCCGCCCTGCAGGCGAGAGGGGTGGCCTTTGACCCTTCCGTTACTAAGGAGGCTGATCCTCCTTTGAGAGATGACAACTCTCTCCCTGCTTCTGGCCAGGCTGGGACTATGGAGCGTGAGCCCTTCCGCCCAGGGCGTGGAAAGCCTCTCCACCTCCTTTATGGAACAGACGGATGGGTCGGGCCTTCCCACCCGACGCCAGTCAATGGCTCTCTCCAGACTGCAGGTATGCGAGACATTCTTGTCGGTTAGTCGTTATGTCTTAAAAAACCTTGGGCACACTTCTCGCAGGGGATCCTAGCTCTCGGTCGGGAGCCAACGAGGAGAGAGAAGAAGAAGAAGATGATGATGAAGAAGACGAAGAAGAAGAAGATTCCCTTCCTCCTTCGCCCGGCGAGATAGAAGAAACCTTGAACGGCGCCGGGAACGCGAAGGAGCGGAGGAGGAAGATCTCGGCCATTCTGGCCAAGCTCATCCGGCGAGACCGCGCCCATGCTGCCGCGGCGAGAGCGTTCCGCGAATCCGTGGAACAGAGGCTGGAGGCCCTGGAGCGTGATTTCTTCTTGGGCGAGATTGATCGACCGGGAGGGCCTGCTGCCGAGTCTTCACCAGGGAGGTGCATTGCGCAGATCCGGGATCATGCTAGGCGGATCAACCTAGGGTGTACCACCCTGTCATCTTACTTCAATCCGTTTGGTGCCTCCGAGAACCAGGCGGCGGGAGCGAGGGCGATGGCGCTGGGAACCGTATTAGTTCATCTAGGTCTCGCCCCTTCTCCCTCGTTAGCCTTCCCTTCCGCCATGTACCTTTATGCCTTCGTAATAATTGTTATTAATTTTATTCAGCTCTCGGCGGCGAGAGCAAATTATTATCTGTTTCTTCCTTCATTGTGCTGCGAATTTTAAGAATGTGTTGAAATTAGGATGCTTGCGCCAAAACTAAATGGCTTGCGCCAAAACTAGAGATGATCGCCGACTGTCGTCATCCCGCGGGGGAAAAATCGAGGCGTCGCCGGCCCAGATCATGACAGTTGTACCCCGCCGTCATTTTCTCTTTCCATCGGATGGAGCCGTAACGACCACGGTTCTCTATAAATAGGGAAGTCTACCAACCGCATTTATTTCCCTGATCCGGAACCTTAACTCCCCTTCCTTGCTTTCGCTCAATTGCTTCCGCCTCTTCCTCTCTATTGTTCTCGCTATTACCCTCAAACTCAAAATGCCGGACGAGAACGAGGGTCGCGCCCATTGCGCGGAAGCATTCCGCAAGCATCTCTTCCCCTCCTGCACGCTCACTTTGGACGAATACAACCTAATCGTCAACCGCTTCATTCCCGCTGGCTTCTCGGCGCGGAACCCGGGTAATCACGACAAGGTGAATACCCCGGAAGCGGGAGAGCTCGCCATCCCCCTCGAACACTTCGAGGTGGGCTTCCGACTACCCCTCTGGCTGGAGATTTGGCAAGCCCTCCGCTACTATGGGATGGTTCCCGCCCAGCTGAACCCGAACTCTGTCGCGATCCTTGTGGCATTCATCTGCTACATGCGATCCGAGAGGATCGAGTTCAGTCTGCCGATCTTCCGCAAGCTCTTCAACTTCCGCGCTAAAGGCGGCGTGGTCTTCTTCTCCGGGCAGCTGCTCAAGACCACCGGCCTCGCCAATAACCATCACCATTGGGGCGAGAAGTTTGTCTACGTCACCGGGGACTTCGGCAACGTCCCGCTCCGACCCGTCCAGTACGAGAATGTTGCTTACAAGCCGCCCGTTCTGGGGTCGCGCGAGAGCGCACTCCTGGAGTTCTTCGGAACAAAGAAGTTTGACGTTCTCTTCCTCCGCCGAGACGTCGACTCCCTGCCTCCCGTTCACCCGGGCGAAGGTATGGTCCCGCCTTAGATTTGATCTTTCGTTAGGATCTTCCTGTGTTGAACAGCGCCATCTTTGCAGGAGAGCGGGAGGTCCCCCTACACCAACCTTTTTCTGTGGCCCCGGGCATCGAGGATCGGGTCGCGAGAGGCTCTCTTGCTCACGCGGAGGCCAGCGCTCGCGCCTGCCGGGAAGAGCCCGTTCAGCCTTCGGCGCCTAAGGGTAAGAAGCGAAAAGGCGCCGCTCCCGCCTCGCGATCGCTGAAGAGGCCAAAGCCATCTGCTGCGGACAAGGGCAAGGACTTGGCCGTCTCGCCCGCCCGACATCCTGCTCTGGGCAAGCCCTTCGAAGGGCTGCTCCAGATGGCCAGCGAGATGGGTGCTTCCGCCAGGAGGCGTGCCGAGGCTACTGTCGAGAACCCTCCGGCCGCCGACAGGGCGGGAGGAGAGGGAGTCGTTGCCGAGACCTCCGCCCGGACCCCGCCCAGGGAAGTGCCGAAAGGGCACAGAAATTATGGCCTCGGCGTGAAGCACGTCGACGCGAAAGGGAAGCCTCTGCTCCAATGGGATCCCGAATCCAACAGGGTTGCAGTTTCGACGCTCCTCCCTAGCTGGTCGGAGCGGGATGAGGTTACCGGCGAGGCCTTCTCGCTGGGATACAGCCTCTATAGCCGAGAGGGCGCCAGCGTCTTTGACCAGACGCCCACCCGGCTCCTGGCTTTCGATGCTACCCGGGCCCTGCTTCGCGGGTTCGAGCTTGCGCATATGTGCGCGCGTCGAAGCATCAACATCGACAAGAACTTCGCCGATATGTACAAGGCGAGGGAAGAAGCGGTGGCCAGAGCACGCTCTTCGGAGACAGAGCTCGCGGGTGTTCGACAAGAGTTGGCGGATGCTCAACAAGCACTGTCCCTACGCCCCGCGGCCGAGGTAAGCGGGATCTTCCTGGACCCTTGCTCTCGCTACTCGAAGTCTTGCTTGCGCCATATTTACTGAGTTGATATCTTCTCCACAGGATTCTCCCTAAGCCATGGGGCTCCGCGCGGAGTTGGCTGACGTACGTTGCGAGAACGTCCTGCTAAGGGACCAACTCCGGCGTGCGGAAGCGGCGAAAGACCCGCCTCCGACGCTTGACGAGATACTAAAGAGTCGGCACTTCTCGGGGTATGACATCGACAAGCTGCTCCAGGCGAACGCCCAGGCTACCGTCAGGCTGACGGTCGAGACGCTACGAGACGCGAAGCTGCTCCGGGAGGACGGCGTAACCATCGACGCCCGCCAACTCCTCCCTTGGCTATTCGATCCCGTACCGAAGCCTCCCGGCGCGCCTGACTCTCCTCCTTCGGATACCCAGAAGTCCTCCTCTGCTGCCGGCGAGACGTCTGAGGCGAGCTCGGGCGAGGACTCGGGCGAGAGTACCAGCGGGGATTACAGTGCGTCCCCTTGAAGTGCTCTCTTTTCTTTTCTTTTTTCTCTTTTGATACATTTTGTAATGAGCGAGAAGCTCCAAACCTATGTACTTATTAAATATAATGCAATGTTTCATTTTTCACTGCCGGTGTTTGCTTGAATGAATAGGTTAGTCAGCCAAGTGACTCCCGCGTGAGCCTCCGCCGAGACCCTTAGTCTCCTTAGGGTAACCTTCCTTAGAGACTGATTAGGCGGGAGCCTTGCGCCATCGATTAGGTCGTCCTGCCCAGGCCTGCCGGGAGCCTTCTTCAACGAGAACCCCCAACCGAAACCTTTTGGCCGAGACCCCTATTGACCGAGACCTCTGCTGGCCGAGACCCTAACTGGCAGAGACCTCTACTGGCCGAGACCCTAACTAGCCGAGACCTCTACTGGCCGAGACCTTTAGGCCTTTGTCTCTGATCTAGGCCAGGGTCATGATAAGATACCTTCCCACAAACTGGATCTATGCTCCACCGGCGAGCCTTCGGACCTGCCAGCTAGATGGGAACCTGCGCAGCGAGTCTACCGGGGGCTGAACCGGGCTTGTTGCAACACTGAGTAACCATAAATCAAGAACCAAGGACCACAAGTCAAGGACTCAACCTATCCCCCACAGGCGAGCCTTCGGACCTGCCAGCTGGATGAGAGCCTGCGCAGCGGGTTTACTTGGGGCCGAGCCGAGCTCGGGGTGTCGATGAAGATTAAGCCAAACCTCTCCCCCACAGGCGAGCCTTCGGACCTGCCAGCTAGATGAGAGCCTGCGCAGCGGGTCTACCTGGGGCCGAGCCGAGCTCAGGGTGTTGATGAAGATCAAGCCAAACCTCTCCCCCACAGGCGAGCCTTCGGACCTGCCAGCTAGATGAGAGCCTGCGCAGCGGGTCTACCTGGGGCCGAGCCGAGCTCGGGGTGTTGATGAAAATCAAGCCAAACCTCTCCCCCACAGGCGAGCCTTCGGACCTGCCAGCTAGATGAGAGCCTGCGCAGCGGGTCTACCTGGGGCCGAGCCGAGCTCGGGGTGTTGATGAAGATCAAGCCAAACCTCTCCCCCACAGGCGAGCCTTCGGACCTGCCAGCTAGATGAGAGCCTGCGCAGCGGGTCTACCTGGGGCCGAGCCGAGCTCGGGGTGTTAATGAAGATCAAGCCAAACCTCTCCCCCACAGGCGAGCCTTCGGACCTGCCAGCTGGATGAGAGCCTGCGCAGCGGGTCTACCTGGGGCCGAGCCGAGCTCGGGGTGTTGATGAAGATCAAGCCAAACCTCTCCCCCATAGGCGAGCCTTCGGACCTGCCAGCTAGATGAGAGCCTGCGCAGCGGGTCTACCTGGGACCGAGCCGAGCTCGGGGTGTTGATGAAGATCAAGCCAAACCTCTCCCCCACAGGCGAGCCTTCGGACCTGCCAGCTAGATGAGAGCCTGCGCAGCGGGTTTACCTGGGGCCGAGCCGAGCTCGGGGTGTTGATGAAGATCGAGCCAAATCTCTCCCCCACAGGCAAGCCTTCGGACCTGCCAGCTAGATGAGAGCCTGTGCAGCGGGTCTACCTGGGGCCGAGCCGAGCTCGGGGTATTGATGAAGATCGAGCCAAACCTCTCCCCCACAGGCGAGCCTTCGGACCTGCCAGCTAGATGAGAGCCTGCGCAGCGGGTCTACCTGGGGCCGAGCCGAGCTCGGGGTGTTGATGAAGATCGAGCCAAACCTCTCCCCCACAGGCGAGCCTTCGGACCTGCCAGCTAGATGAGAGCCTGCGCAGCGGGTCTACCTGGGGCCGAGCCGAGCTCGGGGTGTTGATGAAGATCAAGCCAAACCTCTCCCCCACAGGCGAGCCTTCGGACCTGCCAGCTAGATGAGAGCCTGCGCAGTGGGTCTACCTGGGGCCGAGCCGAGCTCGGGGTGTTGATGAAGATCAAGCCAAACCTATCCCCCACAGGCGAGCCTTCGAACCTGCCAGATAGATGAGAGCCTGCGCAGCGGGTCTACCTGGGGCCGAGCCGAGCTCGGGGTGTTGATGAAGATCAAGCCAAACCTCTCCCCCACAGGCGAGCCTTCGGACCTGCCAGCTAGATGAGAGCCTGCGCAGCGGGTCTACCTGGGGCCGAGCCGAGCTCGGGGTATTGATGAAGATCAAGCCAAACCTCTCCCCCACAGGCGAGCCTTCGGACCTGCCAGCTAGATGAGAGCCTGCGCAGTGGGTCTACTTGGGACCGAGCCGAGATCGGGGTGTTGATGAAGATCGAGCCAGACCTCTCCCCCACAGGCGAGCCTTCGGACCTGCCAGCTAGATGAGAGCCTGCGCAGCGGGTCTACCTGGGGCCGAGACGAGCTCGGGGTGTTGATGAAGATCGAGCCAAACCTCTCCCCCACAGGCGAGCCTTCGGACCTGCCAGCTAGATGAGAGCCTGCGCAGCGGGTCTACCTGGGGCCGAGCCGAGCTCAGGGTGTTGATGAAGATCAAGCCAAACCTCTCCCCCACAGGCGAGCCTTCGGACCTGCCAGCTAGATGAGAGCCTGCGCAGCGGGTCTACCTGGGGCCGAGCTGAGCTCGGGGTGTTGATGAAGATCGAGCCAAACCTCTCCCCCACAGGCGAGCCTTCGGACCTGCCAGCTAGATGAGAGCCTGCGCAGCGGGTCTACCTGGGGCCGAGCCGAGCTCGGGGTGTTGATGAAGATCAAGCCAAACCTCTCCCCCACAGGCGAGCCTTCGGACCTGCCAGCTAGATGAGAGCCTGCGCAGCGGGTCTACCTGGGGCCGAGCCGAGCTCAGGGTGTTGATGAAGATCAAGCCAAACCTCTCCCCCACAGGCGAGCTTTCGGACCTGCCAGCTAGATGAGAGCCTGCGCAGCGGGTCTACCTGGGGCCGAGCCGAGCTCGAGGTGTTGATGAAGATTCCTTCAACCAGGCCTATTCTATCATCAAGATGGGGAGGCATAGTCGGTTAGAGCAAAAGCATTTTAGGGTAGAAAAGACCTATTCTTGTGATAGCATTTTTTAGAGAGTCAACATTCTGAAAAGACTATTTTGAAATGATAACATTTATTCACCATATTACAACACCTTCTCTCCCTTCAAGGGTAGAAATGTTTTAAGTCATCGTCGTTCCAAGTGTGGATCAAGGTCCTTCCCTCCACATCCTGGAGGTAATAACCCCCGTTAGCCAGAACCTTCTCTATTATGTAAGGTCCTTCCCAATTGGGGTTGAGCTTGCCCACAGGGGCCGACCTTCCCGCTGTGTCGACCTTTTTCAGCACTAGGTCCCCCTCGGCGAACTGCTTAACCCTGATGTGTTTATCGAAGTACCTGGCCATTCTCCTTTTTATCTCTTCTTGTCTGATGGCAGCAATATCCCGTAGCTCTTCCACCATATCCAACGAGAGGCGCAATCCCTCCTCGTTCTCCAACCTCCAAGCTTTGCTTCCTTCACCTGCGGCTGCGACCCGTGGAGACCGAACCTCGAACTCCACCGGGAGGACAGCCTCACACCCATGAGAGAGCTTGAAGGGGGTCTCCCCTGTGGCCGTGTTCGGAGTTGTTCGCAAGGCCCACAGGACGGAAGGGAGTTGCTCCACCCAGCTGCCCTTCAGGTTCTACACCTTATTTTTGAGCAAGTTCACGATGATCTTGTTCGCCGCTTCCACCTGGCCGTTGCTCCGGGGGTGATGGACAGAGGCAAACCTGAGGTCAATCCCTAGTTGGGCGCGGAAGCTGATGAACTCTTCACTGGCAAACTGAGGACCGTTATCCGTCACTATCGCTTGGGGAAGCCCATGCCTGCATATGATCTCCCCCCAAACGAAGTTCCTGATGACCTGGGAGGTAACCTTGGCTAGGGCCTTGATTTCCAGCCACTTTGAGAAGTAGTCGATCATGACTAGGAGGAACCTCCTCTGCCCGCTGGCTGGAGGAAAGGGTCCAACCAGATCCATTCCCCAAATGGCGAAGGGCCATGGGGCCGTGATGCTCTGAAGCCTTTGTGCGGGTAAGAGCTGGAGGGGGCGTGTACTTGATATCTCAGACATCTCTTTGCAAACTTGACTGTGTCCTTCCTCAAGGTCTGCCAGAAATACCCTTGTCTTATCACCCTTGCCTCCAACGTTCTTCCTCCCGAGTGGCTACCGCACTCTCCCGAATGCACCTCTTCCAGGATTCTCGGGACCTCCTCCTCGGTCACACATCTCGCGAGGAGCCCTGATAGCATTTTCCGGTGCAAGCCCCCTTCCAACATCAGGTAGTGGGCTGCCTTTCGCCTAAAGCTTTTCGCCTCCTTAACCCCCTCTGACAGCTTGCTTGTGGTAAGGAAGGTCACCAATGGGTCCACCCATGAGGGTCGCCGACCCACCTCCATCGATTCCTCCTCTTCAATTACTGGTCGGAAAAGTTCAGTTACGGTCCCTCCTCCCCGAGGCCCAAACTTTGCCAACCGATCAGCTGCGGCCCTTTCTTCCCTGGGAATGTGCTGAATGGAGAAGGAACGGAACCCTCCGATGATTGCCCTTACCCTGGATAGATACTTCACGAGGGTAGGCTCCTGAGCCTCAAACTCCCCTCTGATCTGTGATGCTACCACCATCGAGTCAGTGAAGGTCTCCACATCTTGGATTTCCAGTTCCCTTGCCAATCGAAGGCCGGCTATCACAGCCTCATACTCCGCCTGATTATTGGTGACAGGGAAATGGAAAACCACCGCCTGTTCTATGGTAACCCCTTGAGGACTCACCAATACTACACCCCCTCCCAGGGAGTGCCTTCCTGAGGCCCCATCGACCATCATCTTCCACGCTTCGTGGGACTTCGGCTCCTCACTCTCAGCCTCAGTGACATAGTCTGCCAGGAAGTCCGACACGGCCTGAGCCTTGATGGAGAGCCTCGGGACGAACGAGATGTCGAACTCGCTCAGTTCGATAGACCACTTTGCCAGCCTCCCCGAGTGCTCTACCCCCTCGAAGATCTTGCAAAGAGGATGGTCGGTGACCACCCTAATGGAGTGTGCTTGAAAGTATGGACGGAGCTTTCTTGCCGATACAACCAAGGCATAAGCTAGCTTCTCCAGGATGGGGTAGCGGAGTTCCGCCTTTTTCAAGATTCGGCTTACGTAATAGACGGGGAGCTGCTTCTTCCCCTCTTCCCTAACCAAGATGGAGCTCACTGCTTCCACCCCCACCCCGAGATACAAGGTCAGGTCTTCCCCCTCCTTGGGGCTTTGGAGCAGCGGAGCCTGGGAGAGTTGTCTCTTCAGCCCCTGAAAGGCCACTTTGCATTCATTCGTCCAGTCGAACACCTGATTACTACGGAGCACTTTGAAGAAAAAAGAACACCTATCCCCGGACCGGGAGAGGAACCTGCTTAGCCCGGCCAACTTTCCCGTTAGGCGCTGGACTTCCTTGGCGCTGCGAGGTGACTCCAAGTCTAATATAGCCTTCACCTTGTCCGGGTTAGGTTCTACCCCTGATGGAGTCAAGAGGTGTCCGAGAAACTTCCCGCGACTGGCCCCGAAGACACACTTCAAGGGGTTCAACCTCATCTTGAACCTCCGCAGGGTGGCAAACGTTTCTTCCAAGTCCCGCAAATGGGAATCCGCGCATTTGCTTTTGACCAGTAGGTCATCGACATAGACCTCTAGATTCTTCCCCCTTTGATCTCGAAAGACTCGATCCATCATGCGTTGGTATGTTGCCCCTGCGTTTTTCAGTCCAAAGGGCATCATCTTATAGCTGAAGCATCCCTCTCTCGTGATGAAGGAGACATCCTTAACATCGGGAGGGTGCATCCGGATCTGGTGGTAACCTGAAAAAGCATCCAAAAATCTCATAACAGAAAAACCGACGGCTGAATCAACCAGCGCGTCGATTCGAGGCAGGGGATAGCAATCCTTGGGGCATGATTTATTTAACAGGGAAAAATCGATACACATACGCCACTTTCCCCCCCCCCCCCCTCTTTACCATTACCACATTGGAGATCCATCCTGGATACTGGATCTCCGAGATGAAGCCTGCCTCCAGAAGCTTCCTGACCTCCTCTCGGATGGGCTCCTCCAGCTTGGTGGCGATGGCCCTCATCTTCTGGCGCATGGGGTGAGCCCTCGGGTCCAGGTTCAAGCGATGACAAGCTACGTCCGCATTGATACCCGGCATGTCTGCCGCGCTCCACGCGAAGATGTTGATGTTGCTCTGGATGCAGCCTAGCATCCGCGCCTGGTCCCCGAGGCTTAAGCCTCCGCTGACCCGCACCTTCTGCACTTGCCCCGCTCTGGTGAGTACCTCCATCTCCACCACTTCCTCGGCCGGCTCCAGCCTCGACCGCTCCCATCCTGCCCTTGCCTCCTCCTGCTCAACTTCTTCTTCTCCGACCTCTTCAACCCCGATTGCTTCCACCAGGCCTTCCACCAGGCCTTCTTCTTGTCTCTGCTCTCCTTCCCTTGCCTCTTCCCGGCTCATCTCTCCCATCTCCTCTACCTCCTCCATCACCAAGTCCTCCGCTTCCTGCGGGCTCGCCTTCTCTACTTCTATACCTCCCTCCTGCCCTGCCATCTCCTTCTCTAGCTCCTCCGCCTCAGTCATCCACGGCACTGTGTTTACCGCCGTCACATAGCACTGTCTTGCCACCTTCGGGTCCCCCCTGATCCTAACATGCACCCCTCCGTTGCTGAACTTGAGGCATTGATGAAATGAGGAGGGGACACAGCGAAAGGCACTGATGAGAGACGCCCAAAGATGGCGTTGTAGCTACTTGGGGCGTCTACGATCACGAACCTACAGTTCCGCAAGACGCCCCCAAGCTTCACATGCAGGCCCACTCCCCCTTCTACCTCCTTCCTCTCTCCAGAAAAACCAAAAAGCGGCCCGTCGGAAGCCAGGACCCTTTTTCCTTCCACCCTCATTTCATCGAAGGCCTTCTTGAAGATTACGTTCACGGAGCTCCCGTTATCCACCAGTATCCGGGAGACAGTGAAGTTCTCCACCGCTGTCTGGATCACTAGTGCATCGCAGAACGGGTCTTCGTAGTCTGGCATATCTGCGGACGAGAAGGTGATTTTTTCTTCTGGGGGGGAGCTAGGGAGGTCGAGGCGACCCCTCTGCGGAACATGGTTTGAAGGCTCCCCTTGCGGGTTGCCTCGATCCCTACTCCCCCATGGATCACTCTGATCCCCCTCGGGTCCCCACATCGACCTTATCTTCACATATATCCTCAGCCTCTCCGTGCTGTACCTCGATGATCCTTGTAGGCGGATCCTGCCTTCCAGCTCCCCTGGCCTCCCTCATCTCTAGAAATTCCGGGCAGGTGGTCGTTGCGTGACCTTCCTCCTGATGGAAGTCACAATAAGGCAACGCCATCCTGCCCCCTCTTCCTTCTCCTCCCCCTCTTCTCCCTGCTCCTCGAATTCTTCTTCCTCTTCCTCTTCCCACTTCCATGGCCTCCTGCGGTGGTGGGGGGTGACCTCTCGGTCCCTGCCTCCATCCTCCCTGCTCAAGTCTCCTCGGCTCCCGGAGGTTGTCTCTTCCTTGAAAACCCCCTTGGCCTTGGGGGCGACCTTCCTAAGGCCTCCAACCCAATCGGTTGTTCAGCTCCCTGGCCCCCCTGCTGCTGTCCCTGCCCTCAGGGTTCTTCCCTTCTCCTATCTTCCCTTGGCTCCCTCTGCTCTCTCACTTCTCTCTGCCTCCCTGCTGTCGGCTCCTTCACATCATCCTCCGCCAACCTGGCCAGCTTCCTCGCAAACGCAGGGTTTGCCCTCTCGAAGTCTATCTCCTTTGCCGCCCTCTCCATGAGCTCCTCAAAAGAGAGAGGGGGCACTCTCTTCAGCTCCATGCTAAAAAACCCCGGCCTCAGCCCCAGGGTGAAGGCAAGCATCAGTGCATACCCCGGGACCTCCTGGACCAGGAGAATCTCCTCTTGGAATCGGTCAACGTAATGACCGAACGTCTCCTCCGGCTTCTGCCTCACCGCAAACAGGCACTCAGCCTCCTTCTTTCGCTTCTTCGAAGTCGAGAACCTCAACAGAAAACCCCTGCGCAGGTCCTCAAAACTGTAGATCGAGCTCGCCGGCAATTGGTGGAACCAGTCCCTGGCCTTTTCCTTCAGAGTGATGGCAAAAAGCCTGCACTTGAAGGCATCCGACATCTGCCTTATCGACACCACATCCTCAAACCATTGTACGTGCTGAACCGGGTCATCCTTCCAGGTGTAGTAGGTCATATCCGGCTCCCTGAATCCTTCTGGCACTAGGGCCGAGACGATGAGCTCACTAAAAGGGGTCTCGCCCCCTGCCTGGCGAGAGGGCCCGTCCCGCGACCTCGGCTGGCTGGACCGATCCGTGAGACCGTGCCCGGGGAAAATCTCCTGCACTGCCACCTCCTTCTCGCCTAGATCCACCAGAACCTCCTGCCCGGGACGCTGGCCTGGGAAAAGCTCCCGCGCAGCCACATCCCTCTCGCCTGCCTCCACCGGGACTTCCTTCCCGGGGCGCTGCCCCGGGGCGTTCTCGCCTAACAGCGGGACCGCCTCCACAGGAGCCCGCGGCATCTCCCACTCATTTCTTGCCGAGAAGGCCAAGCTGATCGTCTGCATGACCTCTCGCCTGAAATCCTCTAACATCTTCCTCGTCGCTTCTTCTCCTTGGGTGGGTGACTCTCCTGCGCCAGATCCTTCACCTTCGCCTCCTGCCATGGGATTCGACTCAAGATTTTCTTGCACCGACCGCTTCCACGCTCACCACACCAGAACTGTTGAAGCCAAAATTGACCTCAACGAATGTTCGCAAACCAAAGTGCAGCCGACGCCTACTTCTCTCAAATCTCGACCCCTGACTAGCTGCTAAGGTCCTAAGACTGACCCAAAGCCTCAGTTGGGAGGTCCCACCTCACACCCAGAAGATCTCTGAGAGCTTCCCCTCCAAAACCAATAGCTGGACTGGGAGCTCTTCAGAAAGCACTGGAGTTAGAGAATAATGAAAAGCCTGCCTTCCAAAGAGCCCCTATGGGTCTTTTTATAGTCTTCCCCTGTTCTGAAAATACTAAAATACCCTTGATGGGTCTGCCAATAGCCAAATCCCGCTGTCCTCCCAGGGGTATATAAGTAATTTAACCCGAGGATAATGAAATAATAATAATAAAATAATCATTTTTCCTGGGTGCCAGGCCCCACCACATGAACCTACTTTGGCGAGAACCCCGGGCGAGAAGGCTCTCGCTGAGCCTTAGCTGAGCTCACCTTGGCGAGGCCTCCTGCCGAGAGGGTTCTCGCCCTTGGGGGTTTTGACGTCGTTACCGCTGGACATGAAGACCTGAGTCCTGGCGCGAACGATCTCGCCTACCAATGGGCGAGAGCACTTTAAGGGCGAGAACTCTGCCGGTCCACCCTGGAGCTAACCCGGGCCTGACCCAAACCTGACTACTGAGGTCTTAGTCCTCCCGGGCCTCCCCAGCGAATATGGGGTTGTACAATTGGGTTTATAAGCTGAAGAAGAAGGTTGACGGTAGTATCGAGCGGTACAAAACTCTTCTTGTAGCTCAGGGGTTCTCGCAGCAGTACGGGAAGGACTATGAAGAGACATTTAATTTGATGGCCAAGATGACTTCAGTGCGGGTGGTGATCTCTTTGGCAGCTTGCTAAAGGTGGAGGATTTGGCAACTCGACGTGAAGAATGTTTTTCTTTACGGCGAGATTGACAAGGACATCTTCATGGTGCAGCCACCTGATTATGTATCTGAAGAGCATCCAGGACACGTCTACAAGCTGAAGAAGGCCCTCTATAGTCTGAAGCAGGCACTTCAAACGTGGTATAAGAAGATTGCAGAATACCTCCAGTTCTGCGGTTATTTTGCTTCAGATTTAGATTCAAGTCTATTTGTTAAGAAGAGGGGGAGCTTCAATTCCTAGTGCTACTGTATGTTGATTATATGATCGTCCCCGGGAACTCGGAGGATGAGGTATCAAGGATCAGGGTCGAGCGTGCTTTCAGGTTCGAGATGAAGGATCTTGGGGAGCTCCACCATTTCCTTATACTCGAGATTAAGAGGAAGAAGAATGACGTGCTCGTTTCCCAAAAGAGCTATGCGGAGAGAATCGTTAAGCGATTTGGCATGCGGGAAGGGAAGAGCAATTCTACTCCTCTAGAGGTCTATCTGAAATTTTGGCGTGGTGAGAGAAAGTTCTTTCAGATCCCTTGTTATTACAGGCTCTCATGGGGAGTCTCATATAACTGACGATTACAAAGCCAGATATTGTCTATGTTATGGGCCGAGTGAGTCGATATATGGCGAAGCCGTGGAAGCCTCATCTAGTGGCGGCTAAGAATATTCTGAAGTGCGTGAAGTCCACCTCGGACATGGGCCTCTTTTACGAGAGGACCACGGGCTTCAAATTACATGGCTACACAGATGCTGATTATGGGGGAGATTTTGATGATTGAAATTTGATATCAGGATACGTCTTCATGTGTAGGATGAAAACTATCTCATAATGTAGCAAAAAGCAGGATTCAGTGTCTGTCTCCACTGTAGAAGCGAAGTACAAGGCTTAAGTCTTGGCAGCTCAGGAAGCCATCTGGCTCAGGGGATCAGTGGAGGACATCCATGAGGAGGTGCGGGGTCCTACTTTATATTGCGGTGACAATGAGAGTGCTCTCAAACTGGTTAATAATCCATTTTATCACGTGCAAACGAAACACATTGAGATCGAGCATAACTTTGTTCAGGAGAAGGTGTTGGAGGGGTCTCTGATGGTTGAATATGTACAGAGTCGGGACAACATCGCGGATATCTTCAGGTTGTCGTTGCCGAAGGGACCGTTTATTCGGTTATGGGGTTTGCTCGGGCTTATTTCTACTTCCCACTTCAAGGGGGAGTGTTGAAATTGTTGAAGTGGGAGTGAAGTGGAGGTGGGCAGTCTGATTTAGGCAGACCACACAGGCCGCAGAGTCTACTGTGGACTAGCGACTAGGAGATGGAGGTTAGCCAGTTTCGGCTTTTATCTTTCCTTCCTGCGGTCTAGTTCAGCAAGCACCCTGGGAAGTAACCGGGTGGTTAGCCTTGTCTAACTACGGCTATTGCGGTCTGGATTGTGAGACCGCATAGTCCGCTTAAAGCTTTCAGGATCACTGAATCGCAAGAAGGCAGGTGGTTAGTGCGATCTGCAGAGGCTAACTGCTCAGTTTGATGTGTTCTACTTGCGCGGTCTGGTGCCAGAGTTCGCTGGTTTGTGTTGACTTGGTCACAATGATGACAAATCTGGTTTGTTGCCTAGTTCGTCGAGACCGCCTGGTTGTGCGGTCTGCTTCTGGAGTTCATCGAGTTCGGCAGTTCGACAAGGCACAAATTTTTCTCTAGTTGCGGGGTGCAGTATGCACGGACAGGATACAGAGACCGTTATTCAATGCAGTCTGGTGGCTGAGTCTGGAAGTCCTCCGCCGTTGTGTTTGGATCAGGACATGTGGCTGGATTACTCAGCCCACACGGTCTGGTATTGCTGTCCGCTCGGTTTGGCAAACTGATCATTCTTTCCGCCTATGCAGATAGATGATTCTTTGTGGCAGACTCATGCTGGTATCCACATTCGTGTGAATAAGTGATGTCAGTTGCGGGTTAACGGACGGTTATCCTATCGCTATGCGTGGTGACGACACTCCTCCCCGCGCCTATAAATAGGATTCTCCGGCTCGTCATAAATAACGAGAACAGTGAGAACTTAGCTCACGTTTTTGACCTTGCGGTTAAGATTTTCTAACCGGCGCGACAAAGTGAAGTTGACTCTCTGTGCAGGCTGTGCGGCTAGCATCAGGCGGCTAGGCAGCTAGTGGAAGATTGGTGTGGAACAGTTCGCGGTCAACAGTCAATGGTAAACAGCAGGTCGCGGTCTCAGCGGCCTGAAATCTCTTCATCGGGGTTGCTATTAAGTCGAGCAGTTTGTCTGGTTTATCAGCGGGCAGTCTGTTTCTTCGCTCAGCAGTTCTATTTGCGGCAAGCTTTGCGGTCAGGGGACCTCGCGGTCAGGGGACCAGAAGTGGCGGGCAGAGTTATTTTCTCAACAGTTCAATAACAAGCAGTCTGCACGGCTAGTTGCGGTTTGGCGACTTCGGCGGTTTCGGCAGACATGGCTTGCAGTTTGGCAGTTTTTGCGGTTACAGCTTGATGTCCACGCGGTTACTTCTTTGCCTGGAGTTGTACTTTTCTGTTTCCATCGGGTACATTGCGAAATCATGGCTCGCAATGCATGTCTCGCCTTGTAAATCATATTTGTAAATTCCAGATTTAGACTCTTATGTTTCTGTTGTGTTGAATTTTACTTGATTTTGATTGTGATTGAGTGTTCATGCGATCACTTTCAACTTCCACATTGAAATTTTCACAATAAAGCAGAGAGAATTTGTTGATAGGGCTCAAAGACTAACCTCCACGTGGGGTCTAATCAGGAGGAATCTTATTATCCCCAATATTTTATTAGAATATCTGAATATGTAAACAGTATAGATATTGCTTAACAGTGCGGGTTTGTAATAGAGTTTAGGCTGGAATAATGAAAGTTTATGAGTTGTTTATCTGCCAAATTTCTCCATTTTGAATTAACAAGATGAGTAGTTATGAGTAAAAATGTATATAGCTAATGGTTTTTATTGCAAGAACAAAAGCAAGAGGTAAAGAGAGGACACAAACAAGAAGAAACAGAGGAAGAAACTTGACTCTAGCTAATTCATTCATTCATTCCCACTGCACCTTTTTTTGATCTTAGTTTAAAATTCATTCTCTCTTTCCTTTACAGTTGCAGGAAGCAACCACATACATTAATAGCTCAAATTAATGTCAAAATTGTTAGGGAGTGACGCCTATCAATTCTTTCAAAATTCCGGAGTGTTAGTAATGACGATGTCAACTCCTTTATATTATTTCATAGGACCGATCAAATTGTTCGGATTGGCTCCCTTGCACTAAATCGTGTCTGGAGCTCCCATGCACCGTGTTGAGATTATGACACCTCCGCGATCCTTGTGCCCGGAACGACGAGATCGCGACACGTCATCGATCCGTGGGAGGCCACGATTCCTCATCCGGGCTAAACCTATTTAGGAATATTATTTAGGAATATCATTAATAGGAGAATATATAATTATTGGATTATGACACCTCATCAATCCGTGTGTCTCCATAATTCCTAATTTTGGAGGACTTCTATATTTGGAATATCTTTATGAGGAGAAATAAGGCAATCTCCTAAATAGGAGATCATCTTCCTAATTTGATATTGGATCTTTATCCTATAAATAGGAGCCCGCATCAGCCGTTTCATTTGTGCAATCAGGAAGAAATCTGTGAGAGTTATTAGAGGGAGCAGTGAAAGTTTCAGCCGGCTTCTTGTTCTGTCCAGCGGCGGCAGACAACTCCAGGCGGAGGCGGCAGTTTCAGGCTCCGGCCGCAACAGAGGCGGCGGCGTTCGGGCGATCCAGACGGATCGACATCTGGCCGGGCTCATCCCGGCGGCCGGCTGTGCAGTGGTGGATCCAGGCGGCGACAGTAGTTGCAGGAGGCGGCGGATCCAGGAGGAAGAAGACAGGGCGATATCGCTAGGCGATATTGGCGGCGACAGCGTTCTTCTTCAGTTTTTTTGTTTTTTTCTTGTTGTTCGACCGTGTTAGCGGTCTATGGTTGTAACTTGTAATCTCATTGATTATAGTGGATTTCTCCGGCGCGCTCTCCACGTGGACGTAGGAGCCCATCTCCGAACCACGTATATTATTTTGTCGTCTGTGCTTGTATTTGTGGAATCTCTTCTGATTTATGATTTTGCGCCATTAAAATTGTTCAGCTATATTCCGTTGCGCTACCGCGGTACTCAGTCCGATTGCACAACAGCACCGTGCGCACAGTCAACCCGGTTCCCTTGCGCTAAACTGTACCCTACCCGGAGACCACCATGGGTGTGCCCGGGCCGGTCCCATCGACCAACCAGGATGGCGGGCCACACCCAACAAAAATTTCCAAAGGATATGTGACCCTTCAAAATAAGAGATTAACATTTATTAATAGTTCATTGCATTTTGTTTACTTTGCCAACCAGTTCAAATTTCTTACACATTATTCAAACTCCCGCCCCCAAACCATCTGCGCCAAACACGACCAACCTTCTCGCCCGGAAGATTTCAGAGCGCGTTGTATCGGCCGTCTGCTTTCCAGAGGGACTGCAGCTCGTAGGGAGTCAGCGACATCGTCTTGATTATTCCCGAGAAGCTGTTCTGTTTCGCCATGGAAGCTGGTTTCGGAAGGCTTCTCCCTTTGTTCAGATTCGTCGTCGTCGTCATCTTCCCATTGTCTTCCTCCTTTCTCAGGCTCTGCGACTCCGAATAACCCACCAGCTGCGCCGAGTCGTCTTCTAATCCCGATTTCTCCGTGTCTTCTTCCTTGGCAGAGCCAGCATTTTTCTTGTAGATGAAGAAGATTGCAAGCTGCGCTGTGCCCAGCAACACACCAATACCGTTGGGGATCTGCAGATATGTGTGTAAATGTTGAGAAAAACTCAATGTAGTCATCCCTCTCTACCTATTTTGATCTTTGACGAAAAAATGCATTGACATTTTTTGAAGAAAAAAAATTGGATTTTTAATTTAGGATCGTGCAAAAATATGTTATTTACCGGCCCCTTGCAATTTGGACCTGAATTTTTTTAAAAATTTTCGATCAGAAATTCATTTTGAAAATTGTCGAATTAATTTCTCATTTGGCTTGTGCGAAGAATTAAGCTCAATTTGTAGAATAAGGTTCCGTTTGGGGGAAAAATTTTAGGTCAGGGTCATGGACGATAAGCATCGTCCACACAATCAATGAGAAGTCACAAATGATGAGGGCTTCGCGCAAAAGTGTATGGCACAAGTCAAAATTGTATGGGCCCCATCTCCTTTACAGGCTCCTCATTGGTGCAGGACGATGTTTATCGTTCACGGTCCTGACCTAAAAATTGTTCCCGTTTGAGGGGGTTTATTTTCACCGGTCAAGCGGTGAAAATACACAGCAACATCAAAGAATGATGAGATCATGTCATGTGCTCATGTCTTACACAGCAAAACCTTTCTTATAATTTCAAACAAAAATTTGTCTTGGGTATTCATATCCTTCCTGTTCATGGTGCTTCCAATTTTTGTGGTTGGGGTCAATCCACACCACACCAAAGAATCTGCAGTCCTGGCAGAATCAAGGTCATCGTCTTGATCAATTCTTGGTATGTGCGATCGTAACCGCTTGATCGGTGAAAATAAATCCCGTCAAACAGAGCCTAAATAAGCTGAGACAGAAAAAAATGAATTTTTAACGTATGTGTTGGCATTTCTTCCTCGCAGCCAAGGAAAATATAGTCAACACTGCCTTATTAGAGGTAGGTGTGTGCAAAAGTAATCTAGAATTGGACCAAAATTGATCTGAATTGGGCGGTTTTCTATGACCTCGGTTCGATTATGGATTCAAAAATTATAGAATCGGAGGTTTGGTTCTGTTCTTAGTTCTTATAGTCGGATACCCGAGAACCGACTCAAAACCTATAACATTATGTTAGACGGCAAACCATGTGATATTTGGATATTCAATATTGTGATTCTGATTTATTAGTGATAAGTTTGGTTATAAATAAATAGTCGAATCTTTCTTTAAAACTGTTCACCTCTTATACAGTCCACTAACATTTTTTATATTTTTTTATAGCACGTGTAGAATCGAGAGTCGAATCGGAACAGAACGTAGCTTTTGGTTTGGTTCATGTTCCAAAAAGTCGGAATCGTACCTATACGAACCGGTTTTTGGTTCTGAGTGAAACCGATCCAAGTAACACCTCTACTCAGGAAAATGAATCTAATATTTTCTCATAAATATTAAACCGGAGGTGAGGAGGGAGAAAAACTTGCGTTTGGGTCCACAAAATCCATCATACAATGGGTTCTGTCGTGAACAGTGTGATGTGCACGTAACATTTTTGTGCGGGGCCCATTGTACGGTGTATTCTCATTGGTTCCGGACGTGATCCGGGACACGGACCCACTAAATTTCGGTGAGAAGGGTAATCTTGGAATGCATTGACTTACGCCTATAAAAAAGTCTTTGACGAGAAATGAATAGACGGTCCAGATCCCTGCATTGAGGAGGAGGAAGAACGAAAGGGAGAAGGGCATGTACTCCACGCTCTTTGTCTTCACTACCAATCTCTGCCATGCAATGAGAAGATTTTGTTCAGAAAAAAAAAACATGATTTTTTGTTGATGATTTATATGGGCAGACCCATAACCGCTATGGGCAGACCGTGGTGTAAAGAAAATTGCAAGATCAGCTATGGGCAGACCGAAGAGCTTTTACTGGTTCACAAATCCCCATGATCTGCCATTAACAATGATTTGCCCTGAGCTGAAATTGATCTCCTCATAACAGTGGCTCTTTAATTTTTTGCCCTAGTTTTTTTTTTGTTTTCAAAGTTCAATGCAGCTCAGCATACTGACCATGGCGGAGAGCGGGGCCGCATACATTCCCACGGTCAGCGCGGCACAGAGAGAGCCCATGAGCAGGAGCCTCCTTCTTCCATGGACCGCCGAGAGTGTGACCAAGATCACAGCTCCCAGAACACCTACATTCAGTAATCCCACCAGCTTTGCAATCTTAATCTGCAGCCAATATCATGTTCCAAACTACATTACTATATATTTTTGAAATTAGAATTATAATACATGAGCAAAATTCAGAAGAATAATTTTAGGGATTGTGGTCTTGAATGACACGATTTATAAGAAATGCAGTGTTTATATTTATAAGAACTTGCACCCCCTCTGACTTTTGACTTGCAAAAACCTCCCCTCAAGAATTACATTTCATAACATCCACACAAAAATGCCCGGTCCCTTGAAGTAGTAAATCTTCAGGACCCTTTTGTTCATGAAGTAATGTTATGAAATATAAACATTGAGTGAGATAATTGTTGAAATTTTTGAAGTGAAAGTGGGGGTTGATTGGGTAGACCGCGCGGCTTAGGCAGACTGATGTGGGGCTTGAGCGGTCTGATGTTGGCGGCATGGTAGTTTGTCCTTGGTGAAAGCCGTGCGGATAGGTTGATTATCCGCGGCTTGGGCGGTCTGGTTTAGAGTCTGCGGAGTTCGCTCTATGCGGACTATTCTTGGAGCTCGCGAGATCGGCATTGGCCTGTGCCATTGATCTCAGGTGGTGCGGTTAGGAGGTAACCGTGGAGTTCGCGGCTGGGCGAATTGGTTTAGATCTGAGCGGACAGATAGTTCATGTCCGCGGAGTCTGCAATGTCCGCTGGTTGACCGGGCGGTCTGTGTCTTTGGTCGTGGACTTGTTGGTGCGGGTTGGAGCCGTGTCCGCGGGTGTGCGGACTGTTGCTGTGTCCGGCTTTGTCCATGCGGACTGGGCGGACCGCCTTGTGCTAGCTGCAAGCTGGGGTAGTGTTTCTATCTTCTAGGGCGGTTACCACATTTCTCTTCGTGCCTATAAATAGAACCCCCCTGTGAGTCTGTGACATCATAACTAACTAAATGAACAGTAAGTTGGACTTGGGTTAATTGATGCGGGCTCGGATTTTCTGTCTGTGCGGTTTGAGAAGGATAACCGGTTTGCTATTTACAGGTTGTGCGGATAGCACTGAGAAGCCAGGACTTTGGTGCTGACTATGGTCAGGGATCAATGAAACTTGCGGTTTACAATCAGCGGTTAACAACAGGTCGCAGTTGTGGACAGCCGGTCTTCTCTCCTTCAGCAATTCCAGTTCAATAACCTGTCTGCCGGCCTGGGCGGTCTGGGCGGTCTGGGCGGTTTGTTTTTCAGTTCATCTGCGGCTTGTTCGCGGTCTAACTGGCGGCTAGGCGACCTCAGCGGTTAGGAGGCTTGCAGTTTGCGGACAGCTCTTCTTCAGCTTGAATAACGTGTAGTCCGCGCGACCTCGCGGTCTCGGCGGACTTCGCTGTTCAGTTCGGCAAGGGCGGCGGTCTCAGCAGTCTCGGCCTCTGTCCGCCCGGCTTCTGTTTTATGTTGTTCTCTGCTTCTTTGTTTGTACTTTGCGAAATCATGTATCGCCATGTATACCTCTTGCTGTAAAAAAAGATTATTAGTACTTGATCTGCTTGTTACTTTTCTTGCACCTGGTTTACTGAGTTTGATTGTGATTGAAGTGTTCCTGCGCCTGGTTTCCGATTTCCGCTCAATCAAAGGGTCATCTTGATAGCTTTGAAAGTATTACTTGGTATCAGAGTTATCACCTTGATCATCTTGTGAAATTTTAACAATAATTGTAATTTCGGAAGTTAGAGAGGTGGGAAGTTGTAATTATGCAAATTTTGAGGGGAGGTTCTGGTGAATAACACTAAACCCTATTTAATATTTATCATGTGGGTGATCTTTATATATGCAGAATATGGATTTGGCCCCCGATGAATTTGCTCTTAGTATATGAGGTGACGGTTGTGAATGCGGTGTTTATGAATTGTCGTTCATGAACTCTAAACCTCACCTAAGGAACTCAATCCACTTATACGTGTTAAAATTGGTGAAGTGGAAGTGGGGGTGATCGGCAGTCTGGGCGACCTGGGCGGACTGACCGCGCGGACTGGCTTAGTCCGGCGGGTTGCTGTTCGGCATTGCTTGTAGCTTGCTTTGGTCAGGAGCAAACTGCGCAGACTGGTTGAGTCCGGCAGTGGGCCGAGCTCTGGAGGTGGTATCCGCGGTCTGTACGGACTGAGGTTTGGAGTCCGCTCGATCTGTGGTTGATCTGGAGTTGCGGTGTGTTGCTTCGTTTGGCGATCTGGCCTATGTGCTGGCGGACTGGCCTGGTTTCCGCAGTGTCCGCTGTGACCGGGCTTTGTGCCTATGGTCGTGGACAGTGCGAGTTGGAGTTGTATCCGCCGTACCCGCTGTGACCGGGCGGACTGCCATGAGCAGGTCACTTCTCGCCAGGACTTGGCGGGTTGGTTGACCCTTGGCAGGCGGATTCGGCGAGTTGGCCTTGCTAGCTGCGACCAAGGGGCGGTGTCTCTATCTCATAGGGTGGTGACCGCACTCCTCACTCGGCCTATAAATAGGACCCCCCGGCACCTCATTTGGTAGCAGAGTGAACAGTAAGTTGAGCTTGAGTGTAGGCTGCGGACTCGGTTGTTGTATCCGCGCTGGCTGTTTGCTTAACCGGTTTCTGTGTGCAGGTGGCGCGGCTAGCAGTGTCAAACCAGGAGTTTGGTTCTGACCGCTGGAGTTAGCGGGCTGCATTGGCAGTTACCAGCATCAGTTTTATCTCAAGTTTCTTCTCTGTCCGCGCGACCTCGCGGTCTCGGCGGATAGGCGGCTTGTTCCTCTGTTCATCGGCAGTTTGGCGGCGGATTGAGCGAGCTCGGCAGTCTCAATGTGCTATCCGCCAGATTTGTTTTTCTGCTTTTTCATACTGGCGAAATCATGTCTCGCCATGTATGCCTCGCCTTGTAAAGAAGATTAATAAAAGGTTGATCTGCTTGTTTCTGTCTGTGTGTGTGGTTATCTAAGTTGCTTCCTACTTTTCGCGGTTCAAGTTGTGATCTGGGTAGTGCCGAAGATATTAATTTGGTGTTTGGGCTACCTTGTTGATCAACTTGAGAAATATCAACATGGTATCAGAGGAAGGTTCAGTTGCTTGAGTGGTGATCAACAGGCTTGTTGTTGCTCTGTGTGCTTCTGAAGGATAACCAAGTTAGCACCATGGACGGTGGTTTTGCAAGAGGTCTTGGTATTGAGCTTCTGACGCCGACTAACTTCAAGAAGTGGAAGTCGTGCATGAAGAGCTATCTTCTGGGTGAGGAATTATGGGAGGTCGTCGGTGGAGATGATCAAGTAGAAATAACTGTTGAGTTTGGAACAGCTGAGCAGGTGAGAGTGTGGAGGAAGACAAATGCCAAAGCTGAGTTTGCTCTCAAGCGGGCGGTGTCACCTGAACTCTTTGATCACATCTTAGGATGTGAGTCTGCTGCTGAGATTTGGACTTCCCTTGATGGGTTGTTCAATAGGAAGAATGTAGCAAGGCTACAGTTCTTAGAGAATGAGTTGGCTAAGGCAACTCAGGGAGATCTTTCTATCTCCAAATTCTTCTTGAAGATGAAGAGCTTGTGTGCTGAGCTCTCTGCTCTTGATCCTGATGAGCCGATCTCCGAGGCTAAGCTGAAGAGGCACATAATCCGCGGTTTGCGGAAGGAGTATGTGGCCTTCGTTACTTCTGTTCAAGGCTGGGCTACTCAGCCCTCTCTTCTGGAGCTGGAGAATCTTCTTGCCTCGCAGGAGAGCTTGGCAAGGCAGATGGTCGGGGTAACCGTCTCTGAAGGAGCTAGTGATGCTCTCTTCACTGAGAAGAAGAAGAAGAGATGGGAAGGGAAGAAGAAGCAGACTGCGGCTGGAGATGAATCTTCATCTTCTAAACAGCAGGAGGGGAGCCTTGCTCCTAAGAAGGATTGGAAGAAGAACCTGAAGTGCTTCAGGTGTCATCAACCAGGCCACTTCAAGCGAGACTGCAAGGTCAAGCTACAGCCTGGGCATGTTGCAGGCAAGGAGGAAGCCTCCTCAAGCAAGGAGGAAGCTGGCTGGGGTGGAGCGTTCATGACGGGCACTTGTGTCCGTGCTTTGTCCACCAGTGACATGAAGGACGACTGGATCGTTGACTCCGGGTGTGGTCATCACCTCACCGGAGATTTGTCAAAGTTCTCTTCGCTGCAGGCATACTCAGGTAACGAAGCTATCATTACTGCTGATAATACTATTCATGCAGTAGAGAAGGAGGGTATGGTAACGGTGGGCAGTGATAAGGGGCCACTCACGTTAAGGAGTGTTTATCACGTACCGGGTATGAAGAAAAAAAAACCTCTTCTCTGTGACCAATGCGGTTGATGCTGGTTATCACGTTCTGTTTGGGCCAACAGAAGTGAAGTTCCTTCGCAATGTATCAGCGGTTAAGGCTGATGTTGCTCATATAGGAAGGAGAGTGAAGGACTTGTTTGTCTTATCAACAAGCTCCTATGTTGATCGGATGAGGGCCAACGATAGCGCTGCTATGTGGCATGAGAGGCTGGGGCATGTCGGAATTGATAAGCTGAAGGCTATGTCAAGCAGGAGCCTGGTGAGAGGCTTGCCTAAGCTATCATCCTTCGGTGAGGGTCACGTTTGTGCTGGATGTCAATATGGGAAGTCTCATCGTCTTCCATTTGATAAATCACAAACAAGAAGCAAAGCACCATTGGATGTTATCCATGGTGATCTGATGGGACCAACCGCGACTGCTAGCCTTGGTGGAAGCAGGTATATGCTAGTCTTGATTGATGACTACTCAAGATACACTTGGGTGTATTTCTTGAAGGAGAAGTCTGAAGCCTTCCGATTGTTTGTGGAGTTCAAGGAGCTGGTGGAGGGAAGACTTAACCTGAAGATCAAAAAGCTTAGAACTGATAACGGGGGAGAGTTTGTCTCCTCCGAGTTTTCTAAATTTTGCAGGAAGCACGGAATCCAGAGGGAGCTCACTTGTGATCATACTCCACAACAAAACGGAGTAGCGGAGCGGAAGATCCGTCATCTGACGGAGACTTGCAGATGTTGGCTTCATGCCAAGAGTATCCCAAGGTCCTTCTAGGCGGAGGGAATGTCTTGTGCTGCCTATGTCATCAATCGGATGCCTCTGAGTCCGATCAACATGAAGTCTCCCTTCGAGATGTTGTTGAAGGAGAAGCCTAGTGTGGAACACCTTCGGGTGTTTGGATCAACTTGCTATGTGCATATCCCTGATGCGCTAAGGACTAAGCTTGATGCAAAGGCAAGGAAGCTTGTCTTTGTTGGCTATGATGAGCGGAAGAAGGGTTGGAGATGCATGGATCCGGTGACGAAGAAGTTTGTGGTGTCAAGAGACGTTGTCTTTGACGAACTGACGTCATATGGAGGAAGCTCGGTTGAGCTACCAGAGAGCAAGGTTGATGAAGGTCAGGAGGTGGCTGAGATAGCTGATCAAGTGGAGCTGGCTGTGTCACCAGCAGCTCCAGTTGCTTTAAGTTCTGGAGAAGAAGCTTCTGGGTCAGGAAGCAGGGGGAGCATTGCTCCAAACTTGCCAGAGAGCAGAGGTGAACCAGAAGAAGCAGCGGAGGTGATTAGCAAGGAGCAGCCTCTTCGGAGGTCAAAGAGGGTTATCAAGCCTCCAGCTCGCTATTGTGAAGGAAACACTGTGAGCTATGTCTCATGCTTCTTTGCAGGTCCTCTGGATGAGCGAGAGCCTGCTAGCTTTAACGAGGCCACTGGTGTCAAGGAGTGGGAAGATGCCATGAGAGAGGAGATGGATGCTCTCAAGAAGAATGAAACTTGGGATCTGGTGCCCAAAGTTGATGGCATTACTCCGGTGACATGCAAGTGGGTATTTAAGTTGAAGAAGAAGGCAGATGGGAGCATTGAGAGATTCAAGGCTCGTCTGGTGGCTCGAGGGTTATCTCAATAGTATGGAGAAGACTATGAGGAGACGTTCAGCCCTGTTGCAAAGATGACTTCAGTTCGGATGGTGATTGCATTGGCTGCATGCCAAGGATGGAGGATGTGGCAGCTTGATGTAAAGAATGCCTTTCTTTACGGAGAGATTGACAAAGACATTTTTATGGATCAGCCTCTTGGTTTTGTTTCTGAAGTTCATCCTGATTACGTCTGCAAGCTCAGGAAGGCTCTCTACGGGTTGAAGCAAGCTCCTAGAGCTTGGTATGGGAAGATAGCAGAGTATCTGCAATTCTGTGGATACCTTGCTTCAAACTCGGACTCTAGCTTGTTCATCAAGAAGAAGGGGGAGCTCTCTGTCTTGGTCCTGTTGTATGTTGATGATATGATCATCACAGGGAATTCTGAGGAGGAGGTTGCTAGGCTCAGAGCTGAGCTAGCCATTCGCTTCGAGATGAAAGACCTGGGAGAGCTTCATCACTTTCTTGGTCTCGAAGTGGAGAGGAAGGAGAGCGGGATCCTTATTTGCCAGAAGGGTTATGCTGAGCGCATAGTGAACCGGTTTGGCTTGATTGAAGGAAAGACTTGCTCTACTCCTATGGATCAAGGTCTGAAACTTCGACGAGATGAAGGAAGGGTTCTTCCTGATCCTTTGGTGTTCAGGGCCCTTATTGGAAGCCTGATCTACCTGACGATTACTAGACCTGATATAGCTTACGCTGTTGGTCGAGTAAGTCGGTTCATGGCAGAGCCAAGGAAGTCTCATCTTGTAGCGGCAAAGAACATTCTGAAGTATGTCAAGGCAACTTCTGACATGGGACTTCTCTATAGAAGGGATGCGAGTTTTTCTCTGCTAGGTTACACGGATGCTGACTATGGTGGTGATTCGGATGACCGAAGGTCAACTTCTGGTTATGTGTTCACTTGTGGATCAGCGGGCATTTCGTGGTGTAGCAAGAAGCAGGACTCGGTATCTGTCTCCACTACGGAAGCTGAGTACAAGGCGTCTGCCTTAGCAGCTCGGGAAGCCATTTGGCTAAGGAGGCTTGTAGATGATGTCCATGAAGAAGTGCAAGGCCCTACTTTGCTCCGAGGGGATAACGAGAGTGCTCTCAAGCTGGTGAACAATCCAGTTTGTCATGCCAGGACTAAGCATATTGAGATCGATCACCACTTCATAAGGGAGAAGGTGTTGGAAGGATCTCTTGTGGTTGGTCATGTTCGGAGTGAAGATAACCTTGCTGACATCTTCACCAAGTCGCTGTCGAAGGGCCTTTTCAGCGGCTTCGAGGTCTGCTTGGCTTGATCACCACTTCTCACTTCAAGGGAGAGTGTTAAAATTGGTGAAGTGGAAGTGGGGGTGATCGGCAGTCCGGGCGACCTGGGCGGACTGACCGCGCGGACTGGCTTAGTCCGGCGGGTTGCTGTTCGGCATTGCTTGTAGCTTGCTTTGGTCAGGAGCGAACTGCGCAGACTGGTTGAGTCCGGCAGTGGGCCGAGCTCTGGAGGTGGTATCCGCGGTCTGTGCGGACTGAGGTTTGGAGTCCGCTCGATCTGTGGTTGATCTGGAGTTGCGGTGTGTTGCTTCGTTTGGCGGTCTGGCCTATGTGCTGGCGGACTGGCCTGGTTTCCGCAGTGTCCGCTGTGACCGGGCTTTGTGCCTATGGTCGTGGACAGTGCGAGTTGGAGTTGTATCCGCCGTACCCGCTGTGACCGGGCGGACTGCCATGAGCAGGTCACTTCTCGCCAGGACTTGGCGGGTTGGTTGACCCTTGGCAAGCGGATTCGGCGAGTTGGCCTTGCTAGCTGCGACCAAGGGGCGGTGTCTCTATCTCATAGGGTGGTGACCGCACTCCTCACTCGGCCTATAAATAGGACCCCCCCCCCCCCCCCCCCGGCACCTCATTTGGTAGCAGAGTGAACAGTAAGTTGAGCTTGAGTGTAGGCTGCGGACTCGGTTGTTGTATCCGCGCTGGCTGTTTGCTTAACCGGTTTCTGTGTGCAGGTGGCGCGGCTAGCAGTGTCAAACCAGGAGTTTGGTTCTGACCGCTGGAGTTAGCGGGCTGCATTGGCGGTTACCAGCATCAGTTTTATCTCAAGTTTCTTCTCTGTCCGCGCGACCTCGCGGTCTCGGCGGATAGGCGGCTTGTTCCTCTGTTCATCAGCAGTTTGGCGGCGGATTGAGCGAGCTCGGCGGTCTCGGCGGACTCGGCGGTCTCAGTGTGCTATCCGCCCGATTTGTTTTTCTGCTTTTTCATACTGCCGAAATCATGTCTCGCCATGTATGCTTCGCCTTGTAAAGAAGATTAATAAAAGGTTGATCTGTTTGTTTCTGTCTGTGCATGTGGTTATCTAAGTTGCTTCCTACTTTCCGCGGTTCAAGTTGTGATCTGGGTAGTGCCGAAGATATTAATTTGGTGTTTGGGCTACCTTATTGATCAACTTGAGAAATATCAACAATACGTTCAAAATTAGTCTTTTATTTTCTTGGTCGGGATCGTAACCGTTTTCAGATCAAACACATTTTATGATGGTGACATTTTTATCCAAACTCATCGGAGCATGCAAGAATTAATAAATTGAATTAATACAATTCACATTGAAACCCCCACCATAAGTATGTGTTTATAATTTTGTTATGTAATTAAAGTACAATTTACTTTGCAAGTTAGCATTACTTCTATACATGATAAAAGTATTACATGAATCAAAAGATCTTCTTATGAAATTTCAAGTGTATTCAAAACCTCATTCATCCTCTATCTACCTTGCAACTCTATCTGTAGAATAACTTCTTTTGAATGAGCTGTGTTTTTCTCTGATAGAGAAAATCAAACACAATATTATGAACAGTAGTGTTTTCCAAAAAAATATAAAGAAAGAAAAAGGTCCTCCCAAACAAGACATTAGCCGAAGTTTTGAGGAGGTTCATAACCGCCACATTCACGAACGCCACCGCACTGCGCCAAAAACGGAGCCTTAAATTCTTTCATAATATAAGAAAATGCTCAACCAATTTCATAAATGTTGTTGTACATATGACCAACCCAATGTAATTATAACAATATGTCACTTTAGATGTCACGTGACCACTTCTCCCCCACATGTTTTTAGAATATTCATTAATTTGATTAAAATGTACTAAATAAGTAAATAGCAATATAAATAAATAAAACAACATTTATATTATATTTAAATTTTCTAAATGTTGTTCGATTATTTATGACCATATTATGGTCCCATTACATCAAGTTATCATAAAACCACATGCACAACATGAATGCACTCATCTTGCGCAATCTATGACGGGCGAAATTTTTGTATGCGGCCGCCTAACTCTAGATTTGGAGACGGAGTCATTGGGATAATGATGCGTGACAATTTTAAAAGACGCATTTAAAAAACAAATGCGACATTTACTACTTATTACGGAGATTATTTTTGCTAGTCCGGGAAATCAGTTTTGCTTGCATGAAGATCATTTCTGCTCGCCCAAGATATCATTTTTGTTTCCTTGCATATCCTTTCTGAGAGATCATGTCTTCTCCCCAGCACGTGATATCCTTTTTGCTTGCTGGGATATCATTTATGCTCGTCTAAACAATGATCAGCATAAATGAAATCCCTGACGAGCAAAAAATGATACTTATTTTTTTGTCCGCGTCTCAGACCAAAAAAACGTCCGAAAAACCAATGAAAATAAGGGAAATAGCGGGGTCCGCAGTGCACGGATTTACTGTGCACCACTGGCCCCACAAAACAAGGGATTTCTCGTATATTTCATTTGCGCCGGACTATTTTCTACGTCCCCAAAATGATATCTCAGAAATCTCTCCAAAAAGTAGATTTACATTTGCTTTGTTTTAATGTCTTTCATAATTGTCACGTGCAGAAAAGTTTCTTTAAAATTACTGAATTAATGGGCGGGGGAAATTAAAGGAGAGAGAAAGTGGCCTAACCCTGGTCTTCATTGGAGCGTAGGAGAGATAAAGAAGGACATAAACGGCCTGAAGAAGGCTGCCGGCGCCGTTAACGGTGACGACAAGAAGACCGTCCGGCTTGAGGAGGCCGTAGAAAGTCCACAGGGATGTGCTCATCAGAGTCGTAACGTACGGCTGCCATTTATAATTCTCCGTTGACTTGCTCTTCACCACCCTCCGAAAAGTTCCACTGTTAATATTACAGAGCACGTCAATATATATATATATATAATATTAAAGTTTAAACAAGGGATAATCAAGCTAATTAGGGAAACGTGATCGAGAGCATACATGGGTGAAGTAAACACCAGAATCGAAATCGCGTTTCCTGTAGAGAGAGAGAGAGAGGGAGAGAGAGAGAGAGAGAGAGCAGCTGAAGAAGTTAGATTCATTATACATATGGAGAAGTTTTTGGCCACATACATTTACCACACAGTAGTACTCACCTGCTAATCCCACTATAAAACTCCAGTTTGCCATGGACGATAGATTAGAGAGAGAGAGAGAGAGAGAGAGAGGAGAAGGGTTGGGGGGAATTAAGAAGAGGGGATATTTGAGAGGTGAAAGATTAATGCCACTTTGTGAGGTAGGAATGCTCAAATGTAAGAGTGGGTGAGATGTGGGGGCATATGGAATGCTCAAATATATGCTATCAGAAAGTTATTTCTTGCAAAAAAAAAAAAAAAAAAATTTGTGATTTATTGAAATACGGTCGTATTTCAATAAATATGATCGTATTTAAATACGGTCTTATTTTCGTCAAAAATTGTTTCGTCGTATGATCACAGATTGAACGGTTGTATAAGTAATGCATTGTATTTAAAGTGCGAGTACGTACTAAAATATTGTTATGTATGTTGAATTTTCTCAAGATGATCAACGAGATAGTCATACGCCAAATTAATATTCTCAGAGCTATCAAGATCACACATTGATCAAGCGGAAACTGGGAAAGCAAACTCAAACACCAGATGCAATCAGAAGAGACAAGCCGATCAAATTTTTATTATCTTCTTTACAGGGCGAGGTATACGTGGCGAGACATGATTTCGCCAGTACACAATGGAAAACAAAAAAATTAAAAGAATCAATCCGAGCGGATAAAATCGGAGACCGCCGAGACCGCCAAGCCCGCTGAAGTTGTCGAGACCGCCTGAACTGCTGCAAGATGACGAAAAGAACACGAAGTCTGCCGAGACCGCGAGGTCGAGCGGACACGCTATTATTCGCTGACTACTGCAAGCTACCGCCAAACTGAAGAACAGACCGCCTAACCGCCGAGTCCGGCGGACAGGTTATTGAACTTGGAAAAGATGAAGCAGAGAAAAACTGGCAAGCCGTCGATTGCAAACCGCAAGCTTAACTGAACCTGACTGAAGTCAGAACCAAACTCTTGGCTCCACAGTGCTAACCGCGCCACCTGCAAATAGCAACCAGTTAAGCCTACTCAAACCGCGCGGAAAGGAAAACTGAGTCAGCAGCAATTAATCTGAGTCCAACTTACTGTTCACTCAGTTACAAATGAGGTGTCAGGGGGTCCTATTTATAGGAGCGGGTTGGAGTGTGATCACCGTCCTATGAGATAGGATAACCGTCCCCTGATCGCAGCTAACAAGACAGTCTGTCGAGTCCTCATTGTTCGCATTGTCCGCACCAACAATGCCGGACTCGCGACCTGCCTGCCAACCATCAAGCGCAAGATCGCCGCCACAGCAGACCTGCTAGCTAGATTGTCAATCCGCACAAGGCAGTCCGCCCAGTCCGCAAGGACAAGGCCGGACACCAGCCAAAACTCCAGGCACCAAGGCAAGAAGCCAGTTCGTAATAGCTGGCGGACACCGCACTAGTCCGCAAGTTGCACATCATGCGGACACAGCAACATCTCACTCACTGCATCAGTGCGCACGCTATACGCGGACACGGCACCTAGCCCGCACACACAAGTCCACGACCAACAGGCACAGATCGCCCGATCAACAAGCGGACTCTACGAACACCCTAGACTTGTCACAATGTGTGACCAAGTCCAGCAACCCGCCAAACATATGGCGCGAGCTCGGCGAACACGAAGTCAGACCGCCAGCTCCAACAACAGACCGCCACCAAGGCTCCAACTCGCTCAGCAGCCAACTGCCGGACTCGCAACTAGTCCGCGCAGTCCACGGGTAAGATCCAAACCCGCAAACAAACTGGCGACAAGCCAAGTCGCAGAAACAGGAGCAATCCAAACCAAGTCTGCACGGCAATCTCCAAAACACACTACAGGCCGCCAACACCAGATCGCCAGCCTGATCCATCAGTCCGCATGCACAGTTCGCCCAGGCCGCCCGGTCTGCCCGATTACCCTCCACTTTCACTTCACAATTTTAAACACTCCCCTTGAAGTGAGAAGTGGTGATCAAGCCCAGTAGTCCCCGTAGCCGTTGAAATGGCCCCTTCGACAGTGGTTTTGTGAAGATGTTAGCAAGGTTGTCTTCACTCCGAACATGTCCGACCATAAGAGATCCCTCCAACACCTTCTCTCTTATGAAATGATGATCGATCTCTATATGCTTGGTCCTTGCGTGACAAACTGGATTGTTCACCAGTTTGAGATCACTCTCATTGTCACCTCGGAGCAGAGTAGGACCTTGCACTTTCTCATGGACGTCCTCTACTAGCCTCCTTAGCCAAATGGCTTCACGAACAGCTATGGTCGAAGCCTTGTAATCTGCTTCCGTAGTAGAGACGGACACTGAATCCTGCTTCTTGCTACACCACGAGATGTTAGCTGATCCATAAGTGAACACATATCCCGAAGTTGATCTTCGATCATCTGAGCCACCACCATAATCAGCATTCGTGTATCCTAGCAAAGAAAAGCTCGAGTTCCTCCTATAAAGGAGTCCCATATCAGAAGTAGCCTTGACATACTTCAAGATATTCTTTGCCGCCACTAGATAAGACTTCCTTGACTCTGCCATAAACCGACTTACTCGGCCAACAGCGTAAGCAATGTCTGGTCTTGTAATCATTAGGTAGATCAAACTCCTCACTAGAGCTCTGAACACCAAAGGATCAGGAAGAATCCTTCCTTCATCTCGTCGAAGCTTCAGCCCATAATCCAAAAGAGTATAGCAACTCTTCCCTTCCTTTATGCTGAATCGATTCACAATGCGATCCGCATATCCTTTCTAGAAAATGAGTATCCCACTCTCCTTCCTCTCCACTTCGAGACTGAGAAAGTGATGAAGCTCTCTCAAGTCTTTCATCTCGAAGCGAATAGCTAGCTCAGCCCTGAGCCTAGCTATCTCCTCCTCAGAATTCCCTGTGATGATCATGTCATCAACATACAGCAGGACCAAGACCTAAAGCTCCCCCTTCTTCTTGATTAACAAGCTTGAATCCGAGTTGGAAGCAAGATATCCGTAGAATTGGAGCTTGCTATCTTTCCATACCTAGGCATGTGCAAAAATATTCGAAGAACCGAGAACCGTACCGAAACCGAACCGAAGCCGACGGTTCGGATCGGTTCTCGTTTTGCACGGTTCGGGTATGGATCTAAAAAATACTAGAACCGCCGGTTCGGTTCGGTTCTCGGTTCCCGTGGTCGGGTACCCGAGAACCAACCCGAACCAATAATTGAAAAAACTCAATTATTAAATGCAGAATCAGAAATATCTCTCTCTCAGCTTACGCCTCGCACTGTCCGCCGGTCACGCTACTCAGGGGAATAGGGGATTACGGGGCTAGTCGGTTTGGGTTATTTACTTTTTTACTCTAGAATCAAGATCGAGAAATATCGGCGGCTCACGCCTTGTCGCCTTCATATATAATTTATGCATTCCTATGAGCTTTGTATTTGCTATTTGTTGGGTATGAGGCTTTATTTGAATGAGAATAACAAATGGTCATTAGTCGTGGACACCTACAATGTTAAAAAGATAATAAGCAAAGACTTAGATAATACTGCTTCAATGCTTCTAGAAGCTGAAATGTAATGATATTAAAAGTAAAAAAATATGTAAACAGTTCTGGATATTTGAAAATGAAATTAGATTATTCATTCTTCAATATTTTTTTGAAGACGAGTGGAACCGAGAACCGAACCGGAACCGAACCGAACAATTTGGTTCGGATCCGATTCTATATTTTAGAACCGTGGGTTGGTTACGGTTCCAAAAACTTGGAACTGAAAATACATGGGTCGGTTCCTGGTTTTGAGTGGAACCGAATCGAACCGATCCGAGTTGCACCCCTATCCATACCAAGCTCTTGGAGCTTGCTTCAACCCGTAGAGAGCCTTCCTGAGTTTGCAGACGTAGTCCGGATGAACTTCAGAGATAAATCTAAGCGTCGGATCCATGAAAATGTCCTTATCAATCTCCCCGTAAAGAAAAACGCTCTTTACATAAAACTGCCACATCCTCCCTCCTTGGCAAGCAGCCAAAGCGATCACCACCCGAACTAAAGTCATCTTCGCTACTGGACTAAACGTCTCCTCATAGTCTTCTACATACTGTTGTGAGAATCCTCGAGCAACAAGGCGAGCCTTGTATCTTTCGATGCTTCCATCAGCCTTTTTCTTCAACTTGTACACTCACTTGCAAGTCACTAGAGTAATGTCATCAACCCTGGGCACATGGTCTCAGGTTTCATTCTTCTTAAGAGCATCCATCTCCTCTTTCATAGCATCTTCCCACTCCTTGACTCTAGTATCATCATTGAAGCTTGAAGGCTCTCACTCATCAAGAGGGCCTGCAAAGAAATAGGAGACAAAACTCACTGTATTCCCTTCGCAATTACGAGCTGAAGGCTTGATGATCCTCTTCGATATCTGAAGAGTCTGCTCCTTGCTTACCACCTCCGCTGCTTCTTTAGGCTCAACTCCATCTCCAGGCAAAATTTGAGCAATACTCCCCCTGCTTCCTGGACCAGAAGCCTTTGCCCTAGAGCTTGAAGCAATAGGAGCTGTTGGTGAAACAACAAGCTCCTCTTGGACAACTTCAGCAGCCACCTCCTGCTCTTCATCAACCTTGCTCTCCGGTAACTCAACTAAGCTTCCTCCATATGACGTCAGCTCATCAAAGACCAAGTCTCTTGATACAACAGACTTCTTCGTCGCAGGATCCATGTACTTCCATCACTTCTTCCGCTCATCATAGCCTACAAAAACAAGTTTCCTTGCCTTTGCATCAAGCTTTGTCCTTGAAGCATCCGGGACATGCACATAACAAGTTGATCCAAACACCCGAAGGTGTTCTACGCTTGGCTTCTCCTTGAACACCATATCATGAGGAGACTTCATGTTGATCAGACTCAGAGGCATCTGATTGATGACATAGGTTACGCAGGCAATTCCTTCCGCCCAAAAAGACCTGGGAATACCCTTTGCATGAGGCCAGCACTTGTAAGGTTCCGTTAAGTGATGGATCTTCCTCTCCGCTACTCCATTTTGTTGTGGAGTATGAGCATAAGTAATCTCTCTCTGGATCCCGTGCTTCCTATAGAAGTTAGAGAACTCGAAAGAGATAAACTCACCACCGTTGTTTGATCTAAACTTCTTGATCCGCAGGCCAAGCCGGCCCTCCACCAGCTCCTTGAACTCCACAAACAACTGGAAGGATTGTGACTTCTCCTTCATGAAATACGCACAAGTGTATCTTGAGTAGTCATCAGTCAAAACCAGCATGTACCGGTTGCCCCCAAGACTAGCGATAACAGTTGGCCTTATCAAATCACCATGGATACACTTCAATGGTGTCTTGCTCCTTGTTTGAGACTTGTCAAATGGAAGGCGATGAGCCTTGACAAACTGACAACCTGCACAAACATGGCCATCTCCGTAGGATGACAACTTAGGCAAGTCTATCACAAGGCTCCTCAATGTCATAGCCTTCAGCTTGTCCATCCCTACATGCCCTAGCCTTTCATGCCAAATAGCAGCGTTATCGTTGGCCCTCATCCGATCAACGTAGGAGCTTGTTGCAAGAACAAACAAGTCCTTTACTCTCCTCCCAATGTGAGCAACATCAGCTTTTACCGTTGATACATTGCGAAGAAACTTTACTTATTTTGGCCTAAACAAAACGTGATAACCTGCGTCTACCGCATTGGTCACAGAGAAGAGATTCTTCTTCATGCCCGGTACATGATACACACTCCTTTGCGTGAGTGGCCCCTTATCACTACCCAAGGACACAACCCCCTCCTTCTCTACTACATGAACAGTATTATCAGCAGTAATAATAGCTTCGTTATCTGAGTAAGCTTGTTGTGAGGAGAACTTCGACTTGTCTCCGGTGAGGTGATGACCGCACCCGAAGTCCACGATCCAGTCATCTTCGAAGTCAATGGCGGACAAGGCACGGACACAAGTGCCCGTCATGAAAGCTCGACCCCATCTAACTTCCTCAGTACTAGAGCAAGCTTCCTCCTTGCCGCTGCAGCTTAACCTTGCAGTCACGCTTGAAGTGACCCAGCTGATGACACCTGTAGCACTTCAAACTCTTCTTCCAGTCCTTAATAGGAGCAGCGCTCCTCTCTTACTGATAAGAGGTTGAAGGCTCATCTTCAACAGCAGTCTTCTTCTTCTTTCCTTCCAATATCTTCTTTTTCTTGCCTGTGAAGAGCGTTTCACTACCTCCTTCAGAGATAGTGACACCAGCCATCTGTCTGGCCAAACTTTCCTGCGAAGCAAGCAGGTTCTCAAGTTCCAGCAGAGATGGCTGAGTTTCCTAGCCTTGAACAGAAGTTACAAAGGCCACATACTCCTTCCACAAGCTGCGGATTATGTGCCTTTTCAACTTAGCCTCAGAGATAGGCTCATCAGGATCAAGCACTGATAATTCAGCACACAGACTCTTCATCTTCATAAAATACTTAGAGATGGTCAGGTCTCCTTGAGTTGTCCTAGCCAACTCATTCTCCATGAACTATAGTCTAGCTACGTTCTTCCTGTTGAACAACCCATCAAGGGAATTTCAAATTTCAGCAGCAGACTCACATCCAATGATATGATCAAACAGCTCAGGTGAGACAGCCAGCTTGAGAGTAAACTCAGCTTTTGCATTTGTTTTCCTCCAAACTCTCACCTGCTCAGCAGTTCCAAAAGCAACTGTAACCTCCTGTCTATCGTCACCACCGACGACCTCTCATAGCTCCTCGCCCAAAAGATAACTCTTCATGCACGACTTCCACTTCTTAAAGTTAGTCGGCGTTAAGAGTTCAATACCCAGACCTCTTGCATAACCCCCTTCCATTGCAACAACCGTGGTCTAAGCTTTCAGAAGCACAGAGCACAACACAAGTTAATCACTGCTCAAGCAATTGAACCTCCCTCTGATACCATGTTGAATTTTCTCAAGATGATCAACGAGATAGTCTGATGCCAAATTAATATTCTCAGAGCTATCAAGATCACACCTTGATCAAGCGAAAACTGGGAAAGCAAGCTCAAACTCCAGATGCAACCAGAAGAGACAAGCAGATCAAATTTTTATTATCTTCTTTACAGGGCGAGGTATACGTGGCGAGACATGATTTTGCCAGTACACAATGGAAAATAGAAAAATTACAAGAATCAATCCGAGCGGACAAAATCGGAGACCGCCGAGACCGTCCATTCCGCTGAAGTTGTCGAGACCGCCCGAACTGCTGCAAGATGATGAAAAGAACACGGAGTCCGCCGAGACCGTGAGGTCGCGCAGACATGCCGTTATTCGCTGACTACTGCAAGTTGTCGCTGAACTGAAAAACAGACCGCCGAGTCCGGCGGACAGGTTATTGAACTTGAAAAAGATGAAGCAGAGAAAAACTGGCAAGCCGCCGATTGCAAACCGCAAGCTTTACTGAACCTGACCGAAGTCAGAACCAAACTCCTGCCTCCACAGTGCTAGCTGCGCCACCTGCAAACAACAACCAGTTAAGCCTGCTCAAACTGCGCGGAAAGGAAAACCGAGTCCGCAGCGATTAATCCGAGTCCAACTTACTGTTCACTCAATTACAAATAAGGTGTCAGGGGATCCTATTTATAGGAGCGGGTTGGAGTGTGATCACCGCCCTATTAGATATGCCAACTGCCCCCTGATCGCAGCTAACAAGACAGTCTGCCGAGTCCGCATTGTCCGCACTAACAATGCCGGACTCGCGACCAGCCCGCCAACCATCAAGCGCAAGGACAGCGCAAGATCGTCACCACAGCAGACCTGCTAGCCAGATTGCCAGTCCGTATAAGGCAGTCCGCCCAGTCCGCAAGGATAAGGTCGGACACCAGCAAAAACGCCAGGCACCAAGGCAAGAAGTCAGTCCGCAATAGCTGGAGGACACCGCACCAGTCCGCAGGTTGCACATCATGCGGACACAACAACATCTCACTCACTGCATCAGTCCGCACGCTACACGCGGACACGACACCTAGCCCGCACACACAAGTCCACGACCAACATGCACAGATCGCCCGGTCAACAAGCAGACTCTGCGGACTCTGCGAACACCCTGGACTTGTCACAATGTGTGACCAAGTCCAACAACCCGCCAAACATATGGCGCGAACTCGGCGGACACGAAGTCAGACCGCCACCTCCAACAACAGACCGCCACTAAGGCTCCAACTCACTCAGTAGCCAACTGCCGGACTCGCAACCACGCGCAGTCTGCGGATAAGATCCAAACCCGCAAAACAAACTGGCGACAAGCCAGGTCGCAGAAACAGGCGGACTCCAAACCAAGTCCGCACGGCAATCTCCAGAACACACTACAGGCCGCCAACACCAGACCGCCAGCCTGCTCCATCAGTCCGCATGGACAGTCCGCCCAGGCCGCCCGATCTGCCCGATCACCCTCCATTTTCACTTCACAATTTTCAACAATGTATTTGGGTAATATGTATGGGCATGTCGAGACCGACTTGGAAAGACCTATTGGGTTTCGTGTCATTCTAGGGCAAGAAGACTCTACGCTGGAGATACTATAAATAGTCATTCTAAACTCGATAAGTTGTTATGAACTATTTTGAGCAGAGCCTCAACAAATATTTCTCTGATGGGATGGTTTCACACATGTAGAAATGGGATGGTTTCACCACCAGCCGCTGGGTGTAGGCGGAATGGATCCTTGTAAGGTCTTATGGGGTGCGGTGGATGTGAAATTAACGCCCATTAATTGGCTATTTCTCTGTCTTAGATATTTTTATTAATTAGACAAAATATCTAAATCAATTCATGAGGGTCTATTTTGATGCCAAGAATGGACTTCTCGAATCGATTTTCAGTCTAATATCAATACACACAGGAATTGATATTAGTCTGAATTCCGAATTTGTTGTTTGACTGAATGATTGAATTCAGTCAGTACAATATACTTGATTAATAATGTTTTTCGCTAAGGATTGCATTTAGTCGCAAGAATTAAAATTTTATAATGGTTTTTTATCAAAAAAAATTAAAAGAAATATTGCGTAAACTTGCGGCTACAAATTATAAAGTAGTTCTCAAACACGAGAAGCACTTAGAAGACATCAATAACAACAACAACACTCAAGCTTTTATCTCATTATTATGGGATCGGCTAAGAGCACTTAGACATACGGGAAAAACATTGAATTGCATCTACAGACATGCATCCTGATACGATCTGGCAAGTCATGCTTAATTGTATCATAACGAAGCATATCCATGATCTTTAGTAATTTATGATCGTTCAAATCAGGCATTTAAGCAAGTGTTGCATATATGTCATCAACATTGCTCGATGAACGTAAAGACGAGCTAGTAATCTTGATTAGTGACTACTTCATGCAAGTAATTTGTCAAATTATCCATGCATGGTCGCCACCACATCATCAACTCCGATCCCCCAATATATAGCTCTCTTCGTCCTTGTTTTGGTGCTCTCGATGTTGTCTACTTTAATGCATTTAGTTGTTATGTTACACAACACTCTTTATCTATCTCGTTTATTGTTTAAGTGGCTGATAACTTCTCAAATGAAGTTATCTAGTCCACTTTTTTTACATAATATTTGTGATAAATGATAAGAAATTAAACGATTTAAATTAGTATAAATATTCATAAATTCATATATATATTATTCATGGTTGATTAAGCTATTTTGCCAATGTTTTTCCTATTAGAAATGACGTGAAAACCGAACCGAAGAAACAAGTGCTGGAATTATATTTTGGCTGTGCAGTTGTTACAGAAACTTGTTTTCAGTTATTTTAACAAGTTCTGGACGGATTTAAAATTCGAATTTCAAATTTTGCGTCAAATTCAAATATGGAAGGATGCATCTATTGGAAATGAGCTTCTCGTTTTTAAGAGGGGAATCTCATGCCTATTGGGGATTTACGAAATTTAAGAAGAGGAGAGGGTTCTAAGAGCCATCATCTGGGAGAAGAAGAAGTCGAGGAACGACTAGGGTTTGTACACACTGGCGAGAAGGAAAAAGGCTCTAAAGCGAGATCTACACGCACTTTTTTGTTGTGTGGTTTGATTCCTCAAGTATGAACTAAATTTCTTAGTCTTGTACGTGGAGAGCACTTTAACTTATTGTGATGTGGTGTTTGTAATTTCTCTTTTATGATTGATTGAGAACTATCTTTGTTGAATTATGTTCTATTTTGTGGAATTTTTGGATCAAGTATTCTTCTTCCAACTTACGTAGCGAGATTCGAGAGTGGAGTTACGTATTTTAGGGTTGAATCCTTTATTTTGCACGACGAGATTCGAGAGAGGAGTCGCGTAAATCGTTAGCCAAAATTCTATCTTTATACTACGCTGCAAGATTCGAGAGAGAAGTGGCGTGAGTGTAGCATAAAGTTCGACATAGCATAAAGAGAAAAAGAGATTTCCTCTTATGTTAGCAACATTGATTTGAATGTTTTATGTTATTCTCGTTCTACCTAAGTTAGAGATAACTAGGAGAATTAGGGTAAATGGATTTCTGAGATCGAGAGATGATGACTTCCACTTTCAAATCATTGCAGGATAGTAATTAATCATTTCATGAAAGATCACTCTATAAACTCATCGTAATAGGCAAAGAAAATCTACGTACGAGACTACTTCTCCAACTTGATAAAAGTCTTTTTAAGTGTTATTTAGTTTTAATTTTGTCTTCTTTTAATTGTCCTTAATTTAAATTCACTTTTAATCATTTCGCTTGAATTTAAAGAAAATGCAGAGCTAGTACTTGCGAGGAAGCAATCTTTTCTCACTTTATATTACTTGATTCGGCACGTGCACTTGCGTTATTATATAGTCTATTTTGGGTGTATCAGTGGCAACAACCATCGTATGACCAATAGCTTTATTATTACCACAGCGTAGATAGATCAGAGCAATTCACAATAACTTTATCCCTATAATAATTAACATCTAGATGAGCTTGCATGATTAAAATTTCTTAATTTGTATTGCAGTGTAATATCAAACCAAATAAACACAAAAAATGTATACCTTCACATGATTTCTCCAAACCTCTTCAGTGTCAATGTTGACTATGTTTCTTTTCCTAGTCTCATCCAAAATTGCTAGTGTCCAACATATTACTTGTAACACCCCTATCCGTCGTATAGCATATAGCAGTAGGTCCGGTCGGGGCCCGACGCCATATACTACGGACAGACCGGTTGGTTACGCGTTGAAACCATTCAACCAATCATGTCGTCCTACACAACACCTAGCGGAAGCAAATTATTAAGTTGCAAAAGAAAATAAGAACCCTGCTACAAAGCATGAATGTCCACTACCAACTCAGGAATGTAATCATACACAAAAGAGAACTGGCCTTAAGGCCTTACATTGTTCACTTAACAAAATAGTGTTTTCCAAACTTCGGCACGCAGGCCGGCCAAACATGAGAACGGGAAAGATACATAAGCAATTAGGCCTTCGAGGGCCGGCACAGCAACAAGGGCTTTAGCCCGCTATTTCCCGCTCTGCTCCGCAGCACCTGCAAGCCACAAACCACCGCCCGGTGGCAAACAATAGCAACGGTCAGCAATGCTGACCAAATTATAACGATCTCGCCCCCAAAATCGGGGCGGCGATGCTCTTTCCCTGCACTTCATTAGTATAGGCAATGCTATTAATGTGAACACACATCAACACAGGCGTAAGCTCGCACGGCCACACACCCCGTGCACTCAGGGCACATTCTCGGCGAACCGGCCAACGTCACGTCAATTCAAGCCATAGACGTTCCCAATCCACCACCGCCTCTTGAACGGTCGTCCATATGAGCATTTTGCCTTCCTGGCCTTGGTCACGGCAATTTAAGCCATAGACCGCCGAAGACCCTCATCCATGCCAACGGTCCTACCGAACGACATAGACCGGGTACGGTTCTGCCTGACCCGTGCTCATACCGCAACGGCAATTTAAGCCATATGCGCAGGTCAAGACTCACCGAGTCCCGTTTCCGCCATAACAATCACATAACCCGGTTATGTTCACGTTGGCTCCCCGGCCACCGTGTTGGCAAAACTCGCTTTTGCCCAGTTTTCTGGGTGCACCTTGGAGTTAATCCCCAAGGCTCCCTGTTGCAATCTACCACGTAGAAAACCCGAAAAAACGCCCAAACACCCGGAGTCTTCCCCGGTTCATATGCAATGCAACATCACCGATCCGGCTCTACTTGTCCGGATAGGCTTCACACACAATGCCTATGTCCGTTATCGCATACGGACTCTACACAAGGGGGACTTCACATATCTACCCCAAGGAACGCTCCAACTCTTCGCTCACTCGCGAGAGCGGGCTTCCTATGCAAAGGAAAAGAGGGCTTCACATGCCCAAGGATGAGAAATCGTTACCCTTGCATTCTTCCGCGGCGCCATCGAAAACTATGCGGTTGGAAAGCACCGCAACGGCGTCACCTCCGCGGATCTGGACTCAGATCGCGATTCGGAGCTCCGAAGCTCCTCCGGCGGCCGGATCTTGGACTCCTCCTTCCTCCTTGCTCTCCCTTCTCTCTAAACTCTTAGAGAGAGAATGGCTAAGGGAAATGAGGATTCCCAACCCTAAATCCCGGCTAAAACCACCCAGGAGCAGCTCCCCACCGTCGGATCCAAAGTCAAGGAAACGAACGGCCAAGATTAGATCTGAAATCATAAAATCTGGGCCGAACACGGGTTGGCACACGGCCGTGTGCCTGGCCGTGTAGCTCACTCGCGTCTCGTCCCAAATTGAAAACCAGCACACGGCATGTGACACGGCCTCCGACACGCCCGTGTCGCCTGCGACACGCCCGTGTCGGGACCCGTGTCACGCCCCCCGTGTGCAATAAATCACCAGTTTGGAGTCAGAGGGGTACACGGCTTGGTGACACGGCATCGGACACGCCCGTGTCAAACCGGACACGCCCGTGTTCGTGCCCGTGTCACTACCCGTGCACCCAACCGCACAGCACAGGTGTGACACGGCCTGGGACACGCCCGTGTCCTAGGCCGTGTTCCACCACACGACCATCGTCGACCTGAACTGGTCGACGACACGGCTCGAGCTCGACACGCCCGACACAGCCTCCGACACGCCCGTGTCGGGGCCCGTGTCACCTGCACCAAAAACCTGACTTGGCCCAAAAACGATCTCCGTCGCTCCTACAACAATTTGGGGTGTTACAATTCTACCCCCCTTAAAGAATTTCGTCCACGAAATTAATAAAGGAAAAACAGGACTTAACGTAAAACAGTACCTGAGCGGAATAATTCCGGGTACTCCTCGAGCATAGTCTGCTCCCGTTCCCAAGAGAGCTCCTCACGCCCGCAGTTATCCCACCGGACCTTAACCATCCGGATCTCCTTGTTACGAAGCCTCTTGACCTCATCATCTTCAATACGAACGGGCTTGACCCTTGTCGTCAACCCTTCGTCCACCGGCACTTGGTCAACCGCGATCACCTGCGAAGGCTCTTGCACCGCCTTCCGCAATACAGAAATGTGGAACACATCATGTAATCCACTCAACTCCACTGATAGCTTCAAACGGTATGCAGCTTCGCCAACTCGCTCCAGAACCTCAAAAGGTCCAAGGTATCTTGGGCTCAGCTTCTTCAAGCGTCTCACCCGCGAAACCCCCTTGAACGGATTCACTTTCAGGTATACCCAATCGCCTACCGCGAACTCCACGTTCCGGTGCTTGGCATTGTAATACTTCGCCTGCCGGTCCTGAGCGATCAACAAGCGCTCCCGAATGATCCGTACTAACGAGGTAGCACTCTCCACCTCCTGTTTCTTATACAACCTTGCCTCACCCGCTTCAAGCCACGATAACGGCGTGCGATACTTCCTACCATACAGGGCCTCGAAGGGCGCCATTTGTATACTCGCTTGGTAGCTGTTGTTGTACGCGAACTCCACCAAATAAAGGTGGTCTTCCAATGCTTCCCGAAGTCTAGAACACACATGCAGAGCATGTCCTCCATCGTTCTATTGACCCTCTCGGTCTGCCCATCCATCTGCGGATGGAAAGCTGTGCTGAACTTTAACTTTGTTCCCAGCATCTGCTGCACCAACCTCCAATCATTTGACGTGAACCGCCCATCGCGATCACTCACAATGCTACGGGGCACACCATGCAGCCTAACAATATTGTCGACATACAACTTTGCCAATTTCTCCACTGGATCATCCTTCCTATGCGGAATGAAATGCGACACCTTGGTTAGTCGATCTACGATCACCCAGATGGCATCGTTCCCCTTCTGCGACCTTGGCAACCCGTGCACAAAGTCCATAGATATATCGTCGAATTTCCACTCCGGTATAGGCAAGGACTTCAGAAATCCTCCCGGCTTTTGGCACTCCGCCTTCACCAAGGCGCACGTTTGGCATTTAGCCACGTACAACGCCACATCCTTCTTAAGCCCCGGCCACCAAAACAGCTTCTTGAGATCACGATACATCTTCATGCTCCCTGGGTGGATTGAGTACTTGGTATGATGAGCCTCGTACATCAACTCCGCCCGGAGGTTACCCCCACTCGGGACGCACAACCGATGATCCTTCCTTAACAAACCATCATCCACCGAGAACTGGGAATTTGACCCATCCAGAGCGGCCTCCAAAAGCTCCTTCATGGAGTCATCTAACTCCAATGCCTGCCGAACCCGGTCAGCCAGGTCATACTGCACCTCTGTCCAGTTTAACATTGCTTTGGCGCTCGTCTGCTTGTCAACGCAACAGATCTCAAGCTCCTCCAACTCCCGCACTAGCCGCTCATCATGCACCGACAACCAGTTGGCTCGGGCGGGAGCCCTGCGGCTCAGCGCATCCTCAACTGCGTTGCCCTTCCCGGGTACATAATGTATCTTGAAGGTGTAGTCCCCCAGGAACTCCATCCACCTCCTCTGCCTCATATTAAGGTCCTTTTGATCCAACAAGTATTTTAAGCTCTTGTGATCGGTGTATATATCGACCCTTACGCCGTATAGGTAGTGCCTCCACAACTTGAGTGCAAAAATCACGGCCGCCAACTCCAAGTCGTGCACCGGATAATTTCTTTCATGCACTTTCAGCTGACGCGATCCATACGCGATCACACTTCCATGCTGCAACAATACGCAGCCCAAGCCACTACCCGAAGCGTCGCTATACACCTCAAAGCCCTCGGTCCCACTCGGCGAACTAAGCACTGGCGCCGTGGTCAACCGCCTCTTCAGCTCCTCAAAAGCTTGCACGCACTCTTGCGTCCACAAGAATTTCTGATCCTTCCTTGTCAACTTCGTGAGAGGTAACGCTACCCGCGAGAAGTTCTCTACGAAGCGCCTGTAATATCCGGCAAGCCCGAGAAAACTACGGACTTCCGCGACAGAAGATAATGCAGGTCACTCCCGTATCGCAACAATCTTCGCCGGATCCACTGCTATACCTTCCCCACTCACTATATGACCAAGGAACGCTACCGAGGGTAGCCAGAACTCGCACTTGGAGAACTTTGCGTAAAGCTCATTCCTCCTCAAAGTCTCCAACACCAAATGCAAATGCTTGAAGTGGTCTTCTTCGCACTGCGAGTATACCAAAATATCGTCAATAAAGACGATCACAAAGCGATCCAGGAAATCTCTGAACGTCCTATTCATCAGATCCATAAACACCGATGGCGCATTCGTCAGTCCAAACGGCATGACCGTGAACTCGAAATGCCCATACCTCGTACTGAACGCCGTCTTCGGGATATCACACTCCCTGATCCTCAGCTGATAGTACCCCGACTTCAAGTCCAACTTGGAGTATACCGACGATCCGACTAACTGATCAAAGAGATCATCAATCCTCGGGATTGGGTACTTATTCTTCTCCGTCAGCTTGTTCAACTCTCTGTAGTCGATACACAGCCGCATACTCCCGTCCTTCTTCTTAACGAAGAGGACCGGTGCGCTCCAAGGCGACGAGCTTGGACGCACATATCCTTGCTCCATCAGCTCCTCTAGCTGAACTTTCAACTCTGCCATCTCCTTAGGCGCCAACCTATACGGAGCATGTGACACCGGTTTGGCCCCCGGTACGAGCTCGATGGTGAAATCAATCTCCCGCTGCGGTGGGGCTCCGGGAAGACTATCCGGGAACACATCAGGGTATTCGCAAACCACGGGGATGCTATCCAACGGAGACTTTGGCTCCACAGCCCCCACTATTGCAAAGAACAGCTCTGCACCAGCATGAACTGCCTTCACCACCTGAAGAGCAGACATCAGTGTCCTGCTCGACCCCTTTAACCCCTCGAATGTAGTCTCCCGCCCTACACCCAGCTTGACCTCCTTCCGGTCACAGTCAATCCAAGCTTTCTGCTCTGACAGCCAATCCATTCCAAAGATCACGTCGAACTCTACTAGCGGCAGCAATGACGCTATCAAGTCGAACTCTTGGCTCCCAATGTGAACCTTTACGGCGCACACCCTGTCCGCACGCATCGAGCACCCATTCGGTAGCAGCACATCCAACTTGTCCTTCGCCATCGAAGAAGGGACTCCGATGCGCGATATAAAGCTTTCGGACAAGAAAGAGTGTGAAGCTCCCGTATCGAACAGCGCCCGTGCCGGACTATCGCTAATCACAACAAAGCCTATACAAACAATATTAGGCTAACAAGCAATAGATAACGGTATTAAAGCTAACTTGCTATAAATTAACTCATACCTGTCACCACATCCGCTTGCTTGATGGCCTCCTGCTGGCCCAAGTTATAGACTCTAGGCTGAGTCGGAGCATAGTGGGACGCGGTCGACTCCACCGCTTTGCCCTTCTCCTCGTAGGTAGCTCCTTGTTTCCTTTCGGACTTTGAGCGTCCACTCCAGCAATCACGGGCAAAGTGCCCTGGCTTCCCACACGTGAAACAAGCGCCCGGGGTTCGATTGGTAGTTGTCCCCGAGGCACCTGAAGCAGCTGGACCCGACGTCTTAGCTTTCTTATAGAATTTGCGGTAGCCCGACTTCGACGTAGTCGGTGCCTTGAACTCCGCTTTCTTGCTACCGGATTCCTTCTTTGCTTGGACATTCTTCATGTCCTTCTCCAAGGACCGGGCCGAATTGACCAGGGTCATGAAACCCTGCGCCTTGGGCCCCGACAGTAGCAACCTTAAATCATCTCTTAGCCCTTCATAGAAGCGACTCGTCTTGCGCTCCTCGTCTGCGAAGGTAGCGCCGGCATATCTCCCCAACCGAGTAAACACGTGGAGGTACTCATCAACGGTACAATCCCCTTGCACCAACTTCTGAAATTCGCTTTCTAGCGCAATCCTTTGCGCCGAGGGGAGGTATCGAGCCATGAACAGTCTCGCAAACTCCTCCATCGAAACTTCGGCCAACGGCCTTCCTCGCAACTGATGTAGCTCTAGGCCTTCCCACCATAACCTTGCGTCCCCATCCAAAAGGAACGTCGCTATAGTGGTCTTCTGCCACTCTTCCGTTTCCGTCGCAGTCATCACCCTGTTGACCCTTGAGAGCCAATCCTCTGCTTGGGTCGGGGTTTCTGCGCCCGTGAATACAGGTGGGTGAAAGCCCATCACGTGCTTCAGTTGTCTTTCTGTTGCTCTCCGAGGCAACTCTGGCTCCAACACTACTTGCTCAACCCTCCTTTGCTCTGCCGTCTGAAGCGGTACTTGCTCCATAGCAGGAGCGGGCTGCTGCACCTGCCTTGCAGGCTGCGCATTGATCATTGCCATGACCGCTTCTGCCACCAACCTAATGGTCTCGGCAGACGGAGGTGTTGCAGGCGCATCGTTTGGCGCACTGCTCGCCTCAGAACCTGGCCGTTCAGACGGCCCAGCACCACTTCTGGTCACCTATAATCGTGCAAAACACCGATAAGCGACCCAAAAATTACTGCAAACAGCAATTATAGGAACACGCAGGTTCCTCAAACATGTATATTTTCATTCCTAAGTGGACATTCATGGGTTCTGTTCATGTTATAATGATGACACACGCATGTGCTCACCACCCCTTAAAGTGAATTCGTCCACGAATTCATTTAAGCTTGACCGAAACCAGTAGTCTGATACCAATTTGTAACACCCCTATCCGTCGCAAAACATATAGCAGTAGGTCCGGCCGGGGCCCGACGCCATATACTACGGACAGACCGGTTGGTTACGCGTTGAAACCATTCAACCAATCATGTCGTCCTACACAACACCTAGCGGAAGCAAATTATTAAGTTGCAAAAGAAAATAAGAACCCTGCTACAAAGCATGAATGTCCACTACCAACTCAGGAATGTAATCATACACAAAAGAGAACTGGCCTTAAGGCCTTACATTGTTCACTTAACAAAATAGTGTTTTCCAAACTTCGGCACGCAGGCCGGCCATACATGAGAACGGGAAAGATACATAAGCAATTAGGCCTTCGAGGGCCGGCACAGCAACAAGGGCTTTAGCCCGCTATTTCCCGCTCTGCTCCGCAGCACCTGCAAGCCACAAACCACCGCCCGGTGGCAAACAATAGCAACGGTCAGCAATGCTGACCAAATTATAACGATCCCGCCCCCAAAATCGGGGCGGCGATGCTCTTTCCCTGCACTTCATTAGTATAGGCAATGCTATTAATGTGAACACATATCAACACAGGCGTAGGCTCGCACGGCCACACACCCCGTGCACTCAGGGCACATTCTCGGCGAACCGGCTAACGTCACGTCAATTCAAGCCATAGACGTTCCCAATCCACCACCGCCTCTTGAACGGTCGTCCATATGAGCATTTTGTCTTCCTGGCCTTGGTCACGGCAATTTAAGCCATAGACCGCCGAAGACCCTCATCCATGCCAACGGTCCTACCGAACGACATAGACCGGGTACGGTTCCGCCTGACCCGTGCTTATACCGCAACGGCAATTTAAGCCATATGCGCAGGTCAAGACTCACCGAGTCCCGTTTCCGCCACAACAATCACATAACCCGGTTATGTTCACGTTGGCTCCCCGGCCACCGTGTTGGCAAAACTCGCTTTTGCCCAATTTTCCGGGTGCACCTTGGAGTTAATCCCCAAGGCTCCCTGTTGCAATCTACCACGTAGAAAACCCGAAAAAACGCCCAAACACCCGGAGTCTTCCCCGGTTCATATGCAATGCAACATCACCGATCCGGCTCTACTTGTCCGGATAGGCTTCACACACAATGTCTATGTCCGTTATCGCATACGGACTCTACACAAGGGGGACTTCACATATCTACCCCAAGGAACGCTCCAACTCTTCGCTCACTCGCGAGAGCGGGCTTCCTATGCAAAGGAAAAGAGGGCTTCACATGCCCAAGGATGAGAAATCGTTACCCTTGCATTCTTTCGCGGCGCCATCGAAAACTATGCGGTTGGAAAGCACCGCAACGGCGTCACCTCCGCGGATCTGGACTCGGATCGCGATTCGGAGCTCCGAAGCTCCTCCGGCGGCTGGATCTTGGACTCCTCCTTCCTCCTTGCTCTCCCTTCTCTCTAAACTCTTAGAGAGAGAATGGCTAAGGGAAATGAGGATTCCCAACCCTAAATCCCGGCTAAAACCACCCAGGAGCAGCCCCCCACCGTCGGATCCAAAGTCAAGGAAACGAACGGCCAAGATTAGATCTGAAATCATAAAATCTGGGCCGAACACGGGTTGGCACACGGCCGTGTGCCTGGCCGTGTAGCTCACTCGCGTCTCGTCCCAAATTGAAAACCAGCACACGGCATGTGACACGGCCTCCGACACGCCCGTGTCGCCTGCGACACGCCCGTGTCGGGATCCGTGTCACCCCCCCCGTGTGCAATAAATCACCAGTTTGGAGTCAGAGGGGTACACGGCTTGGTGACACGGCATCGGACACGCCCGTGTCAAACCGGACACGCCCGTGTTCGTGCCCGTGTCACTACCCGTGCACCCAACCGCACAGCACAGGTGTGACACGGCCTGGGACACGCCCGTGTCCTAGGCCGTGTTCCACCACACGACCATCGTCGACCTGAACTGGTCGACGACACGGCTCGAGCTCGACACACCCGACACGGCCTCCGACACGCCCGTGTCGGGGCCCGTGTCACCTGCACCAAAAACCCGACTTGGCCCAAAAACGATCTCCGTCGCTCCTACAACAATTTGGGGTGTTACATTACTCACTTTGATCTTGGTAGTACTTGTTTCATGGTTTTAGGCAAGCCTCACCTTCTTCTTACTAGTATCAACATTACAAATATCTTTCAAGGCAATCATTACAACGGTGAAAGTGGTACTTTTCTAACCATTTTGTGTTTTGTGTCCTAATTAAGTTGTGTTGCTCTAACAAATTAAGCATTTGAAATTGTGGTATCCATTTCTACATTCCAATGCGCATAAGACTATCAGTCCTGCCTCCAAACTTAGATGTGCCCTTATCCATGATATGCACTATTTCTTTGAATTGTCATATACCAAATGTATTACAAAATGTAGAAATGTAGAAATGAACAATCATATACAAAATATACAAAGTAGATTACAAGAACATTGTAACATAAAACACAAATTAAACATTAAAAAAAAAATAACGTTTTATAGGGTTCCCCTAAAAGATTTCTAAGTCAAACCGGTAGTACTTCAATTGAAATGATCACGCGAGCCGACCCGACCGATCGAGTGAGTCACGTTTGCTCGTAGGGTCTCAAAATCACTCAAAAGGGAACCACATGAAGCGACGTGGATGCGCGCCACGCACCAAGCATGCATGCACCCATGTGCACGACCAGCGCGCGGGAGCGCCGCCACTGCCACCGACGCCGAGCAACCTACCCGGGCCGCCCGAATTGAACTACCTTGAGGGCATGTTTGTCATTTTTGGGAAATTTGTGATACAGGTGACCAGAATCAAGCAACACTATTCGACAACTCCAGATCCAGGTATGTGCAATTACCAGCACAACCCTTAAAAAAAGCTATAAAAAGTCTTCAGGCCTGCAGTTGGAGACAAGCAACCGGAGAGACAAGAGAGAACTCTGAGATTTTCTGGCGAGGGCATGGGACTTGGATCGTTCCTTCGTTTTAAATTCCCTCTTTTCGCTCTCAAGTCTGCTCGCGCTCAAGGGTCCAGTGGACTCTCTCACAAGCACCAACAGAGGAACTGAAGAACACTCAAGGTGGACGCTCTAAGACTTAATCTTTTTTTCTTTTTCAAGGCTTGCAAACTAAGAGGTAGTCTATCACCCTCCGAGGATCTCAAATTCTTGTAATCTCAAAAAAAAAACTAGTAGATTTTGGTCCGATACTGATACGGACAAGTGATTTTTCACCATTTTCAGATTTTCCACGCTAAAATGCCTCGTGTCACGGGTGAAAATTGAATGAGGAATTATAAAATAGTACTATAAAATAATTCGTATAATATATGAACTGTAAAATAGAATGTGTGAATAGGAAAGCAGGTAGTGAGGAGATTGGCTGTGAATTGCCATGATCCAAAAGATTCATGTTGTACAAGTGGGCTTTCATGTGTTTGGTGCGGCAGGCGCCGCCCGTTCAAAGTTAGAAGGGAAAAAATAATCTTTGTTTTCATTTAAATTTTTTAAAGCAAAAAAAATTATGTGGGACCACAAAAAAATTATTTTTTATTTGATTTGATCAGTTTGGATCTACTTATTAGGCTCCCTTTGGGTGGACTTATTTTCACCGGTCAAGCGGTTACGATTGTAATCGCTTGATTGGTGAAAATAAGTCCCTCCAATCAGAACCTTAGTGAATAAAATCATCCTCTTTTTCTCAAAAAAATATATATATTTTTCTTCTAAATATAATACTCTTTTGTAGTTGAGATGCCATGTAGGTTATGGATTCAATTCTTAATGTGAGTCTGTCTAATTATATAGTAGTTTGTTGATTATTTTGAATATTGAATAATATTTATCTTCTGAATGTAATAATATTCTTTGTAGCTGTTGATGCTTAATATTATTCATATAATATTATTTGCAAACTTACTCGAAAAAAAAAATTTAAAATCATTTGTTTATCATTTATTTATATTTTCCGGGTGCAAACCGAAAAATTCCAATTTTTATCATAATTTAGCAAAAGTGCATTTGATGTGTGGGCTTAGTAATCTCTCAAGTAGACTGGTAATATTTGAGATTGCTTTTTTATCCGAATAAAAAAATTTGATTGGATTTAAGGATATCATCTGAATGTTGATAATTAGAACTTAAATTAATTGTAAAAATATCATAATTTTTCCTACTAAATTGTTTTAAAAACTCTATGACTAATGATTTAGACTAAAAAAAATAGATACAATACATGTAGAGGATGATGTGTTACACGCACCAAAAATATTTTTCATGCAAACCGTCCAATATATATAATTGATTGTTGACTGCACATCAATTTTATCTATATGCACTTATTTGCTATCCCTAAATTTTATCGGCAAATAAAATTATTATTCGCAAATCAAATAGAAAAAATTTAAGTCAACCATGTCTTGAAAATAACGCTAAATTATTCCTTCATTCCTTTTTTTAATCAATGCAAAAGATAGTGAAGAAAGTAGGAATATCACTTGCACACAATTAGCTAGGAGATGGGATCATACAAGTGTTTGTTTGGTGAGTTTATAGGTTTTCATGACATAAGGCTCCACTATGCTTGAAGAATGCTCAAAAAATATGACCTAAATATGGTAAATTATCATCACACAGGCTCTGTGTAGTGGGACGGTGGAGGGTCATTGTGACTTGAGAGCTCTGATGTAAGTTGAATCGCGACCTGGCGGATACGGGTTAGATATCGTCTTCCTCCAGCAAAAAAAAAAAGAATCTGACAGCTTCCATCTTAACAAAGCCGTTTCTCACTTACCCCCACCATTTTTTACATATAAGTAGCTGAAATTCGTTGTCCCGATGAGAGAAATTCAAATCCATCAAACCCCCTAGATCCACCCATGGGCGGTGCGGCATTGCTTGACGATATAGTGAGTGTTTGCGAGTGAGAAAGTCAGTTTGTCTTATATTTAAGATCTGTTCGGATAAGTGGTGTTAGATGGAGATAGAGTGATTGGAGATAGAAATAAAATAGTGTTTTTGAATGAAACTTGGGAGATGTGGAGCAATCCAAATAGGTAAAAATTAGGGGTGCAGCTCAGGTTGATTCAAATCGATTCCACACAAAATCAAGAACAGATTTATGTAAATTCGGTTCAGACTTTTGGAACCGGAACTGATTCATGTACCCAATATATAGAATTGGATTCGAACCGCAAAACTCGGTTCGATTCTGGTTCGGTTCTACTAAGGCTTCATAATTTTTTCGCATACTCCTTTACACGTATGCATTTCTAATGATTAAACAAAAAGTTATAAAATCAATAATTCCTCTTAGGGTCCGTTCGTTTCAACGACATTGATATTAAAGTACTGGCTTTAAGATAAAGAAAGTCATTTCCGCTGTTCGTATCAATAATTGTAGAGTGGAATTGGCTTTCTGGTGGAAAGCCGTAGATATTCACAAAAAACTAAAAACTCATTTATTCAATGTCTATCTCCAGGTGAAGATATTTAGATTGCCAACATCGGCTTTTCAAAAAAAACGTAATTTTTTCTACATGAATGCAATTTTTTTAGATCATATATGATTTTTTTACTCGAACGCGAATTTTTTGCACGGACGCGATTTTCTGGCCAGGACGCAATTTTTTCGCCCAGACGAGCTTTTTTCGCCGAGACGCGCTTTTTTCACCCTGACGTGTTTTTTTCGTCAGGACGCGAATTTTTCGCCCGGGCGTGATTTTTTCGACCAGACACGATTTTTTCGCTCGGGGGTGTTTTCTTCGCCCGGACGCGATTTTTTCGCACGGACGCGATTTGTTTCGCCCTGAGATGTTTATTTCGCCCGTGGATTTTTTTTCGCCCGGAAGTGTTTTTTTCGCCCGGGCGCGATTTTTCCGCCCGGCCGCGATTTTTCCGCCCGGCCGCGATTTTTCCGCCCGGACGCGTTTTTTCTGCCCGGGTGGACTTTTTTTCGCCAGGGCGCGATTTTTCCGCCCAGGCGCGATTTTTTCGCCCGGACGTGATTTTTCCGCTCGGACACTATTTTTCACCATGACTCGATTTTTTCACCCGGACGCGACTTTTTTGCCCGGACGCGACTTTTTCGCCCCGACGCGATTTTTTCGCCCGTGCGTGATTTTTTCGGCCAGCAGCGAAAATTTTGCGTCGGAACGAAAAAATCAAGTCCGGGCGAAAAAAATCGCGTCCAGTCGAAAAAGTCGTGCCCGGGCAAAAAAATTAATTCCGGGCAAAAAAATCGCGTCCGGGTACATTGAAATTGCTTGATATGAATCTTTCATTGAAAAAGGAGAAGAAGAAATCCCCGTTCAAAAATCGCGTCGGGGTGAAAAAATTGCGTTGGGCGAAAAAATCACGTCGGGCGAAAAAATCATGTCCAGGCGAAAAAATTGCTTCCGCACGAAAAAGTCTCGTCCGGGATTAAAAGTAGCGTCCAGGCGAAAAATTAGTATCAGAGCGAAAAATTTAAGTTCGGGCGGAAAAATCGCGTCCATGCGAAAAAATTGCGTCTCGGCGAAAAAATCACGTTCGAACGAAAAATATGCCGTTCAGGCCGAAAAATTTAAGCTCGGGCAAAAACATCGCGTCATGACGAAAAAATCGTGTCTGGGCGATAAAATTGATGTTGAGCGAAAAATCCGCATTTGTAATTTTTAATTGAGAGCATTGATCAATGTCAATTCCTATGATTGAAAATCTTTCTGCAAACGAATAATAAAAAGTGATTAATGTCAATTCCTACTACAGAAAGTCATCATGCGACCGAACATAAGAATTGAATTTAAACTCAATGTCATTTCCCATGTGTATTGATATTGGATTAAAAGTCAATACTTCAATATCAATGTCGTTGAAACGAACGAACCCTTAAAAAAATTGTTCTGATGTTATATAGTTGCATATAAATTCAATAGTTAATAACATTAAGTAATAATTTAATTGAATCAAGTTTTTTTTATAGCTCTAGAAATGCATAGGTGTAGTCTCAATAATCGGTTCCGGATCGGTTCTTGGACATTCGAGCATAAGAACAGAGACCGAACTGAACTATTTGGTTCTAAGTTTTGTGAATCCGGAATTGAATCGAGACCCATGAGAACCGACCTGAACCGCTCAGTTCGGTTCAGTTTCGGTCCAATTCTCAATTCTTCGATTATTTTTGCACACTCCTAATAAAAAAAACGATTTTTAGTTTTTTGGAAAACACAATTGAAAAAAGCTCAAAACAAATGTAAACTTAGCGTTAGGATTGGAGACAAATTTTTTATTTAAAAATATAAAATAATTTATTGATATAACGATAATTATACTATTCACAACAAATTAGATGCCCAAAAAGTTACAACTTACACGTTATATTTATATAATTTTCATCAAACTATTTTATTTTTCATTGTATATATATATATATATATATATATATATATATATATATATATATATATATATATATATATATATATATTAGATTTATATATATACAGACACATACGAGTGACAGATACGGGCAGGGGCGGATTTAGAGGGGGGCCCGAGGGACACTGGCACCCCCATTATTTTTCAAAATAATTAGTGTATTTGGATTCCTCTCGTCGAGGCAATGAATTTTGACTACTTATACGTCAAAAACGGTGACCAGATGAGGGAGAAACAGCTCCGAGAAGATTGAAATGTTCAAATTTTTTTTGAAATAAGTTGATGTTTGACCTCCCATGTTAAAATTTTTAAAACTAAGTGACACATTCAAAAAAATATGTGTGCACCCCCATTATCAATTTATGCACCCTCATTATTAATTTGTGCACCCCCATTATTAATTTTCTGGATCCGCCACTGGATACGGGGTTCCGCCACTACGGCCAATAGCAACAGTATTTCGATTGTGATAGGTTCGACACTTCGCTCCTATCAATTATCTAATACAACTTAAAATAAATACAATATTAATTAATCAATTTTAATAAAGATTGATTTAATGACGGCTCTTCAAAAATATTGTTGATATATTTAATGACAACTTTCCTTAAATTGACCGCTAACATGTCTAACAATCGACAGTCTACTATAGTAGATGTAGGAGCTCTATTAAAAATATTGTGGATTTTAATACATTTGCATCATTACTTTTAATTTTTGAACAGTGTAATTAACTAAATGGACATTGTATTTTAATTTTTTTTAATTAGATTATTGTTGCATGTCATCCGGTTTTTCTCAGGTCCAGAGAATCAGACCGTCTTAGTTCGGAGTTAGACTGGGCGCGCAAACAGTCAACGAAAATCTAGCAGTAATGACGAGGGGCTTTTTTGACTATGGAAAACTCGGAAATGGTGAAAAACCACGTCGTCAGATCTGTGTTAGAAGAAAATCCACTAATTAGCTTTGATTTTATAAGTTTTGAGAGTTTTCTCAGAGGGCGTGACAGTCCACCGCTCTTTTACAAGATCTAAGTGCAGAGAAAGTGGAAACAAACTAAGTCCATGAAACTTCGATGAGAGCGTCCACGAAACTTGGATGAATGCATCCACGGGAGCGTTCCTCTACTGGAGCATTTTCCAGTGTCTTTTTCTGAGCTCACAAAAGCGTCTAAGTGAGCGTCGGGGATTGTGCAAATTAAAGAGGGAGCAGAGTGAATTACAAGTGGAGAAATGATATAAGTCTCACGTTCTCGCCGGCATACCTCAGAGCTCTCTCTAGAATCTAGAGTTGTTTGACTTCAAATGAAGGCCTGAGTATTTTTTATAGTTTTCTGAAGGGACGTGTTGGTAATTGTGTCGGGCTGGATCTTGGATTGGCGAATGGCGTTACTCCGTTTTAGTCACCTGAATCACCAATTTTCATGAAATGATGGGCATGCCTCCTGGGCTGTTCAAGCGGCTCGGGCAGTTGCCTAACGACGACGGTGGCCAACAGTGGCCGGAGGGCCACAAGAGCAAGGGGGAGCGCGCCGCGCACGGACATCGGTCTTCCCGCCCGGGCAGCGGTCTTCCCGTGCGTGCAGCAGTCTTCTTGTGCGTGCTGCGCGTGTCCCGCGGGTGCTGTGCGCATCCCGCGCGTGCTACGCGCGCACAAGGGTGTGTGTGCCCTGCACACGTGCTAGGGAGTGCGCACACATGGTTTTTTCACTAGAGGAATTTGGTCGCTCGTGCTGACCATGTGCGTGTGTGGGCTATGCGTGTGTGTGTGTGTGTGTGCTTAGCTCTGACGCCTTTTTCACTGTGGTTTTGGTCCCTTCGAGTGTGCACGTCTCCCTTGGTCGGGTCGCATCGCTTGAGCACTTCAGTCGAAGTCTTACCGGTTTGACTCGAAAATATCTAGGGGAACCCCATCAATTATAATATTGTCAAATAATTGAAATATAAAAATGAGGACATAATTGACATTTTTGAATCTTTAACCAGAGACAAGTTTTTCCTTTTAATATTGTAAAGATATATATTATTTTATTGCTTAAAAAGAAGTATCCGAGTTAGGTAATTGGGTTAGATAAATGAGACATTGTGAAGATCTTGACCATGTGATCATGATTCTCTTTTTAACTTTAATTTGAACTTCCTTTTCTCGGTCTATTCTGATTCTAGCTCTCCCAACCAAATTGTACCGGTTCATCTTCTCCACGATAGTAGCCGTGTTTTTCCCCATATTCGCTATTCTCCCGCTACTCATCTTTCCCGAATATGTGTCGTGATGAGGGTACTTCTGTGACAACGACTTCTCTAGACGATCGATATCTCACCATGAAGCCTCTCCAATCGTGAGTCTCCTGCCAACGTCTATTTCGACCATCGCAGATGACCTCGCCTGGGGGTGGGGTACATGCCTTTTGAAAGCAAGGTACATCCTCTGTTTTTGCCTATAAATATGACCTCATTATAACGATGAGAGACAGTTCACATCATATAAAAGTCACCAATCTAAAGATTTGGAGACCTCGTCTGTCTTCCCCTGAACTCACACAACACTTGATTTGGGAAGGGGTTCATATACATGCATGTAGGGTTGTTCACAAATAGTATAGTTCGCGAATAATTCGGGATTCGATTAGTGAAAATTCGATTAAAATTCGTATTTTTCAAATTCGAATCCGAATTCCATATTCGAATAGTTTTCGAATCCGAATCCGAATAATTTTCTCCCTATTCGAAGGATTCGCGAATAGTTCGTGAATACTAGAATATATATTAAAAAAATTAATATATGTAAATAAATATTAAATATAGTTATATTTTAATATTATATTAAATTAAATATTATAAAATTCAAATTCAAATTTGAATCAATGTTCAAATCCGAATTCGAATCTGAATTCGAACTCAAAGTCGAATCCAATATTTCATGACGAATCTGAATCTGAATCTGACACGGAATATTCAATCGAATCTAAATCTGAATCTCTGCATTATTTGTCAAATTTGGATTCGATTGAAGAGTTATTCGATTCGGTTCGTGAACACCCCTACATGTATGGGTATGCAACGAGACCTCCATAATGTAACATGACAACCTCTTTCTAGCAATGAAATAGTCTTGTTGCGGATCCCGATCATTTCCCGGTCCGGAGAAATCAATCAGCCTTAGCTCGGAATCGGACCGGGCACGTAAATAGTCAAAATGAACTGTAGGATTTGACAAGATACATTTTTTACATGGAAAACGCAGAAAGGGTCAAAAACCACGCGGCTAGAACGATGGCGAGCAAAAATCCACTATCTTCTTGGAGTTTTACAGAGTTTTATTTGATCTCGGAGAGCGAAAGGTCGTTACTCTGTTATAGGTGCCAAAACTGAGAAAAAACGGTTGAGTCTTCAGAGCCTCGATGGAAGCGCTCCGGTCTTGAAAAGTTGCTGAGCTCGCGGAACCTGGGAGGAGTGTTCCGGCTGGAAAATTCTCTAAGTCCACGGAGCTTCTGGAGGAAGCGCTCTCATCGATGTGGAGCCTTGATGAGAGCGCTCTCGCAGAGGCGGTTGACATGACTTGGAGCGTGTTGAAACCTTAGCGCAAGGAGGTGAGCAGAGAGAATTTCTGGGTAGAGAATCGGCATAAGTCCACAATCCCATCGGAAAACCTCAGAGCTCTCTCTTTCTTTTGGAGTTGTTTGTCCTCAAATGAAGGTATAGAAGTTTATTTATAGTTTTCTAGATGATCATGATGGTAATTGTGTCGGTGAGTGATTTGTGCTGGCGATTGATGTTGCTCTGTTTCGATCACCTGGATCACCATTTTTGCTAAAATGACGAGAGTTCTCCGTTCCCCCCGGGCAGTTCGGGTGGCCCGGGCAAGGCGCCTGGAGGTGACACTGGCTGGAGGCGACAGTGGCTGGAGGCTGCCGGCGGCGAATGAGGCGGTTAGGGATGGTGAGGGTCGGCGGCGGCAAAGGAGGATGTCTGAACGCGCGAGGCTGTCTGTACGCACACGGGGGGGCTGCCTGTACACATGTGTGGTCGTGCATGCGGGTTCGACGAACGCTGAGCTCGATGAAAGTATAGGTTCAGTTCGATGTTGTAGACTTAGATCGACGAAAGGCTAAACTCAGCTCGACGAACTCTAGGCTCAACTCGACGATCGCTGAGCTCAGTTCGACGAAGCTGAGCTTGACGAAAGCCAAGCAGTCCACGCTTTTGGACTTAGCCAAATTTCTGGTTCAAGGAGTTGAGAGCGTCGAGTGCGTTGAGAGAGCTTTCCTCACTTAACGTTATTTGTCTTAGCAAATATTTCTGCGCCTTGGCGTTGAGAGAGTAAGCTCTACTCAATGTCAAACTACTTAACAGAATTTTTTGTTATCTGACGTTGAGTGAGTAAGCTTACTCACTCAACGCCTGTGGACTTAATGAAAATTTTGCCCAACTTTTAGGTGGAGTTGACTGGTACTGCAACACTCAACGCTAAAAGCTGTATGGCGTTGAGTGAGTAGACCACACTCAACGCCTGTGGACTTGGACATATTTTCAGCCAATTTCTCTAGGCTTAGACTGACTCAACCTGACTAACAACCTTTTTGTTGTATGGCGTTGAGTGAGTAGACTACACTCAACGCTTTTGTACTTATCCAAATTTTTGGCTAACTTCCAGTTAGGTTGAGACAGACTCAACGCTATATGTTATATGGCGTTGAGTGAGCTGTCCTCACTCAACGCCTGTGGACTTAGACAAATTTCTACAAAGCAAAATAAAATTCATAACTCTGGCGTTGAGTGAGCTTGCTCCACTCAACGCCTGTGGACTTAGTTGATTTTTGTTATGTCCAGCAACCACTTATCGTGTCTACATGTCCAATCAATGTGATATGGACAACCTGCACTCAAAACCTCAGATGCACATCAAATATAGTTGATGTGTGTGTCATTGACCTGTTTGACTTCTCACAAATCAGGAACATTGGGAAAAATGGACCCAACACCCTTGACTTTAAGGTAGAGCGGTCCCGCAACGCGGAGGAGGCGCGCTCTGAGATGATGGCGATAGAGGTTGACCTGTTTGTGGAGGATGAGCGTGAAGCCGAGTACTTCTTAGGTTTTGGCAAGGGATTTTGAGCGTCTCGGAGGTTTCCGGAACACAATGCCCTGGGTGTGGAGGATGCCTCAGATGACAATATTGATGTTGTCGTGGAGGGATGATTCTTAGGACTTCTTCTTCCCAAGTTTGTTTTGATTTGCCCTTTTTTGTTGTAGGTGCACCCTCACGTCGTTGCATGTTTTTGCCTTTTATGATTATGTAGCTCATGTGTCACCTTTCATTTGAGAGAAGACACTTTTTTGCTTTTGGATCTGTTGCGCTTTAGTTGTATTTAGGTGTGTGTATTCTCTCTGGTAGAGTAGCATTTTGCTCGAGAGTTGCCTGCTTACTCGCGCTTTCGGGAGGGCCATGGACCGCTGAAGGCTTGGAGGCGATTTGCCCCTTCTTGCTCGTACCTTGAGCGGGGATTGAGGAGAACCTTTGTCTGTACCCTTAGGAGAACCAAGATTCATCCACACGAAGGGGCGAGAAGCCTTTGCTCTTTCGCGCCTCAGTAGGACTGAGGTCCATTCGGGTGGAGGTAGCGAAGAACTTTTGTTCGTTCGCGGCTCAGGAATATCGAGGTCCGTTTAGGTAGAGGTGGCGAAGAACCTTTGTTCGTTCGCGCCTCAAAAGGGTCGGGGACCGTCCGGCTGGATGTGGCGAAGGACCTTTATTTGTTCGCAGCTCAGGAAGACCGGGGTCCGTCCAGATGGAGGTGGTGGAGAACCTTTGTTCATTCGCACCTCAAGAGAACCGGGGTCCGTCCGAGTGAAGGTGGAAAAGATGCTTTGTTTGTTTGCACCTCAGGAGGACCAGAGTCCGTATCAGTGGAGGTGATAAAGAACTTTTGTTCGTTCGCGCATCTAGAGGACCAAAGTCCTTCCAGGTGGCGAAGAACCTTTGTTCGTTCGCGCCTCAGGAGGATCGGGGTGTAACACCTCTACCCGTCACGTAGGATATAATAGAGGGTCCGGCCGGGGCCCCACACCATATTCCACAAATATGCGAAGACGTCACTAAATAATATCAAGAATCATCGCACCCTAACACAGAGCATCCTAGCGGAAGCTTCAGGGTTTAAAACTTGAACTCAACAATAACAGAAATGTCCACTTCTACTAACTAGGAATGTATACAACCAGATGCATAAGGTACACAGCCTTATGACTTTTACAAGTTTCTATTAACATAAGGTGTGGTTTACAAACATCGGCACGCATGCCGGCCACACATGAACAAGAGTAAACAAAAACAAGGCCTTCGAGGGCAGCAGCGCAGCTTGGGCTTCAGCCCGCTAAGTCCCGCTTGAACCAACACCACCTGCACCTGTAAGAACCAATCCACCAACCGGTGGCAAACAGGGCAACGGTCAGCATTCAGCTGACCAATTATAATGACCCTGCCCCTGGCACGGGGCAGCAGAATTCCTTCCCTGCATAGCATTTTACATCACACATATATATATATTCAGCCACCAAGGCAATACATATCACAAATGCCGGCACGACGGCCCGACATTCTGTGCACTCAGGGCACATTCTGGTGTACCGGAAACACCGGATCCCACCACCGTTCAGAGGTCCCAGACATGACGGTCCAATTTGAGCATTCCTAGTCTGATCGGCACACAATCCATCGACTCTCGCTATGTGATCCTAATAGGGCCTTAAGCACCCAAGGTTAGACAACCATAAAGCGGGTACGGATCCACCTTTCCCGTTGCTCAAAATCGTCAGACTCAAGACTGGACTGACGCAGGTACGACTTCACTTTTCCCGTTCGCCACAAAGGCATTTCATCCAGTTGCAGCCCAACGGCTCAACTTCATACCACATGGCACTCACGACCACAAGAGTTGAACCCAACTCTCACAATTTTCTGGACTTCCTCTAGTACTTCCTACGGCACCAAGCCACAGGCACCCACCACAAATTTCATGTACACAAGTAATAAACACTGAGTCTTCTCCTATGTACAAACAAGCATCATCAATCCAGACCAACATGTCCATATGGGCTTCACACAGCATGCCTAACCGTACTCACACTTCCGGTTCTAATGCAATACAATAAGGGACGAATCACCGACCCAAGGGAATCACTTCGCCAGCCACCTTTTTGGTGGAGGATTTCTATGCAAATGCAGGAAAGAAGGACTTCACTTGTCCAAGAAGGAAATCGTTACCCTTGGAAGACGCTTCAGAACCATGGGGAGAAAAGTAAATGGATGAAAGTTCTCGCAGCAGCCTTGCCTTCGCAAATCCGAACTCGGCTCGCGATTTGAACCACCGTAGCACCACCGGCAGCCGGCTTTCCCTTCTTCTTCCTTCTCCTGCTCTCCTCTCTCTCTTACTTTAGGAAGAGAATGACACAACTCAAAATGAGCTTTCTCCTCCTCAAGGCCGGCCTTATCATCCCAGGGAAGAGCCTAGACCATCTGATCTCGGTCAAAGAAAATGAACGGCTCAGATCAGTCCTTAAATTGATTTTCTGGACTGAACACGGGCTTAGACACGCCCGTGTGCCAAACACGCAGGCACATATTTTTTACACCTATTCTATATCGTTCATCTTTTTATTTCAACTTTTTGTGTTTATGTGTTCAATATTAAACCGCAGGCACATCCATCTATGAGACACTATAAGGATAAGGTGATTGTAAATTGGGGGGACCTCGCAACCCTGTGTGGGACAGACCGAGCAACAGGTGGTAATGCAACGACTGGGGTGGAAGCATGTAATGAAACTTCTGTTGAAGTAGAGGAGATTCCTGATGATGATGATTTAGCGGCAAACCAACCAAAGAAGAAAAAGGTGAAGAAACCATCCTCTATCGATATGATAGCAATGGTCGTCACTCATATTGCAAACAACATTGATGGGCCACCAGCACCAGAAAGGACAATGGTTGAAAGAATGTACGCTGCATTGGCAGCTATGTCAGATCTTTCAGAGGGTGATCTCATAAAGGCAATAGATATGTTGTGCACCAGCGAGTTGAAGTGTGAGATCTTCCTAGTTATGCCAGAGCTGCTTAGGAGGAGTTGGTTGCGTGTGCAACTCGATAAAGAAATATGATGATCGCTTTGTAGCATGCCTTTTGTAATGCATATCATATCTTGTGTATCATGCCTTTTGTAATGCTTAGCATGTGAATTGGGTAATATGTAATTAGTAGCATGCTTTTTGTAATGCTTAACGTGTATTTTGTAATATGTAATTGTAGCATGCCTTGTGTAATGCCTAACATGTCTTGTATAGCATGTCCTTTGTAATGCTTAGCTCATTGTAATTATTATCCTTTTTCATAATTCTTTGTATGATTATGATTGTAGTTATGATGATCGTTGTATGGTTTTTAGTATGGTTCTTAGTATAGTATGGTTCTTAGCATGTGGATTGGGTAGTATGGTTCTTAGTAACAACTGCCAGATCTTCTTAGTTATGATGATCGTTGTAGCATGCCTTTTGTAATGTCTAGCATGTCCTGTGTAGCATGCCTTTTGCATGCCTTCTGTAGCATGTGGAGTTGGTTATGATTTTATTTGAATTGTGTCTCCACTTCATGTGTTCACATGAAAGTTGAAAATTTTATATCAAGAAATGTATAAAAGTTTACAAAAATCCAATTTAAAAAATCCACAAATTTAGTAAATATGAAGTTTCCATATAAAACAGAAAATCATGATGCAAACGAACATCCGTTTTCATTTTGCCTTAAAATGGACATGAAAATCATGTTGCAAACGAACATAAGTTTTCGTTTTGCCCCAAAACAGAAACGCTTGATATTTTCGTTTTGAAGCAAAACGAATACCATAAATGAAAACATTTCAAACGAACGGGGCCTTATTATTGTTACAGTTGCCTTTAAAACTCAATTACTACTGGTTTGCATTAACAGACAAATTTCTGTGGGAACGACGACTCAGAGTCATCGTTTTCCCAAAACCAGTGCGCGATTCGTTTTCCCAAACCGGAAGTTGGAGTCTCCGTCTCCGATCGCTTAAACTTGTTCACAGATGGCCACAAGCTGGATACGCCGCTGCTCGAAGATCGTCAATACCCGTCGGTCCTCCGTTTTTGCACCACCGCATAGAGCGCGGACGCCGGCGCCGGTGCCTTCGCTACTGGAAAGATCCACTCTGCTTCGGCCGAACAGCTCGATCGTCCCCATCTACTCTCAGGTCAGTGACCGATTCCATTTCTCGATCCAAAACTGTTCATACTTGTCTAATTTTTCTAACTTGGATTTCAGTTGGGGGTTTCATGCGGTGCATGGAAATCGCGCTATTTCTCGAGCCAGCAGTTGGTTGATTCTCCGGCGGGGGGGCTTGTGGAGGTTCCCCTTGCGCAGACCGGCGAGGGCATTGCCGAGTGCGAGCTCCTCAAGTGGTTTGTTAAAGAGGTGAGGTCGATTTCATCCATGAAACATAAAGTGATAGTCTCTAATCCGCAGTAGTAAGTTAATAGAATGGAATTTCTTGGCAGGGAGATTATGTAGAGGAATTCCAGCCCCTCTGCGAAGTGCAGAGTGACAAGGCAACTATAGAAATCACAAGTCGGTTCAAGGGAAAGGTCTTCCAGGTCCTCTATGTACCTGGTGATATCGTGAAGGTAAGTGACTTCTATAGTTTGCTGATGTGAAATAAGGACATTTTCAAGTTTCAGCAATGGTGTTTACTTGTTTGTGCTGAATTGGGGATCTAAAATTAAGAATTGGAGGTCACTTTCATTGAAATTGGGCTTCTGATTCTAATTATAAAGCTAAGTCATCCTATCTAGTTGAGCGGCCCGTTCGTTTGGATGGAATTGAGTCTTGGAATTAGAATTGAAGGTTCATTTTTGTTACAGAATCAAGCAAAAGGAGAGAGAGAAAATAACAAAAAGACACAAGATTTACGTGTCTCACTCTAGATGGGATCGATGCGTCCACGGGCAGCAGTAGATCATTTCACTGTTGGTAGTTACAAGAGAAGAGACGATCAGTTTTTTCGTGAGATTGCCGAGAACCCTAGAATAAGAGTTTATATACTGCGCCTTACATGTTAAAATACCCCAAAATTGCTTATGATGCAATGGTATGATCTTCGTTTGAATTTGATGTTGAAATTGTTGAAGTGGTAGTGGAGGTGGGCGGTCTGAAGTGGCAGACCGCACAGTTCGCCGAGACCTCCACAGCCTGGCGGATTGAAGTCGGCAAATAGCCGGTTTGTCTTCTTTCCTCTGGCGGTCTGGATCATCAATCACCCTTGGTGATGTAATCGGCCTGTTAGGATTGTCTAACCGCGGATGTGGCAGACTCATCTGGAGTTCGACGAGTCTGACATGGTTGATCTTGCAGACTCATCTGGAGCTCGCCGAGTTTGGCTGACTTCTGTGCTTGCGATCTGGTTATTAGATCGTGGAGAATTGCACAGTTGCTTGATCATGTCTCTCAATGTATGCCTCGTTTTGTAAATCAGATTGAATTCCAGCTTATGACTCTTGTGCTTTTGTTGTGCTGATTACTACTTGGCTTCTGGTGTGGTTGAGTGTTCCTGCGATCTCTTTCATCTTCCAATCATAAATTTTTACATGGTATCAGAGGGGTGTTGAGGAGCAAGCAAGTGATTCAACCTTGTTGGTGTGCTTTCCTTGTAGAAGTTCAAGTTAATCAGGAGAGAGCAATGGAGGCCGGTTATGCAAGAGGTCTTGGAATCGAACTTTTGACGCAGACCAATTTTAAGAAGTGGAGGTCTTGCATGGAGATTTATCTGATTGACGATGACCTTTGTGAAGTCGTCGGTGGAGACGACAGGCAAGAAGTTGTTGCTTCCATCGGGAATCCTGAGGTGGTGAGAGCTTGGAGGAAGGTGAATACTAAGACTGAGTTCACTCTCTAGCGAGCAATCTCACCGGAGCTGTTCGATCACATCATCGGGTGTCGATTAACGGCTGAAATCTGAATGGCCTTAGAAGGTCTGTTTAACAGGAAGAACGTAGCTCGGCTATAGTTCTTGGAGAATGAGTTGGTTAAGGCCACTCAGGGAGACCTATCGATGTCATCATTTTTTTGGAAGATGAAAAATCTTTGCGCTGAGATTTCGGCGTTAGATCCGGAGGAGCCTATCTCAGAGACAAAACTGGAGAGACACATCATTCGTGGTCTGCGGAAGGAGTATATGGCCTTTGTTACTTCAGTACAGGGCTGGGCCACTCAGCCATCCTTCCTTTTGCAGGAGAGCGTGGCAAGGCAGATGGTTGGGGTGTCGATCTCAGGGAGAGAAGATGAGGTTCTATTCTAAGGCAAGAAGAAGAGATGAGACAAGAATAAGAAGACACATGCTAGCGATGGTCCGTCTTCTTCATCACAGCAGGGAAATAGCAAGGCTCCTAACCATGATGACGGGAAAAAGCGGGGCAGACCTCGGTGCTACAGGTGTAACAAGCTTGGTCACATCTGCAAGGACTGTAAAGTAAATCTTCAACCGGGGCATGATACAGGGAAGGAGGAGGCTGAGTCCAAAGCTGAGGAAGGAGGATGAGGGAGTGCCTTCATGGCAGGAACTTGTGTTCATGCACTTTCTACCTTCAACTATCAGGAGGACTGGATCGTGGACTCGGGGTGTGGTCATCACCTCACCGGGGACGAGTCTAAATTCTCTTCTCTGCAGGACTACAAAGGTAACAATGTCATTATTACTGCTAATGATACTATACATGCAGTAGAGAAGGAGAGAATGATTTTTTTAGGCAGTGATCGGGGCCACTCACTTTGAGAAGTGTGTATCACGTGCCGAGAATGAAGAAAAACCTCTTCTCGGTGGCCAACGTTATTGACGCTGGGTATCACATTCTGTTTGGCCCAATAGAAGTGAAGTTTCTCAGGAACGTATCCGCTGTAAAAGCTGGCATCACTTATGTCGGAAGGAGGGTGAAAGACTTGTCTGTGTTGCCGACAAGCTCCTATGTTGATAAGATGAAAGCGAATGACAGCGTTGTTATCTGACATGAGAGACTGGGTCATGTTGGGATGGATAAGCTCAAGGTTATGACAGCAAGAGGTCTAGTTCATGACCTGCCTAGCCTTTCATCTTTTGGTGACGGTCACGTCTGTGCGGGATGTCAGTATGGTAAGGCTCATAGCCTTCCATTTGACATATCACAGGCTAGGTGTAGAGCACCGCTGGAATGCATCCACGATGATTTAACGGGACCTACCGTCACTCTCAGTCTCGGCTGTAGCAGGTACATGTTGGTTCTTGTTGATGACTTTTCCAGGTATACTTAGGTATATTTCTTGAAAGAGAAGTAAGAGGCGTTCGAGATGTTCGTGGAGTTCAAGGAGCTCGTGGAGGGCCAGCTCGGTCTGCGGATCAAGAAGTTGAGAACTGATAATGGCGGAGAGTTCACTTCACATGAGTTCTCTAAGTTCTGCAGAAAGTTCGGCATACAAAAGGAATTTACTTTTGCGCATACTCCAAAACAGAACGGAGTTGCAGATCGGAAGATCCGTTATTTGACGGAGATCTGTAAGTGTTAGCTTCACGCCAAAGGCATTCCTAAGTCATTCTAGGCAGAGAGAATGGTCTGTGTGACGTATGTCATCAACAGGATGCCTCTCAGTCCGAACAACATGAAATCTCGTCTTGAGTTGATGTTTAAGGAGAAGCTCAGCGCTGAATATCTTCAGGTGTTCGGATCCACCTGCTACGCGCACATTCCAGATGCTCTCAGGACGAAGCTTAATGTGAAAGCACGGAAGCTAGTCTTCGTCAGATATGATGAGCGGAAGAAGGTTGGAAGTGCATGGATCCTGTAACGAAGAAGTTCGTCGTCTCAAGAGACGTTGTTTTTGACGAACTTACATCGTATCAGGGTAGTTCATCCGTGAAACTACAGGAGAGCAGGTCAAACTGAGGCCAAGAAGAAGCTGCTCGGAATCTTCTGGTGGAGTTGTCTGTGTCATCAGGTGCTCCGGTTTCGTCTAGCTCTTGGGCGGAGGCTTCTGGATCTGGAAGCAGGGGGAGCAATGCTCCTGATATGCTCGGGATCAGAGCTAGTACAGAAGAAGCAGCGGGAGTGGTGGATCAAGGTCAAGACCTGCGGAGGTCCAAGAGGAGTATTATTCCACCAGCTCGGTATAGGGATAAGAACATGGTGAGTTTCGTCTCATGTTTCTTTGCAGGTCCCTTGGATGAACGGGAGTCGTCGAGCTTTAAGAACACCACTGACATAAATGAGTGGGAAGATGTCATGGATGAGGAAATGACCGCCCTCGGAAAGAACAAGACTTGGGATCTTGTGTCCAAGATCGATGTCATCACTCTTGTTACATGCAAGTGAGTTTATAAGCTGAAAAAGAAGGCTGATGGTAGTATCGAGCGGTACAAGACTTGCCTTGTAGCTCGGGGGTTCTCACAGCAATATGGGGAGGACTATGCAGAGACGTTCAGTCCGGTGGCTAAGATGACTTCAGTTCGGGTGGTGATCTCCTTGGCGGCTTGCCAAGGATGGAAGATTTGGCACTCGACGTAAAGAATGTTTTTCTTTACAGCGAGATTGATAAGGATATCTTCATGGTGCAGTCATCTGGTTATGTTTTTGAAGATCATTCAGGACACGTCTGCAAGCTGAAGAAGACCCTCTATGGTCTGAAGCAGACGCCTCAGGCATGGTATGAGAAGATCGCAGAATACCTCAAATTCAGCGGATACTTCGCTTCAGACTCTGATTCAAGTCTTTTCGTTAAGAAGAGGGGGGAGCCTTAAGTCCTAGTGTTGCTGTATGTTGACGATATGATCGTCACGGGGAACTCAAAATAGGAGGTAGCTAGGCTCAGGGCTGAGCTAGTTATTCAGTTCGAGATGAAGGATCTGGGTGAGCTCCACCATTTCCTTGGACTCGAGGTGGTGAGGAAGAAGAGCGGTGTGCTCGTTTTCCAAAAAGGCTATGCGGAGCGGATCGTTAAACGATTTGGCATGTGGGAGGGGAAGAGACGAAGAGCAGCTCTACTCCACTGGAGGTCGGTCTAAAACTTAGGCGGGATGAGGAAAGGGTTCTTGCAGACCCTTTAGTGTATCGGGCTCTCGTGAGGAGTCTCATATATCTGACAATCACTGGGCCAGATATTGTTTATGTTGTGGGCCGGGTTAGTCAGTATATGGCGGAGCCGCGAAAGCCTCATTTTGTGGCAGCTAAAATTATCCTGAAGTATGTCAAGTCTACCTCAAAGATGGGTCTCTTTTATAAGAGGGACACGAGCTTTAGTGTGCACGATTACATGGATGTTGATTATGGAGGAGATACAGATGATCAGAAGTCTACGTCTGGTTACGTCTTCTTCACGGGATCGGCAACTATCTCATGGTATAGTAAAAAGCAGGATTTGGTGTCTGTCTCCAATACAGAAGCGGAATACAAGGCTTCGGCCTTGGCAGCTCAGGAAGTCATCTGGCTTAGGAGATTAGTGGATGACAACCATGAGGAGGTGCAAAATCCCACTCTGTTTCGCAGTGACAATAAGAGTGCTCTTAAACTGGTCAATAATCCAGTTTGCCACGCGCGAACAAAGCATGTCGAGATCGAGCATCACTTCGTTCGGGAGAAGGTGCTGGAAGGATCTTGATGGTTGATTACGTGCAGAGTCAGGATAACGTTGCAGATTTCTTTACAAAGTCATTGCCGAAGGGACCGTTTATTCGGTTATGGGGGTTGCTCGGGCTGGTCTCCACTTCCCACTTCAAGGGGGAGTGTTGAAATTATTGAAGTGGTAGTGGAGGTGGGCGTTCTGAAGTGGCAGACCGCACAGTTCACCGAGACCGCCGCGGCCTGGCAAATTGAAGTCGGCGGATAGCCGGTTTGTCTTTTTTCCTCCGGCGGTCTGGATCAGCAAACACCCTTGGTGATGTAACCGGGCGGTTAAGGTTGTCTAACCACAGATGTGGCACACTCATCTGGAGTTCGCCGAGTCCGACATGGTTGATCTTGCAGACTCATCCGGAGCTCGCCGAGTTCGACTGACTTTTGTGCTTGCGATCTGGTTATGTGATCGTAGAGATTGGCACAGTTGCTTGATTTGTTGGTCACCTGGAGATCTCGCTGTTCCGATAGGGGCAGTCCGCACTTGTGCGGACTGGTGTTGATATTCATTTTTGGCGCGGTCTTCTTCTCAGGTGTCGCGGTCTGTTTGGAGACTGCGGAGTTTGCTCGTTGTGGACTTGGTCACTGGAGTGTGACAAGTCTGGTTGTTGCCTAGTACGCGGAGATCGTCTGGTGCGCGGTCTGGTTGCAAAGTCCGCCAAACTACGCGGATTGGATGTGGTGTTCGGCAGTCCGTCATTAGCACGAGATGTATCAGGACTCGTGGCTGGAATGACCAAGTCCACGCGGACTGATGGTTTTATCCGCTCAGCTATGCTGACTGTCGAAGTTGTCCGCATTGTCTTGCGGGTTAGTTTGTAGACAGTGGTGTGTCTGCACTTCTTGCGGACAACTCCTTCTTTAAGTGGCAGACTGATGTTTGTATCCGCACTTGTGCGGCTACGTGATGTTAGCTGCAGGTTTGACGAGCGGTTATCCTATCGCTATGAGTGGTGATGACACTCCTCCTCATGCTTATAAATAGGAGTCCTCGGCTCGTCATATATAACAGAGAACAGTGAGAACTCAACTCGCGCTTAAAACTTGCGGTTACGTTTTCTAACCGGCGCAACTAAGTGAGGTTGGCTATCTGCGCAGGCTGTGCCACTAGCATCAGGCGGCTAGGCAATTAGTGGAAGCTTTGTGTGGAATAGCTCGTGGTTAACAGTCAGCGGTTATCAGCAAGTCGCAGTCTCTACGACTTGAAGTCATCTTTACTCGGATTGCGGATAGAGTTTGGAGTTCGCCCGGTCTATCAGCGGGTTCTGTTCAAAGTTCAGCATTCAATAACAGGCAGTCCGCGCGGCTAGTTGCGGACAAGCGACTTGGCCGGTCTTGGCAGACAGGGCTTGCGGGTTTAGCAGTTCGTGCGGTTACAGTTCTTGTCCGTGAGGTTTCTTCTTTGCCGACAGTTTTATTTTTTCTGTTTTCCTTGGGTACATTGGCGAAATCATTTTTTGCAATGTATGTCTCGTTTTGTAAATCAGATTGAATTCCAGCTTTTGACTCTTGTGCTTCTATTGTGTTGATTACTAGGCTTCTGGTGTGGTTGAGTGTTCCTGCGACCTCTTTCAGCTTCCAACCATAAATTTTTACATTTGACTTCAATTTCAATTTCAAACTCTCATTTCTGTCCAAGTAAACATACCCTGAAAGTTTCATTTTGCTCTTCTTCATTTTGCCACTGTCACAGTATTGTTGGATGAGTGAGCAATTCAATAACAATATAGGATTTCCTTAATTAACAGTCCAGAATAAAGGATTAGTGCGTTGTTCTTCCATAACTGATGCAGTTGGTCATCCATAGAAAGATTATGCTATGGGTTTGCATGATCAGTTCTTAGTGATTATGTATTTTTTTATTATCATGTCGTTGCCGTTAGTTATAGTTATTAGGCACATCGCGCCTTTAGTTCGTGTAAAAGTATTGCGGTAATTTGTCTGCTTTGGACTAAGGAAATGGGACGCATGACTTGAGTCTTCTTGTCCTTTGCTTGAGATTGTGATAGATCTATCTCCCTCTCTCTCTCTTCCGAGCACACCTCACTTAGGCAGTCATGATTCTGGCTTCGTAGTATCTCCCCACCGCCATCTCCACACCCGCTCATCTCCGGTGAAGCTACCGGCATTACGGATTAACCCGTAACAAATTATTATCGGAACTTGTAATACCATTATCGGCATTGTTAAATCATCTAATTGATGATTATTTAGATTCATGAAGTCTTTGGAAATTCCATGTCTTTTTTACCATATTGTAATGAGATTTTTGTTGAATAATGAATCGAGATTAAGCAACCCCATTGTACTATTTTTGTTGGTGCTGGTTGTGGATTCTTCTAATAACTTTTTGTATATGACTTGCTACTAATATGAGACATAATTGATTTATCTTTTCTGCACGGCCAATGATGTACAATTCTCCAAGATAGTCCATCTTAGGCATGTAATTGATAGTGTTATGAACATTACAGGTTGGAGAAACTATGCTGAAGATTTTTGTTAATGACGTAGAGAGCACTTCAACTTCTGATGATGATTGTAGTCAAACTTCACCTGATTTTCACCTGATTGAATCAGATCCAGAAAAGTTTTTAATTAATCAACAAATTCCGGGGGGTGTTTTGGCTACACCTTCTGTAAGACACCTTGCAAAACAACATGACATAAATATTAATGATATTAGTGGATCAGGTAAAGATGGAAGAGTTTTGAAGGAAGATGTGTTGAGCTATGCTGTTAGCAAAGGAATAGACAAAGATTTGCCTATACTATCACCTACCTTGGCTGAAAAAACAGATCTTTTTCTAGAAAGAGAAACTAAGTGTGCTGCCTCAGTACAACAAGGAATCATTGAGGACAAGATCCTTCCTCTCAGGTAACTAAAAACGATATGATTTTGGCAGTGTATGGTGTTTGTTTATATATTTTCATTAAAATTGGTACAAGATAAGTAATAGATGTTTATGTCAGGGTATTTATTTTATAAGTAGATCAATTAAGAACAGCAAGATTAAATGTAAAAAATGATAGTTTTTTCTTGAATCAATGATGGCAGTGTTATCTCAAAATCACACTGAGGTTTCTTAGAATCACTTCTAAGAAGAAGGAATCACTCATGAGATTGATATTTTACTCAAAACTTTATACATCATTAGTGTTAAAGATAAAATAGTATTAGCCCATTTGGGAGGCCCATGTGTATTGGCCCATGTATAGCTACTTTAGTCCCACATTGTAAATGTAGATATATCTCTCTCTATATACCTCTATATAAGTGTATGTATTCCTATACTTTGAATATAATACAATTTGAGGCAAATTTCTCTCTCCTGTTTCTCTTTTCTTACATGGTATCAGAGGAATTCGTCCCCTCCTGCGGACTCCACTCTTCTATCCGTCTACCCTAATCGCCAGCAGCCTGCGGACTCCGCTTCTATCCGCCTATCCCTACTCATCCGCGTCCTGCGTTTTTCTATCCGCTCCCTTAGTCGCCTGGCTCCTGCGGCCTGTCCTTTCTGGGTCCGCTTCCTTTTCTCTCCGTGGTTCCACCCTCCTCCTCGGGCTTCTTATTGCCCTCTTTCTCTGTCCCATGGGGTCCACTTGTTCCCTGCCTACTAACTCTTCTTCTTCTTCAGTCCGCTGCGAGCTCCCCTCTCGCAGACTCTCCTCTTAGTCCGCTGCTGCGAGCTCCTTCTCGCTCCTTCTCCCCAGTCCGCTGCCCGCTACTCCTCCCCAGTCCGCTGCCTGCTCTTGCTACAGCCCGCAGCCCGCTACTCCCATCTGCTGCGAGCTCTCTCTACTCGCAGACCTTCTTCTTAGTCCGCCTCGACCTTTCTCCTCTTCGCGAGCTCCAGTTTGCTGCGCGTTCTTTCTTCTGTTCGTTGCGGGTTTCTCCTCTAATCCGCTCCGAACTTTCTCTTCTTACGGCCTGCTCCAGTCCGCCTCGGCCTATTTCCACTCGCGCCTTGCCAAGCTCTTCTCCTTGTCGCCGCAACCTTCCTCTTAGTCACTGCGACCTTCTTTATCGCTTACGATCTGCTCGCCGCGACCTGCCCGAGTCGTCGTGACCTGCCCGGGTTCTTGCTCGCCCTTTACTTCTTGCGGTCTGCTTCCGTTCGCTGCGACCTTCTTCATCGCTTGTGATCTGCTCGTCGCGACCTGCCCTAGTTGTCGCGACCTGCCCTTGTTCTTGCTCACCCTTTCCTTCTTGCGGTCTGCTTCAGTTCGCTGCTTCGGTCTACTGCCGCTTTCCGCCATAGCATCTACTGACTCAACTACAGCTACCTCCTCTCTGTCCGTTCGTGCTGCTACCTTGCCCTCCGAGGTCCGTGATGAACTTCGCATCACCACTATCTCTCTCAGCGGGAAGGCTAACTATGTTGAATGGGCTCATTCCGTTTGACGTGTTCTGCAAACTAAGGGCTTACTCCATCACCTAACTCGGGTCAAACCTGTTGATCCCACTGATGACTGGATCCGCGATGACGGCCGAGTCCAATCTTGGTTGCTCAACTCTATTGACACAGAGTTTTACCGGATGACAATGTATTACGAAACCGCTAAGGAAATGTGGGATGAGCTGCACCCCCTCTACTCTGACCGAGATAGCTTACAACACCTCTTCGACATCATCTCTGCTCTTCAGTCACTGGACCCCGACACCACTGGCGACTTAACTTCCTTTGTTGCCAAGACCAGAACCCTTGTAGAGGCCTGGATACAACACCAACCTCCCTCTGCAGACTTTGCTACTCAGCGGGCACGGAAGGAGGCTGTTAGGATCGCTATAATGATGGCTCGTGTTCCTAGTCATCTTCATAGCATCCGGGCCTAGATTCTCTCTTCTCCTACAATACCCTCTTTGTCTGATGTTTGCTCAATGGTGCTTAAGGTTACACCTCCTCCCGAGGCTCCAGCCACTTTTTCTCCGACTTTACTCCAGCAGCCCCTACTCCCTACTCCTGCTCCGTCTGGCCGAGGCTCTTCTATTCGGGGAGGCCGCTTCACGTCTCGTGGTCGGGGACGCGGTGGTCGTTCTACTCTCAAGTGTACTTACTGCGGTCGTGATGGCCACCTTGAAACTACCTGCTATCACAAACATGGTTTGCCCCCTCATCTCTCTGCTCCTGCTGTTGCTGCTGCTCCTACTCCTGCGGGCCCCTCTCCTACCGACCCCTCTTCTACTGCTCAGAAGGATCTCAATGACCTCCGCCTACAGATACTGCAGCTTCAAGGCATAGTCAATCGTTCCTCTGCCTCGGTTGCTTCATTCTCTACTGAAGGTATCTCCTGTCTCTCCTACAGCTCTCAGTGGATTCTGGACTCTGGGGTCACCCATCATATTACCTCTCAGAAACCTCCTCAGTACATGCACACTGAGTATCCCAAGTTTATCACTGTGGCCAATGACGATACTACTCCTGTGTCTGGAGCTGTTGATCTGCAACTTACTCATACTCTCTCCTTAAACTCGGTCCTTCATGTTTCAGGATCTCCCTTCAACCTACTGTCTGTTAGTAAGCTTGCTCAAGATCTTGATTGCTGTCTGATTTTTTCTCCCTCTTCTTTTGTCATGTAGGATCGTCGAACACAGAATATCATTGGTAGAGGACGGCTGCCAAACGGGCTTTATCTCCTGGACGTTCTTCCCACTTCACTCTCTGATGTACCCTCCGTCAACTGACATCGTCGTCTTGGCCATGCTCCTCTTCAGATTCTCAAGAAGGCTCTTCCTGATGTCTCCTTACAGGAATTTTCTTGTGAGTCATGTATCTTTGGCAAGCAGCATCGTACTTCTTTCCCTCCTGTATGTGACCGGAGTAGTACTTCGTTTTCTTTAGTTCATTCTGATATTTGGAGGTCTTATAAACTACCCAGTATTTTTGGTTATCGCTACTTTGTAACCTTCATTGATGATCATTCACGCCTCACATGACTTTATTTACTTTGTGATCGTACTGAGCTAACTTTTGTTTTCCGTGCGTTTGTTATTGAAATACGTACGTAATTTTCTACTACCGTACAAACGCTTCGCACTGACAACACTCGTGAATACACTAGTCGCAGCTTTTCCAACTTATGCACTGACTTTGGCATAATTCATCAAACTTCATGTGCGTACACACCCTAGCAGAATGGTGTGGCCGAGCGGAAGAATCGTCATCTCCTTGATGTCACTCGGTCACTCATGCTTCAAATGCAGGTTTCCGTTGAATATTGGAACTTCGTTGTCTCTACTGTTTGCTATCTCATTAACCGTATGCCCACCTCCGTTCTTAACTTTGCTTCTCCCTTCAGTCTCATGTTTCCTTCCAAGTCCCTGTTTTTTCTCCCGCCTCGCGCATTTGGTTGTGTCTGTTATGTTCACTCTCTCGGACCACCAAGTGACAAACTTGCCGCTCGCGCCACCAAACGTGTATTTGTAGGCTACTCTCGTACTCATAAGGGGTATGTTTGCTACTCTCCCACAATCGACAAGGTGCTCGTCTCCGCGGATGTTACCTTTGTTGAAGATGAAAGCTTCCTCTCTCACACCTACACTCTACCACCTCAGCCCACAATTCCTCATCTGACTGTTCCTGTCACATCTCTGCCTCCCACTTCTTCCGCTCCTCCAGTACCAACGTCACCACCTCTCCCTCCTCCTCCACCTACCCGTGTCTACACTCGCCGCTCATCCAGGATTGCAGCCCGTCAGCAACCCCCTACTACGGATGCTCTTCTGCGCCTTGACGATCAAGCACCACCCTCTACGGCTCATCCCATGGGAAACTATGTATCTCTACATCACCTCTCTCCACCTCTTCACACTTTTGCCCTCTCTCTTTCCACTATTTCCCTGTCTAACTCCTTGCAAGATGCTTTACAAAATCTGGGCTGGCGTGCGGCCATGGACGACGAAATGGCAACTCTTTGGGCTAACCAGGCTTGGGACCTTGTTCCTCTTCCTCCTGGTCAATCTTGTGTTAGCTGCAAATGGGTCTTTACAATCAAACATGCTCCTGATGGAACAGTTGATCGTCTCAAAGCTCGTCTGGTGGTTCGGGGCTTCACTCAGCAACATGGCATCGATTACGACGAAACGTTCTCTCCGGTGACAAAACTAAGTATTGTACGGGTTCTGATCTCTCTTGTTGTGCACCGCCAATGACTCCTTCATCAACTGGATATCAAAAATGCTTTTCTCAATGACGATCTTCAGGAGACTGTGTATATGCATCAGCCACCTGGGTTTGACCACGGGGAGTCTCGTGTCTGTCTTCTCCGGAAGTCTATATATGGTCTCAAACAATTCCCTCGCGCTTGGTTTGATAAGTTCAGTAAGGTGGTTCGTGAGATGGGATTCACTCAGAGTTCTGCAGATTTCTCTCTTTTTACTCGTCATCAAGCAACAGGGACAGTTCTTCTTCTTTTCTATGTTGATGACATTCTGATTACGGGAAACGACACCATCGGGATACAGAAAATCAAACAACATCTGAACTCCGTCTTTCAGACAAAAGATATGGGCAATCTGCGATACTTCCTTGGACTTGAGGTTGCAAGGCGACCTGATGGACTAGTCTTATCTCAGCGGAAGTACTGCATAGATCTTCTACAAAGTGCGGGCTACTCGGGATGCAAACCTACAGATACTCCGATGGACATGAATCATCAGCTGTCGAATCAAGACTCTGAGAATGACCCTGTTCTGACCAATCCAGAGTACTATCGACGTTTGGTGGGGAAATTAATCTACCTCACAGTTACGCGGCCTGACATCTCATTTGCTGTTGGAATGGTAAGCCGATTCATGCATACTCCTCGGATTTCTCATCTTCGAGCCGTAGAGCGGATCCTCAGATATTTAAAGAAGGCTCCTGGACAAGGACTTGTTTATAAGTCATCGTCTTCTTTATCTCTTGTTGCCTACTCTGATGCGGACTACTCAGGGTCTCTTGATGATAGACATTCCATCACTGGTTTCTGCACCTACCTCGGTGGACATTTTATTACCTGGCGCAGCAAGAAACAGACTGTTATTGCTCGCTCGTCTGCCGAGGCTGAATATCGTGCTATGGCAGCGGTCGTATCTGAGGTCACCTGGCTAGAGGGCCTCCTCAGTGATATGGGTCTCACACTCTCCTCTCCTGCTACCTTGTTCTGTGATAGTCAAGTTGTCATACATATTGCAAAGAATCCAGTGTTCCATGAGCGCACAAAGCATATTGAAGTTGACTGTCACTTCGTTCGAGAAAAGGTTCAGTCAAAGAAGATAGTATTGGTACATGTCTCGGCCTCCAGTCAAATTGCTGATATTTTCACCAAGGCTCTCTCACGGACTTTGTACTATCAGTTTTTATCCAAGCTTGGCGCTTATGATTTGTACGCTCCAGCTTGCGGGGGAGTGTTAAAGATAAAATAGTATTAGCCCATTTTGGGAGGCCCATGTGTATTGGCTCATGTGTATTGGCCCATGTATAGCTACTTTAGTCCCACATTGTAAATGTAGATATATTTCTCTCTATCTACCTCTATATAAGTGTATGTATTCCTATACTTTGAATATAATACAATTTGAGGCAAATTTCTCTGTCATGTTTCTCTTTTCTTACAATTAGCATTGCGATAACGATGTTAATGTTAACAAACAAGTGCTTTTGGATTACTAATAAGAAAAAGATAGTTCTCAGGTGTTGCTAGGTTTGGCCTAATTATTAGGCATATTTTTGGTATTTTATAAATATACGAAGTGTTATATAAACTCCTTGTTGTTCTAGGGTTTGCATAATTCTGAAATTCAGAAATCCACCCACTTTCTGTAATCGCATCTGTTCTTGATTTAGGGAAAAACGAACTGTTGTTGTCCGTGGTCGTACCCCATGTTGGGGTGAAGCGCGTAAATCTGTGTCTTCTGAGTTCTGATTTTTTGTTTTTATATTTCTATTATCATTTCCGCAACAATATGTTGTCATTGGTGAACCAATCATGTCATTATGTTTTGCGATTTGTTTGTTTTATTATTCGTAATAAAGTATTTAAAAATTTAGCTCCTGCTAAGTTCATGAATAGGCCGCCCTAACCGAAGTTCTTTACAATTAAGAGCTTCAGAGAAAGTTTTGAATCTCCATTATACCAGTTTATTATGCATTGCCAGTTGTGTTGATGCTGATGATTTGTTGTTTGAAGGTGCCATGACCCGTTCTTGCCACCAGGAGGTTCCCTGACAAATTGTTGTTGCTCATTGACGTCTCTTAAAGTTTCCATTGTATCTGTTGATGCCAGTTGAATGCGGCAAAATTCATGTCAACATTGTTTGCATACAGTACATATGTGTCACAACTCACCTTTGATACACCTGGATCCATTGTCCATAGCCTGTGCCACCGGTGATGTGGACTTGTTTTGGCCACAACACAACTCTTGCTAACTTTTTCCCGTCAACCATCAAAGTAAGAGAGGCTATATCTTCCACTCCATTTATATTGATAGTATATGTTCATCTTTGTCAAATCCCATATTTTTTTTCCTTCTGGGTTTTTCAAAAGCTTCATATCTACTAAACTTTGCTTGTTCTTCAAATCCCAAAGCTAAGATGAACGGACTTGTTCTCATACTTTTTTGGTTCATAAAAATTTCTTCAAAGAACCATTATGTAAAAGAAACAAGGGAAGCTTTCAAGTTTACACTGAAATAAGAAAAGGATGTGATGTAGGGTAGGCTATATGTTAAGCAATCTAGGTCGACTCGAGTGAGTGGACACGTGAGAACTATGATGAAAATGCACACAAACCCGCTAGGCAATTATTCCAAGTAACGATTCACAACCACGCAAAATTAAATTAGACAACAACAATTCTTTGAGGCGATCAAGCAAGTCTTTCCTCCAAACGGAGGGCCAAAATTAAGCGCGCTGCGAATAGCTCCTTCCTGCAATCAATATTCTTACGGGCAAAATTCCACAATAGATATTCCAAGCAAGTACAAATATTCCAAACAATATCCAAATGCTGAAAACTAGAAATTCATATAACAAACAACTCACAAACAAAGGAATGTTCGAGGCGGGAGAGATCTGGTAGTTTTGGAAGTGGATTCGGGTTGGCGAATCGAGAAGGTGGCTGTCCACGGTGGAGGGTGGCTGGAATCGGGTAGATCCGACAATATTGTGATGGATCCGGGCTTCGGAAGAGGGGATATGAGGGTAGGTGGTAGATCGGGAAAGGTAGTGCTAGATCAAGACAGATCTAGGATTTTCGGAGGGGTTGTGAAGTGGATCCACGAAGGGGAGGCTAGTGGGGTGGTCGGCTAGGGCAGGGGAGGCTGCGGGGTGGTCGGGTATGGACGGGAAAAGGGTGGCGGAGGCGTTGGGGGCTGGCAGCAGGGCCGGCGGCCGGATCTGGGCGGTCCGGCGGCGGCGGAAAGGGAAGGGGGGCTGGGCGGAGGCCTGCTTGCGGGCTGCAGGTCGGCGGAGGTTTGGGGGGGGGGGTTTGCGGGATTCCGGCGGTGGAAGAGGGGGAGAAGGGTTGGAAAATGATGGAGGGGGATGGGGTTTACCTTGGGGATGAAGTTCCACCACTAGGAGTCAACACCTAGGGCTCCACGGCATCGGTACCGGGGCGTGATCGCGGAGGTCCGGGATTATCTTCTCCAAAACCAGCAATACCCCTTTCCAAGCCTCAACACTCCTATTTATAATATTCTAACATTAGGGCAACCCGGATTCGACGGCTATGATTGGCCGAAGAATCCATGTGCCCAAACATAAGCAAATGAAATGAAAAATAACAAAGTTATATGTGAAAAAGATTCGCGGCGCGCATCCGGACGCATCCGCGGGATCGGATCGTCCCTCCGATCAAATCTTCCGGCGAGAATAGACGAAAGTGGGCCCCGTCTTGTCATGGGCCGATGGTCCCCCATCAACTCCCCCCGACTGAAAAGAATTCATCTCCGATGAATGGAGAGAATCATACTGTCGTCGAAGCCCAGGGGCGAGTCGGTCCAGCTCAGTAGGTAGAATCCACGTGTCATCAGAGGCGGAGCGGCCTCTCCAACGAACCAGATAATGACATGAAAGTCCAGTGGTGGTCGAGACGTACTCATAGGTGACGATATCTGTAATACTCTCAGCAGACTGCACTCGTGTAGTGGGTCCCGGGGCGATCAGGGGCGCAGGCGGTGTCACCATAGGTGATGGACTTCCAGGGGTGCGGGTAGTAGGGGGCATGGTTAGTGGCAGAGGTGAGTGGGCCGAAGCTGTAGGTGGTGGTGAGGTGGAGAGACGGTGATCATCCCGACTCGGGTCTGAATATTCGCGAGGTTCGTAATACGGAGTCAAGTCCTCAATATTGAATACCGGATGGATGCCCATACTTGCGGGAATATTCAGTTCGTAGGCATTTGTCCCGATCCGCTTAATGATCGAGTAGGGACCTATTCGTTTCGCACTTAATTTTTTGGCAGGCCCCGGTAGAGCCTCTCCTCCCGGATTCAGACCATTACCTGCTCGCCTTCGTTGAAAACCTGTTCTCGCCTGCTTAAGTCTGCATGAGTTTTATTGCTGTCATTACTTGAAATAATTTGCCGGTGGACTGACTCATGTAAATCATGCAAGTGACATGCAAATGATTCGGCGGACGCGCTAGGACGGGCCTCTAATGGGTAAGGAATGAGGTCAATGGGCTTCTTGGGTTCGTACCCTAATAATACGTGAAATGAGCTCGGCCCGGTGGACCTATTGATCGAACTATTGTACGCGAATTCCGCGATAGGAAGGACAGAGTCCCAACTCGCCACATGCTCGCCAACAAGACACCTAAGCAAGTTCCCTAGACTGCGGTTCACAACCTCAGTCTTTCCATCAGTCTGGGGGTGATAGGCAAATGAAAACTTCAGGGCAGTGCCCGTTTTGTACCATAGGGTCTTCCAAAAGTAGATCACAAACCTGACATCTCTGTCGGAGACTATGGACTTTGGTAGGCCATGTAGCCTAAAGACGTCCCGAATGAAAATGGAAGCAACACGGGAGGCGTCAGCGGTTCTAGAGCAGGCGATGAAGTGTGCCATCTTGGAAAAACGATCAACGACGATAAAAATGGAGTCGTGCTTTCGAACCGTGCGCGGCAGTCCTAGTACGAAGTCCATACTAATATCCTCCCAGGGCCTAAGTGGGACCGGCAAGGGTGTATACAATCCCGTATTTTGTTTAGTACCCTTCGCGGTCTGACACGTACGACAATGTCGAACAACTCTAGCCACGTCCCTCTTCAGGCCTGGCCAATAAAACCTATCCTCAACGATAGCTATGGACTTGTCCCTGCCAAAATGCCCGGCAGCTCTGCCCGCATGAAGCTCCCAAATCAGATAGTCACGGTATGATGTGCTTGGGATGCACATGTGGGAACCCCGGTAAAGGTAACCTTCCCATATCTGGAAGCCGTCGGCAGGCTCGGGTGGGTCTCGGGATAAGGCTGCGTATATCTCACCGAAGTCCGGACATCCTGGGTAGTCAGCAATGATCTGCTCAAGTCCGTCCACGTGTGCTCGCAGGGTCTGCAAAAGGGTGACCCGCCGACTCAACGCATCAGCGGGCTTGTTCTCAACAGCGGCGCGATGTTTGAGAACATAGTGGAAATCCTGAAGGTACTCAACCCACTTCTCATGCTTATGTCCCAATTTCTTCTGTGATTCTAAGTATCGGAGCGCCTGGTGGTCAGAATAGAGAACGAACTCCCGGGGGAGGAGGTAGTGTCTCCAGTATCGCAATGACTGAACGATCGCATAAAACTCTCTATCGTAATTGGAATATTTTTGCTTGGCTTCATTTAACTTCTCGCTGAAGTAGGAGACCGGGTGTCCCTCCTGGCTCAGCACTCCGCCGATCCCGACTCCTGAAGCATCACACGCAACCTCAAAAGCCTTGCCAAAATCAGGGAGTCGTAAGACAGACGCCGTGGTCAACTTGTCCTTAATCTCCTCAAACGCTCGAGTGGCTGCGGTGGTCCACTGAAATTCGTCTTTCTTCAAACAGCTAGTGAACGGGGCCATAATCGAGCTAAACCCTCGAACAAACCGCCTGTAGAAGGTGGCTAGCCCATGGAAGCTGCGGGCCTCGTGAATGGTCGTAGGCAAGGGCCAATCACGGATGGACTTAACTTTCTCAGGGTCGACTGACACTCCTGTGGATGATACGATAGACCCCAAGAACTGTACCGACTCGGCGTAGAACGAACACTTCTTCAGATTCACGAACAGCTTCTCCTTATGAAGGGTCTCGAAAGGAGTCTCAAGTGCGCTAGGTGGTCACTATGGGTCTGACTGTAGATCAAAATATCATCAAAATATACAACTAGGAACTTGCCCATGTAAGGCCGTAAGATCTGTGTCATAATCCTCATGAACGTGCTCGGGGCGTTGGACAACCCAAATGGCATGACCAACCACTCATACAGGTCATCTTTGGTCTTAAAGGCCGTTTTCCATTCATCACCCTCTCGTACCCGGATCTGGTGGTACCCACTCCGCAGATCGATCTTGGAAAAGAATTGGGCACCAGACATGGTATCTAATAAGTCATCAAGACGGGGGATGGGAAACCTGTACTTCACCGTAATCTTATTGATGGCACGGCTGTCGATGCACATGCGCCAACTACCATCCTTCTTGGGGGTAAGAAGGGCGGGAACGGCGCAGGGACTCGGGCTCTCCCGGATGAACTGCTTCTGAAGCTCGTCAACCTGCCGCTTGAGCTCGGCGTGTTCATCTGGATTCATACGATAGTGCGGTAGGTTTGGGAGAGAGGCTCCTGGGACTAGATTGATCGCGTGCTGGATATCTCGCAAAGGTGGGAGTTCATCAGGTAACTCCTCCGGCATGATGTCGGTAAACTCCTCAAGTAGGGTCTTGATCTCCGGGGGAAGATCTGGGGTCACCATCGGGCTCTCAGAAGCCATAGTGGCGGCAACGATGTAAAATACCCCGGCATCCCTGCTCTCCCGCAAGAACTCACTACACCGCAGGAGATGTAGTGGCCGCGACAATATGGTGCTCGGGGAGGGCTCAATCGGGCCCTTGGATTTCTCCTTGGGTCGGGTTGGGGACAACGTGATCTTCTTACCCTTATCGAAGAATGTGTAAGTGTTCGACCGGCCGTAGCTCGTGACATCGCGATCGTATAACCAGGGTCGCCCCAATAACACGTGGGCAACGTCCATAGGAATGACGTCACACCACACATGATCCTCAAATGTGGCAAGCCGAATAGGAATGAGGCACTGCTGTGTTACCTGGATGGCGGTCTTGTCCACCCAAATGACTCGATACGGGTGAGGGTGGGGTTCCGTCTTCACCTGCATACGCTCTAAACCTTTCTGGGCCACGATATTGACACAACTCTCACTATCAATGGCTAGCTTACAGGGTCCGCCCGCGCTAGGAAAATACGTGTAGAAGATAGTGGTGCGGCGCCAATCCTCGTCCGCACGGGGGGTATGTAGGAGACGTCAAACTACTCCCATCTCTAGGGACCTCTCAGCCTCGCTCTCCCACCCTTCCTCGATCGTAGCTTCGACCTCCTCAGTAACATCTTCGGTTCCCTTTAGGCCCAGCTCTTCCTCTCCCTCGATTAGCAGATTTCGTGTGGGGCAATGTGCCGTCACGTGTCCTCTGCCAGAGCATCTAAAACACTGGATACCTCCGGGCCGCTGACCCTCGGCGGTGATGGCCTTGCCCTTCATGTCAGTGGTGGCCGTGGTAGTCTGTGAAGGTGCGGGCTTCTTAAATGTTGAAGAATCAGTGCGCTAGGAGAACTGCTTCTTACTCGAAGTACGGAGATACTGCTCGTACTCTAAGGTGAGCTGGTATATATGATCAACCGTCTCGAGGCGATGGGGAATTAACTCTCTCCGGAGCTCTGAACGAAGGCCAGCCTTAAATCGAGACGCGGTAGCAATAGCCTCCTCCGCGATATCGCTCCTAACGACCAATTCATCGAATCGAGCCATGTACTCAGATACCGAGAGCGTTCCCTGACGTAGGTTCTGCAGCTGATCCAGCAACTGATCACGGTATGAAGCGGGGAGATATTTATCTTTCAGTTTCTCCTTCATCTCATACTATCGGGAGATGGGATAATAACCTTCTCTCTCGACAGCTCTCTCCACGCTAATCCAAAATACTTTGGCCTGCCCAACCAACTTCATCTTCGCGAAACGGACACAACGCTCATCTCTCATGTCGTACCAGTCAAAATAGTGATCCATGTCTAGGTTCCAATCACTAAAGGCCTTCGGATCCAAGCGACTGTCGAACGAAGGGGCGTCGAGACGAATCCGTCGGGTGATGTAGAAGGCATGGCCACCCCTTCGCGGGTCGGGGTAGTCCCCTGGATAGTCATCGTAGTCGTAGTCAAACCTTCGTCGATCTGGCGGGTAATACTCATCCCGGTGCTGATCGCGACGACCAGGTGGGGGCACCCGGTCCCTAAGGTCCGGTTGCGGCTGACGGGGCATACGGTAATCCTCACGTGGTGGCGCGTGCCTATCACGTGCTGGCTCAGTGTTTCGCCTTGCCGGTGGGGCCGGAGCTCGGTAGGGAATGTCAAGGCGACGGCGTTCCACAGGTGGCTGGCCCACCCTTGGATGCTGGCCGGGACGTGGAGAAACATCAAGGTCGTCCTCCAAAGGGTTGTCGCGATGTGTAGGCGTGTCCCTAGCGTTTTCGAAGTGGTCCAGCCGTACGTTTACCTCGGCAAGGTCCTGTCGCATGTCGTTAAACTGGGCGCCTAATGCGTCAAAACGATCTAAAATAAGGCACTGGAACTCAGCAAACGCGGTGCCCGAGTTCGAGCTTCCCCCGCGGTCGTCGGTTTCTTGTGGTTCAACCATGCTAGTCCTAAATGTCCTACCACTACGGAGCATGCAAGTGGCCTAACCTCCCTCTGATACCAATTGATGTAGGGTAGCCTAGGTCGACTACGTGAGAACTATGATGAAAATGCACACAAACCCGCTAGGCAATTATTCCAAGTAACGATTCACAACCACGCAAAATTAAATTAGACAACAACAATTCTTTGAGGCGATCAAGCTAGGCTTTCCTCCAAACGGAGGGCCAAAATTAAGCGCGCTGCGAATAGCTCCTTCCTGCAATCAATATTCTTACGAGCAAAATTCCACAATAGATATTCCAAGCAAGTACAAATATTCCAAACAATATCCAAATGCTGAAAACTAGAAATTCATATAACAAACAACTCACAAACAAAGGAATGTTCGAGGCGGGAGAGATCTGGTGGTTTTGGAAGTAGATCCGGGTTGGCGAATCGAGAAGGTGGCTGTCCACGGTGGAGGGTGGCTGGAATCGGGTAGATCCGACAATATTGTGACGGATCCGGGCTTCGGAAGAGGGGATATGAGGGTAGGTGGTAGATCGGGAAAGGTAGTGCTAGATCAAGACAGATCTAGGATTTTCGGAGGGGTTGTGAAGTGGATCCACGAAGGGGAGGCTAGTGGGGTGGTCGGCTAGGGCAGGGGAGGCTGCGGGGTGGTCGGGTATGGACGGGAAAAGGGTGGCGGAGGCGTTGGGGGCTGGCAGCAGGTCCGGCGGCCAGATCTGGGCGGTCCGGCGGCGGCGGAAAGGGAAGGGGGGGCTGGGTGGCGGCCTGCTTGCGGGCTGCAGGTCGGCGGAGGTTTGGGGGGGTTTTGCGGGATTCCGGCGGTGGAAGAGGGGGAAAGGGTTGGAAAATGATGGAGGGGGATAGGGTTTACCTTGGGGATGAAGTTCCACCACTAGGAGTCAACACCTAGGGCTCCACGGAGTCGGCACCGGGGCGTGATCGCGGAGGTCCGGGATTATCTTCTCCAAAACCAGCAATACCCCTTTCCAAGCCTCAACACTCCTATTTATAATATTCTAACATTAGGGCAACCTGGATTCGACGGCTATGAATGGCCGAAGAATCCATGTGCCCAAACATAAGCAAATGAAATGAAAAATAACAAAGTTATATATGAAAAAGATTCGCGGCGCGCATCCGGACGCATCCGCGGGATCGGATCGTCCCTCCGATCAAATCTTCCGGTGAGAATAGACGAAAGTGGGCCCCGCCTTGTCATGGGCCGATGGTCCCCCATCAGGATGTGATGCACGACGACGCGTAAGGTTTGTGCGTCTGTCGGCTTTTTCTATGAAACCCTAAATGTATGCGATGTTTTATGAATTATGCAAAGACTTTGAGCGGACGTTGCACAAACTTAAGAAAAGGAACAACTTGAATTTTTGTAAGCATAAAAAAAAATTCTATTTTGTTTCAAAAATAATTTCTTAAAAAAAATAGTTCAATTCAAAATCCGGGGAAAGAAAATTTACAGCTTTTGGTCTATTCCCCTTGTCGTAGCAAAACGAAAATCGTGACTTCTAAATATGTTTCTATTTGGAGTTTTCGACGTAACGTTCACTGACAAAATCCAATCGAAAATCCAGCAAGAGCCTATTAATCTAAAGAGAAAATTTAGACACACACAAAGAAGGGAGGAAGAACAAGTTACCCACGGAAAGAGATGTCTTTCCGTATTCAAAGTCAACGACAATCCCGCGAGGAATTCCTCGTCATCTTCGGTCCCCCGCTCGGAGGTCGGCCTCTATCGCACACGGGCACCATGGATAATATTCGCTCTCACTCACACGTTAGAGGTTCCACGAAATCTCAATCACTCTTATTACACACTGGTGGTTCCAACGGAGTTAACAAAACAAAAAAATAATTCCATGGAGTATGTTGCAGAGCTGAGTGAGAGGGAGGGTAGCGGAGAGATAAGAGACGAGAGATAAAGAGGGGAGGTAGAGAGAGAGGGGGGGATTAGGGATAGAGAAGAGAAAACATAACATTCATCCGAGATGGTTCTAATACAAGGCTTACACGTCCTCTTATAGTGATGAGGAGCAAATACAAAAGGAAATAACTTAATTTAGGAAATACAAATTACTAAAAATGACGCAAGCAAATAAAGCAACAAATAACGCTCATAATTGGCGCAAACAAATAAAGAAACAAATAACGTCCCGTAATTGATTAATTATCTCCTGTGGTAATGGCGGTCCCCTCCGATATGCGCGCTCGACGCGTGTAAACTTTCCAAAGAGGCTCGTCGTCGTGTAGCTCTGTAACAATGCCGCCGTCTGGAAAATGTGTCTTGTCCTCAAGGCAGTAGTCGGGGAACTGGCAGTGGAAATCATCCTTGGGGAGCCACGTTGCGTCTGAGTCAGGGTGCCCAGTCCAAGCCACCAGAACTTCGTCGGTCGTAGGGTCCCCTGGGGTGCGACATCGTCGATTGAGGATCGAGGCGGGGTAGTAAGGCGCGTCTCCGGAAAGGTCGAGGTCGGCCGGAAGGCGATCCGTGGTGGCGTGCTCGCCCACCGCGCGCCGCAGCTGCGAAACATGGAAGACCGGGTGGATGCGGCTCCCGTCCGGAAGGCGAATGCGGTAGGCTACTGCTCCGATGCGTGCAAGGACCTCGAATGGCCCGAAGAAGCGGGCGGCCAATTTTGGGCATGGTCGTCGGGCCACCGAAAGCTGGCGGTGTGGGTGGAGTTTGATGAAGACCTTGTCCCCTTCTTCAAAAGAGAGATCCCGCCGTTTCCTGTTGGTGAAAGAGACCATCTTCTGCTGGGCCCGTTGAAGGTGATGCTTCAAGTGATCCAAAATAGTATCTCGGTCGCGCAGAGCTGATGCCAGGCTCTCCATTTGGCGCTCCCCTGGAAGGTGGCGAACGATGGATGGAGGGGAACGACCGTAAACGGCCTCAAACGGGGTGATGTCGGTCTCCTGGTGGTGGGCAGTGTTGTATGAGTACTCGGCCCACCCGAGCCACTTGAGCCAGCTACGCGGCTGCTCTCCCACGAAGCAGCGGAGATATGTATCCAAGCTCCGATTGAGCACCTCTGACTGGCCGTCGGTCTGGGGATGGTATGTCGTGCTCATGCGGAGACGGGTGCCCTGCAGGCGAAATAGTGTAGTCCAGAAGGCGCTCAAGAAGAGCGGGTCTCGGTCGCTGACTATCGATCGGGGAAACCCGCGAAGGCGTACGACCCCCTAAATGAAGCTGTCGGCGACTGTGGCTGTCGTGTAAGGATGATGAAGGGGAATGAAGTGCGCATATTTCGAGAGCCGGTCTACTACGACTAAGATGCAGTCGAATCCCTGAGAGAGGGATAGCCGAGTGATGAAGTCCATGACGACATCGTCCCAAATGCGGTCGGGAATAGCCAGCGGCTGGAGTAGACCCCCCCCCCCCGGAAAAATGGCTTCGTACTTGGCCTTCTGGCAGATGAGGCAGGCGGTCACAAAGGCTTTGACCTGTCGGAACATGTGAGGCCAATAAAGTGAGGCTGCCAGCCGTCGATACGTCCGGTACGCCCCGGCATGTCCTCCGGGGATGCATGGAACTCTGCCAGTAATCGAGGAATGCTCGGGGAGGAGGGGTGAGCACGAGGAAACCTTTGAAGAGTAGGCGGCCATCTACCAAGGAGAATGGTGGGTGGGCGGTGTCATCTATGATGAGGGCCGTCCGAATCTTGTTCAGTGCCTGGTCTGCCTCCACTTCCTTTTGAAGGGTGTCCGCGTCCTCCCACACCGGTCGGGAGATGGTTGCAAGCATGGGGTTGCGTGAGAGAGCGTCGGCTGCGCGGTTCGCCTTCCCTGACCGGAACTCGATGCTGAAGTCATAGCCAAATAGCTTGACCACCCACACCTGCTGAGCGGGCGTGGCAATCTTCTGCTGGAGGAGGTAGCGAAGGCTATGGTGGTCGGTGCGAACCACGAATCGTCGGCCTAGTAGGTAGGGCCGCCAATGTTGTACCGCGAGGACGAGGCCCATGAGCTCAATCTCGTATGTTGATCGGCTGCGAATGGTGTCCGAGAATGCGCGGCTGAAATAGGCCACCGGGAGGCCGGCTTGCATGAGAATAGCCCCCACGCCGACGCCCGACGCGTCGCACTCCACGAGGAAGGGTTGGAAAAAATCCGGCATAGCTAGCACTGGGGCCCGAACCAAGGCCTGTTGGAGAGCGGTGAAAGCGGCGGCGGCCACTGTCGGCCATTCGAAGGGGCCTTCGGCCGCTTTCTTGAGAAGCTGTGTGAGGGGCCGGGCTATCGTGCCGTATCCCTGAATGAACCGCCGATAGTATCCCGTCAGGCCCAGGAATCCTCGCACATCACGGAGAGACGACGGGGTTGGCCACCGGATGACTGCTTCGATCTTGTCGCTATCCATCGCAACTCCTGCCGCGGAGATGGTATGCCCCAAGTAACACACCTCTGGAACCCCGAAAGAGCACTTCGTCGGGTGGAGTTTGAGGTGGTGGTGCTGAAGAGTCGCTAATGTTTGTCGGACGTGTTGTAGGTGCTCCTGCCACGAAGAACTGTAGACCAAGATGTCATCGAAAAAAACAAGTACATGGTGGCGAAGTACCGGCCGGAATATGTCGTTCATCGTGGCCTGAAAGGTTGTTGGTGCGTTGGTCAGGCCGAAAGGCATAACCAGGAACTCATAGTGGTCGCCATGGGTCCGGAAGGCCGTCTTGGCAACGTCGGCCGGCTGAACGCGAATCTGGTGGTAGCCGGCACGGAGGTCCAACTTGGTAAAACGGTGGCGCCGTGGAGCTCATCCAGAAGCTCCTGGATCACTGGTATCGGGTACTTATCTGGAACGATTGCTTTGTTGAGCTCCCGATAGTCCACACAGAAGCATCAGCTGCCGTCCTTCTTTCTGACCAAGAGTACCGGGCTAGAAAAGGGGCTCGCATTGGGGCGGATGAGGCCCCCTATCAGCATGTCGTGGACGAGCCTCTCGATCTCGTCCTTCTGCACGTGCCCATAGTGATAAGGGCGGACTGATACCGCCGACACGCCGGGTTGGAGAGGGATGGCATGGTCATGTGGTCGGGCTTGTGGTAAGCCTGATGGTGCCGTGAAGAGGTCCGCAAACTCCGACAGGAGGTCCTGCATATCTAGAGGTGGTGTCGGGGTCGGTGGGGCCACGTCCGTGATAAACCAGAGCAATGCTGAAAACTCGACGTTCGTCGTCCTCTGAATCGTGCGGGAGGAGACTAGAGCACGGAGTAGGGCTGCATCCCCCACCAGGCAGCACTCCCGACCGTCCTGGAGAAACCGCATCGTCATAGTTTTACAGTTGACCCGTACATCCCCTAGTGTGCAGAGCCACGCCACTCCTAAGATAGCGTTGATTCCGCTGAGGCCGAAGATGTAGAAATCCGCCGTCACCGAGTGAGGGCCCACAGAAAGGGGAACGAAGGGGCAGCGGCCCTGGACCGCTCGTCGGCGGCCATTGCCCAAACTGACCATGAAGTCTGGCGCGGGTTCCATCGGTAGTCGGAGCTGGTGTGCCAAATGAGCGGAGAGGAAATTATGGCTCGCCCCGCTGTCCACCATGACAATAATGTGGCGGTCGCCCAGTTTGCTGACCAATTTCATTGTTTGCAGCCCAGAAATGCGACCCACAGAAAAACAAGGAAGCTCCAACTGATGAAAAGCTGTAACGCCTGTGCCGTCGGTGGCGTCCTCCTCTGTGATCTCTAGGTCCTCGAAATTGGCCAAGGTGATCTCTGGTTTGGCATCGTCGATGATGACCCGGAACTCCTTGACTGTGGAGACGTGGGTCGGGGAGTAGGGTTGCCGGCAGCGGAAACACAACCCTTTGCGACGGAACTCATCAAACTCATGGTTGGAGAACCGCTGAGGGGCGGCCGGACGAGCTGGCCGAGCAGCTGGGGCAACCCGAGGGGCTGGCGGCTCTGGAGTGGTGGTCTGCCAAGGCCGGCCCCCCGGTGGGTGTCTGCCCGTAGGTGGCGTGTGTCGAGGAGCCAAATCCGCCTCTACGAGGCGGGCCATGTCCAGGGCTTCGGACACCGTCCGGGGGTTATGCGTGCGAAGCCGGGAGCGGATGTGGGGCAAGAGGCCCTGCATGAAGAAGTCGAGGTAGTGATCCGGTGGTAAGCCTGGAATATGGGTGACGAGGGCCACGAACTCATCGATGTAGTCATCCAGTGTACCGAGTTGGCGTACCCCACACAGTCGTTCGATAGCGGAGCCCGAGTAGCGGGTGTCGTAGCGGCCTATCATCTCTTGCTTGAGTGTCGACCATGAGATGGACGGGTTGGTCTGGCGGAGCCATTGCGTCCAATGTAGGGCGGAGTCGTCGAGTCCCACGACGGCGGTAGAGACCTTGTCGTGGTCGGGAGTGTGATTGAGGTCGAAATATTGTTCCCCTTTGGCGATCCACCCCATCAGATCTACGCCGGCGAAGCTAGGGAGATCCAAGGAAAGGGTCGGATGGCCAGGGGGCGGCGGGGCCGGGGTCTCCTCGATGGGCGGAAACGGTGGCGCCCCGAGGAGGGACCCGCTGAGGCCCGAGCTCGCGGATCCGGTGGTGGACGAGGCTGCGGGCGGTTGGAGCGCATCAAACTTGGCATGAAGGGCGAGGATGGAGGCGTGCATGGAGGCGGTGAGGGCTTCCTGGGCTTCGACGCGGCGGAGGGCCTCAGCGGCGGTGTCCTCCTGCTGAAGATCCACAGTTGAACGAGTGTTGGGGGTCATGAGGGCGAACGGGAAACAACGGCCTACTAGGAGGCAACAGCGGCGGCCGAGCACTCTACGTCGCTGGGAAGGCGTCCGCGGAATGCGGGGGCGAACGGCTGCGGCGGTACGGGACAAGGGGGGGCTGGTTCTCCAGCGGCTGAAGGCGGCCGGAAGCGGCCGGAGAGGGCAGGTCGGACCACTTTGTTGCAGAGCCGAGTGAGAGGGAGGGGAGCGGAGAGATAAGAGACGAGAGATAGAGAGGGGAGGTATAGAGAGAGAGGGGATTAGGGATAGAAAAGAGAAAACATAACATTCATCCAAGATGGTTCTAATGCAAGGCTTATATGTCCTCTTATAGTGATGAGGAGCGAATACAAAAGGAAATAACTTAATTTAGGAAATACAAATTACTAAAAATGACGCAAGCAAATAAAGCAACAAATAACGCCCATAATTGGCGCAAACAAATAAAGAAACAAATAACGTCCCGTAATTGATTAATTATCTCCTGCGGTAATGGCGGTCCCCTCCGCTATACGCGCTCGACGCGTGTAAACTTTCCAAAGAGCTTCGTCGTCTTCAACAACTCTCTCTCAACGGAGGCAAACAGCAACAAGAAATTTATCTTCAACTAAACTCCTACAGCAACATTAAACTTCACTATTCATCGTCTTCTCCAATCGAAAACAACAGTAGCAAACAATCTCAAAACATTCAACCTCTCACACACAACAATCTAAAAACAAAGAACAAATTACAACTTTGTTTCATTCACAGCATTCATCAACAACAACAAAATTACGATAAATCCCTATTTATAGGGTTTCAAAAAAATAGGTAACCGGCGGAAGCTTGAATCATCGTCCATGGCAGAGCTTGAACGTGGAGTTGAAACCTCTGGAGTGGGGCTAGAGCATGGGCGGATCTACAGGGGGGCCACAGGGACACGTGCCCCCCCCCCCAAATTTTTTGGAAAGTTTGATTAGGCTTGGTTCGCCCAGACCGGTGCCCCCCCCCCCAAATTTTTTTTGAACAGCGATTTAGGGTTAGCCAGTTCCCGATTCCGCTATTCCGTCTGTTTAATGTTTTCCAAACACAGACTTCACCTATGTGCACAGGGGCGGACCCATGTATGGGCACACCCGGGCACATGCCCGGGTCCAAATAATCGCGGTTTGCTACAGGCGGGTTGTATTTCCCTATAATAGACTACGGTTTATATATAAACCGCAGTCTATTCTAGGGTTCAGGTAGAATAGACTGCGGTTTATATATAAACCGCAGTCTATACTAGGGTTCAGGTAGAATAGACTGCGGTTTATATATAAACCGCAGTCTATTATATAAGTCGCAAGTATATAAACCGCAAGTTGCAGGGAAGAACTTCAGTCTGAAAAAGTCGCGGACCTGCCCTAACTAAGGTAGATATTTTGGTTTCTTCATTTCCGCTCCTCATCTCTTGAGCCCTGATTTTTGTCTTCTTAAATTTCTTCCAGAATCTGACTTCCGAAATCTGCTCTAATTAAGGAAGAACTGAAGAAGCCGACCTGCCCTGTCTTCTGAAATTTGTTCCAGAATCTGAAATCTCACATTCTAAGGATAGGTAATATTCGTACTAGTCTTTTTATTTAATTTAAGAGGATAGGGCATTGTTTTTTGTTTGCTTATGAATTTCATTTAATAGGGATTCAATTGTTCTTGTGAGTTAAGATGGATAGGGCATTGTTCAATTGTTTAATTGTTATATATTTTAGGTGTGCTTTGAGGTATTAATCAATTAGTGGCTAAGCAGACTCTGTGATAAATGTTTTTAGGGATACTCCGTAGTATTGACCGGTAGAGGGTCAAGCGGAGTATATAGATTTTTGATGATCTTGCAAATTTTTAATGTTATTCTATATTGATCTAGAAGTGAAAATGAAGGGTTCGAAGAAGAGAACTAGTCTCATCGCGTTTATGTTTCAAAAGAAGTTAAAATCTAAAGAGTCTCATTTGTCATCACCGCAAGAGAGTGAAAATGAGGAGATTGCCCCTTCTCCATCCGAAGATATTATAAACGTGTCCCCTGTGCCAACTCAAGATATTGTTGTGGGTTGTCAATATGATGCGGAGTTGCTTCCACATGATCCAAGTTTAAGAAAAAGTATATCTACCTTTTCGTTAAAGGATCAAGAGGCGGTGAGGAAAACATATATTTTAAGAGGTTCATACCAACCAAAAGGTTATTCTTTTCCTCAGAGAAAAATGGGAGATCGGGATCGTCGGTTTGTTGCTGCTTGGTTTGATATGTATGATTGGCTTGAGTATAGTATTGCAAAGGATGCTGCATTTTATTTTGTGTGTTACTTGTTCAAGAATGATGTTGCAACTACTTCTGTTGGGGGTGATGCTTTTGTCACTGGTGGAGGATATAAGTCATGGAACAAACCTGAAGGATTCCAAAAACTTGTAGGAAAGATTAATAGTGCTCATCAGCTAGCATTATAAAAATTTCAAGCTCTAAAAGAACCCAAGAAGTCTATCATTGTTACTCTTGATAAACAATCAGACGTTAGTAAGTGTGAGTGTAGAACACGCTTAGTTGCTTCTCTTAAATACTTAAGATTTCTCTTGCGTCAAGGTTTGTCCCTGCGTGGTCATGATGAGAGCCAAGATTCACTTAACAATGGAAATTTTCTTGAACTTCTGCAGTGGCTGGCGGATATTGATGAAAAAATTGGTAAACATGTCTTAAAAAATGCCCCGAAAAACAACCAGTTGATTGCTCCATCAATCCAAAAAGATATAATTAATGTTTGTGCAAAGGAAACAACCCAGATTATTATGCAAAAGCTTGATGATGGTTACTTTTCTATTCTAGCTGATGAATCTAGTGATGTGTCACATAGAGAGCAACTGACTCTTTGTTTGCGTTATGTGGACAAAAAAAAGAGGTTAATAGAGCGATTTCTTGGTATTGTGCATGTTCAGGAGACAACTGCATTGTCACTTAAATCTAGAATTGAATCTTTGTTAATGGAGCATTCATTGAACTTATCTAAAATTCGTGGGCAAGGATATGATGGAGCAAGTAATATGAGTGGTGAGATAAATGGTCTTAAAAGTATAATTTTGAGGAAAAATCCATGTGCATGCTACATTCATTGTTTTGCTCATCAATTTCAGTTAACACAAGTTGCGGTTGCTAAGATTAATGATGACTGTCAATGATTTTTTGAAGCAATTGCAACTTTATTAAATGTGATTGGAATGTCTTGTAAGCGACATGAAATGCTTAGAGAAAGTCAAGTTTAAAAGGTTGTCAGAGCACTAGAAAATGGTGAATTAAAAACTGGATCAGGTTTGAATCAAGAGCTTCGTTTGAGTCGGCCTGGAGACACTCGTTGGGGATCACATCACAGAACATTAATGCATATTATTTCATTATATCCTGATATGGTCGCTACACTTTTGACAATTGGGAAAAGTAAAGTAAATGATCGAGTGAAGGCACAGGGGTGTGTTGTTTGCATTGGAATCATTTGACTTTGTGTTAATGCTTCACGTAATTACCACTATATTTGGGTACACTCATGAGTTAAATCTAGCTCTTCAAAAGAGGATCAAGACATTGTTAATGCAATGTTTTTTTTTTAATTTGACAAAAAAACAGTTGCAAACCTTAAGAGATGATGGATGTGACACATTATTAAATAAGATCTTGTTTTTTTGCGGCAAACATAAGATTCATATTCCCAATATGGATGATCAGTATATACCTCGAGGAAGATCAATACGGTTTGTTGAAGACTACACAAATTTGCATCATTATCGAGTACAAATATTCTTAAAAGTCGTCGATCAACAACTACAAGAGCTTAACAATCGGTTTGATGAAGTGAGCATGGAGTTGCTTCATTGTATGGCTTGCTTAAATCCAATTAACTCGTTTGATAGTTTTGACAAGCAAAAAGTGATAAGACTTGCGGAGTTTTATTCTAATGATTTTTCAAATTTGGAGATGTTTAATTTAGATTTTCAGCTCGACAACTTCATTGCCGACATGAGAAGCGATGAGAGATTTTTGATTTGAAGGATCTTGGTCATCTCTCCACGAAGCTTGCTGAAACTGGTAAACATATTGCTTATCAACCGATCTACAAGCTTTTGAAGTTTGCATTAATTCTTCCGGTGGCTACTGCAAGTGTAGAAAGAGTGTTCTCGGGCATGAACTACGTCAAGAACAAGTTGCGCAACAGTATGAGCGATCAAATGTTGAATGATTGTCTAGTTACTTTTATTGAGAGATGTATTTTTGAAAGTCCGTGACGATGATGTTATCAATCATTTTCAAAAAATGAAGACTCGTCGTGGACAAATATAATTTTCTTATGTAATTTTGTATTTTCTGATTCGGTGAATTAAATGTAGTTTTGTATGAATTTGCAATGCCAAAATTTTTACATTATCTTGTTGTTTCATTTAAAAAAAAAATTGTGCCTCCCATCGCAAAATTCCTGGATCCGCCACTGGGCTAGAGGCGGGTGGTTGGCTTGGACGTGGCGGAAGACGCGCTGGAGCAGGTCAATCAGGGGAGTTGTTGGGTCGTGGGTAGGAGTCGAGGCGTTAATCCCGTGGAAGCGCGCACCGCACAGCGAGGAAGCCCTAATCCATGCCATGCCTGAACCGGAAAATAATCAGCAGCTTTTGTAATAGGGGCTGGACCGGACTTCAACATGGATGAACCGGAAGAATTGTTTTGCAGGTTTTAATCAAATCAAATTTTATATATATATAGATGTTTATATATATATATATATTCCAAACAAAAAGAAAATTGCAAAATTACATAAATTGCAAAATTACATAAATTGCAAAAAAACAAAATGCAAAAAAATGACATAAATAATGATATGCAAAACTTAGGGCCGATAGAGGTCCAGTCAGGTGCGGCGTCGAGCACTTTTGCATCAATCTGATTTGGACTGGTCTCTACTAGGATGACAACACAATAGAACGTGGGACTTTTGTCCTTAATGATGTCGAGAAGAATGCTGGCAGCAAGATAGAGACATCTACTATAGAGAATGCATTTGATTGCAGAATTTTAATAGTTTCTTATGTCTTTCTGATTCCAATTAGACTTTGACCAACTAAAACACTATGCTCTCCCCTTATAAGTAAATATATATATATATATATATATATATATATATACATATATATATATTCTTCCCTTAATAAGTAAAAAATATATATGTTCTCTTATAAGTAAGAAAATAGTCAAATAAAAAGGGTAGCCCGGTGCACAAAGCATCCCCGTGGAACGAGGGTCCGGAGAATGGTCCCACCACAAGAGTGAAACGTAGGCAAATCTTATCTTGCATTTTTGCAAAAGGCTGCTTCCAGTTAAGAAAAGAGTGATATATAATATTTCTATTGTAGGGGATTCCAGAGGTCTATGATCAAATCAATGACCATGGCTGCAAAGGTTCCACATTTCTATTATATGGAAGAGATCAATTGCAATGCTCTTGTGGAGCTCAAAGCATCTTTTCAAAAAGAAAACACAGACCCAAACATCAAGCACACATTTCTTCCATTTCTGATAAAGTCTCTTTCAATGGCATTGAACAAATATCCTCTGATGAATAGTTCGTTCCGTGAGGAATCCCATGAAATTATTCTGAAAGGTATTCAAATTCTATTGTTTTGTTTTGTTTTGATTACCATATTTCTAGTTTTTTTGTCATTTTTGTATGTAAAATGCATATCTCTAAACTGCATGCCTCCAGTTTTATGAGGTTACTAAAATTTGACCTCCAATTTGGTGGCTGAATGTAATAATAATAGTTAGATGCAGATCCATCATTTTTCATGTTAACAAGTATTTTTTACTGGTGAAATATATTCAGGTTCATAAGAAAGTCTTGCTCTATAGTTAGCCGATAGAGGAGAGGCTAAACAGGAGCGAAAGCGATATAAAATCGAGAAGCCGGCCTCTCGTCCAAGTTTGAGAGCTCAATTCTATTTCCTTAGGTTAAAACAAGCATGAAAAGATTCATGTTGGGTTCAACGTTCCTTCACTTGACTCATGACGCTTTGCTACTTCCTTAAGGGAAAAAAGTACCGTCATTTCTCTAAGTCCGGGCTTTTCAAATAGTTGGGTAAGCGCTTGATCCTACAAGTGGTATCCGAGTAGGTCACGGGTTCAAGACTGGGAGGGGGGAACTAATAAATCCCGAAATTGCTCTCAACTTGTGTGGGTCCGGCGGTCGCGGTCATGTGGAAACCCTACCTCTCAGCCATGTGGTGTGCCACCTCTGAGCCATGTGGTGTGCCACCTCTGAGCCATGTGCGGCCCACCTCTGAGCTGGCGGGTCGTGTTGGACACTGGGGGGATTGTTGGATCCAGGGTTTCTTCATTTTGATAAAATTAGGGTTATATATCTTTATTCGCATAATCAATAGGTAAATATATACATGAACAATAGAGAGTGCTCACAACAACCAAGGTGAGTCTAAGCTAACTCAACCACAAGAATGTACACAATATCTACCCCCCCCCCCCCCCCCCCCCCGCAAACTCACGGGGGATCATACACCGAGAGTTTGGACAGTAGATATACATGTTGGATCCTCGTCTGCGGTTTTGTCATCAAATCGGCAATTTGATGCTCGGAAGGAACAAAAGGAGCAAAGGTGTCACGACCATAGTGCTCACGTAGGAAGAAAGCATCCACCCTGATATGCTTGAAGAGTGAGAAACTACATGTCATAGGGAGTAACAGATGAGTGTGAGGTCGAGCAGACAGAGGACACGAAGAAAGAATGAGACTCGTCAAAAGTGACATCACGTGAGATGTGAAGTCTACGTGCAACAAAGTCATGACATCGATAGCTCTTGTGCTCAGTACTGTATCCAAGAAAAACAAAAGAAACAGACTGAGCAAAGAGCTTGATACACTCACGTGGAGGGAGTAGAACATAACACCGACAGTCAAAAACACAAAAAAAGTGTAACGTGGGGGTCGAGAATACAGACACTCACCGGACTCTGGCTCTGAAGAAAGGTTGAGCGTTGCAGGTTAATAAGGTTGACAACAGTGAAGACAACATCAACCCAAAAATGAGGAGTAACATGGGAGGAGATAAGAAGGGTGCGGGTTGTCTCAATAATGTGATGATGCTTCCTCTCAGCGGTGCCATCCTGAGCGTGGACACTTGGACATGCAAGCTGAGGTAGAGCGTCATGGGTAGCTAGCAGATCGCGAAAAGCATGAGAGAGGTACCCTCCCCCCCCCCCCCCGAGTCAGAATGGAAAATACGTATGAAATCAGAAAACTGAGTGCGCACATAGCAGAAAAAAGTAACATAATTTTGGAAGAATTCAAAACGAGAGTGCATAAAATAAATCCAACAGTAACGAGAGTAATCATCAATAAAAATAACATAGTACCGATGTTCGGCCTTTGATACAAAGGGCGCGGGACCCCATATATCTGAATGAACTAAATCAAAAGAACGTTGTGACCTAGACTCACTAGACTGATAGGGGAGTTGTAGCTATTTATCAAGCTTACAACCCGTACAAGAGTGAGACTGATCAACAAAAACACGACCAAGGAGATAAGTACTGGTGAGAGACGAAAGACGCGAACCATTGAGATGACCAAGTCAGTGATGCCACTGAGAGAAGCCCACTAAAGGATGACACAAGGATGAGGTTGTTGGTGACGATGGAGTGGATGAAAGATGGAGACAATCAAGAACGTATACCCCACTACGGCGACGGCTAGCTCCAAGGAGTGTCCATGTCAGACAATCATGCACACGACAAGCAAACTCATCAAAAATAACAAGGCAACTGTGAGACGTGAGTTGACTGACAGATATAAGGTTCATGGATAACTTTGGTATGTAGGCCACATCAGGAATATGAAAATGGGTGGTATAAAGGAGACCATGACTGGTATGGAGAGAATAATATCATCTACCAACCATGATATTAAGGGCAGACAAGATGGGCTGATAGGACAAGAGGTGGGTGGCATCATGGGTCATGTGGAAAGAAGATCCATAGTCAAGCAGTCAGTCGGAGGAGGAGATACCTGCAGGGGCACAGACAACCGACTTAGAGGAAAAGACATCAGAAGTAGTCGGTGAGAGCACGGAGGCAAAAGAGCAATGTAGAGAGCCATGGGATAGCTGATGAGCAATCTACTGGGCAAGCTCAAAAACAGAAAATGACTGCGCCATAGCTGAGAAGTGAGCTGAAGGAGCACCAGGAGCACGTTGTTGACCAGACTGTTGAGCCCTTGAAGCTTATGGCACTCAGATTTGACATGGTCAAGACACTGCCAGTAGTGACAATGGACAGACTGGAGACGAGGAGCACCGGACTGAGCAGTAGAGGGTGCCGGAGGACGAGGAACAGGCCGCACTGGCGCACTATAACCCGGCGAAGGCAGCTGAGGAGCACTCACAAGAGAGGACTGCTGTGGAAACTCGGGAGCAACAAGGACAGCATGAGGCAGTATACCAGCAGGTGCAACAGTGTCCAAGTTATGTAGACGAGTCTCTTCAGCGATTACCATGGTCAACGTATCACTGAGAGAAAATGGAGGGTCCCGATGCAGAAGCTAGGTACGAACAAGCTCGAACTCGGGGCGTAAGCGCATAAGAAACTCATACATGTACTGAAAGCCACGATCTCGAGATGTAGCAACACACTGAAGGCAAGTAGGACGGGGGGGAAGGAGTCATCTCATCGCACTGACGTCAGAGATCCAGGAGCTCTACAAAGAAAGCATGTACAGACCGATCACGCTGGTAGCAGACACTGAGGGTCTGGAACAGAGAGTAGCGCAGAGCCTGACTAGAGAGCAATTAGAGACGATGCAAGTTGTCTTACATCGCCTTGGCTATAGGGAGCTCGTAGACGGTCATGTGAATAGGGAGCTCGCAGGACTGACAGATGACGGCTATCACGCGAGAGTCGTCCGAGCGCCACTTCGTCATGTCGGGCGTTGAATGGAAGCGGTAGTGCTGACAGTGGAAAAGTCGACTACAGGACTGGCAACAGGTGGAGACGGAGTGGGCTCAAAACCGTCAATGTGTCCCCATAGATCGAGGCCACGAAGGATCACGCCAACGGTGGGAGACCATGTCTTGTAATTTCGTCCATCGAGGATGGTATCCGCCTTCTGGAGAAAGGCAGAGGAGTAAGACGATGTCATCAGGGCTATAGGAGCAGCCAGAAGAGATTCCAGAAGACGACAAATGAGACTACAACGGCGCCGAAATGGCAGGAGGACCTCCGGAAGGCGGGAAGATGTTGGAGGCCTCTGGAAATCGTGAGCAGCCGATGTAAACTCCACAGACTGATGATGGCGCCAACTGGATTAGCAGAAGCAGTTGGCACTACTGGATCGGGCAGCAGAGGATGTACGGCGTGCGGCCGAACAAGGCGGGGCCATGGCAAGACGATGCAACATCGTGTGGAATAGGATTCGTGGGAGCCCCAACGCGACTGGATCATTGTTCTCAAGGTTTAGTCAAGTGTGACCATCATCACGCTCATAGGCTTTAAAAGCAATGATGGTGATGTCTTCATCGATGTGGCCTAGGAGCATACACAGTTCTTATTGGGTCATTTATGTGTAGGGAATATGGTTGCTTGCAGCTGAAACAGAGTCCATGGAGGCACATGCCAAGGTTGTAATTGTTAAATATAGCATACATTTTATATGGTGGAGATAGCTTATCCTCACCTTGGGTGTTGTGAACACCCTCTCTTGTACATGTATATATGTAATTTTATTGTTAATGTGAATAATACAATTAGATCTTTCTCCTATCAGTAATACACCGCTCGTATTCACCATATAGTATCGGTCCGACCGGGCACTCACAACATACGATTTCAACGCATCTACACAAACACGGAAGCTAGAAACTTTAATAAGAGCATGTCCATGACCACCACAGAGTTAACTCCAAATATTATTACATTACTCAATAACCACTACATTAATACATACCAGAGTATATTTTACAAAGCTTATAAAGTACAAGTACACTAAACATTTGCAGGCTTATAAACATCTAACATTTTCTATAAATGATCAAAGCATGTCCCCCGGTGATAGTCCTCAAGACGAAAATGGCTTCTACTCTCCTTGATGGTGAGGATGGGGATATGCAGAATGTTTTCGAGACAAGAAACATCTAATGAGACAATTTTGCTTTTACTACTTGGCTGATAATATTTATACTCATTTTTTGTAGAAGAATAGCTAAGAAATATACATTTAATTGACATGTGTTCCAATTTTCCTTGTTGAAATTTCATGCGCCATCACCTGCATCCGACCTTTTTGTAAGCTCGAATTTCTCTATGGCTGCTTATGGCTCAATCATTTCAAAATTGATTAGTGTTGTAAGTAGAAGATAGTTCAAAGAGCTTAGCTGACAATAGTTCAAAGAGCTTAGCTGACAATAGGTCAGTGGAAGCCTACTCTGTGAAAGTGAGAGAAAAATATTTTGCCTGATCCTCATTTTACTTGGTGTGAGGACCCTCTTTTCATGGAGTTCAATTAGTAGTGTTCCAACATCACAACTCTCTTCGCTCTCTAGAACCTCTCTCAACCCCAGTGCAAATCCCACCCTCCTATCTCCTCCTTATTGCACACCGCGACTCAAGTATTCTGTTTTTTTTGGGCAATTTATGGATTCATGTATATTTTTCATTTTCGTGAAGAAAGACAGAAGGACCTACAAGTTCACAAAATGCTTATGTTTTCTCATGTTATCATATGGTGTAATTGTGCAATATTTTATGGCAAATGTTCTTTCCTTTGGATAATTTGGGTGGGCACTGATGTCTATTTACTTATTACTTCCATATAGGATGCCACAACGTTGGTGTTGCCATGGCTACTCCATATGGCTTAGTTGTACCAAACATAAAGAAGGTTCAATCACAGTCAATATTGGAGGTTAGTTTCAAAACCAAAAATCTTCTTCTCTGATTTGTTTTTTTTTACCTTGAAGGCTAATCCTGGTTTACCCCCATATTTGCAGCTTTTTCCTCAATTCTTGCATGTAGATTTTCAAATATAATGTTTTATGTTTGTATTTTTTTGTTCTTAGTCCCATCAGTTGCTAAATAGTAGTTTAGTGTAACTTTCACCTTATGAATAGACTTTCTTTCCTCTATAAAACAAGTTCTAATGTAGATTACCTGAAGGTAATGGGTATAACATGGAAGTAAAGTTATTTTAATTTCTTGCTAACAATAGGTAATAAAAAAAATTAGATGATGGAAATGAACTTTGGAGATCTCTTTCCTTAGAACATACTAGATACTTTAAAGTTAAGGCTGGCCATCGTTTTTCTTTCCAATGCTCACTTGATGCTCCTTTAACCTTGAGTGGAAGCATACTTAAAAAATATGTAGAATAGTTACAAACCCACACTCTTAATTTATTGGATATGGAAGTTAAGAGGGGAATAGAATGAGTTGGAGAGATGTTGCTGTGTACAGAAAGAACGATGATTGCACTTTACAAGGGGCTTCATAACCATTGCATAGTTTGTGTTAAGCTTATTCAACATTGAATATTTTGCTTTGGAGGAAGGTGCGTGTGTTTGGGGTGACCAAGAATTTGTTATGGATCCACATTGGGGAATGAAGTAGGAGCAAGCTCGAGACCACAAGCATGTATCGAATTATCAAAAAATTATCACATTTTAACTCACATATGATGTTATAGCTTGGGTGAAGAGTATTTTTGTAATATTAGAAACTACCCCTTTTTACTATTTAAGCGAGTAAGGAAATATGGAATGACAAACAAGACCTAAATTCTAACTGTTGGATCTTGTGACCAACCTTAGAGGGGGGAGGGAATAAGGTTCTTAGCAAATACTGGAGATTTTAAAAACATTCTGCAAATGGAATATGCTTTCAGGAAGCTAGCGCGGGACGGTAGGGTTACCGCAGACGATATCAACAGAAATTGTATTCTACACCTAAAGAAGATTGTTTCAGCACACGCTCAATTGACACTTCATAGACAAATGTAATGTAGATCAGAAACACAAAACTTGATGTTGAAATCGGGAAAATTCCCACTCCAAAATTCAGATCAATGCAGCCTAAGGTTACTGGTCCAGCGGTCGGGCTCGACGGCTTAGTAGACCAAAACACAAAAATGAAGGGACAACTAAAAGTACCCCAGGTGCTGCGGCAGAGAGGTCTCACCACGTACCCGGATGCTTAGAAAAAGTTTCCCCTCCACAACCAAAGATGGTCGAGCAGGGTACAAAGGGGACACTAGCTGGCGACTTGTCTCTTTGAAGAAAGGATTCAAAGGCTCAACTAAAAGTCCAAGGAATAGGTGGTCAAGATCTTTTTCAAGATTTCGAAGTCCATATTCTTGTACCTCTGGGGTCCTATTTATAGACATATCCCGGGGGAAGGGGGTCTCTAGACGAGGAGACTCGACCCTGCGAATACCGGCTTGCATCCTCCTAGGCGGCTTGACTCGGTTGTTGGCGACCATCTGCTGTGCTCGGCGTGCTTGGCGTAGTGACTGGTCGGAGGTCGCCTGCTAGGCGAGTTTCACTACTACTCGTCACTGTTACTACTCGGAACTCGCCCCTTATATTTCATTGTAGCACCACATATAATAGTATATAAAGTGGAAGTATTTTTTTATGATGGGTTGTGAGGTTCCAATAGTATGGCTTTGAATATAATATGTATGATTGTTTTTATTTATATATTCCTATTTATATACTATTTTCAGCTTTAAAATCCCTGACTGTATTTTTTGAAAGAATCATTTCATTTCAAATCTCTACTTTTAAACTATATGTCCCTCAATATCTTCTTGGTAGGTTACAAAAGAACTAGCAAGGCTCCAACAACTAGCAGTTGGCAATAAGTTAAGCACTGAAGATATCACTGGGGGCACAATAACCCTGAGCAACATTGGATCCATAGGCGGAAAATCCGGTTCCCCGATTCTCAATTTACCCGAAGCCGCCATTATCGCGATTGGCAGGATTCAGAAACTTCCGAGATTCACCGATGATGGCAATGTATATCCCGTGTGTGTTACCAATGTAAGTTCTCTCTACATAATATTTCTTGAAAGGTGTCGGTTCATTTCACTGCTTGCGAATTCGATAGGGTTCCATTTTAGTTTCTTATGTGCTGTTTTCTTGGGCTCTGCTAGGTTTGAAGAAATTTAGGGAGAGGAAATGAGAAGGAAGAGGAAATAAAAAGGGTAAAACAACTGAATTGAAATTTATTGGAACCTAGTTAGGTTTTATGGGTATTCTCACCTAAAAGTTAGCTCAAAATAAAGGTGAAGCTTTCCTCGCATTTATAATCCAAGAAACCGCTCCTTCAGCAAATAATGCGGGACTAACCCAACAATCTCTTCCTCGCACATCAAACCCTTAGGTTGGAGTGGCGACGAGTAGATTTTCTTAGTAGTATTGGACCGCGAGATGTTGAACTTTAGTATCCAACTAAAAGCTAGCTCAAAATAAAGGTGAAGCTTTCCTCACATTTATATTCCAAGAAACCGCTCCTTCAGCAAATAATGTGGGACTAACCTAACAATCTCTCCCTCGCACATCAAACCCTTAGGTTGGAGTGGCGACAACTAGATTTCTTAGTAGTATTGGACCGCGAGATGTTGAACTTTAGTATCCAACTAGAAGCTAGCTCAAAATAAAGGTGAACCTTTTCCTCGCATTTATAATCCAAGAATCCGCTCCTTCAGCAAATAATGTGGGACTAACCCAACAATCTCTCCCTCACACATCAGGCCCTTGGGTTGGAGTGGAGCAGATTTTCCAAGTAGTCTTGGACCAAGATGTTAAACTTCAGTATCCAACTAAAAACTGATTTTCAACACGAGATTCACAATGTGAGCCTAAATATTCCAACAATACTAATTTTTGCCAATAGGTTTGTTCGAGAAGACGTTGAGTGGGGAAATTGTTTTGCTTTCTCGTTGAACTGATGACATGAAACTTTGAGATTCTCTTTTTTCAGAGAATCGCGAATTTAAAAAAAAAACTTTTGCTAACATTCCTAGATAAATCATCAGCCTCAAACATGTGGATTTCTGTTTGAATTGGGCGATGTGAGAGCGGAGGGTTGCGCCTGCATAGTGCCTGCTCTGATATCATGTCTTAACATATGCATCCACCCTAAAATCAATTGAGTATAGGTCATGAGTTTTCCTAAGCCCTCTATTCTCGACGCATATATTTCAACATTTTTACTATTTTTAAAAGAGCACTGATGTTGAAAAATGGTGAACCTGCAACTTATTTGTTATATCAGGTGACAATTGGAGCTGATCATAGAATTGTTGATGGTGCCACTGTTGCTAGATTTTGCAATGAATGGAAGCTTCTCATAGAAAAACCTGACCTGCTGTTATTGAACATGAGATGATCTCACACAACTACAGTTCATTCATGGATGAAATTCTTGCAAGGGGGTAAAATTGAACACATGTAGATTTTAAACTGTAACTTTTTTGTTTTCTTAGGCCCCGTTTGGCACGGTGGTGACGGTCATGAACACAGGGTTAAATTGTCATTCGTTAACGTCTACCTAATATACTTCATCCACTTTTATGTTCAACCGGCTCCATTTGGCACGGTGGCGACGGTCGTAAGCGCGTGAGATATTCGTTAAGGATCACCTAACAAACATCATCCGTTTGAACATAAAAGTAGATGAAGTTTTGTGGGCGTACAAATGACAATTTAATCCGACAATTTAATCCCTATGTTCATAACCGCCGCCACAGAGCCTTAGTGAGATTTAGGCTGCGTTTGGAAGGACTTATTTTCATCGGTCAAGCGGTCACGACCGCATGAAACGGACCTTAATTAAGGCCCGATTCATGCGGTCGTGACCGCTTGACCGGTGAAAATAAGTCCCCTCAAACAGAACCTTAAGCTGCAGATGTTAATGGATACATATGCTTTATCTTTTTTAAGGAATAATTACCAATTGAGATTTACATCTCATAACATCCATGCACAAAATCATCACATTGAGACGTTTTTGTAATTTCAAAAGTAAGAGAGAAGTTTTTGTAATTTCAAAAGTAAGAGAGAAGTTTTTGTAATTTCAAAAGTAAGAGGAGAGATTTTTGTAATTTCAAAAGTAAAAGAGGAGAGGGGCAGTTTTTTTGTGCATTGATGTTATGAAATTTACTCTTACAAGGGAATGTTTATGTAATTTCAAAAGTAGGAGGGGTTTTTGTAATTTCAAAAGAGAAATTTTTTGTAATTTCAAAACTAAGAGGAGAGATTTTTGTAATTAACAGTGGGGGATGTTTTTGTTATTTCTATATCAAGAGATGAGAGGCTTTTGTAATTTCTTAAGTAACAACTGAAGCCTAAATTTTTTTTTCAAATTATACCGAATAAAATTATCTCTATTAGCAAGATTTTGCGAATCATAGTGAAATATATTTAAATAAATATTATAGAATTAAATAAACTTTATATAATCAAAAGAACTTTATAGAATTAAATTCAGATATAAGTGCAAGCCTGAATTTAAATTTAAATCCAAAATTTTGGAAGAAATTCAAATTCAAATATTCTAATGAAACGGAATCTTTGCATTGTATGACATTTGAATATCATTAAAAAAAACTACTCGATTTAATTCAGCTTGCCAGCATACTCAAATTTAATTGTGGGCCTGTGGCACCATCAAATTTAAAAATTATTTAAAATACATATAGACTATACAATACATATAGATATAGAAAGAAAAATAAAATAAATATTTTTGCACTGAGGAAATTATAATGGCCAAGACTGCATTTGGCACAACTTATCGCGGCTTATTTGCTCCGTTAAGATTGGACAAAAATATCAATGTCATAAAATGTATGTTTGGTATGACAATGTTGCTGCTGTTATCAAAAAAAAAAAAAATGGGGCATAAGATTTTGGTATTATAATAACACTTGTCCAACTTCACCAGAGTAAATAAGCCGCAATAAATCCCACCAAACACAGCCTAAGGCTGAATATGGAACGGCATTTTCGCTCCGATGAGGTTGTGAAAAAGTCGCCATCATAGAAAGTATATTTGCCATGTAAACAATCTCCTTAGGTGAGGTCTCGCGTTCACAAACAAAGATTCATAATCACCGTTATCATGACCACTACCGTTGTGACAAACGGAGCCGTGCACAAGTATTCCAGACAGTGAGGATCCGGGGAAGATTCCCACCATAAGGTGAAATGTAGGCAAACCTTACCATACATTTTTGCAAGAGACTGTTTCTAGGACTCGAACCTGTAACCTCAAGGTCACACGGCAACGCCTCAACCGGTGCGCCAAGGCTCCCCTTCAAATCCAGGAGAGCAATTGCAACAACCAAAATACTATCTTAATAGCTGCGAATACAAGTAGAGTTTGAACTATCGTGATCTCGGCCTCTATTATTATTATACTAAACCTTGTTTTATAGATCACATTTTTTTCATAAAAGAGAGTTTTTGGGGAGAAAAAAACCAGATAAATGCTTGATTAAATGGAGGATAATTTCCTTCTGAAGAAATCATGAATGTGATTGGTTATGTCATGGGGCTTCTCCTGGTTGATGAAATGGCCCACCCCCTCCATGACCACCACATCCTCCAGCAGAGGGCAGTACTTTCTGAACCCTCCCTTGTGTATGTACTCCACAATCCCAGGGCTAGCATATGTCAGGTCTTGGTCCCCAACAATGAATTTCACAGGCACTTTTATCTGCAGACCACCCCATGGTGCTGTCAATTCCCAGTTCCTGCACCACAAAATACCCCTCAATAAATAAATGTTAGGCAATGATTGATGGCCCATGATTTCGTTCATGCTCGAATCTCAACCGTTCGATCTAAAATCAATTGGTTATAGGCAGAGAGCCCATGCATGACTAAATTGTCATGTGATAACAGGTTGAGAACTTGCTAGCAATTTGAAGTGTTAAGATTTCAAAAATGAGATATTTTCTAATAATTGAGGCAACAAGATCAAAATATGAGATTCATATTTCACAGTGAAAATGTCCTGATTTACTATGAGCAATTGCAAGTATGTTGATACTCCTATTGAAGTCATGTTATAGCAGGTTGAGAATACAACGTCGCATCATGTGACTCTTGTATAGTTGTGCGCTTTGTGTAGAACTTGAGCTCCTCGGCCTACAAATAATTGGTTTTAGGTCAATTGACTTGGCTTGCATTTCTCACTTGTCCCTCGCGTTTGCATGCGTCTTCATGCGAGGGATAGTCTTGCCCCACATGTTCCTACACCACTTACCGGGAAAGTGTTGGTCATCTTGCCCCACATGTTCCTACACCTTCTAGGAAAGTGATGGTCATCCTAGCCATGTTTGTGAGAGCGGTGTCGATGGGTCCAGTGAAAAATGAAATGGAGATTATGATTTTTTCCACCACACTAGAGTTCGAAAAAGGAGTGTTACTGAGACTTTGTTTGGCAAGGTGGTGACGGTCGTGAGCGCGGTAATTATGAACCGTCGTTCATGAAGGGACCAACCAACATCACTTAAAGGACTTCATTCAGTTTTACGTTCAAAATTAGTTTTTACTTTCTTGACGGCGATCATAACCTCTATCATGTGAAACACATGTTATGACGGTGGCGTTTTAATCCAAACTCACCACAGCAAAAAAGCCGCGCAAAACAGACCCCAAGTCAATATCATTTCTTACTGGGGCGAATCAAAAATGTCCCCGGTGGAAATATGAAGTGCCAAACAGAGTCTTAATCCGGTAACAGGAATCTCATATTGTCATAAAGAGCAGACCGGTGCACAAAGGCATCCCTGTGCGGCGAGGGTCCGGGGAAGGGTCCCACTGCAAGGGAATCTCATTTTGTCATGTGCACTTTAAATGTTTTTAGGTCTCTCCACGTAGCAACCAATTGATTTAAAGCTGAGGTCAAGCCTAACAGATCACTCCTAAACGACCAATTATAAAAAAAAATGTGTTAAAGTCCGAAGACCCTAAACATGAGGGGTATGTTGAGAATATAGTCCCACAACAAAAATACTCATGTGGCATTGCGCAATTAATATAGACCCATAGCCCCTCTACCTACAATAAGTTTGAGGAGATTTTAGGCCAGGACATATATTATATACACAAATGTACATGATTTTCGACCACATTTTCAACTATTTGTATAATAATTTGGAAACCAAATTTCATCATGAACTTACAGATCCAGTGCCCGGTAGTAATTGAGCCCTCCGGTGAAACCAGACTTGTCGAATTTGATGGCAAAATAGTTGATGTCCTCTTCGGTAAGCCAAGGAGGCAGAGTTATCTCTTTGTCTGGAGCAGCCGCAAAGCCATGCTCTTTTGGTACCAGAACTGGAGCTGGATCATGATATGTTAGAAACTTCTTTATCACCACCGTCGTCTTAATACGAGCGAATTCGGATTCAGTTCGTCCTGGCTCCTATAAAAGAGATGTTTCAGCGAATGCTAGGCTGCACAAATGACTTTTTTGGGGCAGTGATATAGGGAACATTCTAAGAAGCTTTGCTATTCTGATTCTGGAAGAACTAGAATCTAGAAAATGATACAAGCTAATGTTATGTGATTAAGATGAAGAAATATCAGTATGTCATGGAAAGATACTATGGAGATTTCATGATAAACTTAACAAAAGTTCTAAATTATGACAGCTGTTTTGTATGGATTTAACTACAGAGATTTCACGATTAAGGGTCCGTTTGACACGGTGGCGGCGGTCGTGAACGTGGTGATTAAGAATCGTCGTTCGTGAATGTCTGTCATCACCCAAGGAATTTCATCCACTTTTATGTTCAAAATTAGTTTTTTTTTTCTTGGTGACGGTCATAACTGTTGTGATGTCAAACGCATTTTATGACGCCGGTGTTTTCGTCCAAACATGTTGGAGCAAAAACGCAACGCCAAACGAACCCTAAATATCGATAACCGTTGAGTTTGAGTATAATGAAAAAGAGAATTGTGTCATAAGTTTTGAGATTGAAATGAGAAAATAACTTTTCCCAAACAGCTTCTTTAAACTCAATTCACAGAAAGTCAACTCTTCGGTATCCTTAACAAGTGATATTGCAGACATTTACACAACAGATTTTAAAAATTATAACCCGAAATGCCTTGAAAATGGCAAATAAAATAAACATATTGATAAAAATAATAATTAATAATATGATAGTAATAACTCTGAAGATCCACATTTTACAAAGCATGAAGCTTGATCTCAATCTACCATGCTGTAACCAGCCTGTGATGCTTGCAAATTTGAAGCTCATGTTGGTTATCATCTATCATTTAATTTTGCATTCTATTATTTTTATTTAATTTTGCTAAAATCAGGTTAATTTTAGTCAACTCGAACTCATTTGAAATTTAAGTCAAAATTGATATTGCACTGGTAGACTCGGCTTGTCAAGTTCGAGCTTACTCGAACTAATTTATTCCAATTTTCAAGTACAAATATACTCGTCCCGACGTGACCCATTGTCAACCCTAACAAAATAGTAATAGAGTATGCCTATATGAATGAGATGATGACACAAGGACATGAATATAGACATTTTAAAAATGGGAAATTTTTTGGTCCACAAGGCGCACATAACAATTGTGCGTCCGTCCTGTTATATCACACCACCTAGAACCGTGGTCCCACGACATCAAAAGCGCAGCAAAAGGGTTTAAAATAACAAAGTGTTCATACTGTAAAGAGAGGTCTAACACATACTAAACATAACTATGAATGATCAATTATTAATCAAGAGGAATAGCAAGTTGACTACATCCATGTTTGCTAGAACTCTTTTCCTAAATCTCTATTCCTTTGTAGGTCTTACAACTACCATAAAGAACAAACCAATTTAAGAACTAAATACGCGTCTTTACTGTAACGAGCACGCGAATAACTGCATTGGGAACTTGTTTTTATAAATTAATTTATTATTCCTATTTTTGGGCACGACTTAAATGTTATTTATATGTATTGAATCCAAACACGTCTGACGTTTCTCAAACTCTTCATGATGTGGCGCCCGTGCATTAGTCAACGACGCACTTCAAGAAAATCCAAGACAAAAAAATGTTTATTTTTCAACGGTATTTTGGAGATTTTGTATTGTACAGAGTTGTTTATAGAACTCTTATTCTAAGGTATGGAGATGCAAGAAATTTTGAGGGACTCCTATCTTGAAACAGTCTCTGTTCTTCATCTAATGTAATGACCTACGGCTGTATGTGGACGTGCCTAGCCTATCTTGAGTGAACCACGTAAATCTTGTGTTTTTTCTTTTTCATTTTTGCTCGATTATGTATCATTGAATGCGCCTAACACATATCATAAATATGCTTTAAGACATATCCGTTATCGAGTTAAAAACTCAGCATAAATAAGCACATGTGAGCTTAACATTAAGCATAAGTTAATATAAGAGGGAACATAATGTTGAGTGCGTCACATGGAATGGACAGTGATGTCCGAGCGTGTATCGCGACTTGTTAAAAGGGATGGTTTAGCCCCACGCTGCCTAGCGTGCTCCTTGGTCCTGGGTGCATAAGCGGAGTGGCCACTCCTCCCCTAACTACGTGGTTTTGGAACGCCACAATGCTTTACATGGTATCAGAGCAGGGGGGCACGTGGCGAGGGGGGTGTTGAGTGTGCCACGTGGAATGGACGGTGATGTTCAAGCGTGTGTAGCGGCTCGTTAAAAGGAATGGTTTAGTCTCACACCGCCTAGCGTGCTCCTTGGTCCTGGATGTATAAGCGGGGTGACCACTCCTCCCCTAACCGCATGATTTTGGGGAGTGACGCTGCAATGATTTACACATAAATGAGTAAATTTGAGTGCTAGTCAGACACTCAGACCCAATACTATAGCTACTGACGCAGCGCTGCCTTAGGACGACTAAGCCAGTATTTATGTAGGCAAAAGGCTGAACAGAATGAGAGAGACAGAATATCATAAAGTGAAAGCTTGTATTAATGATCAAACTATCACCATGCTATTAAATGATGTGGAGGGTCCTACATATATGATTGAGTTAGTTTCACATGAAAATCATTCTGGCCTCATGCAGCACCCTAAATTTAGAAAATAAATAAACAGCACCAGCATTTAAGAAGCACTGTGCAGCATGCACTTTCTTTAGGACTCCATGTGAACTCTTTGTATCTACCATTTATTGCATGCTTATCTCTGTGAATTAAATGCATATTTCTTCCTAAAATCTTTGGTGGATATTGCATTTTTTATGCTAAGAAATCTTAAAATAAGAAAGGCTATAGAGCCAAGTAAACAACTATGTTAATCCAAGAGAGTTCTTAATGTTTTATCAATATTTATTTTATGCTAATACATTTTTTTAAGTTAATACAACTGTGATTATGATACAATTACATAACAATCTTAAACATGGTTTGTTAGCTTAGTAGACAGAAAGCTTACGTAGAGTTTCTTGACGGAGAGTGAAAGAATGTCATTTAGGCCATGTTTGGGACAGTTGTGCCATTTGAGTGATGATCGTGTGAGCATCGTCATAGCGGTTTTTCCTTGTTTTAAGCTTTTCTTTGTTTTAAGCTTGCCTACAGCTGCATCAACATAGTGAAGTTTTCGCCTAAAATATCGTTTTGGAAATTTCAAAAAAAAAAAGCATCCTCGATCATACCTACCAAATAATACATGTGTTCTTCGTAACTGCATTCACAATCTTTGCCATTAACTCACTGCTCACACACACAGGATTTTAATCTCACATCAGATAAACAAAATATATATGATTTGTACTGGTGAGTTCTACCATTGGTGTCATTTTTTACTTGAAATTTTATATTTGAGATTTGTAAAGTAATTCCTTAGGCCCTGTTCGTTTGGTGTGTTTTCATTTGCGGTTTTCGTTTTGCTTCAAAACGAAAATAACAAGCGTTTTCGTTTTGGGGCAAAACGAAAACTTTTGTTCGTTTGCAACATAGTTTTCAGTTTAGTGTTGCGCCAAAAAACAATCCGCAACGAGTGGGAAGGGTTGCCATTCCCAATTTATTTGAGCTACAATGCTCCAGCAGCCCTACATCAACATCGTCCATCTTTGATGCCACTTTTTATCAAAATGTGTTAAATTTGGGGGAGAGCGGAAGATTGGAAGAAGCGAAGGAGAACATAGGAAGAGAATGGAGGAGGCGGCGGAGGAGGAGATGTTGGTGAAAGCGCTTGCCTACCTTGAGAAGGCCCTGCAATCAAAATCCGGCGACCCTGATGCTCGAATCTCCGACTACTTCGACCTCGCTGCCGGTACTGGAATTGAGGGTTTCTTCGCTGCCAAGCTCTTCGCCACTCGTGACGGCCGTCGCCCGGCCTTCAGCGTCGATGACTCGTGGCGCTTCCTCGCCGACAAAGACAGGCGATTTTACCGCAAGTCTGTGTCCTCTTTCTCCGCCTGCTCCTCTCCCCCAGCCGTCCTCCGGTGCATTTTCCCCGGCGGCAAGCGAAGAACTTTTTGCTGTTTTCTATTTTCAAAACCGACCAAAACAGACCTCGGTAGGTCTGTTTTGGGGCTGGGCAAAGTTAGAACGAATGAAAACCGAGCGTTTTCAGTTCAAAACCAAAACCGTGCAAAACATGGCCAAACGAACACCTGTTTTTGGACCGCCAAAACTGAAAACCAAAACCGGCGCTGAAAACACTCAAAACGAACGGGGCCTTATAGAAGGATTGGTAGGGCTGCTATTCAAGTCTTCATTTTTCTTAAACTAGTTATGATTTTAATTCAATAATATTGTTTGATTAAGGGTTTGCTTGTGACGCGGCAGTTACGAACTGTTATCTGTTTGGCACGACATTTTTGCTCTGGTGAGTTTGGACCAAAACACTACCGCCATGAAATATGTGTCTAACATAACAACGGTTATGAACGTCACCAAGCAAAAAACACACTTTTTGGCGCTTCCCACCCTCAAAATAGGGGGTTTTGGCACTTTGCATCCCGCATTTTTAAAATTGGACTTTGCACCTCGCAATTACTGAATTCTTGCACTTTGCACCCCTAGGTCAAAATTTCAAGGGTATTTAGGTCCGAGCAACACCAAAAATGCTTATTTTGGCACTTTGTATCCCGGATTTTTGTCGCTGCCCGAACCTAAATATCCTTGAAATTTTGGCATGGGAGTGCAAAGTGCTAGAAATCGATAATTGGGAGTGCAAAGTGTCAGTTTTAAAATGTTAGAGTGCAAAGTGCCAAAATCTCGTATTTCAGGAGTGCAAAGTGCCAAAAAGTCAGAAAAAAACTAGTTTAGAGCATAAAATGGATGAATTTTCCTAAGTGAGGACGGTAGTTCATGAACGACGGTTCGTAACCGCGGCATTCACGACCACCACCGCCAACGAATCCTAAAATAAAATGCAAAACAAAGAGCTACATGAAAACTATATAGAAACATTCATCATCCTAGAGATATACAGCTAGAGTAATTAAGAAGATTAGTAACCACATAATTATGATCCTATATAATTAGAGAAAATTACAACCAGGAATAACAACAACACTCAAGCCTTTATCCCGCTACAGCGGGGTCGGCTATATGGATTATTTGTCGTTATTGCGCCCTATCTTTAGTCATATTCTACACCGAAGTCTGGGAGATACAACCTATATTTTGCAAAATTTCTCAAACAATTCATATTCATAAGATTGACTTAATTTTAAGTTGGTACTTAAGCTAACACAATCTTCACCATTTTTCATCCGGCGAACCTTGTCCAGAGACGCTGCATTTGGACCATACGATGCGTTTCTTATGAGGAACGACCTAGATTTTGCACAATTTCTCAAACAATCCATATTCACAAGAGGGACTAAATTATATGTTTGTCTTTAACCTAAGACAATCTTCACTATTTTTCATCTAGACCTGAAACTTGAACTCGTTGTTCTAAATTTCCATGACAATAAACCAAAAAAAAGGCTTAGGGTAGGAGGGAGACCTGGAAGGTGCAGATGTAGTAGTCGTCCCCGTAAAGGGCCCGTAGGGTCTCTAGCGGCCTCCTCGCGGGGTCCCGCGGGCGGTAGGGCACACTGAGGTTCACCAGCGCGCGCACCAAGTCCGGCCGAAAAGAACACAGGGCCCACGCCACCAGCGCTCCCCAGTCATGCCCCACGACAAACACCTGGCATGCATTCAAAACTCAGCCCCCGTTTCTAACAAATGAAAGCCTTAGCGCCCAAAATAAAAGCAGAATCGGAGAAGAAGGTGGGGAAGGAGATTGCCTGCTCCTGATCGAGCGAGAGAATGAGCGCAACCAGATCGCCGACGACATGGACCATCGTATAGGCGGCGACGCCCTGCGGGGCGTCCGTATCGCCGAAGCCGCGGAGATCGGGGGCGACTGCGCGGAAGCCGGCGGCGGCGAGGCCGTGGATCTGGTGGCGCCAGGAGTACCAGAGCTCGGGGAAGCCGTGGAGGAGGAGGACTACCGGGCCTTCCCCCTTTTCGGCCACGTGCATTCTTATGCCGTTGACATCCACCATCCGATGAGCAATCCCATCGTCCATGGCCTGCCCTATTCTCAGATTCGTTCTTCTTCTGCTTCGTAACTTCTTCCATTTATGTATCGATGAGCTTAATAAAGAATGAAGAAGATAAGAGCAGGCGAGATGGAGGAAGAGGAAGTGATTTGATTTGATGGTGGGTGGGCGGGTAGGTATGTGGGAGGCGTAAATGACGAAGGAAACTAGAAAGTCAGCTATCTACTTTCTCGTGTCCTTCCCCAGTTAGGAAGAAGCATATTTTTTTAGGGCTTCGCCATTAATGGGGGGGGGATGGAGGAGCGAAGTAGCACCACGGCGGACAGTTCTAAAGAGCTGAGGTGACAGGGTCAAGGCCAAAGTTTAGCAGGCTAGCAGCCTGCCCCGCTAGTTTTTGTTTATAGTTTTTTTGGCAATTGGCATAATATTAAAATCTGTCCCTAAAATTTAGGGAGCATTTAAAATAGGTCTTAAAATTTATTTTGGTTGATATTGTGATCTAAGAGACTAAGAGCAATTCTAATGGGAATCTTTATATTTAGAGATCTTCATTGTATCATGTTCTCTAAATATAGAGAATATGAGTAGAGCAAAATTTCAATCATGTTCTCTATATTTAGAGAACATGTTATTTTAATATATATATATATATATATATAATATTTATATTATATTTATATATTAATATGTATAAATAAATAAATATAATATTATTATGATATTTTTTTATGCTTTTTTCTTATCTTATTTTATTATATTATATTAATTTTAAAGTTTTTTTTAATTTCAAATTTCAATACATAACTAAAATAGAACATGCATAACATAATTCAAAATAAAAAATTACATTTGGAAATAATTCTAAAATTCGGGAAGGTCATCATCGGGTTCGCTACGACTTCTGTGTGCGTTTTCCCCTTGCTGTTCTTCTCTATACCCGGGTACTCCATAGTCTCTTTCTCCATACTGACTTTCTCGATACTGGCTTCCTCCATACTGAGGTCCTCCAAATTGAGGTCCATCAAATTGAGACCCTCCAAATTAAGGTTCACCAAATTGAGACCCTCCAAATTGAGGTCCTTCATGTGGGTCTCCTCCATATTGGCTTCCTCCATGCCAACCTCCTCCAAACTTAGATCCTTCATGTTGGTCTCCTCCATAATGGCTTCCTCCATCACTACTACCTTCATTCGTGCCTCCTCCATACCTGGTTGCTTCGAGTGATATCCTCTAAACAGGAATTGTTTTTCATTTTTATTCATAATTTCTTGCTTTTTCTGCCGAAAATATTGTCGTTCTGGAGTTCCTTTTATGTTTTCCAAATCAATCATCATAATATCATGATCTTGTTTAGCACTCTGAAGCTCTAGTTTTTTTTTTTCATTTTCGACCTTTAACTTCAAGAGTTGAGTCATAGAAGACCTATATTTTGCTCATAAGAAGAACAAAGACAGATATGCGCATTTTGAACTTCGAGATGCACTAGTTGAGCATTTGTGGGAACGACATGACAATGAAGCAATGTAATTTTGAATAATTTATTCATATTAATTTGAATGTATTTTTATTTTTACGCGAGATTAATCAGTAAAATATCTTCTCTTGTGTTTATGTGCATGTTTATTTAGTAAAATATCTTCTCTTGCTCTTTATATGAATAATATTAGTTGGAAATTATTCGATATTAGTCTTATTTTGTAGGTCTCGAAAAAACAAATTTATTGATATATTATATGTCATATTTTAAAATATATATTGACGATTACGAGCAATTTATTGAAAAGAACTAGTTTTATAAATATAAAATTTAAACAATTACAAAATATACAAAAAAATACAAAAAATTGGGATCAACCATCTCCATTTTCTCTCTCCCCCTCTAAATTTGGAGGGGGAGAGAGAAAATCTGCAAATTTGGAGGGGGGTTTGCAGATGCATTGGAGAAGTTTCGGCCTTCAAATATGGAGAATGCCGATTGATTGGAGAAGCTCTAAGACTCGGTTTGGAGAGACTTAGGCTCTATTTGTTTGGGCGTTTCGCTACTTCGTTTTGGGCAAACGCCGCCGAAAGGAGGGTAAATGAATGATTCTTTAGCGGCGTTTGCTCCATTTCCACCCGCCCGCCTTGAGAAATGTCCCAAAAAGCTCAGTTTGGAGCAGTCACCTCCCCCCCTCTTATTCGAACACTCTGTTTCCACCCGCCGGATCCACCCGCCACCGCCAAACAAAATGAAGGCTCTATTTGTTTGAGTGTTTTGCTGCTCCGTTTTGGGCAAACATCGTCGGAAGGAGGGTAAACAAATGAACCTCTGGCGGCGTTTGTTCCTTTTCCACCCGCCCGCCTTGAGAAATACCCTAAAAAGCTCCTTTTGGAGCAGCACCCCCCCCCCCCCCTCCAGTTCGAACACTCTGTTTCCACCCGCCAGATTGACCCACCACTGTCGAACCAAATGGAGCTTAAGCCTTATTTTCACCGGTCAAATGATAGGTCCAGTTCATGCGATCGTAATCGCTTGACAGGTAAAAATAAATCCCTCCAAACGGAGCCCAGTTTATATTTTCTAGTAGGTTTATTAACGGATCCTTCTTTACACGACTGATTAAAATGATGTAGAGCTTCATTAAATTTCTGGGGTCAAAAACAAATCCTCATTTTCTCCTCCCTAAGCTTGACCTCACCTCCCAGCCCTTTCGATTGATTTCTCCTCCCAAAGCTTAACTTGTGCCTCCATCACAGATCTAGCCTCCAATGTTAAAGGGGAAGAAGGCGATGAATCTGCTGTGTGTGCTTTCGAAAAACATTTCCGCCTTTCGGAGGACGAGGGCGATGAATCGGCCCTGTGTGCTTTCGAAAAACATTCCCGCCTTTTGGAGGACGAGGGCGTGAAGGGTGGTGATGTTAGTCTTATTGGGAAATTGAACCTTGCGGCTGGAGCTATTGGCCTAATTATGATATGTTTTGTATCCAATGGGTCACCTTTGGAAAATTGGAAGTCTCTTTAATGTGATCATTTTGTATTCCTGCGCTAGAAAATGTTATAAGTATGAATGAATGTTGTAATAGAATGTTATAGATGAATGAATGAAATCTGTGTATCTTCCATGATGATCGTTGTTCATCTCTTTTATGTTTTCCATTTCCATTCTTATTTCCGCCAAAAATGCACATGTTATAACTATTTTAAGGTATCAGTGGTATCAGAGCTATTAAGGCATGCATCCTTGTTGTTGGACCTCATGGCATCATCATCTACCCCGCAATCCTTTCCATCGCTTAATGTTGCCCCCATGTCAATATGGAGATGTGCGAGCATTGGACAATCAAGATGGAGACCTACTTTGAATCTCAGGAGCTTTGGGAGGCAGTTCAGAATGGTTCTGCACCAGACCCCAAAGCCAAAGTGACGGAAAAAGGTGAAGCAGTAATACCCGAGGGAGAAAAAAAAGAAAAACTCTCTAACATTGCACATAATCCAGAACTCTATCACTAGCAATATATTTCCTTGCATTATGGGAGCAAATACTGCCAAAAATGTGTAGGACACACTGAAGGAGTGTTATCAAGGGGACAAGAAGGTGATTTCCATTCGACGTCAAATTCTACAGCACAAGTTTAATGATCGGAACATGAAGGAGGATGAGAAGATCTTTAATTATCTTCCATGGGTCACAAATTTAAAAAATCAACTCAATAGTCTGGGGCCATCAATCCCAATTTCTGAAATATTCCTCAAGATTTTAAGGAGCCTACCCAACTCCTATGAGCATGTTGCAGCTGTCATAAAGGAGAGCAATGATTTTGAGCAGCTCTCCATAGTCATATTTGTCAGCAAAATCCAATCGCATGAAGAAAAAATGTAAAGGTATTCTCCTACCTTTGATCAAGCTCTTCTAATGAAATTGAATTTTAAAAAGTCTGGATATGAAAAGAAGCATAAAACTTTTCAAAAAAACTTTCAATATAAAGGTGGATCTTTTAATCAGTCCTACAAATCTATACATAATAAAACTCCTGAAGGAGCAAGTGTTTCACCACTGTTTTGTACTCTTTGCAAAAGAAACACACATGACACCAACAAATATTTCGACATGTGCAAATGATGTAAAAATCGACACATTTTGACAAAGATTGCTGATTTAAAAATAAAAAGAAAGTGAAAGTAAAATAGCAACTGAACAAAAAGATCATGAAGAAAGGCTACTGCTAACTTACTCTCCAAAGTCTACTAAACTAGAGAAGACTACTCGATGGTACTTAGACTTGGGCTGCTCTGGCCATATGTCCAATGATAAAAACCTGTTTGACTCACTGGATGAGTCCCATAAATCAAGAGTGGATCTGGGTGATGGGAAAATTAAAGTTATTGAAAACAAGAGAAGCATTGCTGAAAGAAATTATGATAAGAATTACAAGGTTTTTCATGTTGTGCAGTTTGTTCCTAATTTGGCTCAGAATCTCCTTAATGTCGGTCATTTTCTAACCAAGAGGTACATAGTTATCTTCAAATCAAATGCATATTCCATTTATGATTCCTCCAACAATCAAATAGTTAAAGGTGCAATGACTAAGAATCAGATTTTGTTTCCTATCTAACTAGAACCATTGACAATCAAGATGGAGACCTACTTTGAATCTCAGGAGCTTTGGGAGGATGTTCAGAATGGCTCTGCACCAGACCCCAAAGCCAAAGTGACGGAAAAAGGTGAAGCAGTAATACCCGAGGGAGAAAAAAAAAAGAAAAACTCTCTAACATTGCACATAATTCAGAACTCTGTCACTAGCAATATATTTCCTTGCATTATGGGAGCAAAGACTGCCAAAAATGTGTAGGACACACTCAAGGAGTGTTATCAAGGGGACAAGAAGGTGATTTCCATTCGACGTCAAATTCTACAGCACAAGTTTAATGATCGGAACATGAAGGAGGATGAGAAGATCTTTAATTATCTTCCACGGGTCCCAAATTTAAAAAATCAACTCAATAGTCTGGGGCCATCAATCCCAATTTCTGAAATATTCCTCAAGATTTTAAGGAGCCTACCCAACTCTTATGAGCATGTTGCAGCTGTCATAAAGGAGAGCAATGATTTTGAGCAGCTCTCCATAATCATACTTGTCAGCAAAATCCAATCGCATGAAGAAATAATGTAAAGGTATTCTCCTACCTTTGATCAAGCTCTTCAAATGAAATTGAATCTTAAAAAGTCTGGATATAAAAAGAAGCATAAAACTTTTCAAAAAAACTTTCAATTTAAAGATGGATCTTTTAATCAGTCCTACAAATCTGTACATAATAAAACTCCTGAAGGAGTAAGTGTTTCACCACAGTTTTGCACTCTTTGCAAAAGAAACACACATGACACCAACAAATATTTCGACATGTGCAAATGATGCAAAAATCGACACATTTTGACAAAGATTGCTGATTTAAAAATAAAAAGAAAGTGAAAGTAAAACTAGCAACTGAACAAAAAAATCATGAAGAAAGGCTACTACTAACTTACTCTCCAGAGTCTACTAAACTAGAGAAGACTACTCGATGGTACTTAGACTTGGGCTGTTTGGCCATATGTCCAATGATAAAAACCTGTTTGACTCACTGGATGAGTCCCATAAATCAAGAGCGGATCTGGGTGATGGGAAAATTAAAGTTATTAAAAACAAGAGAAGCATTGATGAAAGAAATTATGATAGGAATTACAGGGTTTTTATGTTGTGCAGTTTGTTTCTAATTTGGCTCAGAATCTTCTTAATGTCGGCCATTTTCTAACCAAGGGGTACACAATTATCTTCAAATCAAATGCATATTCCATTTATGATTCCTCCAACAATCAAATATCTAAAGGTGCAATGGCTAAGAATCAAATTTCGTTTCCTATCTAATTAGAACCATCGACAATCAAGATGGAGACCTACTTTGAATCTCAGGAGCTTTGGGAGGCTGTTCAGAATGGCTCTACACCAGACCCCAAAGCCAAAGTGACGAAAAAAGGTGAAGCAGTAATACCCGAGGGAGAAAAAAAGAAAAACTCTCTGACATTGCACATAATCCAGAACTCTGTCACTAGCAATATATTTCCTTGCATTATGGGAGCAAAGACTTCCAAAAATGTGTGGGACACACTCAAAGAGTGTTATCAAGGGGAAAAGAAGGTGATTTCCATTCGACGTCAAATTCTACAGCACCAGTTTAATGATCGGAACATGAAGGAGGGCGAGAAGATCTTTAATTATCTTCCACGGGTTACAAATTTAAAAAATTAACTCAATAATCTGGGGCCATCAATCCCAATTTCTGAAATATTCCTCAAGATTTTAAAGAGCCTACCCAACTCCTATGAGCATGTTACAACTGTCATAAAGGAGAGCAATGATTTTGAGCAGCTCTCCATATTCATACTTGTCAGCAAAATCCAATCGCATTAAGAAAAAATGTAAAGGTATTCTTATACCTTTGATCAAGCTCTTCAAATGAAATTGAACCTTGAAAAGTCTGGATATGAAAAGAAGCATAAAACTTTTCAAAAAGACTTCCAATTTAAAGGTGGATCTTTTAATCAGTCCTACAAATCTGTACCTAATAAAATTCCTGAAGGAGTAAGTGTTTCACCACTATCTTGCACTCTTTGCAAAAGAAACACACATGACACCAACAAATATTTTGACATGTACAAATGGTGCAAAAACCGACATATTTTGACAAAGAATGCTGATTTAAAAATAAAAAGAAAGTGAAAGTAAAACTAGCAACTGAACAAAAAGATCATGAAGAAAGGCTACTGCTAACTTACTCTCCAGAGTCTACTAAACTAGAGAAGACTACTCGATGGTACTTAGACTTGGGCTGCTCTGACAATATGTCTGATGATAAAAACCTGTTTGACTCACTGGATGAGTCCCATAAATCAAGAGTGGATCTGGGTGATGAGAAAATTAAAGTGATTGAGAATAAGAGAAGCATTGCTGAAAGAAATTATGATAGGAATTACATGGTTTTTTATGTTGTGCAGTTTGTTCCTAATTTGGCTCAGAATCTCCTTAATGTAGGTCATTTTCTAATCAAGGGGTACACAGTTATCTTCAAATCAAATGCATATTCCATTTATGATTCCTCCAACAATCAAATAGCTAAAGGTGCAATGACTAAAAATCAGATTTTGTTTCCTGTAGGCTACCCTCTCCTATGTGGGTTGCAAAACTCATTTGGTAATTACCATCTGTCACCACAGATTGGAACACTTAAACTTCAGGTCAATGAAGCACTTGATAGAAGATGATCTTGCACTGGGAGTACCGCAGCTTTAAGTTTATCATCATCAATGTGAAACATATTGTTAGTGTATATTTGGACAATAACGGGTTCGGAGGCTTAACGGGTCGTGTCGGGTACACGGTTAACCCATATCCGTAGTAACTCCTAAGGGTTTGCCTATTTATACCCACCTAGGGGCAACGGGTAGGGGATTCCACTTAGATCCCCATCCGGATGCTTCGAGCAACACTCACAAACTCGAAGTAACGCCCCGTCGCTCGCATTCGTGCATCCCGTAACTGTCGTTGTCGCTCGGTTTGCGAAGGAGACGCAGTTTTTTCCATCGTCGCTGCCTGCTAGAATCGTGTGAAACCTCTTCGTCGGCCTTCGCTGGGAACGATCCAGAAGAAATTTTCGCCTTGTTGATCGGTCGTGTTTTTCCATCGCTGAAATCGGGAGAAACCGCCGACATTTTCTTCGTTAATCCGGTGCCGTTATCGGGTATAGGTCTTTTCTCGTTCCCGTCGCTGCTGGATCGCGAACAAGAAGAAAATTCACCCGATTGCGATAGCCGCCAATCGAGATAAACGCCGTCACCGTTCTTCCTCTGCTGCTTAGGGCTGTTTCTATCGTCGTTGTTTTCGGATAGGAAAAGGGGAAGGAATCCCAGTGCCGCCTGGAGTTTCTAGTCCTGCCGCTGATCTCGATCGGAACAGGAGGCAAGGAAAATACAAGAGACTGCCGCTGAAATTTTGTGGATTGCTTCCTGTGCACGGCCTGGAGAAGAACAGTTTGTCATCGTTCTCACCTCCATTTTCTGGGTTGCTTTGATTCTCCTGCAAGACTATCGGAAGGGTGTTACAGTTCTCTTCCTTGATAAAGTTGCTGGCCAAGTTACTCTTTCAATTTAATTTTTTGGGAAACATTAGGACAGCCCAATTTCAGATCTCTAGCCGCGAAGAAACTCTTCCGATCTGTTGTTGATCGGAAGGGATCTGGGAAGGAGTTTTCTTTTGCATATCATTCTGACAAAGTGTGCTCCCCAATAATGAAGGGCAACAATTTTTCTTCTCCGGTTCCCATGATCAAACTGGAGAAATTTACGGCAACTGAATTCACCGATTGGAAGTTGAATACGCAATTTGGAATGAAGTATCTGAACGTGTTCTACACAGTTCAGTCTGATCGTGCTGCCGTTGTGGGGACTGAAGAGGAGGCTCAGTGGATAGCTGATGAGGACTTCTGTCGCGACTACCTGCTGAACTGTCTGTCCTCCAGCCTGGCGAAGACGTACATCAAGATGAAGACCGCCAAGGAAATTTGGAAAGCACTGGAGGAGCACTTCAGGCAAGAGGAGGATCTGTCCAAGGCACACCTGGTGGACAAATTCCATTCCTTCATGTTCGACGAGGAGAAGACGATTCTCCCGCAGGTATCGGATTTTGAAGCATTAGTAGATTCTTTACATAGTGAGAATATTTCCCTGCCAGACAGTTTTGTTGCTGACACGATTATTTTTAAACTGCCCTCTACGTGGTACAATTTCAAAACTGAAATGTACCGCAAGAAGATGCAGGTCGGTCTCAATGACCTCAAGCGATTTATTCGCATTGAGGATGAGAATAGGACTCGACACGCTTTAGAAACTGTTAGCAAGCAGAAGGCTGCGGCTAACATGGTTCTCAGTTCTAAACGCATGCCGAACCCTAAGAGGACCAGACCCTCCCATGGTAGCTCCCAGGTTGCAGGCCCTAGCAAACACGCCAAAAAGTTCAAGGGCAAGTGTTTTAACTACAACAAGTGGGGGCACAGCGCATCTGATTGCAGGCTTCCTAAACGGGAAAGAACCAAAGCACCACAGGATGGCAACCAAGCCAATATGGTTAGCCTAGCTGAGTCTTCCGATTTTGTTGGGATGGTCGGAAACGCTAAGGCCAGCACGGAGTGGTACTTGGATTCGGGGGCGACGTGCCACGTTTGCAACAATGCTGATCTTATGACAGGGCTCGCTGCCGTAAAAAAGTCTGTTACAGTTGCAAATGGCGAGACAGCTGACGTCTTGAAGGTGGGGAATGCAACGCTGCTGCTATCCTCAAGTAAGACTCTAACTCTTAAAAATGTTAAGTTTATTCCTTCTCTAGCGGCTAACTTAGTGTCTATAAGTTTATTATGTGATGCTGGTATGTCTTTTACTTTTTATAGCGATAGAGTAACACTGTCAGTTAACTCACACTATTTTGGATGTGCATACGTCCAAAATAGGATGTACCGACTAAGTCTAGCAAACGAGTTAGTTCAACAAGTTCAAACAAACTTAGTTAGCCCTAAGACTCTACATGAGAGACTAGGACATGTGAACTATAGGAAGATGTTCCAAATAGCTAGAACTCACCAGATCACATTAGACACTAAGTCACCGCCTGAGAAATGTGACGTGTGTGCTCAGACTAAGATCACTAGGAAACCTTTTAGTGCGGTTACTAGGAGCACAACACCCCTAGAGCTTATACATTCCGATATATGTGACTTCAAAAGTTTTGTCACCAGAGGAGGAAGGAAGTATATGATCACATTTATAGATGACTGCTCTAGGTTCTGTCACATCTATCTTCTTAAAACTAAAGATGAAGCGTTTGAAAAATTCTGTTTTTTCAAAACCAGGGTAGAGAACCAGTTAGACATGAGAATTAAGAGATTTAGAAGTGATAGAGGAGGAGAATACATGTCCAGTGAGTTTCGGGGTTTCCTTGCCTCTCAAGGGATCATAGCAGAAACCACTGCTCCTTACTCACCCCAATCGAATGGTATAGCCGAGAGAAAGAATAGAACATTAACAGAGATGTTGAATTCTATGCTCCTCACTGCTGGAATGCCTACTGCCTATTGGGGAGAAGCAATTTTAACTGCAAACAACATTCTAAACAAAGTTCCTCATGCTAAGTTAGACGTCACACCCTACGAGCTTTGGTTTAAGAGACCCCCGTCTTTAACTAGACTTAAGACCTGGGGCTGCATAGCCTATGTCAGGGTCTCTGACCCTAGACGGTCTAAACTTGGACCTAGGACTAACACGTGTGTCTACTTAGGTTGTGCTGAAGATAGTGCTGCAGATAGATTCTTAGACCTGTCTAATAATATAATTATTGAATCAAGGGATGCAGTGTTCTTTGAGGATAAGTTCCTTAAGGATAAAAACCTGACCATCCCAGGTATGCAAGCAACTATTACTGAGGAAGACCTTGAATCAGTACCGAGCACCTCCTATTCAGTCCCGGTAGACAGTAGTGTTCTAGAGTCTAGACGGACTTCGGTGAGAGAGCGAACTCCCAGAACCTTTGGTGGTGACTTTGTCACTTATCACGTTGAGGCCGATCCATCCACCTATAAGGACGTGATGAGATCAAGGGATTTCCTACTCTGGAAAGAAGCTATTGATGAAGAGATGAACTCTTTGCTTCAGAACAACACCTGGACGTTGGTTGATAAGCCAAGAGGGGCTAAAACTATAGGGTGTAAGTGGGTTCTGAAAAAGAAACTCAATCCTAATGGTAGCGTAGCTAAGTATAAAGCACGCCTGGTGGCTAAAGGTTTCACACAAGTTAGTGGGGTGGATTACTTTGATGTATATTCACCAGTGTGTCACTTAGCAACCATTAGGATACTTCTAGCTATTGCGTCTATTGAGAACTTTATTGTTCATCAAATGGATGTTAAGACTGCGTTTTTGAACGGAGATCTGACCGAGGAAATATACATGAGCCAACCTGAAGGTTTCATAGTAGACGGTCACGAAAATAAGGTATGTAAGTTAATCAAGTCGCTATACGGACTCAAACAAGCACCAAAATTATGGCATGAGAAGTTTGACTATAGTGTAAGGAACATGAGATTCATGTCGAGTCTTTCGGACAAATGTCTTTACATACGTCATAAATCGAACAAAGTCGCTATAATATGCTTGTATGTGGATGATATGCTGATACTTGGTTCTGATCAATCCGTAGTGGATGACGTTAAGTCAGAACTAATGAAAGAGTTTAGCATTAAAGACCTAGGTGTAGCTGAGACTATTCTAGGCATGCAAGTGAGTTTTGGGAAAAATGGCATTTCCCTAAGTCAAAGCCACTATATAAAGTCCATGTTGGACACGTGGGGATACAGTGAACGTAGAGCAGTGGAGACACCTTACGATTACAATAATCGCTTGAAGCCCAATGATGGAGCTGCGATTCGACAGTCAGATTATGCTAAACTGATTGGTAGTCTCATGTATGCTATGGTCTGTACAAGACCTGACATAGCCTTTACGGTCGGCATGTTAAGCAGATTCACTAGTAATCCTAGCCAAGACCATTGGGATGCCCTCGATAGGCTGATGCGATACCTAAAGCACACCCACAAGTATGCTTTATGTTATCATGGTCATCCTCCAGTTCTGGAAGGATATTCTGGTGCATCATGGTGCTCAGAATTAAACAACAGCAAGTCCACTAGTGGATTTATATTCACACTAGGAGGAGCAGCTGTAGCATGGAAGTCCAAGAGGCAATCATGTATTGCACTATCTTCTATGGAATCCGAACTCTACGCTCTAGCTTCAGCGGGAGAAGAAGCAGAGTGGATAAGAGATTTGGTGATGGACATTCCATTGTCGAGCCTGAAGTTGAGTTCTGTTGCAGTTTACTGCGATAATCAGGCTACTAAAACGATTGCTACGAACACTTTGTTCAACAGCAAAAGAAGGCAACTCCGGATGAAACAAGCCTGGTTGACCTCCCTTACGAGTCAAGAGATTGTGAACCTCATTGATGTGAGGTCAAAAGATAATGTTGCAGACGCCTTAACAAAGGGCTTAAATAAAGTTCTCACAATTAAAACATCGGGGGAGATGAGATTAAAATTCATAGAAATATGAAACTTCCTCCAATGTTTATGTTTTATGGTAAGAAACTAGAGTCGCAACATTCAAGCATCTAATAACAGACTGAAAACCCCAAATAATTTCTTGGTGAAAGCCCAAGATGGTTAGATGCTAGTCATTCCACACCTGATGACTTAACATCTTTCTCATTGTAAGTTGATTTGAGAATTATTCAACTGGGAATAGAATGTCGTTGTATGAGTTAATCTAACATTAGTGATCATAGCACATTATTCCACATTTGATAATGTTGCAAATGACGGTGTGTCAAGTCATATGATGAGGCACATAGTGGTCACTAATGAGTAAGATAACAAAGTTTGATTTATTAAAATCAAAACTTGACTGGTCCTAGCTGTACAATCCCATATTCGCTGGGTAGGACCCAGAAGACCAAGACTTCAGTGGCCAGAGTTGGGCTAGTCCCGGGTTAGCCCTGGGGCAGACTGGCAGAGTTCTCGCCCTTAAGGAGCTCCCGCCCATTAGTAGGCGAGATCGCTCGCGTCGGGACTCGGGTCTTCAGGTCAGCTTTAGGCTTCGGGACTCGGGCGAGAGGGCGCTGAGTGAGCTTCTCTCACTCAACGCTGTATCCGGCAGAAAAGGGCGTTGAGTGAGCTTCACTAACTCAACGCCGTGTTTCGGCAGCAAAGGGCGTTGAGTGAGCTTCACTCACTCAACACCGCCTCCGGCAGAAAAGGGCGTTGAGTGAGCTTCACTCACTCAACGCCGTGTTTCGGCAGCAAAGGGCGTTGAGTGAGCTTCACTCACTCAACGCCGCCTCCGGCAGAAAAGGGCGTTGAGTGAGCTTCATTCACTCAACGCCGTAATTAGCAGGGAAGGCGTAGAGTGATCTTCACCCACTCAGCGCCACGTCCAACGGCAGTGATGTCAACCACCGAGAGCGAGAACCCTCTGGGCGGGAGATCTCGCCAAGGTGAGCCCAGCTAAGGCTCAGCGAGAGCCTTCTCGCCCGGGGTTCTCGCCAAGCAGGTCCAGTTGGTGGGGCCCAGCGCCCAGGAGTAGATTATTTTATTATCCCCGGGTAAAATTACCTGTCTGCCCCCGGGTGGACAGCGGGATTTGGCTATTGGCAGACCCATCAGGGGTATTTCAGTATTTTCAGGTCAGAGGAAGACTATAAAAAGACCCATAGGGGCTCTTTGGAAAGCAAGGCTTTTTCATTATTCTCCAACTCTAGTGCTTTCTGAAGAGCTCCCAGCCCGGCATTTGGCTTTGGAGGGGAAGCTCTCAGAGATCTTCCGGGTGTGAGGTGGAACCTCCCAGCTGAGGCTTTGGGTCAGTCTTAGAACCTTAGCAGCCAGTCAGGGGTCAAGATTTGGGAGAAGTAGGCGTTGGCTACACTTTGGTTCGTGAACATTCGTTGGGGTCAATTTTGGCTTCAACAGTTCTGGTGCGGTGAGCGTGGAAGTAGTCGGCACAAGAAAATCTTGAGTTAAGTCCCATGGCAGGAGGTGAAGGTGAAGGATCTGGCGCAGGAGGATCCCCCACCCGGGTGGATGAGGCGACGAGGAAGATGTTTGAAGATTTCAGGCGAGAGGTCATGTAGACGATCAGCTTGGCCTTCTCGGCAAGGAACGAGTGGGAGACGCCGCAGGTTCCAGTGGAGGCGGTTCCGCTGTTAGACGAGAACGCCACAGGGCAACGCCCCGGGAAGGAAGTCCCGGTGGAGGCAGGCGAGAGGGACGTAGCCGCGCGGGAGCTTTTCCCAGGCCAGCGTCCCGAGAAGGAGCTTCCGGCGGATCTGGGCGAGAAGGAGGCGACAGTGCGGGAACTCTTCCCCGGGCATGGTCTCGCGGATCGGTCCAGCCAGCCGAGGTCGCGAGACGTGCCTTCTCGCCAGGCGGGAGGCGAGACCCCATTTAGCGAGCTCATCGTCTCGGCTCCAGTGCCGGAGGGATTCCGGGAGCCAGACATGACCTACTACACCGGGAAGGATGACCCGGTTCAGCATGTGTAGTGGTTTGAAGACGTTGTGTCGATCAGGCAAATGTCTGATGCTTTTAAGTGTAGGCTTTTTGCCATCACCTTGAAGGAAAAGGCCAGGGATTGGTTCCACCAATTGCCGGCAAGCTCCATCTACAGTTTTGAAGATCTGTGCAGAGGTTTCTTGTTGAGGTTCTCGACTTCAAAGAAGCGGAAGAAGGAGGCTGAATGCCTGTTTGCAGTGAGGCAAGGGCCGGAGGAGACGTTGGGTCACTATGTCGACCGGTTCCAAGAGGAGGTTCTCCTGGTCCAGGAGGTCCCGGGGTATGCGCTGATGCTTGCCTTCACCCTGGGGCTGAGGCCAGGGTTTTTCAGCATGGAGTTGAAGAGAGTGCCCCCTCTCTCTTTTGAGGAGCTCATGGAGAGGGCGGCTAAGGAGATAGACTTTGAGAGGGCAAACCCGGCGTTTGCAAGAAAGTTGGCCAGGTTGGCCGAGGACGATGCGAAGGAGCCGGCGACAGGAAGGCAGAGGGAGTTGAGAGAGCAGAGGGAGCAAAGAGAGGATAGGAGAAGAGAAGAACCCCGAGGACAGGGGCAGCAGCATGGGGGGGCCAGGGAGCCAAACAATCGATTGGGTTGGAGGCCTCAGGAAGGTCGCCCCCAGGGCCAAGGAGGTCCTCAAGGAAGAGACATTTACCGGGAACCGAGAAGGTTGGAGCAAGGAGGATGGAGGCAGGGACCGAGGGGTCACTTCCCACCACCACAAGAAGCCATGGAGGTGGGTAGAGGCAGAGGAAGAGGAATTCGGGGAGCCGGGAGAAGGGGAGGAGGAGTAGGAGTAGGAAGAGGGGGCAGGGTGGCGTTGCCCTATTGTGACTTCCATCAGGAGGAGGGCCACGCAACGGCCACCTGTCCGGAGTTTCTGGAGATGAGGGAGGCCAGAGGTGCTGGGAGGCAAGATCTGCCCGCAAGGATCGTAGAGGTGCAGCGAGAAGAGGTTGAGGACAGATGTGAAGACAGGGTTGACGTGGGGACCCGAGGGGGGATCAGAGTGATCCATGGGGGAGTAAGGATCGAGGCAACCCGCAAGGGGAGCCTGCAAACCATGTTCCGCAGAGGGGTCGCCTCGACCTCCTTAGCTCCCCCCCCCCCAGAAGAAAAGATCATCTTCTCATCCACAGATATGCCAGACTATGAGGATCCGTTCTGCGACGCGTTAGTGATCCAGACAGCGGTGGAGAACTTCACCATCTCCCGGATACTGGTGGACAACGGGAGCTCGGTGAACGTGATTTTCAAGAAGGCCTTTGACGAGATGGGGGTGGAAGGGAAAAGGATCCTAGCTTCCGATGGACTGCTTTTCGGCTTCTCTAGGGAGAGAAAAGAAGTAGAAGGGGGAGTAGGCCTGCATGTAAGGCTTGGGGGCGTCTCACGGAACTGCAGGTTCGTGATCGTGGACGCCCCAAGTAGTTACAATGCCATCTTTGGATGTCCCCTCATCAGCGCCTTTCGCTGCGTACCCTCCTCATTCCATCAATGCCTCAAGTTCAACAATGGAGGGGTGCAGGTTAGGATCATGGGGGATCCAAAGGTGGCAAGGCAGTGCTACGTGACGGCAGTCAACACCGTGTCGTGGATGGGGGAAGCGGAAGAGCTGGAGAAGGAGATGGCTGAGCAGGAAGGAGGTGTTGGAGAAGGGGAGACAAGCCTGGAGGAGGCGATGGAGGTTGTCGGAGAGCAAGCGGAAGAGGTGCAAGAGGCGAGCCCGCAGGAAGCGGAGGAGTTGGTGGTAGAGGAGATGGAGGTAGAGGAGATTGGCCTGGAGGAAACAAGAGGGGCGGCAGAAGAAGGAGAGCAGAGGCAAGGTGAGAGCTTGGAGGAGGCGATGGAGGTTGATGAGCTTGGAGGAGAAGAGCTTGAGCCAGAGGAGGCAAGGGCAGGTTGGGAACGGACGGGATTGGAGCCGGCCGAAGAGGTGATAGAGATGGAGGTGCACACCAGGGCGTGGCAGGTACAAAAGGTGCGGGTCAGCGGAGGCTTAAGCCTCGAGGATCAGGAGCGGATGCGAGCCTGCATCCAAAGCAACATCGACATCTTCGCTTGGAGCGCGGCAGACATGTCGGGCATCGACGCAGACGTGGCTTTCCATCGCCTGAACCTGGACCCCAGGACTCGCCCCATACGCCAGAAGATGAGGGCCATTGCCACCAAGCTGGAAGAGCCGATCCGGGAAGAGGTCAAGAAGCTCTTGGAGGCGGGCTTCATCTCGGAGATCCAGTATCCAGGCTGGATCTCCAATGTGGTAATGGTGAAAAAGGGGGAGGAAAATGGCGCATGTGTATTGACTTTTCCTTGTTAAATAAATCATGTCCTAAGGATTGCTACCCCCTGCCTTGGATCGACGCGCTGGTTGACTCAGCCGTCGGTTTTTCTCTCATGAGTTTTTTAGATGCTTTTTCAGGTTACCATCAGATTCGGATGCACCCTCCCGATGTCAAGGATGTTTCCTTCATCACAAGAGAGGGATGCTTCAGCAACAAGATGATGCCCTTCAGGTTGAAGAACGCAGGGGCAACGTACCAACGCATGATGGATCGGGTCTTCCGGGATCAAAGAGGGAAGAATCTAGAGGTCTACGTCGACGATCTGATGGTAAAAAGCAAATGCCTGGAGTCCCACCTACGGGACTTGGAAGAGACGTTTGCCACCCTGCGGAGATTCAAGATGAGGTTGAATCCCTTGAAGTGTGTCTTCGGGGCCAGTCGCGGGAAGTTCCTTGGACACCTCCTGACCCCGGCAGGGGTAGAACCTAACCCAGACAAGGTAAAGGCCATCTTGGACTTGGAATCACCTCGCAATGCCAAGGAGGTCCAGCGCTTAACCGAAAAGTTGGCCGGACTGAGCAGGTTCCTCTCTCGGTCCGGGGACAAGTGCTCCTCCTTTTTCAAGGTGCTTCGTGGTAATCAAGTGTTTGAATGGACGATTGAATGCGAAGAGGCTTTCCAAGGACTGAAGAGGCAACTCTCCCGGGCTCCGCTACTCCAAAGCCCCAAGGAGGGAGAAGACCTGACCTTATATCTCGGGGTGGGGGAAGAAGCTGTAAGCTCAGTCTTGGTTAGAGAAGAAGGGAAGAAGCAGCTACGCGTCTACTATGTGAGCCGAATCTTGAAAAAGGCGGAGCTCCACTACCCCATCCTGGAGAAGCTGGCTTATGCCTTGGTCGTTTCGGCAAGGAAGCTCCGTCCGTATTTCCAAGCACATTAGATTAAGGTTGTGACCGATCATCCTCTTCGCAAGGTCTTCGAGGGGGTGGAGCATTCAGGAAGGTTGGCAAAGTGGTCCATCGAGCTTAGCGAGTTCGACATTTCCTTTGTCCCAAGGCTCTCCATCAAAGCCCAGGCCGTGGCAGACTTTTTGGCAGATTATGTCACCGAGGCCGAGGAAGAAGAGCCGAGGTCGCAGGAAGCGTGGAGAATGATCGTCGACGGGGCTTCAGGAAGGCACTCCCTGGGAGGAGGTGTGGTGTTGGTAAGCCCTCAAGGGGTTACCATAGAACAGGCAGTGGCCTTCCACTTCCCTGTGACCAACAATCAAGCGGAGTATGAGGCCGTGATAGCCGGCCTTCGGTTGGCCAAGGAGCTGGAAATTCGGGATGTAGAGGCCTTCACCGACTCGATGGTAGTTGCGTCACAAATCCGTGGGGAGTTTGAGGCTCGGGAGCCCACCCTCGCGAGATACTTATCCAAGGTAAGGGCCATCATCGGAGGTTTCCGTTCATTTTCTATTCAACATGTTCCCAGGGAGGAAAGCATGGCAGCTGACCGGTTAGCAAAGTTCGGGCCTCGGGGTGGGGGTACCCTAACCGAACTATTTCGGCCAGCCATTGAAGAGGGGAGTTGATGGAGGTATGTCGGCGGCCCTCATGGATAGATCCGTTGGTGACCTTCTTAACCACAGGAGAGCTGTCGGAGGAAGTCAAAAATGCAAAAAGCTTCAGGCACAAGGCGGCTCACTATCTGATGCTGGAGGGGAGATTGCATCGGAAGATGTTGTCAGGGCTCCTCGCGAGATGTGTAGCTGAGGAGGAAGTCCCTAAGATCCTGGAAGAGGTGCATTCTGGAGAGTGTGACAATCACTCAGGGGGAAGGACATTGGAGGCAAGGGTGATAAGGCAAGGATATTTTTGGCAGACCTTGAGGAAGGATACAGCTGAGTTTGCAAAGAGATGTCTGAAGTGTCAGGTACATGCTCCCCGCCAGCTCTCGCCCGCCCAAAGGCTTCGAAGTATCACGGCGCCATGGCCTTTCGCCATTTGGGGGATGGATCTAGTCGGGCCCTTTCCTCCAGCTAGCGGGCAAAGGAGGTTCCTCCTCGTCATGATTGATTACTTCTCGAAGTGGCTGGAAGTCAAAGCTCTAGCCAAGGTTACCTCTCAGGTCGTCAGGAACTTCGTTTGGGGGGAAATCATATGTAGGCATGGGCTACCCCAAGCAATAGTGACGGACAACGGTCCCCAGTTCGCCAGCGAAGAATTCATCAGCTTATGCACCCAATCGGGGATTGACCTCAGGTTCGCCTCTGTCCATCATCCTCGGAGCAATGGCCAGGTAGAAGCGGCAAACAAGATTATTGTCAACTTGCTCAAAAAGAAGGTGGAGAACCTGAAAGGTAACTGGGTGGAGCAACTCCCTTCCGTCCTGTGGGCCCTGCGAACAACTCCGAACACGACCACAGGGGAGACCCCCTTCAAGCTCTCTCATGGGTGCGAGGCAGTCCTCCCGGTGGAGTTCGAGGTTCGGTCTCCGCGGGTCGCGCCCGCAGGTGAAGGAAGCGAAGCTTGGAGGCTGGAGAACGAGGAAGGGTTGCGCTTCTCGCTGGACATGGCGGAAGAGCTACGGGACGTCGCTGCCATCAGGCAAGAAGAGATAAAGCGGCGGATGGCTAAGTACTTCGATAAACACATTCGGGTCAAGCAATTCGTCGAAGGGGACCTTGTACTGAAGAAGGTCGACGCGGCCGGGAGATCGGCCCCTGTTGGCAAGCTCAACCCTAGCTGGGAAGGGCCATACATAATAGAGAAGGCTCTGATTAATGGAGGTTACTACCTCCAGGATGTGGAAGGAAAGACCTTGAGCCATACTTGGAGCGGTGATGACCTAAAGCGCTTCTACCCATGAGGGAAAGGAAGGATTGTAACGTTGTAAATAACTATTGTCATTTCAATAAGTTCATTTCAGAATATTGATTCTCTGAGTATGCAATCGCAATGCCTTTTATTTTAACCGGCCATGTCTTCTCATCTTCATGTTAGAATAGGTCCGATTGACGGAATCTTCATCAACACCCCGAGCTCGACTCGGCCCCAGGTAGACCCGCTGCGCAGGCTCCCATCTAGCTGGCAGGTCCGAAGGCTCGCCTGTGGGAGAGAGGTTTGAAAATCTTCATCAGCACCCCGAGCTCGGCTCGGCCCCAGGTAGACCCGCTGCACAGGCTCCCATCTAGCTGGCAGGTCCGAAGGCTCGCCTGTGGGGGAGAGGTTTGGAGGTCTTCATCAACACCCCGAGCTCGGCTCGGCCCCAGGTAGACCCGCTGCGCAGGCTCCCATCTAGCTGGCAGGTCCGAAGGCTCGCCTGTGGGGGAGAGGTTTGAAAATCTTCATCAGCACCCCGAGCTCGGCTCGGCCCCAGGTAGACCCGCTGCGCAGGCTCCCATCTAGCTGGCAGGTCCGAAGGCTCGCCTGTGGGGGAGAGGTTTGAAAATCTTCATCAGCACCCCGAGCTCGGCTCGGCCCCAGGTAGACCAGCTGCGCAGGCTCCCATCTAGCTGGCAGGTCCGAAGGCTCGCCTGTGGGGGAGAGGTTTGAAAATCTTCATCAGTACCCCGAGCTCGGCTCGGCCCCAGGTAGACCCGCTGCGCAGGCTCCCATCTAGCTGGCAGGTCCGAAGGCTCGCCTGTGAGGGAGAGAATTGAAAATCTTCATCAACACCCCGAGCTCGGCTCGGCCCCAGGTAGACCCGCTGCGCAGGCTCCTATCTAGCTGGCAGGTCCGAAGGCTCGCCTGTGGGGGAGAGGTTTGAAAATCTTCATCAGCACCCCGAGCTTGGCTCGGCCCCAGGTAGACCCGCTGCGCAGGCTCCCATCTAGCTGGCAGGTCCGAAGGCTCGCCTGTGGGGGAGAGGTTTGGAAATCTTCATCAGCACCCCGAGCTCGGCTCGGCCCCAGGTAGACCCGCTGCGCAGGCTCCCATCTAGCTGGCAGGTCCGAAGGCTCGCCTGTGGGGGAGAGGTTTGAAAATCTTCATCAGCACCCCGAGCTCGGCTCGGCCCCAGGTAGACCCGCTGCGCAGACTCCCATCTAGCTGGCAGGTCCGAAGGCTCGCCTGTGGGGGAGAGGTTTGGAAGTCTTCATCAACACCCCGAGCTCGGCTCGGCCCCAGGTAGACCCGCTGCGCAGGCTCCCATCTAGCTGGCAGGTCCGAAGGCTCGCCTGTGGGGGAGAGGTTTGAAAATCTTCATCAGCACCCCGAGCTCGGCTCGGCCCCAGGTAGACCCGCTGCGCAGGCTCCCATCTAGCTGGCAGGTCCGAAGGCTCGCCTGTGGGGGAGAGGTTTGAAAATCTTCATCAGCACCCCGAGCTCGGCTCGGCCCCAGGTAGACCCGCTGCGCAGGCTCCCATCTAGCTGGTAGGTCCGAAGGCTCGCCTGTGGGGGAGAGGTTTGGAAGTCTTCATCAACACCCCGAGCTCGGCTCGGCCCCAGGTAGACCCGCTGTGCAGGCTCCCATCTAGCTGGCAGGTCCGAAGGCTCGCCTGTGGGGGAGAGGTTTGAAAATCTTCATCAGCACCCCGAGCTCGGCTCGGCCCCAAGTAGACCCGCTGCGCAGGCTCCCATCTAGCTGGCAGGTCCGAAGGCTCGCTTGTGGGGGAGAGGTTTGAAAATCTTCATCAGCATCTCGAGCTCGGCTCGGCCCCAGGTAGACCCGCTGCGCATGCTCCCATCTAGCTGACAGGTCCGAAGGCTCGCCTGTGGGGGAGAGGTTTGGAAATCTTCATCAACACCCCGAGCTCGGCTCGGCCCCAGGTAGACCCGCTGCACAGGCTCCCATCTAGCTGGCAGGTCCGAAGGCTCGCCCGTGGGGGAGAGGTTTGGAGGTCTTCATCAACACCCCGAGCTCGGCTCGGCCCTAGGTAGACCCGCTGCGCAGGCTCCCATCTAGCTGGCAGGTCTGAAGGCTCGCCTGTGGGGGAGAGGTTTGAAAATCTTCATCAATACCCCGAGCTTGGCTCGGCCCCGGGTAGACCCGCTGCGCGGGCTCTCATCAAGCTGGCAGGTCCGAAGGCTCGCCTGTGTGGGAAAGGTTGGCTCTTGCGATACTTTGTTCTTAGCCACTTCTACGATACCCCGAGCTTGGCTCGGCCCCGGGTAAACCCGCTGCGCAGGCTCTCATCAAGCTGGCAGGTCCGAAGGCTCGCCTGTGGGGGAAAGGTTGGCTCTTGCAATACCTTGTTCTTAGCCACTTCTACGACACCCCGAGCTCGGCTCGGCCCCGGGTAGACCCGCTGCGCAGGCTCTCATCAAGCTGGCAGGTCTGAAGGCTCGCCTGTGGGGGAAAGGTTGGCTCTTGCGATACTTTGTTCTTAGCAACTTCTACGACACCCCGAGCTCGGCTCGGCCCCAGGTAGACCCGCTGCGCAGGCTCCCATCTAGCTGGCAGGTCCGAAGGCTCGCCTGTGGGGGAGAGGTCAGGTTAGCCTCATCTAGTTGGTTGAAAGATATACGGGCAGGACTCGGGCCCGGACCGGAGGCAAGGCCCCAAAGGTCCCGGCCCAAAAGGGTCTCGGCTGAAAGAAGCCTCGACTCGAAGGTCTCGGCTAGGGGGTTCTCGCAAAGGAAGGCTCCCTGGACGACCTAGGCAAGATAACTCAATCGATAGCGCAAGGCTCCCGCCCGGCCGATCCCCAAGGAAGGTTAACTTAAAGAGACTAAGGGTCTCGGCGGAAGCCCGCGCGGAAGCCACTCGGCTGACTAATCTATTCGTTCGAACACACACCGGCAATAAAAATAAAAATAAAACATTGCATTATACTCAACGATTACAAGGGTTTAGAGCTTCTCGCTCGTTACAATAGAATATCAAAAATAAGAAGGCGCTTCACGGGGATGCGCTGTAATCCCCGCTGGTACTCTCGCCAGAATCCTCGCCAGAGCTCGCTTCAGACGTCTCGCCGGCCTCGGTGGAAGACTTCGGGACCTCTGAGGGAGGAGAGTCCGGCGCGCCCGGGGGCTTCGGCACTGGGTCGAACAGCCAGGGGAGGAGTTGGCGAGCGTTGATGGTTGCGCCATCCTCCCGAAGCAGCTTCGCGTCTCGCAACGTCTCGACGGTCAGCTTGACGGTGGCCTGAGCATTCGCCTGCAGCAGCTTGTCGATCTCGTACTCCGAGAACTGGCGGCTCTTCAGTCTTTCGTCAAGCGTCGGAGGTGGGCCTTTCGCCGCTTCTGCACGCTGGAGTTGGTCCCTCAGCAGGACGTTCGCGTATCGAGCATCAGCCAACTCCGCGCGAAGCGCCGCGGCTTGGGCAGAATCCTGTGAAGAAGAGATCAGCTCAGTGAATATCGCGCAAACGAGAATTCGAGAAGCGAGAGCAGGGGGCCGAGAAGATCTCGCTTACCTCGACGGCAGGACGCAGAGACAACGCCTCTAGGGCTTTCGCCAACTCCTGGTGAGCATTCGCAAGCTCTGCCTCCGATGCGCGTGCTCGGGCCACCGCCTCTTCCCTCGCCTTGTACATGTCGGCGAAGTTCTTGTCGATGCTGATGCTTCGACGCGCGCACATATGCGCAAGCTCGAACCCGCGCAGTAGGGCCCGGATAGAATCGAAAGCCAGGAGCCGGGTGGGCATCTGGTCGAAGATGCTGGCGTCCTCTCGGCTGTAGAGGCCATAGCCAAGCGCGAAGGCTTCGCCAGTAACCTCCTCCCGCTCCACCCAACTGGGAAGGAGCGTTGAAACCTTGACCAGGTTGGCTTCGGGATCCCATTGGAGCAGGGGCTTCCCCTCGGCGTCGAGGTGCTTCATGCCAAAACCGTAATTTCTGTGCTCTTTCGGCACTTCCTTGGGCAGGGTCCGGGCGGAGGTCTCGACGACCGCTCCCTCTCCTTCCGCCGCGTCAGCGGCCGGTGGGTTCTCGCCGGCCTCGGTGCGCCTCCTGGCGGCAGCGCCCATCTCGCTGGCCATCCGGAGCAGTCCTTCGAAGGACTCGCCCGGGGCGGGAGGCCGGGCAGGCGAGACGGCCAAGCCCTTACCCTTATCCGCAGCGGATGGCTTCGGCCTCTTCAGCGGTCGCGGGGCGGGAGCGGGGCCCTTCCGCTTCTTTGCTCCGGTCGACAAGGTTAGAGTAGGCTCATCTCGGCACGCGGCAGCGCTAGCCTCCGCGAGAGCGAGAGGACCTCTCGCGGCCAGACCCTCGGCACCTCGGGCTTCAGCAAAGGGTTGGCACAGGGGGACCTCCCGCTCTCCTGCAAAGTTAAAATACTTCAGCACAAGAAGATCCTTGACAAGGGATTGAATCTGGGGCGAGACCATACCTTCGCCCGGGTGGACGGGTGGAAGAGTGTCGACGTCTCGCTTGAGGAAGAGGACGTCAAACTCCTTGGTCCCAAAGAATTCAAGGATTGCGCTCTCGCGCGATCCCAGGGTAGGCGGCTTGTAGGCGGCGTCCTCGTATTGTACAGGCTGAAGCGGGACGTTGCCGAAGTCCCCGCTGACATAGACGAACTTCTCGCCCCAGTGATGGTGTTTGTTGGCGAGACCGGTGGTCTTGAGCAGCTGCCCGGAGAAGAAGACCACCCCTCCTTTCGCGCGGAAGGTGAACAGCTTGCGGAAGATCGGTAAACTGAACTCGATCCTCTCGGATCGCATGTAGCATATGAATGCTATAAGGATCGCGACTGAGTTCGGGTTCAGTTGGGCGGGAACCACCCCATAGTAGCGGAGAGCAAGCCGAACCTCCGGCCAAAGGGGAAGGCGGAAGCCCACCTCGAAATGCTCGAGGGGGATGGCGAGCTCTCCCGCCTCCGGAGTATTCACCTTATCGTGATTACCCGGGTTCCGCGCCGAGAAGCCAGCGGGAACGTAGCGGCTAACGATCAGGTTATATTCATCTAAGGTGAGCGTGCAGGAAGGGAAGAGGTGTTTTCGGAAGGCTTCCGCGCAGTGGGCGCGACCCTCGTTCTCGCCAGGCATGGTGGGTTTGCAAGTGAGAGCGAGAGCTGAAGAAGGGTGAAAGCGGAAGCAAGAACGCGAGAGCAAGAAAAGGGGGGTTTGAGATTCCGGATCGGAGAAATAAATGCGGTTGGTAGGCATCCCTATTTATAGGGAACCATGATCATGGCGGCTTCGTCCGATAGAGAGAGAAAATGACGGCGGAGCGCAACTGTCACGATCTGAACCAGCGACGCCTCGGTTTTCCCCCTCATAATGACAGCAGTCGACGATCGTCTCTCATAGACGCGAGCCTCTTGGTTTTGGCGCAAGCTTCTTAGCTTTGGCGCAAGCGACCTAATTCTAGCAGGTTCTTAAAATTCACAGCGTAAAGAGGGGAGAAATAAGTAATAGCGTGCTCTCGCGGCCGAGAGCTGGACAAAGTTAACAATAGCAGTTATTACATTCGTTAAGGGTACACGGAGGAAGGGAAGGCTAAAGAGGAAGGAGGGGCGAGACCTAGAAGAACTAATACGGCTCCCAGCGCCATCGCCCTCGTTCTCGCCGCCTGGTTCGCGGAGGGGCCAGCGGGTTGAAGTAAGAGGACAGCGTGGTGCACCCCAGGTTGATCCGCCTAGCGTGATCCTGGATCTGCGCGATGCATCTCCCTGGCGAAGACTGGGCGGAAGGTCCTCCCGGCCGATCAGCCTCGCCCAAGAAGAAATCCCGTTCCAGGGCCTCCAGCCTTTGTTCCACGGACTCGCGGAACGCTCTTGCCGCGGCAGCATGGGCGCGGTCTCGCCGGATGAGCTTGGCCAAAATGGCCGAGATCTTCTTCCTCCGCTCCTTCGCATTCCCGGCGTCGTTCAAGGTTTCCTCTATCTCGCCAGACGAAGGAGGAAGGGAATCGTCTTCCTCCTCTTCTTCGTCTTCTTCTTCTTCTTCTTCTCCCTCCTCGTTAGCTCCCGGCCGAGAGCTGGGGTCCCCTGCGAAAAGTGCGCTCAAGGTCATGATTAAGGCTTAATGATCAGTCGACAAAAGTATCTCGCATACCTGTAGCCTGGTGAGAGCCATTGACTGGCAACAGATGAGAAGGTCCGACCCCTCCGTCGGTGCCATAAAGAAGGTGGAGAGGCTTACCCCGCCTTGGGCGAAAGGGTTTACGCACAGGGGTCCCGGCCAGGCCGGAAGCGTGGAGAGGGTTGTCCTCTCCCGAGGGATGATCGACATCCTTAGGGGTAGTTAAGGGCTCGAGGGCCACCCCTCCCGCCAGCAGGGCGGGATTTGCCGTAGAAGAAAGCGCCGCACCGGTTCTCGCTCCATCTTCCCGGGTGGCAAAACCCGGGAGAGCGGAAGCTGGCTCTGCGAGAAGGCAGTTCAGAAAGGGAAAGGCATGATTGAATTAGCGAGAAGTAGCGGAAAGCGTACCCATCACCTGGGTCCCGGCCGGAGGAATTTCCTCCGAGACCCTCGTTAGATCCTCAGGAGGGGGAGCTGATAAATCGGGGGGAATCGGGGAGGACCCGGCGTCGTCGTTAGGAAGGGATTCCTGCGAGAGGCCACGTTAGCTGTCGGGCCTGCAGCATAAGCATCTTGGTAAGAGTGGCCGGAAGGCATACCTTCTGCGGGGAGGGGCCTTCCGCGGGATTGGGAGTAGGAGAAGGTGGATCCCTGTTCTCGCTAGCAAGATCTCGCCGGACCACCTTCGCTTTTCGTTTGCCCTTTTTCTTCTTCGGCTCCGAAGGACCGGCGTTTGGAGATTTCCTCGATAGCCAGGGCGCTACCGCAGCGCAGTTGGCTAGGGCCCGCGCTTGAGCCGCGGCCAACCGATCCTGAAGGTCCTGCGGAAGTGGCTTGCCGGCGCGCTTAGCATACATCTTGGTATCTCGCGCAAAAAACCCAGGCGAAAGCTCGGTCAGGAAGCAGTGGTTTAGAGGCAAGTCTTATGGTCGCCTAGCCAGCACGTATTTATAGCCGAAGTAGGGCCCACCGAAAGATTCCCTTGGCAGACAGGCACGTGTCCAGCGAATATTTTGGGGTTGGACTTGTCTTGTCGAGCGCAGGGCTAGCTCGAAAAGAGCGGGGATTGTGTACAACCCCATATTCGCTGGGTAGGACCCAGAAGACCAAGACTTCAGTGGCCAGAGTTGGGCTAGTCCCGGGTTAGCCCTGGGGCAGACTGGTAGAGTTCTCGCCCTTAAGGAGCTCCCGCCCATTAGTAGGCGAGATCGCTCGCGCCGGGACTCGGGTCTTCAGGTCAGCTTTAGGCTTCGGGACTCGGGCGAGAGGGCGCTGAGTGAGCTTCTCTCACTCAATGCCGCATCCGGCAGAAAAGGGCGTTGAGTGAGCTTCACTCACTCAACGCCGTGTTTCGGCAGCAAAGGGCGTTGAGTGAGCTTCACTCACTCAACGCCGCCTCCGGCAGAAAAGGGCGTTGAGTGAGCTTCACTCACTCAACGCCGTGTTTCGGCAGCAAAGGGCGTTGAGTGAGCTTCACTCACTCAACGCCGCCTCCGGCAGAAAAGGGCGTTGAGTGAGCTTCATTCACTCAACGCCATGATTAGCAGGGAAGGCGTAGAGTGATCTTCACCCACTCAACGCCACGTCCAACGGCAGTGACGTCAACCACCGAGAGCGAGAACCCTCTGGGCGGGAGATCTCGCCAAGGTGAGCCCAGCTAAGGCTCAGCGAGAGCCTTCTCGCCCGGGGTTCTCGCCAAGCAGGTCCAGATGGTGGGGCCCGGCGCCCAGAAGTAGATTATTTTATTATCCCCGGGTAAAATTACCTGTCTGCCCCCTAGTGGACAGCGGGATTTGGCTATTGGCAGACCCATCAGGGGTATTTCAGTATTTTCAGGTCAGGGGAAGACTATAAAAAGACCCATAGGGGCTCTTTGGAAAGCAAGGCTTTTTCATTATTCTCCAACTCTAGTGCTTTCTGAAGAGCTCCCAGCCCGTCATTTGGCTTTGGAGGGGAAGCTCTCAGAGATCTTCTGGGTGTGAGGTGAGACCTCCAAGCTGAGGCTTTGGGTCAGTCTTAGAACCTTAGCAGCCAGTCAGGGGTCGAGATTTGGGAGAAGTAGGCGTTGGCTACACTTTGGTTCGTGAACATTCGTTGGGGTCAATTTTGGCTTCAACACTAGCTAGACTGGATAGAGATGCTGACAGTATTACTTCACTACTGCTACAAGTACTAAGCTCATTTAGGTAGAGCTAGCTTACTTTGATACGTCACTGCATATGTTTATGAATTCATAGAGTCTGACTCATGAAATTCCTTACAGGCACTGGTGAAGATGGAGGAGAGAAAGTGAATTTTGACATAGATGATGATGATCTACTCTCTGAGTAGAATTGTTACATGTTTATCTGTAGTCATTTTTTGTTTTCCAGACTTATTTGTTATTGAGTAGCACATTTTCTTTTGATGTATTATGTCATTATTTTTAAAATTCATGTTTATGGTTTTCTTTAAAAACTATGCTAACTCTAATGGAAATGTGTAAAGTCGGAAACTTGTTTTTTAATATTCTCCACTTTCTGCACTCCAAAATGTATACGTTATTTGTCACAAATATAGGAGGAGATTGTTAGTGTATATTTGGACAATAACGGGTTCAGAGCTTAACGGGTCGTGTCGGGTACACGGTTAACCCATACCCGTAGTAATTCCTAAGGGTTTGCCTATTTATACCCACCTAGGAGCAACGGGTAGGGGATTCCACTTAGATCCCCATCCGGATGCTTCGAGCAACACTCACACATATGACTTAGAAAAGTCTCACAGACTTTCTTTTCTGCCAGCACAAGAACAAAGTTCACAACCGTTGGAGCTTATACATTGTGACCTATGAGGACCTGCTTTAGTCCCATCACAAGGAGGAATGAGGTATTTCTTCCTACTAGTTGATGAATATGCAAGATACTCTTGGATCTGTTTTCTTAATAAAAAATTAGAAACCTTTTCAATTTTTTGTAACTTCAAGACGAAAGTAAAGAAGAAATTTGAGAAACACATTAAAACAATAAGAAGTGCCAGTGATGGGGAATTTGCTTCACATCCATTTAAGCATTTTTATCAACTACATGGTATCTGACATGAATTTACTATTCATGGATCATCACAACAAAATAAAGTGATATAAAAGAAACCGAATCATTGTTGAAATGACTGTCACTCCTTATTCACAAAAAAAAACTTATGGACTGAGCCAGTAGGCACTGCAGTCTAACTTTCAAAAAATTTGTTTTGAAAATAAATTAAAACACTACAATTATTTTAATGATGTAATGATAAATCTCCTTTTAAAATTATAATATTGACGAGACGAGGTATATCATTTATAGAAATCCAATTTGCGATTAATCGGACCTCCATCACCCCCAATAATTTAGAGGGGATCATGGGGTAACCACCACGCGCATGATCGGAGCGTCCGATCCCGGCACGATCCGAGCACAAGATCCCTCCTCGCGCACGAGCCGCCCGCGGCAGGCCAAAATGCCCCCCAACGACCGGCCCCTCTTGGGTCGGGACGTTCCCAACTAACTGTGGTCGCACCTCGCGGGCGCAAGTCCGTGGCCGCCACGGCCGGCCGGTGCCTTCGTTGGCCTCCACGGCTAGCGGGCATCGCCCCTCTCGCGTCCACAAGTCCACAATAGCAGGAAGCGGCTGCGGGCCGCGGCCGTTAGGCGAGGCATGCACAGCGCCTGGCCTCCCCATGCGCGGGGCCGGCCGCGGCTGCTCCCGGCCTCCCAAGCCTACCGCGTTTGGCTGACTGCACCCACTTAGGGAGGACGACCCCGTGGCCGCCCGCCCGCCTTGCCCGCCGCGGCCGCAAGGCGCGGCCAGCGCCAAGGCCGGCCACCCTACCTTGCCCGCCCGCGGCCGGCCGCTTCGCCGGTCGCGTCTCTTCTTCCTCCCCCGGTGGCCGCCCGTTGTCAGGGGCTCGTCGCCTGTGATCCATCGACGGCGACCCCCTCTCCAGCATCCAAAAATTCCATCGTGATTGCCGCCATCAGTTACGTGGGTAACTCCAGCGTAACCATCATCGTTAGTGGGAAAAATCATTTAATTAATAACGATGTGCGTATAAAAAATATTACGAGAATTATGCGCATTTAAAACTATACTAAATATGTTATGCACTCAATGATTGGGATGGTTACGTTGTGCAGATAGCCGCATAACTGCCGTAACCACCATCTGAGGCATATAAAAAAGCCCCCAGACCCCATCTCGTTTCCAACTTTTCTTCTCTCAGCTTTTTTCCTCAAGCCAGAGCTTCGTCAGAATCCTCCTACGAGCCACCTCCCGTCAAACGTCTTGAGAAATGGGCTAAGTCCACGACATCCCAATGCGCAAGTCGGCTTCCCGCCCGTCTCTAGAATCCTCAAACGTGCAAGATGTTATGCAAGACTTTTTTAGCAGTTCTCCCGCACTCGTCGTCGTAACGCACTGTGCTGGGGTGACACCAGAAAGAGCTCACCACCTACAAGAGACAGATTTCGAGCTCAATGAGTGACAGTCTGTCGCCCTCCGAGCACTCTTATGTTTTCTCTCATCCCCAAGCTGTAACGAGTAGTGACATGTCGCCCTCAATTTTTCTGACAGTTTATAAACTTCCGTTGATAGTGATTTTGACTGACACCGAACCAGTCTTGTAGTTTTTTATCCGATTGAGTGGTTTTCCTACGTTAAAAATCTTCTCGTGCACTCATCTATTTACTTTGTGATTGTTTGCGCGCTCGACTGCTCCACATACTAAGACGGCCTAATTTAGTTTGATATACCAATAACTTTGAGTTGTTGGCAATGAATATATATTATAGACGAGCATCTTCGCACGGGCTACGCCCGTGCTCGATGCTCTTGGGCGGCCTTCGGCCGCATCAGGCGGGCTTCGCTCGCCTGCGCACGGGATTCGCCTGTGCTTGATGCTTCAGGTGGTCTTCGCAGCATAGAAGCGGGCGAAGCCCGCTTCCACACAATCCACGATCTCGGCGTAGCCCGTGCGAAGATGCTCATATTAAATAAAACTAAAATTAATAATATAATCATATAATAATATAATCCTATAATAATATAATCATATAATAATATAAATATAATCTATAATAATATAACTTAGGACTTGGGTAGAACAGTAAATTTATAACTTTTCAAGGCGGTTTGCCTCCGGCCTACCCCCGCAAGTGTCGTTGGCGACCCCGATGGTTGGGTCGGTGAGGCAGCTGTCGCCTCCGCCGGTGGCGGCTTGTTGAAATCCATTTTTTTTATAAAATGGTGGTGCTCACGGACAGGGCCACCGTCGGCGGTGGCCCTGCCGGTTCACCTCCGGCCTACCCCCGTCGGGGTCCGGTGACCCCGGTGGTGCGGTCCGGTGAGACAACCGCCCCCTCCGTCGGCGGTGGCCGACTGAAATCCAATTTTTTATAAAAGGGCGGTGGCCCTGCCGGTTCGCAACCTTTGCGTTTATTACTGTAGCAACGCAACGTTTGTCGGTCTCCTATCGAGCGAAAAAAAATATTTGCTATTTGTAAATCGTCTTGCACTTATCTTGAATCGAATCCGTCGGCTGAGATTGAGCCTGATCGGAAAGTTACTATTATCGTGACTAAGATCGAGCCAAACCGAATAACACACTGTAAGTACGTGATCCGGTATATAAATATAGATATTTATTTATTTATATACATAGATAAATAACAAAGGCGTTTGATATTTATATAATTTTATATAATTATATAATTATATTTATATAATTATATTTTATATAATTATATAATTTTAGTAGTATAGATATATATAGGGGTGAGGAGCGGAAACCGAAAACCGACAAAACCGATTGAACCGACCAAACCGCACCGATTTTGAAACCGAGCCGTCCGGTTCGGTGTCGGTTCGGTTTGGAGCTTTTGAAAACCGAAGCTATATCGGTTCGGGTCGGTTTTCAAGTTGTAAAAACCGACCAAACCGAACCGAACCGACGTTAGTAATTGATATTAAAATAATTATAAATTATGCATAGATTAATTTCTATTTTATAATAATTATAAAGGATGTATAGGGCCTATATGACTATATGAACTCGCCGCATTCATTTGTTGATCATAAATTATTCTGTAGATTTTTTCAATAATTTCATTATTTTGATCATAAGTTGTTTTGTAGATATTTTTAATAACTTCGTTGTTTTGATTAAATATCTATCTGTTCTTAAGGTTTGACACTGTTCTTCAATTATTTGTTGTTATCTTAGTTTCAAAATTTCATTAAAAAGACTTATTGACGTAAGCCAATGATGTGTAAGTGGACCTGTAGTTGATGCATGTATGTGGAATGACAAATAAAGTTTAGCAAATAATATTTGAACGCATATAACCCAGACAGTAAATAATAAAAACACACAGTAAATGTGGAGATAGTACTGTTTAATAGACGTTAATTTTGATCATCACAAATTCTACAAGTGAGCAGTCTTCAAATATTTGTTCGCAAAACCGACACCGAACCGCAAAAAACCGACTGAAAACCGAACCGACTTTGAACCGAACCGACCGGGTTCGGTTCGGGTTGGTTTAGAGAAACTAAAAACCGAGGCATGTCGGTTCGGTTTCGGTTTGGGTCCAAACCGACCCAAACCGAACCGCTCGCAGGCCTAGATATATATTATATACATACAGGTATGTATACAGATTAATTTTTTCGTTTTTTTTGTTAAAACAGGGCGCCCGGCTGCAAAAACAACGGCGACCCGTTAGCCCTCCTCCACCGCCACCGCCCAGCCGGCTGTTTCTCGCGCCACCACCATGTATAAATTTTTTTCGCCGCACTGCCGGCACTTAGACCTCCGCCCGCTCCACTCCCAACTGCATGAAATCCGGCGACCAGCTAAGCAGCCTCACCAACGCCGCCTGCAGGGAGCAGCTCCTCGCCGACTGCACCAACGCCATGGACACCCTCGCGCAGCAGCTCCTCGCCAACCCCCGCCGGCATCGCCGGCGACCGGCGCGGCGGTGGGGTCCGTTCAGGCAGCCGCCGCCTACGCCGGCGGCGGCCGGCTGAAAATGCCGTGCGGAAAAACGCCGGAGCAACCTGGCGGGCTGCCGACGGGGTGGTGCGCCGGAGGAAGAGGGGTTTGAGCTTTGCCGAAGGAGTTGGGCGTCGGAGAAGGGAGCTGCCGGAAAGGGTGACAGAGAAGAGCGGGGAGGTTGCGATCCAGCGAATGCCTGCTCTTTTCCTTCGTTGCTGGCTCCTGGTGGCTCGCCGGACGATGCCGTAAAAACATGGAGCTCTCTCTCCGCTCCCTCTCTCCCTGTCTGTTCTCTCCCCGCTCCCTCTCTCCCTGTCTGTTCTCTCCCCGTCCCTCTCACTGCCCTCCCACTCTCTCTGTTTATAGGGGCGAATGATAAGCGGCGCTGCTCATCCGCCGCTTAACATTAATGGTTTTTTTGGTAATGCCAAAGTTAAAGTTTATCCCACTCTCTCTGTTAAGATGTTGGCGATGGGCATTTATTGCAGAGGCAGTTAAAGTTTATGCCAATTTCAAGATGAACAGTAAGTGGCGACAGAGGCAGAGGAAAGCTGCGGGTTAAGCGGTCAGGGTTAAGCTGCCAGTGTTAAGCGGCGGAGCTGTGGGTTAAGAGGCAAGGGTTAAGCGGCGCTCTCTAAGCTACAGGGGCAAAAGCGTCCCTTCAAATGTAACGGATAGGTGAGCAAGAGTTCGCTTATATTATTAGTATAGATAATGGCGCTATCCAATGTGACACGTTCAATTTGAAAAAAAAATTATGTAACCCTCCTGAGAGGAGTGATATTTGCCCTCAATTTCTCTGACAATTTGTAAACTTTCGTTGATAGTGATTTTGACTGACACCGAACCGGTTTCGTAGTTTTTTATCCGGTTGATGAGTTTTCCTACGTTAAAAATCTTCTTGTATATTCGTCTATTTACTTCGTGATTGTTTGCGCGATGGACCGTTCCACAGACTAAGACGGTCTAATTTAGTCAGATATACCAAGAACTTTGAGTTGTCGGCAATAAATATATATCATAGATTGTTAGGATCGTGACACCTCACACGCGCACGGATCGTCCGGATCGCGCCATGTCACCGATCCGTGAGAGTTTTTCATTCCTAGTTTAGGATTATCTCAATATAGGAATATCATTTAGATGAGAATTTATTTTGGGGCTCCTCATTCCTAATCCGGGCAAATCATTTTTGGGCAATCCTAATTTATTTAGGAAGTTATTTGATGGCCGGTTATTCTTCATTCATATATTAGATTATCTCCTAATTGAGAGGGGTTTTTTGTTGCTATTTATAGGGGAGCTGTCATGACCGATGATGAGAGGAAAAATCCGTGAGATCCAATTTGTGAACAGAGAGCTTCAGGCGGCGCAATTCCGGCGGCTTCGACTTCGTCTCAGGCAGCGGCGGCGGGTTTTGGGCCCGGTGGCAGAGCAGCAACGAGACAGGCATCAGGCGCGGCGGCGAAGGAGCACGGTGGTCTGGAGGGAGTTACGGCCGAGCTTAGCGCACGCACTTTGGTTGCTCAGGAGGAGCAACGTTCCGGGCGATAGCGCTGTCGGAAATCCGACAGCTCCAGTTTCAGTTTTCTTTGTGTTGTTTTTGTTTCCTTCTCTGTTCGACCCATTGAGGTCTATTGTAATCGGTAACTTTCTGACTTTAGTGGATCTTTCTGGCGCGCTCTCCCCGTGGACGTAGGAGCCCATCTCCGAACCACGTAATCTTTTGTGTCGTCTGTGTATGCTAGAATCTCGTTCCGTATTTTATTTTGCGCGATATTGGTTCTTGCTCATTCGTGAAATTCCGTTGCGCTACCGCGGCTTAACTCGATCCGATTTCACAACAATTGGTATCAGAGCGAGGTTCCGCGGGGGTGATCGTCTGGACGTTCCGGTTTTCTGATTTGGGTCAACGGTGGGTGACGACATTGGTCCGCTCCCTATCTTCCCAGATCGGTTCCGCGAATATCATCTTGATCGCCCAGTAGCTCTGCGAGCAAGACAATGTCGGCAAAATTCGAGATTTCTAGGTACGACGGCAAGATTGATTTTGGCCTTTGGCAGAAGCGCATAAAGGCCGTTCTCGTCCAGCAAGGCCTTCACAAGGCTCTCCTCGGCAAGGAGAAGTCCGGGAAGAAGGACGACGAATGGGAGGAGCTCGATCTGAAGGCCATCAGCACGATTCAGCTGTGTTTGGCCGATGAGGTGATGTACAACGTGGTGGATGCTGAGACGACGACGGACTTGTGGAAGAAGCTCGAGGAGCTATATATGTCCAAGTCGCTGACGAATAAGCTGTATGTGAAGAAGCAGCTATACAGCCTGAGAATGTCGGAGGGCTCGCAACTGCTAGATCACATGAACGTGTTCAACAAGCTCGTCTCACAGTTGCGGAGTATGGACGTTAAGGTCGAGGAGGAAGACCAGGCTCTTCTCCTGTTGTCTTCATTGCCGAGGTCCTTCAATCATCTGGTCACCACTATCCTCTACGGGAAGGATACCCTGAAGATGGAAGAAGTGATGACGACGCTGCTCTCGAACGAAACAAGGAGCAAGTCGGGCTCTAGGGCCGACGAAGGCTTATTCGTGAAGAGCAAAGACACATTGAGTGGTAGATCGAGAGGGAAAGGAAAGCGGGAAAACCGACCTAGGGAAAAGTCTGTAGGCAGGAACACGTGTCACTACTGTAAAGAGAAAGGGCACTGGAAGGACAAGTGTCCAAAGCTGAAGATCAAGGAGCAGGCGCATGAGCCAGATTTGGCTGCGGTGGCATCTGAGGATGAGAGCGATGCCGACGCTCTTCATGCTGCACCCAGCATTGAGACCACAGGCTCCTGGATCTTGGATACAGGATGCACGTTCCATATGTGCCCGAACAGAGAGTGGTTCTCCAGCTTTAGGCAATATGAGGGTGGTCGAGTTCGGATGGGGAACGTTTCAGAGTGCGAGATATTGGGAGTCGGTAACATCAGGATCAGGATGTTTGACGGAGTGGTTAGGACCCTCACCGACGTTCGGTATGTGTCTGATTTGAGGAAGAGTTTGATTTCGTTAGGCACTCTGGAGGCCGCCGGGTATTCTTTTACCGGTAACGGCGGATATTTGGAGGTCAGAAGAGGCGCGCAGACAGTCTTGAGAGGAGAGCGTTTCGGGTCGCTCTATAGACTGATTGGCACCACGACTGCCAGGGGAGATGCGAGGAGAGAGTTCAAACCGTCTCTCGAGCTACAGGGCACAGTAGCATATGCATTTCATGCGATCTCCCCAGATCGCGGTTCCTTCGATAGAGCTATAGAGAGCAGGATCCGCTCTCAGCAGAAAGCTAGGAAGGACCGGCGGAGGAGCAGGGCAGGTTTCGTGGCGAGGGCGTGTGCGCAGAGAGAGGACCTTGATGGAGGTAAATTTTTCGCATCCGTGGGCGGAGAGTCATCTCAGGAGAGCCCAGACGCCGCAAAGGGAGCCATCCGGTTCAAGGGTGCCACCAGGGAACTCATGATCACTCAGGAGAAGGTGGAGTCGCACAGTGATAGGTTGAGTGCGAGTCGTCTTGCAAAAGACTCGGTCTATAGTGCAAGGGCGAAGCACGTCGGGGTGCGCCACCGGGAGTTGAGGGAGTTCGGTAGAGGTAGAGGCAGGAAGTTGCGGGAGATATCCTGGAGGGATATTAGTACGGACTTGCGAGGAAGTCCAGTGACTGGAGTCAAGTTCAAGAGCGGTCTTGACTTGACTCATTCTGATGCGCGTTGATCGCGGTTAGGCCCCAGGGAGAGGGGGCTCGTAGTCGCCAGTAGTGGAGATTTAAGCTGAAGGTTGAGTTACGTTCGTCAAGGTGGAGTTTCGTTTGCGTGAGGCGTCAATGTGGAGATTGTTAGGATTGTGACACCTCACACGCGCACGGATCGTCCGGATCGCGTCATGTCACCGATCCGTGGGAGTTTTTCATTCCTAGTTTAGGATTATCTCAATATAGGAATATCATTTAGATGAGAATTTATTTTGGGGCTCCTCATTCCTAATCCGGGCAAATCATTTTTGGGCAATCCTAATTTATTTGGGAAGTTATTTGATGGCCGGTTATTCTTCATTCCTATATTAGATTATCTCCTAATTGAGAGGGGTTTTTTGTTGCTATTTATAGGGGAGCTGTCATGACCGATGATGAGAGGAAAAATCCGTGAGATCCAATTTGTGAACAGAGAGCTTCAGGCGGCGCAATTCCGGCGGCTTCGACTTCGTCTCAGGCAGCGGCAGCGGGTTTTGGGCCCGGTGGCAGAGCAGCAACGAGACAGACATCAGGCGCGGCGGCGAAGGAGCACGGTGGTCTGGAGGGAGTTCCGGCCGAGTTTGGCGCGCGCACTTTGGTTGCTCAGGAGGAGCAACGTTCCGGGAGATAGCGCTGTCGGAAATCCGACAGCTCCAGTTTCAGTTTTCTTTGTGTTGTTTTTGTTTCCTTCTCTGTTCGACCCATTGAGGTCTATTGTAATCGGTAACTTTCTGACTTTAGTGGATCTTTCTGGCGCGCTCTCCCCGTGGACGTAGGAGCCCATCTCCGAACCACGTAATCTTTTGTGTTGTCTGTGTATGCTAGAATCTCGTTCCGTATTTTATTTTGCGCGATATTGGTTCTTGCTCATTCGTGAAATTCCGTTGCGCTACCGCGGCTTAACTCGATCCGATTTCACAACAATAGATAATGGTGCTAACCAATATGACACGTTCAATTCGAAAAAAAATATCTATGTAACCCTCCTGAGAGGAGTTACGGCGAACTCATTCGAGATTGGAGGCAAGAAAAACAATAAACTAATTGTAAAAGGAGCTAGTAAATTCTATTTAAAATTTTAATAATAATATTGATAGAAATGAGATTCATTTAGAGTAAAGTGGTGCATATCACTCCTTTATGATCCCACAATTTTATCGGTAAAAAAAGGAGGAATTCCTCCGCTCGCGATCAGCATGTGCGATGCCGCGCAATCCGCGCGCGCGTGATCCCACTCCCGCCGACCGACAAGGGTCGGCCGGAGGACTGGCCCCTCTCCCTCTCCGCCGGCTGGTGGGGTCGTCCCCTTCGGCGGCCGTCGATACGACCACAGGAGGTCGTGGGTCACGACAGGCTGCACCCGGCCCGCCGAGCTTGGCCGGACGGGTTGTTAGTTCTGGCCGGCCGCACCTTGCGGCCAACATTGGCCTCACGAGTGGCGGCCAGCGCCAAGGCCGCGCCCGTCGTGCCGGCCGGATGGGCTCGGGCGACCGGCTGCATCCACAATTCCATAGTCAGGCAAACCCCAAGTGTACAACCCCGTATTCGCACCTATATAGTTTTAAGCTTTTTAGACGTCTTGGCACTCTCGGTGGCCAATTTTGGTTCTAGCTTGGAAATATACTAGTAAGGGGAGGAAAAATCTACCTCTCCCCCCGGCCCCTTTTGGGGGGAGGGTGCGGCAAGTTGGCCGGCACCCGCCCCGGCTTAATAGGCGTGAGATCGAAGCAGCCCGCGGCTAGGTCTCGGCCCGAGCGGCCTGCTCGCGCGGGCGAGAGCGGCTTGCGGCCAGGCCTCGCCCTGAGCGGCCTGCTCGCGCGGGCGAGAGCGGCCTGCGGCCGGGCTCTCGCCCCGAGCGGCCTGCTCGCGCGGGCGAGAGCGGCCTGCGGCCGGGCTCTCGCCCCGAGCGGCCTGCTCGCGCGGGCGAGAGCGGCCTGCGGCCAGGCCTCGCATCGAGCGGCCTGTGGCCGGGCTCTCGCTCCGGGCGGCTTGCTCGCACGGGCGAGAGTTGCCTGTGGCCAGGCCGCCCCCCGAGCGGCCTGCTCGTGCCGGCGAGAGCGGCCTGCGGCCGGACTCTCGCCCTAAGCGGCCTGCTCGCGCGGCGAGAGTGGCCTGCGGCTAGGTGGGGGGAGGGTGGTTTAGCATCCATTCCTCCTAGGCCTCTTTGGGACGTTCTTTTACTCTTTTACCCCCTGGTGTGGGTGTTTTCTATTGGCTTGAGGCTTATCTGCCTTAGGGGCATTTTGGTCATTTTGACCTCAAGACTTGGAAAAACTATAAATAGACCCCCTTGGGTGCCTTTGGAGAGGATGAGATTTCCTTACCTCCTCCTCCCTTAGTTTCATCTTGGTAGAGTAGAGAGAGCTCTCCAATGCGCTCAACTCAGCCACTTGGTGAGGGAGGGGAAGTGTTCTAGCAACCTTCCGGGTGTGTGGTGGGACCTCCACGCTAGAGCCGAGGGTCTATTCATAGCTTCCTAGGTCTTTGGTCCGTGACGTTCTCCCGAGTGTAGTAGGTGTGAGGTCACCTCTCTTTTGGGACCCCGAACTCAACGAGAGGTCATTTTTGGCTTCAAAAGTTATGGTGCGGTGAGCGTGGAGAGTGACCAGCACAGAAGATCTTGGGAGAGTGTCATGGCTGGAGATCAGGGAGGTGGTGACAATCTCGACAAGCTCCTCAACCCAGCATCAGTCTCGCCCAGCCTCAGCTCGCCCGGCATCGGTCTCGCCCGACCTCAGCTCGCCCTAACCGCCAGCTCGTCCGACATCGGTCTCGCCCGACAACGGTCTCGCCCGGCTTCAGTCTCGCCCGGCCTCAGCTCGCCCTAGCCGCCAGCTCGCCCGGCATCGGTCTCGCCCGGCCTCAGCTCGCCCTAGCCGCCAGCTCGCCCAACATCGGTCTCGCCCGACCTCGAGCTCGCCCTATCCGAGGAAAAGGAAGCAAAAGACACCATCATGCCCATGTCGCGTGAAGAAGCCTCGCCTCGACGGAGTCATGTATCTTTTTTGTTTTATGTTGTTGTAAGGAGTCCAGCCCCCAACCGGAAGAGTCGGGGGGGGGGGGGGTTATGTAACCCATCGTTTTTTTCCCTTTGGAGGATGTTGGATTTTGGTAGAATTCAGGTGGCATGCCCTATCCCCAAGCCCCCCGAGAGGATCTCCTCATGTCAGGCTCTCACTAGCTGGGTGGGTTGATGGTACCTCGGGGAGGCCAAGTTCTTTTATCTCCGAGATAATTCCGCTGCCAGGCTCTCACTAGCTGGCAGGGCAGGTTGATCTCTCGTGGGAGCCAAGCTTCTTTTAGCTCCGAGATGATTTCGCTGTCAGGCTCTCACTAGCTGGCAGGGCAGGTTGATCTCCCGTGGGAGCCAAGCTTCTTTCAGCTCCGAAATGATTCCGCTGTCAGGCTCTCACTAGCTGGCAGGGCAGGTTGATCTCTCGTGGGAGACAAGCTTCTTTTAGCTCCGAGATGATTCCGCTGTCAGGCTCCCACTAGCTGGCAGGGCAGGTTGATCTCTCGTGGGAGTCAAGCTTCTTTTAGCTCCGAGATGATTCCGCTGTCAGGCTCCCACTAGCTGGCAGGGCAGGTTGATCTCTCGTGGGAGCCAAGTTCCTTAGCTCCGAGATGATTCCGCTGTCAGGCTCTCATTAGCTGGCAGGGCAGGTTGATCTCCCGTGGGAGCCAAGCTTCCTTAGCTCCGAGATGATTCCGCTGTCAGGCTCTCATTAGCTGGCAGGGCAGGTTGATCTCTCGTGGAGCCAAGTTCTTTTAGCTCAGAGATGATTCCGCTGTCAGGCTCCCACTAGCTGGCAGGGCAGGTTGATCTCTCGTGGGAGCCAAGTTCTTTAGCTCCGAGATGATTCCGCTGTCAGGACAGGTTGATCTCTCGTGGAGCCAAGTTCCTTAGCTTCGGGATGATTCCGCTGTCAGGCTCTCACTAGCTGACAGAGCAGGTTGATCTCTCGTGGGAGCCAAGCTTCTTTTAGCTCCGAGATGATTCCGCTGTCAGGCTCCCACTAGCTGGCAGGGCAGATTGATCTCTCGTGGGAGCCAAATTCCTTAGCTCCGAGATGATTCCGCTGTAAGGCTCTCATTAGCTGGCAGGGCAGGTTGATCTCTCGTGGAGCCAAGTTCTTTTAGCTCCGAGATGATTCCGCTGCCAGGCTCCCACTAGTTGGCAGGGCAGGTTGATCTCTCGTGGGAGCCAAGTTCTTTTAGCTCCGAGATGATTCCGCTATCAGGATCCCACTAGCTGGCAGGGCAGGTTGATCTCTCGTGGGAGCCAAGCTTCTTTTAGCTCCGAGATGATTCCGCTGTCAGGCTCTCATTAGCTGGCAGGGTAGGTTGATCTCTCGTGGAGCCAAGTTCTTTTAGCTCCGAGATGATTCCGCTGCCAGGCTCCCACTAGCTGGCAGGGAAGGTTGATCTCCCGTGGGAACAAAGCTTATTTTAGCTCTGAGATGATTCCGCTGTCAGGCTCCCACTAGCTGACAGGGCAGGTTGATCTCTCGTGGGAGCCAAGCTTCTTTTAGCTCCGAGATGATTCTGCTGTCAGGCTCCCACTAGCTGGCAGGGCAGGTTGATCTCTCGTGGAGGTTGACCTTTTACCCTGAGGGGGTCTCGCCACCCAGGCACTCATCAGCTGGCATGGCAGGTTGACACCCCCAGGAGGTTAAGTGTTCTCGCCATGAGGCTGTCTCGCCACCCAGGCACTCATCAGCTGGCATGGCAGGTTGATACCCCCAGGAGGTTAAGTGTTCTCTCCATGAGGCTATCTCGCCACCCAGGCACTCATCAGCTGGCATGGCAGGTTGACACCCCCAGGAGGTTAACTGTTCTCGCCATGAGGCTGTCTCGCCACCAAGGCACTCATCAGCTGGCATGACAGGTTGACCCCCTAGGAGGTTAAGTGTTCTCGCCCTAAGGCTGTCTCGTCACCCAGGCTCTCATTCGCTGGCATGACAGGTTGACCCCTCAGGAGGTTAAGTGTTCTCGCCCTGAGGCTGTATCATCACCCAGGATCCCATTAGCTGGCATGACAGGTTGACCCCTCAGGAGGTTAAGTGTTCTCACCCTGAGGCTGTCTCGTAACCCAGGCTCCCATTAGCTGGCATGACAGGTTGACCCCTCGAGGAGGCCTCGTAATCTTTCAAACCGTGAGAAAAAGCCACGCTCGGCGAATACGTCGGGTTGGATGATTCTTTCCGAGTGTGGGACTCGCTCGAAAAGAGCGGTGATTGTGTACAACCCCGTATTCGCACCAATATAGTTTTAAGCTTTTTGGACGTCTTGACACTCTCGGTGGCCAATTTTGGCTCTAGCTTAGAAATATACTAGTAGGGGGAGGAAAAATCTACCTCTCCCCCCGGCCCCTTTTGGGGGGAGGGTGCGGCAAGTTGGTCGGCACCCGCCCCGGCTTGATAGGCATGGGGTCGGAGCAGCCCGCGGCTAGGTCTTGGCCCGAGCGGCCTGCTCGCGCGGGCGAGAGCGGCTTGCGGCCAGGCCTCGCCCTAAGCGGCCTGCTCGCGCGGGCGAGAGCGGCTTGCGGCCGGGCTCTCGCTCCGAGCGGCCTGCGGCCAGGCCTCGCCTCGAGCGGCCTGCTCGCGCGGGCGAGAGCGGCCTGTGGCCAGGCCGCCCCTCGAGCGGCCTGCTCGTGCCGGCGAGAGCGTCCTGCGGCCGGGCTCTCGCCATGAGCGGCCTGCTCGCGCGGCGAGAGTGGCCTGCGGCCAGGGGGGGATGGTTTAGCATCCATTCCTCCTAGGCCTCTTTGGGACGTGCTTTTACTCTTTTACCCCCTGGTGTGGGTGTTTTCTATTGGCTTGAGGCTTATCTGCCTTAGGGGCATTTTGGTCATTTTGACCCCAAGACTTGGAAAAACTATAAATAGACTCCCTTGGGTGCCTTTGGAGAGGATGAGATTTCCTTACCTCCTCCTCCCTTAGCTTCATCTTGGTAGAGTAGAGAGAGCTCTCCAAGGGCCCAGCTCAGCCACTTGGTGAGGGAGGGGAAGTGTTCTAGCAACTTTTCGGGTGTGTGGTGGGACCTCCACGCTAGAGCCGAGGGTCTATTCATAGCTTCCTAGGTCTTTGGTCTGTGACGTTCTCCCGAGTGTAGTAGGTGTGAGGTCACTCCTCTTTTGGGACCCCGAACTCCACGAGAGGTCATTTTTGGCTTCAACACCAAGTGTTCCTGACATATCCAAACAAGGTGTTCTCATGACGACGATACGTTCGATTTTCAAAATCAAGTCAACTTTTGTTGTTGTAAATCTTTACACGGCCGCCACTATCAACGCGGACATCCCACAAATCTCTGAACCAGTGCAACGAAAATTAGGAGTCATGCTCTCTATAGAATACGACCATTCACATAAGACACGTCATCCCAAGAGCCGTAAACTGGGACATCAGAACAACGTAAAACTTCAAAATATCAATCATCTCATTGCATGGTGGAAAACGGAAGCCGGATCTAAAAGTGATCTCGCAAATCGTCAACCAACCTCTCGGCGGATTCTAGACTCTCTCCTCAACAAGCTGTATTCTCACTTCAAGAATGGCAGGTAACCCGTATCTCTTCCTCCAAATCGCAATTTGGTCAACAGAAAATGACGAACGCAGATACATAGGTCTCGCAGTACGCTTTGAAGTCTGAAATAGAAAGAGTAAAAGTTGAATGCAATGATCAAAGCAAGGACGACCAATTGAGCGAACAATACACACACCACCCCGTTTCGACAAGATTAAGCCGCGCAAGAATGCGCGAGAAAGAGGGCCAGTCTTGTGTTAGAGTCGCGTACACCTTCGGGTGCACGCGAGCGCGACTGCGAACGCCTTCAGGTGCTCGCGCACCTTCCGGCCGTGCGTGCCTTCGGGTCTGCGCGCGTGACCACGCGCAATTTTATAGTTTTTCAATTGTGCCCAAATGTGAGGGCCAGTGAGCATGTAAAAATTGATCAACCTAAAAATTGAAGTTTCTGTTGGCATTGCACTGGAGCTTCTAGAGGAATAAGATGTTTTGCACATTAGATTTGGTGAATAAGATTTTTTGCAACTTGTAAACTTCTCAGACTTGTCGGTTTTTAGGGCAATGTTACGAGCACTTTTATAACCGCTAAACGCAGTTCATTCATATTTGTGTCTAATAAATTTAAGTGTTTTTAGGATTGTGAATAGCCATTTTAGATGTTTTTAAGACTGCGAATAACCGTCGTAGGACTGCTAATACCATTGCACTTTACTATTGTTAAAGTGTTTTTTGTTTGTAATAAAAATAGGATAATGTTAATAGCACCTCCTTACTGGCTAATAACACATCAAAAAAGATCAAAATAATGCATTGAAATGACTGCTAATAGCAATTTCAGGGGCGCTATTATCATTGCCATAAAAATTGTTGTGGTTCGCTCAATGCTCTCGGTAGACCGGTTCCAGATCGGTTCGTCTTAGCCCCGGGCGATTGAGTGTGCACACAGTCACAGTAGAAACATAGAAAATGTACACACACAACTTTGACGTGAAAACCCCGGAAAGGGGAAAAAACCACGTGGCCGGGTCTGTGCCAGCCAAACTCCACTATCTGTCTCTGTTACAGCGCTCTTGTAAAGAGAAAGCGAGGGCGACAGGCCGCACCTCATTACAAATACTGGGGAGTTGAGAGAGCTCTCATTAGGTGACAGACCACCGCTTAGGAGTCTGTGCACTTTGACGTGCGTCTTTCTTGAGCGCTTGCACTTCTGGCTCGCGCGCCGCAGGATGCCTGCGCTCTATGCCTCGGACTGAGGAGGGTTGTCTTCACTGGCACTTCGCTTCCTTCCTTCTCTGGGCGGCGTTCGCGGGAGAACCTGCCAAGTTAGTGAGTGAAAGAGGAGAGGAGGAGGCGAGTAGAGAGAGAAGCTCTGGAGAAAAGTAGGAACGAAGAGAGAGAAAACGAAAGAGAGAATGAAGCTGGATCCCTTGAAATGAACTATCAGGGATGCTTATATAGGGTTTTCGAGGTGGTTATGGTGGTTAACAGCAGATCGGAGGGCCACGATCACTTGTGGCGATCGGAGGGCCGTGATGGCCCGTCATGATGGCATGCCATGATCAGACGATGGAGAAAAGGCCGACCCACGACGGTGGTCGGAGGAGGCGCGCCTGCCGATGGCCGCCCGAAGGAGGAGGCGGCCGGCCGCGAGGAGGCTGCCGGCCACGGTTGGCCGACCGTGGCGGCCGACCGCAAGGGGGTCGGCCGGCCGCGGCGGCCGGCCTCAAGGGGGGCTGCTGACCACGGACGGCCAGCCGCGGTCGCCGGCCGCAAGGAGGCGGCCGGCCCCGACCGGTCGGCCGCGGCCGCTGGCCGCAAGGGGGCGGCCGGCCGAGGCCGCCGGCCGCGAAGGGGCGGCCGGCCCCGGACGGCCGGCCGCATGGGGGCGGCCGACCGCTAAGGGGGGCGGCCGGCCGTGGGAGGCCGGCCGCCGGCCGCCCGTAAAGATGACGGCGGCGGCGGTTGCGATTTGGTGCGGGGGAGTTACGATCCGGTGCGCGGGAGTTACGATCCGGTGCGCGGGAGGCCGGCCGCCGGCCGCCCGTAAAGATGACGGCGGCGGCGGTTGCGATTTGGTGCGGGGGAGTTACGATCCGGTGCGCGGGAGTTACGACCCGGTGCGCGGGGGTTACGATCCAGTGCGCGGGGGTTACGATCCGGTGCGCGGGGGTTACAATCCGGTGCGCGGGGGTTACGATCCGGTGCGCGGGGGTTACGATCCGGTGTGCGGGAGTTACTTTCCGGTGTGCGGGAGTTATCATAATTATTTATAAATTAAGGGGTATCCATCATTTGTCCCCCCAAATCTCGTCGTCTTGGAGCGAACGACAAGCGCGGGATTTTTTTTTGCGACGGGGTTAGGCGGCGATGGCCGGAACGGGTGCTAACACCGAGATGGGTGGCGACGACGACAGTGCTAAGGTAAGAATCCGATCGAAGAGAAGGTCCGGGCACCGGACGAGGCCGGAGGGACTGACCCCGTGCGCGGGTGCGCGCGGGGCTGGTCTCGCGCGCGGGTGCGCGCGGGGCTGGTCCCGCGCGCGGGTGCGCGCGGGGCTGCGGGTGTGCGCGGGGCTGCGGGGCTGCGGGTGCGCGCGGGGCTGCACCCGCGCGCGGGTGCGTGCAGGGCTGGCCCCGCGCGCGGGTCTGGCTTTGCGCGCGGGTTTGCGAGGGGCTGCACCCGCGCGTGGTTTCGACTGCGCGCAGGTGCGCGCGGGGCTGAAACCGTGCGCAGGGCGCGCGCGGTGCGGCCACTCAGCTTACGAGTGGCTCGGCAGCATGTGCGGGCTGATTTCGCGCGCTCTTCGCGTGCGTGCATGGCTCATATGTGAGGGCGTAACGTGCGCTCGGACTCGCTTTTCTGACCTTACTTTTCTGCTCTTTCAGGTTTCTAAGTGGGGTGTGCAGAGCCGTCCTATGCGGCTGCGTTCGAGTCTCTCCCTCGAGCATGTGGATGCAAAACCCTCCGCGAGGTTGGATGACTCTTTGCGAGTCGTCACTTCGGTGCGGTTTTCGCCTTACAGTTTGCGAGGAAGTTGCCGAGATTCTGAAGTTTTGCGGCATTCCTGCGTCGCAGTTTACCACTCTTGGGATGACGCGGATCATGGGGTTGATCGCATTCTTTCGCGAGCGTGGATCGAGGTTTTCCTTGATATTTTCAAGGATTGGTGTGAGGTGGCGCCGACGGCGGGGGCCGCGTGGACGTCCTCAGCAACAAACGGTGGCTGGATTTTTAGATTCGGGCGGATCGTCGCCACGGGAATAACTTGTTCGGATATGTCAGGAACCCAGGTGGATTGCCAGAGGTGTGGAACGCGCTTCCGGACCGTTGCCGACGTTCTAGGGGACACGAGCGGGAGTTTACTCTCGTCCTTGGTTTTGCAGAGCCCCGAGATCTGGGGAACATCTTGTACAACATCTCTACTTTCGTTGATGAGAAGCGTCTGTTGTTATGCGGGTTGTCTATTGATTCGGGACATGCTGCCGCCATCCCTCTCTCCCGTGACAGGAAGAGGAAGCTAGTGTTTTGAGGCCGTGGAGCTGAGGATGTGGGTCCTAGCCTCCTGCCGCGACAGGATGTTCTTTTGGAGGGGGCTGCCCCTTGCGGCTCTGGAGTTGGAGGCGAGCCGGATGATGCGGATCTTGAGGTCCTGGGTGTACAACCCCGTATCCAGCAAGTGGGCTAACAGGAGCCAAACCGGCCGGCTCAGACCGCCCCAGAGCCCCAGGCGAGTTCATCAGGGGATGCCGAGCCCAGCATGCCGAGTATGGGCTCGGCAATCGTCGGGCCGAGCTCGAGGTTCGTGGAGCTGAGCCCGACGAAAGGAAGTCATTCATCATGGGGCAGACCCGGCCGAGTACATGCTCGCCCAGAGCCAAGGGGTTGGCGAGTGCCGACACGACCGTCATCCGCGAGCAGGGGCTTCGGGGGCAACTCGCCAGGGCCCAAGGCGAGGCGAGCCAGGCCGGCGGCGCTGAGAGAGGCGAGCTCACTCAACGCTTTCTCTCGTGGCACTGAGAGAGGCGAGCTCACTCAACGCCTTCTCCCGCGGCGCTGAGAGAGGCGAGCTCACTCAACGCCTTCTCCCGCAGCGCTGAGAGGGGCGAGCTCACTCAATGCCTTCTCCCGTGGCGCTGAGGGAGGCGAGCTCATTTGCCGCTTTTCACCTCGGCATGGGGTGGAGCCTCCTCGCCCCTGTACTCGCCGCCCTTGCCTTGCGGGCGTTATATCAGGGCCCGCTCGCCCTTCAATTGTGGGGTGTTTTTACCATGTTACCCCCTTTGGATTGCTTATAGTCCTCGAAAACAGTGAAGGTTGGATATTTGCAGACCATCTTTTCCTATAAATAGGACCCAAGGGGTACCTCAGTAGGCACGCTTTCTTATGTCCGGTCCTCCAGCGCTTTCTGAGGTACCTTAGCTTCAGCACTTGGCTAAGGAGGGGAAGCGCTCTAAGATCTTTCGGGTGTGTGGTGGGACCTCCGTGCTGAAGCCTTGGGCTTGTCCCCGGTCCTTTTCCCTTGTCACTTGGGCTTGTGAGGAGAGAAGTAAGTGTGCGACCACCCCTTCCGCAAGGGTCGAACTCCTCAGAGACCGATTTTTCAGTTTCAACACTTTTGTGCGGTGAGCGTGGAGCGTGGTTAGCACAGAAAATCTTTCGCAAGACCGATAGCAAGAGATGAAAGGCAAGGTTCAGGCAGGGCGAGCTCGCCACCCCCTCTCCCTCCCACAACGACGGGGATGTCCGCGGAGCTCAGGGAGGAAGTGCTCGGACTCGTCAGGGTCGCACTCGGCATGCGAGCCAAGAGCACGACGCCGGCGGTTCCCGTGGTCGCCGATCCAGCACTAGACAACGATGTGCTTCTCAGGCGAGCGGGGAAGGAAGTCGCGAGCGAAGGGGAGCGCGAGCCGAGGGGGCGAGTCCTCTTCCCAGGCTCGGCAGGCGAGTACCAGTTCGGCGAGACGGTGGGGAGGGAGTTCCCAACTCGCACGGCTGAGGGAGGAAGCCCCTTCAGCGAGTTCGTTTCGTCAGCCCCAGCTCCAGAAGGGTTCCAAGAGCCAGAGATGTCCTACTACTCAGGGAAGGGAGATCCGATCCAGCACGTCCAGTGGTTTGAACACGTGGTATCAATCCGACAGATGTCGGATGGCTTCAAGTGTAGGCTCTTCGCCATCACCCTCAGGGATAAAACGAGAGAGTGGTTTCATCAGCTCCCGGCCGGCTCCATCTACTTCTTCGCGTACCTGCGCAGGGGGTTCATGTTGAGATTCAACACCTCAAAGAAAAGGAAGAGGGAGGCCGAGTCCTTGTTCTGTATCAGGTAGAAAGTAGGGGAGACCCTGGGAAGTTACCTAGATAGGTTTCAGGAGGAACTGTCCCAGGTACAAGAGATGCCAGAGCATACTATGATGGTGGCCTTCACCCTGGGTCTCCAGCCTGGGTTCTTCGCCATGGAGTTGAAGAGGATGCCTCCGGTGTATTTTGAGGCGCTCCTGGAAAGGGCGGCAAGGGAGGCCGACATGGAAGCAGCACACTCAGAGTTTGCTTGGAGGTTGGCCAGGTGGGCCGTAGAGGAGGAGAAGCCAAGGGGAGGCCAAGCCCAAGAGGAGAGAAGGGTCGAGCCTCGGCAGAGAGAGCAACAGCCGCCGCAGCCCATGTGGGGGCATCAGGAGCCAAACCACCGATTGGGTTGGATGCCGAAGTGGCAGGACCAAGGGCCACGAAGGGGTTATCAGGGAGGAGATAACCGTCAAGGTGGTCGCAGCCAGTTTTACCCCCAGGGGGGAGGCAGGGCCAGAGACCCTTCCTTCCCGATCAGGAGGAGGCCATGGCTATCGCCCTGGGGGGGAGAAGGAGAGGACAGTTAAGGAGGAGGAGGGAGGTCAGGGTAGACCTGCCCTATTTTGACTACCATCAAGAGGAGGGGCACACGACGATCACGTGTCCGGAATTCCTCGAGATACGGGGGAACAGGGAACAGCAGCAGCAACAGCAGAACCGCCAGGAGGTGCGGATCGAGGAAGTCCGGCCTCACGCAGAGGGGGATCGTTGCGAAGATCGGGCCGATGTGGGGACCCGAGGAGGGATCAGAGTGATCCATGGGGGGTGGGGGTCGAAGCTTCCCGGAAAGCAAGCCTCCACACCATGTACCGAAGGAGCATCGACTCCACCCCCAGAGGAGAGGATCACCTTCTCAAGGGAGGACATGCCGGGTCATGAGGACCCCTTCTGCGATGCGCTAGTCATCCAGACGGCCATCGAAAATTTCACAGTCTCCCGGATCCTCATTGACAATGGGAGCTCCGTTAACATCATCTTCAAGAAGCCTTTCGACGTCATGCAGGTAGAAGCCAAGAGGGTGCTGGCCTACGATGGGCCTCTCTTCGGTTTTTCGGGGGAGAGGAAAGAAGTAGAGGGGGAGTGGGACTCCATGTCAGCTTAGGGTGGCAATCCAGGAACTGCCGGTTCGTCATAATGGAGGCCCCCAGCAGCTACAACGCCATTTTCGGACGACCCCTCATCAGCGCCTTCCGTTGCGTCCCCTCCTCCTTCCATCAATGCCTTCAGTTCAACGTAGAGGGGATCCAGGTCCGAGTTCGCGGCGACCCCAAGGCAGCTCGGGAATGCTACGTGACGGCGGTTAATTCTATTTCTTGGCAGGAGGAGGCCGAAGAGATGGGGAGAAGGATGGAAGAGGTGGAAGGGCAGGAGGCCGGAGAAGAAGGCGGGGAGGAAGGAAGGATGGAGGGGGAAGCCCGCGAGGAGGTACTCCCAGAGGAGTTAGTTGAGGCGATGACCGTAGAAGGAGGGGAGGTCCTTACTCCAAGAGGGGAGGATATTGCAGAGTGGGAGGAGCAACCCCGGTTAGAGGCCGCCGAGGAGGTGGTAGAGATGGAGGTTCTCACCCAGGATGGCAGGGTGGAGAAGGGTCCGCATCAGCGGAGGGCTGACCCCGGAGGATCAAGGCAGGATGTTGGAGTGCATCCAGAAGAATGTGGATGTCTTCGCTTGGAGCGCGACCGAGATGCATGAGATCGATGCTGACGTCGTCTGCCACCATCTCAACCTAGACCCGGAGGCTCGCCCCATCCAGCAGAAGAGGAGGTCCATCACGGACAAGCTGGCCGAACCAATCAGGGAGGAAGTCGCCAAGCTCCTCAAGGCCGGTTTCATTTCCGAAATTCAATACCCCGGCTCGGTCTCGAATGTTGTAATGGTGAAAAAAGGGGACGACCGGTGGAGGATGTGTGTAGATTTTTCACTTCTTAATAAATCATGTCCGAAAGATTATTACCCCTTACCTAGAATCGACGCGTTGGTAGATTCAGCCGTTGCTTTCTCTGTAATGAGTTTTTTTAGATGCCTTTTCAGGTTATCATCAGATCAGAATGCACCCTCCTTACAAAAAAAATGTCTCATTCATCACAGGAGATGGATGCTACTTCTACAAGATGATGCCTTTTGGGTTGAAGAATGCAGGGGCAACATACCAGAAGATGATGAACCGTGTATTCCAGGGACAAAAGGGGAGGAACCTGGAAGTATACATGGATGACTTGATGATAAAGAGTCGGGAGGTCGATTCTCACCTCCAGGATCTGGAGGAGACCTTTGGCACCCCGCGTAAATACAAGATGAGATTGAATCCCCTGAAGTGCATCTTCGGGACGAGCAAAGGCAAATTTCTGGGTCACCTCCTCACCCCCGCTGGAGTCGAACCCAACCCTGACAAGGTCCGGGCAATTATGGAGTTGGGGTCGCCTCGGGATGCAAAGGAGGTACAGCGACTGACGGGGAAGCTGGCAGGGCTGAGCAGGTTTCTCTCCCGGGCCGGGGAAAAGTGTTCTCCCTTCTTCAAAACCTTGAGAGGAGGTCGGAAGTTCGAATGGACCTCGGAGTGCGAGGAGGCATTCCAGGCCTTGAATAGGCAGTTGACTCAGGCCCCCTTGCTCTAGGGGCCGAAGGAGGGGGAAGACCTGTTTTTGTATTTGGGAGTCGGGGCAGAGGCCGTGAGTTCTGTCTTAGTTCGGGAAGAGGGGAGAAAACAGCTGCCCATCTATTACGTGAGTAGGGTTCTGAGGAAGGCGGAACTCCGCTACCCCATCATGGAGAAGTTGGCCTTCGCTCTAATCATATCGGCCAGGAGGCTCAGGCCCTACTTCCAGGCACACTTCATCCAGGTGGTGACCGACCACCCCCTCCGCAACATCTTTGAGGGAGTGGAGCACTCAGGAAGACTCGCCAAGTGGTCGGTGGAGTTGAGCGAGTTCGACATTGAAAGTGAGGATAGATACAACTCTAGAGGGGGGGGGGGGCGAATAGAGTATTCAAAAATTTGACTATCTACTCAACTCTCTTAGAGTTAATTTGCGGAAAGAGTTTATAGATATTTGAAACCCTAGAGCCTAACACAAAGTGAAGTGCACAAGAGAAAGCTAACTATAATTACAGTTGAGCTTTGGTCCTATCACAGCAACTAGCAATCCTAGTTATTTCTACTCACAGGCACAGTGCAATAATTAAATTAAGCAACACAGAGGACACAAGAGGTTTATAGTGGTTCCCTCTAAATAGGTACGTCCACTCTTCTACCACCCTGGTAGGAATCCACTACAGGTTTTTTTTCAGGTGCCCTGCCACCAACTGATCTGGTTTAGGTAGATCAAGTAGACCCTTTGAGCTTTTGATCAGGAGCTCAAAATCCAACACAGGTTTTTGCTCAGGTGCCCTTCCACCAAGGTTCACTTTTGAAGGGAGTAATAACCCTTTATATAGGAGGTTGAGAGAGAGTAGAGTGTCTTCTCTATTATAAAATAAGATTAGAGAAGCTAGTGGATTGCACAGAGCTAGAAAGCTCTAAAGAATCAAGGCTCCCCCTGGCTTAGTGATATCCAGTAAGAAGTCTTGCTTCAGGGTGCAGGTTCTCTTCTGAACTTTTGACAGAGAGCTGTCTTGAAGTTCTTGAAGGAGCTGCTTGAAGAAGACTCTTGATTTGTAATAGATGTTCTTCTTCAACAGCTTTTCTTCCTTCTTCTTCTTCTTCTTGAAACTCTGGGTGAATGTTCCTGGCGGCAGGATGAACTCAGGATTGAAGAAGAGAGAGTTGAAGAAGGTTGAACTTCTCAGTTGAATGTAACAATATCTGAGAGCTGTATCTCTTCTTGTTTTGAATCACTCTGTGTATACTCTGCTTGCTTAGTATATGTATGTATATGTGTTATTGTTGTATATCTGTATCAACTTCTTTCAAAAGAAGCTCTTTATATATTAGTCTCTGTAACGGCTCTAATCTTTATTTGAACTTTGTCTTCTTCTAAGATCTGCGATCTGGGCTGCAAATAGCACAATACAAAAATATATCCTGCAGACAGACATCCTATAAAGGGATAAAGCTTTCTGAGAAGCTGCATATCAAATCTGATAAAAGAATACTAGAGAAAGTCATATCAGACTAAACTCTTTACGGCCATAGAAGACTTTTGTGTCTAACGGCTATAAAGGACAGCATGACAGATAAAACATAAAGATATTTCAACTAATAAGACAAAAGACTTTTGTCAGAAAGAACTTGACTTATGCATAAAGAATGGGGCAAAGATTGCCTTGAAATGTCAGCATAAAATCAATGAAATAATCTTTAATAAAATATGCCAAATAAATAGGAAATAAATCACAGAAGAGAAGGAGCACAAAATTACTAACAGCAGACAAAAGATCGTCGAACGATCCACAGAGATCGTCGAACGATCCACAGAGATCGTCGAACAATCAAACAGATAGTCGAACGACACAGATAGTCGAACTATCAAAGCAGATAGTCGAGCTATCAAAAAGATAGTCGAACTATCAAACAGATAGTCGAACTATCAAACAGATAGTCGAACTATCAACACAAAGCAGATAGTCGAACTATCAAAGCAGATAGTCGAGCTATCAAGAAAGAGCAGATAGCCGAACTATCAACCAGATAGTCGAGCTATCAGATAGTTGAACTATCCAAGCCGATAGTTGAACTATCAAGAAAGATAGTCGAACTATCAAGAAAGATAGTCGAACTATCAAACAGATAGTCGAGCTATCGAACAGAGCAGATAGCTGAACTATCAACCAGATAGTCGAGCTATCAGATAGTTGAACTATCCAAGTAGATAGTTGAACTATCAAGAAAGATAGTCGAACTATCAAGAAAGATAGTCGAACTATCAAACAGATAGTCGAGCTATCGAACAGAGTAGATAGCTGAACTATCAACCAGATAGTCGAGCTATCAGATAGTTGAACTATCCAAGTAGATAGTTGAACTATCAAGAAATCTGTCTGGGCAAAAGAAGTCGAGCAGGGTTCGACGATCGACGAGGTAGATACCACAGATCGTCGAGCTAACAAGAGTTGAACAAACTCAGAGTTAGACGATCTGCTGACTGACAATAGTCGACCAACTAATAGACGATCGTCAAACAGTTGATAGACGATAGTCGAGTGCCGTTCGACTATAGTCGAACCAAAAACAACTTAGCCAGATTTCCACTGGATAAGCGACAATTCTACAACTGAGGAATTCTAACCTAACAACTAACCTTTGACCATAGATAAATCTTGAGTCAAGAGACTAATTAAGAAGACTAAACTCAAATCCAAACTAGGGTACCAACAGACATCTCCTTTGTCTTTCGACTCGCGATCAAGGCGCAAGCAATGACTGACTTCCTGGCTAACTATGTGGTCGAGGTAGCAGAAGACAAACTCACTTACCCCGTCCCTTGGAAGGTAATGGTGGATGGTGCTTCAGGGAAACACTCCTTAGGGGTGGGGGTCGTCTTGGAAAGCCCCCAAGGGACCCGGATTGAGCAAACAGTGGTAATACATTTTTCCATAACCAATAGCCAGGCCGAGTACGAGGCGGTAATCGCGAGGCTGCGCCTGGCCAGGGAATTGGGAGTGCATGATGTGAAGGTCCTCACTGACTCCATGGTAGTAGCCTCCTAGATCAACGGGGTGTTCGAAGCGAGGGAGCCTACCCTGCAACGGTATCTGAACAAGGTCAAGGGAATCATTGGGGGGTTCCAAACCTTCTCCATTCAACATGTGCCATGAGAGGAAAATGAATAGGTCGACCATCTTGGCAAGCACGACCCTCGGGTGGGGGGCACTATCACGGACCTTTTTCACCCATCCTTGGAGGAAGGAGAGTTGATGGAGATAGATCGGCGATCCACATGGATGGACCCCTTCACCACCTACTTGTCCACTGGAGAGTACCCAGAAGGGATGGATAGAAAGAAGCTCAAGTACAAGTCAGCATACTACCTCTTGTGCGACGGGAAACTCTACCGCAAGACCCTTTCGGGATTACTGGCTCGTTGTATGGCGGAGGGGGAGGTGTCGAGGATTTTGGAAGAGGTCCACTTCGGGGAATGTGGGAGTCATTCGGGAGGTCGGACCCTAGAGGGAAGGATCATTAGGCAGGGCTACTTCTGGCCTACCCTAGGGCATGATGCCTTAGAGTTTGTCAAAAAATGTCATAAGTGCCAACTGTTTGCCCCCCTCCAACTACAACTGGCTCAGCGACTCAAGAGTATCATGGCCCCTTGGCCTTTCGCAATTTGGGGAATGGACCTGGTAGGGCCCTTTCCCCCAGGCAAGCGGGCAAAGAAGATTCTTGTTGGTAATGATTGATTATTTCTCCAAGTGGATGGAGGTGAAGGCGTTGGCCAAGGTGACCTCGCAGATCATTCGAAATTTTGTATGAGGGGAGATCATCTGCAGGCATGGGATGCCCCAAGCCATCGTCACCGACAACGGACCACCGTTCACCAGCAACGAGTTCATCAAATTCTGTGGAGAGCTCGGGATTGACCTTAGGTTCGCCTCTGTCCATCACCCAAGAAGCAATAGGCAGGTGGAAGCGGAAAACAAGGTTATCGTGAACCTCCTGAAAAAGAAGGTGGAAAATTTGAAAGGGAGTTGGGTGGAGCAACTCTCCTCTATTCTTTGGGCCCTGAGGACTACTCCTAATACCGCCACGGGGGAGACGCCCTTTAAACTATCTCATGGAAGCGAGGCGGTGCTCCCCATTGAACTCGAGGTTCGTACTCCAAGGGTCGCTGAGGCGGAAGCTGGAGGGGAGGAGTGGAGAGTTGAAAATGAGGGAGAACAGCGGCTCTCCTTAGACTTGATAGAAAAACTGCGCGACCTCTCAGCGGTTTGACAGGAGGAAGTCAAGCGGAGAATGGCTAAGTACTTTGACAAATATGTTCGGGTTAAACAGTTTGGGGAAGACGACCTGGTCCTAAAGAAGGTAGATGCGGCGGGAAGATCGGCGGCCGTGGGCAAGCTCCATCCAAACTGGGAGGGGCCCTACATCGTAAAGGAGGCACTAAGATCGGGAGGGTACCACCTCCAAAATATGGAGGGCGAGACTTTGAGCCACACTTGGAGCGGCGATGACCTGAAACGCTTCTATCCCTGAATATTTGTATGTGCCTTAATTTTTTCAATACAATGTGTTTCACTCATTTGAGCCCTTTTTGCATGATAATCGTAACAGTGACATGAGATGTGGCGGAACTTTCGTAGCATAATATCAAAAACCCTCAAGAAATATTCTAAGTCTTCTCGTTCTGGGGTTAGGTCTAGATTCTCCCGCTGCCAGGCTCCCTCCAAGCTGGCAGGGTCGGGGTCTCGATGGACGTCGTTATGACCCTGGAGCTGAGCTCGGAGGATGTTCAACACCCGCCCTCAGGCTCCCATCTAGCTGACTGGCCTGGTGGTAGCACCCGTGAGAGGCAAATGTTCTAAGTCTTCTCGCTCTGGGGTTAGGTCTCGATTCTCCCGCTGTCAGGCTCCCTCCAAGCTGGCAGGGCCGGGGTATCGATGAATGTCGTTATGACCCTGGAGCTGAGCCCGGAGGATGTTCAACACCCGCCCTCAGGCTCCCATCTAGCTGACTGGCCAGGTGGTAGCACCCGGGAGAGGCAAATGTTCTAAGTCTTCTCGCTCTGGGGTTAGGTCTAGATTCTCCCGCTGCCAGGCTCCCTCCAAGATGGCAGGGCCGGGGTCTCGATGGACGTCGTTATGACCCTAGAGCTGAGCCCGAAGGATGTTCAACACCCGCCCTCAGGCTCCCATCTAGCTGACTGGCCTGGTGGTAGCACCCGGGAGAGGCAAATGTTCTAAGTCTTCTCGCTCTGGGGTTAGGTCTCGATTCTCCCGCTGTCAGGCTCCCTCCAAGCTGGCAGGGCCGGGGTCTCGATGGACGTCGTTATGACCCTGGAGCTGAGCCCAGAGGATGTTTAACACCCGCCCTCAGGCTCCCATCTAGCTTACTGGCCTGGTGGTAGCACCCGGGAGAGGCAAATGTTCTAAGTCTTCTCGCTCTGGGGTTAGGTCTCGATTCTCCCGCTGCCAAGCTCCCTCCAAGCTGGCAGGGCCGGGGTCCCAATGGACGTCGTTATGACCCTGGAGCTGAGCCTGGAGGATGTTCAACACCCGCCCTCAGGCTCCCATCTAGTTGACTGGCCAGGTGGTAGCACCCGGGAGAGACAAATCTTCTAAGTCTTCTCGCTCTGGGGTTAGGTCTCGATTCTCCCGCTGCCAAGCTCCCTCCAAGCTGGCAGGGCCGGGGTCTCGATGGACGTCGTTATGACCCTGGAGCTGAGCCCGGAGGATGTTCAACACCCGACCTCAGGCTCCCATCTAGCTGACTGGCTTGGTGGTAGCACCCGGGAGAGGCAAATATCCTAAGTCTTCTCGCTCTGGGGTTAGGTCTCGATTCTCCCGCTGTCAGGCTCCCTCCAAGCTGGCAGGGCCGGGGTCTCGATGGACGTCGTTATGACCCTGGAGCTGAGCCCGGAGGATGTTCAACACCCGCCCTCAGGCTCCCGTCTAGCTGACTGGCCTGGTGGTAGCACCCGGGAGAGGCAAGTGCTCTAAGTTTTCTCGCTCCGGGGATAGGTCTTTAGTCCCCCGCTGCCAGGCCCCTTCCAATCTGGCAGAGGCGGGGGTCACGATGGATGTCGTTACGGTCCGGGAGGTGAACCTGAAAGTTGACACATGGCAAGCATGTACGAGCAATCCCATCAGTGAGAGGGGCGAGCTCAAGGGGTCCGGTCCCCCTTAGTTTTTTGGTAAAAAGGATTTTTTTACCCCGCCTGGTTGAGGGAAAAATATACCTCCCAGGGGAGCCCGTTCTCGCAGGGGTCTGCTCAGCAAAGGGTCTTTTCTCGGAATGATAGGCGGGCGCCCGCGGCGACCGTTCTTGCAAAGGTCTCCTCGCGGGTAAGCGGAGTATTCGCGAGTCTGGCCGCTGCCGACGCTCAGGGCCTCTCGGCGAGCGCGAATCCTAACTCACATGCATTCTAGCGCTGAAGGTAAAAAGAAGATAGAAAATTTCTTTCATTATATTTTCAAAAGGGGGAAGGCTCGCCTCGGCGAGATTATAAAAGGGGGGGTATGATTACAAGAATGAATACAGTAGAGAGAGGGGGGGGGGGGAGAAGTCCGGTCAGCTCTCGCCCTCCTCTCCCGAATGGTGATCCTCCTCCTCGACCCCGAGCGACTTTTCCTTGCCCTTCGCCCCATCGAAGAGGGAGCCAAAGATTTCCTCCTTCTCGCTGGGCGGGGACGGCGGGAACAGGCTTGGCAGAAGATCCCGGACCGCCACCTCCTCGCAGCCCTCGGCAAGAATCCCCGATCCTTTCATGGCATCCAGGAGGCATTCGGCAGACTCGATCGAGTTGACTCGCAGCCGCTCCATGACCTCCCCCTCGCCGAAGACCCTGGGCCGCTTGTAGGGGAAAGGGGGCTCGGCGCCGTCTGGGGGGAAAAGGGCTTCCGTCAGCCGACGGACCTCGCCTTGGAGACCGTGGTTCTGCTCCTTTAGCGCCTCCACCTCGGCCGCCGACCGAGCAGAAAGGGCCCCCTGCTCAGTAACATGGGCCTCCTGTTCGCGCGAGCTGGCCTCTTGGTCCGCAAGGCGGACCCGCAGTTGGGCAACCTCGCCCTCCAACTCGCTAGCACGGGCCTGTAACACCCTCGCAGACTCGGCATCCTGAAAAGCAAAAAGATCAGATTCTCGGTGAAATATTTTCCCAATTTAAAATGAGAGTTGGTTGGTTCTTACCAGCCCTCCCGAGGCCTCGTCGAGTAAGTGCTCGACAATACCGAACCGCCGCTCCGCATCGGCAGCTTTCTCCGCCGCCAGGTCGCGCTCCTGCTCGGCCTTTAGCAGAAGTTGGCTGAGCTGAAAGCCACGGCAAACCATCATATGATGAAGTTCGAAGGCCCTCAGATGATCCTGCAGACCCTCGTGGCCTATCTGCCGAGGAGTCATGTTCTTGTAGGCCTCGGCGCCCTCCCGGCTGTAGAGGCCGAAACCAAGGGCGAACGCGTGGCCCGTAGGAGGCCGGCGAGCTCCCCAGGAGGGGGCGCGAGTGGAGATGGAGACACGGTGGGCCCCCTCATCCCAGACCAGCATCGGCTTGCCGGCCGCGTCCTTGCTCCTTCCCCCCTTGCCGAAGTGGGGGTGGTCTTTTGGAATTCCCGGATCACAGGGAGCAACCTCCTCCACGGAAGGAGGGGAGGAGGACCCGTGCTTCTTCCCGCGAGGGGATGACGCCTCCTTCAGTCGGCTCGCCGGGGCTTCATCGGAAAGAACCTCCGGCGAGCTCATAAACCTGACGGGCGACAAGGGCTGCTGTGGCCGGCCTCGCGAGATCACCCTCGCCTTTTTAGGGGCCGAGGGGCGGTGGACCGAACTCGGCCCTCCAAGCTCCAGCCGCCTCTTGTTGGAAGGCTTGCCTCTAACCTTCTCTTCCCGGCACGCCTCAGCCGCGGCCCGAGCTAGCTCGAGCGGGTCCGAAAACACTCCCGGGTCGGCGAAGGGAGGGTTCACCGGGATCAGTCGCTCCCCTGGAAAAAAGACTTAGCCGGAAAATAAGGTTCTGATCGATTAGGCCAAGTGACGAGCAGAAGGTGGGCAAGACAAACCTTCACCAGGAAGGACAGGCGGCAGGGACCCGAGGCCGCGACGAAGGAAGGCGACTTCAAAGTCCTTGTACAGAAAGAACTTATGAAGCTCGACATCATTGCCAGACACGGACGGTGGCCGGTACACCTCCTCGCTTTTCTGCAGGGGCGAGAAGGAAATGTTGCCGAGGTCGCCCCGGATGAAGGCGATCTTTGTCATCTAGTTGTGGTTCTTGTTGGCGACCTCGCGGATCTTTATGGACGTACCGCCGAAGAAGGCGACCCCGTCGGCGTTGGCTTTGTAAGAGAAGAGTTTGCGGAAGATGGTGAGGTTGAACTCGATCCGCTCTCGGCGGAGGTAGCAGGCAAATCCCACTATCATAGCGATGTCGTTGGGGTTGAGTTGCGCGGGCACGGCGCCGTAATACTTGAGGACCTGGCGGACCTCAGGCCAGAGCGGCAGACGCAACCCCACCTCAAAGTGTGAGATGGGGAAGACGAGCTCGTCCTCGAAGAAGGAGTTGATGGCCTCATGCTCCGCCGGGAGGCGGGCAACGAAGCCGTCAGGGACATAGTCCGCCACAAACTCCGCGAGATCGCCCGCCGTGGTGTTGCCCTCGAAAAAGCAATGGTCCGCAAAGTTCTGAGCGCACTTGGCGCGGCCATCGGAATCGGGGTTTCCTTTACCCATGCTCGTTGAGGGAATGGAAGCGCGCGAGCAGAAGGCGGGGAGAGCAAGGAAAGAAAAGGATGAGAAGGCAATAAAGGCATAGCCAGGGGTAGGTGGGGATCCTTATTTATAGAAAAAGGGAGGAGAAGCGAAGCCGACTGACCAGCCCGACTCGCATACTCCGTCTCGCATATTCCGTCTCGCCGCTCTCTGCTCGCCGACCTAGGCGAGCCCAGATGAGGAATTCGAAAAGACACGCACCACCCGAAGGAAATAAGATACGCTCGCATAACGAAAATTTATACAGTTTATTATCATGAAGAGAGCAAATTTTCCAGAACAAGGAAAACTAGAAAAGCACACGCATCGACCAGGCGACAGTGGGGGCGAGTACTGGTCGGCTCGCAAGGGAGCCGTCCTTAATTACCCCGGTTTCGCCGACCCGATGTTGCCAGCCGCTGCGCGAAGAGTTGCCGAAGCTGCCCCAGATTCCTGTTCGCCGCTCGCAAGTTCTCATCAATCTCATCGAAGAGTATGGAGGAAGACGTCGCCGCATATGCCGAGCTGACCCTCGGCTCGCCAGCAAGCTGCGCGCACTCCTCCTGCAGGCTGGAATTGTCTTTCTTCAGCTCCTGGAGCTCGCGCACTAACTTTTTGAGGACCAGTTGGCTCCGCCTTGACCGTTCGGGGCTGTCCACCTCCGAGTCCAAGAAGATGTCCAAAGCGCGCGGCGATGGAAGGGGCGAGTAGACAGCCCGTTCGGCTGAGTCATCGGCCCCAGATTGGTTAGGAAAGCCTGCACAGGGGAGTCGAGATAGCGAGTGGGGAGGAGCGAGCACCAATTAGAATCGAACGCAATATGAGGGAGTCAGGGACATACCACCAGAATTTCGGGGGGAAGCAGGAGCGGATGTGTGCTCTGCGTCCACCCCAGTAGCCGCGGGAGTGGAAGAGGGTTGTTGTGGAGGCATGCGAGCCGGCGACCCCAACCCCCGCGAATCCAGCTCCATTGTTTCGGCGGCAAGGGGCGAGTCTCGCGGGGGCGGGTCAGAGGATGGCTCAGGCGCCTTGACAGGAAGATTCTCGACCCTCGGTGTGGAGACCTCGCCGCCCTGGTCTTGTTCGGCGGTAAGATCCACAAAGTCTTTATCATGGGGGGATAGAGCAGAAGGGTTGGAGGAGTCGTAGCCATTGACCAAGGTGTTTTTTAGGTCAGCGAAGATGTGCTCGGCCTCGGGAGGAAAGGGCCTCGCCCTCTTGACCGATCCAAATTCAGCGAAGCGGCGAGCCGGGGCGTTCAGATCCGTCAAGGCCGCAGCGTGAAGGGCGGTTTCCCCGCGAGATTTCGCGAGTCGCTCCATGACCTCTTTGGGGAGTGGCATCTCGGCAGGGCTTAAGTAAAGAGAGGGGCGGAGGTCAGTCGAGCAGGCTGGGCATGTATATATAACCGTCGGTGGGTCCTACCAAGAGATTCCTTTCGGCTCCTGTCACACTCGCAGGATCCGAGGGGGTTGGATGTTTCTTTCCGAGTTTGTGCCAACCTCGCAAAGAGCGGGGATAGTGTACAACCCCGTATCCAGCGAGTGGGCTAACAGGAGCCAAACCGGCCGGCTCAGACCGCCCCAGAGCCCCAGACGAGTTCAGCAGGGGATGCCGAGCCCAGCATGCTGAGTACGGGCTCGGCCATCGTCGGGCCGAGCTCGAGGTTCGTGGAGCTGAGCCCGACGAAAGGAAGTCATTCATCGTGGGGTAGACCCGGCCGAGTACATGCTCGCCCAGAGCCAAGGGGTTTGCGAGTGCCGACACGACTGTCATCCGCGAGCAGGGGCTTTAGGGGCAACTCGCCAGGGCCCAAGGCGAGGCGAGCCAGGCCGACGGTGCTGAGAGAGGCGAGCTCACTCAACGCTTTCTCCCGTGGCGCTGAGAGAGACGAGCTCACTCAATGCCTTCTCCCGCGGCGCTGAGAGAGGCGAGCTCACTCAACGCCTTCTCCCGCGACGCTGAGAGGGGCGAGCTCACTCAACGCCTTCTCCCGTGGCGCTGAGGGAGGCGAGCTCATTTGCCACTTTTCACCTCGGCATGGGGTGGAGCCTCCTCGCCTCTATACTCGCCGCCCTTGCCTAGTGGGCGTTATCTCAGGGCCCGCTCGCCCTTCAGTTGTGGGTGTTTTTACCATGTTACCCCCTTTGGATTGCATATAGTCCTCGAAAACAGTGAAGGTTGGATATTTGCAGACCATCTTTTCCAATAAATAGGACCCAAGGGGTACCTCAGAAGGCACGCTTTCTTGTGCTCGATCCTCCAGCGCTTTCTGAGGTACCTTAGCTTCAGCACTTGGCTAAGGAGGGGAAGCGCTCTAAGATCTTTCGGGTGTGTGGTGGGACCTCCGTGCTGAAGCCTTGGGTCTATCCCCAGTCCTTTTCCCTTGTCACTTGGGCTTGTGAGGAGAGAAGTAAGTGTGCGACAACCCCTTCCGCAAGGATCGAACTCCTTAGGGACCGATTTTTCGGTTTCAACACTGGGGTCCTCTGCCCCCCATGCCTCCCCAGCACGGGTTGCGGTACGGCAGGTGGTGAAAGGAAAGAGTGTCTCCTCTTCTTTGGAGGCGATGAACCATGCGGTATGTGCGATCTCAACTTTTGAGTGGCGGCTTTTGAGGAAAGTTATTCTGACTTGTCCCTTTTCTTTTGTAGATGGAGACTCAGGCGAACATTGCGCTTACGTGGAATGACCACTACGTGAGCCTGAAGGACGGCTATATGGCCCTTCAGGGTGAGCTCGGGGAGGCGGAGAGTGCCCTTTAGGATCTGAAGGGGCGACGAGATCGTGATATTTCGCGACTTAGGTAGATTGGGTTCGAGCTGCTGTCCGAGCTGGAGGACGCCAGAGCTGCGCACAGGTCCGAGAAGACGGCTGCGGAGGAGACTTTGCGTCTTCTAGATGAAGCTCGGGCAGAGCTGAAGTTATCCAGGGTGGAGGTGATGCGCCTTTCCTCCGCAGAGCGGGAGGTTGAGCTGAAGGCGGCTGGTCTGGCAGAGTACCGGGACTCTGTGGATTACATGCAAGACCGGTGTTTGATCTCGGAGGAGGTCCGCGAGGAGGTGTTGACTCAGGAGGTGGAGCCATAGATGGAGGACTTGCGGGAAGTCGCTTTCTGCCAGGGGATGGTGAAGACCCTTCGGATGGTGTCCCGGAAGCGGGGATGTGGCGTTGCCGGCCTCGGTCTTGAGGATTTGTTAGAGGAGGAGGGCTCTGATTCTGAGGCGGGCGAGGCCGCTGAGTGACAGCAATATCTCTTTGATGCTCTTTATTGATTTGTATGTATGTACTTCTTTGTATTTGTGAGTTTGTCTCCGTCGATTTGTACCTTTGTACTTCTTTGGCATATTGATATGTTTGTTGAGTGGTCGTCATTGCCTTTGCTTCTGACTATTATGGCCAATTATGGTCTTAGCCAAGCACCAACTGCGAGGGGCAGGCCCTGAACGGTGGAAGAGTATTTGCTCTGGATGGGGGTGAAGAGTTATGAGAGCTCCGATCGATTGTCGGCGGGAGACCATGTTCGTTCGAACCCTTGCGAGTTGCGGTGAACCCGGTGGCATTGGAGGGGCGTGGCCCCGTAGACCCTGACGACATCGCAACTTACTACGAGGCGAAGGGCGTCCCCTAGTGCCAGGGTAGAGAAGCTGAGACCATCGCGCTGCGGGCTGCGCATAACTGAGGGAGCTGGCTCCTGACGACGTCGTGACCTGCTTCGTAGGAGAAGGGTGAACCTTGCCTCCATGAGAGTGAGATCAAAGCCGTTGTGCTACAGTCTGCGGGGACTCAATGTTTGGCCCCTTTGGCGACACCGCAACTTGTTGGTAGGCCGAGAATATCGCGCTGTTGGCAGCGCACAACTAGGGGAGCTGGTCCCCGGCGATGTCGCAAACCGCTGGGCGGACGAAGGGTGCACCCCTGAACTGCGGCAGAGAGAGTGAAGCCATCACGCTACAGTATTGCTGTGGTTGGTTAAATGTGGATTTAGCGTGTCCGGAACCCGATTTAGTTACGATTTGTTGCTTAGTTTGAACGAGGGTTGCTCGCGGCTTAGTTTGCATGAGGGTTGCTGCTATAAGAAGCACGCTGCACGGAGACAGTTGCTGTCAGGAGTGCGCTGCACGGAGGCAGTTGTTGTAAGGAGCGCGCTGCCCGGAGGAAGTTGTTGTAAGGAGCGCGCTGCCCGGAGGCAGTTGATGTAAGGAGCGCGCTGCCCGGAGGCAGTTGTTGTAAGGAGCGCGCTGCCCGGAGGCAGTTGCTGTAAGGAGCGCGCTGCCCGGGGGCAGTAGGTGTAAGGAGCGCGCTGCCCGGAGGCAGTTGGTGTAAGGAGCGCGCTGCCCGGAGGCAGTTGGTGTAAGGAGCGCGCTGCCCGGAGGCAGTTGATATAAGGAGCTCGATGCCCGAAGGCAGTTGCTGTAAGGAGCTCGCTGCCCGGAGGCAGTTGCTGTAAGGAGCGCGCTGCCCGGAGGCAGTTGCTGTAAGGAGCGCGCTGCCCGGAGGCAGTTGCTGTAAGGAGCGTGCAGCCCGGAGGCAGTTGCTGTAAGGAGAGCGCTGCCCGGAGGCAGTTGCTGTAAGGAGCGCGCTGCCCGGAGGCAGTTGCTGTAAGGAGCGCGCTGCCCGGAGGCAGTTGCTGTAAAGAGCGCGCTGCCCGGAGGCAGTTTGCTGTAAGGAGCGCACTTCACGAAGGCAGACACTCTAAGAAGCGCACTTCACGAAGGCAGACGCTCTAAGGAGCGCGCTGCACAGAGGCAGTCGCTCTAAGGAGCACGCTGCCCGGAGGCAGTTGCTGTAAGGAGCGCGCTGTCCGGAGGCAGTTGCTGTAAGGAGCGCGCTTCCCGGAGGCAGTTGCTGTAAGGAGCGCGCTGCCCGGAGGCAATTGATGTAAGGAGCGCGCTGCCCGGAGGCAGTTGCTGTAAGGAGCGCGCTGCCCGGAGGCAGTTGCTGTAAGGAGCGCGCTGCCCGAAGGCAGGTGTTGTAAGGAGCGCGCTGCCCGGAGGCAGTTGATGTAAGGTGCGCACTTCAGGAAGGTAGTCGCTCTAAGGAGCGCACTTCACGAAGGCAGTCGCTCTAAGAAGCGCGCTGCACAGAGGCAGTCGCTCTAAGGAGCGCTCTGCCCGGAGGCAGTTGCTGTAAGGAGCGCGCTGCCCGGAGGCAGTTGCTGTAAGGAGCGCGCTGCCCGGAGGCAGTTGCTGTAAGGAGCGCGCTTCCCGGAGGCAGTTGCTGTAAGGAGCGCGCTGCCCGGAGGCAGTTGCTGTAAGGAGCGCGCTGCCCGAAGGCAGTTGCTGTAAGGAGCGCGTTGCTCGGAGACAGTTGCCGTAAGGATGCAAATGGACTCCATCGCAGTTGCATTTCAAACTGCATGGACGATGCTTGTCATCAATAGTCCTGAAATGAGAAAAAATGGGCAGAGCCCCGCTGATAGGCACGAATCCCCCTCTTAGTTTGGTTGACTTAGGGGTTGCCCCCCAGTTCGTCCTAGCGAGCATCTGGCTGATTTCCTGTCAGCGGACTTGGTGCTTATCCCCGTAAGAATTTCCCCAGGAGGCCTTGTCCGACGAGACACTCGATTTCTTCTTTAATCTTTGAGCAATCTTATGTGTCATGTCCTCGTCCCTGGTGGAACTCGCAGTACTTCGTCTGGTTTCCCGTATTTTTAGCGAGGGGTATGGGCTTGCGGAGCGCCTTGTTGCCTTGAATTGCATAAAATTTATTTTTCCTGGAGGTGTTGAGGGGTGTGTAATCCCGGGGCGGCTCATCTCTCTGAGGGTTACGTCGGCGTTGCTCACTCTGACGCTCTTCTCGGAACCTTCCTTCATGGTGTTGAGGGGTCGCTCCTCCCTTTTTTGCTTCTGGTTGCCGTCGAACTGTTGACGATGAGCTTTAATAGCCTCATCGGCTGTAATCTGGGCCTCTACGCGGTGTACGAGGTCGGGGTAGCTAGCGACGGTTTCCCTCATTAATGCTGAATAGAAGCTGCCAGGACGGAGACCCCCCAAGGAACACTCCTCTTAACAGCTCTGGGCCCACCCCTGGGATTTGACGAGCTTCTGTGGAGAACCTACGGAAGAAGTCCTTCAAAGACTCCCCATCGCTCTGGCGGATACTTGATAAGTGGGAAGGGTCGCGGACGATCCTCCGATTTGCTATAAACTGATCTGTAAACTGTCTCGTTAGCTCTGTGAAGTTGGCGATAGAACCCACCCTCAAGTAGTGAAACCATGTGCGGGCCTACCCCTTGAGAGTGGCAGGAAACACTTGGCAGAGTAACTGATCAGGTGCATTGTAGATCCCCATAATGTTAGTGAAGTGGTTGACATGTTCTAACGGGTCGTCAGTTCCATCGAAAGTTTTGACATCGGGCAGTTTGAAACCATGAGGAATGGGATGAGCCAGGATTTGTGGTGCGAGGGGGGAGCTTTGACAGAGTGGCCATCGAGTATGAATATCATGCCGGCTGGTTTGTCGATATTCTTCTGCGATCATCTCTCGAATTTCTTCCCGAGTAAACCTCTCGAGTGGGGGAAGTTGGGCCTCGTCTCCCCAGTTGTGGCGGTGTCGCCCAGTTTCAGCTTTGGCAGGCGGGTGAGTGGGGATATTGGCGCCAAAGTAATCTTCGGGTGCCTCTTGTCTTGGAGCTTCTTGCGCCCTGTCATGATTTGTCAGTTGCGAGTTGACTAGTGCTGGAGGGGGAGCAGAAGGCGTTCCCAGATTCCTGAGCAGAATAAGCATTTCAGTTTGCTGCTCCTCTATTTGTTGAACTCACCCCTCGAGGGTGGTGACAGGCGTGAAAGCGGCCTCTGCGGTCAATGACACGTCTACCAGAGAGTGGGAACGTGTTGGTTCAGTGTGTCCTTCTGGGACAGATCCTTTAGGAGCGCGGACGCTTCTTTTCGCCATTGAAGCGGAGCTTGGATGTCGTAAGGAGAGAGGTCTGGGCTTCTGAAGGATGATGAGAATCGCCTTCCTACAGACGACGCCAAACTGTTGCGGTTCGCTCAATGCCCTCGGTAGACCGGTTCCAGATCGGTCCGTCTTAGCCCCGGGCGATTGAGTACACATACAGTCACAGTAGAAACAGAGAAAATGTACACACACAAATTTGACGTGGAAAACCCCGGAAAGGGGAAAAAACCACGTGGCCGGGTCTGTGCCAGCCAAACTCCACTATCTGTCTCTGTTACAGCGCTCTTGTAAAGAGAAAGCGAGGGCGACAGGCCGCGCATCGTTACAAATACTGGGGAGTTGATAGAGCTCTCCTTGAGTGACAGGCCACTGCTTAGAAGTCCGTGCACTTTGAAGTGCGTCTTTCTTGAGCGCTTGCTCTTCTGGCTCGCGCGTCGTAGGATGCCCGCGCTCTATGCCTCAGACTGAGGAGGGCTGCCTTCACTGACACTTCGCTTCCTTCCTTCTCTAGGTGGCGTTCACGGGAGAACCTGCCAAGTTAGTGAGTGAAAGAGGAGAGGAGGAGGCGAGTAGAGAGAGAAGTTCTGGGGAAAAGTAGGAACGAAGAGAGAGAAAGCGAAGGAGAGAATGAAGCTGGATCCCTTGAAATGAACTATCAGGGGTGCTTATATAGGGTTTCCGAGGTGATTTGAGTGGTTACGGTGGTTACGGTGATTACGGTGGTTAATCGCAGATCGGAGGGCCACAATCACTTGTGGCGATCGGAGGGCCGTGATGGCCCGCCATGATCGGACGATGGAGAAAAGGCCGACCCACGACGGTGGTCGGAGGAGGCGCGCCGACCGATGGCCGCCCGAGGGAGGAGGCGGCCGGCTGCGAGGAGGCGGCCAACCACGACTGGTCGTCCGCGACGGCCGGCCGCAAGGGGGGCGGCCGGCCGCAACGAGGCGGCCGGCCCAGGACGGCCGGCCGCGAAGGGGCGGCCGCCGGCCGCAAGGGGCCGGCCGCGGCCTCCGGCCGCATGGGGGCGACTAACCGCTAAGGGGGCGGCCGGCCGTGGGAGGCCGGCCACCGACCGCCGCCCGCCCGTAAAGATGGCGGCGGCGGCAGTTGCGATTTGGTGCGGGGGAGTTACGATCCGGTGCACGGGAGTTACGAACCGGTGCGCGGGGGTTACGATCCGGTGCGCGGGGGTTACGATCCGGTGCGCGGGGGTTACGATCCGGTGCGCGGGGGTTACGATCCGGTGCGCGGGGGTTACGATCCGGTGCGCGGGGGTTACGATCCGGTGCGCGGGGGTTACGATCCGGTGCGCGGGGGTTACGATCCGGTGCGCGGGGGTTACGATCCGGTGCGCGGGGGTTACGATCCGGTGCGCGGGGGTTACGATCCGGTGCGCGGGGGTTACGATCCGGTGCGCGGGGATTACGATCCGGTACGCGGGAGTTATCATAATTATTTATAAATTAAGGGGTACCCATCAAAAATAATGATCGGTTATGTTAAATTTTATTGGCTTTTTTTATAGTTACAAATTATTGTATATTTTAATAAAAATTATATTTTGAGATGTGAATATCTAGTGGGCCGTGAATATCATTTTATGGGTCAGCTATTATTTATAGGCTGCGAATAGTCATTCATGATCGCTTTATTGGACTACTATTATTTATGAGTTGCTATTTTAGGGCAACGGGGGATGGCAACTTTCAACACAACTGCGGTAGGGACGGAGACCTTCAATATTAAGAGCTGCTAGGATGCGAAGCTGATCAGTTTCACGAAGAGAGAAACGTGTGGTTTGCATAAAAAAACCGAAGGAGAAAATTTAATATGTGTTTTAAAATAATTTTGATGTGCAGATAATCATTTATGAGTTGCAGTTAACAAATGCATATATTATCTAGAAAGTGGGTGTAAAATATTAGTCATGAATTAGATAACCATGACTAATAGTAACCTTTTAGCCACAAATTAACCAAACGATGCCAATGTTTTTTGTGATGAATTAGACATTTGTGACTAATACTTGCGTATGAGCCAAAAATTAGGGGTCATGACTAATACATGCCTATTAATCACGAATTAGAGATCATGACTAATTTTCATTATTAACCATGATTTTTGCCTTGTAACAAAAAAATATTGCAATAAAGCCATTTTTCTAGTTTCCAAACTTGATAACGTTACAAAGAACTTGAGAGCATTATAATTATCTTTCGGTTGGATTTTGATATATGAAAATAATTGTTATGCATCCTGTCATGTCACACTTTCATTAATAATTTTTAATTGAAGTTAGATTGAGATAAATTTCAGAGTAGATATAAAATTTAAGGACTAATATCAAAATATATTTATAAATAACATATTTAAAAATATTATGAAGGTTTAGATACTAGCAGGGGTGCAATTCGGTTCTGTTGAGTTCCCCCCAAAACTCAAGAATATAGTTATATAAGTTCTGTTCCAATATTTTAAAATCAAAACTGGCCACAATCCTAAAATATAGAACAGTATCCGAACCATTCACTTTTCTATTCTAATTCGGTTATGGAAATAATAAAAAATTGACTATTCAGACTCACGATTCTTTGTCATATAATTATCAACGTTTCAAAATAATTGAATCATCATTCTCTATAACATTGAAGACATTCAAATATATGAGTTAAAAAATTATTTTCTTTAGCAATATGACAATATTCTTAGTCATTTTCACGTATTAAGACATACGACTATAATTGTTGTTTCAAAACAATTTCTTTAGCATTGATTTTCTATTCGAAACCGATTCGAACCGCTCGCGCTGAGTTCAGTTAGGTTCTTAGGCTCCGTTTGGCACGATAGTGACAGTTGTAAACGCATGAGTTAAACCGTCATTTGTTAAGGATGATCTAACAAATATCATCCATTTGAACATAAAAATGAATGAAATTTCTTAGGTGGATGTTAACGAATGATAATTTAATCCCCATTCATTTTCATGACCGCCACCACCATACCAAACCAAATAGAGCCTTAATTTCTTATTCCATTCCTAAGTCTTCGTTTGGCATAGCGGTGGCGGTCGTAAACGCATGAGTTAAACCGTCATTCGTTAACGACCACATAACAAACTTCATCTCATTAAACATAAAAATGAATAAAATTTCTTAGGTGTACTTTAACAAATGACAGTTTAACACTTTAATCCCATAGTTACAACCACCACCACCATGCCAAATGAAGTCTTAATTTTTTTTTTTTATTTTTTTGATTCTTTTTACACAACCTTAGGCTTTGATTATAGATTCGGTTCCATTTTCGTTTTCCGCATTCTGCCTCTCCGGAAATAGGACAGGGTAGTTATGCGATTTTCACTTCAAAATATTCTAGCCTCACGCAGTTCGTTCGAGAGAGCGAGAGAGATCCGAGTGGAGGGAGACATGATAAAAGGAGTAAAAAGAAAGGAAGAACAAAAATCTTCTCAACTGCAGGGATTTATGTGGCCTCTCGTTCTCGTTATCTCTTCCTCCTCCGCCTCCCCCTCCTCTCTGTTTCCTCTCGTTAACCCTAACTCCTCCTATCGGTACTCTACTCAAGAATCGCATCCTTCTATGGTAGTGAAGGCGTCCTGAATCGAGGGAGATCGTCGTCCTCTGCTCGCTCCGCGGTTACTATTCTTCTCGAGATTTCTTTTGCTCAGCCTTCTTCCACTCCCTGGCTAGTCGATGAGATTTCTCCTTCACTGCTTCATAAATGGTTTCTGCGCCTTCCATGTCTGGTAGGGTTTTTATTTCTCTATGATTTTTTGTGGATCTTTGTTTGAAACATAATTGATCGGGGGTTGGTGGAAGGCGCAGTATCTGTGGAATGTGTTAGTCTCTGCACGCTCTCAAAGGGCGACGCAAGCGTGCGGTATGACTGTAGCGTGCTATCATGCGCTTGGAAAGCGCCAAGGGTGCTCACCGGCTCGCTTGCCAGCACGCCATGGCCGCAGAACTTTTCACGACACCAGGAGTCGCAATCCCGCAGGAGTGCTCGGTTTGGGGGCTTAAATTATGTGAGTATTTACTTGTTTTTCTGGATTTTTTTTGGCGGATTCATTTTTCTGTACAAAGGAGACCATTAGAGGCACCTGTTAGGCGTTGCGAGAGTCTAGTCACTAGGCATGTTAAATGAGGGAGGGGTAGACCAATAAAGACTTGAAATGAAACTATAAGGAAAGACATGATGTAATTGGGCATTAGCGAGATTATGACAAAAGATAGGGCACAGTGGGGACAAAGGATCCATATTGCCGACCCCAATATAGTGGGATAAAGGCTTGAGTGTTGTTGTTGTTATTTATTTCTTTAGGAGTTTGGCTAGCGATGTTTGTTTAGATGTTTTTTGTGTGGAAGGAATATTAAGCGGCCAGTGGAATAAAGGAGGGAGATGGATGATTTCTCCCTGTGCACACTTGTAAATGAATACTTTATTTTAGCTAGGAGCTTCTATTTGAATCAGTAGATTGCCCTTACGGGGTTAATGAATTCATCTTTGTGTTGAACCCCGAAGAATCTTGATTTTGTGCTCATTGACGAAACATTTAAATTTATTTTTGCAAGATAAACACGAGGAGTCAGAACAAAGTCAGTGGACATTGGCTAAAACTCAGGAACATGTGTAATTGTTCACATTGGGATTGCTTTATCTATTCCATTGCATTGGCTGAATTTAACTTAGCTTCCTTATAATGGACCAAACTAACGATGGTAATTGTTCCCATCTTTTTGCTATGTATCATCCAATGGAACTTGTGAATGCCTATTTTTATGCATTGCCTCATGGCATAACATTGTTTTCCAAACACATTTTCTCTTTATAGATCGAAGGATGGATTCATGAGTCATTCATTATACTAAATCCTTCATATTAGCAAATGAATTTGATCCGATCAAAATTCACTTATAATTATGGGTGCCACGGGCTGCTACTGCTACCCATCACCCAATTCCTTGATCCAATGAGCAACCATGACCTACTGCAACTGATCTTGGAACGTCTCGACCGCATGGACACTCCACCTCACGAATGCGGAATCCTCTCGCACCGCCCAACCTTCCGTGGGAGTTCCACCTCTCGAATCCCCCACTAGCAACTGTTCCTATGCTCCCAATAATCCTTGTCAGGAGGGAACCTTCAGCAACCTCCCCGAAGACGACAGAATTCTCCGGTACGTCAAGATGGACTTTTTGGTGTTTGACGGACGTGGCGAACCTCTGTCGTGGCTCACAAAATGCGAACTTTTCTTCTCCAGCCAACGTACCACCAGGGACGATCGTCTGTGCATTGCCTCCTTCCATCTCAACGGCCCGACGCAACTTTATTTCTCCCAGCTACAACGCAAGCACCCCTGCCTCCAATGGGACGAGTTCAAGACCGCTTGCACGGTCCGTTTCAGCCCCTCGCTGCAAGGCAACTCCTTTGAGGACCTCATTGCTCTCCGCCAGACCGGCTCGCTGGATGATCACCTCGACTGTATCCAGCTGTTATTAACACGTGCTACGTCTGTCTGGACCGACCAACTAATTCCTATATTTACCTCCTGTTGAAACCGGAAACCGGTTTCAGTGGAGTTTGGACCCTAAGAAGGGGTGACCGCACACTTACTACTCCTGATGAGCTCACTCAACCAGAAACGTAGGATTTGAGAATGACCCACGGCTGCTGCACGGAGGTCCCACCACACACCCGAAAGATCTTAGAGCGCTTCTCCTCCTTAGCCAATGCTGAGCTAAAGGCACCTCAGAAAGCGCTACAAGACCAGAAATGAAAAGCCTGCCTTTTGAGGACCCCTGAGAGTCTATTTATAGATTTCTGAGTCTGACCTGCAAATAGCGTAACTCCGCCTTTTTGTTTTATTACACGCAGCCCAAGGTGGGTCTGCCAACAACGAAACTCCGCTGTTTGAAGAGGCTACTGACAGACCTAATTACATTAAATACATGCTATTAGCACCCCACATGCAGGGGAGAGCGCGAACCAGCTCGCCAGCCCCCTGGACGGGTGCAGCCCAGGTCCCGCAACTCGCCTGCCTTTTAGGCGAGTGCGAGCCGGGTCCTTGCGGCTCGCCCGCCTCCTAGACCGATGCGGGTCAACTCCCTCGGCTCGCCCTCCTTCCGGCCAGATGCGGGTCAGCTGCCCCGACGTGCCCGGCTGCTTGGCAGATGCGGGCCAACTCCCGCGACTCGCTCGCCTCCCATGCGGATGCGAGCCGGCTGCCCCGGCTCGCCCTTCTGCTAGGCGGATGCGGGCCGGCTCCCGCGGCTCGCCCGCCTCCCGGGCGGATGCGAGCTCGCTCCTGCGAGCCGAGTTCCTGCTAGGCGGGTGCGAACCGGCTAGCGTAGCTTGCCTAGAGCTTGTGATTCCATGGCCTATCTCGAGGGCTCCACTCCGCCTTGTTGGGTCCACTCGGCGAACACGGGATTGTACACAATCCCTGCTCTTTATGAGCTTTTGCAAAGCTAAAAAAGAATCATCCAACCCCAAGTGTTCAGTGGGTGCTTGCTGAGCTGGAAGGAATCTTTAGTGGGCCCCACCTTCGTGTTCTATATATATTGCTGGCCTCAAAGGAATTCACCGACTTCCTCCTCCTTCCTTTTCCACGTGTTGCTGTAGCGGTGTGGGTGATTCCTATCTCAGAGGAGATGCGTCTCGCTTGGAGGCCACGAGAGAGGGCACACGGTCGCAGGTCGTCGACGTCGCCCCCTGGCTGGCTCGGGGGTCGCCCAACTCTTTCTTCAGGCCAAAGAAGGCCAAGATGATCAAGCGGGCTTCTCAGGATGGCGCCTCCCCTTCTAATCAGGTGGCCGGTTCTGAAGCCATCCCCCAAGTACGCGGGCCGGTTACTTCATTCCATGTTGCGCTGATTCTGATATAACTCATCTTTCGCAGGAGACATCTCGCGGTGATAAAGGTGGCAGAGCGGGCCCAGGACATCTTTCCCCGCGGTTGTCCGAGCGGGCCGTCAACCCCTCAGTTGTGGGATCCACCCTTCTCGCGGTCCCGAGCATTCCTCCCCTCCTGACCGGTGAGTTCTCGACTTCTCGTCGCCTTTCGCCCGGTCATCCCTCACTTATGATTATCCTTGCTTTTGCAGCTTCCACCCCAGGGGCCACCGACCTGCCTCCGTGGGCTCCACAATTGCCGGCCCGCCCCGGGTTGGGAAAAACCTTTGCGGCTCTCGACGGCGAAAGCAAGAATATCGTTCGACGCTTCGATACCCGAGCCCGCCCCGAATTCCTACTATCTACTCGTCACGGGCCTAGTACAATAAAAGCTAAGCGACGACAAGATAAGAGGCGAGCGAGAGAGGCTCTTATATATAAACACAAAGGCCCATTAGCGGGCGAATATAATCTTAAATGTTAAAAGGGGAGAGGGCGAACACCCCAAAAGAGAAAAAAGAGAAGACAATAATTAACTTCGTAATTGCGCGACACGAGCTGAAGCCCAGGAGGCGAGTATGGCCCGAGTCCGCAGGCTAGCAGCAAGAGGGCGGTGGGCTCAATACTGGATCCATTTCCACCTACCCCGGTCTCGCGCCCCGGAATGAGGCAGTAGGCGAGGGTAGTAGTACTCGCGAACCGCCAGGAGCTTTTGCTGGGCCAGACCGACCTGTTCCGTAGCCCGGTGCAGTTGTTCCTCAGCCCGCACGAGGTGCACCCCAGGTGAGGTCGTCCCGTCACCGTCTTCTTGTTGCCTCCCGCCCTCCAAGGCCCTAAAGCGCGCCTCCGTCTCCGCCTTGTCCTCGTCTACCCTGCCGCAGATCTTCCGTAGCAACAGGGAGTCCTTCCGGAATAGCTCAGCCACTCGTTTCTTCATCCCCTTAGTGTTTCGAGGGTCGCCTAGGTAGTCCGCGATCTTGTCCGGGGAAGGGGGAGGCGAGTACTCATCGCTTAAGTCGATGTCGGATGATGAGACCCCGTGAAAACTTGAATAAGAAGAAGGGTTAGCGGGGCAGGCGGACAATGACGGGCGAGCAAGTATATGAACTAACCCGGGATCGACACATCTCCCGCACTGACATGCGGGCGGGAGGTACTTGGTTGGCCTTGAAAGGGCTCGCCGTCGAGAGCCGCAAAGGTTTTTTCCATACCCGGGGTAGGTCGACAATTGTGGAGCCCACAGAGGCAGGTCGGCGACCCCCGAGGTGGAAGCTGCAAAAGCAAGGGTAATTAGAAATGAGGGATGACCGGGCGAAAGGCGAAGACAAGAATTCGAGAACTCACCGGTCAGGAGGGGAGGAATGCTCGGGACTGCGAGAAGGGTGGATCCCGCAATTGAGGGGTTGACGACCCGCTCGGACAAACTCGGGGAACGATGTCCTGGGTACGCTCCCCCACCTCTATCCTCACGAGGTTTCTCCTGCGAAAGATGAGTTATATCAGAATCAACGCAACATGGAATGAAGTAACCGACCCACGTACCTAGGGGATGGCTTCAGAACCTGCCACCAGATTTAGAAGGGGAGGCGCCATCCTGAGAAGGCCGTTTGATCATTTTGACGTTCTTTGGCCTGAAGGAAGAGCTGGGCGACCCTCGAGCCAGCCACGGGGCGTCGTCGACGACCTGAGACCGTGTGCCCTCCCTCGCGTCCTCCAGGCGAGCACGCATCTCCTCTGAGATAGGCATCACCCACACCGCTACAGTAACACGTGGAAAAGGAAGGAGGAAGTCAGTGAATCCCTTTGAGGCCAGCGATATATATAAAGCACGAAGGTGAGGCTCACTAAAGATTCCCTCTAGCTCACCAAACACTCACCAAACACTTGGCGTTGTATGATTCTTTTTGAGCTTTGCAAAAGCTCATAAAGAGCGGAGATTGTGTACAACCCCGTGTTCGCCGAGTGGACCCAAAAAACCAGAGTGGAGCCCTCGAGATAGGCCATGAGATCACAAGCTCTAGGCGAGCCGCGTTAGCCGGTTCGCACCCGCCTAGCAGGAACCCGCCTAGCAGGAACCCGCCTAGCAGGAACCCGCCTAGCAGGAACCCGACTCGCAGGAGTGAGCCCGCATCCGCACGGGAGGCGGGCGAGCCGCGGGAGCCGGCCCGCATCCGCCTAGCAGACGGGCTAGCCGAGGCAGCCAGTCCGCATCCGCCCAGGAGGCGAGCGAGCCGCGGGAGCCGGTCCGCATCTGCCTAGCAGACGGGCGAGCCGGGCAGCCGACCCGCATCCGCCCGGGAGGCGGGCGAGCCGAGGGAGTTGACCTGCATCCGTCTAGGAGGTGGGCGGGCCGCAGGGACCCGACTTGCACTCTCCTAAGAGGCATGCGAGCAATGTTGTTAAGATCTCGATTTAGTTCGGACGATCTTACGATCTTACGAGTTTTACGGGGGAAACGAGTCACGAGTTAAGCTGGATCGGGTTCCCTGCAAAATCGTCAGGATTGGCGTTTAAGATCGTAGGATCGTGCGATCCTACGATCATTTTCGATCCCAACATTTAAATCCCGCGCATCCCTATTTCTTCCCGATCGGCATTCTAGGTCATCCCGATTCCGTCGCTCCCGCAGCAGTCCCGATTCCGTCGCTCCCGCAGCATCCCGTCCATGGGACTGGCGAGCTGGTTCGCGCTCTCCCCTGCATGTGGGGTGCTAATAACATGCATTTAATGTAATTTGGTCTGCCAGTAGCCTCTTCAAACATCGGAGTTTCGCTGTTGGCAGACCCACCTTGGGCTGCGTATAATAAAACAAAAAGCCGGAGTTACGCTATTTGCAGGCCAGACTCAAAAATCTATAAATAGACTCACAGGGGTACCTCAAAAGGCAGACTTCTCATTTCTGGTCTTGTAGTGCTTTCTGAGGTGCCCTTAGCTAAGCATTGGCTAAGGAGGGGAAACACTCTAAGATATTCCGGGTGTGTGGTGGGATTTCCGTGCTGCAGCCGTGGGTCATTCTCAAATCCTAAGTTTCCGGTTGAGTGAGCTCATCAGGAGTAGTAAGTGTGCGGTCATCCCTTCTTAGGGTCCGAACTCCACAGAAACCGTTTTCCGATTTCAACACCTCCGTCCTGCCTGAACGCCTCTGTCTGGACGTGGAGTTCCAGGTTCCCCCAATCTCAACACGTCTATGAATGTTGTCCTCACACATGAGAAAAAAATTCTCTTGGATCGACCTTATCTTCACCACCGTGAACAATCGACCTCTTCTCGGGGATCACCGTTCCTACGACATAGATCTTCTCATGCCAAGGGCAGAGAGCCGCCCAAACAACCTTTTCGGCGCCGACTTATCCAAATCGGAAATGACGGAACACTTAACCGAGGGGCTGTGCTTCAACTGCGATGAATTGTTTGGTCTGGGGAACCATTACAAATGAATGTTTTGGATTGAGGTGGATGACCTCTTCGATGACGCCGACGACGACCCAAAAGTGGAGGTGTTAGATATCTCCCTCAATGCCATCTCAGGGACACATGAGGGAAATATGATACAACTACCCATCACCCTTGCTGACCAGCCCGTCATCGCCCTCAAGGATTCATAGAGCACACACAGTTTCATCAGTCACACGGAAGCCGTCCGTCTCCATCTTTTGATCACATCCCGTCTTCAACTTCAGGTATCAGTGGAAAATGGTCATGGCATGGCTTGTCCGGGACTGTGCTGTCGGGTGCCATTGATCTTCCAGGATCATAGGTTCGTGGTGGACCTCTTGGTTGTAGACCTCCAAGGCTTCAACGTTGTGTTGGGAGTTCGTTGGTTGCAGGCCTTCATGCCGATTACATGGAACTTCGACCGTCTGACTATGCAGTCGCACCTCAGCGCCCATATGTTGCAGTGGCACCTCAGCTCCGTGGTGTTGGTGTAGTGGCATTCTGTGATGTTGCATAGCAAAAACAATGACAGAGGAAGAAGATATGTGGTTTCAAGTGGAGACATAGTAGAATTGTGAGGAAGAAGATGTGGTATGTAGGGTTGTATTGGACAGACAAAGTTGAACATGCTTTTTGTACAAAGAGTTTGACACAACCATGATGTGAACCTTGGCTCAATTTGTGTCATCTTGGCGAGGTGGTTGTCCATGCAATCAAAGAGGGATGCAATGGAGGCGAGGCTTGTGTTCAATCGATATGTTGAGCACTACCATGTGTTGGCTGAAGCGAGGTTTTTTTGGTATCCAATTGTTAGAATAAAGAATTTACTAGTAGAAGGAAGTGGAAGAATACTCAATAAGTTGCACACATTTATTCCCACTAATTAATTTTCCGTTAAGTATGGCCTTAGATTTCTCCTATTCCAAAATTGTCTTCGGCTCATAATTTTCTTCATTTAATATTACGGCGGTTTCAAATATGATGATGGTTCTGGATTGTTTTCTTGCCTTCGGTGGAATCTTCCTGGATTGTATCCATACCATAAGGTTGTGTGGACATTATCTGCATTGGTCATATAACATACTGGGGACTAAGTTCTATTTTCTGCTTAAACAGTTGCTGTTCATATGTGGAGTGGATATTACAGATGCTATCATCCTTGATCCCCTTTTGGCTGTTTTGTAATAATGGTACTTATTGTCTATCTAAGGGATTTCTTGTGGGAGTGCCTATTGAGTTAACTGCACTTTCAACATGAATTGTTAATTGCTGCATGCAGCTGCAAGCTGAGGTTCTGATCATCTTGGATTTAAATTCTTTGCTGCTACATGTTTTTTTAATTTTTTGACCTCATGTATGTGTTGATTGATGTGGGATATAGTGTGAAATCGGGATTGGAGTGAGTGGTCCTTTTGATCTTTGGAAATTCTTTATTTTTTATGTAATTGTATCTCTTTAATTTGACTTTTTCATGGATGAATGCACACACACATTAACGTATAGTTTTATGGTCTTTATAGGCTACTTGGAAATGTGAAGACCATAGTAACAGAAAACTGATCCGTAGACAACATTTTGATTTTTTGGCATCCCAAAAGTGTATCAAATCTCTTGACACACTTTTATCTAGAAGAACTTGGAGGATGCTTTGTTCATGCTCAGAATCATCACATGAAATTTTACCAGAATCACTCTGGGAGGTAGCTATCTCTGTTTAAGTTGTCCATTTTTATTGGAAGATGTCTAGCTGGTCTCTAAAATTCTTGATTGCCGAATTATGATGCATTTGTAGACTTCGACTTATTTTTACATGATTGTCTACTCTTATATGATGTTTTTTTGTTCTCTTTTTTACTTGGTCATGCTCAATTATTTAATATGAGTTGTCATTTAATCGAAACCTTTTTTTACAATCATTAATTTTGGGTGCTTTGCCTTTCTTGTTTGCCCTTGAATTATTTTTCCTCTCCATTTTGCACGTATTATTGATCTTCATAAATGTTGATCATTAAGAGGGTAGACATGCAAGTTCTCAGGTTGCCTCCTTTGTGAACTAGATATTGATGCAGTGATAGGCCGATTGACTCGGGGTGGACCCTCTAAATGCAGCTCTAAATGAGATGTAATATAGTGTGAGAGTGGTTTGCTAAAATTATAACAATTAATTAATTATTATAAAAAAAATTAGCAGGTGCACGAACTTTGCCAAAACTTTGATTTAATAAAACAAGTAATGGTCACAAACTAAACGAGCCGCAATTAATTAAGCACGCACAGAATAAACTCCGCAAGTGATACAACAAGTGAACTAATAGCACATTAAAATAGTAAACCACCACAATATGAGTTGCCGACATTAAACAACTAAAAGAAAATAACCTTACCACGATTCACACATGTAGGCGGCGACGATGAAGGGTGTGGAAGGCATCCAAGGTCGTTGTATCGTCGGGGACGACTGATTTGAAGTGGATCCACGACAGGGGAGTAAGGAAAGGGGGAGAGGAAGAAACTGGGAAAATTGATGAAGGGATCAGGGTGGAATCGATCGGCAGTTTTCAGGGAGGAGAACACGGTCTGGGCTTGTGTGAGTTGTCGGGTTCAATTTTAGTGTTGGACGGTTAGGAGGGGAGGCGGGTGGTGGGGTGCAGGTAATAGGGTTCTGCTTTGATGTAGGAGAAGAGGTGAGTGAAAGAGTGAGAAATCAGGGTTCTGTAAATGGAGGAAGGAGGCGAATGGCGGAATCACAGGGAGGGTAGACTCACGGTGGTTGGCGGGGTTTGGCAGAGGTCGACGGGATATGATGTCGCAGGGGAAGGGGAGGCCACCGAGATATGTTTTCACTGGGAAGGAGGAGGCGGAGGGGAGGAGTTTGCCTGGAGTCGCACCAGGCGCGGGAATCGTCTCCGGCGTCGCACCGGAGAGCACGGGACCGAGCGGTTCCAAGTCTTCAGAAACCTTCGATGCCCTTTTCCAACAGCCGCCTGCCTATATATAAATCGAGAAATAAAACCGCATCATAACTGAAAATAAAATAAAACCACCTGAATCAGACGGCTCAAAATGTCTGGACCGATTGGGGGCTAAATACATCTCAAAATATAAAGAGTCCTATATGAATCTGACTTGGATTGACCATTCAGACGCAACCACAGACTTTGATCATCCATCCGGGCAACGGATCACCGCTGCCTGCGGGAATATACGCCTGTAGGTCGTAGCGTGCCGTCATATATCATGACTTTGAGCCAAATAGCCTGCAAGAATGCTCCATATGCAATGTAAACCTTGCTGTGGAATGAGACGAGCATGTGTTTCTTACTTGATTCAACACCTTAATATTGCACCGGGTTAATCCGATAATTTGGGAATGATGTGCAAATATTTTATACCAACCATGGAGAAATATGAGAAAGATGGGTAAGATGATAGTACATTGAATGTGCTATGATGACATACCATACCTTTACAATCTATTTCATTATAACTAGCACAACTTGTTGCACTCTTCATTCCTTGTTTTTATTTGCTATGTTACAAAAATATTTATTCAGCAAAAGCACAAGATGTTGTGTTAAGATGAATATTTGAAGTCAATTTCATTATTTTTAAAATTTGGGATCTTCTAATTCAATTTAATAAAATTCCAATGTGATGGTATGTGTAGATAAGAGAAAAATCCACCTTGTATATATGTTCACTTGTGTAAAATACAAAGAATGAGTACAAATATATAGATGAGAGAAAGAAAGAGCAAGTTCCTATACAAGATGTGAGACTAAAGAGGAGAGAGAAAAAATCAATAAAAATACAAAATGGGCCTAGTTAAATGGGCTTCTCTAACACTCCCCCGTAAGCTGGAGCGTATAGATCATATGCACCCAGCTTGGACAAACACTGGTAGAACAAGGTACTTGATAAAGCCTTTGTGAGGATATCAACAACTTGATCAGTGCCCGAAACATGCTTTAATTCCAGTTTCTTCATTTGAACTTTTTCTCGCATGAAGTGACAGTCAACCTTGATATGTTTTGTACGCTCGTGAAACACCGGGTTCTTTGCTATGTGTATGGCCGCTTGACTATCACAAAATAGAACAGCAGATGAATGAAGTTTTACTCCCAAGTCAGAAAGAAGGCTTTCAAGCCATGTAAGTTCAGAGACAACCGATGCCATCGATCGATATTCAGCTTCCGCGGAGGATCGAGCAACCACGACTTGTTTTTTACTTCTCCATGTAATGAGATGACCTCCAAAATAAGTATAGAACCCACTGGTCGACCGCTGATCGTCCAGGGAACCAGCGTAGTCGACATTAGAGTAAGCAACCAATGCTGGGGCAGAGGTGGAGGTTTTGTACACAAGCCCTTGACCCAGAGCTGCCTTAAGGTACCGGAGAATCCGTTCAACCGTTTGGAGCTGAGAAACCCGGGGAGCATGCATGAACCGACTAACAACCCCAACAACAAACGATATATCAGGCCTCGTGACTGTTAGGTAGATCAACTTTTCAACAAGCCGTCTATAGTATTCCGGGTTCTGGAGAAGCAGATCATTATCAGATGCATGAGCACAGAGCTTGTGATTTGCCTCCATTGGGGTATTAGCTGGCTTACAACCAGACTGACCAGCATCTTTGAGAAGATCGAGACAATACTTCCATTGGGAGAGGACAAGCCCATCCGGCCGTCGTGCGACCTCAAGACCGAGGAAGTAGCGAAGATGTCCTAGGTCTTTGGTCTGAAACACGGTGCTCAGATGCTGTTTGACCGCTTGAATCCCCTTTGAGTCATCCCCAGTAAGTAGGATGTCGTCAACATAAACTAACAGAAGGACGGTTCCAGTTGCCCGGTGTCGGGTGAAAAGGGAGAAGTCAGCAAAACTCCGAGTGAAACCCATATCCTGAACCACCTTGCTGAATTTTTCAAACCACGCCCGAGGGGATTGTTTGAGACCATAGATGGATTTCTTTAGAAGACACACCTGAAACTCCCCCGTGGTCTCAAATCCGGGCGGTTGGCGCATGTAGACGGTTTCCTGAAGATCGCCATTCAAAAACGCATTCTTGATATCGAGCTGATGAAGAGGCCAGCGACGGTGTACAACCACGAAGAGAAGCACACGAACCGTGTTGAGCTTGGCCACCGGAGAGAGTTTCCTCATAATCAAGACCCTGCTGCTGAGTGAAGCCACGGGCCACCAGTCGGGCCTTCAGTCGGGCAATAGTGCCATCCGGAGCATGTTTGATGACAAAAACCCATTTACACCCAACAGGGTGCTGACCGAGAGGTAAAGGGACCAGCGCCCAGGTCTGGTTGGCCCAAAGGGCCGTCATTTCTTCCTCCATGGAAGCCCGCCAGCCTGGATGTTGAAGCGCCTCCTATACAGAGTTAGGGACAGAGACAGAGGATAATGATGTGACAAAGTGACGAAGTGGCGGTGATAGGCGATGTAGAGAGACGTAATTTGTCAGCGGGTGAGCGGTGGAGGCAGGAATCGGAGCAGCATGTGGTGGAGCATCAGAGGTCGAAGCCGACTGCCGTGGGGCACCGGGATGAGTAGAACGACGAGAATAGACCCGAATGACAGGTGTAGGCAGACGAGTCAGAGGCTGGGCAGGAGGAGGAGGAGATGAGGAGGAGCGGGGAACAGGGAGGATAGGACGAACGACGGGCTCTGGAATGAGAACGACATCCAGAGCAGAAAAGAAGGGAAGATCTTTCCGGAAAGTGACGTCCGTAGAGACAGTAACCTTGCATCTCCGCCGCGCTCTAAGCAAAGATGTCAAGGTTCTTCTGGATGCACTCCCGTATCCTCGCCTGGTCTTCAGGGCTCGAGCCGCCGCTGATCCGCACCCTTTGCGCTTGGCCTGCCTTGGTGAATACTTCCATCTCCACGACCTCCTCTGTCGGCTCAAGCCGGGACTGCTCCCTGCCGGTTCCCGACTCCCCCTCCTACCCATGTTCTTCTTCCCCTCCTGCCTCATCAACCTCCATCGCCTCCAACAAGCTCTCCCCTGACCACTCCGCTTCTCCTCCTCCCTGGGCCTCACCCCCAGCTTCTCCCTCACCCTTTGTTTCCCTGCAGCCTTCCCCCCAGCCTCACTTAGGCTCATCGCTTCCTTCTCCACGACCTCCCCCACAGTCTCCTCTCCGGCCTCACCTAGGCTCATCGCTTCCTTCTCCACGACCTCCTCTACAGGCTCCTCTCCGACCTCACCTAGGCTCATCACTTCCTTATCCACGACCTCCTCCACAGTCTCCTCTTCGGCCTCACCTAGGCTCATCGCTCCTTCCCCTGCAGCTTCCTCCTGCTTTGCCAACTCCTTCTCCAGCTCTTCTGCCTCCGCCATCCAGGAAATGGTGTTGATTGCAGTCACATAGCACTGCCTCGCCACCTTTGGATCCCCCCTGATCCAGACCTGCACTCCTCCACGGTTGAACTTCAAACATTGATGGAACGAGGAGGGGACGCAACGGAAGGCGCTGATGAGGGGGCGCCCAAAGATTGCGTTATAGCTGCTCGGAGCGTCAACGATGACGAACCGACAGTTCCTTGACCCCCCCCCCCCAACGTCACATGCAACCCTATCCCTCCTTCAACTTCCTTCCGCTCCCCCGAGAACCCGAACAACGGCCCATCAAAGGCCAACACCCTCCGAGCCTCCACCTTCATCTCGTCGAAGGCCTTCTTGAAGATCACATTTACGAAGCTCCCGTTGTCTACCAAGATCCTGGAGACCGTGAAATTTTCTACCGCCGTCTGGATCACCAAGGCGTCGCAGAACGGGTCTTCATAGTCCGACATATCCTTCGACGAGAAAGTGATCCTCTCCTCATCCTGGGGGGGGGGGGTCTGGGAGGTCGAGGCGACACTCCTTCGATACATGGTCTGGAAGCTCCCCTTACGGGTGGCTTCGATCCCCACTCCCCTATGGATCACCTCGATCCCTCCTCGGGCCCCCACATCTGCCCGGTCTTCGCATCTATCCTCTCCTCCTCCTGGCTGAACCTCTTCAATCCTCACGAGCGGCTGCTGCTGGACCTGCCCCCTGGCCCCTCTCATCTCCAGAACTCTGGGCAGGTGACCGTTGCATGACCCACTTCCTGGTGGAAGTCACAAAAGGGTAACTCCACCCTGCCTTCTCTCCTCCTGGCTCCTCCCCGAGCTCCTCTCCTTCCTCCTCTTCCTCTCACGATCTCCATGGCCTCCTGGTGCGGCGGGAGGGGGGCCCTCTGCCCCTGCCTCCAGGCCGGCTGGTTGAACCTCCTTTGCTCGCGAAGGTTGTCTCCACCTTCCCATCTTCCCCCCTGTCCTTGGAGGTGAACTTCTTGGGGCCTCCAGCCCAACCGATGGTTTGGCTCCCTGCGCCCCCACCCTTGGGGCTGCCCCTGATGCCCCTGGCCTCTGGGCTCTTCCCTTCTCCTCTCCTCCCTCTGCTCTCTCTGCCTCCTGGCTCCTGGCTCTTTCACATCCTCCTCCGCCAACTTGGCCAACTTTTTGGCGAACGCCGGATTGGCCGCCTCAATCTCAATCTCCTTCGCCGCCCTCTCCATCAACTCCTCGAAGGATGGGGGGGGGAAACTCTCTTCAACTCCATGCTAAAGAAACTGGGCCTCAACCCCAAGGTGAAGGCAAACATCATCGTTTACCCTGACATCTCCTGGACTTGTAGAATCTCCTCCTGGAACCTATCAACGTAGCGTCCCAGCGTTTCCTCCGGCTTCTGCTTGATCGCGAATAGGCACTCCGCCCCCTTCTTCCTCTTCTTCGACGTCGAGAACCTCAGCAGGAACCCGCGTAGCAGATCCTCAAAACTGTAGATAGAATTTGCCGACAACTGGTGGAAACAGTCCCTCGCTTTCTCCTTCAACGTGATGACAAAGTGCCTACACTTGAAGGCGTCCGACATTTGCCTTATGGAGACGGCATCTTCAAACCACTGCACATGCTGCGTGGGGTCGTCCCTGCCTGTGTAGTATGACATGTCTGGCTCCCGAAACCCCTATGGAACCGGAGCCGAGATGATAAGCTCACTAAAAGGGCTCCTTCCCCCAGCCTGCCGCGAGGGCTCCTCCCGCTGCCTCGACTCGCTGGCCCTGTCGGCTCTAGCCTGCCCGGGGAACAGATCCCGCCCGACGAGATCCCTCTCAGCAACCTCCGCCGGAACCTCCTTCCCGGGACGTTTCCCTGGAGCGTTCTCCCCCAGAGACGGAACGACAACCACCAGGACCTGAGGGGTGGCCCACTCGCTCCTTGCCGAGAAGGCCAGGTGGATGGTCTGCTGGATTTCCCGCCTGAAGTCCTCCAACATCCCCAACGTCACCCCACTTTCCGGAGAGGGAGTACCTCCTGAACCAACTCCTCCCTCATCCCCGACCATGAGATTCGACTTGAGATTTTCTTGTACCAGCTACGGTCACGCTCACCGCACCAGAAATGTTGAAGCCAAAAACTGGCCTCAACGAGAGTTCGGACCTTGGGGTGTAGCCAACACCTACTTCTCCCAAACCCAGACCCCTGACTAGCAATAAAGAACCAGGAACTGACCCTAAGCCTCAGCTGAGAGGTCCCTCCACTAACCCGGAAGATCTCTGAGCGCTTCCCCTCCAAAGCCAATTGCTGGGCAAGGACAACCTCAGAGAGCACTAACAGATTTTAGAAATTGTAAAAGCCTCTTTTCTGAGGAACTCCATGGGTCTATTTATAGGTTTTCAGTATCTGGTCTGCCAAAAGCGTAATTCTGCTACCCTGAAATTACTGAAATACCCTGAGCTGGTCTGCCAACAGCCAAACTCCGTTGTTCTGAGGAGCTAAATGCAGACCCAAGGGTACCCAGGTAATTTCACCTAAGGGTACCCATGTAATTTCACCTCTTGGCTCTCCCTGGCGGAAGCCTTTTCGCTGATCCTGCTGGCTTCCTACTTATCTTGTGGCGCAACCCCTCTTGCATGCCTTGGGCGGGAACCCTCTCGTTCCTTAGCCTCCCCGCCTACCACAAGCGGGAGCGAAAAGACCAAAGGGCGTTGAATGGACAAACATCACTCAACGCCAAAAACCAAAGGGCGTTGAGTGGAGAAACATCACTCAATGCCAAAAATCAAGGGGCGTTGAGTGGAGAAACATTACTCAACGCCAAAAACGGAAAAGCGCTGAGAGCGTTGAGTGAAAAGACCTCACTCAACGCCAAAGCCTGGAAGGCGCCGAGAGCGTTGAGTGGAAAGATCTCACTCAACGCCAAAGCCTGAGAAGGCGCCGAGAGCGTTGAGTGGAAAGACCTCACTCAACGCCAAAGACTGAGAAGGCGCCGAGAGCGTTGAGTGGAAAGACCTCACTCAACGGCAAGGCCCGAGGCGTTGAGTGGAGAAACATCACTCAATGCCAGCTCCATGGGCTTCCCGCTTCTCCAAACGCGACCCTTTGCGCACGCCTTGGGCGAGAACCCCTTCCGCCTATTCTTCTTGTCTGACCCAATTTGCTTAATGCTAGCCCAATCCCGACCCAACGAGCATTTAGGTCCCACCCAACGAATATGGGGTTGCACATCGTTTACCTCTAATACTTGAATTTTACGATAAAACATTTTGTTCTTATACTTCTCTGATTTACTTAACTTTTCCAAGTTTCATTCTCCTTTGTTTTATTATAGAGAATTGATAAAAGTATCTTTTCCATCGCTCTTTAATATCCGCATCAACCGTCAAAACTGTATCTGTCTCATCTTTTATGTATTTTACTTGACTTAAATCTCGTCTTTCTTTCTCTAGCTCGAGCAATTTTATATATGTCACGCTCTCCATCTTTGGTATCTAGTCGCTTATAAAAGTTTTCATAAACTTGATTTCTTGCTTTACTTACTGTCTGTTTAGCTTCTTTTTTAGCGACTTTATACCTGACTAAGTTTTCATCATTCCTGCAAGCGTAGAGTGATTTATAACTGACCCTCTTTGCCCTCACTTTGTTTTGCACTTCCTTTTTTCCACCACCAAGATTTTTTATTTGGGGGCGCAAGACCTTTTGATACTCCAAGTACGTTCTTTCCATTTATCTTTAAATGTGAAGACATAACTTCCCATGAGACATTATGATCAACATAAGGGTCATCAACTAGTAGTTCCATAACTGCCTTCTTGAAAGTAACCTCCTTTTCCATCCTCAAGTTCCACCACCGAATTTTTTGCAACATTTTTCTTCTTGTCCTAGATTTATTATATTTAATTTGTATATCTAGCACGACTAACCTATATTGTGTTGTCAAACTTTCTCCTGTTATGACTTTGCAATCCTTACAAATCAATTTATCCATTTTGCGAGTCATAAAATAATCAATTTGTGATTTATTTGATCCTCTTTTAAATATAATTAAATGTTCTTTCCTTTTTATGAAAAGCGTATTTGATACAATTAGCTCATGTGCTACGACAAAGTCGAAAATGGTTTGTCCTTCTTCATTCCTTTCTCCATATCCACACCCTCTATGGTCGGCTGTGTATTCTACATTTTTCTTCTTTATATGTCCATTTAAGTCTCCTCCTATGAAAAATTTCTTTCTTTGTGAAATTTCTCTTACTAAATCATCTAAGTCTTCCTAAAATTGCACTTTAATAGTTCACTTAGGCTCCGTTTGAGAGGACTTATTTTCACCGGTCAAGCGGTCATGACCGCATGAACCGGGACTTGAATAAGTCCCGGTTCATGCGGTCATGACCGCTTGACCGGTGAAAATAAGTCCTCCCAAACTAAGCCTTAATCCTACTTGTGGCGCATAAGCATTGATCATATTTATAATTTCTTTTCCTATGACCAATTTAACAGCTAAGATTTTATCACCTTTTATACTTACCCCAACAACTTCATACTTTCAAGTAGTATCTACAATAATATCTACTTCACTGTTTTAGGAATGAAAGTATCAGGGATAAGATTGGGGTAACACCAATTGTAGAGAAGATGCGAGAAGCTCGTCTAAGCTGGTTTGGACACGTACAAAGGAGACCATTAGAGGCACCTATTTGGCGTTGTGAGAGTCTAGCCACTAAACATATTAAACGAGGGAGGGGTAGACTTGGCATTAGTGAGATTATGACAAAAGATAGGGCACAATGGAGACAAAGGATCCATATAGCCGACCCCACTATAGTGGGATAAAGGCTTGAGCGTTGTTACCATAATTTAAAACCTGAATTATCTAAAAATTTAGCTTTCTCACCCACCCATCTAGTCTCTTGCAGGCATAAAATATTTATCTTTCTCCTAATCATTGTATCCACTACTTCCATCGCTTTCCCCGTTAGCGTACCTATATTCCAACTTCCAAACCTAAGTCGATCACAATTTCTATGACATACTTCCCTAGGACATCTAATATGCGAGAACTTTTGCCTATTTAACACAACACCCAAGTCCTCTTGGAGGTGTAGCGGTCCTTGCCAAGATGCCGCATTTGGACCATACGACGAGGACTCTTGCAAATTTAACACTACACCCACGTCCTGGAGATGCAACAGTCCTTGTCAAGACGCTGCATTCAGATCATGTGACGCGTTCCTTAAGGGGGGAACAACCTAGCTTTTGCACAATTTCTCAAATGATCCATATTCATAAGGGTGACTAAATTTTACGCTGGCCATCTACCTAACACAACCCTCACCATTTTTCATCCGGGCTTGGGACCGACATAGGCTGTTTTTTCGAGCCAACTAGGAATAAAGAGAAAAATTGCTCAATTTCGCGCTGACTCAATTTGATTTCGAGACGGATCAGAATCGAGTCATTTTTATTCAAGCCGACTCGACTCGAAATTGTTTTCGATTTCGAGTCGAATTCGACTCAAAAATTTCGGTTTCGAGTCGAGCCCGAATGGTTTGAACTTGACTCGATATTGTTAACCCCAAAATCGGCAATCCTCTCCAAGGTGCCTATTTTTTCTGCTTTTCTCTTACAGGTTCCCATCCGCAAGGAGCAGGCTACCCCTGATGTCCACCGTGTCCGCGCAAGGCGGACTGCCGAGTCTAAAGTCGCTCAAGGACGGATGCTCCGCTAGCCGCCCGCCAGGGGCGGCCTCCGTCAGCCGGGCGGATTCCCCCTGGAGTCCGCCCAGGTCGCCCGCTAGGGGGCGACCTCCGTTGGCCGCCCGCTAGGGGCGGCCTCCGCCTGCCGGGCGGACTCCCCCTGGAGTCCGCCCAGGTCGCCCGCTAGGGGGCGACCTCCGCGGGCCGCCCGCCAAGGGCGGCCTTCGCCTGCCGGGCGGACTCCCCCTGGAGTCCGCCCAGGTCGCCCGCTAGGGGGCGACCTCCGCTGGCCGCCCGCCAGGGGCGGCCTCCGCCTGCCGGGCGGACCCCCCCTGGAGTCCGCCCAGGTCGCCCGCTAGGGGGTGACCTCCGCCCAGGTCGCCCGCTAGGGGGCGACCTCCGCTGGCCGCCCGCCAGGGGCGGCCTTCGCCTGCCGGGCAGACTCCCCCTGGAGTCCGCCCAGGTCGCCCGCTAGGGTGCGACCTCCGCTGGCCTCCCGCCATGGGAGGCCTCCGCCTGCCGGGCGGACTCCCCCTGGAGTCCGCCCAGGTCGCCCGCTAGGGGGCGACCTCCGCCCAGGTCGCCCGCTAGGGGGCGACCTCCGCTGGCCGCCCGCCAGGGGCAGCCTCCGCCTGCCGGGCGGACTCCGCCTGGAGTCCGCCCAGGTCGCCCGCTAGGGGGCGACCTCTGCGGGCCGCCCGCCAGGGGCGGCCTCCGCCAGCTGGGCGGACTCCCCTGGAGTCCGCCCAGGTCGCCCGCTAGGGGGCGACCTCCGCTCCGTCAGGGGCGGACTCCCCCTGGAGTCCGCCCAGTTCGCTCAGCCTGCCTGCCCTCTTCTAGCTGCCAACCGGAAGTCTGCCCCAGCAGAGAAAAGGCCAGTCCGCGGAGTCCGCCGAGGTCGTCGACCTCATTTTCTCAGTCCGCCGAGTCCGCCGAGGTCGTCGATGATGACGTCACTGGGCCCGCTTCTAGAAGAATCTCCCCGGGCCTATAAATAGCCCTCAAGGCCTCTCATTCTGCACGTGGGAGAGGAGAACTGCCACCTTGATCAAAGCCTGCGGACTCAGTTTTCCAGTTCGTCAAAGTTGATCAAGCAAGATCTGCGGCCTCAAATCTCCAGTCCGCCCAGGTCGTCAAGGGCTGTGGACTTAGTTTTTTCTGTCAGCAGCAGGCAGCTTGAACAGCCTCCGCAGCCTCCGATTTCCAGTTCCCCCAGGTCGTCAAGGGCTGGGGACTTAGTTTTTTCTGTCAGCGGCAGGCAGCTTGAGTAGCCTCCGCAGCCTCCGATTTCTAGTTCTCCCAGGTCGTCAAGGGCTGTGGACTTAGTTTTTTCTGTCAGCAGCAGACAGCTTGAGCAGCCTCCGCAGCCTCCGATTTCCAGTTCTCCCAGTTCTCCCAGGTCGTCAAGGGCTGTGGACTTAGTTTTTTCTGCCCTCAGCAGGCAGCTTGAGCAGCATCGGCAGCCTCAGTTCTCCAGTCTTCTGCAACCTCTTTTACTTAGTTTCTGGCACCTTCTTCCTTAGCCGTCAGCTTCCCCATTGTATCCTTTGCTGCTTTTTCATGTAATGGTGCAATAGCAAGTTGTAATCCTACTTGATTAAAGGAAAAGCCCGTCGCAAGAGTGACATTCAAGCCGCGGCGGGCGAAGTCTGCTGTTGCCGCTGCTAGCGGCCTCCTCTCTTCTTCTCTCCTCTCTCGGCGTCAACCTGCAAAGCTAACCATCAAAGTAGCTGTCTGCTCGACAGTACCTGATCAAGCTCCCTCTCTGCTCGAGCAAGCTTCTCCTCTGCTCAAGCAAGCTTCTCCTCCATCCCCGCAACCCTTCTTCCTTCACCCTTAGCTTGTGAGATCGAACAACCCGTTAACTTGTTGGTGTCGCATTTCGCGCATCAACAGATATCAACGCTAATATCGAGCTCCACTCATCATCCTATTTAATACCCCGGAGAATCAGTTCTCTTCGGAACGAGTTCTCTCCAGAACCCTTCAAAAATCTTTCAGGAGGAAAGCGAAGATGGAGAAACGTCAAATGCCGGAGGAAAGCGAAGATGTAGGGAGGGAAGCAGGGTTGTATGTCAAATGCCGGAGGAAAACAAAGATGGAGGAGAGAGAAGCGGGGCCGTATGTTAAATGTCGGAGGAGAACGAATATGGAGGAGAGGGAAGTGGGGCCGTACGTCAAATGCCAGAGGAAACGAAGATGGAGGAGAGGAAAGCGGGGTATATCTTTTCTTTCTTTCTTCTCTTCTTGATCCATTTTTTTTTCTTTTTTTGTTATATCTGTGGTTCAAATTCAAAATAGGACTGGTTCAATAAAAAATTTCAATTGCCGGACATGGAGAACGAGGCAAGCTCACCAACCATACCATTTTCCTATGAGGAACGGATGAGGCGGAGGAGGGAGCAGAGGATTTTTCTTCGTGAATTTCGTAAGAAGCACCGTCTTCTTGGTTATAAATCCGAGGAAGATGAACCCACGGAAGAGGCCGTACGACAAATGCCGGAGGAAAACAAAGATGGTGGAGAGGGAAGCGGAGTATATCTTTCCTTTCTTTCTTCTCTGTCCATTTCTCCTTCTTTTTGTTATATGGGTGGTTCAAATTCAAATAGGACTGGCCAATTTCCTAAGAAGAAATGACGAGGTGGAGGAGGAGCAGCAGATTTGGCGCCCGGAAGATACTCGCACCTCTTTGTATTCATCATCTCCTCCTCCCTTTCACTCTAGAAGATACTCACACCTCATTCAAGTTGTCGGGCATGGGTTGAGCTCAGCTCCTCAGTCCTCACCAGAAGTATTCTCCCCTTCCGGTCTCCACCATTAGGAAACCTAAGTCCATGAAAGGCCAAGAGGATCTTCCTCACATTCTCTCCCTCTCACGGGAGCTTAACTGATCACACGAGGGAGATCATAACAGGTAATCATTGGACTCCTCTTCTTCCACCTAACTTGTGCTCACCAAACCTCAATATAGAAGTAAATCGTGCTGATTTCATGAATCTAAATTTAACGATGAAGTCATTTGAGTAACGAAATATTAGTTTTCTAAAATTTGTAAAGCAACTATTTTCAAAGCATTTGCCTCATCATAACCAAATGATTATGATCTCGTTGGTCAGCACAATATCATAACCATCATCAACGATGGCCTAAAAAAATCTACTTGGAACAGGCTTTAAGATTAGCAATGAGCATGTAAATCCAGGAAACTATCCATGTCAAGTGCTAACTCATTAGTTCCCATCATTGAGTTCCAAAGCAGCCAAAATCAAAGACCAAATCAGGTTCAGAGAAAAATTTAAGTTAAGGAAGTGTGAAGGGCTTGCATGTAAAATTCCCTTCTTTTCTTAAAAAGGAGATGATGCAGAAACAAGGCTATAGGGGAGAACGGTTATCTAACTCTATATGATGACGCAAACAGACACGCAACACGTGAAAATGAACAAGTTGCCTAACTAATGCATTGCACTAAGATGAATTCATAGACAATGCTATTCAACAAGTGATTGCATTGACTATATAAACTGTAAAACTAAAACAACAACCATATTTAATTGCAATTGAAATATAATTCGCAAGATCAAATTGTAAACCCAATGAGAGTGCTTGAAACTAACATGAATTAGTCATGTAAACGTTAAGACGTATACAAGTAAAAATTTAAGAACATATAACCAGTAATCATATAAATATCCTTATGTAGTGTAGACATAAGTCAGTAAGGCCATGTTGGTGGAGCTTTTTGATCCAATTTCGGCGGCCAAAAAACACAAACATGGTTGTATTCTGATTGGGAGAGTTCATGTTTCGATTCACAAACATAATTTTTATTACTACACCGGAATCACAAAGATGATTTTACTTCCTCCACCGAAGCAGCTCTCATCTGCCCTGTTCCAAAAAACCTCCAACTGAACGCAAGCTGGTAATCTTCCTGAAGGTCAGCTCTCAGCAGACCTGAAGAACCTCAAACTGAATGCAAGCAGGTAATCTTCATGTTTCACGCATTCCTGTTTCATGATAATCATTCCTATTTCATATGAAGCAAATTAATATTTCTGATAACTTTGGTGCATTAATACATTTGCCTTAATAAGTTTGGTTCCCTATGAGGTATTCTGACTTTCCAGCTTATATCACGCTTCATCCTTCAATTATTCTGTCTTCCTTGATTGATTTGGTGCCACTATAGGCTAACTTTTATATTCACCTAAATATACTCTTGGTCAACCTAAATGCATGATGAGATTTTTAGTGGCCAGATCTCTTGCTGCAATACACTTACATATGTCCCTTGTTATCTTTAAATGCCATTTGTTCTCTTTTTTAATTCAGAAGAAAATGTCATGGAATGATTAAAAATTATGGTTATAGAGGTTCAGTTAATGGTCACTATTTATAAATTAAATAGAGAAGAAAATTATTTGGATTTGTAATAGAACATTATGGAAAGTATCTTTGACCAGTCATATATAAGTATGTGACAATTACACTGTGCATCAAATCAACGGTGTTTATAAATAGGGGGGGGGATATGACTGTTAAAGTTCTAGAGGTAAATTGAGTTGAATGTTATAAAGTAAAATTATGGAATTTAAAGATGAGAGCAAACCCATGGAGGTGGGTGGTAGAAATAACCAATCGAGAAATGTTGATGAATTATTGAGAAAGCCCTCTATTTTAGGTGCCTTGACAGACAAATGTTTAGAAGTGTAACTGACCCAGGGCGGATGCTAGGAGTGAAGTGTATATGTTTCCTCAAGAAACTCCAATGAATAAATGTTTGTGTGATTTCATAGGGAATTTTAAAATGATGCAATACACATGTGATTGTCCAATGCTTGATTGCAATACATTCTAAAATTAATAGTAAAGTTCACAAATATTGACACTAGAGATTAAGCAATAGAAAGTAGAAACACAAGATCTAATTAAAATTAAAGAGAAAATGCTTCAATTAAATACTAGAAGAATAAATCTCCAACTAGAACATGTAATGGGCGAATAAATGTGTTAATATCTATAATAGTATGATTGTTCACAAAATACTCAACAATGAGTAATAAAGACTTTGTACAAGGTCTTACACAAACAACAGGAATCCGAAAGGATAGAATGAGGCTGGACAGCCAAATTAATGTATTTATGCACTGATTCCTGGCCTTTACAGGGCTATTTACTGTAGGAGGGGTTCTAGGTGCGCTATGGGGATTGGCAGATTTGAAATGATTGAAAGACAACGAGGATTAAGACATGCATTTGATTGCAAATAGTGGGTTCCTGGGTGCAGAATTGTTAATGTGATGGATTTACTCATTGGTGATTTGTTCTTGAGGGCCGAAACTAGAGGAAGTATGTTTATTGGTTGTGGATGGGGAATCAGTGAAGGGAATTGGGGTTCGGGAAGGGGTCGTGTGATTGTGGCAGGGAGACTGATCCACTGAAGGAAAATATCGGGAATATGTAGTTAGAATAGCAAGAGATATGTAGTTACTACTTGGGAGAGTAAAAGGCAACAATATGTGGAGATTGTGGCCAGTCAAACAGTGTATTTGGGAAGGGAATTGGTGATTACTGCAGGGGAAAGGTGTAGTAGTTACAACAAGAAACATAAATAATGGGTAAAACTCCTACGTGCAACCATGCATGAATCCGACGAGTTACTTGCAACAATTGATATTTATAAAATTATATTAATTTGATCGCTCGCAAGGAGTCAATGCATTCAAATATGGAAACACGTGAGTGGAGTATACACGTGAGAGTGCGCGAAAACAAATACTATTTTAATAAGAAATTACAAAGACAAAAAAGACCAAAACAAAACTTACAAACCAATATCTCTCAAGTAGAGAACTAACACATGACTCAACTGTAAAAGAAATAACAACGCACCTTGAACTTGCACGATACTGATAGGGGAGGGCTGTGTAGTGGCCGAGAGGCCTCCGGGGATGAATTTGGTTCCCTCAAGTGGAGAAGAGCTGTACAAGCAGCTAGGACTGATTGGTGGCTGTATGGGGGCCGGAAATGAGGACTGCTGGTAGGAAATTCCCTACAGCTAGAGGTGTTCATTAGGGGGAATGAGGGGGACTGCTGGACGGTGGCAGGTAGGAGGCTCCAGATGGTAGTGGAGAGGGGAGAAGAGGTGGATCCACACGAAATCTAGGGAAGGAGATAAGGAGGCTGGTTGAGAGGGGAAATGAAATAATGGAGAGTTTTTTTTAGTGGCAGGGTTCGGCCTGGAAGTATGGGAGGGGGTTTCTACTTGAGGTTGAGGGAGAATTTTGGGGGAAAGTTGGCTGGTTATGTATGGAGATAATGTGAGGGATGTTTGGCTTAATTTTAGGAATTTAATTCCTAGAATTTAGGAGAGTGGGAGAGGCCTTCTGTTTGGGGATGATTGGGAATAGTGTGTTGGTAAGGTGATTCCACGTGGAATTAATTGGGATAGGGGGATGGCTGACTGAACTAAGAGCAAAATAGGGTTAGTGGGCAATTGAATGGAAAAGAGGAAATTTAGGAGTTGTGTCCTAGAATTGGGGAAGTGTAAGTAATGTGGAGTTATGGATGGTTATGAGTGGTAGTGGAGGGCTGCCAGCTGGGTGGAGGTTGGTGGTGGGCGGAGGTGGCCGCCAGAGAAGTTTTTTGGCTATCCCGAAAAATGTAAAATGATATGAAAATGAAGGGAAAGTGGTTGGGGATCACCGGAGGTGGCCGAAAATGTTTTTCCGGTGATCGTCAGAGGTTGAAATAAGGGAGAGAGGGGGGCTGTTTTGTTGGGGAAATGTAAGGGGGTGGTGGTGGTTCCACGACAAGGGGTGGGTAAAAGGGTGGCCACCGGCCTCTTGGACAAGGGAAATGGTCCTTGACTGACTGTTTAATATGTTGGCAGCAAACCAAGAGGGAGGCAGTTGGTGTGGAAGGTGGGGAAACAGTACAGTGACTGACTTTGTAGAGGGAAAAGGAGGAGGGGACTTGGCAGTGGGATGGAGGAGTGGAAAATGTGATGGCCGGCTGTTTAATTGGGAGGAGAAGGTGGGGTTGCTGTACTCGGCCAAAGAAGATGGGTGGAGGGGGAACCTAGGCTTCACGCCAAGGATGGATTGGGGGGGGGGTGGCGGCTTCACGCCCCGGCTTGACTTCGGCACCGAAATGAGCAAAGATTAGACTTCTATGCTCCTATTTTCAATACCCCTGATGTGAACCCTCACCTTTTATTTATAACTTTCAAGTGAACAATGAACGACTATGATTGACCGACGCTCTGACTATAATAATACAAAGATACAACTCAAAATAAAATATAACAAGCGACAAAAATACTATGATCGACGAGCCACACGAAATGAAGGAGTGGAAAATGTGATGGCCGACTGTTTGATTGGGAGGAAAAGGTGGAGATGCTGTAGTCGACCAAAGAAGATGGGTGGAGGGGGAACCTAGGCTTCACGCAAAGGATGGGGGGGGGGGGGGTGGCTTCACGCCCCGGCTCGGCTTCGGCACCGAAATGACCAAAGATTAGGCTTCTATGCTCCAATTTTCAATACCCTTGATGAGAACCCTCACCTTTTATTTATAACTTTCTAGGGAACAATGAACGATTATGATTGGCCGACGCGCCCACTGTAATAATACAAAAATACAACTCAAAATAGAATATAATGTTAGAAAAGCCCATGTAATGGGCCTATTATTGGGCCCCTTTTTATTATTTTTCCTTCTTCTCTCCTTATAGTCCCACATCTTGTATAAGATTTCTTCTCACCTCCTCTCTCCTATATATTTGTATTCTCTCATTGTATTTTGATACACAAGATATACATACAAGTTCTGAGCTCTCTCTACATGGTATCAGAGCCAGGTTCCGGTACCGGCGGTTTCCCTGTTTTTACCCGCCCACAGACCGCCTCCCTCTCCTGTCCGCTTCTACGGACTCTCCCTGCGGTCTCCTAGCCGGTCTCCCTGCGGTCTTCTCTCTTCTAACTACACTTGTCTCCTGTCCTCCCTCCCTCTGGCTCTCCCCTTTTATAACTCTCCACCCTCTGCCAGGTGGGCCCCGCCTTCCCTCACTAGTCGCCCGGTCTACCCGCGCTAGCCGCTGCCTGGTCTTGTCGCTCGAGTTCTCCTACTCGCGGCCTTTCCTTCTCGCGGATTCTCCTAGCCGATGTCTTCTCTTTGCCGCTCGGTCTACCCGCAGCCTCTCCTTCCCGCGCGGCCTATTCTTCTCGCGGCTTCTCCTAGCCGCTGTTGTCTCTTTGCCGCTCGGTCTACCCGCGGCCTCTCCTTCCCACGCGGTCTCTCCTTCACCGCTGCGACCTCTCTCTTATCCCGCTCGGTCTACCCGCGGCCTCTCCTTCCCGCGCGGTCTCTACTTCTCTTATCACTCTTTCTCTGGCCTCTAGTGTACTCACTGTGACCGCGCGGTTTGTTTCTCCGCACTCCGGTCGCGACCTCCCTTTCTCTCTCTTGCTCTCCGCTGCTCTTGTCGCTTTGACTACCCGCTGCGGCTTCTCATATAACCGGGCGGGCTTGTCGTGCATGAGTGCTCTCCCGCGGTGACCTCCTCAAACTGCAACGCCCTTTCCTGCTCTTGTCGCTTTGACTACCCGCTGCGGCTTCTCGTATAACCGCGCGGGCTTGTCGTGCAAGAGTGCTCTCCCGCGGCGACCTCCTCAACCCGTGACGACCTCGTCAACCCGCGGCGACCTCGATAACCCGCGGCGACCTCGATAACCCGCGGCGACCTCGTCAAGCAGCGACGACCTCGTCAACCCGCGACGACCTCTTCTAAACCGCAACGCCCTTTCCTGCTCGCTGTGGCCTCTCCGGTCTCTATGATCTCCTCCGTTGACTCCACCGGCCAGGCGGCTAACCCCTCTGCAGACCACCTGACTCCTCCTGACCTCCCGATGAGCTGCGGATCACCACAATTTCCTTGTCTGGAAAGAAGAATTTCATCCCATGGGTGCACTCGGTTCGCCGAGTTCTTCAGGCCAAGGGACTTGTGCTTCATCTCACTCAGGGAGCTCCTTCTCCTTCTACCGACAACTGACTGCGAAACGAGGTCGCGTTCAGATGTGTCTCCTCAACTCCCTAGAGGGTGAGTCCTACTAGATGGTCATGTATCATGAGACGGCCAAAGCTATGTGGGATGAGCTTCACTCATTATACTCGGGCAAGGACAACCTCCAACACCTCTATGACATTCTTACCGATCTTCAGGCTCTCGACGCTGGCGGGATTGCGGACATGACCTCGTTTGTTGCTCGTGCTATGACTCTTGCAGAGTCCTGGATCCAGCATCAACCATCTACCACTGATCTTGCCGCTCAGCGAACTCAAAAGGAGGCCGTCTGCATCGCCATGATGATGGCTCGTGTCCCGCCACACCTTCAGAGTATCCGGGCTCAGGTTCTGGATTCAGCTACTACTCCTTCCTTATCTGATGTTTGCTCTATGCTCCTTCGAGTGTCACCGCCCCCGGATACTCCCGCCCCCTCCTCTCCAGCCCTTCTCCAGCAGACCCTCCCCCCTTACTTCCCCCACCGTCTTTTGCTCGTGGTGGACGTTCGGGCTCCCGCGGAAGGGGGCGTGGTGGTCGGGGCCGCCCAAAGTGTTCCTATTGCGGCCGGGACGGCCACACTGAGGCAGTTTGCTACAAGAAACATGGCTACCCCCCTCCTCCGACTGCGGCTGTTGCAACTGACGACTCTTCTGCCACAAGTGCCGACTTTAAGGCTCGCCTACAGCTACAACAACTCCATGGGCTGCTCAGCCCTTCATCAGCTTTTGTTGCCTCCAATTCCACTGCAGGTACTGCTTGTTTTTCCTCTAGTCCGTGCTGGATCTTGGACTCGGGTGCCACTCATCACATCACCTCGCTGCGGCCGCCCAAGTTCTCAGATGCTCCTAATCCGAAGTGTATCACCGTGGCTAATGGGGCGACTGTTCCGGTCTCCGGCTGCGCTGACCTCTCCCTCAACCCCTCCATCTCTCTTCGCTCAGCTCTTTATGTTCTGGGCTCCCTGTTTAATTTACTGTCTGTTGGTCGTCTTACTACTGATATGGATTGCTCTGTCACATTCACCTCTTCTGTTTTTTTGATACTGGATCGGCAGACGCGGATTACCATTTGTAGGGGTCGACTGCAAAACGGGCTCTACCTTCTCGATGCCTCTCCAACCCTCCTCTCCTCCGTGGATTGGCATCGCCGTCTTGGGCACGCCCCTCATCCGGTCCTCTAGAAGGTGCTTCCTGATGTATCTCTTTCTCCCTTTCAGTGCGATTCTTGTATTTTCGACAATCAGCCGTGTTTTTTCCTTTCCCGCACATTGTACTCGGAGCTCGACTCCTTTTGATTTACTGCACTCCGACGTTTGGGGTCCTTTCAAAATTACTAGTATTTCTGGTTATCGCTAATTTATTACGTTTATTGATGATTACTCTCGCACGACGTGACTTTACTTACTTCGTGATCGCTCTGAGCTTTCTCGCATGTTTCGGGCTTTTGTGCTAGAGACTCGTACGCAATTCTCCACTACCATATAAACGTTGCGCACCGATAATGCTCGCGAGTACACTAGCCATGAATTTGCAAATCTGTGCACGGAGTTCGGTATTATTCATCAGACATCCCGTGCCTACACCCCCCAGCAAAACGGCGTTGCCGAACAGAAGAATCGATACCTGCTCGATGTTGCCCGCTCCCTCATGATTCACATGCATGTTCCCAAAGTCTACTGGAACTTTGCGGTCTCCACTGCTTGTTTCCTCATCAACCGTCTCCCTTTTTTTGTTCTCCACCACACCACTCCGATCAGTCTCCTATTTCCCTCCGCTCCGGCCTTCCCTCTCACACCCAGGGTCTTTGGCTGCACCTGCTTCGTCCACCTTCTGGGTTCGTCCACGGACAAGTTGGATCCCCGGGCGGCTAAACATATTTTCGTCGGCTATTCCCGTACTCAGAAGGGCTATGTGTGTTATTCTCCGGTTACCCGAAAGATCTCCGTGTCCGCTGATGTTACCTTCCGGGAGGATCAACCTTTCTTCTCTCCTCCTCTAACCACTTCTCTACAACCGACACCTCTACCACCATCCCTCCCACGACCTGTCATCCCCGTTATTGTGCCTCTTCCACAGGTTCTTCCTGACCCAGCTCCTGCTCCTTCCAAGCCGCCTATTATCCGTGTCTACAATCGCCGCCCTCCTCGTTCTGTTCCCCTTCTGCAGTCGGCCTCGACCTCGGCTTCTCCGAGCCCTGCTGATCCGGTGCCCGCCTCCACTGCTCATCTGATGGCGAACTGTGTCTCCCTGCATCGCCTCTCTCCCCACCTTCAGACATTTGCTGCTTCACTGTCCTCGGTTTCTGTTCCTAACTCTACGCAGGAGGCTCTGCAACATCCTGGCTGGCGCGCCGCCATGGACGTGGAAATGACTGTTCTCTGGGCAAACCAGACTTAGACCTTGGTACCCCTTCCTCCTAGTCAGTAACCGGTTGGGTGCAAATGGATCTTTGTCATCAAGCATGCTCCCGATGGGACCATTGACAGACTCAAAGCTCGTCTGGTGGTTCGCGGCTTCACCCAACAACAAGGTCTCGACTATGACGAAACCTTTTCTCTTGTGGCCAAGCTCAACACGGTTCATGTCCTCATCTCCGTGGCTGTGCATCGCTAGTGACCCTTCAACTCGATATAAAGAATGCCTTTCTGAATGACGATCTCCAAGAAACGGTTTACATGCAGCAACTTCCCGGGTTTGAGACCACGGGGGAGTCTCGGGTTTGTCGTCTTCTGAAGTCACTCTATGGTCTCAAACAATCCCCTCGAGCATGGTTTGACAAGTTTAGTAAGGCCATACAAGAAATTGGCTTTACTCGGAGCTCGACAGATTTATCTTTATTCACTCGCCACCAGACAACGGGAACGGTTCTCCTATTGGTTTACGTTGACGACATCATCATTAATGGAAACGACTCGAACAGAATACAGACGGTCAAACAACATCTGAGCTCCGTATTTCAAACAAAAGATCTGGGGAACCTTCGACACTTCTTGGGTCTGGAGGTTGCCAGACGACCAGATGGCCTTGTCCTCTCTCAGCGAAAGTACTGCCTCTATCTCCTTCATGATACAGGCTACTCCGGCTGTAAGCCTGTGAACACTCCAATGGATGTAATCACAAGCTATGTGCTCAGGCCTCAGATTTTGATCTTCTGCTTCAAAATCCGGAATACTATCGTCGTCTTGTTGGGAAACTGATCTACCTAACAGTAACAAGACCAGATATATCCTTTGTTGTTGGTATCATCAGTCGGTATATGTATTCTCCTCGAAGCTCTCATCTCCAGGCCGTTGAACGGATTCTCCGATACCTTAAAATAGCTCATGGCCAAAGATTAGTATACAAAACCTCATCTTCAACCCCAACATTGGTGGTATATTCTGATGCTGATTATGCGGGTTCCCTCGATGATCGACGATCAACCAATGGTTTTTGCACATATTTTGGAGGGTATCTGATCACCTGGCGAAACAAGAAAAAGCGGTGGTTGCTCGATCCTCAGCTGAAGCAGAATATCGGGCAATGACATCTGTGGTTTCGGAACTCACGTGGCTTGAGAGTCTTCTTGCTGACCTTGGGGTAAAACTTTCTTCACCGCTCTCCTCCTTTGTGACAGTTAAGCTGCCATACATATAGCCAAGAACCCAGTCTTCACGAAAGAACAAAGCATATTGAAGTGGATTGTCATTTCATCCAGGAGAAAGTTCACATGAAGAAGATTGAACTGATGCATGTTCCAGGTACTGAACAAGTTGCGGATGTCCTCACAAAGACTCTACCTAGTATCCTCTTCTATCGGTGCCTATCCAAGCTTGGCGCATACGACTTGTACACTCCAGCTTGCGGAGGAGTGTTAGAAAGCCCATGTAATGGGCCCATTATTGGGCCCTTTTTTTTTATTTTTCCTTCTCTCCTTAGTCCCACATCTTATATATGATTTCTTCTCACCTTCTCTCTCCTATATATTTGTATTCTCTCATTGTATTTTGATACACAAGATATACATACAAGTTTTGAGCTCTCTCTACATATAACAAGAGAAAAAAATACTATGATCGGCAAGCCGCGCGAAATGAATGGTCCCGATTGCCACCACGCTCGAGGTCGTCGGGAGTAGACCCGAACGGGTCGGGCGGGTTGCTCCCTATCAACTCCCCCATCAATTCCCTCCTCCTTGAAAGCATTCATCTCCGTGAATGAAGATGGGCATGCTCTCGTCTGAAGGCGAGGAGAAACCCTACAACTCTAAACTCGTAGGTCACTGAGGATGATGTTGCCGATGGAACCGAGACTGGTATTGCTGAAGCTGACGATGGTACTGTAACTGGTGCTGCCGCTAAAGGAGATTTCGTTAAAGATGTCAGAGTCAGAATACTGGACATCTATGCACAAGAAAGTACTGCTGCTGTCATTGTCGTCGAACACTATATGATACATTTGTGCAAAAAGCTGAGGTGATGCCTGTGTCGGAGAATGTCGTACTGTTGTGAAAGAAATTGAGGTGATGTCTATGTCGGCGAATGTCATATTGGTGTGGAAGAAGCGTATGATCAAGTGGTGTCGAGGACCCGGGCTTAGGAGTAGTTTGGGTGGTGGCTGCTGCTGATGTGGTGAAGTGGAAGGAGACAATTGTGGTAACTGGGACCGTATAGGAGTAGAGGATGTAGACAAAGGCTGAGAGGATGTGGTGGTAGAGGGCGAAAGGTACTTGTAGTCATGCAACTCAAAGTATGAAGTCAAATCTTCAACATTAAATATTTGCTCCAATTTGTTTCTGCCCAGTTTAAGGACTCATTCACTTAACATTTAATTTTTGAGCAGTTCTCATGTGGAACCTCTCAACACATATACAAATCAACACATGTTCTCCTTCTTTGAAGCTTTGCAATATTCTGTGGCCATCATCATAAGATTTATAAATAATTTTATTGCAAGTACTCGTGTGTCGAATAGAATCATGTATGCTATAAAGTGATAATGAATGATGGTTGATAGACATAACAAATCTCCTATATAGAGGCTCTATAACCCTTCAAGTGCCACACACGTCTTTCAGTACTCGGACTGAAGTCAAGTACAAGGGTGGGTTGGTTATAGACTCTTCTGCGCCTTCCTTATTTGAACCTTTTGGTATGTATTGCCCCCTAACTAGAAACTCTAGATCAGATCCACCGGACGAGAAACTCCATTCCGCACTGCTGCTGAGTCATCAGACTTATCCACCTCAGGGATTCGTGGAATTTCCTTTTGTGAATCGTGTTGGGGGAAATCTACCAAACCAAAGAAAGCTAGGAAGATAGATAGACTCATTTCCCGCTGCTAAGTGCCCCTTGAACTGGCACAAAACCTGGCTATAGTGGCTTATTGGACAAGGTCTTTTCCTACCTTAGTGAAGTCTTCATGACGAGTTCTAAGATAAGGATTGGATTTCAAAGAAATATCCTAAGCATGAAATGAAAGTGGGTCTATCGATACTCTATCTTTCGAATATATTAGGTCAGACCCATAATGAAGCATCCAAGACCTGCTAATTTTCATTCAAGTTCCACTTATCTGAACACAACTCGGGCCGGGCTAATCGACTCCCAGCCTAGCTAGACCTGGTGAAAGAAAGAGCACAAGCAACACGTCTTCCTTCAACGGCAAGAAGCCTATCTCTTGCCTTTTTCGCTGCCTGTACGGCTCCTTTCATTAACCCCCAGTCTATGAGCTGTGAAAGAAAATTGACTTCGCGTTGATGACATCTTTCGTAGTTCGTAGAGAAAGAAACGAATGCGAACATGTGATCCATGAAATGCTCGACTAAAAGGAGATGATTCTGAGCTCTTTCTTTGACTTCTTCTTAAGCGATGCCTTCGCCTATTTCTATATGCTCACCTACTATCTTGCTTGGACTAAATATGACCCTCTCGATTCGATCGGGTGCCTTATTTGTTACCGGGGTCAACCCCAAAGCCACAATGTCACATACATATTTACCTGGTCTGTAACCATTTCTTCAAGAATTGATTGACTCGAGTCTTTGCTATCGCTCACCTCCTATCATACTTCCTATCACAACCTCCTTCCCCACCCGAACCTTTCCTTGAAGAAGCCCTTCCTTTCCTTTGAAGCAACCGAACCCCCTAACCATCAGTAGATCTTCTTTCCAGGGCAGGCGAGGCTGTTCTGATTGATCCTAATCATGCTTAACTAAAGCATTTCATAAACCGTGCGGAACAACCAAGGGACAGGATTTCTTTTCCAAGTTTGACTGCTGCTCGACCCTTCGAACGAACTAATCATGATGTATTGGAGTATTGACGTGAGAAGCTCGTTCGCCCCTACTTAGTCTTACCTTGAAAATGAACAGCTCAATAACTCACTAAAGAGCTCGGACTGCCTCAATACAAGATTAGGTACGGAGTAGCTGAGCAACTAGAAAGAGAGGCGAAGTAGAACCAGACATGAGCCTGGGAGCGGACTAACTAACTACACTAGACAGGGACAGTCGAGGCCGGCCGAGGGTCCCTATCGGGATTGGTATGCCCAAGCTTTCCCCTCCCCCCGCCTCAGACGACATAAAGGCAGTTGTTCCCCACGACTTAAAAAGAGAGGAGTTGAGGCCGTAAAAAGGCACCAACCCCCACTGGGATTTTGCTTTCCTTATCTACGCGCGCACTGCGTCAGCACTGGCGAAAAAGAGGTCGGCTTTACTTTACAGAAGAAGGGGCGGGTGCTTGTGGGCCCCCCTCTGCAGCAAGTGCTTGTTGGACCTCCGTTTCCCGAGAGGGGGCCGAGTTGTGTTTCCCAGCGCCACCCAGTGGCGGCAGAAAACGAACTCGGGTGGGCCTTAGCTGTTCACATTTTCTTTTTATTTCCAGAGAGAACTTCTCATTCTAGAAGAGAATGGAAGCCCGCGCCCACGCGGGTCAAGCCCAGCAACAGCAAAGCTGCATGGAGCACAGAGGGGCACACGATCAGGGGGATCAGTGGGTGGAGTGTAAAAAAAATTCATCGCGGGTGCGATGATCATTTAAATAAACACCCGAAGTGTCGGCACTAATAATGAGTGAAACAAACCCAAGGCCATCGAGTGCACTCTCACTATCGACTAACTCAAAGATAGTGGACACGTCCCTAAATAGTGGTGGCTTATCTGGAGGCTCTTTTGGTGAAGTGTAGAAATACTCATCGACTCTGAGATAAATACTCAAAAGGCTATGCAAAATTTTGGTATTGAGATACCACTCAATGATATGTAGAATGCCTCCATAAAGTAAAAATTCATCCCCCTGGACGTGGTGGCTCAATAGGAGGCTCGGGTCTTTGAACACCCCCCTGCGAAGCTCGGGTCTACCCCTCCATTCCCCCCCCCCCCCTCAACGGCCACCCCCTCCCTCTTCCACCATAACCAACCACCCCATCCCTCCCCAATTCCTTGCCGTGGATCCCCTTCCTTCTTCCCCTCCACTGAAAGCAGTCAGCCTTAGGCTCTCCTGCACCCCCTCCACAAGCAGCAACCCTCCTTCTCCCTCCCCTCATTTCCCATTTGTGGAGCCACCATCCTCTCCTCCACCCCATACACAGCCGACAACAGACCCCTCTCCATTCCCATTTGCCAACCACCACTTCCCCTTAATACTTACTGCTCCAATTGCCAACCACCACCCTAACAACATTCGACCTCCCTTCCTAAAACTGCTGTTGGAATATTCTACCAGGAGTGCTATCCATTAACAGACTACAATACTCATCCCGCCACCATCTCCTCTCTCTAATTTCAACAAAACAGCCCTTTCTTTCCTTCATTTCCACCTCCGAGGATCACCAAAAAACATTTCCAGTCACCTCCGGTGATCCCCCACCTCTTCCCCATCATTTTCCTATCACTTCACATTTTTCGGCGATCGCTGAAAAACATTTCCGGCAACCACCACCACCGGCAGCCACCTCCGACCATCTCCAGCCACAAGGCATCTCCACCATCACTCATAACCGTCATAACTACCCATTAACCCACCATTTCCACTCTCCTAAATTTTAGGAATTAATTCTTAAAATTAAGGCTGATGCAGACTAAAATGGGGTTGTAGTTTTAAAAAGGTAATTCATGCGATCTCTTTAAAATAATTATGACTCAAATAACTCCACGAACTATTTTAAATGAATAAATGACCTAAACATTGCAAATAGACATAAGGCTACCGCTCAAACACAAAATGAGATGAATCAACAATTCAACATTCCACAGGCCTATTCAAGTGATTGGAAACCATGGATATGAAATTCACAATAATTGGAAGATAATATTAATTTAGGCAAGCTCCAATAATTAACTATTCATTTATAATTTGAGCATAAAAACAACTAAGGTTTGAGAGTGTAGAGATTGAGAGGTATACCACGGGGAAGAGTGGCAGAGACTAACAAGTCCTAGGAGACTGCTTTAGGTGGTTGCAGTGCTCGGGACTCCTAAGAACTCTCAACTAGAGCTCGGGTTAACCTGGAGGTCTCCGAAAAGGTAGGCGGCTTAGAGTGGCGAGGACTGGGAGGTGGCATCGTGTGGCTGGAAGAAGAGGTCAGACGACAATGTTGCTGGAGCCGTCTGTGGGAGCTGTAGAAGTAGTCGCCGGTGTACAAGGTCGCCGTGAAAGACGACGACAGATCTAGACGGGAAGTCTGAGGCGGCTGGGACGTCGAACACGGTGGAGGAGGGGACGAACACCTTGGAAACGGGCAGGGAAGTGCTCGTCGTCCCTTGGAAGGGTCTCCAAGGCGGGCGCTGGAGCGAGACGGGGACTTCAGGAGGTTCCGACGAGGAGGGAGACCGACTGAAAGGTGCGGGCTTCTGGTTGCGGCGCTGGGAGAACGAAACAAAGAGAAGTTTTTTTGTCGTTTTTTCCATCCCCCATTATAGGTATGAAGGGGTGGCTTTTGTAGAAGGGGTTTAGGGTTTTTTTTTGATATTGAAAGATTATTTAGGATGGGCTTTTCAAGAGGGCACGATTTGATAACTTAAATATCTAATTAAAAATTATTAATTTTTTAAGCTTGCCATAATTAACCTATCTCCTAAATCAATGAACATTTGCATTCGGGGTCTTGTTTACCGGTCACACCAATAAACAAAACAAAAATTGCGCGATAGCATGCACAATACAAAATAACACCAAAGCTCTCATAACATGCGTCACACAACTCAACACATAACGAAGCAAAAAGCACGAAGACATGCACTACACAAAAAGGATAAGTACAATAATAATAAAAAATGCGACTCGTGTTGCATCAAAGGCTAACCACCTCCCCAATTTTCCCTCATCAATTGGCCGTCTCCCTCCCACTTCCTCTATTCCCTAGCCCACTTCCTCCCTATAACCGAATCCCTCACCCCCTCTTTTCAATCCCAGCCAGTAGTATTCCATTCCCACTCTCAAGTCCTCTCACCCAGCCGCCCCTTCCTATTTCTCCATCTAATTCACATGGAGCCTCTCTGCAACTTATCTTAATCACCCTCCCAGCCATTCTAACTTCCCGTCACTTCTCCACCTGCCTTTTCTTTTCACGTGGAACCACCCCATTCCTCTTTCCCCTAATATCCGACCCCACCTCATAGAATTCCGTCAATCCCTCCCTGCTGCAGGAAATGTACGTTCCTTGTTGTCCAGTGCAGCAAAATCAGACCTGGAATTAATTCCAGAACTTCTACCTAGCCTCTTCACCCCCCATACTGCCATCTCCCAACCTCCAGGCTGCTGCCCAGTCTTCCAGAATAGCAAACCTCAGTTACTTGGCGCTGTAACTATCTTTTGGCTCCCTCCTACTTGCGGTCCCAGTTCCTGGACAGCCCCCAAACAATTTTTGGACACTGAAATCAGCCTCGGATCGTGATTTTGCTTCTCCAACTGCCCTCCCTTCTCAGTATTTTGCAAGTTTAAGGCGTGTGTTATTTCTTTACCGTTGGATCATGTGTTTGTTCCCTACTTATAGAGATAGTGGTTTGTAAGTTCCGTTTTATTTATTTTGTTCTTTGTATTTGCTCATTCAACTATTGATTTGATTACGCACTCTCGCGCTTATACTCTCCACTCACATGTTTTCATATTTGAAAATTTTGACTCTTTGTGGGCGATCAAATGAATATAGTTTTATAAATATCAATTGTTGTAAGTAATCCGTCGTCGAATTCATGCATTGTTGCATATAGGAGTTCACACATTTATTTTCCCTTCATATAGGACTGTCCTGCGTCACTCAGGCTGCATTATGTGTGAGTTGATAGCCTGATAACCACAACTATAAAAGCATATGCGAAAAACTAAAGATACAAATGTCCGTGGTGGTACAACATTCCCCTACGTGGACCCACCGTAACATTACTTGAAACCTTTTCTTTACCTGAAGGAACGAACCTCGGAAGTGAATTCATGTGGTTGGTTCCATGCTAAAGTGACTTGCAAGACAACCCATTGCTTATAACTTTTGGCAAATGATGGGCAGAACACATTGTTCAGGTTCTTTTTTGTTAAATTCTTTGAACAATGCTTCCATCACATACTTTGTTTAGTCTGCATGTTTTCTCTCTAAAATAGTCTAAATATTCAAGGGAGGTATACCTTGAAAGTACTGATAGGAGAAAGGATATAGTTGTTTTCTATCTCATTTGTTAAGGAATTAATATAGTGCTCATTTGATTGTTCGAGGTTGTGATTTTTATGCACTACTATTTCCGACTCGTGTTTGTGATTTTTATGCACTACTATTGAATCTCAAAATCCAAATTTGGCTTTAGCCTTGTCGATAAAGTCTTGTTCAAATTAATGGTTACGAATCTTATCCAATTTTAATCAAATTTTTACCCAGGATTTAAAACCTGTGATCTCCTATCTTGCACCAGAGGAGTTGAAGTTGGTAAATGATGCTTTGATGGTAAGTGGCAGTCACCATGTAGCTTCTTTTAACTAGTGCAAACATATTTATTTAACTTCTTACCTTCTTGCATTGATAGTTTATATAACATCTATGGAGGTAAATGATTACATGTAGATTCCTCATTTGGTCGGTGCAGCTGGCCTTTGAAGCACATGATGGTCAGAAGAGAAGAAGCGGAGAGCCTTTTATTGTTCATCCCGTGGAAGTAGCTCGTATTTTGGGAGAGCTTGTAAGTTAAGAGTCAGACTGTTAACTGCATAGATTATTTTCTGCAACATAATATACTTTTGGTTCAGTTTGATCATGCTAAATATTAATTTGCTTTCTTTGATAATTTTAGGAGCTAGACTGGGAGTCAATTGCTGCTGGTTTGTTACATGACACTGTAGAGGATACCAATGTTGTAACATTTGAAAGAATAGAGAAAGAGTTTGGTCCTACAGTTAGGAACATTGTCGAAGGGGAGACTAAGGTTATTAGCATCTCATATTTTCTTTCCTTTCCTTGGAAATTTCTGAATCTTTTCACTTACTTTTTTTTACTTTTCCTTCTGCAAAACATAGGTATCTAAGCTTGGAAAGCTTCAGTGCAAAGATCTTGGCATATCTGTTCAAGATGTGAAGGCTGATGATCTGCGGCAGATGTTCCTTGCTATGACTGAAGAGGTATTGCCATCTGGATACCTTTTGATACTTATCATCTCTATCCGCCAGGCCTGAACAAAATTTTGTAGGTTCGCGTGATCATTGTCAAATTAGCTGACCGGCTGCATAACATGCGTACTCTATCTCACATGCCTCAACACAAGCAGGTATTTTCTGTTACACAGCTATTTTTCTAGGAATATTTTCCTTACATCGCTATCTAAGGTTGCTTTATATACAGGCTAGTATTTCCTTGGAGACCCTGCAAGTTTTTGCTCCTTTATCAAAGCTCCTTGGAATGTACCAAGTTAAGGTACTACTGATTTTTTTTACCATAATTTGGCCTTGTTTTTTTAAAGAAAAATCTTCCTTTTCTCGAGCAATAATGCCTCTGTTTGTGCTTAAAATTGTAGTTATCGATTGTTTGAGAGGCATAAAACAAGTACCAGCTAACCCCCAACCCCACTCCACCCCACGATATCTAAAAATCACTTGAGCGACGACCCAATACTTAGTTGGACCTCTAGGGATGAAAACAAAATTAGACACGCTAGGCTTAATCTATATGCAATAGTTCCGTCGATGATGACGACAAATTGAAACGAGCAATAGTAAATTTTAACCCACACAACAATAAGTTAAAACAGAGAAATAACATTCAGTAAACAAATATTTAATGGCTTTCCTCCACTTGGAGGGTCAAGGAAAAACACGCGGTGAATGAATTCCACCTGCAAGTCACATGCGATTCAAAGCGATTTTCCACAGACAAAATTTTCAAGCAAATATAGCGTTCAATCTAATATAAATGCTGAAAATAATAGTCCAATAAAACAAAGACTCACCAAGTAGTGGGCTGACCAAGTCAATGAAGATTTGAGCCGGATGCTTTTTTGATGGCGATCCAATGTGGAACCGGAGGCGGAAAAACAATGTAGGTGGCTGAACTTGGCGGTGGAAGGCGGAATCGGGTCGAAAATGAGTTAGATCCCGCTACGTAGGGGTGGATCCGAGCGAGGGAGGATGAATCCAATGATTTGAGAGCGGATCCAGGTAAGGGAATGCAAAACGGATAAGGGGAATTGGTAGATCGGGGTTGGACATTCCAAATCTGAGCTGATCTGGAAGGGAGGGTTGTGAAGGTGGCTCCATGGGTCGGGGAAGGCTGACGACATTGGGGGGATAGGGTTTTGATGGGCGGTTGCTATAGAGGTAAGAGGGAGGGGGGGACGTGGCTTTGGGGGGTGGAGGAGTGGGCGACTGTGGGGTGTAGAGGAGCTAGGAGGGGCGATGGCTCTTGGTATGGGGATTATAGGGGGGATTATAGGGGGGGGGGGGGCGACAATAGGGTTGTTGGAGGGTGGTCGGCTGAAGTGGGGAGGCTGAACCCGCGAGTAGGCCGACTGGTTGGGGGATTTGGGGCGGCTGAAAAATGGTTTGGAGGAGGGAAAAGGGTGCTTAGGGTTTGGGTATACTTTGGGGAGGAAGAAACACACCTAGGAGTCGTTACCTAGGGTTCTACAGAGTCGGCACCGTGGGTAATCACGAGAATCCAGGAATAGCTTCTCCAAATTCTGCATCGCCCTAAATCAACCTACTTACTACATATTTATAATAAAAGGATAACTAGGGCATCCTACCATTGACGACTATGATTGCCGAAGGTGGGGACACTCAAATACATCAAATAAAATGCAAAATAGTAAAGTAATATATGAAAAAGATTCGCAATGCGGATTCGGATCGACGATCCAGTCAAGCCCTCCTGCGCGAGTACACGTACGTGGGTTCCACCTTACGGCGAACCCTCCCAATGCATCATCTGATGGATCCCCATCAACTCCCCCGACTGAAAAGTCTTCATCTCCGATGAATAGAGACGATCTTACTGAAGTCGAAGTCCAGGGGAGAGTCGATCGAGCTCTGCTGGTAGTATCCAGGCGTCATCTCCATCTGGATGACCTCGCCAGTGAACTAAGTAGCGACATTGAGGCCCGTCTGTAGTAGGAACGAATTGGTGGGATCCGATCTCTGTAATATTCTCAACGCTCAACTCACGAGTGGTGGATCCCGGTACAATCAGCGGTGCTGTAGGTGAAACCAAAGAAGACAAATCCCTAGGTGGGTGGGTGTCAATAATGGGTGAACTGTGGTAGCCATCAGACGTGAGTGGATTATGAGGATTGTAAGGTAACAGGAGTGGAGGTGTGGGCGGCTGGGAGCCCCCACTGCTTGGGTCCACATACTCACGAGACTCGTAGTGTGGCGTAAGATCTTCAACTTTAAATACCGGATGGATACCCATACTTGCAAGGATATCGAGCTTGTAGGCGTTCGTCCCAATGCGACTTATGACTAAGTAGGGGCCCATTCGCTTGACGCTTAACTTTTTTTTCAGACCCCGAAGGGAGCCTCTCAGGGCGGATTCACATCATCACCTGTTCGCCTTCCTGAAACACTTGTTCCTGCTTTCACCTATTTGCATGAGTTTTATAATTTTCATTGTTCGTAATAATTCGTCGGGGATTGACTCATGCAACTCATGCATATGTCGCACAAATGACTCTGCAGACTCACTAGGGTGGGACTCTAGGGGGCTGTGGATAAGGTCGATAGGTTTCCTAGGTTCGTATCCTGACACTACATGAAATGGATTCAACTTAGTGGAGCTATTGACCGAACTATTATACGCAAACTCCGCAATAGGGAGATCAAGGTCCCAACTAGCAACATGCTCACCCACTAGACACCTCAGTAGGTTTCCTAAGCTACGATTCACTGTCTCAGTCTGCCGTCCGACTGGGGATGATAGACCGAGGAAAACCTAAGGGTGGTAGTCTTGTGCCACAAGGTCTTCCAGAAATAGCTCATAAACGTCACATCGCGGTCTGACACGATAGACTTGGGTAGACCATGCAACCTAAAAACGTCACTCATAAAGATGGTTGCTACGTGTGACGCATCCACCGTCTTGCAACAAGCAATAAAGTGCGTCATCTTCAAAAATCGATCGACCACCACAAAGATGGAATCATATCTCCGAAGAGTGCGGGAGAGTCCGAGCATGAAGTCCATGGTGATGTCCTCCCAAGAGCGGCGTGGGACATCGACTCAATGCATCTACTTGTGCGCTCATCGTCTGTAACAAGGAGACACATCGACTCAACGCATCCGCCTACTTGTTCTCAACACCAGCTCGATGTTTGAGAACGTATTAGAAATATTGGAGGTACTTGACCCACTTAGCATGTCAGTGTCCCAACTTGCGTTGCGAATCTAGATATCGTAACGCCCGATGATCAGAGTAAAGCACGAATTCTCGGGGGAGGAGATAGTGCCTCCAGTAGCGCAGATAGTGGACAATAACATAAAATTCCTGATCTTAATTCTAGTATTTCTGCTTGGCCTCGTTCAGTTTCTCATTAAAGTAAGAAACTCTATGTCCCTCTTGACTTAATTCACCACCAATGCCAACACCGGAGGCATCACACGCGACCTCAAACGCGCGGCTAAAATTAGGAAGTCTCAAGACAGGAGCTGTCGTCAGCCTCTCCTTAATCTCCTCAAATGCCCTAGTGTCCGCGACGGTCCACTGAAACTCGCCCTTTCGAAGGCAGCTTATGAATGAGGCCATGATCGTACTGAACTTATGTACAAACTTCCTATAGAAGGTGACAAATCTGTGGAAGCTGGGAGCCTCGTGGATGGTCGCAGGCACAAGTCAATCTCGAATGGACTTGACCTTCTCAGGGTCAATGGATACTCCAGTGGATGTCACAATAAATCCCAGGAAGTGAACATACTCAGGAAGGAACACTTCTTCAAGTTCACATACAATTTTTGTCGGCGGAGGGTGCCAAAGAGTAGCCTCTGGTGATCATGGTGGTCGGCTTGGGTCTGACTATAGATTAGTATATCATCAAAAGTATACCACCAGAAACTTGCCCATGTAGGCCCGTAGCACTTGCGTCATGACCCTCATAAAAGTGCTCGGGGCATTCGATAGCCCAAATGACATGACTAGCCACTCGTACAAATCTTTCTTACTCTTAAAAGCCGTCTTCCACTCTTCTCCCTCATGTACTCGGATCTGATGGTACCCACTACGAAGGTCGATCTTGGAAAAGATCTGGGCACCAGACATAGTATCCAGTAAGTCATCAAGTCGTGGGATGGGAAAACGATACTTGACCGTGATTTTATTGATGACCCGACTATCGATGGACATGCGTCAACTACCGTCCTTCTTAGGGGTAAGAAGAGCGAGAATCACACATGGACTCAAGCTCTCATGAATAAATTGTTTCCGAAGAAACTCATCAACCTGCCTCTTGAGCTCAGTGTGCTCATCAGAGTGCATATGGTAGTGGGTTAGTTTCAGGAGAGAAGCCCCCGGGACCAAGTTAATAACGTGCTGAATGTCCCGCGGATGGGGCAACTCATCGGGGTGCTGCTCATAAGGCATGATATCCACAAACACATCCAAAAGGGGAGGCACAACTTAGGGATGATCGTCGGGCGGGGGAGGGGGGGCACTCAAAATCCATAGTGGCCGCCACAACATAAATGATGTCGGACTCAATGTCGTCTCGCTGAAACTCTCCTCACCTTAAGATATATAGGGGTCTCGAGGCACTCTTGCTCACTGAAGGCTCAATCCGACCCTTGGATTTCTCCTTGGGTTGAGTGGGTGACAGATTAATCTTCCGCCCCTTGTCATAAAAGACACACGTGTTCGTGCTGCCCAAACACATGACGTCGCGATCAAATAGCCAGGGGCGACCGAGTGGCGACGACCTTGCCCTTCGTGTCTGCGAGTACACGTGGGGGCGCAACCGCGATGGTCTAGGGCGGAGCGGGTTTCCTATATGTCGTGGTATCAGTCTGAGAGGGGAACGACCTCGTGTTAGATGTGCAAAGATACTACTCGTACTCTAGGGCGAGCTGAAATATCTAGTCAACGATCTCGAGACGATGGGAAATCAACTCTCTCCAAATCTCAGAACGTAGGGTAGACTTGAAATGAAAGGCGGTGGCAATAGAATCCTTCGAGATGTCACTCCTAACAACAAGCTCATCAAAGCGAGCCATGTACTCCGCGATAGTAAGTGTCCCCTATCGTAAGTTCTGCAACAGATCAAGCAACTGGTCTCGGTAGGATGTAAAGAGATACTTGTCTTTCAGTCTCTATGCTGGGTATTGTATCCACAATTACCTGAATTTGAAGAAGACTCCAGTCAAGCTAAGATGGATTCACAATGTATTTGACGATCTTCTATAAAGTTTTGCTTGCAGCTATTCCAGGCTAAGTACACACCAATGTCAGGGTGCAGTGGGTCAATATACACGGGTCTGCGCAACATAATCCCTCGTTGAGCAAATCAGTGTGTTGACTCACGTGTGCTCTCTCTATTGGAGTGTACTTACTTTCAAGTACAGGGTCGAGATAGATCAAGAGCAGAAGAGGAGCAAAGATGGGTCAAAGACCAAGTTCATAGGAAGGAAGAGAAAAATCGTCTAAGTCAAAATCGACGGGAATCACTAAGTGATTCTCGCCGATTCGACGGGAATCATTAGTGAATCTCGCCGAATCGTCGAGAATCAGTCAGTGATTCCCGCCGACTTCATCCGGCTGACTGTCCTCCTACAAGAATTCTGCTAAGGCAGAATCGACGGGAATCACCAAGTGATTCTCGCCGATTCGACGAGAATCACCTTGCATTCCCGCCGATTCCCTCCGGATGACCAGATTTCCAACTGGAATTCTGCCAAGGCAAATTCGACAGGAATCGTGAGTGATTCCCGCCGACTTCGACGGGAATCACCAGCGATTCTCGCCGATTTTGCCTTAGGCAAAATTCCCGTTCGCTGGACCGAACCAAGTTCGCTGTGCGCCGTTTTGACCGGGACTAGGGTTTCTCCTTGTGGGCCCCACAACGGTCATTTAGGGTTGGCTTCCAGTATATATACTCGCGTATTTGAACATACCGAGGGATCGAATAACAAAAAATCAAACCGAGGCCGAGCGTGCCCTAGCCGATCGCGGAACTTCACCGATCGCCGTCGCCGCTCGCAAGCTAGTCGCCGCCGCTGATCTCAGAGATTCTTTGATCTTCCGACGAAAGTACCGAGGCAAGTCTAGCGTCTCACGCTTCTCTCTCGAGATCTCTTGTCTCTCGATTTGTTGAACGAGGATAGTTCTTCATTCCGAATCGATTGAGACGACTGATCCGATTGAGATCGGTTGTAGACCTTGCTTGCTTCGTCAAGAAGATTGGATTCACAAAGCATCGCCGCCGCAACCACTTGCCGCCGCCGATCTTGACAAGATCCTCTCCAAGAGAGTACTCCGGTCGTGGACTCTCCGTCTCTTTTAAGAAAGCATCAACGAACGAAGAGCGATATCAGATTCTCCACAAGTTTGTTTGTATTTCTTGTACATTCAATTTTTGTTTTGTTGTAAAGGAATTTTTATTCCTAGTTGTAAGGGTTGGGTGCAACCCGTGGTGGAGGAGTAGTGACTCCTTTGGTTGGAAGGGTTCCTTCCGTAGTGTGAGGATTGGATTTCAATCCGGTTGGTGAAGTGACCGAGTCGTCCCTTGGTGAGAGGTAGGTCGAAGGGGGAGAGTGGACGTACCCAAATCGGGGAACCACTATAATTGCTTGTGTGCTTTTCTGTGCCGTGTCTGTTTATTTGTGCAGGTAATTTAAATTCCGCAAAAGACTGCACAACACCTATCCCCCCATAGGTGGATTTAGTTGACACTAGAGACTTTCAACTGGTATCAGAGGGAGGTTCCTCAACAATAAGGTTAACAACTTGAGTAAGATCCTGCATCTAGTGTCAAGAAGAAAACAAGACTCAAGCATGGAGCTATACACCGATGTCTCTCCTCTGAGACTCCTAGCCTGCACAAAAGAGTATTATCCCATCTGGAAAATGAGAGTTCAGTTTCATCTGGAGGCCATTGACCCTCGTGCGTCTTTCATTATGGAAGAGGGTCCCTTCATTCCCATGAAGGCTTCCGGTTCTGGAAAAGATCTGCAAATCCCCAAGAGTCCCGAAGAGATGTCTGAAACTGAGCTCTCACTATTCAACTTGGACAAGCTGGTTCGACAGATCATCTCTGATGTTTGGTCTGGATCATCTCGTACGAGATTGGATAAGTGTAAGACTGCAAAGTCTATGTGGCTAACTATCTCTGACCTCATGGATGGAACGAAAACGACTGGGACCGAATGCCAGCAAGATGATGAAGCATATGTGGGGGTCCTAGTCTCTGAAGATGAAAGTCAAGACCAACCTTTCAATATCAAGGCTCCCGTGCCCTATCTGAGACTGAAGAAGAGATTGAGGAATGCAGTTGTGATGAAGCTGAAACATCAGTCTCTGCAGACCTTAACGCTAACCCTGATCAGCACAATCAGGATCAGGTATCTTCCTCATCTTGCTCCTTTCCTCTTGAATCTCCTGAAGACATAAGAAGTTCAGAAGTTTGTCCATCAAGTGATGCAAGGGAGATTGACAGCTTCAATCAAAGGATTGAAACTCTTGATTCTCTTCATAGAGCCCTTCAGAAGAGCAACTCACTTGTTGAGGATCAAGCTAAGGAAATTGCTCAGCTGAGGACCATGATGGATCTCCAATTGGAATCTATCAAGGTGAAGGACTCAAAGATCTCGGATCTATAGTTTCGTCTAGAGACCGAGAAGAGGATAGTATCTAATTTTTCCAAGATAGATGCTATTAAGAGAAAGGGAGAAAACAGGTGGATCTCTCGAATCATAAATTCGTGGAGAAATGGGGAAACTGTATTCAGACCCTCCACACCGGGTAGGAAGGGCCCACATTATGCTTTCAGGTATGACCATAAGAACAACTATGGTCACTGCAAGAGTGATCGACCCTCATGTGGAAATACCCATTGTGCAAGTGCTGTTATGGCTACCCATGAGAAAGTACATTTGGCTCATCATGAACTTTTTGTATTCACTGCCTCAGCCTCAACACTTCATGAGATTGCCGGAACCAGCTCTTACAGTACCTCTCACCACCCTAGGACGCAGGGAAAGGGGGTTGGCAAACATGTAGCAAGTATCGATGGGGCCCCCGGATGTGTGCTGACTGAAAAGAAGGCACCACCTCCCAGGCCTCATGACACTCACCACATGTTCTCCATCCACCCTCCCTCGTGTCTCGGTGGAAAGAATAAATCTGAGAGCAGAACCTGCTCTGCCCCTATCAGACCTAAGATCGTGACAAACTCAGTCAGTAGATCTGGTCAGAAAAGGAGATACAATATTCATGAGTGTTGGTGCTGTGGCAAAGTGGGTCACTTTGCCATAGATTGTTGGCACAATCCTTCTGTGCCAAGGGCAAGGGTATGTCCACATCCCTTGGCTAGAGATAGCCTTCCTGACAGAAATCCTGTAGGAAGGCATCCTGTATTTTATGCTGACAAGAACCTAGGACCCAATACATATTGGGTTTCTAAGGTAAGGTAATTCGTTTTTGCAGGATAGTCTAGGTACCCTTGAACATGATGAGACCTAGACAAGAGATATTCCAGGAATGCTATGGAACAAGTATATGAGATAAAAGATAATGCTAACTACATTGTCCTACTTGAACTGGATATCTGTTGTACTTCAAATAGTGGATCCGAATGATCAACCTAATGATCCCAGGTACGCGCATTCAGTTTCGAATATTGAATCGCATTACATAGAAGTATATATATATATCCAAACAAATATGTAGATTCTCTCTCAAGATATAAATATATATATATACACACACCTGATGGAAGGACACAAAAGCTAATATCTGTATGATCCATATTGTGGAACTGATAAACTGTCAAAATCTTGATATGGTGAGAAAGGGGGTGTCAAATGGTCCTATGACTCTCACGTGACTTGTATCAATAGTTGAAACTACCGTACTACATTTTGAATCCAACAAGGATAAGCCGGGGTTTGTTCTAGTTTTAGCCTTCCTTGAACTCAACTTTGCTATCATAAGAAAACTTGATATCCCTTGTTTATAGGAAAAAGGAAATCTAGGTGAAATAAACAGGACTCCCATCGATTAGAATAATCCAGCGGGAAATAACAGAAACAAATAGCTGGGTAAGGAAACAAATACCCGGTGCAATTCATATTCCCGTCGATTTTGCGGTAACAAATAGTGGAAACTAATCGAGTCCACCTCCCGACCGTTCAGCTCCCTGCAAGAACTAGCGAAAACCTCGCCGAATCCCTTCGATCGTGCGGAAACAAGCCTCCCGTCGCTCCCCAGCCGTAGTTCTCCGCAACCTTCCGGTCTATCTTCCGTCGTTTGGAGTCCGCCCGCCGTCCTCTCCCCGTCGGCTCGGTGTTCCCGTCTCCGGCATCTGCTCGACGCTCGTGTCTCGACGATCCACCGCCAGCATTCCGTCCCGACGCAAGCCGCTACTTGAACTAGGGCTTCTCTCCTCTCACTGGACTAGGGCTTCTCTCCGCTCACCACCTGACGAGAATCACTTTGCTTCCCCCCTCCAAGTACAAGGTAACGACCGTTCCTCCTTGTATCATTAGCTAGGTTGTAACTTGTCTATTTTCTACTAGTTCAGTTCCTACAATCTATGGATTTAGATAGAGTTGAGTTCCTTGGATGTTACTTGTTTAGGTTTATAATGACTCCTCGAACCACGGTCGGGCTCCTCACTGGGAGTGAGTTGGTTAGGACAGGCTTCGCCCATGCTTCTGATGAATTCAGGAACATCATCTTGATGCTTGAGCAAGCCGGGCTCTCCTTTATTCTCGAGCACCCATGCAATGTCCTAGATAAGGAAGTTCTTGAGTTCTACGCAACCGCCAAGCTACGTCACGAAGACACCTTAATAAAGAGTAAGATAGCTGGACTAAGGATCAAGGTGACTGCTGCAAAACTATCACATCATCTGCAGCTCTCCAGCTCTGTACAAGAGGACTACCTGGATTAAAATGATCGTGCAAGGACACTACTATTCTGTGGATTAGCTCGAGGGACCAATGCCATCAAACGAAAGGACATGAACGAGGAAGGAAAGCTCCTCTCTGACATCATAGGGAAGGTTCTGATCTGCAAACCTGGCTCCCATGATCATATTTCTGGGGATATGTTTAAGATCCTGATAGCTGTGGTGTGCATAAAGAAATTCAACTGGGGGCCATGTTATTTGAGAAGATTAAAGATACCCTACGAACTCCTAACTGTGGGAGGATCATCAGTTTATACCTGAATCAGATGGACGGAGACAGATTTGATATGACTAAGGGAGTTCCTCTTCACTACCTAAAGAAGATGGACTCCAGCGTTTTTGATAGGTGGGAGAGGAGAATTGGCCAAGGAGGTGCAGCTGAAGCACATGGTGATGAAGAAGACAGAGCTTCGGAGTTCAGAAATCCTTTGGATGAGCCCAGTGAAGTTCCTGATCTGCTGCATGCAGGAACTGAGGGGGAGTCTTTACCCATTCCTTCTGATGCCCTCAGGATGGATGTCTCAGTTTCAGATCAAGCAGACGCCGTTACTAATATTACCCTGATCGCGAAGGATGTAGTGGATACCCTCCCTACCGATCAAGCTGACGAGGAGGAAGTGGAGGATGACATGGAGGATGCTGCTGCTGATGAGGATGATGTGGAGAATGCGGCCGCTGATGATGTGAACAATGAGCAAGCTGGAAATGAGATGGACATGAGGGAAATTGATGTTGACCTCCCCTCTGAGGAACAGGTTCAGGTAGCAGTTCCTGATGTATCTGGTGCAACAATTGAGGGGGAGACCTCCCGACAGGGGATGATGAGTATATATGAAAAAACGACAGAGGCTGCCCCAATCCCCCCTCAAGAGACTGTGAATCTATCTAGCTCCACCAGTGTATCTGCAGAAGAGAATCCTGACTCCCAGAGTCCTATCCCCCCTGAGCACGACCAGGACATGCATCAGGATCATCCGCTAAGACCTAGCCTAACAAATCACACGGTAAATATCATTAAGGTATAGTGGATGAACTGAAGGCCTCTTTTGAACAATCTCACAACAAGGTACTGAAACGGATTAAGCAATCTGAGGATCTGATGCTAAAAAATGTTGTGGAGATAAATCATAAGCTGGATATGATGGAACAAATTTGAAGCTAAGTATGCAGAGGCCGGCACTGCCGTCAATCTTTTAATGCAAGAGCTTAAGAAAAATACAGCTGATCTGACAGTGGTAAACCAAAATGCACATGTTGTGGCCAACAACATCAAATTGTTCAATGCCAACATGGTGACACTCAACGCAAATCAGACACCTCTGCTGAACGAGTTTACTAAGACTGTTAAGCATATAGATGAGTCACTGCATTCCTATGCAAACTTCATTGCCCTAGAAGCCAAAAAAGGAGAGAATGAATATACAGCTAAGATGACAGGGCTAGAACAAATTATGATCGACAACTTCAAGCAGTCCAATTAGTATGTTTTTGAAAGCTGTCACTGGCTTGTTCAGCAAGCATCTGGCATACATATTCCGGTTGCTCCTCCTGATGAGGTTACCACTGTTGCTGATGAGGTTGCAAGTGCTGAGGAGGTTCCCCTGAGTGAAGCTGATGCCAGAAAGACTGCTAGGGCCGCTGCCAAAGCTGCTCACAGTGCCATGTTTGATCAAGAGGCCATTGCAAAAGGGAAAAGAAAACTTCAAGAAGGAACTTTCAAAGAGACTCCAGCTGAGAGGAAAGTAAGATTGAAGGAAAGTGAAGTGAAGAATGAACGATGGAGTCCTACATCGAGGAGCATCATACTGGATACTTTCATGCTACAACAGCGGGGAGAGCTTAATCGAAATGAAGTATATAATCAGTATGAGTGGGAGATGCACAAAGAGTATGAAGCTAAAAGAAACATATTTTTCAGGACTAACACTGTGGAACATAAAGCTCCTTCTCTCAGGTACTACCCGAAGCCAAATGAGTACTTTGAAAGACAAAGCAAGAAGTTCCTGGCTAAACAACTAAAGGATGATCAGGCTAAAGAGAGATAGACTTGAGATCTAGATTTTTTTTAATTTTATTTTCTACATGCGTGTATATCTTTTCCTGTATTTAAATGAACAACTTTTGGATATATATATATATATGATCACATGTTGATTCAATTGTTGTTCTGAATGCGTTTATTATTCTGATTTCTTGTCTCGCATATTATTTATGTATATCCTTTTGGTTGGTGTAATTCTCTTAGCTAGTAGGATTTTGGCTTTTTCAAATAGGTGGAGATTGTTGGGTATTGTATCCACAATTACCTGGATTTGAAGAAGACTCCAGTCAAGCTAAGATGGATTCACAATGTATTTGACGATCTTCTATAAAGTTTTGCTTGCAGCTATTCCAGGCTAAGAGTACACACCAATGTCAGGGTGCAGTTGGTCAATATACACGGGTCTGCGCAACGTAATTCCTCGTTGAGCAGATCAGTGTGTTGACTCACGTGTGCTCTCTCTATTGGAGTGTACTTACTTTCAAGTACTGGGTCGAGATAGATCAAGAGCAGAAGAGGAGCAAAGATGGGTCAAAGACCAAGTTCATAGGAAGGAAGAGAAAAATCGTCTAAGTCAAAATCGACGAGAATCACTAGTGAATCTCGCCGATTCGACGGGAATCATTAGTGAATCTCGCCGAATCGTCGAGAATCAGTCAGTGATTCCCGCCGACTTCATCCGGCTGACTGTCCTCCTACAAGAATTCTGCTAAGGCAGAATCGACGGGAATCACCAAGTGATTCTCGCCGATTCGACGAGAATCACCTTGCATTCCCGCCGATTCCCTCCGGATGACCAGATTTCCATCTGGAATTCTGCCAAGGCAAATTCGACGGGAATCACCAACGATTCTCGCCGATTTTGCCTTAGGTAAAATTCTCGTTCGCTGGACCGAACCAAGTTCGCTGTGCGCCGTTTTGACCGGGACTAGGGTTTCTCCTTGTGGGCCCCACAACGGTCATTTAGGGTTGGCTTCCAGTATATATACTCGCGTATTTGAACATACCGAGGGATCGAATAACGAAAAATCAAACCGAGGCCGAGCGTTCCCTAGCCGATCGCGGAACTTCACCGATCGCCGTCGCCACTCGCAAGCTAGTCGCCGCCGCTGATCTCAGAGATTCTTTGATCTTCCGACGACAGTACCGAGGCAAGCCTAGCGTCTCACGCTTCTCTCTCGAGATCTCTTGTCTCTCGATTTGTTGAACGAGGATAGTTCTTCATTCCGAATCGATTGAGACGACTGATCCGATTGAGATCGGTTGTAGACCTTGCTTGCTTCGTCAAGAAGATTGGATTCACAAAGCATCGCCGCCGCAACCACTTGTCGCCGCCGATCTTGACAAGATCCTCTCCAAGAGAGTACTCCGGTCGTGGACTCTTCGTCTCTTTCAAGAAAGCATCAACGAACGAAGAGCGACATCGGATTCTCCACAAGTTTGTTTGTATTTCTTGTACATTCAATTTTTGTTTTGTTGTAAAGGAATTTTTATTCCTAGTTGTAAGGGTTGGGTGCAACCCGTGGTGGAGGAGTAGTGACTCCTTTGGTTGGAAGGGTTCCTTCCGTAGTGTGAGGATTGGATTTCAATCCGGTTGGTGAAGTGACCGAGTCGTCCCTTGGTGAGAGATAGGTCGAAGGGGGAGAGTGGACGTACCCAAATCGGGGAACCACTATAATTGCTTGTGTGCTTTTTTGTGCTGTGTCTGTTTATTTGTACAGGTAATTTAAATTCCGCAAAAGACTGCACGACACCTATCCCCCCCCATAGGTGGATTTAGTTGACACTAGAGACTTTCACTCTACTTCATATCATCCCATTGGGTGATAGGATAATAACCATCCCTCTCAACGACTCACTCTATACTAATCCAGAATACTTTGGCGTGTCTGACCAACTTCATTTTGGCTAAGTGAACACAACACTCGTCGCTCATGTTATACCACTCGAAATAATGGTCCATGTCAAGGAGACAATCACTGAAGGCTTTCGGGTTTAGGTGACCATCGAATGAAGGGGCGTCGAGGCAAATACGACGAGTGATGTCGTAGGCATGAACACCTCTCTGTAGGTCGGAGTAATCCTCAGGATAATCATCATGGACGTAATCATATCGAGTGGGCGGAGGACCATTCTCTCTCCGACTCGGGGGATAATATTCATCATGGTGATGGTCGCGGCGACCGTGTGGGGGCACACGCTCTCTGGGGTCAGGCTGACGGGGAACACAATACTCATCACGTTAGTGTGGGTGCCTATCACGAGCCAGAGCTTGTCTACGCTCAATTGCAAGATTGGGATTCCACCTTGTTGGTGGTGCTGGGGCTCGGGGAGGAATATCACGACGGTAACGGTCTATGAGAGGATGACCATCCATCAGACGCTTGTCCAGACGAGGAGCATCAGGATCATCCTCAAGCGAATCATCATGCTGTGCTGGAGTGTCCTTGTCATTCTCTAAGTGATTTAAACGAAGGTTCACCTCGACAAGCTTATGACACACATCGTCAAACTGGGTACTTAATGTGTCCAAACGATCTAGAATACGACATTGAAATTCAACAAAAGCGGCACCCGAATTCAAGCTCACCGCTCGGTCGTCGGTTATTAGTGGATCTGACATGCTTGATCTAAAAATCCTACTACTACAGAGCATACAAATGACCCAACATGCCTCTGATACCAACTGATGTAGGGTAGACTAAGGGGGTGCACAAATCCAAGACCTCTAGGGATGAAAATGAAATTAGGCACGCTAGCCTTAATCCGTAAGCAATGGTTCCGTCAATGACAACGACAAATTGATACGAGCAATAATAAATTTTAACCCTCGCAATAATTAGTTAAAGCAGAGAAATAACATTCAGTAAACAATAATTTAATGGTTTTTCTCCGCTCGGAGGGCCAAGGCAAAGCACGTGGCGAATGAATCTCACCTACAAGTCACAAGTGATTCAAAACGATTTTCCACAGGCAAAATTTCCAAGCAAATATAGCGCCCAATCCAATATAAATATGCTGAAAATAATAGTCCAATACAACAAAGACTCACCAAGTAGTGGGCTGATCAAGACAATGAATATTTCAGAGTCGGGTGCATTTTTGACGGCGAGCCAATGTGGAACCGGAGGTGGGAAAACAACGTAGGTGGCTGACCTCGACGGTGGAAGGCGGAATCAGGCCGAAAATGAGTAGATCCGGCTACGCAGGGGGTGGATCCGGGCATGGGAGGATAGATTCGATGATTTGAGAGCTGATCCGGGCAGGGAATTAGGAACAAATAAGGGGAATTGGCGGATCGGGGATGGACAGTCTAAATCTTGGCTGATCTGGAAGGGAGGGTTGTGAGGTTGGCTCCACGGGGTGGGGAAGGCTGACGGCTTAGGGGTGCTAGGGCTTTGATGGGCGGTTGCTGTAAAGGTAAGAGGGAGGGGTGGCAGTGGCTTTGGGAGGTGGAGGAGTGGCCGACGGTGGGTTGTAGAGGTGCTAGGAGGGGTAGGGGCTGTTGGGATGGGAGGGGGATTAGGGGGTGGGGCAATAGGGTTGCTGGAGGGCGGTTTGCTGAAGTGGGGAGGCTGAACCAACGAGTAAGCCGTTTGATTAGGGTATTTGGGGCGACAGAAAAATGGTTTGGAGGAGGGAAAAGGGTGCTTAGGGTTTGGGGATACCTTGGGGAGGAAGAAAGATACCTAGGAGTCGTCACCCAGGGTTCCGCAAAGTCGTCACCTATGAAGCACATATACTTAAAAATGTCTTACGTATCGACTCAAACGCGTATCAGATACGAGAAACACACGGAAACACTCAAAAATGCGTATTCGAAATGCCGGAAATATTTTAATAAATAAATAAATTAATAAAATTAATTTAGGAGTCACGTATCCCGCATGTTCGATACACGACTCCCTCTAATCTATCGCTTGATGAACCAATGTTGGAGCTCTCGATTATTGAAGAAGATGATGAAGTTGATACTATTGGAGAGAATGTTCAATTTTTAAACTTGATACTTTGCATGCGAATGTAACAAAACAATGATCAATTGATGTAATAATGTGGACATGCGATATATTGTTCTTAATGGTGCTTGCTTTATTGAATGTTATTTATAACATTTTATGAAATGTCAATGATATATAATATAGTCTTACTAATTTTTTTCGTTACAATTCAAGATATGTACAAATAGTTTGTTAGTTGTCTTATTCTTATATTAATTAATACTTATATTAAAATAATTAAAAATGTTTCTCATATCCTTATTTTTTTTAAAAATCACGTTTACCGTATCTATTTCGTATCGTATCCCGTATCCCGTTTCCGTCCCCGTGTTACATAGGTCGTCACCTAGGGTTTCATGGAGTCAGCACGACATCGTGGGGTGATCGCGGGAATTCGGGAATATCTTCTCCAAATTCTGCAATGCCCTAAATCAGCCCACTAATTACATATTTATAATAAAAGGATAACTAGGATTGACGACTATGATTGGTCAGAGGCGGGGACACTCAAATACATCAAATAAAATGCAAAAATAGTAAAGTAATATATGAAAAAGATTTGCGACGCGGATCCGGACGCATCCGCGGAGTCGGATTGACGATCTGATCAAACCGTCCTGTGCGAGTACACGAACGTTGGTCCCTCCTTGCGGCGAACCTCGCCTAGTGCATGCTTTGATGGAATCCATCTATATTAGGATTCCTAGGGGTGAAGTCTTGCTTATCTTTGGAACCATAGTGCTTTGGGCTCTCTTGTAGAGCTGAGTGTCAAGGAGGTCCCAGCCTGATTCTTGGTAGTAGTTATCTCCTGATTGTATCTCTATGTTTGTTTAATGTAATGCAAGTTCCTTGTTCTCGTTCTTGATACTACTACGACGTATTTAAAGGATTACAAAGACTCACAAAACTGAAATATTCCATGTGGGACTAAACTCACACACATACATAAAGACTAATACATAGACTTAAATCACATATCAACTCAGTGCGATAACTCCAATAATAATAATCACAAATAGTCATACCATTTTTTGTTGTTCTATCATGAAAATCATTATATGATATTCGTCTATCAGTAGGAATATGCGTCCACATTAGTTCCTTTAATCACACCAATACAATATTGTAGAGAAGGGAAAAATCCACCTTGTATATATGTTCACTTGTGTAGAATACAAAGAATGAGTACAAATATATAAATGAGAGATAGAGAGAGCTAGGTCCTATACACAATGTGAGACTAAAGAAGAGAGAGAGAGAATACAATATAAAACACATAAATGGGCCTATTTAAGTGGGCTTCTTTAACACTCCCCCGCAAGCTGGAGCGTATAGATCATATGCACCCAGCTTGGACAAACACTGATAGAACAAGGTGCTCGATAGAGCCTTCGTGAGAATATCAGCAACCTGATCAGTGCCCGGAACATGTTTCAACTCAAGTTTCTTCATTTGAACTTTCTCTCGTATGAAGTGACAGTCGACCTCAATATGCTTCGTACGCTCATGAAACACCGGATTCTTTGCTATGTGTATGGCCGCTTGACTATCACAAAAGAGAACAGCAGATGAAGGAGGTTTTACTCCCAAGTCAGCAAGAAGGCTTTCAAGCCATGTGAGTTCAGAAACAACTGATGTCATAGATCAATATTCAGCTTCTGCGGAGGATCTAGCAACCACGGCTTGATTTTTACTTTTCCAAGTAATGAGATGACCTCCATAGTAAGTACAGAACCCCCTGGTCGATCGCCGATCGTCCAGGGAACCAGCGTAATCGGCATCGGAATAAGCAATCAATGCTGGAGCCGAGGTGGAGGTTTTGTAAACAAGCTCTTGACTCGGAGCTGCTTTAAGGTATCGAAGAATCCGTTCAACAGCTTGCAGATGAGAAACCCGGGGAGCATGCATGAAACGACAGACCACCCCAACAGCAAATGATATGTCAGGCCTCGTGACGGTTAGGTACATCAACTTTCCGACAAGACGTCTATAGTACTCCGGGTTCTGGAGAAGCAGATCACTATCAGAGGAATGAGCACAGAGCTTATGATTTACCTCCATCGGTGTATTAGCTGGCTTACAACCTGACTGGCCAGCATCTTTGAGGAGATTGAGACAGTACTTCCTTTGGGAGAGTACAAGCCCATCGGGTCGTCGTGCGATCTCAAGACCGAGAAAGTAGCGAAGATGCCCGAGGTCTTTGGTCTGAAAAACGGTGCTGAGATGTTGTTTGACTGCTTGGATCCCTTGTGAGTCATCCCCAGTAAGTAGGATGTCGTCAACATAGACCAACAAAACGACAGTTCCTGTTGCCCGGTGTCGGGTGAAGAGGGAGAAGTCAGCAGAGCTCCGAGTGAAACCCATGTCTTGAACCACCTTGCTGAATTTGTCAAACCACGCCCGGGGGGATTGTTTGAGACCATAGATTGACTTCTTGAGAAGACACACATGAGACTCCCCCGTGGTCTCAAACCCGGGCGGTTGGCGCATGTAGACAGTTTCATGAAGATCGCCATTCAGAAAGGCATTCTTGATATCGAGCTGATGAAGGGGCCAGTGGCGGTGCACAACGACGGAGAGAAGCATACGAACTGAGTTGAGCTTGGCGACCGGAGAGAAGGTTTCCTCATAATCAAGGCCCTGCTGTTGAGTGAAACCCCGGGCGACCAATCGGGCCTTCAGGCGGGCAATAGTGCCATCCGGGGCATGTTTGATGACAAACACCCATTTACATCCAACCGGGTGCTGACCGGGAGGCAACGGGACCAGGGTCCAGGTCTGGTTGGCCCAAAGGGCTTTCATTTCATCCTCCATGGCAGCCCGCCAGCCAGGATGTTGTTGCGCCTCCTGCAGAGAGTTAGGAAGAGAAATAGAAGATAATGAGGTGGCAAAGCGGCGAAGCGGTGGTGAGAGACGATGGAGAGAGACATAGTTTGCCATCGGGTGAGCGGTGGAGGCAGGAACCGGAGCAACAGGTGGCGGAGCATCAGGGACGGGGCCAACTGCATTGGGGCATCGGTAGTAGAAGAGCGACGAGATTAGACCCGAATAATAGGTGGAGTTGGACGGACCGGAACCTGATCAAGAGGAGGAGGAGATGAGGAGGAGCAGGGAACCGGGATGATAAGACGAACCACATCCGGAGCAGAAGAGAGGGGAACTATATCTGGAGCAGAAAAGAAGGGAAGATCTTCCCGGAAAGTAACGTCCGCAGAAACGGTAACCTTGCGGGTAGTAGGTGAATAACACATATACCCCTTCTGAGTGCGAGAGTAACCGACAAATATATGTTTGGCCGCACGGGGTGCCAACTTGTCGGTAGGAGGGCCGAGATGGTGAACGTAGCAAGTACATCCAAAGATACGAGGAGTTACAGGAAAGGATGGAGTGGACGGAAACATGAGGCTGAACGGAGTGACATGCTGAAGAACGGAGGACGGTAGACGGTTGATAAGAAAACAGGCAGTGGAGAGCGCAAAGTGCCAGTATGGTTTGGGAACCTGCATTTGAAGCATAAGGGACCGAGCTACATCCAGAAGGTGTCGATTCTTGCGCTCGGCGACACCATTTTGTTGCGGAGTATATGCACATGAGGTTTGGTGGATAATGCCGAACTCAGAGCAGAGGGTAGCAAAGTCATGACCAGTGTATTCTCGCGCATTGTCTGTACGAATAGTATGAATGGGTACAGAGAATTGAGTACCAGTCTCAAGGATGAATGCCCGGAAGACACGAGGGAGCTCAGACCGATCGCGAAGGAGATACAACCACGTCATGCACGAATAATCATCAATAAAGGTAACGAAATACCGATAGCCAGAGATGCTAGTGATTTTGTACGGACCCCATATATCGGAGTGAACTAAGATAAAAGGAGCAGAGCTTCGAGTACAATGAGAGGGAAAAGATGTACGTGGCTGTTTGCCAAAAATACATGTTTCACATTGAAAAACAGGAAGAGATACATCCGAGAGAGCCTTCTGGAGGACCGGTAGAGGAGCATGACCAAGACGTCGATGCCAATCGGAAGAGGAGACAGATGCGAGGAGAGTAGGAGAATCGTCAAGAAGGTAAAGTCCGTTCTGCAGTTGCCCCTTACCAATGATAGTCCGCGTCTGTTGATCCTGTATCACACAAGAAGAAGAAGTAAAGGTTATGGAGCATTGTAAATCAGAAGTAAGACGACCAACAGAAAGTAAATTGAACGGAGAGCCCGGAACATGAAGAGCCGAGCGGAGATGGAGAAACGGGGTGAGAGAGATATCGGCACATCCAGCCACAGGGACGGAGGCGCCATTGGCAACGGTAATGGACTGCGGGTGCGATGTAGACAAGTACTGAGGTGGCCGATCAGAGGTGATGTGGTGAGTGGCACCCGAGTCGAGGATCCATCGCAGACCAGAGGAAAGGCAGGTGATACCTTCAGGGGGAAAGGAGGCAGCGGAGGCAACCGAGGCAGGCGGACGGCTGAGCAGCCCATGAAGATGCTGAAGCTGGAGGCGAACCTCGTCGAGGCCAGAAGGAGCAGGAGAAGCGTCGGTGGCAGCAACAGAAGCCTGCGGACGAGGAGGGCGACCATGCTTGCGATAACATGTGGCTTCAAAATGCCCATCTTTGCCGCAGAACGAGCACTTAGGCCGAGGCCGTCCTCCGCGACCACGTCTCCGAGAATCAGAGCGGCCTCCACGGACGGAGGAGGGAGGAGGCAGTAATGGTGGAGGTACCTGCTGGAGAAGAACCGGTGAAGGAGGTCCAGACACATCAGGAGGCAGAGTGACTTTGAGAAGCATGGAGCACACATATGAGAATGATGGAGTAACAACAGAGGAGAGGATGTGAGCCCGGACACTGTGAAGGTGATGGGGTAGCCGAGCCATCATCATGGCGATCCCCACAGCTTCCTTTTGGACACGTTGGGCAGCAAGGTCGCCAGTAGGAGGCTGATGTTGGATCCATGCCACGACCAAAGATCGAGCCTGAGCAACAAAGGATGTCAGATCGGTCATACCACTGCTATCGAGGGCTTGGAGAGCAGTGATAATGTCATACAGATGGTGAAGACTATCTTTGCCGGAGTAGAGAGTATGGAGCTCGTCCCACATTCCTTTGGCCGTCTCATGATACATGGCCAAGCGATAGGATTCACTATCAAGAGAATTAAGAATCCAGGTCTGGACCCGACCATCATTGCGTAACCAATCATCAGTAGGAGTACCGGTAACACCCTGGGTCAAGTGATGAAGAAACCCCTTGGATTGCAAGACCCGGCGAACAGAATGTGCCCATTCCACGAATTTCTTCTTACCAGTCAGAGAGATAGTCGTAATACGAAGTTCATCCCGCACTTCTGGAAGAGAAGGCGGGCGGTCTGCAGGAGGAATAGCCGTGCCGGTGGAATCGGCAGAAGAACCCATAGAGGAGAAGCGGCTAGGAAAGCAGACCGGCAAGAGAGGAACAACCCGCGCGGCTAGCAGGCGGGCAGAGACAGGTTGCACGGATAGCAAGAGAGGAAGACCGCGACCTAAATGCGGGAGGAAACAGTCCGCACGGTCAGGCTGAGCAGGGCAGCGGTCAAAGGAGGAGCGACTAGCGGGAAAAGCGAAGAGACCGCGAGTAGAGACACTCAAGCGGAGAGGCCGGGAAGGAAGCCGCGGCGAGAAGAGGCAGGCAGCTGCGAGAAGACGGCAGACCGCTGCGAGAAGAGGCGCCGCAGCGAGAACCAAACCGCAGCGAGAAGAGAGCAGGCCGCAGCGAGAAGAGGCAGCGGCAAGAGGCAAGTCGCTGCGAGAAAAAGACTCAGTCCGCGCGGTCACACCAGCGATCAGCGGATCACGACCAAAAAATGCGGAGGGAAGTCCGCACGGTCAGGTGGACAAGGTCGCGGATAGAGGAGAGGCCGCGTAGGAAGGAACGAGTAGCCGGGAGTAGGAGACCGCGACGAATAGCACAGGTGAGACCGCGCGAGAAGAAAGACAGGCGGGCCCCACACGAATGCTATAAGAGGCGGAAGGGGAGGAGTGGAACCACGGAGGGAAGAAGATGGAAGGGAGAGAAGGGAGGAGAAGCGGATAGCCAGAATCAGACCGCCCGAGACCGAGTGAGAAGAGCGAGAAGCGGATAGTGCAAGCTGTCCGCAGCTAGCCGCTTGCCGACTTGAGAACTCGGGAAGAAAGGCGGTTAAGAGGAGGCTATCCGCGTAGACCGGACCGGTGGCTCTGATACCATGTAGAGAAGGGAAAAATCCACCTTGTATATATGTTCACTTGTGTAGAATACAAAGAATGAGTACAAATATATAGTTGAGAGATAGAGAGAGCTAGGTCCTATACACAATGTGGGACTAAAGAAGAGAGAGAGAATACAATATAAAACACATAAATGGGCCTATTTAAGTGAGCTTCTTTAACAAATATAAAAAAAAGGAATGTATTGATCATCATACTTTATATTTGGAAGATTATCTGGAAACTGTCTATTAGTTGATTTATAATATCCACTGAAAGTCAAATAAGAGCATTAAGAGCACACAAAAAATAACGACTGATAGTTTCTATCGAGTAGTTAAAGCATTCATTAGTGGCCCTTACTGATCCATTTTGTGATAAGATATATGATGCAAATGCTAACACCTTTTTTTGATTATTCTTCGAGATCTTTTAAACTCATGTGAACGCTAAAATGTTGTTAAAGTTGAATATACGCGTTGCACGCGCTTTTAATTCAAGTTTTTATTTTTCCGGATTCTTATTTTTACGTGATGTCACGTGAGTGTTGTCATATATATATGTACCTTGGCCCGGTTTAGGGCAACACATTATTATTCTTTTCCTCCTTTCTATTTGGTATCAGAGCTTGAAGGAAATCCCGCCATCCTTCGCCGCTCTTTCCCTCCCGCTCGCCTCAGCGTCAACCTAGTCCACGTCCCGACGCATCCAGCCCGCGTCGACCTCCCACTCGCCTCCAGCCACGTCCGCCTCCAGCCACGTCCTCCCGCATCCCGCCACGTCTACCTTCCGCCCGCGTCCCACCAGATTCTCTCTAGCGGCTTTCTCCGCCCGGGTTTTTCCGGGCGGCCCTTTGTCTTCGGTTGTTTTTTCTTTCATTGGGGATGCTGGAGACATTGCGGTCACATCCTTCGGTGTCCTCTCCGGCGACACGATCTTGGGAGACTCGTAGGATGTGGTGTCTTCAAAATTGAGACCTTTGTCTTGCTTCTTTTCTTCCTCTGGCCTTTTATCGATGGATGATTCCTCCAAAATCTCATCGTCTCTTCAGACCGGTGCCCTCCACGGTCCCTTTGCAAATCCTCCTCGGAGCCACGACCAATCTGGCTCTTTGAAGATCACTACCGTTTCCTTGGATGACACAAATTATCTGGAATGGTCCAGGGCAGCGCGACATGCTATTCGAAGTCACCAGCTATATAAGCATATTGATGGCACCACTGTTGAGCCCCCACGTACCGATCCCTCATGGAAAAAATGAGATGCGAGCAATTCCTTGGTGGTCTCGTGATTACTTTGCTCTATGTCCCCTCAGGTGTACCACAACTACATGCTTCTGGATTCGACTTTTGACATTTGGACAAGAGCCCGCAAAACCTACTCTCAGGCAGACAGTTCAATACAGATTTATGAGCTCACTCGCCGTGTTATGGAGTTGAAGCAGGGCACCATGACCGTTTCTGCCTACTACTCTGAGTTCGATTGCTTCTATCAGGAACTGGATTACTTCAACACATTTACCGCTGCTTGCACTGCCGATGCTCAGGCTTTTTCAAAGGATAAAGATCGCTTCCAGGTTCATATCTTTCTTATGAGACTCAATATGGAATTTGATGCTGTTCTCCTGCATGTTCTCCACCGTGAGCCTCTTCCCTCTCTTCGAGAAGCCTTTCGTATGCTCCTCAATGATGAGAATCCTCGTCGCACACTTGGTTCCTCTACTGACCACTCCGCTCTGGTTGGGATTAATCGAGGTCATCCACCTCTATGCAGCCACTGTGGGAAGAAATGACATACTAAAGACGTCTGCTTTCGCCTTCATCCTCACCTTGCTCCCTCTGGCTGGGGTTTTGGTGCTCGAGGGAGAGGTGGTCACCGTGGTTGTGGTCGTCAGGCTAGTGCTCGTACTCAGTATTCTGCGCATTCCACTGAGGTTTATGAGGACAACTCTGGGGGCCTTTCTGCTATGGAGTTAGAGGCCTTTCGCCGTATGTTGCGTTCCCAGACTGACTCTCCAACCTCTGATTCCACTGCTGCGTTTGTTACTTCAGGTAACTCCAGTGCTCATGCCGTGACTTCTTCCTCTTCTGAGTGGATCATCGACTCAGGTGCGACGGATCACATGGCCGGCTCTGTCTCAGGTTTACCTCCTATACTTCTCTCTCCAGACATGATAAGGTCATTGCTGCTAACAGTTCCCTTTCTTCTATTGCGGGCAAAGACACTGTTGCGTGTTCTCCTAATCTCTCTCTCTTTTCGGTTTTACATTCCACTCGTTTCCTAGAAATCTTCTCTCCATCAACCACTTAACTGCTTCTTTAAATTGCTCCGTGACTTTTTTCCTGATGTTTGTGTGTTTCAGAATCTGGATAAGAATCAGATGCTTGACAGTGATAGGAATGTTGAGGGTTGTACTTGTTGAACCAGTCGTCTTCTCCCAGTGCTCTTTCCACCACCAGTGCTCCGACTCTTCATGACATCCGGTGATGACATCTGCGCCTTGGCCATCCTTCTTCCCTCAATCTTACAAAATTGTTTCCTGCTTTTACTAGATTAGTTAAATTGTTTTCTTGTGACACTTGTGAACGCTCAAAATATGTTCGTTAGAGTATCAGTCATGTTTATTTTCCTTGTTCATGTTCTTTTGATGTTATTCATTCTGATGTCTGGGGTCCATCCCCTGTGTTATCTTTATCTGACTATAAATGAGTTGTTACATTTATTGATTGTCATTCTTGTACTAGTTGACTTTATTTATTAAAACGAAAGAGTGACGTGCTTTCTTTCTTTTAGTCCTTTCATCGCATGGTTGTGAATCAGTTCAACGACACCATTCGTGTGCTCCGTAGTGATAATGAGCGGGGGGATATGATGATCAGGGAGCGTTTGGTTCCTACCTTACCGAGCATGACATTATCCACCAAACTACTTGTGTCCACACTTTCACTCAAAATAGTGTCGCCGAACGGAATAATAAGTACTTACTGGAGGTTGCTCGGTGTTTGTTAATTTCGATGAATCTTCCTAAGTCCTATTGGGTAGATGTGGTTCTTATTGCCGCTCATCTCATTAATCGTCATCCTTCTCGCTCTATCTCCTACGATACGCCTCTATCCTGTTTAGCTAAGAACAATATAGTCCAAACCTCCAACATCGCTTCTCGCATCTTTGGCTCTGTCTGCTTTGTTCATGTTCATACCCCGCATCGCGATAAACTGAACGCTCGCTCTCTCCGATGTGTTTTTGTTGGATACTCTCCTACCACCAAAGGGTATAGGTGCTATCACCCCCTACTCGTCGCTATTATTGGACTGTTGATATTACCTTTTGTGAGGGGGAGTCGTACTTTGGTTCGCGCTAGGGGGAGATGAGTAGTCACAGTGACGGGACCATTGACTCTCCTCTTCCGATTGTTGCCTCTCATATTCCCTCTACTCCTGCTGTTTCAAGTACCGCGCCTGGTCCTACCACATCCATTCCTCCTATATTATATACATACTCTCGCAGACCTCGGACTGTTGAGCAAGTACAGACCGTGGACATTTCACCGGTGCTGGTTCTTGTTTCCGCTCCAGATTCTAATGATGATGATCTCCATATTCCCCTTTCTCGTCTTAAGGGTAAAACTGGTGGCATCAAACACCCATTGCTAAGTACATCTCTTACACTCATCTCTTTCAGGGTCACAAAACATTTATTTCATCTCTTTCTTCTATTGTGGTTCCTAAGACTTGACAGGAGGCTATTCAGATACCTGAGTGGAAACAAGCTATGGAAGAAGAGATGTGTGCCTTGGAGAACAATGGAACTTGGCGGCTTGCTTGTCTTCCTCCTGGGAAGCGAACAGTTGGATTACGCTGGATCTTCTTTGTGAAACAAAACCAAGATGGGGTGGTGAAGCGGTATAAAGCTCTCCTGGTCGCTCAAGGGTATACCCTGACCCAAGGAATTGACTACCAAGAAACCTTTGCCTCTGTTGCAAAGATGAATTCCATTTGGGTGATCCTCTCTTGTGCAGCTTGTCATGGGTGGGAGTTACAACAGTTTGATGTAAAAACTGCATTCTTGCATGATGATCTGGAAGAAGTCTACATGGCTATCCCTCCTGTCTTTACCAAAGAAGGGTCTAATGAAAAGGTCTGTCTTTTGCAGAAATCCCTATATGGCCAGAAGCAATCTCCTAGGGCGTGGTTTGGTCGGTTTAACAAGACCATGCTTCGACTAGGCTATACTCAAGGACAGACTGATCATACTCTCTTCATCAAGAGGAGAGGTGCTCAAGTTTCGATTCTAATTGTGTACGTGAATGACATCATCATTATAGGAGATGATCTAGAGGAGATCAGACATTTGAAAGATCAGTTGGGCACAAAATTTGAAGTCAAGGATCTTGGGAAGCTGAAATACTTCTTGGGAATTGAAGTAGTGAGGTCTTGTCGTGGGATATTCATCTCACAGTGAAAGTATTCCCTTGATCTTCTGGAGGAAACTGAGATGCTTGAGTGTGCTCCCGTGGATACACCTATTGAGGCGAATCACAAGATTGATACTGATACTAGTGGAGAGAAAGTGGATGCTTCTAGGTACCAACGATTGGTTAAGTAACTCATATATTTATCTCCTACTCGTCCGGATATTACGTACTCCGTGGGTGTCCTAAGTAGATCCATGCACTCTCCCACAAGTCGCCATCAACAGGCAGCGTACAAGGTATTAAGATACCTCAAAAAGTCTCCGAGTCATGGTATTCTGTTCTCTGCAAGCCAAACTTTGGAGATTGAAGTGTTTATAGATGCTGATTGAGCCGGTAGTCAAGATGATAAAAAGTCAACTATCGGGTATTGCTCATTTGTGGGCGGCAACCTTATTTCATGGAAGAGCAAGAAATAAAATGTTGTAGCTCGCTCAAGTGCTGAAGCAGAATATAGGGCTAAGACACATGGAATATGCGAGGGGTTGTGGTTAAAGAAATTCTATAAGATATGAGTCTCCAGGTGTACAGACCAGTTACTATTTACTGCGACAATAAAGCGGCTATCAATATTGCTCACAATTCGGTTCAACATGATAAGACAAAACATGTTGAAGTTGACAGACACTTCATCAAAGATCACCTAGATAAAGGAAATATATGTACTCTGTTCGTGAACTCACATGACCAACTAGCCGATGTCTTCACCAAGGGATTGAGCAGTGACAATTTCATGAACAATACAATCAAGTTGGGAAGGTCGAAATATATTCTCAACTTTAGGGGAAGAGTTGAATATACGCGTTGCACGTGCTTTTAATTCAAGTTTTTATTTTTCCCGCTTCTTATTTTCACGTGATATGTCTTGTGAGTGTTGTCATATATATATATATATATATATATATATATATATATATATATATACAAGTGACAGGCACGGGCCGCCGGCCTTACGTGAGCGCAACGTCGTGGGGGCGACATTTCTCATGGGGGCAACATTTGTCGTGGGGGCGACATTTGTCGTGGAGGACCATATTTGTCGTGGAGGACCACATTTGTCGTGGAGGACCACATTTTTTTGGTGGGCGACATTTGTCGTGGCAGACGACATTTGTCGTGGCGGGCAAATTTTGTCGTTGGGGCGACATTTATCGTGGGGGAGGACATTTATCGTGATGAGCGTCCATATTCCATGTGTAAATTACATAACTTAAACCAAAAAAATTCAATAAAAACTATTTTAAACTATTTAAACCATATTCCATGTATAAATTACATAACTTAAACCAAAAAAATCGATAAAAGACTCTTTTTGCTTGAACAGAAGAATGAAAAAGCTCCATGACATTAAGAAAATATGATATTCAAATCTAAAAATATTCCTTAATTGGCAAGAATAATGTGATTTCAGTACAAATCCAAGACTAATGTGAATCATATAAATGTAAGACATAGAGTCAAATTAATGGCAGTACCTAGGTAATAAAAGTTTTTATTTGAATAATAGTCAAAGGTTCTAAAGACTACAGTCTCCTACCTCTAGTATTGTGTTGTTGGTAGTAAATAAAATAGCAGAGATCTGACCTCTTACCACTCTCTTTAATCCAGTTCATTTATGAAATGAATACTCTCATGGACTCCTAGAATCTCAAACAAAAGAGAAAGAACATCCTGTAATTACATTGATCATGTTTCGAAAGAAAATATCATGGAGAGTCTTGATCTTTCTTTATAATATTATCTAGTTGTAGAATTCAAAGAGTTGACTGCACCGATGGATGATCAAATCAGAACAAAACAATAGTTTTTTTTTTAAAAAAGGCTTCGCCCGAAATAAAAGTTCACAATACCTCGGCAATAGAGAGTTCAAGGCAAAATTTGGGGCCATCATAATGATGCAAAACAGCCCTACATGCATCTTCTTCAAGGGGCTTGCACAACTTTCGAACACAGAATCTCACCTAATTTTTTTTTAAAAAAAGATATTTATAATTTGAAGTAGAATAGAATGAGGAAGCTCCGTTCCTTCAAAACAAACATTTTGCGAACCTGTGCAGGAAACCTAGACTCCCTTTTGCATTTTTTATCTTCCGCTGCAGTTGGATCAATGTTAGAACCCCCAAAACATGAAGCCTTCAAAGCGTACAAAGCAAATACATAAGATTCAACTTTAAATGGAAAAAAAATTTGCGAACCTATGCAGAGAAATGGACGAAGCGTTCGCATGCTGCTGAGGAGCGGGGTAGGTTTCTGGGTAGCGAAATGGAATATCGTGGGAGGGTGCGATGTTGATTTCTTGGCCGGCAGAGAATTTCACTCAAACTGAACTGGGTAGATGCTTTTGCGGAGGAGCCACGCAAGAGCGAGAGGGTGAGGCGTCGAGGAAGATCCCAGCGAGGAGGCTTGTGGCGAAGAGGCGGCGAATGAAATTTTGGAGGAGATCACCAATTGAATTTTGAGGAAATCACTTTGTGAGCGAGGAATTTTGTAGAAGAGCGTGGAGATCCCGTCAGTTTGCGTGGGCAAAATTTTCATGTATCGGGTTTTCTGCTGATGGGAGGGAGGGGGAATTTGCTGCAATCCCTAATTGCAGGCTAGATTGCTTCGATCCAACGACTGAAATTTTTTACATGAATTTTTAATTCATAACTATTGGAAGACCATCATACTTCTTTTTAATATAGTATATACACACACACACACACACCTTGTCCCAGTTTAGAGCAACGCATTATTATTCTTTTCCTCTTTCTATTGTTAACAGATAAGCAAATGTAACTTGTGACATCCTAATTCCTAAAGATGTGAAACTTAGCAGGATGCTTGACTAACAATTCTCACTCATTTATCGCCAATCTGATGTATTGTCATGCACAAGGCCTTCATGGGCAAAGCCAAAATATAAATCATAAGTAGTGAAAACAATTAAAACATAATATGCATACGAAGTAGTGACAACATTTAATTAAGACACAAAATAAGAAGCAATAACAGTAGTTAAAACATACAATAGGAAGTTTCTATAATAGTTACAACATAAAGCAGTCTGAAAAAGTAAACACAAAAGTTAATGACATAGAGGACTGATACATAACATCAGACGTCATTCAAGGGTCTTCATGTAACATGCCATAAGCGACCAAACTTTCCTATCGTCCGAGAGGTTCATAAAACCCTCTCTTGCATTTGTAAAAGACAAATTTCGTTGCGAAGTTGTAGAAATCTAGGGCATCATATATTTCATTGATCATCGCTATTTCTTCATATACTTTTTGATAGTAGATTATCTTATTGGAAGTGCCTCTGCGCTTGAAGTGACCACTAACTCCTCAACGTAAGTCACAAGCAATTGTGATCTTGATGTACCATTGGTCTTACTCTGCCACTATGTGCACTCTTATTTTGTTGTATAGAGGATTCTCCACGTGACCTATGTTTGTTCGCATTATGAACACTGCCGTCATTCTTACTATTTGGAGTGCCTGTATCTGTCACTATATTGTCATCATCATTTGAATCATTCCGGTCCACTATCACCTCAGGGCGGCAGTATCCCTGTGCTAGACATCCAAACATCATCGCATGTTGCAACTATAATATTGAATATTCTATCTAGCTTGTCCACCAGTTTTGGTGGAATACTTGTGTAGAAAAACTTTTTAGCAGCAGGAAGGGCCTATAGTAAACCCCACTAGTTTCTCTATCGTGCACGGTCATACACCACTAAATTCCTCCGATAATCCTTTATTGAAATGAGTGGTGCGTTCGATCGCTAGTTCAATTTATTTTAGACAAATGCCACAAAATAATATGACATCATTTACTCCCATGAAGCTGACAATCTCTCTCCCTTCTATTACTCATTTCCGAAAAAAAAGACTCACTCAAAGCACAACCAAATAGTGTAAAAATCGGATGAGAATAATGAACCTCTCTTAAATCATAGCTATACGAGAACAACTAGCTACAAAAGGTGGCCTAGTATGCATCAAATTTTTATGAATATACAAAAAGATAACTGATGCATTCCGAAATATGTAATTGATTTTAAAAAGATAATTTTGTGCGCAAATTAAAGTTGGAGGTGAAGTCACGGCATCTCGAGCTTCGATATGTGAAAATCGAATCAAAAGTTTTGCAAAACCCGCAAGCTTCTCGAAACGGAAGAGCGGAAACAATGGAAACAAATTAACGACAAATAGGACTATGGATTATTTTGTGGCAAGCAAGCTCTAAAGTCATTAATCGCTCGCATGTATGCATGAAATTGAACTAATAGAAATCGAGATGCGAAGCGAGGTAAGGGTTATACCTTCAAAAGAAGTGATCCAGCTGTGGTGAAGATGAAAATAGGGCAGGACTCCTTGATTCAATAGCTGGATCAGCAAGGAGAACTCTAGGAATCAGCCTTATTCTAGAGGAGAACTCGATGGTGGGGTTGTGAGGAGCAGAGCTGGCTGCGTACTCGTTGAGGAATCTGAAGGTAGACCCAGATGAGTTCGCCGGAGCCGAAGGAAGACCCTGGCGGCGGTGGCGGGTCGTGGAGAGCTGTTGATGGGAGTCGGGAGGTGGAAAGGGTGAGATTTGGCGGGCAATACCGAGAAACAGAGATGTTTTCTCCGTTTCCCGATTCTTTCTCCGCTGTTCTCTCCTCTTTTCACGTGGAGTATATAAAAAGGAAGGCATGCCATGGTTTCAAAAGCAAAGGCAGCAGTTGACATTAATAAACATGAAAGTTTGAAGAGTCAAGGGGCTGCCCTTTATAATAATATTAAGGGAAGACTAAAGGCCAAGGCAACTGTTATGAGAAATCTGTCAGTTTTTGATACTGTTAACTAATGATGGGCTGCCTTTAAACTAAAGCCCGACTGACTTTAAATACCTTGTTTTAAACGGCAGCAGGGGGTTACAAAATTAGGCTGACTGATTTAAAATAACAGTAGAGGGGAGTTTCAGTTTTCCAAAGCATTTAGGAGGTAAATGAGAATAATGGGGTGAATGCTAAGAGTCATAGTTGTTAAAAATCTGAAATTGGACTAAGTTTTATTAATTTCAGATTTAATTATTATTTTAATTAATTTCATTTCTTGCTTGCCCAAATTAACCGTAATCTTAATTTGACGAATCAATTTATTTAAGATCTTATTGGACGGTCATACCAATAAGTCACACGAACGATTGTGCAAACACGGCACAACACACACAAATACACGGGAAATAAAAGACATACTTGCGCGACGACATACGCTACAAAATATTCAAATAAATACAGTAAAATAAAGTAACGGTGTAACTCAGGTTGCATCAATTCTCCCGGGGTTAAAAGCATTCTTGTCACGGCATCAAGGCGAACCAAGGCTAGCGCCGGACGCCTTGACGCTTAGGCGACAAGGCGGACGCCTAGACGAGCACAAGGCGAGCAAGTCGCAAAGCGCCAATTTACTTCAATTTTTTTAAAAAAAAAGACTATAGACTGCGATTATTATAATAACCGCAGTCTATAGTCTGCAGGCTTTAGGACTTCGATTTTTATAATAACCGCAGTCTATATTCCTCAGTCTATAGACTGCGGTTATATATAAAACGCAGTCTAATCTAGGGCCCAGGAAATAGACTGCGGTTTATATATAAACCGCAGTCTATTCTATGATCCAGAATAAACTGCGGTTTATATATAAACCGCAGTCTATTTCCTATAGACCGCGGTTTATATATAAACCGCAGTCTATTCCCTTTTTTTTTTAAAAAAAGCGCCCATCGCCTTGTTTACAATTGTGCGCCGGCCCGCCTAGGCGTCGCCTAGGCGACGCCATGAAAAGAATGGTTGAAAGAGCTCGACCCCGACGCGATGTGATGGAACCTGCCACTGAAAACAACTAAACAACGAACTGAGTCAAACATTGCCTTCGCCTTGCCAAGGTAGATGGTCAAACACAGGAAGGACTCCTCATCGTAGCAGAAGATCTGTTGGCAAACCCTCTTTCCTGAAAGTAACAGAAAACTCATCTCCATTGGAAAAATATAACTCCAGGCGATGGAATCAACCGCGGAGATCCAGTTTTCTAAAGTTTCTCGAAAACTGTTAGTCAAAATTTCATGCATGTCATGCAATTGTTTAATAAAAATCAGAGTTGCAAGGAGGTGGGTACTAAAAATTGAGAAAGAGAGTGAGTCAATAAAGCAAAGAAAGAAGCAAGACCGAAAGTAAGCATGATCAATTTTGTGGATTAGTTTGAACATATTGCATTATACATACTCGTGATAGACACCTACGAAAGTTTTCAAAATCAAGATCAACTATCGACATATCGCCACCCGATGATATCTGACTAACACCACAAATTTTAAAACTGAGCACAATTTGTTCATTTAATATCAAACACAAAAATCCCTTAAACCACGTGTGGCGTGAAAACCTTAGGATTTGTGATTATCCTCCTAGCACGATTACATGTGAATAGACTGTTAATGTGACATTGGAACTGAACGCACTCTCCAATAATATTAGGATAATGAAAAGAACTAAAAGAGAGGTCACCAAAGACAAAGTCTATAAAGGGTGGAGACTCGTACGCTACTGGCGGGTGGCCACCAAGGACAACGTCTGCGGCCTTAAGGGTGTGTGGCTACAACAGGCTAGGAGTGTCGGGATATAAAGAGATCGAGTTTATGTCCTCTAAGATGAGTGACTCTTCTCTAGTCAATTCCTTCTTCGGGAGAGGTGAAATCAAAATGGTGTCAACCAAGGTGAGTGACACATCACTAGAACATAATTTTTAGAGTGGGGCCTCAGGAATACACTCGACCTCCAAAGGCTGTGACACAACGTGCACACGGAATTTCCATGTCAGTTGGGACGACAAAATGAGGAGTAAGAAGATCTTAGATCTGGGGATTAAGAAGAACCTCCTCGACTGAAGGGAGTGGTTTAGTGGAGACAAGTGGCGTCAAGGTGCTTGTGGGAGAATCATCAAGCCTAGAAAGATGACTATTATGACAGTATGCCCTGGTTCCACTAATTGATATGTAGTTGGGAGGTACTTAGGAAGAACATATCGTTGGCGCATTCTCATTTCGAGGTTGTGCACATCATCACACAACCCAATCAAACTCGGTGTGTATTTTGCAGTGACTGTCGACTGACTTCGTTAGATCACGCATTCGAATGGCTAAGTCACCTAAGGTGGCTTCTATTCGATCTAAGCGATTCTTCATTCTTTTTGTTAAATAAAAACTTTTTTTAAAAAAAATCTTTTAAAACAATACACTTAGCTGAAATATATTCCTAAGTTTTTTAAAGCAATTTTTCTTAACTTTTTCTAAACAAGAATTGGAAACAAGTTAAACCAAGATCGTTGATTCACAATAGAAGTGAATCGAACCTATCCTCTGATATCAAACAGATGCATTCCAGATTCTGGAATTGATTTTATTAAAAGCTAAATTTGTTGGCCGTCTTTCAAAATAAGGCGGCTAACACTTGCACGTCTTCAACAATAAATTCGTCTCATCCACAAGCTTCTCATAACGGAAGAGCAGCGACAATGGAAACAAATTAATGACAAACATGACTATGGATTATTTTGTAGCAAGCAAGCTCTAAAATCATTAATCGCTCGCAAGTATGCATGAAGTTGGACTAATAGAAATGGAGATTCGAAGTGAGGTAGTGATGGCGATCGACGACACACGCACATCTATTCCCGCAGGAGGCGGTGATCGACGAACCGGTTGGGCGATCCGAGTCCGCGGATGCGCCCAAAGGGTCGTTCCGAGCCAGTTTCATATATTAGTTTTTATTTTCATGATGTATTTAGCCCCCGATCGGGCCGAGCAATTATAGCCGTCCGATCGGGAGCCCTAATTTTGCTCTTGCTTTTCTCTTATAAATATGCATATTGGTGGCCAACTCAAGGGGATCGAAGTTGCGGAAGCTGCAACTTGTTGGTCCTTGTTTCAGTGGATTCCAAGATCGTGGTTCCCGCTCCGCTCCTGCTCCGCCAGCCCGACATCTTCCCCTTCCCGTTCAGGTATCGCCTCCCTCCTTCCCCGTCTCCCTGTTGCAGCCCATCGCCCCTTCCCCTCCCCTTTTCCCGGCCTCCCGACGCACCACCCTGCCGCTCCTAACCCCGATTCCCTACTCCCCGCCATTTTCCTGCAACTCCTCCACCTCCCCGGCCAACCCTTACCCCATTCCCCTCCACTAACCCGCCAGACTCATCGTACCCACGATCTCCTGCCCACACCCGACCCGCCCCCTACCCCGATCCCTTAGATCCGCACTCCTCCCACCCTACCTCCGCATATCTCCCTCTCCCCCTCCCAAGTAATCCCAAACTCTACCTTTCCACCTTACCCGCAACCCATCGTGGAGCCACCATCATCTTGGAGGGACCCGCCCACAATCCTCCGTCCCGAAGCCGAGCCTCCGTATGCACAAGAGAATCAAGGTGATGGTGTTTTAGTACTCCTGTTGGACTTCATTAGTATTGAACTATTGTTGTGGTTTTGGGAATTATTATATGCTATCGTGCTTGATTTTGTCATATGATTTGCGGGATGCATCCGACGCACTTCAATCGAAATGCGCCTCACTTTGTTGGTTAATCATAGTTGTTTCTTAACGTCTTAAATCTTGTTTGATTGTGCTAGTCGTGCCCAAGCGTTGCCAAAAGAAAATTGTTACTAGTCAGTAGATCTCTATTTTGGATTGTTCTCGTGCTTTCATGCACACAACATTTAGATCATAGCTCCATTTAGGCTGCATTTTGGCGCCCTTGTTTTGTTAGCCGGTCCTCCACTACATCAGTTTGGTATCAGAGGGAGGTTGGTTCGAGTCACATTTGCATGCTCCGTAGTGGTAAGTTTTTTCGAACCCCGATGTCTGACCAAAACGTGACCGACGATCGGGCCACCAGTTCGAATTCGTATATGGCGTCCGCCGAGTTTCAACGCTTAGTTCTTGAGCAATTCGCCACCCTTAAGAACGAGATCTATAGGGTCAACACCAGAGTTGATCAAATAGGAGCCCTTAGAGGTCCAGCCCTAACACCCCGTTATGACGAGCCCCTGGAAGACCCACGAAACGCCCCGCCTCCGCCTGATCGGCGAGGTAGAGCGCCACCACGTCGGGACCCCGCTCCACGGAGGCGGACCCCCGATCCTGCACAGGATTATCGTCGCGACCCCGCCCCGAGGGGTCACCCTACGAGCCACGCCAACCACCGGTCCGACAAGGGCGTGACCCACCTGCACGACACGAGTACGACTCTGACGATCCATACGATGACTATGTGGCACCCTGCCAAGAGCGCACCCCGGTGGAGGACGATCTCATCCGGCGCCTCCGAATTGATGCGCCCTCCTTAGACGGTCACTTGGACCCGAAGGCTTTTTGTGACTGGATTCTGGACATGGATCACTTCTTTGATTGGTATGAGATGAATGACGAACGACGAGTTCGGTCCGCTAAGATGAAACTATTGGGCCAAGCTAAGATATTCTAGATTAGCGTTGAGAGGTCGCTTGAGAGAGATGGATATTATCCCGTTACCCGATGGGATGAGATGAAGCAGCGATTGAGGGACAAGTACCTCCCTGCGTCATATTGCGATCAACTTCTTGACCAACTCTATGCGTTGCAGCAAGGAACACTTTCCGTTGCCGACATGACACGATTTGACGAGTTGGTAGTGAGGAGTGATATTTTGGAGGAGCCTATTGCGACCACTTCCCGATTTAGAGAGGGACTTCGAGCTGAGATTCGGAGAGAGCTTATACCCCACCGCATAGAGACAGTTGAGCAGGTGTTCCAACTCGCACTCGCGCCTCACAGGATCGAGGCAGACCACACACCGCTCTGACGCTTCTGCCCGCGTCCCCTCAGATCCGGAGGGCAAGGCTATCGTTCCAACCGTTCATAGACCCAGACCCAGACAGTGTTTTCGATGCTCGTGCAGGGGGCACATTGCTGCTCAGTTTCCTATGAGGAACCTGCTGATGGAGGACGACGGTGAGGCGGGCGCTGAAGTGGACGATGCTGTAGTGGAAGAAATTACCGTGGGGGTCGAAGACGGTTGGGAGAGCGACGCAGAGAGATCGTTAGAGTTGGGAGTCATCCGTCGCCTCCTCCAAACCCTCCGTGCTGAGGAAGATTGGCGACGTACCTCGATATTCTACACTTATTTTTAGAGTGCGGGTGGCCCCTGCAAGCTCTCCATAGACAACGGTAGTTGCGTGAACATCGTAGCGAAGAAGGGCTTAGAGAGGATGCAACTTTCCGCTGAGCCCCACCCGCATCCTTACCTTGTCTACTAGGTGGACAAGTCAGCCATTCAGGTCACGCAGAGATGTCTTGTGCCAATCCGCCTAGCGTCCATAGAGGACAAGGTTTGTTGCGACGTCATCCCGATGGACGTCACACATGTTCTCCTGGTCCGCCCTTAGCTTTACGATCGCGACGTCACGTGTTATGGCCGCTCCAACATGTGTGTCTTCTTTGACAAGGGACGAAAGATCACCCTCACTCCGACCTAGCCCGGGGATCCCTCCAAGAGCCAAGTCGAGTCATTCATCAGTGTTGGGTCAACTAGGCCTTTCACATCTTGAGGAGGGGCGATTTTCTTCGTGAGAGTTTAGACTCAGGAGTTATGTTTGTGGTGTCCGCCGCTTTTGCATCTGACGCCACCACAGATGTGGAGAGTGTGGATCCAGACATTCGGCTCCTACTAGCCGAATACATTGACATCATGCCTGAGGAGCTCCCTGATGAGCTCCCCCCTATGTGGATTATCCAGCATGCAATTGATTTAGTTCCTGGGGCATCTTTGCTCAACCTGCCCCACTATCGCACGAATCTGATAGAGCATGCCGAGCTGAAGCGGCAGGTTGATGATCTTCTTAGGAAGAACTTTATTCGGGAGAGTTTGAGCCCGTGTGCCTTTCCCGCCCTCCTTACCCCTAAGAAGGATGAGAGTTGGCGCATGTGTATCGATAGTCGGGCTATAAATAAGATCACTGTGAAATATCGTTTTTTGATTCCCCGGCTCGACGACCTCCTAAATGCGATGGCTGGTGCCCAAATATTTTTGAAGATTGACCTGCGAAGTGGGTACCATCAGATTAGGGTGCGAGAGGGTGACGAGTAGAAGACGACCTTTAAGACGAAGAATGTTCTGTATGAGTGGTTGGTTATGCCGTTCGGACTGTCGAACGTGCAGAGCACGTTCATGAGGGTGATGATGCAGATCCTACGTCCCTACATGGGCAAGTTCCTTGTGGTCTATTTTGACGATATACTGATCTTTAGCCAGGGCCGCATAGAGCACCTGGGCCACATTCGATTGGTATTCGATCTCCTTCGGATGGAGCACTTGTACATCAATTTGAAGAAGTGCTTATTCTTGACATATTGGGTACATTTCCTAGGATACATCGTCTCGCAGTCCGACATCTCGGTTGACCCAAAAAAGGTCAAATCTATTCGCGAGTGGCCTGTCCAGACCAATATCCACGAGGTCCGGAGCTTCTACGACCTCGCTACCTTTTACTGGAGGTTTGTTCGGCGGTTTAGTTCGATCATGACCCCTATTACGAGCTTCCTCCGTAAGGGGGATTTCACCTGGACTGCAACAACCACCAGAGCGTTTGAGGACATCAAGCAAAGACTAGCAACTGCTCCCGTATTGCGCCTTCCTGATTTTTCCAAGGCTTTTGAGGTGGCATGTGACGCGTTTGAGGTAGGCATTGGGGGAGTACTGAGCCAGGAAGGTCATCCAGTTGCTTACTTTAGTGAGAAACTGAATGACGCCCGACAGAAATACTCCAATTATGACCGGAATTCTACGCTGTTGTACAGGCGCTCCGACATTGGCCCCACTATCTCCTGCACAAGGAGTTTGTCCTGTACTATGTTCATCAGGCCCCGCGATACCTTGATTCACAGAAAAAGTTAGGACACTGACACGCCAAGTGGGTGGAGTTTATGCAGGAGTACTACTACGTTCTCAAACACCGTGTTGGTGTTGAGAACAAGCCAGTCAATGCGTTGAGTCGCCGAGTCACCATCCTTCATACCATGAGCGCGCGAGTTTAGGGATTTGAGCGTATCCGCCAGGACTACCCCGAGTTTCTGATCTTGGCGGTATTCTCCGCCTTATCTAAGGACCCACCCGAGCTCCGCGAGGGTTTTATCCTTTCTAAGGGCTACCGTTTCTTTGGGTCCCGCCTTTGTATACCTCAGACATCCCTTCGGGATTTTTCTCATCTGGGAGCTTCACGCGGGCGGAGCCGCGGGGCACTTTGGGCGGGATTAGACGATTGCGTTAGTTGAGGACCGCTTTTTTTGGCCTGGCCTGAAGAGGAACGTCACTCGGGTCGTCCGACACTGCTGAATATGCTAGACGGCGAAAGGGACTTGACAGCCCACAGGCCTTTACACTCCGTTGCCTATTCCCTATCAACCCTAGGCCGACATCGGTTTAGACTTCGTACTCGGATTCCCCCGCACACTGCGGAAGTTCGACTCGATCTTCGTCGTCGTGGACTGCTTCTCGAAGATGGCCCACTTCATTCCTTGCCATAGGACGTACGATGTCCCCAACGTGGCGGCCCTGTTCTTCAGGGAGGTATTCAAGTACTACGGGTTGCCCACTTCTATTGTTTACGATCGTGACGTCCGTTTCATGAGTTATTTTTGGAAGACGTGGAAGAAGACCGACACGACACTGAAGTTCTCCACCGCCTACCTCCCACAGACGGACGGGGAGACTGAAGTTATCAACCGAAGCCTTGCTACCCTGTTGCGTTGCCTAGTTCGGGATAGTCCGACCACCTGGGATTCGGTCCTGCCTATTGCGGAGTTTGCATTCAATAGTTCGGTCAATAGGACCACGGGCCTGAGTCCATTCCATGTAATATTAGGTTACGAACCTAGGAAGCCCGTTGACCTAGTTGACGTCCCGTTAGGAGCCCGACTGATGCAGTACGGCGCGTAGGGTTTGCGCGTCTGTCGGCTTTTTTCTAGGAAACCCTAAATGCATGCGATTCTTAAATTAATTTTGCAAAATTTAGAGCGGGCGCAACGCTTAAGAAATTACGCAACTTGGAATTTTTTTATGAAAAGCACAAAATTACTTCTTCATTTCAAAATGAACTTTCTTAAATAATGGTTCGATTTTAAATCGAGGGAAGGAAGCTCGCAACTTCCGTTCCGTTCCCTTTGTCGTAGCACAACGGAAATCGTTAACTCCAAATACGTTTCTGTTGGGAGTTTTTGACGTAGCGTTTGCTGACAAAACTCGGGCGAAAACCCAGTAATGAGTCTATTTATCCTAATGAGAAAACTTAGATACACACAAAGGAAAAGATAGAAACAATTACCCATGGAAGAGGCGTCTTCCGTATTTCGAAGTCGATGGCGATCATGCGAGAAACTCCTCGTCACCTTCGATCTCCGCTCCGAGGTCGGCCGCTATCGCACATGGACACCAAGGAATTAAGTTGCTCCCTCACACGGGATGGTTCCACGGAATCACTCAAAGTAAGGAGGGCACAAACTAAACCAACCTAAAATTCACTCGCTCTCACACAAGTGGCTCCACGAAATCTCAAACACTCGCAGTGGATCCACGAGAATTTCTAACACAATTCCACCCTCAAATGGGAAGCAACGAGGCACTAACAAATCAATACCAATTTCATTAGTCAACTGTTCATGGATTTAGAACAGCCAACACACTTTCCTGTTTCTAATTTCTTACAGCAAGCAATCTCAATTTTCTAACTATTCACAGAAATAGAAATTTCCATATTTCACGGAATCAAAGCACTGTTCATCATCTTCCTAATAGCATCAGGACAGACAACTTCACTTCTACAGGAACACCTACAGGAAATCAACTAATATCACTAATCACACCTAAACTCTAACACACCTAACACCCACATTGCTCACACAGAGCTTCAATCATGCCTAATTTCTAACAGGAAGCACACAGCAAGATCTCACAGCAAAACCTTTCAATATTTCATTCATCACTAACGAAAATACAATGCATATCCCCCTTTTATAGGATTACCATCAGAGAAGACAAGAAAAAAAAAAACTAGAAATCCATAACCGTCTAAAGCATGGAACGCGCGGCCATGACGAAGTTGGGTAAGCGCCGAAACCGTCGCTCTTCGATCTCTTCATGGGAATGACTGGATCGTGGGTCGGCGGTTGGAGATCCCGAAGATGCGGTGAGCCTCGTGGGGATGGAGCTTCCGCCATTTATGGCTTTCTGCGGCTCTAGATCGAGAGGTGGAAAGGATGCGGCGTCGGACCGGGGAAGATGCACAGCGCAAGAATCGGCCTGGCTCTCTTTTAACCTAATGTATAAAAATATATATGTATATATATATGTAACCGAGTATATATATATATATTAATAATATTTAAAACTTTATATATATATATATACATTTATAAATAAATAAATATATATATATATATATATTTCACACACAAAACAATTTACGACAAATGACAACATAATACAGCGTGATATGCCGACTTAAGGCCGATAAAGGTCCGGTCGGGTGCGACGTCGGGCACTTTTGCGACGACCTGATCTGGGCTGATCTCCACCAACTCTCCTACTCTAGAAACCACTCATCTCTGGTGAGTGCTCCGAGCGGTAGTGCTGTAGAAGATCAGCATCCATGCGCTGTAACTCCTCGGCCAAGACCCAACTGGTCTCGGTCTCTGGTCTGCCCTGCCAACGAACCAAGTATCTCTGAAAACCATCATCAATAGTGGTCACTGTCCAATATATGCTCGGGAACTGTAATAGAATAATCTCCTGGTGTCCATGCTCAACCCGAAACTGGCAGTGAAAACAGAAGGAACTACGATTGAAGTGTCAGTAGCGGAATGAACGTCGGTATGTCCTGAATGTGGCTCCTCACTCTCACTTACCAACCCAGAAGAAACAAATGGAGGAGAATGCAATGGAAATTCTAAAGACTCATGCGGACAGTCGCGAAATAAAGTTAGATAGGCTACGTTAAAAACAAGATTTGCTCTCCAAACGGAAGGCATCTCAAGTTCATACGCATTTGCCCAATCCGATTTACTACTCGAAAGGGTCCAGTTCTACAGTAGCTAGCTTCTTTACGGTACCATAAGGTAGTCGTTCCGGATCTAGCCGAACCATAACCAAGTCATTCATTTAAAACTAGTAGCTTGTTTATGCTTTTAATTTGAGTTGCATAAAAACCAAAGTACTATGCAATTTTCCGCTCAAAAAAATTTTATGCAAATCATGCAAATGCAATAAATGAACTACTAATACTACTAAGACCACAAATCAATGGTTTCAGATACCAAAAACAACTCCTGAGAGAGGTACATGATCAGGAGGCTCAGAGGGTGGATCATAAAAGAATTCATCGTGGGGACGATGATCACTTAAGTGCAAATCAGAGACAACAGTGACCAAATGTGTCAACATGGTGTGCGAATTGTCTCTGCAAGTGTGCGTGACAGGATATAATATCAACAAATCAGTGAGTACACCCTCAAACTCGACTGTGTCACTAAAGATGAAAACATCCCAAATGTGTGATGAACCCATAAGTTTTTCATTTGGGGGTTCACCAGGAGGGGTATAATAAAATTCGTCGCAAATGCGACGTGTGCAAACGTTGGCTCCAATAACAGATGGAGTGCTCTCAGATAAAAGTGCATGAAGTGTGACAACCGTGATAAATGGACTAAGGGGAAGTGAGACATCGGGAGGCTCACCAGGTGGGACATATGAAAACTCATCGTGAATACGATGATCAACAAATGGTACGTCCCATAACTCATCTAGAATGTGAGTGACTAGATGACTATGTTCAAGCCCTAATATATAGATGTCACACTCAAAATCATCTCGCCGAAACACTATCGACATCAAGGGAGGAAATGAAGCAGGTATCCATTTCTTAAATTTCACTAGTGTACTACTCAGTAAAGCTCATCCACACAAGGACGAGGTGGCTCATCTGGAGGCTCAATAGGAGGGTCATCAAATGACCCATCAGTCGAGTGATGGTCCTCCAAAAATGAACCATCAGAAGGGGTCATACTCCCAGATAGGGTAGAGGTGACTACCTCGATATCACTACTAAGCTCTCGGCTCTCTAACGTAATGTCACTCAGTGCAACATCAGGTGTGGTGATGAGACTCGATGTGACATCAGGTGTAGTGATGTGACTCGATGCGCCCTCGGGTGAAGTGTGCAAGGAATCTACACTCAAAAGCGAGCTAGTAGATATAGAATCAAGGACGGGGTCACTCAGTGGAGCAGACTCATATGGGGGTTGACTCCACACATCCTGTATAAGAATTTCAGATAGAATGGGTGATGTCTCCCTGGTGTGGGCAGTGGAATGCTCTTTCTGACCCTCAATATCTATCATCATGTTTACCTTCGGAACACTAAGATGATCACTAGGTGTGACGTACTCGTGACGATAGTGGCCTTTATGGGTAGTTCGAGTGTAATCATGATGAGTGTCCCCAACATAATCATGACGTGCTCGTGGATGATCGTGAGTCCTACGAACGTGTGATGGTGGTTGCACATATGCAGTCTCAGGTTCCTCATATAGTGGTGACGTGTAGTATCGATAACGAGCGTCATACTGAACTCTACCCTCATAATATGGTGTCGAAGAACTACTAGGATCCATTCGGGTACGAGGATAATAACGACGATAGTCATCATACTGACCGTCTCTAACATAATGTGAACGTGTTGGTGGGACAACACGATCTCTGGCAGTGATATACTGTGATCGAGGATAATCATCAAAGTGTCGTAATGATCTCCTTGATGGATCTCTATAGGAGTGAGTGTAAGTGTAATCGTATTCCTCAAATAAAAGATTTCTCCTAAAGGTAGACCTTTCCTCGTAGTGATGAGGAACATCGTAACGTGCACGGACAAAATGCTCATCTCGAATTTGAGGCGGCATTGACGCTCGAGGGGGTATTTCTAAACTATTCACCCTACCTCTAAGATTTTCTAACCTTTCACGCATTTGGCAGATACTCTCAGTTAATATCGTCATTTGGTGGGCAAAGGTAAAAACCATTGGGGTGGTTCTTCCCCTTCGTTCCCTTGGCTCGATTGACCACGTTCAAAGCAACACATCCTATCACTTCGCAAATACATGCTAACAAAAAAAATGCAATATATGATTATGCAATTAAAAAAAACTCTTTAAAAAAAAGTAAAATGATATGCTGATTCCTATTCTACGCAGGGCGGATCCCAAAATTTAGAAATTTTTTGGAACCTCCCTCTGATACCAATTTGATGCAGGACGACGCGTAGGATTTGCGCGCCTGTCGGCTTTTTTCTAGGAAACCCTAAATGCATGCGATTCTTAAATTAATTTTGCAAAATTTAGAGCGGGCGCATCACTTAAGAAATTACGCAACTTGGAATTTTTTTATGAAAAGCACAAAATTACTTCTTCATTTCAAAATGAACTTTCTTAAATAATGGTTCGATTTTAAATCCAGGGAAGGAAGCTCGCAACTTCCGTTCTGTTCCCTTTGTCGTAGCACAACGGAAATCGTGAACTCTAAATACGTTTCCGTTGGGAATTTTCGACGTAGCGTTTGCTGACAAAACTCGGGCGAAAACTCAGCAATAAGTCTATTTACCCTAATGAGAAAACTTAGATACACACAAAGGAAAAGATAGAAACAATTACCCACGGAAGAAGCGTCTTCCGTATTTCGAAGTCGATGGCGATCATGCGAGAAACTCCTCGTCACCTTCGATCTCCGCTCCGAGGTCGGCCTCTATCGCACATGGGCACCAAGGAATTAAGTCGCTCCCTCACACGAGGTGGTTCCACGGAATCACTCAAAGTAAGTAGGCCACAAACTAAACCAACCTAAAATTCACTCGCTCTCACACAAGTGGCTCCACGAAATCTCAAACACTCGCGGTGGATCCACGAGAATTTCTAATACCAGAACTAAAAAATCACTCACTGTTCATCCCAATTCCACTCTCAAATGGGAAGCAACTAGGCACTAACAAATCAATACCAATTTCATTAGTCAACTGTTCATGGATTTAGAACAGCCAACACACTTTCCTGTTTCTAATTTCTTTCTAACTATTCACGGAAATAGAAATTTCCATATTTCACGGAATCAAAGCACTGTTCATCATCTTCCTAATAGCATCAGGACAGACAACTTCACTTCTACAGGAACACCTACAGGAAATAATATCACTAATCACACCTAAACTCTAACACACCTAACACCTACAATGCTCACACAGAGCTTCAATCACGTCTAATTTCTAACAGGAAGCACACAGCAAGATCTCACAGCAAAACCTTTCAATATTTCATTCATCACCAACGAAAATACAATGCATACCATCAGAGAAGACAAGAAAGAAAAAAACCAGAAATCCATAACCGCCTAAAGCATGGAACGCGCCGCCATGACGAAGTTGGGTAAGCGCCGAAACCGTCGCTCTTCGATCTCTTCATGGGAATGACTGGATCGTGGGTCGGCGGTTGGAGATCCCGAAGATGCGGTGAGCCTCGTGGGGCTGGAGCTTCCGCCATTTATGGATTCCTGCGGCTCTAGATCGAGAGGTGGAAAGGATGCGGCGTCGGACCGGGGAAGAGGCACATCGCAAGAATCGGTCTGGCTCTCTTTTAACCTAATGTATAAAAATATATATGTGTATATATATATATATATATATATATATATATATATATATATATATATCTTTACTATTATAATAGAAATATTATGGTCTGCAAATAACATGAGTTTGAAATTAGATGGTAATTAGGTGGTCGTCGGATTTCAGATTTTTGATCATGAACCGTTGGATCAAACCAACCCTCTATCCAGACTTTATTATAGGCCTCTTAAACCTATTTTAGGACAGTCCTAAACCTACTATAGGACAACAAAAAAACTAGCGGACCTGCAACAGACAAGCCCACAAACAACCAGCAAGCCCATCCCGCGAAAACCTGCAAGCAAGCCCGCCCGCAAGTCATCCAGCCAACATTACTTCAAATATCTAATGCTGAATATTAAATATATACCCGCAAAAATCCGAAGAATGGACGGTGTGGGACTAAACCCGCCTGTTTAGGCACGGAAATCAGATTTTTTGGGGCCCAATATGAGGGTCAAGATGGCTCCAAAACGAAAAGTGGTCAACATGAAAGTTGTAGATCTCCGCGATACGAACAACTTTCATGTTGATCACTTTTTGATTTGGAGCCTCCTTGACCTTCGATTCGGGACCCGAAAGTCTGGGAGGGGAGACTGCTACAGTAAAGGCACGGAAATTAGGTTTTTCGGGGCCCAATATGAGAGTCAAGATGGCTCCAAAACGAAAAGTTGTCAACATGAAAGTTGTAGATCTCGGCGATCCGAACAACTTTCATGTTGTTCACTTTTTGATTTGGAGCCTCCTTGACCTTCTATTTGGGACCTGAAAAGTCTGAGCGGCGAGACTGCTACTGTAAAGGCACGGAAATCAGGTAAAATAATAATATATATATATATAACAGCCCGGGTGCGGGCGAAGCCCGCCGGGGGCGGGCGAAGCCCACCGTTGCCGGCCGGGTACTGTGGCGCGTGGCCATCGGGCCGGAGGCCCGTGCCTGTCACTCGTATATATATATATATATATAACCGAGTATATATATATTAATAATATTTAAAACTTTATATATATATATATATATTTATAAATTTATATATATATATATTTATAAATTTATATATATATATATATATATATATATATATATTTCACACACAAAACAATTTACGACAAATTACAACATAACACAGCGTGATATGCCGACTTAAGGCCGATAAAGGTCCGGTCGGGTGCGACGTCGGACACTTTTGCGACGACCTGATCTGGGCTGGTCTCCACCACCGACCTAGTGAGTCCGTCGAGTCGTTCATTCAGCATATACACGCATTACATGAGACAGTCCGGAGAAAGATCGCGGCCAGTAATGAAATCTACGAAGCTCAAGCTGATCAGCACAAGAGAGAACATGTATTTGACGTTGGGGAACGAGTTATGTTCCGCCTGCGACCTGAGAGGCCCCCTCAGGGGGAAGCGAAGAAGTTAAGTGCTCGTCGGATGGGCCCCTACACAGTCACTCAACTGATTTGTGTGAACGCGTATGATGTTGACATACCACCGACAATGAGGATTCACCGAGTGTTCAATGTGGAGGACTTGACCCCTTACTATGAGGAGCGAGTGTACGGGGACCCGTTATCCCCACCCACCCCTGAGCCACAACTTGACCCTCACCCCTCTAGTGCACCCACACCCACCCCCCAGGCAGTCGCGGGCGGGTGAGCACCGCTCAGAGGAGTCCACCCTGCAACCGACAGTTCCAGTGACATCGCGTTCAGACGAGGGGTGGTTCGGTGGTCCTGCGGTACTTGATCCATTGGTCTACTCGCCCGACTTCAGATCACACTTGGATTGCTGCTGAGGAGCTCGAGAGGCTCGCCCCGGAGTTGCGCCGAGAGTACGACCATCTTCACTCATCGGAGATGAGTGCTTTCAAGTCGGGGGGAGTTGATGACGATCGACGGCACGCACACGTATATTCCCGTAGGAGGCGGTGATCGACGACCCGGTTGGGCGATCCGAGTCCGTGGATGCACCCAGAGGGTCGTTCCGAGCCAGTTTCATATATTAGTTTTTATTTTCATGATGTATTTAGCCCCCGATCGGGCTGAGCAATTATAGCCGTCCGATCAAGAGCCATAATTTTGCTCTTGCTTTTCTCTTATAAATATGCATATTGGATGGTCGGCTCAAGGGGATCGAAGTTGCGGAAGCTGCAACTTGTCGGCACTTGTTACGATGGATTCTGAGACCGTGGTTCCCGCTCCGCTCCTGCTCCGCCAGCCCGATATCTTCACCTTCCCGTCCTGGCACACCTCCCTCCTTCCCCGTCTCCCTGTTGCAGCTCGCCGCCCCTTCCCCTCCCCTTTTCCCGGCCTCCCCACGCACCACCCTGCTGCTCCTAACCCCGATTCCCTACTCCCCGCCATTTTCCTGCAACTCCTCCACCTCCCCGGCCAACCCTAACCCCATTCCCGTCCACTAACCCGCCGGACTCATCGTCCCCACGATCTCCAGCCCACACCCGACCCGCCCCCTACCTCGATCCCTTAGATCCGCACTCCTCCCACCCTACCTCCGCAGATCTCCCTCTCCCCCTCCCAAGTAACCCCAAACTCTACCTTTCCACCTTACCGCAGCCCACCGTGGAGCCAGCATCAACTCGGAGGGACCCTGCCCACAATCCTCCGTCCCGAAGCCGAGCCTCCGTATGCACAAGCGAATCGAGGTAATAGTGTTTTAGTACTCCTGTTGGACTTCATTGGTATTGAACTATTGTTGTGGTTTTGAGAATTATTATATGCTATTGTGTTTGATTTTGTCATGTGATTTGCGGGACGCATCTGACACACTTCAATCGAAACGCGTCTCACTTTGTTGGTTAATCATAGTTGTTTCTTAACAGCTTAAATCTTGTTTGATTGTGCTAGTCGTGCCCAAGCGTTGCCAAAAGAATTTTTTTACTAGTCAGTAGATCTCTATTTTGGACTGTTCTCATGCTTTCACGCACACGACATTTAGATCATAGCTCCATTGGCGCCCTTGTTTTGTTAGCCGGTCCTCCACTACATCAGGTAGGGGTTATACCTTCAAAAGAAGTGACCCAGCTGTGGTGGAGAGGAAAATAGGGTAGGACTCCTTGATTCAAGAGTTGGATCAGCAAGGAGAACTCCATGAATCGGCCTTATTCTGGAGGAGAACTCAATGGTGGGGTGGAGAGGAGCAGAGCTAGCTGCTGACTCGTTGAGGAATCTGAAGGTAGACCCGGATGAGTTCGCCGGAGCCGAAGGAAGACCCTAGCGGCGGTGGCGGGTCGTGGAGGGCTGTTGATGGGAGTCAGGATGTGGAAAGAGCGAGCTTTGGCAGGCAATACCGAGAAACAAAGATGTTTTCTCCGTTTCTCGATTCTTTCTCCACTGTCCTCTCCTCTTTTCACGTGGAGTATATAAAAAGGAAGGGCAGGCCACAGTTTCAAAAGCAAAGGCAGCAATTAACATTAATAAATGTTAAAGTTTGAAGAGTAAGGGTCAACTGTTTATAATAATGTTAAGGGAAGACTAAAGGCCAAGGCAACTGTTATGAGAAGTCTGTTAGTTTTTGATAATGTTAAGTAATGATGGGCTGCTTTTAAAGTAAGGCCCGACTGACTTTAAATACCTTGTATTAAATGGCAGGAGGGGGGTTACAAAGCTGACCGGTTTAAATAACTATAGTGGGTAGTTTCAGTGTTCCAAAACATTTAGGAGGAGGTAAATGAGAATAATGGGGTGAATGCTAAGAGTCATAGTTGTTAAAAATCTGAAACTGGACTAAGTTTTATTAATTTAATATTTAATTAATATTTTAATAATTTCATTTCATGCTTGCCCAAATTAACCCTAGTCCTAATTTGACGGACCAATTTATTTAAGATCTTATTGGCCGGTCACACCAATAAGTTGCACAAACGATTGCTCAAACGTGGCACAACACACACAAATACACTGGAAATAAAAGACATACTTGCGCGACGACATGTGCTACAAAATTTTCAAATAAATGCAGTAAAATAAAGTAACGGTGCAACTCAGGTTGGATCAATAACCCATTAATGTTCAGCAATATCATTTATCGCCTAGAGATCACGCAAGCTTTCCTCTTTCATGGGTTGAAGTATAAGAAACATGACAATTTTTTAAATAAAATTTAAATAAAAATTGAGAGCAGAGTAAGGGGAGAGGTGAAGATGGGGAAGATGATCAAATACCAGTATGTGAGGAGTTGGGGAGCAAAGAGCTGAAGATGGCAAGCTGTAATAAGCCAGAAATTTCTTTCATTTGTGCTAATCCTTAGGTTTGGACAGTTGCAAGAGTTGCGACCAAATCTCCTTCTGTGGAGTGCGAGCAAATCCTTGATTGAAGATTAACCAGGGTCCTCAGCGAGCAGATCTGGGCCAGCAAAGACCTCAACGAGCGAATTTGGGCCAGCAGAGACCTCGACAAGCTATTCAGTGCGAGTTTTCCTTGGCGAGCAGGGATCATGAACAAGATGAGATAGAGCTTTTCAATTCGCAAGAGCATCTAGAGGATTTCCAGTATCTAATAATAGTCGCATGTAGCCTTCCGCTCGACCATGGCTAGCCAATGGTTTATGCATTTTTTTTTTCAAACACAAGTTTAAGGTGGTTCCATTTTCCACATATTGATGTAGGGTAGGTCACAAGTGTGTAAATACTAGAATGCAACTAATGCAGGACATGCGTTGTTAAACCCGGAAACCACGGTTCAACGAAGAGTTCAGACATGGGGGTAACTCGCCTTTACTTCCCTCAAGCTAATGCCTCAACTGTGGACTTAGAGTTGAAAACCTTCCCACAAGAACAATCTCAAACAGACCCCAAGTCACAACGAGGAGGTCCCGCCAAACACCATGTTGGGTAAACAACGATTGCATGGTGAAATTGTGTGCTTGCTCCTTGTCCTCGAGCTAGCTGGGCCCACTTGACAAACGGGGTTGTACATGCGTCACACCTGCCTGCCACCCTGACATCACCACTAGGGGGCCCATCCGGCATCACCACCAGGCGACTTTCATTAGGTCCGCGGTCCGTACACCCCAACCATCTCTCCGCCATGGAATCGCCACCATGTGGCAGGTTGTTGAGGTCGGGGCTCGATTCCCTAACCTCCTAGATAAGTGGCTCTTACCAACGCTCTCATCACACAAGATCCAACAGAGAAACCAACACCAAGTAAGAAAACATGAAATCTCAAGCAATAATGTAAGCGATGCAACTTATTTTCTTAGGCTGAGCAAGTTTTTGTTTTCCTCTGTGTGGAAGGTCAAAGCGAGAACGCGTGACAAATAGTTCATGCAACCACAAGATATGCCAAAACATAATTCCACAACACAATAGATCATAAAGACCAAAGTTCACAATACCATATTTAATCTTGAATAAAAAATCTCCATACAACAATAATCCACTCACAGAATAAAGGGAAGTTGTAGGAGGGAGGTCTGGTGGATTGCGGGTGGTTGGCGGCTGTACGGAAGTGGAAGACGGATAGTTGGTAGCTGAAATCAGTGTACTGGAGGGTGGGGGAATTGGGATGTGGGTTGGCTTGAGAGGGGTCTGGGGTGTGAACTTTTAGAGGGGAGAATTTTTGGATCAGGGCTTTTTTTTGTCAGGTTGATTCATGGTGGGGGAAAGGGATATGAGGGTTGGAGGTGCCTTTGATGTGAGATTCCTGAGAAGGATCTGGCAGGCCAGAAGGCGTGAATAATTGGAGGGGAAATAAGGTTCCTGAGAGGAGATACAAAGGGAAAGCCTACGGGAGAATGTTGAGGGTTATTTGCGGGGGTACAGGAATCAGGCAGAGGCTGTCTAGCAACTGCTGAAGGCTTAAAAGTGGACGTCCGTGGGAAAATAGAGGGTTTTATGTGTGTTTCCTAGATGTGTGGGCTCGCAGGTCTAGGGATCCAGAAGGCAGAGGTCTTGTTGGGATTCACGACAGAATGAAATAGTTGCATTCACGACACAATGAGGGGATCAACTTTTTTCTATGGGTAGTTTTACGTGAAGTGAAAACAGAGGAAGTAGGGAATCGGAATGGAATTGCTGGAGGGATTTTACGTTTCGAAAGAGGCATGTAGCAACGATAAGAGAAAAAATCGAGGGATACAAGAGAGACTAAGATACAAAATTAGGAGTCCACATTTGGGTTCCCGGTGTCGCTCCACGAAAGATCGTCGGATTTCGGGAAGTCGTTTTCAGTTTTCACCAAAATCAGCAAAGAAGAGATGACCGCCCCTTATATTTATAATAAAACAACATTAAAACACCCTGGCATCAACGACTATGATTGTCCGATAGTATCAAGTGCCCGATTACACTACATAATGACAAAAAATAATAAAAAAATAATATATGAAAACACATGTAACTAAAATCTGGACACACCTGCGGAGTCGGATCGTCAATCCAGAGAAACTAAATATGTCATATGGCCAATTAGCCCTGAACAAGCCCAAAATTCGTGCTCCTCCGCTGATTCGCGTCATCGTTCCCCATCACCTATCCTGTCAAACACCCTTAAAAATGTGGTGGCATTTCGGACCTAAGCATCACCATTAATCTGTAACATAATTTATTTTTTGGTTTGTGCAATCATACTTTGTTGTTGTTGTTGCAAATGCTAACCAACCTTTTGTTACATACTTTCTTCCGTAACAGCCGGAGGGATGGTTAGAGGCGGAGATTACGATACAACGAAGATAGAACCACGATTACCTAGGCAAGGCTTGCTCTCTCTCCTCTCTCTCTTCTCTCTTCTCTCGAGAGAGAGAGAGAGAGAGAGAGAGAGAGAGAGAGAGAGAGAGAGAGAGAGAGAGAGAGAGAGAGAGCTACCAAGATCTATTTCGGGGACAAGGAATTAGAGTTCTTTCATTTGACAAAACACACCTGACCCCAAGGGTCCCTTAAATAGAGCATACATGGGTATTTGCATAAATCCCCGACATAACCTAATAAATCCTAATACAATCTAAGGATCGGGCTACGACATAACATTACAAAAAAACATAATTGAAGACGCATCATAGTAATTGGGCTCGAAGCCCATAACATCTCTTCTGCCTTGCAAAAAGAGCTTGACATCAAGTTCAAGGAAGATCGAGGATGGTAGCCACGCCATTCGACACTCTGGTCGTCAGAGTTCTCGCCGTGCAGATAGAAATGTTTTTTGCACCTATGTCCGCAAGTATACTTTTAAGTCTCGAGGAGTCTCCAATTTGACATCCAGCCGCAGGCGGTCGCGAAGTACGACGGTGAAGATGGGGACCTGCATTCCAGGGGGAAGTGCGACGCGCGCCAGGAGAAGCTGAAACTGTTCTAGATAATCGTCCATGGATCCCGTCTGTCGTAATATCGTGAGCTCATTGAGGGGGTTGCTGTGGGTGGGAGGACCAAAACGAACCTCTTGAACTCTTCCCATGTCAGACCTGGATGATCGGTGAGGAGACAAGTGACCCAAAGTAAAGCTGAGCCGAGTAGGTGGAAGGATGCTAAATGAATCTGATCCACTGCCAGAGTTTGCTGGTGGGCGAAAAATTGTTTGCACTTGGTGATCCAACCCAATGAGTTTGTCTTCCCATCGTAAGTCAGAAAATCGAATCTAGGGTAGCGCGGTAGTATAACAACCTCGGGGCACTCGAGTTCCGGCGGAGGTTTCTCGTGGTGGATGAATGGCTGTGATGGTGCTTGACTGCAAGTAGCGTGATCTGTAGGCGGGACAGTAACTACGCGAAGGGCGGCGGTCGGCTTATTAAGTTTTGTAGTGAGGGTGGCCATGTTGTCCCGATGACGTACGTCGGTGTCCCAAAAATATGCTTCTATGATGGTCATGAAGGTTTGCAACGTGTCTTGGTCCTCTTAGAGAGCAGTCATGAAATTTGGTGACTCCCTCATCGTGTGAATTGCTTGCCGAGAGATTGAGCGGGTGACTGAACGGACTGAATCTGCGGCGTCGGCTCAATTATGCGAATTAACGCGAGAATCGCGACACCTCCCAATGATTTCAACCAATTTAAATGGCAAGGTTGGAATTAAAAATTAATTAATCTTGAAGAGAATTGACAATTTTATAAACCAAAAGTTGCAGGCATGCTGCAGATGCGCGGGGCTCAAAAACCAAAGGCTACGACTGTTGCGTCGGGCTCGAGATGGAGACTGCGGTTGGGTGGCTCGCTGGTGTTGTTGATCAAAGCGGCCAAACACGGTGGCTGATGGCGGGGATTGATAAGAAACTTGTTGGAGGACCTTGCGCTGGAGATGATACAGATGGATCTCGGATCTTGCCAGAGGAAGACGATGGAGATGATACAACATCCAAACGCGGCGGCTGAAGGCGGGGATTGATAGGAAACTTGCTGGAGGACCTTGCGTTGGAGATGATACAGGTGGATCCCGGATCTTGCCAGAGGAAGACGATGCAAGCTCCGTTAAATACGATGCAGGCCGATCCGTCGTTTCAAAGGATGAAAGGTAGTGTTTCATCAGAACGAGGCACGCCGACGACGCATGGTATCAAAGCTATCAAAGCTTCAAACCAGAGAGCAGGAGAGCTTCGCGTGTGAGGTTTGTCGAGCCCGCGAGGCAAGGTCTCGAGTTTGGATGCGTTGTGTTTTCTTCGAACAAAGAAGAGAATAACGTCAATGTGCAACATTTTTTTCCTTTACCTGCGCTTGCTGTCTGCTTGTGGTGTGGCAACGCCTTCGGGTTTTGAAACAGAGAACGGGGGGGGGGGGGGCACGCATGCGGTTTGTTGATGTTGGTTGTGGAAGAGAGGACAACTGAGAGTTCTGATACCATGATGTTACAGGATTTTTTCCGTAATAGCCGGAGGGGTGGCTGGAGGCAGAGATGGCGATACAATATAACCGGAACTTCGACTGTGTAAGCGTGGCTTGCTCGAGGGAGAGAGCTACTAAGATCTAATTTGGGACAAGGAACTAGAATTATTTCATTTGATTAAACATACGAGACCCCCAAGGGTCCCTTAAATAGGGCATACAAGGGCATTTGCATAAATCCCCAACACTACCTATTAAATCCTAATACAAGTTTACAACCGAAGGGTCGTACAACGACATAACAATACAATAAAACATAATAGAAGACGCATCATAGTAATTGAGCCCGAAGCCCATAACACCATTCCTGCTTAAGCTTGTTTAATTATTTCATTTGAGACGAGTATATTTACTTGGTATTATTTGTTTGAATAACTGAAACGTTGCTCCATTGCCTGCTTGGCCTTCCCATGTAGTTAAATCAAACGAACAGACCCTTCATGTTTATATAAAAGAAAAATGGGAGGAGAAAAAAGTCTTCTTTAATTAAATATTCATTGTTTACTGTTAGAGATATTATATTTTAATGTTATTGTGTTTAGTCCCACACCGCCTATCGGTGTTGGGTGTCATGTTGTAGCTCCTATTTAAATCCCCTATGTGGAAGAATATATTGCACCTTTCACTTAATCTCTTCTTTCTACATGGTATCAGAGGGTTCGGTTACTCCAAAACCTAATTTATTTTTTTTCCCTTCCCCACTGTTCTCCCCAAGTCCCGACCCGATACTTCCGCTTCCGCTCGCCTGCTATGGCTCACGGGATTGGTTTTTCCCCTCGCTCCCGTCGACGGATCGTCGTCTGTTTCCGAAGACGGGAGCGGGAACTTCTTCAAACGGCGCTGCTACCACTGTGCGCTGCTTCCGCTAGCGTCGTCGACGATCCTGCCTGCTCCGATCACGATGGCTCTGCTTCCTGCGCGACGCCTCTGCTTCCTGCGACATCGACGCCGCCTGCTGCTTCCGCCTGCGTCATCGACGCTTGACGCTGCTTCTCCGTCTCTGCTTCTCTCCCGACGGCTTCGGTTCTGCTCTGCTGCTCTGCGGCTTCTTCTTCTCCGGCTGCTGCTGCCGCAGCTCTCTTCTTCTCCGCCTTGGCTGCTGCTGCTGCAGCACCTTCTTCTCCAGCAACTGCCCCGTCTCCGGCCCGGCCTTCTTCTTCAGATCCAGCCCGACCACTCTCTATTTTAGGGTTTAAGTTTTAATTTTTTACGTTGTTATTGTTGTTTGTGGGTTTGTTGTGTTGCGTCTCTATGATTTCCGCCTTCTTGCACGTGATCTACGTGAGGGGAAGTGTACGTCACGGCCTCTAGGCATAGTCTATACCTTCATGCACGTATTTCACGTGAGGGGGAGTGTTTGTGATATCGGCGACTCGGATGCTTCTTTCCCGACTCCTGCCTTAGTCACAACCGGCCCCTAGGTATAACCTATGTCTTCTTGCACATGATCCACGTGATGGGGAGTGTTTGTGATCACGGCGACTCAGATACTTCTTTCCCGACTCCTGCCTTAGTCACACATGACCCCTAGGTTGATTTCGTATGTTGTTTGCGTCTCCTTGTCGTTTTCTCTTGATTTGGTAGGGTTGGTCTGGTCTTTCGTGGTTGACCTTATTTCCGCTCCGAGTGTATCCAGCGTTGTCTTGGTCGGTTTGTGAACCAACGTCGTGTGGCTCTTGCCGGTTGAAGTATCCCCGGTGACACGCGTTGGGCCTCGGTGGTTGTTGTTTTTGTCCCACGTTGCCAACCTTATTTTACCTTCCATTTTATGTTGTGTTCAAGCTGTAGGGTTCCCCTTCAGCTTGAGGGGGAGTGTTAGAGATATTATATTTTAATGTTATTGTGTTTAGTCCCACACCGCCTATCGGTGTTGGGTGTCATGTTGTAGCTCCTATTTAAAGCCCCTATGTGAAAGAATATATTGCACCTTTCACTTAATCTCTTCTTTCTACATTTACCTTCATATTTCTGCACTCTGCCACTATTTCTTAGTTGAATTTAGTGTTTGGAATGATTTGGTGGTTCATCTTTTGGGTAATTTGGATTATTTGTTTCGTGAAAAAAGTCGTTTTAGTAAATTTCAAGCACTATTGTATGCTCTACATCATCAACATCATTATTATCAATAACCTTATATCAGCCAGTGGATGCTTCCATATACATCTAACAACTGTCAATTTTAGAACATAGTTATGATTTCCAAATCCTAAATATGGATTTTATTGCAGTCAGAACTGGAGTACTTGTCTTTCATGTATACACACGCTCATGATTTTACTGAGCTCCAGAGAAGAGTCGAAGAACTTTCCAAAGAGCATGAGAAAGAACTTGAAGAGGTATGTCTTGTTGCATGTAGTTGTAGTTTGAAGCTATTTGTTTTTTTTCTAATTATGAATAATACAGAACATGTCAATTATATTTTTTTTCTGATCCTATTCAGGCAAAGAAAATTCTGAGGCAAAAAATTGAGAAGGATCAGTTTCTAGATCTTATGACTGTTGAAATAGAAATTTGTTCAGCTTGCAAAGAATTATACAGGTCAGGACATTTCAGCACGTTTCTGTTGTTTTGTTTAAGTTCTATATGATTTAGTGCAATGGCTAAATATTTAAGTTAATGATACTAATCAGGATTTTCAAATATCAATTTACATGAGAGGGAACCATACTTAATCCTAGCATAAAAAATAATATTAATGAATATAAAATACGTTTTAACCGTAGACTTGCTGATATTACACATTTGATGTGTTTTTAGTATTTATAATTTCAGTTCTTGAACTGGGTAGCATGAGTGTCGGGCAGTGAATTGTGTACATGAGCAAAAAATGGGAGTTGCGGAGATGATAATGCTTAGGTGGATGTGTTGACACACGAGACTGGATAGAATTAGGAATGAATGTATCAGGGATATGACTGGAGTAGCACCAATTGCAGAGAAGATGCGAAAAGCTCGACTAAGATGGTTTGAACACGTACAAAGGAGACAATTAGAGGCAACCGTTAGGCATTATGAGGTCTAGTCACTAAGCATGTTAAACGAGTGAGGGGTAGACCAATAAGACTTGGAATTAAACTATAAAGAAGACATGATGCACTTAGGCATTTATTGGATTATGACACAAGGATAAGCACAATGGCAACAAAGGATCCATATAGCCGACCCCACTATAGTGGGATAAAGGCTTGAGTGTTGTTATGGACTATATTTATGTGCGGTTTTTTTTGTGTATCTTTTTTTACTGCTTGGAGACTCCATATTAATTTTTGTATAATTTTTTCTACTATGTTAATTCCAATTTCAAATATGAATTTCATCATGCAACCAAACAATAGAATTGTGCAATGCCAATTCCTTATGCCCCTTTTTGTGCAGCATCTAACAACATAATTGGAATTCAGGCCAATTACAATTTCAGCTGGTTTTAGAATTGGCTGAATTCCAATTCCAGGATACCAAACAAGCCTTAAGGGACTGAGAGCATATCTATACTATATTAAGGGTGGTGTTAAAGGCACATCATTTTTGGCTATGTGCACACCCATCAAAAATATAATCCTTAATAATTTAGGTTTTCTAAACCCCACCCAACTAAAGCCGAAGCAGCCCGCCTCCCCCTTTCCGATACGCGCCTTTTTGAACTGCGTCTTCTACGTGCATTTTTATGAAACGTGTTCAACATGAAAGTTGTAGATCTCGACAATATCTACAACCTTCATGTTGAACACTTTTTGATTTAAAGCCGTTTAGGCTCCCGATTTGGCCCCGAAAAAAATCACGCGGAACACTTTGATTTGAAAAATCACGCGTGATTTTTTTCGGGGGCCAAATCGAGGGCCTAAACGGCTTTAAATCAAAAAGTGTTCAACATGAAAGTTGTAGATATCGTCGAGATCTACAACTTTCATGTTGAACACGTTACATAAAAATGCACGTAGAAGACGTGGTTCAAAAAAGCGCGTATTTCATTTTAAAAAAAAACTATGCAATCACGACAACGTCATCCTCCCCACAGCTCTTGTGGACATGTACTGCAGATGCGGGTGCATTGAAGCAGCTTTGGAGGTGTTCCGCCGGGTTTCGAGCAAAGACATCGTGCTTTGGAACATGATGATCGGAGGGCTCGCGATGCACGGCCATGGCCGCCTTGCCGTCGATCTGTTTGCTCTGATGAAGGAGACGACAACGGCGCCCAACGAGTCCACATACATTGCAACTATGTTTGCTCAGACTGTGCACATAGTATTGGTGTGCACAAAGCCGAAGATGGTATGCACATAAAATTTCAATGGGTGCACATAGTATTGGTGTGCACAAAGCCAAAGATGGTGTGCCTTTAACACCACCCTATATTAATAGGGAAAAACATCCTTTGATTAAACATTCAATTTTTCAATTTTACCCCTCTTTATTAAAAAAATTTCAATTTCATTAATCTGTGTTTTTATTTATTTATACTATACTATACTATATTAGCCGACCCCACATAGTGGGATAAAGGCTTGAGTGTTGTTTGTTGTTTATACTATACTATAATAAAAGGGAAAAACACCCTTTAGTTAAACATTCAACTTTTTAATTTTACACATCTTTATTACAAAAATTTCAAGCTCATTAATTTGTGTTTTTTTAATTTTAAAATATGTGTTCTCATATAGGCAAAATCTCTTACCTATACTAAAAAATGTGCTCTCACCGGCTCACTGCCTCTCGCAAACCCCCATGCATAAGGAAAAACGAGCGACGGGTGGAGTTTAGCATTCGAGGGTTTGCGAGCGGCGGGAGCGGCGACGCGCCGGGGCAATGTCGTGACCGAAGTACTGTCGCGCGGCATTGGGGGCCTGCCCCGTGCACTGTCGCAATCAGGGTACTGTCATGGTTGGTCATAGGGGCGGAACCCTGTGCCTATCACTTATATATACATTTTAAAAATAGTTTGGCACTTGAGGTTCGGGACGAATTATCTAGTTATTTTATTATTTAAGTCTAGTTGTTAATTTATTGTTTGGGTCTAGTCTCTATTTAGGGTTTTAATGTTTCCCTTGTCTTTTGTATTTACGATTATGTTTTTATCTCCTCTTATATAAGGAGACCTCAGGCTTATGTAATGTTATCAAAAAAAGTAAACTCTATTTACTGGTCTTGTTATGATATTTTGGTAGCTCTCCACACCCCAGCACACCCCGCACATGCAGCTGTAGTTTTGGCTCCGCAGTATCCTTGCCTTCGTCATCTACGCCCATGATCATCCTCCGGACTAGTCCCATAACAACTTGATATCAGAGTCGAGCTTGCCTTTCCTTTTGACTGCCACTTCTCCTTCAAAATAACAACACGAGCCACCGATTCTCCTCTCCTCGATGTGGTTCACCACAACCCACTTGTTCCAAAATAGCCGCACACATCCAATGCCTCTCAATCGCACGGTCTTCTCCCTTCCAGCGGATGCTGTCGACGATCCTTATCCCTGTCGACATTGACTTAGGCTTCATTTGGTTCGGAGGTGGTGGGTCGATCCGACAGGTGGAAACGGAGTGTTCGAATCGGAGGGGGGAGGTGACTGCTCCAAACGGAGCTTTTTGGGGCATTTCTCAAGTTGGGCGGTTGGAAACGGAGCAAACGCCGCCGGAGATTCATTTGTTTACCCTCCTTCCGGCGGCGTTTGCCCAAAACGGAGCAGCGAAATGCCCAAACAAGTAGAGCCTTAGCGTCCCTGTTCCAGTCTAGTTCCGTCTTCGTCGCCGTCGGGATCGTTCCCAATGACCGCTGAACCGGCTCAGTCAGTCTTGCTCGCACACTCCTTGTCGAGCCCTTGTGCAACCGCTACTTCTGCAGCCCCTTCCGTCGGGCCAAGCCCTTCTTCTCGACATGCCAGCCCACACCTCAACGACATCGTTTCCAACATAATGACACGTGGCTTCTACTTCTCGAGCCCCGTCCGCCGCCCAACAACATAGTCGAAGCACGCCTCCAACACTCGTTTCTTTTGAGACCTGCGCTTCTTGAGCCCCACGTCACAAGCCGAACATGCAATGAGAATTAATTAATTCATCAAAGGGAATTAATTATTTAATCAAGTTGTAGTCACGTGCAGTTGTCAACCCATCCCTTGAGTTAATTAATACCTTTTTTGGGAAGCTGCATCCCAAATAATTATTGAATTTATTTTTTTTAATTGATTAATCAACCAATTGATTAATAATTTGTTTTTATTTGCAATATGGATGCTAACATTAGCTTCCAAGTTCTAGTTGTAGTGATGTGCAGTTCGAGTCTAGTTGTTTAGGGTTTTAATGTTTCCCTTGTCTTTTGTAATTAGGCTTATGCCATTATCTCCTCTTATATATGGAGACCTTGGGGTCATGTTATGTTATCAAAAGAAGTAAATCTATTTCCTTGTCTTGTTATAAGATTTTTGTAGCTCTGTCCACCCGAGCACACCCTGCCTAGGCAGTTTTGATTTAGGCTTCACAGTATCCTCGTTGCCATCATCTTTACCTCAGGTCATCCTCCTAGCTAGGGCCATAACACAATCACTTTGTATTTATATATGGAGGAGGCAATATCCAAGAGTTTCACATCTACGGATAGTGATGGTGAACTTACCAGAGACTTAATAGTGAAATGACTATGAGATTCAACTAATGACTATGAACAATGTGACACAAAACCATAACTTCCGATAAAATATTGCAATTAATATGATAATAAGCTGTTTTGAATTTCAATACAACCATAGTTTATAATAGTAAATTTCAAAGAAACACTTGAAAATTTGATTTTTATGCAAGGCGAGACTCTTAAGTAAAATACATCGCTGTTTAAGCCTTGCAAGTCATTGGGATTCAAGAGAGAAAATGACTACGACAAGAAAATTCCAAATTAAGAACTCACATACACATAAGGACCCAGAAGATGTGGGTACAGTAATAGGGGAGATCTGACAAAGATCACCAATAGACGACGATTGTAGCAATATATGGGGACTTTCGGTGGAGGTGGAAGTCGTGGAATGACTGGGTGGAGGTGGAAGTCGTGGAATGACTGGGTGGAGGTGGAAGTGGTTGAAAGAGGAGGTGGCCGTGTTGATGGAAGTGGGTTGTAGGAGTTACAATTGTAGGGAGGGGTTGCAACCTTGCAGTTGTTGTGGGTTTCTAGGATGACACACAATATCCGATAGTGGGTTGTTGGGAAGCTTTATGATGGGGGACCATCGACCCATAACAAAGTGGGGCTCACTTTCGTCTATTCTCGCCGGAAGATTTGATCGGAGTGACGATCTGATCCCGCAGATGCGTCCGGATGCGCGCCGCGAACTTTTTTAATATATAACTTGGTTATTTTTGGTTTCATTTTCATATATTTGGCACATGGACTCTTCAGCCAATCATAGCCGTAGATTTCGAGTTGCCCTAATGCCTAGAATGTTATAAATAGGAGTGTTAGAGGCTTGGAAAGATCATTGCTGGTTTTGGAGAAAGTCATTCCCGGAACTCCGCGATCAAGCCACTGTGTCGACGCCGTAGAGCCCTAGGTGCCGACTCCTAGCGGTGGAACTTCATCCCCAAGGTAAACCCTAACCCCCTCCATCATTTTCCACTACCTTCTTCCCCATCCGGCCACCAAATCCCCTCATGGGACCCCACCCGAACTCCACCGACCTGCAGCCAGAGCAGCCGCCCCTCTCCCTCCTATTTCCTGTTCCGCCGCCCCCTCCTGTGCCCGGAATTCCACCGCCGGTCTGCTGCCATCAACCCAGCACCGGCAGCCCGCTTCCCCTCCCAAAACCGACCCCCCTAGGGCCTCCTTTTCCCTAGCCGACCCCTCCTCTTTCCCCGTCATGGATCCACCTCCCATCGCTCCGAAAACCCTAGATCTATTTTGATCTAGTACTACCACCCTCTGATCCATCATTTTCATCCGTATTCCTCTTCCCGCAGCCCGAATCCGCCGTCAACACACCGTATCTACCCTCCCCTTGGCCGGATCCTTCCATATTTGGTCGGATCTACCCGTTTTCAGCCCACCGCAACCCTTTTCCACCGCGGACGGCCTCCGTCCCGGCTCGCAAACCCGGATCTACTTTCAAAACCGCCGGATCTTCCCCGCCCCATACATTCCCTTACTTGTGAGTTGTTTTGTTGTATGGACTTTTAATTTTCAGCACTTGAACGCTGTTTGAATTACTCATATTTGTTTGGATATTTATATGTGGAATTTTGCCCCGTAAAGAACTGTGATTGCTGGAAGGATCCATCCGTGGCGTGCTTATTTTGGCCCTCCGTTTGGAGGAAAGCCTAGCTTAATCGCCCTAATTGAAGCTGTTTTCGCTTATATTATTGAATGTGTGAGTTGTGAATTTTATTTGAATTAATTGCCGAATGGACTCTGGCATCTAAAGTGTTCACGTGTCCACTCACTCGAGTTAGCCTAGATTGCACGACACGCATCCTACCCTACATCAAATTGGTATCAGAGGGAAGGTTAGGCCGTTTGCATGCTCCGTAGTGGTAGGACATTTATTACTAGCATGGCAGAACCACAAGTAACCGACGACCAAGCGGGAATCTTGAATTCGGGCACCGGCACCGCGTTTGCTGAGTTCCAGTGCCTCATCCTAGATCGTTTTGACACCTTAGGCGCCCAGTTTAATGACGTGTGGCAAGACCTTGTCAAGGTAAACCTACGACTGGACCACTTAGAGAATGTCAGGGACACGCCAACACATCGTGATGATTCTTTGGAGGACGACCCTGATGTTCCCCCACATCCCGACCAACGCCCGAGAATGGGCCAACCACCAGTGGAACGTCATCGCCGTGACATTACCTACCGGACCCCAGCCCCGCCGGCAAGGCGAAACCCTGAGCCAGCACGTGATAAACCCCCACCTCTGCGTGAAGATTATCGTATGCCCCGTCAGCCGCAACCTGACCTTAGGGACTATGTACCTCCACCCGGTCGCCGCGACCAGCACCGAGATGAGTATTACTTGCCAGATCGACGAAGGTTTGATTACGACTATGATGACTATCCGGGGGACTACCCTGACCCGCAGAGAGGTGGCCATGCCTTCGACATCACTCGTCGGATTCGCCTCGACGCCCCATCGTTTGATGGCCGCTTGGATCCGAAGGCCTTTAGTGATTGGATCCTAGACATAGACCACTATTTTGACTGGTACGATATGAGAGATGAGCGTTGTGTCCGTTTCGCGAAGATGAAGTTGGTTGGGCATGCCAATGTATTTTGGATTAGCGTGGAGAGAACTCTCGAGAGAGAAGGTTATTATCCCATCACTTGTTGGGATGAAATGAAGGAGAGATTAAAGGATAAATATCTCTCTGCCTCTTACCGTGATCAGTTGCTTGATCAGTTACAGAACCTACGTCAGGGGACGCTTACGGTAGCTGAGTATATGGATCGATTCGATGAGTTGGTCGTTAGGAGCGATATTTCGGAGGAGCCCATTGCCACCACGTCTCGCTTTAAGGTTGGCCTTCGTTCGGAGCTTCGGAGAGAGTTGATTCCCCATCGCTTCGAGACAGTCGACCAAATATTCTAGCTCGCTCTAGAGTACGAGCAGTATCTCCATACATCGGGCACGAAGCAGTTCCCCTCGCAGACTGATTCTTCGACATTCAAGAAGCCCACCCCTTTCCAGACTACCACGGCCACCCCGCCCCCACGGGTCACCGCTGACACAAAGGGCAAGGCCATCGCCGCCGAGGGCCAGAGACCTGGGTGTATCCAGTGTTTTAGATGTTCCGGCAGAGGACATGTGGCAGCACATTGCCCCACACAAAGTCTGCTAGTTGTGGAAGAGGAGCCGAGCCTAGAGGGAGTTGAGGATGTCACTGAGGAGGTCGAGGCTACGATTGAGGAGGGATGGGAGAGCGAGGCTGAAAGATCCCTAGAGATGGGTGTAGTGCGACGCTTCCTATATACCCCCCGTGCTGACGAGGATTGGCGCCGCACCACTATCTTCTACACGTATTTTCCTAGCGCAGGCGGACCCTGCAAGCTAGCCATTGATAGTGAGAGTTGTGTCAATATCGTGGCCCAGAGAGGTTTAGAGCGTATGCAAGTGAAAGCGGAGCCCCACCCTCATCCTTATCGGGTCATTTGGGTAGACAAGACCGCCATCCAGGTGACACAGCGGTGCCTCGTTCCCATTCGGCTTGCTACATTTGAGGATCACGTGTGGTGTGACGTAATTCCTATTGATGTTGCCCGCGTATTATTGGGACAACCTTGGCTGTACGACCGCGACGCCACGTGCTACGGTCGGTCGAACACGTACACATTCTACGATAAAGGTAAGAAGATCATGTTGTCACCCACCCGACCCAAGGAGAAATCCAAGGGTCCGATTGAACCCTCCACGAGCACCATGTCATCGAGGCCACTGCATCTCCTACGTCGTAGTGAGTTCTTGCGGGAGAGCAAAGACGCCGACATATTTTACATTGTTGCCGCCACCATGACTTCTGAGAGTCCGACGGTGACCCCGGATCTCCCCCCGGAGATTCAGGCTCTACTAGAGGAGTTTGTTGACATCATGCTTGAGGAGTTACCTGATGAGCTCCCACCGTTGCGAGATATCCAACATGCTATTGATCTAGTCCCGGTAGCTTCTCTCCCTAACCTGCCGCATTATCATATGAATCTAGATGAGCACGCCGAGCTCAAACGATAGGTTGACGAGCTTCTCCGGAAGCAGTTCATTCGAGAGAGCCTAAGTCCCTGTGTCGTCCCCGCCCTTCTTACCCTTAAGAAGAATTGTAGCTGTCGCATGTGCATCGATAGTCGTGCCATCAATAATATTACGGTGAAGTACATGTTCCCCATTCCTCGACTCGACGATTTTTTAGATACCATGTCAGGTGCCCAGCTCTTTTCCAAGATCGATCTACGGAGTGGGTACCACCAGATTCGGGTACGAGAGAGTGATGAATGGAAAACGGCCTTTAAGACTAAAGATGGCCTGTATGAGTGGTTGGTCATGCCATTTGGGTTGTCCAATGCCCCGAGCACGTTCATGAGGGTCATGACACAGATATTACGGCCCTACATGTGCAAGTTCTTAGTTATGTATTTTGATGATATTCTGATTTATAGTCAGACTCATGGCGACCACCTAGAGCACTTGAGACTCCTTTTCGAGACCCTTCGTGGTGAGAAGTTATTCGTGCATTTAAAGAAGTGTTCGTTCTACGCCGAGTCGGTTCAGTTCTTGGGGTTTATTGTATCGTCCACGGGAGTGTCAGTCGACCCTGAGAAGGTCAAGTCCATTCGCGAGTGGCCCTTGCCTACGACCATTCACGAGGCCCGCAGCTTCCATGGTCTAGCTACCTTCTACAGGAGGTTCGTCCGGGGATTTAGTACGATTATGGCCCCGTTCACTAGTACTTTGAAGAAGGACGAGTTTCAGTGCCCCCTACGACCACTCGAGCGTTTGAGGAGATTAAAGAGAAGTTGACCACGACACCAGTCTTACGACTTCCTGATTTCGGCAAGGCATTTGAGGTCGCGTGTGACGCCTCTGGGGTAGGAATCGGTGGTGTGCTGAGCCAGGAGGGACACCTGGTCTCCTACTTCAGCGAGAAGTTAAATGAAGCCAAGCAAAAATACTCCAATTATGATAGGGAGTTTTATGCGATCGTTCAGTCGTTACGATACTGGAGATACTACCTCCTTCCCCGGGAGTTCGTTCTCTATTCGGACCACCAGACGCTTCGGTACTTAGATTCCCAGAAGAAGTTTGGGCATAGACATGCAAAGTGGGTGGAGTACCTCCAGGATTTCCACTATGTTCTCAAACATCGCGCCGGTGTTGAGAATAAACCCGTTGATGCGTTGAGTCGGCGGGTCACCCTTCTACAGACCCTGAGAGCCCACGTGGACGGACTTTAGCAGATTATTGCTGATTACCCAGGTTGCTCGGACTTCGACGAGATATACACAACATTATCCCGAGACCCACCCGAACCTGTCGACGGTTTCCAGATTTGGGAAGGTTACCTTTACCAGGGTTCCCACATGTGCATCCCAAGCACATCGTACAGTGACTAGCTGATTTGGGAGCTTCATGCGGGCGGAGACGCCAGAAATTTTGGTAGGGATAAGTCCATAGCTATCGTGGAGGGTCAATTTTATTGGCCAGGTCTGAAGAGGGATGTGGCCAGAGTTGTCTGACATTGTCGCACGTGTCAGACTGCGAGGGAACTAAACAAAACACAAAATTATATACGCCCTTACCAGTCCCACTTAGACTCTGGGAGGACATTAGTATGGACTTTGTACTTGCACTGTCGCGCACGGTTCAGAAGCACGACTCCATCTTTGTAGTCGTTGATTGTTTTTCCAAGATGGCAAACTTCATAGCCTGCTCTAGGACTGCTGACGCATCACGTGTTGCATCCATTTTCATTCGGGACGTCTTTAGGTTACATGGTCTACCGAAGTCCATACTCTCCGACAGGGATGTTAGATTCGTGAGTTACTTTTGGAAGACCCTATGGTACAAAACGGGCACTACCCTGAAGTTTTCATCTGTATATCACCCCCAGACAGACGGACAAACTGAGGTTGTGAACCGCAGTCTAGGGAATTTGCTTAGATGTCTTGTTGGCGAGCATGTGGCGAGTTGGGACTCCGTTCTTCCCGTCGCTGAATTCGCTTACAATAGTTCGGTCAATAGGTCCACCGGGTTGAGCCCATTTCACATAGTACTAGGGTTTGAACCCAAGAAACCCATCGACCTCATTCCTTGTCCATTAGAGTCCCTCCAAGTGAGTCCGCCGAGTCATTTGCACGCCATTTGCATGAATTACATGAGTCAGTCCGTAATTATTTCAAGTATCGAAAACTATAAAACCCATGCAGATTTAAACAGGCGTGAACATGTCTTCAACGAAGGCGAGCAGGGAATGATCCGAATCCGGCCGGAGAGGCTCCCACCGGGACCTGCCAAAAAATTAAGCGCTAAACGAATGGGTCCCTACTCGATCATTAAACAGATCGGGACAAATGCCTACGAGCTGAATATCCCCGCTAGTATGGGAATCCATCCGGTGTTCAATGTTGAGGACTTGACTCCGTATTATGAACCTCGCGAATATTCGGACCCGAGTCGGGATGATCACCACCTCTCCACCTCATCACCAGTTGCAGCTTCTTCCTACTCACCTTTACCACCACTTGCCCTGCCCCCAGCTGTACGCACCCCTGGGAGTCTCTCACCTTTGGTGACACCGCCTGCACCCCTGATCGCTCCAGAATCCACTTCACGAGAGCAACGTACTGAGAGCATTACATACATTGTCGCCCATGAGTACGTCCCTACCACCACAGGACTTTCATGCCGCTACCTGGTTCGTTGGAGAGGCCGCTCCGCCTCTGATGACACGTGGATTCTACCTACTGAGCTGGATCGACTCGCCCCTGGACTTCGACGACAATATGATCATCTCCATTCATCGGAGATGAATTCTTTTCAGTCCGGGGGAATTGATGGGGGACCATCAGCCCATAACAAAGCGGGGCCCACTTTCGTTTATTCTCGCCGGAAGACTTGATCAGAGTGACGATCCTATCCCGCGGATGCGCGCCGCGAACTTTTTTAATATATAACTTTGTTATTTTTGGTTTCATTTTCATATATTTTGCACATGGACTCTTCGGCCAATCATAGCCGTAGATTCCGAGTTGCCCTAATGCTTAGAATGTTATAAATAGGAGTGTTAGAGGCTTGGAAAGATCATTGCTTGTTTTGAAGGAAGTCATTCCCGGAACTCCGCGATCAAGCCACGGTGCCGACGCCGTGGAGCCCTAGGTACCGACTCCTAGCGGTGGAACCTCATCCCCAAGGTAAACCCTAACCCCCTCCATCATTTTCCACCACCTTCTTCCCCATCCGGCCACCAAATCCCCTCCAAAACCCCACCCGAACTCCACCGACCTGCAGCCAGGGAAGCCGCCCCTCTCCCTCCTGTTTCCTGTTCCGCCGCCCCCTCCTGTGCCCGGAATTCCACCGCCGGTCTGCTGCCATCATCCCAACACCAGCAGACCCCTTCCCCTCCCAAAACCGACCCCCTAGGGCCTCCTTTGCCCTAGCCGACCCCTCTTCCTCTTTCCCCGTCATGGATCCACCTCCCACTGCTCCGAAAACCCTTGATCTATTTTGATCTAGTGCTACCACCCTCTGATCCATCATTTTCATCCGTATTCCTCTTCCCGTAGTCCGGATCCGCCATCAACACACCGAATCTACCCTCCCCTTGGCCGGATCCTTCCATATTTGGTCGGATCTACCCGTTTTCAGCCCACCACAACCCTTTTCCACCGCGGACGGCCTCCGTCCCGGCTCGCAAACCCGGATCTACTTTCAAAACCGCCGGATCTTCCCCGCCTCGGACATTCCCTTATTTGTGAGTTGTTTTGTTGTATGGACTTTTAATTTTCAGCACTTGAACGCTGTTTGAATTACTCATATTTGCTCTGATATTTATATTCGGAATTTTGCCCTGTAAAGAACTGTGATTGCAGGAAGGAGCCATCCGTGACGTGCTTATTTTGGCCCTCCGTTTGGAGGAAAGCCTAGCTTAATCGCCCTAATTTAAACTGTTTTTGCTTATATTATTGAATGCGTGGATTGTGAATTTTATTTGAATTAATTGTCGAACGGACTCTGTGCATCATCATAAAGTGTTCACGTGTCCACTCATTCGAGTTAGCCTAGATTGCACGGCACGCATCCTACCCTACATCACTTTATAGGAGGCGACAATGGATAGGGTTGGCGGAGGGGTTTGAGACTGCAGGGAGGGCTGTGGATAGGAGGGTCGATGACTAGAAATAGGGTTGCTGTTTACTAAGGGTTTCAGTTGGGAGGGGAAGTGAACGGTGTCCTGGGGTTGGCTAAATCCCTACTCCCTAGGTTGAAGAGCCCCCCGGGCGCCCACAAGAGAGCTACTCCCTAGGAAGGGCCGGTGGCAAGGCGCAAAAACCCAACCCGAGCTGGGCTCGGCCGCTCTTTTTCTGCTGCTCAGGTTCCCTAGGCTTCATCGTGCTGCTCCCGACCCGTGCTGCTCCCTCGCTGCCGACCTTGGGTTCATGATTTCTTCTTCTTCTTCTGCAACTTCTTCTTCTTCTGCAATGGCACACTTCTTCTTCTGAATTCTTCTTCTTCTTCTGCACACATCTTCTTCTTCTGCACACATCTTCTTCTTCTTCTGAGCATCTTCTGGAATTCTTCTCTAAATTCTTTGATAGCTCCTAATTAACTTTTCTGGTTCTTCTGGTTCTTCTTCTTCTCTTCTATATATTTTTAGATGTCATGCTCTAGGGCAGTATTAGTTTGATAAATTTTTTTGTCCATTATGAGAGAGTTGTTGGATCAATCATAATCATCCAAAGCACAGAGCAAAATGATCAATAAAAAATTAAAAATTTGGTTAGGTGCAATAAATATTAGAAGATTAAAAGAGCAATATGGAGATGTTAAAAAATGTCGTCGATCTTTAATGAAATGAGAGATTTCGAACATGAATGCGGGCTCCGATCATCTAGATTATGATCCTAACTCGTTCTCCTGCTTGAGTAGAACCGTACATCATCACTAACAAAGGGTCCCGACATATATTTTTTACATTGGATGATGATGGTCTTTTAATATGAAATTTAGAAATTTATTTAGGGTGTTCTTACCTTTATATTTTGTTGATAATGTAGAGAACAACTATTGAAGAGTGATTTTAGCAAATGTGAGTGAGAGTGAAAATAACATTTGAATTTTTTAAAATTCCATTTTCCCAAGTTAGAAAGTGTGTATACTGGTTGGTACATTTCATATTTAGTCCTAATAAACTTTATATATTTTTAGGGAAATGAGAATCATAATCATCTGGTATTGACACATATATTTGTTGCTTGTTCTCCTGCTTGACATAAACATTTCCATCCCATTTGAATTTTTAAAAATTCACTTGCAATTAAGTTAGTTGGGAAATGAGAAGGTATTTACCTCTTGAAACCTTGAAGCTGATAGTCTCTTGGTCATGAAATCTACCACTTGCTCACTTGAAGGAAAGTAAGAGGTATTTGAAAAATTGAAATAAAGCCACTCTCCATTTTTTCCCTTTTTAAAATGTTTTTTCTACTTCAATGTGATTGTACAGTTATGTTGTAATAAATTGTGAGCGATATTCTTTCCAGTTTTATTTCACATTAAAATTTCATAGATCATTCATTGTTGATTTTCTCAAATGATCCATATTCATAATATTAAAGTATAGAATTTTACATATCTCATTGAGCCATGACTCTCAATTCTACTTCAACACTTAGGGCTAGTTTGGCGCGGCTTTTCTCCTGCGGTTGAAATCCGCGCGGACGCACGGTCGCCTCCCTGGGGATATTACAGGGCGCCAAGGCGGGGATGATCCCTGCGGCCCTGCCAAATGGCGCGTGGTCATGACCGGGCAGTGCTGTTCGTGCAACCACAGCGGATTAGTCCCGCCAAACTAGGCCTTAATCTTGAACCACCATCTTTAACGTGGTGACTAGGGACAAAAAAATGCAATAAAGGCTGTAGTAGATCTCGACCTACAGGGTTGGAAAATTTGCATTAAAGTCTATGGAAGACTAGTAATCAACAATGAAGATTGTAAGAGACAAGTGATGAGTGTTAAATAAAGCAGCAAAAGGAGCTGTAGTAGTAGTGGATTGATATACAACCGTACGAGCAGAATCGATTTTCTGATACCATTGGAGAAAGTTTGTTGCTTGTATTTCACTAATTTTTATAGCATTAATGACATTATATTTATACATGGATGTGTAAAGAGGATACATGATGATCCAATCCTTTAATCGTTCGTCAACAAATATGAAGATTTTAGATTTGTAGTTTTCTAAAGGGAGGGGGGATTCAATTTGTACATGCTCGTCTCCAGACATAAAAAGAGATGTTAATTTTATTTTACACAGTCCTTTCTTATCTTGAGCTTTTAAGAATCATCTGAGCAAAAGATGGTGAGCAAAACAAATGTCATTTTCTTAACCTAGAGGATTATTATCATTTTTTTGAGAATGAGCATTGCAATCCTTTCCGAATTTTGAGAACTAATGCTACATAATATTTATCAGTGCTGAAGTCCAAAAGAAAAAGTCATTTAAGTATCTATGCATTAATTTTGCTGTTATAAGCCTTCTCATGCCTTCAATTTTTTTATTTTTCAAGCTAGCTCGTCTAAATGCCAAATTTGTGTAGCAAGTTTTGTATTGGTGTCCATGGTTTGATTAACCATTATTTGATTCCATTTTTTCTCTTTCCTTTTCCCACGTTGTCTAAGCTGAGCACTAAAGAATCACCTGAGTAAAGACTGTGATCTGGATCAATGTCATTTTTTTTAATATACAGTATCCAAATTTTGTTGGATACCATTAACCTATTTCGAATTTTGAAAGATAAAGATACATAATATAATCAAATGAAAATTTTGTTACCAATAGCTCAATCCCCACAGAAGATGATTATTTTAGTTCCTATACATCACTTTCATTGTTATAAGCTCTAAATGTGTTGTTTTCTGATTTTGTTTTCTTCTTTGTAGATTATAATGAAGGGGTTACTTGGCCAAAAAATATTTAGAAGGTTTTGAAAAAGCTTCTTGTGTCCTGAATCATACACCAGAACCGACCTAACAATGTTACCCTCAAAGGATTTTTGGCTATGAAGCACCGACACTTCAAAATGCCCAACGTGTCGGTGTCGGACTCTCCGACACTCGTCCGACTCTCCGACACTCGTGTCGGAAGTCCGACACACTGACTCACGTGGGACTCGCGTGTCCTGCTCAATCGGACACGCGTGCCCCTCTCAATCAGACACGTGTGTCCCTAAGTTAGCTACTCACGGTGAGGCGGGAGGCAATTGTCTTGGAAGTGCAATTTTGTGAAAAATATTTTATAAGTTCATATACAAGAGTGAAAACATATTTGTTAATCATTGGTGGAAAAGGAATTGAAAAGTGTGTAAAAGTCTTAAGAATTGATCTATTTGAGGTGAAAAAACTATAAGAAGAGGTAATGTGTTAATGTTCTATCATTTTTTTACCTTTGGTTAAGTTTTGCATTTGAATATTTGATGAGTAATATTTAAACATGTCTTAGTTTATTTGAAAATTTGTTATTTGTTCATTTTAAATTTTTTGTTAAATGTTTTAGGATTTTCATAATTATAAAAAATAAATATTTAATATACGTGTCCCAGCGTGTCGAAATTTTATATTTTTTGAGAATTTACGAGTCGCTAGTCGTGTCGTGTCGTATTACGTGTCGCGTGTCGAAGTCGGTGCAACATAGATTTTTGGTCTTGATCCACATGTGGACACATGGTATCCGTTTGGCACGGCCGTGGCGGTCATGAACGTTGCGGTTCTAAACCTTTGTTCGTGAACGTTTGACCTCACCTCTCCATCTACTTTTATGTTCAAAATTAGTTTTTTTCAGTTGTTTTCTTGGTGACGGTCATAACTGTTGTCATGCCAAACACATTTTATGACTGTAGCTTTTTGTTTATACTCACTAGAACAAAAACACCGCGCCGTAGGGATCCTCAATCTCTTTGATGATATAGTGCTTGGAAATGAGCAACTTAGCATGAAGGATTGATGGGAATCTCCTCCCTTTATGTTAGAACGTGGCCACTGCTATCTTCACCGCAAAGGAAATACATGGCATTGAAGGATGTATTCCAAAATGTAAGGAACAAGATTGATAATGTGGGTAAAGTTTTTTTCGTCTCATCATCTAGCTATATCTGTCATTCCTCTGATCTTCTCAGTTACTTTCACTTAAGTTTTCATGAAATTAGTCTAAAAATTTGTTTGTGCATGTGTTCCTAAACCCTAATTCTGGCGATCTCGATTGAGAGTATTAGTTCTCGCAAATCCCATGGAGGATTAATATGCTGAAACTTTAAGATGTGAAAGCAAGTGTCCTAAGAATGTGGAAAAATCATACTTTAGTTCAGGCTAGTCTCCATCAATCGCCATAAATCATCTCTATTATTTGCCTGACGAGACCCTAATCTGAGGTAAGGTTAGTTGAAAGGATATCTCTCATTCCACTTGGAAACTGTCAATGAAATCATGTGTTAAGAGTGTGGGCACGAAGAAGATGCTAGAGACTGGAGGAAGCACAATTCCAGTTGGAACAATAGGAAAATGTCCTTTCATCACCATTCACCACCTACAATCAGCTGAAAATCAGCATATAACCCATGTGAAATAATGTTTCCCTTCAGCTGTCTTGTGAAAATTACTGTGATTTCTTAAAACTCCCATTTCTTTCAATTATGTTGCAGTATATACAAGCATATGCTGAAGTCAAAAAGTTCGATAAAGGAGGTTAACCAAATTGCACAGGTTTGTCATAGTGGTTCTAATATTTAAATAAGAAAAAAACTCGTCATTTTTACGCATGTAACCGTATGAGTCTATCTTGTCAGCAGCTTCGTATTATCGTAAAACAGAAGACCAACATTGGTGTTGGGCCTTTATGCAGCGCACAGCAGGTAATATATTGTTTGTTCTCATTCTCTGTTTCTTTAATTTATTTATTTTACTTTTTTTTTCTCTGTCTAATAAACTCTCCATGCTTAATGTAGATATGCTATCACGTTCTAGGCCTTGTCCATGAGATCTGGACACCCATACCTCGTGCTGTAAGTTAAACATGTATGTTTTATCATCTATATCATTTTGACTACGGATTTAAATTTATGTTTTTTTTTACATTTGACAGATGAAAGACTATATTGCAACTCCTAAGCCTAATGGTTATCAGAGCCTTCACACAACAGTTATACCCTTTCTGTATGAAAGCATGTTCCGTCTAGAAGTTCAGGTGACTATTTTTGAGAGGATATTTTGTCTTGTTTATTGTTGGACTTCTAAACATCTTTCTGCAGTTGTTGTAATTACTGCTCAACTTATATCACTCATGGTTTTGAGATTTTGGCAGATACGGACGGAAGAGATGGATTTGATAGCTGATAGAGGAATTGCTGCGCACTACAGCGGTAGAGGAGTTGTTTCTGGCATGGAAGGAAATGGAGTCCACCATGGCAGAAATTCCAAAGGAAAACCAGTGTGCTTGAACAATGCAGACATTGCTCTCAGGGTACACAAGCTATCTTAGTCAAACTGCATGTCCCCCCGCTCAAAATTGTTCATACCATCATGCTTGTTTTGATGTCACTTCGACGTCTTTTGCTTCCCGCTTGCTTAATTTTGCCCGCATCATCCGCCACCTGCTTGCTCAAATTCAATCCTGCCGTTAAAATCGCCGTCCTCTCCCGCGTCTTCTGCCATCCACTTCATCGGTTTCATAGATGCCATTAAGCTAGCATCCTCCACCGCTTGCTTATCAAAATATATTTTTTTCAACTGAAAAAATAATTATTAATCATTATTGTTGCGGACAACATAAAATTTATTATAACGGTTGTGTTTGGTAGATGGTCAGCGTAAAATTTAGTCACCCTTTGAATATGAATCATTTGAGAAATTGTGTAAAAACTAGGTTGTTCCCCTTAAGGAACGCGTCGCATGGTTCGAATGCGGCGTCTTGGCAAGGACCGCTGCATCTCCAGGACTTGGGTGTAGTGTTAAATATCTAAGAGGCTTCGTCGTATGGTCCGAATGCAGTGTTTTGGCAAGGACCGCTGCACTTCCAAAAGTACTTGGGTGTAGGCAAATGTCCTCACATATTAGACGTCCTAGGGAAGTATGTCGTAGGAATTTTGATCAACTTAGGTTTTGAAGTTGTAATATATGCATGCTAGCGGGGAAAGCGATGAAAGTAGTGGATACGATGATTAAGAGAAAAAAAAATATTTTATGCTTTCAAGAGACTAGATAGGTGGGTGAGAAAGCTAATTTTTTAGATAATTCAGGTTTTAAATTATGGTACACAGAAAATAAAACAAGCAGTGAAGTATGTATTATTGTGGACTACTTGAAAGGGTTAATTTGTTGGGGTAAATATTATTGTGGATATTATTGTGAATACTACTTGAATTGAACTTGAAAGAGTTAAGTAAATCAGAGAAGTATAAGAACATAACGTTTTATCGTAAAATTCAAGTATCAGAGGTAAATGATGCTCTAAATAAGATGAAGAATGAAAAAATGGTTGTGTCAGACGATATACCCATCGAAGTATGAAAATGTATAGTAAATGAAAGAATTTTGTGACTTACATGTTTTTTCAATAAGATACTGAAGTCAAAGAGGATGACAGACCAATGAAGAAAGTATCTTGGTAACTTTGTATAAGAATAAATAATATATATAAAATTGTAAATTACAGAGTCATACTATGAAACTATGAGAACGAGTAATAGAAAGAAGAATAAGACGAGAGACTAACATCTCGGAGAATCAATTTGGATTCATGCCAGGGCGGTCGACTATAAAAGTTATACATATTTAAGGAGACTTATTGACAACTATCAAGAAAGAAAACAAGATTTGCATAAATTGTTTATTGATCTTGAGAAGGCTTATGATAGAGTTCCAAGAGGGATCTTATGGAGAGTCTTAGAAAAGAAAGATGTAAATGTATCATATTGTTAGATGACATTTCCTTTCTACACATATATTGACATAATCAAAGATATGTATACAAATTCAATGACAAGGGTGAGGATATCTGGAGGATGAACACAAGAATTTCATATCACTGTTGACTTACTGTTGACTTACATCAAAGTTCAGCTTTAAGCCCTCATCTCTTTGCCCTTTTCTTAGATGAGCTCATCAGACATATCCAACTGGCAATACCTTGGTGTTTATTGTTTGCGGATTATATTGTTTTGGTTGATGAGACGCGCGAGGATGTAAACGCAAAACTTGAATTTTGGCGAGTTACTTTAGAAAAGAAGATTTTAGGTTGAGCAGGGCAAAGACGGAGTATATGGAGCTTAAATTTAGCAGTACAAGAGGGACAGATGACATCGTTATTAAGTTGGGTGATCAAGATATTTCTCGTAGTGAGTATTTTAAATATCTTTGATCGATTGTTCAAAAAGACAGAGGTATTGATAAAGATGTGACACATAGAATCCAAACGGGTTGGTTGAAGTGGAGAGGCGCGTCAGGGATCTTATGTGATCGTAAAGTGCCACTAAAACTTAAAGGCAAATTTTACAGTACTGCAATTAGACCCGGGATGCTCAATGGTTTTGAGTGCTTGGCAGTGAATTGTGTACATGCGCAAAAAATGAGAGTTGCGGAGATGAGAATGCTTAGGTAGATATGTGGACACACAAGACTGGATAAAATTAGGAATGAATGTATTAGGGATAAGACAAGAGTCTTCTCCAATTGTAGAGAAGATGCGAGAAGATTGACTAAGATTGTTTGGACACGTACTAAGGAGACCCTTAGAGGCACTTGTTTTGCGTTGTGAGAGTCTAGTCACTAGGCATGTTAAATGAGGGAGGGGGAGACCAATAAAGACTTGGAATGAAACTATAAGGAAAGACATGATGTACTTACGCATTAGTGAGATTATGACAAAAATTAGGGCACAATGGCGACAAAGGATCCATATAGCCGACCTCATTGATAAAGGTTTGAGTGTTGTTGTATTGTTGTGGGCAGATCGAGGCTTTAGGTAGACCAGACTAATTGAACCGCTTTAGCCCGAAGAGCAGTCTAGTGCGCAAACAATTACAGAGGAAAGAAAACTGACAATGAGATTTTTTTTTAACGTGGAAAACCCGTGAATAGGGTGAAAAACCACATGACCGGTTCGGTGCTGACCAAACTTCCACTATTCAGTGCTATTTTACAGGGCTTTTTAGAGAATGCGAGGGCGACATGTCGCTCCTCGTTACAAATGGGGAAGAGAGAGAGAGAAAGACGTTCGGAGGGTGACATGCCACCACTCACAAAACTGAATATTTGTTCTTTCTTGCGGCGGAAGTCGCGCACGTTCTGGAGGCCGGGTGGACTTCTGAAGACGTTCAGATGCTGGAACGGTGAGAACTTGCGGTTGTCTCGCGAGTGCTGGTTGCTGAGTACGTCGGGCGCAAGTTGCTCACAACGGCGAAAGGGGCGCGCGTTTGTGCGGAACGCACAGAGACAGATGAAGACGGCGGATGGAGGATGGAAATTCTCGAGCGATCTTCTAAGTGCTTGATGATATTCATGGGCGGCTTCGAAGATCAAGGAGGTTCCCAGTGGAATTATTTAGCGCGTAGGAGAAGTCCTGGGAAGAAAAGATCAGAATGAATAGAGGACTGAGGTCCTATTTATAGGCCATAAGGGTGGTTACGTTAGTTATGCATCCGTAGACCGTAACCACCCAAATTGCTAATTTCATACCATTTTAGTGTAGTTGACATGCGTATTATTATAGCATTTTTTCCATGCACACACCGTCACTGACCCGGCTATTTGCACCCACCCATTTACGCGGGTGGTTCCCCGCGCATCGGACGGTGGAGATCGCGTTGGGCGATCAAACGGTGGTGAGATCTCGGTGGCGGGAGGTCGCTCGGTGAGGAGAGAGTGGCGGCCGGCCGAAGGAGAACCGATCATGGTCGCACCGATCGAGGAGGGGCCGGCCGCTTGCGGCGGTCTCGGACGCCCCGACCGGCGTGGGTCCGGCCGCACCCGACGGTTGCGGGAGCGCCGACCTCGGGCGCATCAGCCGACGAGGGGCCGGCCGGGCTTTGGCCCCAAATGTGCCTCGACCGAGGAGGGGCCAGCCGGTTGCGGCGGCCTCGGGCGCCCCGGCCTGCGAGTGGGCGGCCAGGCTCGGGCGCGCCAGCCGGCAACACCTGGCGGTCGTGGGTGCGCCAGCCTCGGGCGCACCGGCCGGCTAGGGGCCAGCCGGGCTTGGCCCCTCGGGCGTGCCGGCGGAGGAGGGGCCGACGCACGTGGCGGCCTTTGGCGCTCGGCCGGCGAGGGGCTTACCTGGCTCGGGCGCGCCGGCCATCAAGAGTCCGGATAGGCTCGAGCGCGCTGGCCGGGCTCGGGCGCGCCTGTCGAGGGGCCGACCGCACTACGCCGTTGCGGGCGCAGTGGCCGGCCGGGTTTGGCCCCTCGGCTCCCCGGCCGAAGAGGGGTTGGCCGCACTCGCGGGCGCGCCAGTCGGCGAGGGGTGCCACCACGGCAGTTGCTGTGGTCGTTTGCGCGCGGATCGCATGGAGATCGGGTGCGCGGACCGTGCGCGTTGCGATTTTCTCCATAACTCCCCACTTAAGTGGCGGGGATTATGGGAATTTCGACTATCTACAACCCGGGATTGCTATAAATTTAGGGTGGCCCCATCAGTTATATCCCTCTCTTTTTTCCCTCGGTTTCCAGATATAAAAAAGAATATTAAATTGGGCTATTTATGAAACTTCTAAAATGTGCCCCACCAATTGAATTCTCTTATATGTAGAGAAAGAGAGGGATATGAGTAATTACAAAAAGTCTCATGGAAGTTAGCATAATTACAGGTTGCACCTCTTTTATTTTTGAGATTACAAAAATCTCTCTAACTTAACATTTCATAACATCCATGCTCAAAAATATCCTCTTGGAGTAAATTTTCAGGGGGGTGGTCTCTTTTGTGCCTATGGATGCAGACTTTTTTGTGCATATGGGGTGGTCTTTTTTGTGCATATGGGGTGGTTATGAAATGTAGACTTATATGGAAGATTTTTGTAATTTTAGAAATAATAGAGGTGCAGCCTGTAATTTAGCAAACTTAGATGGGAGGTCCAGGTAAATGCCTATATATATATAGTGTAGATTATTGAATTCAGGATAATTAAACATTTTGCATGTCATGTTGTATGGGTTATGTACAGATTGGGTGGTTGAATGCTATTAGAGAGTGGCAAGAGGAGTTCGTTGGCAACATGAGCTCAAGGGAGTTTGTAGATACTGTCATGCGCGACCTGTTAGGGAGCCGTATATTTGTTTTCACCCCTAAAGGAGAGGCGAGTAAACCCTAAATCCGACTGCTTCTAAAAGTTTCTTCTCTGTTTGAAAACTCTGATTTTTGATTTTTATGCAGATAAAGAACTTGCCCAAGGGGGCTACCGTTATTGATTATGCATATCTTATACACACTGATATTGGGAACAAAATGGTGGCAGCAAAGGTGTGTTTTTTTTAATTACTTTAATAAAACATAATATTGGAGCACCAATTGTGGTTTTGTTCCGTACAGGTCAATGGTAATCTTGTTTCTCCAATGCATGTACTGGCAAACGCCGAAGTCGTGGAGATAATCACGTACAATGTTAGTATTCTGGTTCTCATCAATATTAGGGGTGTAAGTAAAAACCAACCGAGCCGCCGAACTGAACCAAACCACACTGTACGGTTTGGTTTTTGGAGGCGACGGTTCAGTTACGATTTCAAATTTTGAATAACAGCACGGTTCGGTTGGGTCCCACGGGTTCTAACATTAAACCAAACCGAACCATATAGATGTTATAATATAAATTGTTATATATCTATAATATAATGTAATAATAACATGATATCATAGAATTATTTATATAAATAATTTTTGTATCAAATAATATAAAATATGTTTAGGTTTTTTACTTGATAGAGATCATGTATGTCGTTTAATTTTTATTTCCGGTCTTGAATTATGTGTTTATGTTTTTATTTTTTAAAATCACATAAACCGAACCATTCGGTTTGGTTCCAATGATTTGGGTGGTTTGTTTCCGTTCTAGATTTTTGAAATCATGTTGGTGTGGTTCGGTTTTGCTATTTTGCATTTTTGCTATACCCTTACTCGACATACTCCGCGTTATTAACCAGTGAGCATTTTTACTCGCCCCATTTGTACTTTTTTTATATTCTTTTGCTGTATTTTACTTTCTCGCACTTCCTTCCTCTTATGATTTTTGTACCATTTGAATTCTCTTCATTGGTATCATTACAGAATAATTCATTTTTGGATAATTTGGAATACTTTCAACTGCAGTGTGACCCTTTTTTGTGTGCTTTGATGAATTGACTTGGTTTCCCGGGTTTATTAACTTCCGTTCAGGCATTATCGAGCAAATCAGCTTTCCAGAGGCATCGGCAATGGCTGCAGCACGCAAAGACTCGCAGTGCCAGGCACAAGATTATGAAAGTATGGGGGTGCTTTCTTTTTCACCGCTTAAGTTTCCTAATAATTCTAAGATACCAGTCATCAACTAACAGTTTTGTTAATCAGTTTTTGCGGGAGCAAGCTGCACTTTCCGCCGCGGAGATAACTGCCGACACTGTAAATGATTTCGTCGCCGATCTCGAGAGGGATAATGACTACGAGCACGGGCTCATCTTTCCGAACGACAGAAAATCTGTTTGGGAAAAAATACTCGCCAGCATCGATGAACTGCCCTCGACGACGAACCGCCGTGAAGATCTAGTGCACGTTAATAGTACCCCCGGCATTCCCAAGATCAATGGAAAGCACAATAAGCATCTTCACAATGCGAGCATTAAGATCAACGGCTTCTCCGTGATTCCGAATGACGGGCTCACCGATCCCATGTGCTCGACGATTCCGATATTCAGAGAAGTTTTGCCGGGTCTGGAGGGCTGGATTGCCCGTAAGATAGCCGCGTGGCACGATCTCGAAGAGCATTCAGTTCAATGGTTTTGCGTAGTATGCATCAATCGAAAAGGTGAAGTGCCGTATCGAGTTCTTTCGGGTCGTTCTGATCGAACCCGGCTAATCAAATGGTTGATGATTGCAGGAATGATGGCCGAGGTTACATCAGCTTTGACTGCGGTTGGTATGGCGATATGCTCGTGCGTGGTGAGTTATTTTTCGTCTTTTTTTCAGTAAATATTTTTGAGCATCCTTCTCGTTTGAAAACTAACCTTCGTCGTCTCCTCTAGGCCGAGGTCGATGGAAAGAGGGGCCTGGGCGTTCTGTTATTCCATGTCGAAGGGACCTTGGAGAATCTGGTAAATTATTATTTTTCCGAACCCGGCCTTCTCGTGTACGTTCTCGATCGGCAATCCATTTTGACCGTCAAAAATTTGCAGGAAAATGCGTGCTCGAGCGTCGACGTGATCCTCGGCGTCCTCGGCTGGACCGCCGGGTGCAGCTGGTCGAGCTCAGCCGACGATTGGAAATTCTGCGAATGCTGAGAGTTTATTATTGGAGAGGGGGTTTTTTTTCCGATATTTCAATGATAATAATAATGTTTGAGGGGGAAAAGGTCTTCAATTCATAGGTTGAAGCTAGTAAATAAGAGAGAGGCCTGCAGGGGGAGGGGGGCTAATTAAGTAATTTTGACTATGCTTGTTTTGCAGGAGGGGAATGTACATACCATAGGGAGAGCAAATTAGGGTGGGTGGTATTTTTGTGATTCTCGGTTATACCGAGGGTATATATGATAGAGGAACGGATACAGAGACCACAAATTAATACTTGTGTGGCAGAATTTTCCAACGTGTTGATTACTACTGATCATGTCCGCTGCTGGATATGGTGAGGATAATAAGAGTTAGAAAATAAGTGCTAAATTAGTTGGCCTAATTTCCACTGACGTTTCTGGGATTTATTTATTTATTTATTTCTCTCCCATACTATTTTTTTAAAACATTTTTATAAGCTTAATTTTCATGGCCGGTTATGGAATTTTTTATTTTTTAGGGTGCTGATTATTTTCTACCCTAGGCTATAGGGCTAGGGCTATTCATTGAGCGTGCCTCTCTTTTTTGGTATACAAATATTCAAATTTTTTGTTAATATTTGGGGGAAAACTTTGTCATCTCTATTAGTTATTTTTCAACTTTATTTATTTGATTTACTTTGCTACATCGTTATCTCAACATATAATAATTCATTAATGGTACCAAGATGAGGTTCATGCAGGAGGGTTTGCAATTTGAAAAAGCTGTAACACGAATTAGGCTGTTTGGTGCTAGTTGTTCATGAGGGAGTTCATAATTACTGTCATGCCAAATGAAACCTTGGTTTCGCGTTGGTAAATAAAAAAATTCAGTTAAAAGGTCAACATGCATGAAGAAATGATGTTTTATCATGTGTCTTGATATCCTTTCATAAAGGATTTGGCTGTCACGTTTATTTATTTCATTTGATAAGGGTAATATAATAATTATGATAATTTGAAATTTTATTTTTGATATTTTTTATGTATGATTACAATTTATACTATTTTGGATTAAAAAAAAATAGATAACATTAAATTAAAAATTAGTGATAGTATGAAGATTATGAATGCTTAATCAAAATGAATCTCTTTTAAAATATAGGAATTAAATGTCCAAAATTTTTAATTTCTTCACAGGTGATACAAAAGTTTCATTGACACAAATAATTTGAGAAAAATACACAAAATTGCATTTTGTGCTATATGCGCATCATATTTTATTATAAATAAATTTTACAAATGGAATACATCCATATGTAGAAAGCCAAATGATCCCAAATTTTAACCAAGGACATTTGATAACCTAGATAACATTCTACCAAAAATTTTTTGGATCATTTTGAAGTTGTATTTTACAATACATGCATAATTATATATTTGCTGAAATAATAGAAAAATATTAATAAAAAATTTTAATTTTTAAGGGAGTCTATCTAGGTACCTCTATGTATGGCCAAATTTCTGGTCCATGCAGTGAGTCAAGAGTTAGGAATTTGCATTTTTTTTGTCTACGTTGCCTTTAGGACATCTCTCAGTAAAATAGTGATAGTATGAAGATTATGATCGCACTCACCCGCCTCCTCCCGTCTCCCTCGCCCTCCCATTCTTTTTTTTTCTTCCCGATCGCGCTCACCCGCCTCCTCCCTTCTTTCTCGCCCTCACCACCGCCTTCTCCCATCTCTCTCGCCCTCACCGCCGCCTTCTCTCCCGTCTCCGCTTCTCCCGATTTCGCCCGACGCTCCCAATCTCGCCGTCTTCTCTCCCAATCTTTGCCGCCGTGGCTCGCCGCCATCCATCCGTGCACCGACACGCTGATAAACCACCGCTGATTTGTAGTTTTCTTGCTGGACAGCCTCCGCGCAGACTAGTAGAGCATGTACGAGGTAGATTCCGGCCTCCCGGGAGTCATCTATCATCACGATTCTGGCCCCCTTTCAATCTCCGGGAGTAATCTACCATCACGATTCTGGGACCCCTTTGAATCTCTTGCTCCAATCCTGTGCGGAGGAGACAAATCCACCGCCGGGGGGGGGGGGGGGGGGGGGGGGCTCGAAAGCATTAGGATTATTCGTCTCAAATGTCTATTCAATCCAACAAACTATCCAAACATCTTTTTTACAACAGCTCTTCAAAAAGTTTTCGCCGGGGGGGGGGGGGGGGGGGGGGGGCTCGAAAGCATTAGGATTATTCGTCTCAAATGTCTATTCAATCCAACAAACTATCCAAACATCTTTTTTACAACAGCTCTTCAAAAAGTTTTGTTCCATTAGTTCTATTTAAACAACAGATTTTTCATCCGCCATAGCTGTTCTAAACAGAGCCTACATGTTGCAGTCCTCTTGCTTTTGAAATTGCAAAAACCTCCCCTTTCATACTTTTGAAATTACAAAAATATCCTCTTAAGAGTACATTCATGCATTAAAAGAGTTTTGTGAAATGTAAACTTCATGAGAGTTTTTTATAATTTCAAAAGTAAGAGGGCTGCAACATGTACAAATATATGTACACTAAAAAATGTTATAAACTACGAAACAGCAGGCAACTGCAACAGCTAAAATCAATATCACAGATTCTCTCCATCACTGCTCAAATGCTACAGCAATCACAAATAGCCTAGGTTATCTTTTTATTGAACTGAGGAACAATGCATTACAACTTTTCAGTATAATTTGTGCATTCCATTTCTAAAACGACGATAAAGGATAAAATAGAAGTTTAATTGGTTAATTAGCAAATTAGTAAAGGATATTTTGATCTATTTATTCATTCTGCTGTTTTTTTTTATTCAGGATCCAACCTAGTTTAATCTTACTAACGCTTTATTCTAACTATATTACCTAACATGTAATCTTTTTGTTTTGTAAATTGCTTATTGACCACTGAACTCATTATACATTTGTCATCTTTTTAAACAATTGTTTCCCGAAAGAATCATACAAAACAGAAAAGTTATGCTACAATGGTGCATAGATTAATATTAACATAACATGCAAATGTTGTGCGCTCGATGGAAGGAGCGGCCGCCGTAGGCTGGGATGACGGAAGAGGATGTTATGGAGCCAGAATTATGGGTGTCTGAGCAGAATGTGCCCGGGAGAGAGAGAGATGTCATAATCTCTTAGCAAGACAAGATGGGAAATTCGAATTTCTTGCATGACCCTATGGGTCATCATATATAGAATTACATGACTCGGGCAAATTAATAAAAAGGCCCTACATTAATAGAAAACCCATAGCATCCACCGTCCTTTACTTTGAGTTTGTTATCATACACATCAAAGGGTATAGAGACTTACGAGGGCGGTTTATCCGGCTATTTGATTTCGCACCAAAACAGCTTCTTGTAGCGCGTTGCAATAGAGGAGGCTGCATCGAGCGTCAAGCCGTCATCATGCTCACGGATGCCACAAAGAACTTTAGGGATCTGACGTGGATGATGTGCTAGCTGAGGAGAGATTGTCAAACATAATATCTAGAGTCGGGGCGAGCATACCAGGTGGTTGCGGACAGTGGAGGGTGACGAAGGACTGGGCTGAATGTGGGATGCAAAGATCGAAAGTGACGTCGTTAGATGGGGGGTGATCGCTAGAGAGGGGCCAGCGGAGCAGACGGCCAGAGCGGAGGGCATTGAATGGAGTCAGTAGGGATTGATGTTGATGCTTGCTGCGTGAACTGTGGGAAGGGAACAATCGGAGACAATGGTAGGGAGGCGAGAACTACGGAGATTGATGTGATTTCTTGGGGCTCTAGTTGGATCGATGACTCTCTGGTGGGATCGAACCCCAAAAGTGTCCAAACACTATGAATCCATCAATGTTGGCGGTGAGTCGCGAAAGCACGACTTGATATGATGCCAAAATCTCAAATAGCATCAAGCGAAGCGCATCATGTTCTGCAACACTCATCTTCGTGCCAAAATACATAATTAATTAGTAATTAATGTGGAGCCTCTGCTTTGAAAAGGAAAAGAAAGGGTCTACTTGCAGCTTGAAGAAGGGGATAGCTATATAAAATTAATTAATTATTCAATTGAGGAAGTATACAATTAATTTACGTATTTATATCTCCCTATGGTTTTCTCGGAGACCATGTCGTCGGTGTGCTCAAAGTGCTACGAGATCCGCGGCGCTTTCGTATGATGATGTCAATTAATAAGACCACCAAATCTGCTTGTGCTCGAAATTTATTAACTCTAGATCACTTAAATAGTAATGGCTCGTAGCTTCCAGGCATTGTGCTCGAGAAATAGCTAACAATCAAGCGTTGGGCTCGATTTTGAGAGGAAAGGAGGTTAGAAGGCGATGGCTGGTAGCGTGGGGCTCGAGATAGAAGGAACGGTGCGTGCTCGAACACAGCAGGACAACAACAATGACATGCGACAAAAATCGACAGCAGGGTCGAAGAAGTGTGCATTGGCTTCCTCTATAGACAACAAGGGAGGAGGCTTCAGCTTCTTCTGCAGGTGACGGATGGTGTGTTTCGACGTTGGAAGGATCCTGCTAGCTTGCACCTCTGTGTGCATCCAATGAGGAAGGAGCGTGCTTCAGCTTCTTATACAGACGATGGAGGGCGTTCTCCGATGATGGAAGGAGTGTGCTGGCTTGATCTATGCATGCATCCAATGAGGAAGGAGGGTGCTTAGGTTTCTTTGGTAAACGACAATGGGGGGTGCCTCGACTTCTTCTGCAGAAGACGAGGTAGGGGGACTCCGGCTTCTTCTGCAAATGACGAGGGGGGTTTGGGGGGGGGGGGCTTTGAATTCTTCTATGGTAGGGATGCGAGGGGGGGGGGGCAAAAAACTTTGATACCAAGTGGTTATGTGCTTTTCGGAAGGAGCGACCAGAGGAGAAGAAGACAGAGGAGGATACTATGGAGCTAGAACTGCGACTGCTTAAGCGAGGTGTGCTCCCTCCCTTAATCATTATGTTTCCCTCTTTTTTGTTGATTATTATTAGTGTTATCATTATAGTGGAAGCCCAAGAGCATCTAACTAAAAAACAACCAATGAGAATAGAGAGGCCAATGGGCGGGCTGCCTCGACTTCTTCTGCATGCATCCAACGAGGAAGGAGGGTGCTTAGGTTTCTTTGCTAGACGACAATGGGGGGTGCCTCGATTGCTTCTGCAGAAGACGAGGTAGGGGGCTACGACTTCTTCTGCAAACGACAAGGGAGGGGGCTTTGAATTCTTCTATCGTAGGAATGCGACGGGGGGGGGGACGAAAAGCTCTGATACCAAGTGGTTATGTGCTTTTTGGAAGGAGCGACCAGAGGAGAGGATGACAGAGGAGGATACTATGAAGCTAGAACTGCGACTGCTTAAGCGAGGTGTGCTCAGGAGAGACAGAACTACCGCAATCTCTTAGCAAGACACGAGGATAAATTTTAATTTCTTGGATATCCTTAATGCATGACCCTATGGGTCACTAGATAAATTTACATGACTCCGACAAATTCCTAAAAGGACCTACATGAAGTAGAAGACCTGGCATTCGTAATAACTTTCAATAGTGACACCTAGTAATACATTTAAAATTAACAGATAACATATTGTGGACCCATAACAGTAAAATAGAAAAATAACCTCAATAAGACCTTTTATCAATTTGGTGCGCTCTTTTATTTTTTTCTAGACTACAAGTATATTGAGATTTGGGGCTTGTTTAGGTGGGTGGTGGCAGTGGGAGATGGTGAGGTTGGAGATGAAGATAAAATAATGTTTTTGAATGGGATTTGCTCCTTACGGTTGGAATCATGCATAAAATGTCGTTTTAAGGGATCAGTGGTTTCAAATGGAGGTTGTTCAGATAGGAAAAAAATAGCATTTGCATTTTTTAAATTGAATGGAGAAAAGAAAAACAAACTTAATCATTATGTTTCTCTCTTTTTTGTTGATTATTATTAGTATTAACATTATAGTGGAGGCCCAAGAGCATCTAACTAAAAAACAACCAATGAGAATAGAGAGGCGTGCGGCGGCTCGGCTTAGGGATGGAGTGCCACGAGCGGGGTGCTTCCGATGTGTCGGGGGGTCCTCGGAGGGCTGCGAGTAGTAAGGAAAGGGTGGATATGGGCTATTGGGGAAAGTGGAGGGCGGGATCCATGGAGGTGGGTCTAGGTTTGGGGCCGGATGGGGGGTTGTGGGGCTTGGGAAAGAGAAACAGGGAAAGCGAGGGCTGGTTGAGAGGTGCTTGTGGATGGGTGAGGGCGGAGGGGAACAGGGTTGCCGGGAAAGGCCTGGACGGGCCGGCGGAGGGCTGCAGGGGGGGAGACGGGGTGGCCGAACCTGGCCTGGAGAGGACGGCGGGCCGCGAGCGGGAGGGAGGAGAGCCGGGCTTGGGACGGGCTGGGAAGAGCAGGCTGCGGGAGGAAGATGGCCGGACTTTGGGAAGGGCTGGGAAGAGCAGGCTGCGGGAGGGAGGAAGATGGCCGGACTTTGGGATGGGAAGGGAAGAGCAGGCGCGGAACAGAGCCACCACTCTGGAATCCACCGAGAGGAAAGGACCAACAAGTTGCAAACCGCAACTCTCGATCAAGGTTCTCAGGATCGAGATCCTAGATGAGATCATTTTGATGTAGGATCGGATCTGATAGTAGGGTTGGAACTAGGATCGCTTTACAAAATTAGGATCGATTTACAAAATCTAGATCGTAGGATCGTAAGATCCTATGATCTGGATCGCGATCCTGACAACCTTGCTCTCGATCCCTAGGGCCGGCCGCCAACAAGCATATGTATAAGAGAGAAGCTAAATCAAAATTAGGGCTCCCCGATCGGATGGCTATAATTGTTCGGCCCGATCGGGGGCTAAATACATCAAAAAAATAAAAAACTAATATATGAAACTGGCTCGGAACGACCCTCCGGACGCATCCGCGGACTCGGATCGTCGAACCGGGTCGTCGATCACCGCCTCTTGCGGGAATAGACATGCGTGTCGTCGATCGCCATCATATATAGTCATTTACGTCATGCTCAAACTATATATATCGTATTGGGTTATTTTCCGGGACCTCCTCTGGAAGTTTGCTTAATTACAGCTTGCACCTTTCAACTTTCAAAATTACAATTAGCTCCCCTCAATGTTTATATTTCATAACATCTATGCACAAAAAGACCCCCTGAAGATTTACTCCAATGGGATACTTTTGTGCATGGATGTTATGAAATGTAAACACTGAATGGAGGTTTTTCTAATTACAAAAATCAGAGGGGTGCAAGCTGTAATTACACAAATTTCGAGGGGAGGTCCCGGTAATTAAATTTATCACACCTAGAAATTTCTTTATCTACTAATAAGATTTGATTGATAGTAGCAAAGATAATTAAGCATATCTTACTCGGGCATCTTCGTTTCTTCTAATAAGACACAACTGATAGTTGTTAATAATACTCTCACTAACATTGCATGCCATAACATGTAATCATTCAATTAATTAGCTCTCTAATAAGACACAACTGATAGTTGTTAATAATACTCTCACTAACATTGCATGCCATAACATGTAATCATTCAATTAATTATGAGCTAGCTTGTTAGTTATATGTCTAAAATCCTAACCCAAAGATGATGATTAATGTTGATCAAGGGTATTTGGTAAATGCACAAAGTATTATAAAAACTCCTTGTCGTTCTGGGGTTTGGACAATTCTAAAATTTGGAAATCCGCCAACTTTTTGTAATCACCTCTGTTCTTGATCTAGTGAAAAAAAGATTGTTGTTCGTGGATGTAAGCCCATCTTGGGGTGAATCACGTAAATTTGTCTTCTGTGTTGTGATTTTTTGTTTGTTTTATATTTCCTCTCTCGTTTTCGCTACACCACTTATCTTCTACACGTCTTTGTGGTCTAACTTCTCTGTTATGGGCCAACTCGGCGGATGTCGAGCCCTAACCATGACAACCTAAGAGGAGTTGCTTGTTAGAGGAGAGAGCCGCCAATGATCTCACACAATAGACAGGAAATAGAACTTCTTACTTGCTCATACAACCATGCATATGCCTTCATATAGTCTTACAACAAACTAAAAGACAAACAATAATAATAGTATAATACCTATTATTAGACCTGGTGCTCGAGGTCTCATACATAATAACATCTAGAGATAATAATAATTAATTAGATAAATTGGTACACCGCCCATAACATCTCTCCCAATCTTCAAATCGAGTGTGTCCTCAAGCTCAAACGAGGCTTGCACTGCTTGATCGTCTAGCTCTTTGATTTTGCGCCAGAACGATTCCCAGTATCGCGTTGTTGTAGCGGTTGCGAACAGTTGAAAGCGGCGATAGCTCGGGCAGAGAGCGGGCAACATCAAGAAGAAATGGTGGCACTGACATGGGAACGACCAGCTGAGGAAATGAATCCATGGGGACTAGTAAAGTAAGGGCCGACATGAACGGGGTCAGTGGAAAGACCGGCAGAAAAGGCGGGGGTGTGGCCGGAGGCAGGAACAGGACTGTCAGGGTCAGGCGAAGCGGGGACCAGCAGAGGCGGAGGGACGGAGGACACGACAATTGATGAAGGTGGCCCAAGGTGCGGCGAAACAACCACGGGAGGTGAAGGCGGAGGGGAAATCGCCATAGAGAGCGGTGGCACGTCAACGGACAACGAAGATGGCGACTTAACGAGGAGAGGAGGCGGTGGTGAAGGTGGAAGCTTTGACGGAAAGGCAGTTATCAAAGCATCAAGCTTGTGTAGGAGTGCAGTCATATCGTTTCATCGACGTGCGTCGGCATCCCGAAGACATACATCCATGAAGCTCATCGTTTCCCATTACTTCAAACAGAGGCCGACCTCATCAGCAACACTAAGCTTCATGCGCAGTTGGGTAATGAATTAAATTTTGGAAACAAAATAATAATAATAATAATTAGTTTAATCAATTGATAATTACTCAATTAATTAAAACAATTATTAGAATTTGTTACTAGCCTCCTTATATTCCCAAGGCACGCATGGGAAATAAAAGAAAAGGTTGGGATGGATCCACAACACAGAAGGCTTGTATGGGTTCGAGGTGAAGATGGGTTGAGGGCTCAAGAAAGGTAATGGTGTAAGCATGCAGGCATAGGGCATGATGCTCAGAACAGAGAGCGGAACTCCTGCGCTGGATGGTGGCTTGAGAAAAATGGGTCGATTGGAGACTGGGAACAACCAACGTGCAGGCGATAGTGCGAGGGTCATGGGGCTGCTACTGCTGGGAATGAAAAAACTGGAGTTGTTCGACTTAGTTGTCGGTGGTTGCGATAAAAGGAGTTGGCAGAAAGACGTGCCCTTGATGAGGTTGGAGGCGTGTGGTTCTTCGCTGCAGAGGCGGCTTGCCCTTGCTGAAGTTGTGACAGGCTTCTCAAACCAGAGGAAGGCGGCGTGGCTCAGTGGCTATGAGCAAGATGCAGCCGGCGGTGGCTTGTCCAGAGAACGGAGAGGAGCAGTGGGATTTTACATCATGAACTGGTGGTTGCAAGTAGAAAGGGGTTGCGCAACAGGGGCGAAGTCGTTGGAAGGGAAAATGCACGGGTTTGCAAGGGAAGTAACGAATGTGGGGCGATTGCTGGATGTTGAGGATGTTGATCACGGGAGCGGTGAGGGCTGTTGAAACGGTGGAAGAAAAAGCTTGGTTGGGAGAGGAAAGAGACCTCTGCTACTAACATTGTTATGGGCCAACTTGGCGGATGCCGGAAGAGCAAACGAACGATGCCGTAGAGATCTAACCGCCGCTTCCTAAGCGGGGTTGTTCGTTGGAGGAGAGAGCCACCAATGATCTCACACAATAGACCGAAAATAGAACTTCTTACTTACTCATACAACCATACATATTTCTTTATATAGGCTTTACAACATACAAAAAGACAAACAATAATAGTAATATCTATTATTAGACCAGTGCTCGAGGTCTCATACATAATGATAACATCTAGAGATGATCATAATTAATTAGATAAATAGGTACGCTGCCCATAACAATGGGCTAAGCAGAAACAACGGGTTATTCGATGCAGGGAATCGACGAAGACGTAGGTGGGTGGTTCGACGAGGTGTGAGGCATCGAGGAGCGAATGTGCGTCACTGGGGTAGAGCGTCGTCGAAGTGGGGTGACTCGTCGGGGAAGCTAAGCAAACTGGGTTCTTGTAGAGGGCTTGTCGGCGGAGATGGAGGATTCTCGTGAAAACCAGAGGGAGGAGCAACAACGATGTTGGCAGCAGAACGGTGCCGGAAGAAGTGTCGGCAGGACGCAGACGCGGTGGACGGGTGGTGGAGCAGCCTAGCTTGACGGAATCGTAGCAGAAAGAGAATCGCTGGCTCTGATACCAAAGTTGTTACGGGTCTACTCAGTGGTAGCCGGAGGAGTATCCGGAGGTGAAGATGGCGATGGAGGATATATTACGGAGCCATGACTGCGGCTGCCTAAGCAGGGTTTGCTCATGGAGAGAGCTTCTAAGATTTGTTTTAAGGGTTAGGAAAAGAGAACTTCATTCATTGATTCTTGATACCTAACACTAAGGGCCTATTTATAGGATCTCCGGGTGGCAAACCCGTAATTACATGAAGACACATAAAATATTAAAATACATAAATATTAATCAATACGAATTGACTGCTAATACAAACTCAATACAACATATAACATGATAAATGACGGAGAATCTGAAACTGATCCGTAACATTCTCGTTTATAGCAAAGGATGTACCATTGATTACAACTAAATCATATACCCAAAAAACAAAATATATAATGAAAGGCACCTCATTTTTGATAATTTTTGTAAGCATTTTCATAACAAATACAAAAAGATAAAGACTGGATGCTGACAACTGACATAAACCTATTGTAACTGGAAACCCCACAATTACTACTAAAGTACTAATAGTGAACAATGTTTCATCAAACATATATTTAATCACTCAAAAATAAATTTGAGGCATAAATTTCTTCCTTAATAAATATAATCAATTATGTTGACACTCATCTCATTTTCAAGACTAACAAAAAACAATACGAAGACGTTTTTTTTGCTCTTTGAACACTTCCATTAGTTGTTGTCCCAGCACAAAATTGCTTACAAAATAAATTCTCTTGATACTGGATCACATGCATTTTCAATGTCAACAAAAAAACAATAAGACCTATTTTTTGCTCTTTATACGCTTTTATTAGCAGTCGTGACACAGCTTGGATCCAGGAATTACAGCAAAGGGGGCCAGACATCGTCTTTCTCCAGTCAAAGAAATATGAACGCACCTCAACCTTACACGAGTTGTTTCTCCCTCATCCAGCCAACAATTTTTACGTGTAAGTAGTCAAATTCAATGTTTCGATGAGAGAAATCCAAATCCACCACTTAGTTTCCAACCCGCCCCACTTAGATCCTCCCCCAGTTTCAAGTTAACGTAAATTCTCATAGTCTATCTTCCTTAACTCTCACATAGCTTGGTTATCAAATTTGATTCATCTATGATTAGCATAATCTTGAACATCTCTATTGTTCTTAACTATTGATACCAAAATGGTTCTTCTCCCTAGTTACTTGACATCATCTTAGTATTCAAATTCATTAAAAAGATTAGTCAACCAAACAAATGCAGTATCTTTCATATCAACTCCAAATCTCAATAAGTATCTCAGCGGGAAGGGAAGTATTACATTTATGCATCGTCAAAGCAAATTCCACATCATTTTTTATCAATCTATAAGATATCTTATTATTATTATGTTCATTATGCACTTTGAGAATACTTTTCTTCTTAAAATTGTAATTAACTAAATTCTCAAAGTATAATTTTCATATTTCCTTAAATCTTTTATCTATGTTAAGATTATACTATCTTCACTTTTAAATGCATCTGCATGATCAAAAGAAACAGATCTCTAATCCCTAGCCTTATTTATTCTATTTATACATCCTATTTTTCACTTCCTTTGCACCATATAAATTAGACAAGACCTTTAGCTTTCTTAGCATCAATACATTTAGTACTATTTAAAAGCACATTTCTTTGTCTTGATAAAATTTGGCATCTCGTCAGGCCACTTCCAACTTTTCTTAGAAAATAAACTATTTTTATTTTGAAACCCTTAGCATGTCGATAACTTGTCAGATGGATGGGGAGGCAAAGATACATAGGAGTCAAGCTCAACTGCACAAGGAGGAGGACAAAGGAGAAGAGGAGTCTTGCTCGACCCAAACTATACAGGGAGATAGATAGAGAAAGAAAGAGCTAAGAGAGAGAGAGAGAGAGTGATGCAGAGCAGAGACGACGACGAGCTTTGGTCCCATTCGGGGCAGATTTGGAGACTTACCATATATGGTGTGCCCGAAACGACGATCCGACTCCGTGGATGCGTCCGGATTCGCGTTGCGAATCAATTTCATATATAGCTTTGTACTTTTTGAATTTTATTTCATGTAGTTTTGGCCACGAGACTAACGGTCAATCATAGCCGTTGATTCCGGGTGCCTTAATTTTTATTTCTTATAAATAGGTGGTTTAGGGCTGCCGTCATGACTCATTGTTGAATGTTTGGAGGGTCTTCTTCCTTCATTTCGGTGATCTCCTCCTCGGTGCCGACTTCGTGGAGCCCTCTTGGTGACGACTCCTTGGGTAAGTGTGTATCCTTTGTAATTTTCCTCCCTCCTCCCTGTTATTTCCTTTGCTGTCCAGCCACCGCTCTCCTCCAAAACCCTCATCCGCAGCCCCTACAACCCACAAAATAGCCGGCGGTTTTGCAATTCAGAAAGCACAGTCACTGTTCACGGTACTATTCATTTATATCATTTACTGTTCATTGCATATGGTTTTTTTCCATTGTTGTAGCCTTCCAGAGCCGCCGGACCCACTACAGCCGCCTGCCCAGCCTCCTCCGCCCCTCCAGCCGCCCACCAGTGAGCCTCCGCCCTCCCTCTACCCAACCCCATCCCACCCACACCCTCTCTATCTCCGTCCAACAGCCGGCTGACTGTTTTCAACCCCAACCAGTCCAGATCTGGGCATTCCAGCCCAGATCCAGCCACCCCGCCCTTTCCTTTTACTATCCTCACTCCCCCATCACGCGAAACCACCTCCAAAGAGCCACCCACTGTCGGATCTACTCTGATCCGGGCAATCCAGCCAAGATCCAGCCCCCAATCCCCCGATCCAGACCTCGCAACACCAACCAGCCATTCCCCTTACCCGTCCCGGCCTCCCCATCACAAGAACTCTTCTCCAAGCCCTCCAACGTTCAGATCTCTTTTATTGGCAGCAGCCCTAATATTTGTGTGGTGTATTTGTATTGTATTTGGTTATAAGACATGAATATGATGTGATTATTACATGTTTGTTTGGTATTTAAGTTTGTTATATTTATTTGCTCCTGCACTAATCTCTAACTGCAGCAAAAATTTATTCGCCGCGCGCTCGTGCTTTGGCCCTCTACGCGGAGTAAAGCCTAAGCTTGTTCCGCTTAATTAATTTATTTTGCCATGTTGTGGAATTGTTTGCGTGGGATGTTGTATTTTTTATCCAATTATGATCTAACCGTCGGACATTTGCATAGCATGTAGGGTTAGGTCGCAGATTTTCCGCCGCCTATAGATTTGCCCTGCGTCAATTGGTATAAGAGGGGGTTGTGCTCAACCAGGTTGCGCACACTTTTCGATACACAGTCGTAAATCTCATAGGGTTTTCATTATGTCTAGGTATCACCACTTGTCCCCACCTCACTTTAGAGGTCTTGAGTCCACTTGCACCCGCTCTCACAGAGCCCCGTCAGGGAGATCCTCACATTATTACGACGATCATTCTCGATCGCAGTGCACCACTTTCAGAGACCGTGTTGACCCACCGACACGACCCCACTATGTTAGAGACGATCAGTATGATGACTGTCGTCGTGCTTATCCGTACACACGAGCAGATCGTGTTGATCCTTTGACACGACTCGGTTACCTTAGGAATGATTATTATGAGGATAGTCATTCTGAGAGAGATCTTGAGAGTCAGTTTCGTACTGCTACCCCTTCCTTTGACGACTCATCGAGTCCCGAGTCTTTCAGCTATTGGCTCGTGGATATGGAGTATTATTTAAATCATTTTGAGTTATTCGGTGAGCGTCGTGCCAAGTTTGCGAAACTTAGACTTTTAGATCAGGTGAGGGCTTATTGGGCTAGCGTTGAGAGGACACGCGAGCAAGACCGTCTTCGTCGCATCACTAGTTGGGCGGACATGAAGCGTATATTGTGTCAGAGATATTTGTCCTTCGTCATATCGGAGTCGCTTGCTCAACCAATTATTTTCCCTTCAACAAGAATCCATGTCTGTCGCTAAGTACAGGAATCGCTCTGATGAGTTAGTTGTGCGGAGCGATCTCCGAGAGGACCCAACAATGGGCACTACCGGATTTCGGTCTGGACTTCGGTCTGACATACGTACTAAGGTAGCTTATCATAGCTCGGAGTCCCTCGAGCAGACATATCAGCTCGCCCTTCGTTATGAACAGTCATTGAGATCCGCAAGAGCTGGTAGATGAGATTCTCACCTTGACCTCCGCAGTACGAGTCCCTTCCATACTAAGGTCACCACGACGCCTACCACTGTCCTGTCAACCATGATAGAAGTGGTACCTGATGCGGATTACTCTAGCCTCAGTGAGGTACTTGGCCCAGTGAGTGACATATCTCTTGTTTCTGACCCGACTCTTGTGACCCCGACTGAGAGCGAGCCTGAGCAACCTATTGAGTCTGTAGTGATGTGTCCCTCACCCACACCTCCTCCTCTGTCATACAACGGGTTAGTTAGCACCTCAACCACAGACCAATTTCTTGACACCGCACCCACAGATCCCTTCATGAGGGTAGGTCAGTGTCGCTCTCTTATTGTCATTACCCGGAATCACATCACGATTGAGAGCCCAGAGCCTGGTGTTGATCTCGTAGTGAGTATGTCACCCATTCAAGGGGGGACTATCCCTCACGATGGTACTCACATCGAGGATCATGATCCTAGTGACGAGTTTTACGATGACCCCCTTGTTGAGCCTCCTAATGAGCCACCACATCTTGGTGAGGATGCGACTCGGGTGAGACGCTTGTCTATGAGTTTTGAGTTATTGGCGTCTCTTTCGCAATCATCTATAGCCTTGCCCCGGAGAGTTGATCTTGCGTGGAGCATAACGTATGTAGGGCCTTCCTTGAGTACGCTTGAGCATACACATATTTTGAGGGTCTACCTTATGGCGCATTGCACCATCGAAGAGTTTTAGGACACACCGCCTGCTGACCCACCAAACGAGCTCTTTCTTTTCGGGAACACGCACCACACTCGAGAGTCACGTCTTTTACTTGGTGTACACAAATTTCACTCTTGTGGTCGTCTTATCCGTGATGACTTTTCGTACACACTTCCTGGTGAGCCCCCTGATGTGCTACGTTCCCCGAGAAACATTTGACTTTTTACGAGCTCGCATTTAAGTATAAATGTCTCTCATGGTCATTTGAGCACTCGTCACACACGGGATGAGTTTCTCTACACTCCATCGAGAGAGCCCCCTGATAGGTCACCTTATTTTAGAGACGTCCCAGTCATTATTAGACTTTCCCATAGCAGGTACGTCGTATCGGTCATGTGTCATTTGCATCATTTGCATGAGTCTGTTGAGTCGTTTCATCATCTTTTGCATGAGTCTGTTGTGTTGTCTATTCATCGTTTGCATGTGTATCATGAGTCGGTCCGACGAATAATTCATATTGGTAATAAATCTTGTAAATCACATGCGGATGTCCATTGACAAGTGCAGGTACTTCATGAAGGCGAGCAAGTGATGGTAAGAATCTGCGGTGTGAGGCTCCGTGCGAGGCTTGCTAAAAGCTTGAGCGTTAGGCGAATGAGTCCCTACTCAGTCCTGGAATGCATCGGGACAAATGCTTATGAGTTGGACATCCCCGCGAGCATGGGTACCCATACTGTGTTCAATGTCGAGGACCTGATGCCATACTTTAGACCTTACCACCGGTTTTACCACCCACCACTCAGTCTACCCTCGAGCTCTTGCCACCACATTCATTACCCCGTGCTCAGCCCATTTCTGACCCCCACTTACCCGGGATCCAGTCCCCAACGGTTCCACTATTGGCATCTCAAATCCCACCAAATCCTTTTGTTACTTTGTTGAGAGATGAGATTATCACTGAGATCTTTACGCATGAGTCTGTCCCCTCTACAGACGGTCTTGTGTGTCGCTACCTGGTTTGCTGGCGCGAACGACCCTTCATTGACGACACCTGGATGCTACCAACGGAAATAGATCGACTCACCCTGGACTTCGACTTCAGTACGACCGTCTCCAAAAATTAGAGATGGAAGCTTTTCAGTCTGGAGGAATTGATTGGTGAGGATGCTCTTCGATCGACGACACTTGAACGACCTTCGGTGGACCTCTTCGAGTTTTACCTGACATACATCGAGAGAATTTTGATCCCTATTCATCGGGAGATGAATTCTTTCAAGCCGGGGAGATTGATGCGGAGCAGAGACGAGGACGAGCTTTGGGCCCATTCGGGGCTGATTTGGAGACTTACCATATATGGCGTGCCCGAATCAACGATCCGACTCCGTGGATGCATCCGGATTCGTATTGCGAATCAATTTCATATATAGCTTTGTACTTTTCAAATTTTATTTCATGTAATTTTGGCCACGAGACCAACGACCAATCATAGTCGTTGATTCCGGGTGCCTTAATTTTTATTTCTTATAAATAGGTGGTTTAGGGCTGTCGTCAAGGCTCATTGCTGAATGTTTGGAGGGTCTTCTTCCTTCATTCCGGTGATCTCCTCCGCGGTGCCGACTCCGTGGAGCCCCCTTGGTGACGACTCCTCGGGTAAGTGTGTATCCTTTGTTATCTTCCTCCCTCCTCCCTGTTATTTCCTTTGCCGTCCAACCACCGCACTCCTCCAAAACCCTCATCCGCAGCCCCTACAACCCACAATATAGCCGACGGTTTTGCAGTTCAGAAAGCACAGTCACTGGCCACGGGACTGTTCACGAAACTGTTCATTTATATCATTTACTGTTCATTGCATATGGTTTTTTTCCATTGTTGTAGCCTTCCAGAGCCGTCGGACCCCCTACAGCCGCCTGTCTAGCCGCCTGTCCATCCGCCTCCACCCCTCCTGTCGCCTACCAGCAGCCTGCCCAGCCTCCTCTGCCCCTCCAGCCGCCCACCAGTGAGCCGCCGCCCTCCCTCTGCCCAACCCCATCCCACCCACACCCTCTCTATCTCCTTCCAACAGCCGCCTGGCTGTTTTCAGCCCCAAACCAGTCCAGATCTGGGCATTCCAGCCCAAATCCAGCCACCCTGCCCTTTCCTTTTACTGTCGTCACTCCCCCATCACGTGGAACCACCTCCAAACAGCCACCCACTGTCGGATCTGCTCTGACCCGGGCAATCCAGCCAAGATAATCCCCCGATCCAGGCCTCGCAACACCAACCAGCCATCCCCCTTACCCGTCCTGGGCTCCCCATCACCGGAACCCTTCTCCAAGCCCTCCAACGTTCAGATCTCTTTTATTGACAGCAGCCCTAATATTTGTGTGGTGTATTTGTATTTGGTTGTAAGACAGGAATATGGTGTGATTATTACATGTTTGTTTGGTATTTCAGTTTGTTATAGTTATTTGCTCTTGTACTAATATCTAACTGCAGGAAGAATTTATTCGCCGCACGCTCGTGCTTTGACCCTCCACGTGGAGGAAAGCCTAAGCTTGTTCCGCTTAATTAATTTATTTTGCCTTGCTGTGGAATTGTTTGCGTGGGATGTTGTATTTATTATCCAATTATGATCTAACAGTCGGACATTTGCATAGCATATAGGGTTAGGTCGCAGATTTCCCGCCGCCTATAGATTTTCCCTGCGTCAGAGAGTTAGAGAGATAAGAGATTCATTCAATACTTCATTCATTCATGACTCGGGAGCCCCTATATAGAATTACATGACTCAGATAATTTACCAAAAAATATTCATAATAACTTTAATGAATGACGCCTAATAATAACGACATCAACATGACACGTAAAAAGACATATATAAAATTAATAGATAATGGCTATTGTCAGACCATAACATCACAACCCTCCTTCACTTTGAGTTTTGCTTTCAAGCACGTAGAAGGGTATAGAGACTTGTGAGACTGTTTATCTGGCTCCTTGATATCGCCCCAGAATAGTTGCTTGTAACATGTGGTTGAAGCGGAGGCTCCATCGAGAGGGAATCTCTTGGCATGCTCACATATGTAATGAATGATGGTGATGTTGTCGGAAGGTAATTGCATGCATATAGGCACAATCAACGAACCCAGTTGGGCTCAATTAGGTGCCAGAGGACTAAGAATTGTAAGGATTTGGCATGGAAGAGGAATTTTTTGAGGTGATATTGTGGAAAATAGTGAATGGAGAATGATCGGCGAGACAGGTGGCACAAATCTCGAATCCAGTTGAATCTGTGGATGGGGTCAAAGAAAGAGTGCACAATGGTTGTGGGCTATAGAGAGCGACTGATGAGGCCACGCGATGGGAATTGTAAAGGACAGAGTGGTAGCTTTGGCTATGTAGCAATTGCAAGACTTGGTGTCGTCATTGTTGAAGAGGATGGGGACCACTAGAACTAGGAATTTTCCTTGATGCGCTGGAGTCATGGCGTTAACACCTTGCGATGGAGGGAAGGTTGCGCCGGTTTTAGAATGGAGGCTCTCCCAGTGACGAACGTAGATAGCCACCAATTCAGCATCCATTTGTTTAAGGGTTTCGATGCATTGCCATACTGGTCGACATAATTGTTCCGAATTGTCGTAGGTTTGGGGAATTGTTCCGATGTCGAAGGAAGAGATTGCATGAGAGCCATCTAGCGAGTGGGTAGAAGACCGACGACGCGAGAAATCAACGTTGTGGGTTGTTTGCGCACCAAGGAAGTGATGTCATCGCATAAGCCATTTGATACTTTTGTTTTAGGCCCTCATTTTTTTAATGAATAATTAATACATTAAGTCATTAATTCATTATAGTTGGAAATGAGCGGCTAGAAAAGGAAGGGGTTGCGGGCGGATCAAAAAGGAATGATGGAACCGGGTGGCTTGAACAACGCAGAGATTGAGGGTGGTCGCTGCAAAAAAAAAGACGTGGTAGGCAGCTCGAGGACATGCTAGGATTGAACAGGAAGGGTTGGAGTTCTAGTGTTGTCGAGGACGAGGAGGATAACTGTGTGTCGAAGCTGAATCCCTGCGATGATGCAAAATGTAGAGGAAATGACCGGAGACTAGCATTGGTCGCGTCCTGTGGCCTCGTTGGAAGTGGAAGAGAAGAAATTGAGTTGTTGAGGACCTAGTCGTCGAAGCCTTGTTGGATGTCTTCTGCAATAAGGCACAATGACTTCGTCTTTGATGGAAAGTGCATTGACTGCAAGTAAGAGGCATGGCGTGGAAGGCGAGCAGAGGTGGAAATCAGTAAGAAGGAAAATGGATTTTTGGTAGACTGCGGAATGTGAAGGATCTTAGATGCTCTAATACAAAGTTGTTATGGGCAAACCCATAGCACATCAGTAACTTACTGGATGGATGGCAAGGGACGTGGAAATGCACGGGAGCCAAGCTCAAATAGAGGAGACGAGCAAAGGAGAAAAAGCGGAAGAGAAGAGTCTTGCTCAACCCAAACCCTGTAAGGAGGAGAGGAAGAGAGAACTAAAAGAGAGAGAGGGAGAGAGAGATAAGAGATTTGTTCATTACTTCATCCATTCATGACTCAAAGAATTTAAATATAGAATTACATGATTCCAAATATTTACCAAACGACCCGACGTGAAATAGAAGATCCGACATTTAAAATAACTCCAAAAATTGACACCTAATAATAACGACACCAACATGGCATCCAATAATACATACATAAAGTTACTAGATAACGGCTATTGTGGGATCATACCAACGATCTATTTCTAAGCTGGCTTAAAAGATCTACAACGATTTTCTTAAATCTAATTCATAAGTTTATTATGGAATCACAGATTCACTGGTGTAATAGAGTATATTTCATAACGTTTAGTTGTGATTGCATTTTACACTCCTATTGTGTGAAGAAATCCTCGTATTTGAGAAATCAGTAGAGTTTAAAATGTATGTAGATCTTCAAATTCCATTCAAATTGTGGACTCAAAAATTCACCATTCTCTACCAGAAGATATAATTCTATTGATAACAAACAAGTAAATTCAAACAAAAGAAGGAGCTCATGGACACCAACAAGTAACAACCATTGCATATACAAAATACACAGAAATCACAGCCTATTAATACAACCTTCATCCGAAAATTCAATCACCATTATAATAGTTTTGATACAAAATATGAGCAAGATCATAAATGCATAGTTCCAGTTCTTAAACCAGTTTTAAAAATCAAAACATTTTGTGATTGCAGGAATACAAATGAAGTTTGAAAATAATATAAAAAAAAGTAACAATGGATTTGATCCCAGATTTTTTTAACCTTCACAAAAGTAGTTCAACCATAATAATTTTTTAAAATATGTCAAATGCATACCAAAAGATTGAGTCAGGGAAACTCTAAATAAGAAGATCTCTCACTCAGCAAACTGATTCATCCGGTGAATTGTGCTCCTCGCAAGTCTATTGCCAGGATCGATCTTAAGAACAGCCCTCAAATCCTCAGCACCAAGCCTATATTTTTCAGAACTCTCATAAAGAAGAGCACGTTGAAGAAGCACAGACACATTGGTTCTATCATGGTCTAGAACCTGAAATTGTAAGCAAAATCTAAGGATTTGGCTGGATTGAAGAGAAGTCGGGAATCTCAAGAAGTTTACGAGCTCTTTCCAATGAATTGTTAGCCATTTAATTGAAATTTTCATTTTCATTCCACTCAAATTCCTAGCTAGCAAACATTAAAGTAGAAGAATCTGCAAACAAGCATACCTTGGAGCAATCAGCAATGGCTTTTTTGTATTCTCCGACTTCTTTGTAGCACGAAGATCTGCAAACCAGGACTTCATTGGAAGAAGCGGCTTGCCCAGATTTCTCAAACAATACAAAAGCCCATGAAAGCCATTTAATCGCATCTGCAAACTGCCCCTGCTTATAATTATCCAATCCTTTCGTCTTGGCAGAAGACGCAGTCACCCCAGCAGGCGGAGGGGGAAGGCCTTCCAGTTCGGTGGTTGTGCCGCCATTCTCATGCCCTCCGAATTCTGTGCCAATATCCCAATCATTCATCTCGGGGATCTGCTGGCTCTCCGACAAAGTTCCGCCTGGGGTGGTTGATGATGATGAGGGGAAGAAGAACATATTCAACGAGTCAGCTCCGGTTGCAAACTCCGGCCGCTGTGGTTGTGGTTGTGGAGGAGAGGAAGTATTGGGGATGGCAAAATCATTCTTAATTGGTTTCTGGAATGCTTCGAAGGAGTAATCATTGCCTCCATAGCTCTGATGAAGCTTTTGGGAGCCGATGCCAGTACCATTAGCGGCGGCTTTTACCGATGACAGTGGCACGTTTTGAGAGGGTTTTGATCCAAAGCCAGTCAATGATCCGAAGGGATCCGTGTTGGAGTTCGAAGAAGAACCGACAGCGGGTTTGATCGAAGATCCTATAGCAGGGCCACCATTCACGCTGTTACTTTGAATGGAGGAGAAGCCTCCCTTAGGGTTGGGAGTGGGGGAATTTGCGGGTGGGAGAGAGCTCTTGAAGCCGGCCATGGAGAACGAGGAATTTTTGGGCGGAGCGGACTTCAGGGGAACATTCTGTGCGGCGCGGCCTTGGCCGATTGCAGATCCGACGAGATCGCCGAAGAGGTTAGGGTTCTTATCTGGGATGCCGACGTGTGAGGAGAAATGGGCAGCAGGGTTGGCGGAGGACCAGCTTCGCCCATGTATATCGCCTACCATGGAAGGAGAGGGGTTTGGAAGACCGGATCGTGCGGCTGCCACGGGTTGGTGGGTCCAAGAGGGTTTCGCCGCCGGCGAGGTGTTCCGGGAAGTGGAAGGCGGGACGGCAGCCGAATTTGACGAGGAGGAAAAGAGGGGATTCGATGAGGCGGCATTTGGGTTGAGCTTTTGGTCCTTAAGAGGACGAGCGGATGAGGAGCCGCCGGAGCCGATCCCGAAATCGAATTTATACGAATCAAAGGAGATGGAGGGGGAGGAGGAAGGCGATGGGGCTCGCTGGGATCCAGATCCGGTGAATGAGTTCATGCCGCCGGAGAGACCTCTCGTCACCGCCAGAAACGGAAGAGGAAGTCCGGAAACACGACGGAGAGGAGCAGGAAGAGTAGAAGTCAATTAAAGCCGACGTATTAATTTCTATTCATTTTAATTGAGTCCACTTAGGGGTGAGGAACAAAAACCGAAAACCGACTTAACCGACCGAACCGACCGAACCGCACCGACTTTGAAACCGAGCCGCCCGATCCGGTGTCGGTTCGATTTGGAGCTTTTGAAAACCGAAGGCTTATCGGTTCGGGTCGGTTTTCAAGTTGGGAAAACCGACTAAACCGAACCGAACCGAGCACTTCGCCACTGTTTTAAGGTGTATTTGATCGAGCAACTTTCAGATTACCTTTGAGTCTACAACCAAGTTCACTTTCCCCATCTCCGTTCTTGGTGAGATTTTTCTGACCCATCTCCTTTGGTTTAGAGAATTCTTCAGATCCTAAGTAATTCTATTGGGAAAAAGTTTTATTAACTATTTAATTATTTGGGATATTCTGTACATTAAATTGATTTAATAACGACAATGATTGTCTATCGTGATACTCCAATTACTCTGGTTGCTTATTGTTGGATCTATTAGTATTAAATTTGTCCAAGTTAATATAGAAAATTGTAAGATGTCATAACGAAGGTTTGCCTCAATATACTCAAACTCTACATGTCTAAAAATGCATGAATATAATAATTATTTGTGTGTGCGTGATGTGGATTTAATAAACCTTATTTTTGACTTGTACTCAAAAAAATTGTATGTTATTTATTTAATATAAACCTTTAGTTGATAAAGATTATGAAATTAATAAAGGGATGATGACCGATCCAACAAATAACACTTGATTATGTTTATTCGCAGAAAACCGACACCGAACCGCAAAAAACCGACTAAAAACCGAACCGACTTTGAACCGAACCGACCGGGTTCGGTTCGGGTCGGTTTGGACAAACCAAAAACTGAGGCATGTCGGTTCGGTTTCGGTTTGGGTCCAAACCGACCCAAACCGAACCGCTCACACCCCTGTCCACTCCATATTTTCTCTTCCTAGTATATAAATTAATAAATATAAATTATTAATAATATAAGAGCAACCAATCCATATATAATAAGGGTGCTGTTATTAGCAAATCCTATTTGATTTCTAGCAAATTCTATTTGATTTCTAGCAAATCATTATTATTAGCAAACTCTTATTTTTCAAAATGGCTATTTGAAAACCATTTTGTTACTAGCAAACCAACATAATTTTATTTTTTAAAAAATTTAAATTTTGTTTAAAGCATTATTTCTTTCAAAATAACTCACTACATATAATAACATTATAAATGATTTCAAAAGTATTCATTCAACCACTTATGTTAGCAATAGAAATGAGTCAAATGCCACAAAATTTTATTTAGTATGTCCAAAACTCTTTTTTCTGTATCAAAGTCTTTAAACAAAATATTGTCCGGTTTAGAAATATATTTGATTTCTAATTCCTATAAGGATGTGATGTGCTATATATACGAGTTAAGTGCATATAAGAATATACACGTCTTTTTGAACTACGTTTTATACGTACATTTTCATAGGAAGTGTTCAACATGAAAGTTGTAGATCTCGACAAGATCTACAACTTTCATGTTGAACAATTCTTAATTTGAAGCAATTTAGACCTCTGATTTGGCCCCTGAAAAAAGTCATGCCGAACATATGCACGGACGCGTGACTTTTTTCGGGGGAAAAATAGAGGGTCTAAACTGCTTCAAATCAAAAAGTGTTCAACATGAAAGTTGTAGATCTCGATAAGATCTATACCTTTCATGTTGAACACTTTTTTTATTTGAAACAGTTTAGACTCTCGATTTGGGCTCCGAAAAAAGCCACGACGAAAATCTGTACGGACGACTCATTCCGTGCGTGTCTTATTTCGGGTCCAAATTGGAGGCCTAAACGGCTTCAAATCAAAAAGTGTTCAACATGAAAGTTGTAGATCTCATCGAGATCTACAACTTTCACGTTGAACACTTTTTGATTTGAAGCAGTTTGGACTTTCGATTTGGGCTCCGAAAAAAGCCACGCCGAAATTCTTTACGGATGACTCGTTCGATGTGTGTCTTATTTAGGGTCCAAATTGAAGGCCTAAACGGCTTCAAATAAGAAAATGATCAACATGAAAGTTGTAGATCTCGATGTGATCTACAACTTTCATGTTGATCACTTTTTCAAATGAGAAACATTTAAGACTCAAAATTCAAAAATGCAAAAAAAAAAGATTGGTTTGCTAGTAGTATTTTTTGAGAAGAGATAAAAATGCAAAAAATGGCTGAATCTGTTTTTTTCTGGTTTGCTAGTAATCAAAGTGGGTTTGCTAATAACAGCACCCATATAATAATATCAACTGAGTCCATACTAGTTGTGTCCAAAAAGCCATGCTTGGCCCAGCCTGATCAGGCCTGGACTTTTTATTGATTGGGCTCGTCCTGGGCCCAGTTTGAGCTGGGCTGGGCCGGGCTCCCTCTCAAAAGGGAAGCTTGATTAGGCCCTTCAGGCCGGCTTGGGCCGGGCCGGGCCCGGACTGGCCTGAATACATTAGGCGGGATTTCTGCTTAGCCCGGTGCCGGGATCAGACTAGCTTGGCAACCCGAGCTTTGCCCGGCCCAGCCCGGGCCGGGCAACCAGCAAAAATAGGGGCCCGGTAAGGGCACCAAGCCCAACCTTGGCCCAGGACGGGCTTCTCTCGGGCCGAACCTAGTTGGGCTTCTCTCGGGCCCTGGCCCGGGCGGGCTTTTTCGGGACCGGACTTTTTGCTACTTTAGTAGTTAAATGTATATATAATAGTTTTGTATTTCAAAACTATTTCACCAAAATATTTAGTTTACTTTTCTCTTATGTGAATTGTAAACGCTAAACACTCATTTCAGGCTCTAGCTTTTAATTGCCTCAACAAATAACATTGTTTACCTTTGCCATAAAGGGTTTAGGGAATTTGTTGTTTTGGTTAGAGATCAAGCTCTTTCATACCCCAACATTAGCGAAAACTTGAAAGCCTCCCCACGGCGACCTCGATGGAGGCATAGGGTAGGATCTGCGCTCTCATCAGCAATGTCGATCATGGGCAAAGAACGGTAAAGAGATTCCACCGGCAGCAGCGATCTAGGAGGTAAGACATCGACGGTAAGCCGAAAAGCCCTTCCTCGCTCTTTGCATAGCCATAAATTTTCTTTCTTCCCAAATCGGAAAGATATAGCACAAAGTTCCATTTCTCATTTTTGAAGATGTAAGTTCCAAACTTACATCTCTGCGATCAGGCATTTTTTTTTATCCGATGAATGTTTAGTTATTTCCTATGAAGCAAAGTGTTGCAACTAGGCATGTTTTTGTCTTATAATTTATAAGTCATATCTCTACTTTATACTCAAATGGCAAGTGATCAATGTTGTTTCGATTTGGAAGAAGAGAGCGATGATCAAAGATCAACATTGCCTTCTTCGGAACCGAGAAAACTAAAACGGCAATTCATGAATTTCATGAGTAATAATGGTTTATTATTTTGAGCTCATCATTGGTTTTTTCTTTGTTTCTTGTTTAAAAGTAATGTTAAGTGCAAACTTATTTTGACCATGTGCAAATCACAGTAAAGTGCAAACACAAAAATTTTAAGTGGAAATCAAAATATTAGGTGTGCATCAATTATAAAAACAAAAAAAAGTCTTTCGTCCATAAATTCATATTAATTAGTACAAAGTCCATGATAATTAATACAAAATATGAGTATTTTTTGACAATTTGATTCTAAATTTTGAGTTTCACCAAATCACCCTTACTAGAAAACATATTTGATGTAACAAAATACTTGCTGATGGGGAACCCCCTAAAATTTCTAAGTCAAGCTGGCGAGACTTGGACCAAGCACGCATAAGCCGACCCGGACCAGTCATGCGCATCGAAGCTGCAAGCCCCCGAAGAGGGGGCCAAGCCCGCACACGCGCCCAACCAGGCCGCGCACGGCCGTGCCATGCGGTCGTGGGACCGTGGGCCCAGGGGCGCATCCAGAAATTTCATCAAGGGCCAGGAAAAAGTGACGGACAAATGACCGAAAAGGCCAGTAAAACAAGGGTCGGTGGAGGGATCACGGCAGTGGTGCGGCCGAGGGAGAAAACCACGGGTAAACGGATGTGTTCACACGGTTTCCCAAATGGGCTGGGCTGGGCTCGATGGAACATGTAGCGGGAAGCTCAACAAGAAACGACAATCGTACCGTGGGCAGATGTCCTGGGGCTCGGAAAAGGTCGCTCTTCCTTGTACCGAGGCATTGGAGACGACAAATGTATGGAACGTATTGTGACGTAACATGTCTCAGGATGATAATAAAAAAACAGCAGATTAACAAAACCAAAATGAATTAAATCTTAAAATCAAGGAGTGTAATTTATTTGTGTAGGACGGAGCCAGGGAGGAGTTGTAATGGGGGGAAGGTGTTGATGGAGATGGAGAGCAGTTCGGAAGGCGATGCAGTCTAGGGCACCGACGACGGAAATGGAAAGGACTAGAAATGACGAATCGAGTCGTCATCCTGTATTTCCATTGTCTGGCATGCACGCGCTTTGTTTTGGAGAAAGAAAGATGAAATCGCAGGCTCTCCTTTCCATTTCCGAAATTCATACCCGGGCACATGCTAGAGTAAGTCTGTACATGGTTGGAGATGATGCAAGTGTTGTTGTTTTCATCTATTGGCGTAGGGTCGTTGCACGCTTGACAAATCAAAGAGGCAGAACAGGTCAAAATGACATCGACTTCGTACATGGGGGGGGCAGACATCGTCCTCCGCTCGTAAAAAATAAATTTGAAGGTCATCATCTTATCAGAGTCATTTCTCCCTTATCTGGTCACCGTTTTTGACGTGTAAGTACTCAAAATTCATTGGCTCGACGAGAGCAATCCAAATCTACTAATAATTTTGAAAAATTCTTGGGGGGGCCCGGGCCCCCGTCGGCCCCCCCTTAGATCCGCCCCTGCGTGGGCCTGCCGCACTTCGGCGCCCAACTTCCGACGACCCTCGCCGTCCCCCGTCCGCCTCCTTCACTGGCGATCGCCTCCGGCCTCCGCCGCCGCCTACAGGCACCTTGCCCGTGTCGCGCAAACTGCCCGGGGGGAAGGGAGGCACTCTTGTCATTTTGACAAAAATTGTGATCCGGGTAATCGAAACGGAGCAACGCCATTCGCCAACTCAAATTTGTCCCCGACATAATTACCAACATGACCCTCCAGAAAACTATAAATCGGCTCTCATACCTTTATTTGAAGACAAATAACTCCAGATGCAATAGAGTTCTGTGAGATTTTCCTGCGAGATCGTGGACTTAGGCCGATCCTCTGCTTAGGAATTTGTTCTGCTTCTCTTCTTGCGTAAATGCCCCATGGTCTTAGCCAAATTTCAAGGTCGGAACGCTTCCCTCGAGATTTTGTGAACTTACAAAATTTTTCAGCCAGAACGCTCACACCAAGGTTCCCTATAACGCCCCCGGTTTTTTTGTGATTTGTTTAACCTTTATTTGATGTTACTTTGACGCGTGTTTGGCTTGTGTCGTCTCTAGAGCGTGGTCTTTGCTCTTATGTTTCCTATGAGGCCGGTCTATAGCCTGTTGGCAAAATTCCCTAGCAAGCCGGGTCGGTTTTGGTGACTCGGAGAGACCTCTCGGGGAATGCTTGTGTTTTGGCTTCAGGAGGTGTTAGCCCGAGTTCTGTTCGTCGGATGTCGATTTCGACTTCGCCGTTGGATTCGTAGCGCCGGTATTTAGCTACAGTGCGGATTTCGTTAATTTCCGAGGTCGTGTAGTTTTCACGTCGTTTTGACGTAATTTAATAATAATTATATTAAATAAATATAAGGTATAAATAGGTTATAAAAGCCCAAAACCCTATTCATCTTCCCCAAACTCGAAACCCGACGACATTTCGTTTCGCGGAATAGGCGAGCGGCGGACGGCGCAGGACGTTCGGCCAGCGAGATCGGACGCTCGGGTGGACGGTTTCGACGTTTGAGTAGAGATTTGGATAGCTCTCGGCGAGGGCTTCATGATCGTGGTAAGATATCCCGGTTTCCTTGATTTTTCCATGTTAGGGTTAGAGGTTTTGACTCCTTTTCTCCCCCCAAAAGTTTCAGGAATCGTTGCTAGGACTTTTCTACGGCCAAACCTTGAAGCGGCGCGAGCAGGGGATGTTTCTCCGGAGTTTTGAGGCAAGTGGAACTCTACCGCTTGCTTGCCTTTTTCCTTGCTTGTTTTCCATCCCTTTTCCTCTTTTTTTGAGTCTAGGGTGTAGTATTAGCAAACTAAGAGAACCCCTAGGCTAGGGCTCGAATCTACCAAGTAGGAAGAATTCAGATTTTCTAGAACAAGGATAATTCGACGAGTTTCGTGGCCGAATTCGGCGAGTATCGGTAGGGTAGTTAGTCGAGTATCGTAGGCCATCAGTTCGTGTAGAATTCTAAGTATAATTCGACGAGTATCGTTAGTGGTACCCGCCGAATAAGTGGGATTCGGCGAGTATCGTTAGTGATACCCGCCGAACAAGGGGAATTCAGCGAGTATCGTTGGTGATCCCCTCGAATAAGTGGAATTCGGCGAGTATCATTAGTGATACCCGCCAAATAAGTGTAATTCGGCGTGTATCGTGAGTCATATCCGCCGAATTTAGGTAAATTCGCCGAGTATCATGGTCATACTCGCCGATTTTTCCTGGACTTAGCCGTTTTCGTCAATTTTCGTTCTAGTTCGTCGAGTATGGTTCTTAGGGATTTAGTTTGGGTATTTTTTCCTGGGTATTGGGAAGTGTGTTTAGACGTTGATATTTGGGTTGGGTGGATGTTTGATGGTGTTTTGCGGTTGTAAGGCAGTGGATAAAGGACTGCCTAGCGGGCGCCGTATCATGGATCATTGGCATGTGGTTGTTTTGGGTCTCGGTGGAGAGGTGTTTTTAGGTGTGCTAGACCCTGTGGCCACCACTGTGTTTTGCCTTTGAGACATTCTGGGTCTCTGAGAGGTTGTTTTGGTGTGTTGGACCCTGTGGCTGCCACCCGCTTGCCTTTGAGATATTTAGATCTGGTTGTTCGGTTTGGGACTGTTTTGTTGTCGCCGACTCAAATCCATTGTTTTGCCAGTGCTAATGATTCACAGGTGTATGACTGTTAGTTCCTTTCTTTTGTTATGTTGACATATATTGGCCTCTCTTTTGCTTCTGCCGATTTGAGCGAAGCTTGATAAATTTTAGCACTTGGTGCAATTCTCTCACTCTATTTATAAATATCGTACTTACTTACAGTTTCTTTGGTTTTCTTGGCTGAGGTTGTCAACATTGATATTGCAGGGTTTAATAACCCTTTTATATTCTTACCTTTGATTATTATCTTATGCTACTTTGCCACTTGCATTATTACTTCTTTGCTGAGATGTTCTTTCTTTGAATGCCTCGGGTTCAGGTCAGTAGCTGATTGAGCGGCTAGGTTGGTGTTGCTTTTGGTCTGCTGCATTGCAGAGGTTTTCCCTCACCCTTATGAGGTAGTTTTGTTGTTCTTTGTTAGTACATACATACTCATCAGTGGGTTCGTGTCAGGTTGTTGACGCCCTTCGATGGTTTTCTTTTGGAATGCTGAGTACATTGCTTAAACTTCTAGTTTACCTATTTTGGGGTTGTTTTACTTGCTCTCTGGGATATTTTATGCTAGGTTACATGTTAGTTATTTTAACCTATAAAAGTATTATTACTAGTACTTCATACATGCCATATTTCTAAACTTAAACTACTATTTGTCAGCTATCGTAAAGACTATTTTCATACTTATGATAAATCTAGAGTCTTGCATATCGCGAGTTGTCCTTCGGGGATGTTTATACTCGTGTAGGACTTTAAATCAACATAATCAAAGTATTTTCCGCAGCGTAAATTATATTTTCTTCTAGTGGACTAGTTGATCCACTGAGCCGAGGGATACGACCATTTTACTTAAACCGGATTTCATTCATTTCAACTTATGAATTTCTTATAAAATGTAGAGGTTAGAGTCTTGCTTGAGCGTCTGTAGTTATCCCCTACACTGCGTGGCATCACGACGCGTATTTTCTCTTACTCTGATATAACTTAAATGCTGAGAAAATGCAGGTTGTGACATTCCATGAACTCAACAATACCCTAAAGTTGAAACGCTTCCATTGAGGCTCTGATGACTTAGTCATTTCGTACACCTGTAACGAAGTAGCGGCTTGTCGCCCTCCAAAATCAAACAAACTCTGTAAAACTCCAAGGAGATAATGGATTTTGGCTCGGCACAGTTCAAGCCACATGGTTTTTCACCCTTTTTGGGTTTTCCACGTAAAAACTCATGTCATTTGTTGCGGTTCATTTTGACTGTTTGTGCGCCCGATTCGATTCGAGCTAAGACGGTCCGATTTCTCCGGACCAGGAAAAGACCGGGCGATCCGCAATAGTTTGGCGTCGTCTGTAAGAAAGTGGTCTCAGGTGCTCTGACAAGTCTCAACATTCCTCCAACCTCCCAGCAATGATAAAGGGAAGCACACATGCTACCGACCAGCCGTCTCTCAAGGAGTCTAGCTATCAATTGTCTAACGACCTGCCCGCTGACTCAGCGCATCGCCTCGAGAAGGTGATTGTCACACTAACGTCATTAGTAAAAGAGCGCATGCGCCATATGGAGGAGCACTAGGCGCAAGCGCTCACTTTGTTGAAGGAGATGAAAGCATACCATACCTCGGGGGCACACCCAGTAGAGCGCGACCAAACATTGTTTCCCACAGGATACCGGTTGCTAAGTGGGGTGGCCGGTGCCACGCGCCGTGTAGAAACCCGGGGAGTACCACCTGGTAGAAGCCCTACCCTAGAAAGGTATTGAGCTCCCCGCGAAACCCCGTAAGCCAGGTGGCAACAATCCTCCATCGAGCTCGGCGCTTATCTTACAGAGATTCTATACTTCCTAAGGAACCATCCATAACTCCGAAGGCCTAAGGCGTTCCCTCGGGGCAAGGGCGATCTGTCCCAGTACTGCCACTTCCATATAGGAAACATGCACAACACCGAGAAGTGCATTCGCCTGAAGGACAAAGTCGAACGACTCGCACGTCATGAACTCCTCAAGAAATTTTACGGGAAGGCTCGGGCTGCGGCATTGATCCTGAAAGTATCTAGTTGTCTACCTATATCACATAGAGGAGGGTGAATATGTAATTTCTGCGTCTTTTAGCGAATTAAAAATATAGTAACAATAAGCACACAAAATACGAGAAAACATACAACATAGACACAAGGATTTATAGTTGTTTCCCAGAATGGGTACGTCCACTGTCCCGCCTCGCCTATCTAGCACTTCGGGATAGACTCGAATTTTTCACCAATCTCAAATTATAACAAATCTTACACCTCGGAGCCTTCAAATCTTACAAGCTCGGAGACAACGTCTCCTACAAAACTTGGAAAACAACCTCTCCTACACTCGATCCTCTAAACTAGTATCTACAAAGCTCGGAAGTAAAACTTCCCACAATAAGTGTAAATAGGTTTATACAACACAATTGATTGCAAAACAATCTTCTTGAAAAACTCTACGAGTTTCAACTTCAGATCTGAGAGAGAATCTATCTTCTTCCTTGCTTGAATGAATATCTTGAAAATAAAGTTGAAGGAGAAGGCTAGATTTGAACTTGAAAGAATAGATCTGAAAACTTAGGATCTGACAAGATCTGTAAGAAATTCTGTTGAATATGAAAGCAGTGATCTTGTCGAATCTTCACTTGAGAGGAATCGTGAATCGTGTTCTTAGGTCGTCAGTTCTTCCGTGAGCGTATTTTGAAATTCTGATAGAGAGAGTTTTACGGTGTTCGCGATTTTATTACGATTAGGGTTAATCAGGAATAATCGTTAGTATTTATAGTGAATCATCTTCCAACAAGACGGACTCCATGTGTACTGTACATGGCCGGCGCCTTAAATAGAAAGCCGTCGGCAAAAACAAACTAGAAAATTGTGCAAGTCCATTCATCAAGAACATACGTGTCATCATGAAATCACTCGACCAATTGTCCTTGAATACTCGACGAATGACACTTGTCAGAAATTTAGAATACCATGAATCTTCGATTCAGTGATCACGAGACCTCTCGAGTGTACTCGACGAATTCGTCGAGTATTCATGAGAGATCATCTGATCATTCTATGAATTTTCTTTGGCCAAATTTGAGAATGAGTACTGAGACTTTTGGAATAGTATATTTGACAAATTGTTCGAGTGCTCACGTAATGACTCGACGAATGTCACGAGTTTTCACGTTGAGTACTCGACGAATTTTCGTTAACCAAATCTGAGAATGAATCCTGACACTTATGGAATACTCCTGAGTATATTCAACGAATTGGTCGAGTGCTCGCGTAATGACTCGACGAATGTCACGAGTCTTCACGCGAGTACTCGGTGAATTTTACTTAAGAAAATTCTGTCTGTCCTGAATCCAGCAACCAACAATCACTTAACTTTCAGTTTGTACTTGGAAATAAAGTACACCACAATGTAGAGATTACACATGAGTCAACATTATGTTCATCATAATGAGGAATTATATTGCATAGTCATGTGTTTTATGATCCATTGTAATCTTGCATTAGTTTGTACTTAGTAAATAAAGTCCTGTAATAACATAACTAAAGTGCAATATCAAATACATACTCAATTCAACTTAGTTCAAGGGGAACTTCAAATCAGGGCTATTGTGAATAAAATACCAATAGATACCAAGAGAACCCACGGAGGGGAAGCACCACAAAGGGACACCGCGCAGGAAGCAGCCAGAGTCAGTTAAGCTCGCTGCCCCCAGCCTCTCAAGACTTGCTCTTCAGCACATCCGGGTGACTCTCGGACGCCCGCTGATCGAAGTGCCAAAAGTAATGATCGACGATGACATATCCGCTAACGTGTTATTTCGGTCGACTCTTCTTTAACTCGGGATCTCCGGTAGGGACGTCCACCTCGGTTTGGGAGGAGCATACGTCACATAACACCCGACGATCCCGATCATTGGAAGCGTTATCCTTCTGGTAACTCTAAGAGTCCCTCCAGTGCTGGCCACTTATGATGTTCGGTTCATCATTATCCAGGCTGTCTCAACATGCGATGTCATCCTCAGGCGACCAATGTTAAGTGCTCTCCGCGTTGTCGCACTAGCCCAAGGAATCACACTAGACCTCAGCCCGCAAGATGCCTCTCCAAAGGGACCTGAGTCATGAAGGTCTGGGCAAGAATTCAGGCTGACATCCTTCAACAATTTTTTATTTTAATAAGCCACGGGAATGAGCTCGCCAACACATGTATCTTCCTTTCAGCAATGCAATGTCTGTTTTCCCATCCACCGCAAATGGGTCATCACAAGGCGAGATTGGCGAAAACCTTTCTGCACTTTCTAGGAGAGATTGGAAAAAGCCTTTCTAGACCTCCCAGGCAAGACTAGTGAAAGCCTTTCTGCACCTCCCAGACGAGACTGGTGAAAGATTTTTTGCACCTCAGGCGAGATCGATGAAAGCTCTTTTGCACCTTAGGTGAGGCGGACAAAGTTCTGTCTGCACTTCCCAGGCGAGATGGACAAAGGTTCATCTGCACCTTCACTTTTTTGAACCTCGGTTCTCCTGAGATGCGAACGAACAAAGGTTCTTCGCCACCTTCACCCGGACGAACCCTGATCCTCCCGGGGCGTGAACGAACAAAGGTTCTTCGCAACATCCACTTGGATAAACCTCGGTTCTCCTAATGCGTGAATGAACAAAGGTTCTTTGCCACCTCCACCCGAATGGACCCGGTCCTCCTGGGGCGCGAACGAACAAAGGTTCTTCGCCATCTCCACCCGGACGGACCCCAGTCCTCCTGAGGCACAAATGAATAAAGGTTATTCATCACTCCACCCGGACGGACCCCGATCCTCCTAAGGCGCGAATGAGAAAATATTATTTGCCACCTCTACCCGGACGGACCTCGGTCCTCCTAAGGCTCAAACGAACAAAGGCTTCTCGCCCCCTTCGCGTGGACGAACCCTGATTCTCTTAAGGGTACGGGCAAAGGTGTTTGATCTTGTGGCGCCCTTAGAGGGGAGGGGGAGGGGTGAATAAGGGCAAAAAAAACTATTCTTGAAACTTTTAACTTAGCAAAATATAAGAGAAACTTAAGCAAATTTAATCAAATGTTAATATGAAATAAGTACTTAGAAAATTTTATGGAGGAATGAAATGAACATTTATTTTACAAATGAAAAGTATATGAACAATGATTTCAAAAGAGCTTGAAATCGGGGCTACAAGTGAAAATCTCCTTTGGTGAATTCACCGGTCCTTCTCATAAGGACAGACTGGTTATAGTCTATTTCTCCCTAGGTATAGCTACTAGCCTCCCCCTAGATCACTACACGATCTAGTCAATGCACACAAGGCGACGATTTCCCCCTAAATCGCACAAGGGCCTAGTCGTCACTCATAAGGCGGTAAATTCTCTACCGTTTACAAAAAGTAATGAAAAAAACACAAGAATTCTGAAAATTTAAAACTCCCTTTGGTCTTGAGCACTGAAGAAGACGATGAATCTTTGCAAAGATCGTCGGATTTGAAGTTCACGAACGGTCTCTTCTTCGTTCTTGAACTTTCTTGGGCACTTAGGAGTTTTTTTTTTACTTTTTGGAGATAGTTGGCTGGGATTGTACTGGAATAAAAGCTCTAGGAAGTGTTTAAACGAAATTCCTCGAAATCCAGCCCTATTTATATTTTCACGCTATCGCCCGACGATAGGTAGGTATCGCAGGAGATATATCCTCCAGTTGTCACGTGTCCTACTCTGCGATAACAGCTTCGTGGAGATGGAGATTGTGCACAGACGTGGGGTTATCTCATTGCGATATTGATATCGTCAGGCGATATATCAAAGTAATGTGTGTCGTGGCTGAGTGATGTGGATCATGGCTGAGTGGTATTGATATTTACGTCATCAACGCTATCACGGGGCGATAGTGTTATCACCAGCAATATCTCTACCTTTGATTTTTTAAGCTCGTCTCCAATCCACAATGATCATAGTATTGTATATGTGTTATGTGCACATCATAAACATACTATGATCAAATACATTTGAGATTTGTTATTTTCAAACCGAGCAGTGCAGAACGCATGCTCCAACAATCTCTTCCTTTTGATAATAACAAATCTTCTTATAAAGAAATCAACTTCGACCTATAACGATGTTTATATAATATGATAAGTAAAATAAGAACATAAGTGTGTACAGACTCCCCCTAAATGGATGCTCCCCCTCAATCTTAAACATTAGTATTAGTAGACATTACTGGGTAGTTTTAAAAACTTTCATGTACAATAGATTTCTTTAGTTATTCTCCCCCTTTTGGTATTTGCTGTGAAAAAGAGTTAAATAAAGACAAATTTTATTGCTTCAAAAAGATAAACAATACATAGATATGCCTCCTTATTTATAGAAAATGGAGGAGATGAGAGAATACAACAAAAAATATGGGACTGAATACAATCCGTGCGACCTATGCGGTTTGATATTTGCGGTTTGACAATGTCAAACCGCAATACTATACAAAGAACAACTGAATGAGATCACCCAGCGTCAATAGAGGTAAGGCGCCATACCGCCACTGTAGACTGCCAGACCGCCTGTGCAGGCTGCCAGACCGTAACTGCGGGTTGCCACTAGATCGCAGTTGCGGACTCCCACCACAGATGCTGCGGTAAGCCATCAGACCGCCACTACAGGCTGTCAGACTACAACTGCGAGTTGCCACCAGACCGCAATTGTGGCTAACCATCAGACCACTACTACGGCAAGCCATCAGACCACTACTGCGGCTAACCATCAGTCCGCTACTGCGAGAAGCCACCAGACCGCTGATGCGGCTAACCATCAGATCGTTGTTGTGACAAACCACCAGACCGCTGCTGCGGCTAACCATCAGACCGCAGTTGCAGGTAGCTTTCAGACCGCATCTGCTAAGATAAGCCACCAGACGACTAGACCGCCTGGACAAATCGCCAGTCCGCCTGAACAACAAGTCGCCTGACTAGACCACCAAACCGTTAAACTCTAACACTCCCCTCAAGCTGGAGCGTATGTGCCAACCATTCCCAGCTTGCTACAAACATCTGAAAGTGAAACAAAAACTGGTTTCGTGAATAACTCTGCCAGTTCTTTATCAGAAGTGACAAAAGAAGTACAGATTTGATTCTTCAACACCTCTTCCCTAATGAAATGACAATCAACTTCAATATGCTTTGCCCCCTCATGGAAGACATGATTCTTCGATATGTAAATATCGGCTTTGTTATCACAGAACATAGAAAGAAGATGATCATAGACTTCTCCCAAGTCAAGAATAAGCGTTCGTAACCATTCCAACTCGCAAGTTGTTGAAGTCATGCTCCTATACTCAGCTTCAGTACTTGACCTTGAAATCACCGACTAATTCTTGCTTTTTAAACTAACATGACTTCCTTCTACAAAGATGCAAAAATCTGATGTAGACTTTCTATCTTCTTTGTTATCAACATAGCTGGTATCACAATACGCTTCAATCTTCAAATGATTATGCTTCTAAAATAACAAGCCCTTTCCTGGAGACCCTTTCACATACTCCAAAATTTTCATGGCAGAACGCAGATGACACTCTCTAGGAGTTTGCATAAACTGACTGACCTTCCCAGCTACATAACAAATATCTGGTCTAGTAATAGTCAGATAGATGAGTTTGCCTACAATCATTTGTACACAGTACTATCTGGGAGAAGAGAAGAATCTTCAGTCCACCCCTTATCATCCCAAATAGCCATCGGGTAACGAGCAGGTTTTGTGCCAAGAAAACTAATTTCCTTTAAGAGATCTAGCACATACTTTCGCTACGAAAGAACCATAGAGTTACGCTTTCATGAAATCTCAATTCCCAGAAAGCACTTCGAAGTTCTCATGTCCTTAGTAATAAAATGTTGTCGAAGATGTTGTTTTACCAGATCAATGACTTCTTTATCATCACCAGTGAGAAGAATATCATCAATATAGACAGCAAAAACCACAAAACCTTAGTAGTTTTGCGTATAAACATAGAATGATCAGCAGAACTTCGATTGAACCCAAAAAGAGAAACAACTTCCCTAAACTTGTCAAACCAAGCTCGTGGACTCTGATTTAAACCATAAATCGCCTTCTGGAGTTTGCATACCTGAGAATCCCTCGGAGCAACATACCTAGGGGGTTGCTCTATGTAAACCGGCTCTTACAAATCACCATAGAGGAAAACATTTTTCACATTTAACCGAGACATCTTCTAGTCTCTATTAACGACTACAAAGAAAAGAACATGTATAGTGCTGATGCGAGCAAAGAGAGAAAAAGTATCAAAGAAGTCTACCCCATACGTCTGAGTAAACCCTTTGACAACAAGCCTCGTCCTATAACGATCAACAAAATCATTTGGAAGATACTTAATAACAAAGACCCACCGAAAACTAATCACATTGGTGCCCAGAGGTGTGGGAACAAGTGTCTAAGTACCTCTCTCAATTAATGTGTTCATTTCTTCATCCATAGCCGATTTCCACTGAGAAATGACAAGAGCCTCTTAATACATAGTCGTGATGACAGTAGAAGATATAGCAAGAGCAAACACTTGCCAACCGGGGAAAGCTGAGCTTAGGAGACAACATTATCAATATGATGCTTAGTGCATTGTCGAATGCCCTTCTGCAGGGCAATGGGAGGATCAAGATCACTCTTGTCCGGAGGGGCAAACCCACTGTCAGAAGAGAGAAGAGGCCCGAGAACAGGCACAAAAGGCTCCAAGGACAAAGAATCAGTCTTGAGAGAAAGAGACGGTGCAATAGGAATAGATGTAGAAAGAATTGGTTCTGGCAGAGGTGCCGAGATAATAGATATTGAAGAAGTATCAGAGAGCGAGAGAGAGGAAGCAGGAGAAAAATACGGTGTATCCTCAAAGAAGGTAACATCAACATAAACATACTATTTGCGCAGAAGAGGATCAAAACAACAGAAAGAAATAAAATAGGCTAAACTAAGTTATCACAGTCACAGCAAGAACAGGAAGAAAATGATCACACACAGACAACACAAGAATTTTATAGTGGTTCCCCAACCTGGGTACATCCACTCTTCTACCACCCTGGTAGGAATCCACTAACAGATTTTGATTAGGTGACTGCCATGACAAGATCTATTTCCAGGGAGATCTCACAACCCTTTAGGCTTTTGATCAAGTGTCCAAAAAACCAAGAATAAACTTTTGAAGGGAGTTAATAAACCCTTTATACAGGAGATGAGAAGAGGTGATGATATCTTCTCATTTCTCTATACAACAGAGAAGACTAGTGGATTTGTTATTGTCAAGACTCCTTCTGAAATACTAGACTGATTCAGAACACTTGGAGCCTTGCTCAGGGTGTAGGTCTTCAGCCTTATCTGAAGGAATCCTGGAACTTTCTGATTGATTCAAAGTTGTTGTCATTGAATGTTCCTGGAGGAGAAGATTGAAGAAGACTCTTGACATGTGTTTGTTGTTCTTCTTCAGCTTTCAGTATGGATATGGGAGAAGACAGAATGTTTTCTGCACTGGGAGAAAGTTATGAATGTTCAGTATTGTCTCTCTGTGTTCTTGTGTATATTCTGCCTTGAGTGTTGTGTTCTTGCTCTAATGTCTGGCTCGACTGTCTCTGGTCAGAAAAGAGAAAATCTCTTTTATATTATATAGACAATTATTCTCCTTTGAAATTTGAATTGCTGGCATTAATTATTGATTGCCCTGGAGAATGAAACAGTTGGAATATCGACTTAAATGAGTTTCCCCAACTGTCCCATTAAAATAAGCAATTAACCTGATGAAGACCACAATTAATGCTGCCAATAACGGATATAATTCAGAGGAATATGAACATTAATTACTCAGGAATATTATTACTAAATAATATAGAAGGTAGGGGACAGAAGTAAGGAGAATTCTCATTCTGACTCGGGACAGAATTTGTCGACCTCTGAATAGAATTCGTCGACTCGAGTTCCAAGTTCGTCGACCTGATAATTTTTGTTCGTCGTTCTGAGCTCAACAAACTTTACTCTGGAACTAACTTGCCAATTCTGCGCTCTGAGTTCGTCGAGCTGAGAAACTGTCTGAATGAATTGATCGTCGACCTGAGCTCAAATATCGTCGAGCTCAGCTCAGAGAAGGAACTTTGAGTTCGTCGATCTGCGATCGACGATCGTCGAGCTAAGTTTGAAGAATTTCGAACTGATAACTTGAACTCTGAATCCTTCTAACTTTGAGTCTACTGAAGTCCTCTGCTGGTTGGTCCATGAAGATTGAACCTAAAGACTAGCCTAAACTCTAGGACTCATAGACATGACCCTGGCTATACAATGGAGGTCAAACTCATCCTAATTAGTGAACCTAACCCAATTCCAAACTAGGGATCCAACAAAATGAATTTCTGAAATCGAGAGATAAAGATCTCCACTTTCAAATCGTTGCAAAGTAGTAATCAAGTATTGCATAAAGAATTCATTTAAAACTCATCGCAATAGGTTTGAGAAACAAATTTACAAGACTGTCTATCTTTATTGATTAAATCATCTTTTCGTTTCGTTAGAGTTACGTAATCAGATTAGTACAACGTACTTCTTATATTATCTAGAAATTGTTATAATTAACCTACTTGAATTTAAAGAAAGGGTCAAACTAGTATTTGCAAATATTAAGTTAGTTATTTCTCCGAGGGAACGATCTTTACTCACTTTGTATTACTTGAACCGACACGCTCACTTGCGTTGTTTTATATATACATTACCAGCGTATCAAGTTTTTGGCACTGTTGCCAGAGAAGTGCAACTAATGTAGTGTCTTTTCTTGCAATATTAGTAAATCTTGAGTATTTAGAGCTCAAGTTTTTTTATGATTTGTTTTTTTAATTAACAATTTTAATTTTATTTATTCCTAATCTATTTTTTTTAAATAAAATTCAAAGTAGGTTTATCCATTTAAATTTTTTGTGTGTAGTTGATTTCTGCAAAGATTAATATCCATTTGGTGAATTCTCTCACACAAAATCATGTATTCATATTTATATTCTCGATGTCATTATGCGGGGCGTTCAATCATGATAGTGATGATTGTTATATAAAAGACTGTAGTTATAGGTCATATGACTCACCCTATGGAGTACCAACATCTGATGATACTTCATATAGTGCTCCTAATTTTTATAATTATGCTTCCCCACTGCATGCAATGTTTCCGCATTTCAGCTCGACCCCTTAAAGGTCGAGAATAAATGAGAATCGATGTATATTTTGTCATAGCACCAGGTACGCTTTGAAAGAGTGCGTTACATTTCAGCGTCAAAGAGAGGAGAGTAACAAACCTAAAATTCAAATCATCTCATCATCTTCTTATTATGGCATTTCTTATGATCTTAATGATATATACGCATTACCTTTTTTTCTACGAGGGAGTATTGGATATATAACCATCATGTTCGTTGATGATTTGTGCAACGACGTTGCGGAGCTATCTCTCCCTATACATTCATCACCTAATTTGGATTCACCCATAGAGGAACCATCACACATATTCTAATAATGCTATCACCACGGTTCTTCCACATTCTTTGCACAAATTTTCTACACCTATTTTTATCGATCATGTCAAAGATATTGCGCTTGGGGATAGTCCTGAACCTGAGGATGCGCCAAAGTGTGTCGAGGATACTATCCTCTTCGATGGAGGGAAGGATTCTGTGGAGCACGATGATGCGCCAATGTGGGATGAAGAGGATATCTTTTCTGATGAGGAGGTATACACTTCTTCATTGGATGAGGAGGTCAAACTCACCATCGAGGCTCTTGAGTTCTCGGGCCCCCTTGTTACGATGCTTATGATACCGACATCGATCAATTTTTGGAATCTACTATGAGTGAAACTGGGATCACTCCCACGATTAGAAATCATTTATATCTTTCTTCTATTTTATTTTCTAATCTCCTTTCTTTATCTGAGCCCAAGCAAGTTGATGTGTCACAAATGCATCAGGAGGTTATTGACCACTATCCTCAAGTTGATGAGATGAGTATCCCCTTATGTGAGGAGGTTGAGTCCTCCTCCATAGTTGATGTCTCATTTATTTTCTTTTGTCCCTATAGCCTTTCTGTTGACCATGATATCTTGTAAGGCAAGGATATAGTTTATAGTGAGAGAGGAGCACTCCTCTTCTTACCTTTTGTTCCCACTACCTATGATGAACATGTATAATTATTTAGGAAAAGAGGTGGTGGTTTTATCGTCGTATTGGTACCTGTTACCGACACGTATATTAGAACAATTACATGTTCATTTTTCTTTTCATCGGCCAATAATTTAGAATTTAAAAATTTCTGAATAACACTACAAGAAAAACCTTAATTAGCAATAGGCAAAATTCTTTGCTAATTAGCAAAATTCGTTGTTAATTTTAATTAGCAAGGAATTTAGGAACAAAAAAATACCTAGTTAATATGATCATAGCTAATTTTAGCTACGAATTTATTTCTTGCAAATTTGCAAGAATTTTTAGCAAGGTATTATTCCTTCCTAAATTAACAAGAAAAACTACATTCCTTGTTAATGTTTTGTATTTTATTGAATTAAAATAATATTTATATATAAAGCAACAAAAAGAACCTTAAAAGGTGTGTTTGCTGAGAATCAAACCCCAAACTCCCATATACAATAACTTATGCTTAACCAACTCACAACCCAAACTAATTTATTCTAAAAATACGTTAAATTAAATATATATACACAACATAAAAAAAGTTTATATAATTTCAAAGTTTATATAATTTATATAAATAGATTTAAATGTATATATTTATATATGGTTATGTATATGATATTTAAATATATGTATATATATAATTATTCATATATACGTGCATATATATATATATATATATTATTTAAATATATATAATTATATATATATATAAATATATATATATATATATAATTTATACAAATATATGATTATTTTTTTATATACGTTTATATATGTATATAAATAATTTATAAATGTATATGTAAACAAAAAATATATTTTATAAGTGAGGGATAAGAAAATTAAAAATTCTCTTTTTTTAATTAAGACTTCATTTGGGGAGGCGCATTCAAGCCGGTGCGGGAACAGATGCCACCGCACGACGGGAAAACAAACGGACAGCATCTGCTCTCGCCGCGCTAGAGGAACAAATCGAAAACTCTCAGTTTGGAATCCCTGCCTCCCCCTCTAGCTCTGAACGGCGACGACGTTTTCACCCGCTCGTCTGCTCTTGTCGAGCCAAATGAAGTCTAAAAGAGATAAAAGTTTTCAAAAAAAATAATTTTGTATCTCTATAAATATTTTGCAACAAAAACATTTCGTTGTTATTTTTCAATAAAAGTTTTACTACGAAAAAATTTGTTGCTATTTTAGCAACAAAAATTTAGCAACAAAAAAATCGTTGTTATTTTAGCAACGAGTAAATCCTTTGTTATTTTAGTAGGTAAAATAAAAAATTATATTCCTAGCTAAATTTGATGCTAATTAGGAAGAATTATCAAACCTTCCTAATTTTTCTTCCTAAATAATGTTTTTCTTGTAGTGTAAGTCGTGTTGGGATGACAATAAACACAGTAGTTATCTTTAGTTTACTGCATATTATGTTTTACTTTTTTTGTTTGTTTTTTAGTCCAACAATAAATTTAGTACTTGGTGAGAGACAACTCATCGTATCGTAGAATATATATAAAAATATATGATATATATAATTAAAGATAAATAAAAAATAGAAATTTTTCGTTAAAAAAAAGGAGGAAGTGAAGTTACATGATCCTAGTTTAATATGCCCAATAAATTTTAGGAGTGAAAATATCGGAGGAGTGAAAAATTTGGACAAAAACCTGTAAAAATTTGAAGGAAAACAGATTTTGTAAAATAGATGGCAGTTGTTACAACAACCTAAAAACGTTTGTAATAAGAATTATGTTTCTGCTGCAGTTGTTATAGCAACCTCATTACGTATGTAACATGATTTAATTCTCGGCCTGCTTCTTCTAGTAATCACGTAGATGCCGGTCCAGTGTCGGTTCTTCTGAACTGGCGTGTGGGTTTAATTCCTGACAGTTGTTATAACAATCCTACTACATATGTAACCAGATTTAGTTATCTGACTGTTTCTTCTATCTTAACGGTGTGGGATAATTTCAACCCTAAGCCGGGTTTAATTCATTAGCAAAATTGCTAATCTATCTATCATTAAACCTTATCTACTTAAATCCCGCCCCATTTATAAATAATAATAAATAAATAACCAGTTTCCATTCCCTTCTCCAACATGAAATCCACCGGCTATTTCTCGAGAGAAAGTGCGACGGGGGAGATCGAGGCTGTGTGAGGAGTTGGGAGCGGCGATCTGCAAGGTAGAGGGAGATGGACGGCGAGCGGTGACATCGAGAATTACCAGCGAGTGGTGTGTGTGCGACAAATAGCGAAATCACGATTGGATTTCTGGAAACATGTGGCAGGCGACGAGTTGTGTCAAACAAGGATTGTGAGAGCTTCTGTAGTCTAGGAATTGAATATTTCTAAGGTATAATTCTGGACCCTGCTTCAATGGAAGATCAAAGTATAATATTTTTATATTATTATTATTATTTTCTAGTTTTCTTGGCACCTTATGTGCTCGATTTAGGTTATGTCGTCCAAATGAAAAAAAAGAAGGAGAAGGAAGTGTATGAGGAAAAGCGGTGAAATTTTTGAATGAGGCAGTGAGGTATTGGTTTCAATATTTGAAGTCACTCTCTTTCATATTTGAAAGATGATTCAATATGAAGAAGAAGAAGACGAAGAAGAGGAGGGCGAGTAGAAATTGTAAAGGAAAGGTGCTCGAAACATACGGAGGAGGGTCAAAGTGGAACCCCTTCCCCGTTGCCCCCAGCTAGGTATTTATAGAGTAAACCTAGGGTTAAGACTCGCAAAGCCCCTGAACCCATTATTCGTCCAAATATACACTTACAATCTCCTCCTATATTCGTGACAAATAACGGTGACGTTTCGGGGTACTGAAGTGTAGACATAATAATAATCCAAACTAAGCAAAACAAACATGACAGATCATACTAATAAATCAAAACAAGGTTTTGCCTATACGGCAAACCAGCACACAGATGCTATCCCAAACATAGTCTGAATAATTATTACAAAACAAAACAAAACATAAATCAAACGTTTGATGATTCCACTCATCTAGTAGATCATCGTCATCCATGTCAAGGTCTACAGCTCCTCCAAAATCTCCATCGTAGCCTGCAAGAAATTTCATGAGTCAGACTCAATGAATTCATAAACATATGCAGTAACGTTTAAAGTAAACTAGCTCTTACTAAATGAGCTTAGCACTTCTAGCAACGGTGAAGTAACTCTGTCAGCATCTCATCCAGTCTAACTAGGACTAGTCACGTTATCTTTCATTACGGATCACTATGTGCCTCACCAACACATGTGGGCACACATCACGTGCAATATTATCAAATGTGGAATAATGTGTTGTGACCAATAATGTTTAGATTAATATATACAACGACTTTCAATTCTCAGTTGAATAACTCTTGAATCAACTTACAATGGGAGAACGTTAGGTTATCAAATGTGGAATAACCCGCATCCAACCATCTTGGGTTTTCATCAAGAAATTATTTGGGGTTTTCAGTCTGTCACTTGTTAGATGCTTGAATGTTGGCAGCTATAGGCTCATACATAACAAAACATAAACGTTGGAGGAAAGTTTCATATTTCTATGAACTTTAATCCCATTGCCCCCGATGTTTTGATTGTGAGAGCTCTATTTAATCCTTTAGTAAGGGCGTCTGCAACATTATCTTTCGTTCTCACATCAACCAGGGTCAGGATCCCTTGACTTGTGAGAGAGGTCAACCAGGCCTGTTTCATCCTGAGTTGCCTTCTTTTGCCATTGAACAAAGTGTTCGTGGCAACCGTTTTAGTAGCCTGATTATCAACAGAACTCAGTTTTAGGCCCGACAATGGAATGTTCATCACCAAATCTCTTAACCACTCTGCTTCTTCACCAGCCGAAGCTAGAGCATAGAGTTTGGATTCCATAGATAAAAGTGCAATGCACGACTGTCTCTTGTACTTCCAGCCTACAACTGCTCCTCCTAGTGTAAAGAGGAATCCACAAGTGAACTTGTTGTCGTTTATTTCTGAGCACAATGATGCATCAGAATATCCTTCCAAAACTGGAGGATGACCACTATAACATAAAACATACTTCCGAGTGTGCTTTAAGTAACGCATCAGCCTATCGAGAGCATCCCAGTGGTCTTGGCCAGGATTGCTAGTGAACCTACTTAACATATCGACCGTAAAGGCTATGTAAGGTCTCGTACAGACCATAGCGTACATGAGGCTACCAAGCAGTTTAGAATAATCTAACTGTCGAACCGCAACCCCTTCATTGGGTTGTAAGCGGTTAGAATAGTCGAATGGTGTCTCAGCCGCTTTCCGTTCACTGTATCCCCACGTGTCCAACAAGGACTGGATGTAGTGGCTTTGACTTAGGGAAATGTCATATTTCCCAAAGCTCACTTGCATGCCTAGTATAGTGTCAGCTATACCTAGGTTCATCACGCTAAATTCTTTAGTTAGACCTGACTTTACGTCATCCACTTCAAATTGATCAGATCCAAGAATAAACATATCATCCACATACAAGCATATTATAGCGACATTGTCTGATCTATGACGTATGTAAAGACATTTATCCGAGAGACTCGACATGAATCCCATATTCTTTACAGTATAGTTAAACTTCTCATGCCATAATTTCGGCGCTTGCTTCAATCCGTATAACTACTTTAAAAGCTTACAGATCTTGTTTTTGTGACCGTCTACAATAAAACCTTCAGGTTGACACATGTAGATCTCTTCGGTCAGATCTCCATTCAAGAATGCAGTCTTAACATCCATTTGATGAACAATAAAGTTCTCAATGGCCGAAATAGCAAGAAGAACCCTAATGGTTGCTAAGTGACACACGGGTGAGTATACGTCAAAATAGTCTACTCCGCTTACTTGTGTGAAACCTTTAGCCACCAGGCGTGCTTTATACTTAGCTACGCTACCATCGGGATTTAACTTCTTTTTCAGAACCCACTTGCACCCTACAGTTTTAGCCCCTATTGGCTTATCAACTAACGTCCAGGTGTCATTCTGAAGGAGAGAGTTCATCTCATCCTCAATTGCTTCTTTCCAGAGTAGGGAATCCCTTGATCTCATCGCTTCCTTAAAATTAGATGGATCGGCCTCGACGTGGTAAGTGACAAAATCACTACCGAAGGTTCTAGGGGTTCTCTCTCTCACTAAAGTCCTCTGAGACTCTAGGCCAAAGTTTTCTACCGGAACGGAATAGGAGGTGCTCGGTACTGATTCAGGATCTTCCTCAGTAATAATTGTTTTCATACCTGAGATAGTTAAGTTCTTATCTTTGAGGAACTTGTCCTCGAAGAACACCGCATCGCTAGATTCTATTATGATATTATTAGAAATATCAAGGAACCTATCTGCAACACTATCTTCAGCACAATCTAAGTAGACACACATATTGGTCCTAGGTCCAACCTTAGACCGTCTAGGGTCAGGAACCCTGACATAGGCTATACAGCCCCAGGTCTTAAGTCTAGTTAAAGACGGGGGTCGCTTAAACCAAAGCTCGTAGGGAGTAACCTCTAACTTAGCATGAGGAACTCTGTTCAGAATGTGATTCGCAGTCAATACTGCTTCTCCCCAATAAGCGGAAGGCATGCCTGCAGTGAGCAGCATAGAGTTCAACATCTCTGTTAACGTTCTATTCTTACGCTCGGCTATGCCATTAGATTGGGGGGAGTAAGGAGCAGTGGTTTCTGCTATGATGCCCTGTGAAGCAAGGAAGCATCTGAACTCACTGGACATATATTCTCCTCCTCTATCACTTCTAAACCTCTTAATTTTCATGCTTAACTGGTTTTCTACCCTGGTTTTGAAAAGGCAAAACTTTTCAAACGCTTCATCTTTAGTTTTAAGCAACGAAATGTGACAGTATCTAGTGCAGTCATCTATGAACGTGATCATATACTTCCTCCCACCTCTTGTGACAAAACTCTTAAAGTCACAAATATCGGAATGTATAAGCTCAAGAGGTGTTGTGCTCCTAGTAACCATACTAAAAGGTTTCCTAGTGATCTTGGTCTGAGCACACACTTAACATTTTCAAAGAGCAGACTTAGTGTCTAGTGTGATCTTATGAGTTCTAGCTATTTGGAACGTCTTCGTATAGTTTACGTGTCCTAGTCTCTCATGTAGAGTCCTAGGGCTAACTAAGTTCAGTTGAACTTGTTGCACTACCTCATTTGCTAAACTCAAACGGTACATCCTATTCTGGACGTAAGCACATCCAAAGTAATGTGAGTTGACTGACAGAGTCACTCTACCGCTATGAAAGTTAATAGATATACCAACATCACACAATAAATTAATAGACACTAAGTTAGCAGATAATGAAGGAATAAATTTTACGTTCTTTAAGATTAAAGACTTACCCGAGGATAGCATCAGAGTTGCGTTCCCCACCTTCAGTACATCAGCTGTCCCGCCATCTGCTACCGTCACTGATTCTTTTGTATCCTTCAGCTCTGTCAGAAGATTAGCATTGTTGCAAACATGACACGTTGCCCCAGAATGTAGGAACCACTCTGTGCTGGCCTGCGCGTGTCCGACCATGGCAACAAAGTCGGATGGCTCAGCGTGGCTAACCAGATGAGCCTGGTTGCCGTCTTGCGGTGCTCTAGTTCGTTCTTTTCTCGACAGCTTGCAGTCAGATGCACAGTGTCCCCACTTGTTGCAGTTAAAACATTTACCCTTAAACTTTTTAGAGGGTCTACTCGGTCCTGCAACCTGAGGGCTACTACGAGACGTTTTGGTCTTATGAGGGGGAGGAGCGCGCTTGGAGCTTGTAATCATGTTGGCAGCAGCCTTCTGCTTGCCAACAGCTTCCAAAGCGTGCTTCGTCCGGTTCTCGTCCTCAATGCGTATAAAGCGCTTGAGGTCGTTCAGACCAACTTGCATCTTCTTGCGATACATTTCCGTTTTGAAATTGTACCACGAGGAGAGCAACTTATACACAATTGTGCCAGCAACAAAACTTTCGGGCAGGCTAATGGACTCACTATGCATTGAATCAACCAAATTTTCAAAATCTGATACCTGAGGGAGAATGACCTTCTCCTCGTCGAAGCGGAAGGAGTGGAACTTGTCCACCAGATGAGCTTTAGGGAGGTCCTCCTCCTGTCTGAAGTGCTCCTCCAGGGCCTCCCATATCTCCTTCGCAGACTGCATCTTGATGTAGTTCTTGGCCAGGCTTGAGGAGAGACAATTCAGCAGGTAGTCCCTGCAGAAATCCTCATCTTCGACCCACTGAGCTTCATCTTCTGTCCCAGCAACATCAGCACGAACATATTTGACAGTGTAGAAGACATTCAAGTATTTCATCCCGAACTGCGTGTTTAACTTCAAGTCGTTGAACTCGGAGGCCGTGAACTTCTCAAGCTTGATCATGGGCACCGGAGAGGACAAAGAAGAGTTCCTCATTGCTCTCTTGCTGCAAGCCGTAACACAGAAACGGAGGCTTGGATCGGCTGAGGCAGCAGCTGGATCAGCTCCCAGGAAATCGTCGAGCAAAGAAGTCGTCGATCGTCGATCGGGAAAACGTCGACCGAAAGACGTCGATCGTCGAGCCGGGGCAGATCGTCGAAGGGGCGGGGCAGATCGCCGAACAAAGCGTCGAAGACGGAACGATCGTCGACCGCTGATCGTCGAGCGGAGCAGGACGATCGTCGACCGGCTTCAAGAGAGGAGCCGCACGGATCGTCGAACGGGACGATCATTGAGCGCGAGAAGCACAGATCGTCGAACGTCGAACGTCGAACGGAAACGATCGTCGAGCTGATCGATCGTCGACCGAGGCGGCGGAGCAGATCGTCGAGGGCTGCGGGATGATCGTCGAACGTCGAACGAAAGGAGCCGCCCGGATCGTCGAACGTCGAACGAAGGGAGAACGACGAACGGAAGCCCTAGATCTGCGAACGAGAGGGCTCCAGCGACGGGTCGGGCGCCTTCACCTTTTGATCGGCCTGGAACGAGCGGCGGGAGGCGGCATCCGAGCTCCTTCACCTTTTGATCGGCGAGAAAGAACGACGCAACAAACCGATGGAACTCCTCTATCGAGCGGCGACAGCGACCGGGAAGAAGGAATCGGCGAGTCCTAACTTCGCGAGCGAAAGGCCCCGACGTCGATGGCTTTGGGGAAGGCGCGATCGGCGAGACGGCTGGAGCCTAGTCAAGCGGCGACTAGCACTAAAACCACGCACCAGAGACGAGCACCGGGGAAGGGAAAGACTGTTTCGAGAATGTAAAGGAAAAGTGCTCGAAACATACGGAGGAGGGTCAAAGTGGAACCCCCTCCCCGTTGCCCCCTGCTAGGTATTTATAGAGTAAACCTAGGGTTAAGACCCGCAAAGCCCCCGAACCCGTTATTCGTCCGAATATACACTTATAGAAATATCTCTTATCCAGCTTTTCATTTACATAGTATGTTTGTATTTTGTGTGGACCACTTTGATGTGATGCTCTTAACTATTTTGATGTGATGTTATATTTTATGATGAGATATTTTAGGATGTTATATTCCGTGGTATTATATTTTGTGTTATGATAATATTTTTTTTAATGATTTAGTCTGTGATGCACCTTTGCGGCAGTTGTTTTTACTCTAATCTGCACTTTAATTTTGTGATATGCTATTTGAGTCATGATATCCTCTTAGTATTATAATATGTGCAGGTATTGTTTATCCTATGGCATTTATTGTTACTCATATTTAATATCTTGAATTATATTAGGATTAAGTCAGGGTAATGTTCCTGATAATAATCATGCTAACTTTTGTTATGATTAATGATATTTGATGATAGTTGATGGCCGCAGGGCCTGCCATTATTTGGGTGGTTGGTTCGTTGGCCGGAACCTGCGGGCTGTTATAAAATGAAGTTTTAACGAAATGAGGCAAGTGCACCTATCACGTGTAGTACTCAATATTCGGGGGGGGGGGGATAACGAGGTCGTATTGTTCTCGGGGTCGGGTTGACTATTCCTACTCCACTAGGATGGACTATTATTCTACCGGAAGGTGAGGTGTTGGATTAATAAAGTAAGATAGTTGCGAGAAAAAAAAACGTTGGAAAGAGATTTAGAAAACAATCGATGAAGGAAAAAACACCCTGTATCGAATTACGTTAGGACTAAAATTAAATTATATAATTAGAGATCTAAAATTTCAAATTAATTAGAGCCAACTTGGTCGTGGAGATTCCATAAAAATGAGCTCACCTATCGCTAGGAATATCGCTCACCTGAACATTCAGATTATTCGACCGAATGTTAGTCCGACGAAGAATTCCTCTTAATGCCCGCTTTACGCTAAGAACCCCGCTATTGGGTGGGGAACCCAATCCGGGAGAATTACGCTTCTCCTCTCTTGAGGTTATGCATGCAATTCCCTTTGCCCAAGGGGGATTGGACCATACGCACGGCCTCTCTGCTAACTAGCGTATGGATAATGGAAATAGAGCCCACACATCGATATGTGGGTCTACACGTCGGTAACCCGGGGCAAACCTTAAGTTCTCTAATTAAAATTAAAAAAAAGAACTTTAACTGTTTAAAGTGATTTTATATGTCCCAATGCTCTTCGATACCGAGGGCTAATAATGATTAGTCACTCATCGGAATGGGGACGACTTATGATTTTTGTGAGGCGTAAGTTCGTAACTAAGCGCTAAAGGGTTATAAGAAGAAGACACGAAATAACAAAACGTTTAGGAAAATTGCAAAACTAATAAAAAAGAGAACTCACACACTCAACAAAACCATAAGTAAAATGACAAGTCATACTCGAATGAGTAGGTGATAAATAAATGCAAGTACAAGTCCTACTCAAACGAGTAGGCGGGAAATGACAAGTCCTACTCAAATGAGTAGGCGGGAAATAAAGCGAGCCCTACTCGAATGAGTAGGGGGAAATAAATGCATACACACACCCACACTCTACATAATTGAAGGAAAGCGATAAAAATTATCTCGAACACGCACACACTCTTCGTAAATAAAGAAAGCTATAAAGAAAGCGATAAACACTACCTCTCTCTCTCACACACACACACACACTCTCTCTCTCTCTCTCTCTCTTAATCAAATTGGAAAAAACAAAATGACAAGTTAACTCATACACTCACACACACTATTTAATGAGAAAAACAAAGTTACCTAAAAATTAAAATTACAACATTTCTACTCTTAAACCTTGCAAAAAAACACATAAAAAGTAGAAATACAAATTAAAAGAGCAAAAGGTTTTCAATACAAAGTAGAAAATATAAGTCTTTTGAAAATTAAAATTACTACTTTTTCATTCTTAGGATTTCATAAAAGTGATAAAAAAAAGTGAAAAGAACAAAAAAGTTTCACAATCCTAAAAAAAACTAAGTAAAAAAAACAAAATCACTTTTAAATCCTCTTTTATAAATCCTAAGAATGAAAACATACACTAATAAAAAAACATAAAAGCTAAATAAGGACCTAACAACATTTTTAGAAAGGAAAAAAACTATAACAACATCCTATCATAATAGCCAACTTAAAACAAGATGAATTAAAACATACTCACAAACACACACACACTTTTTATAAAGAGAAAACTAGAAAATACAAAAGGATAACAAGAGAATAAAGAGGGGAACTCAAATGCATTTCAAAACAAAGTAGGGAGAGAAAAACTATCATTTTTATTATTGAAATGAAACTATTACAAAGTTAAAGCAAAAGCTAAAACAAACATAAAAAGGAGGGGGGAGAAATCTCCTTACATTGCCCAAAAAGCACCCAAGCAACCCTCAAAATACAAAGTTGGCCAAAAAAAGTGAACCCTTGTTCAATGCAAAAAAGTTCAATTTATAGGCAAAAAAAAAAGGTGACACGCCCTCCTGTCACGGGCGTGATAGGGGGCGTGACATAGTGGCGTGTCAGACATGTCAAAATCTGGTGAGCTGGCTTCGTTCTGGAAGGTTTGGGTATGAGACACGAGGCGGTCATGGGTATGTCGGGGGGCGTGACTGGGGGCGTGTCTTGTCAAACTACTGGCTTGGCTTGCTGGAGAAGCTGGAATCTGGAGTTGACTGCGCCACGTGTCGGTCACGGGCATGTCACATTTGACACGGGCATGTCTGGACACGCGGCGGCAGATGGCGTCGAGTAGAGCTCGTCGATCGTCAATCGGGCTAACACGGGCGCGACATGCTTAACACGGGCGTGACATGAGTTTTTCATCGCAGAAAGCAGTTTCCTGTTGAAATCAAAGTAACATGCCCGGTCACGGGCATGACCCATTTGATACGGGCGTGTACTATGAAAATTTTGACTTTCTTTGAAAAATTTCCAGAAGATTAAATAAACTCAAGTTACAAGCAAATATACAAAAAAGAGCATTTTATTAAGCAATAAAAGTAAAAAATACTGAAAATGACTTATAATGACAAAATTAAAGTAGTATAAAATACGTATATTTACAACTTATCAATAGTCATGCATGCTAAAATAGACAAGTATTATGATATGTCATATGTACTTCTACATCGGCTTTATTTTTGTTATTTGGTGCACAACTTATAATGTATGTATATTAACATATTAGACATGAGATTAGGTACTTATTCCATTTTGATCTTCACTAGAATAGTTGAGCTTGAACTTTTTCATTCACATTATTCAATGCTTAAATTTCCTTTAGTTCTACTAGTTGTATCTTAGTAAATTAACCATTTATGGGTGTTTAAGTTTTATAAAAAAATGATTGTATTTCATAGTGATATGTGGCCTAGGTATATGTATACATACTTGGAATGATCCCAACTATGTTGGTAAAAAAATGTCATAGTTATATGCGGCCTTGGTATGTGAATACATACTTGGAATGATCTCAACTATGATAAAAAAATGGTTGAGACAAATCGGCACCCCGCAAAACTTCAAGATCTACATCACCTCCTCACAATGGCGGAAAGCGGAAACCAGACCTCAGGGAAACCTCGCAAATCGTCAGCCAACCGCGAGGAGAATTATGGACCCGCTCCTCAGGACGTGGAATCCTCACCTCCAAATCAGAAGGAAGCCCATATTTCTTCCTCCAAATTTCAACACCGTCGTCAGTCAAACATGAACGCAGACGCATTGGTCCAGAAGAGCGCTTCAAAACCTGCACCATATAAAAATAAAAAAGTCAGGTTTGCCTAAGGAAGAATAAGGCAAGGAGATGCGCAATCAAGCACCTACAGCCTAAACCGCACGCAAGAACGCGCATACCAGTGCGCAAACCGGTAGACGTACACCTAGCCGCGCGGCTAGGTTCTCCCGGCCTACCGCGCGCACACTCGCATGCAATCCAGTAGGCACGCACCTACCCGCGCGGCTATAGTCGCACGACCTGGCGAGCGCACACCCGCGCGCAAGCAGGAAGGCGCACGCTAACCCGTGCGGCCAGATTTGTGCGCGCGCAACGTGCACGGCCTGTTGTGTGCACAATGAATTCGCCTTGGATACCTTTGCAGTATCGCGCTTCACCGCCTCCATTTTTTGCCGGAATTTGTCATAACAGTGGTGATGAGTACGACAAAGGAAAAATCCTTCCTCTCTCGTTCGCTTCACTCCTCAACAATGAGGATTTGGGGGGCAATTGATGGGTTACACCAACATTTATAGGAAGAATTCCCACCATGATCTCCTCCCATGATGAGGGACCATGGGATTGACTGGTCAACTCCACTTCCCCTAATGAGGGGAACATGGGAGGGACCTACTCCCCCACTATCCACCAGAGAAACCGCTGCCGGGCAGGCCGCTGTCTTCGCCAGCCTTGCCGCCTAGCTGGCCTAGCCGCCGTCATCACCGACCTAGCCGTCATTGCCGACCTAGTCACTTAGCCGCCACCGCCGGTTTACCGCCCAGCCGCCACCACCGGCCTACTCGTCTAGTCGCCACCGCCGGCCTTGTCGTATAGCCGCCACCAACGGGCTTGCGTTCTAGCCGCTTGGCCATCAGCCTTACAGTCTAGCAGCCACCGCCAGCCTGGCCGCCTAACCGCCGCCTGGCCGCCTAACCGCCGCCTGGCCGCTGTCCTAACCGCCTCCTAACCGCCGCCTTGCCGCCTAGCTGCCGCCTAACCGCCACCGCTTAGTTGTCGCCTAACCGCCTCCGCTTAACCGCCGCCACTTAACCCCCACCTAACCATCGTCCGATCATGAGGACTCTCCTTGCTGCCCGATTTGGTGGGTAACCACCCACTAACCCACTAAGTTAGTGGTGGGACCCACCATGCCCCTCTCCATGAAGCTATAAAAGGAGCCCCAGAGCCTCTTCATTGGATAATCTTTTTTGCTCCGGCTCATCCTCTTCCTCAGCCAACGGCTTCGCCAGACTCCTCCCTCAGATAGTCCTCCAGCCACCTCAAGCAATCGTCGGTCTTGCTGCCTAGCCGCCGCCGGACTTGCTACCTTGCCGCCACCGGACTTGCTGCCTGGGATCCGCCGGATTTGCCTCCTATCTGCCGCCGGCCTTACCGCCGCCACCGTCGGCAGTGCCATCTAGCCGCCGCCGGCCTTGCCGCCGTCGCCGCCAGCCTCGCCGCCAGCCGCCAGCAGTCTCGCCGCCGTCTTCAAACCACCTCGGACCACCAGCAGGGAAACGCCTAAGTCCGGGGCATGTGAAACCAAGAGGAGGGGGGCCATCACAAGCAGCATCGCCTCTCGAATTCCAGCATTCAAGTCGCTCCCACGGCGCAGCCTGTTGCCCGTTGGAGCGGAAGTCTCTCTCTCCCCCCAAGTTGTAACGGGGAGCGCCATGTCGCCCCCGATTCTCTGTGAACATTGTAACGGCAAGCAGCTAGTGGACTTTGACTGATATCAGATCCGGTCACGTGATTTTTTACCCGATTGAGAGGTTTTTCCACGTCAAAACCTCTTGTGTCGTTTCTCTCATTTCATTGACAATGTGCGCGCTCGACCGTCCCGTGAGCTAAGACGGTCCAATTTATTCCGGCCCGACCGGGACGCCGAGTTAGTCCGCAACACTTATTACTTTTATTATTTGAAATCCTCTCTCTCCAAACTAGGAAATCCTGCAGAGGGTCATTGACAGCCATACACCCAATGCCAAACTAGGAAACGTCCGGCAACCGGCCACCACCGTCGGCCACAGCGGGTTTGCCCTTTTTTAACAAAGGCTCCGTTTGGGAGGACTTATTTTCACCGGTCAAGCGGTTACGATCGCATGAACCGGACCTTAATTAAGATCGGATTCATGCGTTCGCAACCGCTTGACCGGTGAAAATAAATCACCCCCAAAGGGAGCTAAAAACAAACGCGTTTTCTGAGAATGAAAAAGTAAGAAAAAGCCCTCCCAAACGGGATAAAAGTTTCTTGATGTGGCCATGAAATTCCTGCTGCATATTAACTTTCTTATCTTTTTTTCCCAAGCCCATTTAAGTCATATATGCCAAAAGCATTGTACGGGTAACTGCAGGCTTTCATTTATAATGCGTGTAACTTATTGGTAAAGTATAGTGTATCCTGGTCTATAAAAGGCACCCAGCGGCACGGGTAAAAGCAAGCAGTGTTTGATTTCAGATTTCCAAAAAAAAAGGGTCCCAAACCTTTTCTTTCGAGAGAGAATGTCCGAAAAGATTTGGAGAAATCAAAAGCGTTTCGCAAGCTAAAGGTGAAGCCGAGCAAGTCGGAGCCGGAGCAGGAGCCGGAGCCTGAGACTGAGACGGAGCTCAAGCCGGAGCCGGATCCCGAGACCAAGCAGGCGTCGGGATCCAAACAAACTAGAAGCACGGGTGGGGGTAGGCTGAAGTTTAAAAACGAAGAGGATAAACAAAAATCCTCTGCCATGATTACTCGAAGTTTGGCTTTCAAAATTAAGGGCGCAGGAGAGCCAAGTTTCAAGGACTGTGTGACTGAAAATAAAGATGGGGTAATAGAGAACTTCCTTAATTTTCTATAAATTATTTTTGAAAGTTGATTGGTCTCTAAATCCAATAATATATATTATAAATTAGAGACCAAACTTCGATGAACTCTCTCAACGTGCTACTGGAAGCAGGGCAAACCTGATTGAACAGCACGCATATGCTAATCTAATGTCGCAGATAGAAGTCGGATACCTCCTAAAGGTAGCAAAGAAAAAGGGAAGAAGAAAGAAGGTCATCGAAAGCATCAAGAAGAGTGGAAAGAGCTTACTCCAACGTGAGGAGGGAAAGCAGCCTCGCTCAGCGCGAAATAGCGTTATTAGAAGTTCCACCTCTTTTCTTTTTGACTCCTAGACCAAGAGTTCTCTGAGAATCCCCTGACAGAGTGGATGTCTTTGGGGTGAGCTTATAGAAAGAGAAATAGATATAAGGAGTAGGGCCACGGTTAGCCAACTTATCTGGGAGAAAGGTCAAGACAAAACTCGGCTAGAAAAGGATTCCAACCCGTTCTACGGGAAAAAAAGACAGTTGTAGAAAGGGGCTCGAAAGCTGATGAGGCGCGTAGCGATCTTACCTCCCCCCATAGCAGGCATAGCTATGAGGTACTGCCCGGTAGAGAAGGGCGGGTGCTCTGGTGAGTGTCAGCGATGGGAGTAGAAAGGACAATAAGGGCTCACAAGCTTTTCAAATCTTGAATTGTTGGAGAGGAGAGTAGCGAGTGGAACTACTCTTGAAGGAAGAGCGTTGAGCTTGATTGATGAAGCCATGAGATGCTGCTCAAGCCTAAAGCTGTCTACCTCGATCCGCTCAAAATGTTCCTAACGCACTAGCAGCATGAATTGGCTTTTATGACTCGTCTTTCTCGTTCCTTTGGGAGTATGAAGGAAGAGTTTCCATTCATTTTTGGACTGAAAAGGCTTGATCCAACTCTCAATTTTGAGGAATGAAAGTGTTTCTTAGGGAAGACCCCGCGGTCGGATATGGATTCCACCTTGAAGCCATAAGTTCCAAGGTCTTCAATAGCTGCTCTTAGAACAGATTGAGGATGTACCCTGATTCATGGGCCTACTTAGACTTCTTTTAGAGGCTTCACGGTCAACAACAGGCTTTGCGGTGATTTAGGGTATAATCAATAAAGAAAGGCGAACGCTTGGAGTAGAGAAGTTTTTGATACCGAACTCACTCTATTGAATTGAGAAGATAGAGAAAGGCGAGCGGAGCGAAGTTGATTTCAGAACCTAGAATATCTGATGCGGAAGAAAGACTCCGGTATTGTTTGCCATCTCTGGTACGTCTTCGATTCGTTCTCCTCTTTCAGCACGATGAGTAAGAGGTAGATTTTAGGGTATGTAAAGACACTTCCCCTCCCGGAATGAAAAAAACACCAAAAAAGCATAAAGACAAAGGTTCAAGCATGGAAGTCGAAAGAGAGACTATCCGATAGCTCAACACAGTTGGTATGATCGCTCGGCCCTTTCGGGATGTCTTTCACTCGCTTGCGACTTGCTTATAGATTGATGCCCCAATATGGGAAGACCAGCTTCTCTTCTTGAGCTTTCTTTGAAACCAATAGCCGCTCTTGTCCTTGTCACAGATTTTGGATGGCACCATACAATATGGAAGAGACCATATTCTATTCTCCTCGAGGCTTTTCCCTTTCATAATCAACGAAAACAGGTATGCGGATGCATAATCTATGATATGGTTAGACCCTACGGGACTGAATCCATACTCCCCATAAATGAATGAAACTACTTCGCTCGCCTCGATGCCTTTCAACAATGGATGCGATGCGGCGGATAAAGAAATCGGTCGCATTGGACCCATGGCATACTTCATTAGCCCCTCGGTCTTTGAACGAATCGGAAAACAGATTGATAGAGGATCCCCTTGAATGGATCTACTTCGCCTTTTGGGGTTTCCCTTTCATAATCAACAAGAAAGAGTCTCTCTCGTTACCGAGATTGAGATTTATGAAGGCTTGGTGTATATAAAGGAAGAGACCTACTGAAATACTACGTCTTTTTTTATGTAGCGATAGCAGCACGCTATAGCTGCACATGAATGGCAAGATGCCTTGGCTTCGGCTGGTGCCCTGATGACTAAGGAGCATGGGGATAGAGCCAGAGTAGTAGGACCCAAAGGGTATGCATTCAACCAATGGAAAAACTTCTCTACTCCAATGGTTCGCCTCCTAGTGGCTCCCAAGCCTTGGCATTGTAAGTCAATTCCTTGCGAGTCTTATACCATGGCTAAGGAGATATACCTATTGATATGTATGAAACCTACCCGCTTCTCTTTCTTATATTGGTCGCCAATCTCCTGCTCTATTGATCAGAGATCACATGACTCCTGACGCATGAACTCTGTCGACTAGAGTACCAATGGAAGACGACCCTATGCTCTCGCTTTCACGATCATCAAGAGGGATTTCTATCGCTGGTTGGAATGGATTACCTTCTTTATCGACCACATTCTCCGGGTTCTCGGTCAACAAAAAAGAGGTCGATGACTACGACTTTTTGGCATACTCCACCACCTTGTGGTGATCACCTTCGTACTCGGCTTTCTAGCCAACTCTTTCACCGCGGGCTAAAGAGTTCGCAAGTGGACCAGAGATTGACCGGAAACCGGTGTGCTAGTACTAGATGCCTCGTCTACCGCTCCTCGCCAAGGCAAGATCGACCTTCGTGCCAAGGAAAGAAGTCCAAAAGCATCACTTCTTCTTCTATAAGATAAGATCTGCTGCAGCTAGCCCGACAACTAGAGCACAGGATGGCACGAATCGCTTGAATGCAGAGATTGGCCACGAGCTGACCACTTCGCGCCTTTTGTTCTCCAACCATACCATGAAGAGTCGACAAGAGCAATCGCAGCTTCTTGAATGCCTCTTTCTACGTGAATTTCTTCTTCAATAGCAGGTCCTATTCTTCCAACAGCTCAATCTCGCCTGGTCTTTCTTCATGTTGGTGAGGGTGGGACGTGCTTTCCTCAAACATTTCACCGGTACTCCTACCTTCTACCCTGATTTTGCCCAAGCCCCTAAGATCCGCTGCCTGGAACTAGCGTCTCAAAAGCCCACGGTAGCTCAAGGAGATCGACTGGACGTACCGGGCACTAATTAGCCGACAGGTAGAGAGTTCCTGCGCCAGAAGCTACAGCTATCAAAAAAGAAAAAGCTGCGACATCTGCTTCGTCAAGTTCTACTTTCAGCTTCTAAACTGACACCTGCTTCCGTTGCTTTTGGAACCGCCCCGTGGGTTCTATGGAAAGCTCACCCTATGCATTACCACTTCCTTTCCCAACCATCGGTACGCAAAACTCCTCGGATTCATCGCTACGCGCCTCTCTTTCTTAGAACGATTGTCTATACTCTACCGAGCAGGACACCTTTGCCTATGACGGAGTAGGAGAAAGATGGACTGAGCATTTCCCTTTCTCAATCCTAAGAAAGTGAAGTATGCCATTACTCTCAGCTGTTCACGGCCTTGAAGAAGTTGTTTCGCATAAGCTAGTCTTTGTGTAATCTCAGCTGCAGTTGTTCACGACCGGTGGAATTTCTTGGCGCGAACGTGAGAAGAATCAAAGGCCTTAGGAGTTCCATAAGCCGACTTATCCTCTCATTGGTTCACGAAGTGTGGGACTTCTAGTGACTAGTTTTCAGTGGCGAATGAATTATATATAAATAATCTAGATAGTTTGGAGTGAGTGTGTTTATACGCTTTGAAAGAGGGTTTGCATACCGATTCTCTCAATCTTGATAGGGAGAATTCCTATGCTGGAAGACGTATTATGAAACTCTGAAACCGGCTCAGAGGTCCGCCTCAGGAAGTTGACGTAGAAGGAAGAAGTCAGATTTCTAGCGTCCTTCTGTTTATGTGGCTTATCTTAGAAAGAGGAAAGTGAGACTCAGAATGTGAACTGAAACGAGGCTCCACTAGTACCGGGGATGTAGCTACTGAAAAGGATATCAAAATCATAAAGAAAGCAAAGAAGACCCCTCCCTTTCTTTTTCTTTTCTCTATGAGAAAAGAAAGCACCCGGGGCTTTGCTGAGCTACGAAAGAACAAAGACAATCGAGATCATCAAAGAAAGACAAAGAGAAAGGCACAGATGATGAACCAGTGAACCCGGTAAAGCAAGACCACTATTTGAATAGTACGAAATCGAAGGCGCGTAGCGAATCCATTGCTTGCTTACCTACCGTCCGGGGATCGATCAAGGGACTAGTTGTTGTCACTTCGTCTTGCTTTCGGTTACCGGGGTCTCTTCTCCCCGATTTTCATACCATCCCAACTGTCATTCATTCTTCGGTCTGGGAAGACGATTGAGGCTCTTGCTTCGGCCTCGTTCTTGTTTTTGAGTTCAGGCTTTTCCACGAGCTTTGAATAAATTCTCTGACTAAAGTGACTAAAGGAAAAACCTTCGAAAAAGATCCAGTTGGGCTCCAATCTCACTCAGCTTATTGGCTTTTCACGGGGGGTCCGAAAGGGCCAGTAGCACCTGGTAGTTGTCTATTCTTCGAGGACGATAAGCAGCGATTCAGGAGTCTCTTTTTCTTCACCTCCTCTTCTTGAAAGCGGAATCTTTCTGAGTGGTTGAGCGCCTACCTTGAGTCGGGTCTCCTATCTCTTTGATATTTGTTTCAACCAGAACGAATCTAATATGCGCATACCACGTTTTTTTCTGATCAGTCATTGATCGGATCGCATGAGAGTTCTCTTCCCGTTTTTGAGTTTCTTTGGTCTTATCCTCGGGCCACCGAATCCCGAAAGAGAACATCCTCTAAAGAGCGGTGCTTTCTCGTTCCAATGGTGTGAGCATCTTCTCTTATGATCTTTCTTTACTTTCGTTCATTTCTTTTTCATAGGCGCACCGACCTATTGATTCTCGTTAACCCCAGCACCTACGCTTTCCGATGAGGAAGATTTAGTCTTGATCTCTCCCGGCCTATTGATTGTACAACTCTCTTTATTTGATTCCCAGAATGAGCAAGCAAGGGGGCCGGTGATAGACTCTCTTGTTTTCTTTCCCTTTTCAAAGCCCCGTACCTACTAACTGAATCTCAATTTGATGATTTGACTGGCTTTCTCTATCAAAGCCTGATTCTTTTTGAGAAGAAATACCATATACGGTGATCTTCTTTTCTTCATCTGTATGTCTGGTTCACGAGGTTTGATAAAAAAGAGCATTTTTCACTGAATGAGGGGACGAAGAGGACGAAGGCTCCAAAGGCCCCAAAGGGGGCGAGCAACTAGAAAGAGAGGCGAACTAGCGTGGCCGTAAGGCGAAGAAGGTGAGTTGATAGGCGAATGGGAATCGAAAAGAGCTTTTTTTTCTCCCAACCAGCTCATCCCCTTTGGGGCCATATGGCAAAAGTGCATTTTGCCTTTTTCACTCCTGAAGTTCCAAATCAAATTTGCTTTTTCTATCTCTATATAGCAGCAAAAGTTAGAAACCAGTTTTTCCTTCATAGGGACCAATGAAAAATGCCATTTTTCTATCCCTATATAGCAGCAAAAGTGCATTTTGCCATTTTCACTCATGAAGGTCAATCGAAAATGCTCTTTTTGTTACTTTCCCGGGTTTTTGAGGCAAAAGGACGAAGAAAGGGGGGGACATAGTGGATGTTGAAAGAGACAGACTTTTGGGGTGCTAAGATGGTGGGGAAAGCAAATACTGATTTTCCATTCGTACTCGTTCACTTTCAAGCCAGCCGTTGACTAGCCCTTGAATGAGTGTGCTTGGCTTGCTTTGGTACAATCAAATTGAATCTCGTACAGGCCGTCTTCAGAAAACAGAGCTGCGGGAGATTCTCGGAGCAGACCGGATCTCCCAACCAATAGAAACCTTGACTCCGGACCAAAGGGGAAAGACAAGGCTGAGTTGCCCCTTCTACCATCCCACGGGGCGGTGACGGATCCTTCTTTGCTGAGTTTGTTCTATGGAATAGGCCCTCTCACTCTATCTTATGTATGAATTGGAATAGCCACGAACGTGTAAGAGGTCAGCTATTTAGTTGATTTGATTTAAGGTATCGTATCTCTTGATCGAAGGGTTCAAGCCGCTTAAGCGGAAACTGCTATCTCTTCGCCTGAAGCCTTGTGGATTGATTGTGGGAGATTTAGGCGTGTCACGCCAACCTTATTCCAGTTCCCGGATAATGCTTGCCACAGGAACTAACCCTATCTTCGCGCATACTTCCTTGGTTGTCTTTTTCTTTCAAACTTCTCTTTGCATTCAATCCTCAATTGTCTCTCCCTTCTAGATGAGCGAGAGTCTCAATGACAGTTGAAGGAATAAGAGGGCTTGGCGCCTTTCGATCCGGACATGACTCTATATTCCTCGGACAACTATAGATCTAGAAAGGAGGGAGGCAGCCAATAAGACCAAGCAGCCAATGTTACAAAAGCAAGGCAAGCCTATGTTAAGGCCTATGACTGGCAATTGCTAAGATCTTACCGGGATAGAAAAAGAGATTCAACAAGGGGCAAGACGCATTTCCTTTTTCAATCTCCAGCCCTGGAGCTGCTTACGCCCAAAGAGAGGAGGTTGAGTGTGGTACAATTCCCTATATATGAATATGAAGTTGAGCTGAGCTCGCACATGATGGTGTCCGCTTTCGACTCTTTTATGATGCTATTTCAAGTCCCAAGTAAGTCAATCTATCAAGCTGAGGTTGTCCAGCTGTCAAGCAAGACAAGAAGAAAGGCTGTGCATTAGGTTGCTTGTTCCTCTCTGTATGAGCAGGAGCTTTCTTTATTTTCTAGTAAAGAAGATAATAGGGCTAGCATAGCTGACTATCGTACAAATCCGGGAAGGTCCAAAACAAGGGACGATGGGTTCCTGCTCTGTTGATGAATCTTTTTTAGATTTCCCAATCATCTTAGATTCATATTCTTCGGCTTACTCTCCTCGTTACAGTCCTCTTCTTCGGTGTCATGCTTCCTCAGACTGGATAAGTTGTTTCCCACATACGCCTTGATGCAAGAATTTCATCGAACCGGCACAAAGCGTCCGAAGGGAGAAGGTCCTTCAATTACCGATACCTGCACGCAAAACAAGACGCCGGGGCCCTGGTTTGGATCTTGAAAAGGGACTCCCCCTTGAGCCTTATCCCGTTGTTGACTTCGAAGGGCATATCCCTCCTAGCAGCTCGTAGCCAGCCTACTTGACTTCTCTACTCGCTTCATATTACCTAATTCTGGAGGAATACATGACGAAGTAAACTACCCCTCACTACTAACGGTTGAACCGGAGAGTTGGGAGATAAGAAAGGGCCCTTCTCATTTCTTGCTTTTTGGGTCTATCGGGAGAACTATGGTCCTTCTTAGCCTTGGTATTGTAGAGAGTTGGTTGAACAGTAGTGTTTGACCTTCAGTAGTAGACTGACTGACTTATTCTTCATTTTTCTTCCAATAGTTCGACCTATCGTGTCATTGTCATTAAGGGATTGATCATCAAACTTTCGATCTTGTTCTTTGGTTGTTTTGTTGTCCAAGTCGAGTAGAGTAAGTTGCTGCTTTCATGGTGGCGAGTCACTATTACTTGTGGCTTGAGCCGGGAGGGGCTTTCCTGGTGATGCGTATGCGCCTGTTTCAAAGCTCGATCGACGGGAAGGGACCGAAGCGTACATACAAAGATAGCGCTAGTTGGAAGATAGGCAGGCTCCACGCAATGAAATTGTTTTTGAACGCTTGAAGAACAGAAACTTTTCGTTTCATTGATACCGAATGAGGCGATGCTAATCGTTTCATGTGGTATGGTTATAGACCGTGGGAAGTAATGAAAATGCTTGGCGGTCGGTCTCGGAAAGAGGAGCAGGTCTATTGTATAGAATAAGCACAGCCGGTCCATGGCCGACCATTTCCCTGGACAGACTCGACAGAAAGCTAGCATTAGGTCTAAAGACTAGTTTACCGGAACCCGAGTCCTCCTCTTGGAATATCTCTGACATCGTTATTATTGATTTGAAAGTGGCAAAGAAGGACTTCTTATAGGCCAGGCAGAAGCCCTGTGTCTCACACTTTGATGAGTTGAACCTCTTGTCCCCTCTAATCCGCTGTGTTCTTAGCGTACGAGATCATTATGACTGGAGGAAGCCCATTCTCTTGTGAATGAAGCTGGTGCTCATTGTTCTCATAGTAAGAAGAGTCAACCAGGGAAAGTCCCATTAGGAAGTGCAAGGGGCACAGCACAGCAGATGACTTCCTTAGTCTAGTTCCGTGCTGTTCTCATGAAAAAGCAGGAAGAGCGGTGTTGCTCCGTAAAAAGCTTTTCAGGGGCGTGAGGTCAGGCGCCTTTCCTACACAAACCAACCATAATATGGGATATGAGCCGTTGCTCCTGAGCCCGTGGCGGGCACCCGCATCTTATCCAAATGCTCGATGAAATCGCTCCTCGGGGCCTAGTGCAGGCGTGCCGATAGCCAGGTCTGCGGGTCGCTGCATACTAGAGATGATAGGAAGAGCTTCATAGAACCTGAAAACGATTTAGGCAACTTTAGATGCATTCTCTCAATTCTCAATTTCTCGGTCGAAGGTAGTACCAGGTCACAAACACGCACTCTGAACTTGCTGATCTCTCGGGCAATGAATATACTTGCGGGGTTCCTCCTTCACAGTCAAAGCGGAAAAGCTTTGATCGGCGAAGGAATCCCTGTCAGTAAGCTAGGGCATGTCGGCTTGTTCAAGAGCCTAGACAACACAGACAGGCAGCAAACGAACTCTCTCGTAGACTCTCTTTCTTGGCCTGGAACGTGGGCTAAATGAAACCCTTACGTTTCCTCCCTACCCATTGGCGCACTTCACCAACTACTTCGGCATAAGCACCCCACTGATTTTGGATGCGAGAACCAAAGATGCTAGGTCCGGTTCTTAATGATATAGGAGCTCCCCTGCGGACGGACAAATAAGAGAGAAGAAGCCCGTGGGCTAGCTCAACCAAAGGAAGAGGGGGACAGACATATGATTGAGTCTTTCTTTTTGAATCAGAAACGGCGGATGAGTTAGACCTTTCAGGGAGCGTTGCAGTTGCCAGAACACTTGTCTCAGATTTCCTTCCACTTTACTACAGAAGCTTTGATTACAGAAGGTATTGAAAATCCGGGGGTGTTGGAAAATCACTCAAGGTGGGTCGCAAATTGGATCGAGGCGCTTTTAAGCCTTGTCCATTCTCTTTCCATTTGTTCTGAGCCTAAACTCAGAGTCTTCTTTCTTATATCAAAGGAATATGAAAAAAAGTGAGTTATTGTTCTTCATGGGCATTGTGGGCTAGGACCATGTTCCGGTTGTTGTTCAAAGGGTAAAAGGACATAGGAAAGGGAATAGGTTAGAGACAGAGGTTAGGGACGGTTACGAGTGCCTGTTTTGGTTCTTATGAGTAGAAGAAGAGGAGATTAGTCAGCCCTCGCGAAAGAAAAGAATGAATCAATCAAGTAAGTCAGTGTCGCAGTCAGGGGTGTAAGGCACGTAAAGAAGGGAGTCATTGGCCCCTTGTTCAATTGAATTCTTCAATCATTCCGGTCGGTAAGGCAGCCAGTCAGCTGTCAGGTTGAGATGAGCAGGTTCTGAAAGAAAGGAAAGCAAAGAAGAAAGCGGAAGTGATAGAATAGAGAAAGCGCTTTTCAGACCTTATGTGATCAATCACCAATGAGGCGAGGTTCTCGTTTAACAGATATATCGTTCGTTGTCCAATCCGACGCCAATGTCGACCTGTTGATCGGTATCCCTCAAAGAAGATGCTTCAGCTCGCATGCAGGCCTCGGAGGTGCTTGTACCCGGGCACTGGGACTCCTCTTAGCCCATAATCATCCTGTGCCTTCTAAACCTGTCTTCCTACCGCGTAGCTCTCTTCATAGCATAGCTCTTTTCTTCACCCCATAAGAGAGAAGTACAAAGAATAGTTTCACTAATCAAATAATATTAGGAGTCTAATCAACGATCGAACCTCGGCTTAAAAGCTTTCTATTCGTAGTTATAAGCATGGGAAGTCAGCTAAGCGGAAGAATTGACTAGTCGAAAAGGATCTCCAGTCTCTGCGACGTTTAGACGCTCCCTATAGGGAAGTAATTCCATTCTATCCTTAGTCCTTGTGCTGAGGAATAAGAGTACATGGACAACTACTGTACTTCTACGGCAGGTAAGCTTAGACCATAGATAAGAATGTTAGCAGATGCCTTATGATGGAAAGCAGGAACCCGATAAGGAAGATGTTTTTGGACCACCCGAAAACGTGTTAAAACAGCAACGGATCTACCGCCAGTAGCAACTAAGTCAGAGTCAGAGCTTCATACTACGCCGCTCGAACTTTCAACTCCGAGGTGCCCTTATTCCTAGTTAGGCAGACGCCTTCTTCTAACTAGGGCATCGTCCGCGTGATTGGTCTGCCCTACTATCCGTTGTTGCGCCAGTTGGTTCAACCAATCTCCTCCACGGAGGGCGTTGATGCCTTGGTTGAGAATATGGAAATGACATATGCAGGACCTTTACTTACTTGGTAAACGGAAACAAACCACGTCGGAAAGCCAAAGCCCAGTCTGGATCACCTTAGCACAATCTGGATCGCCGAAACCTTGAATCTGTCGAAAACCACCTTTCATCCAAGGAACTCCTTGCCTACGGAAAGAGGAGGCTCGGCTTTAGCGAAAGGGTGAAATCTGTCTTTTGGGATCGGTAATATCAGTAGCTGAATCATCTGTCTTCAAACAAGTGAGAAAGTCCCTTCTATAACTCTTATATAGCTCCATTCTAAGAACATTTCATGAGATTCGGAAAGAGGTATATTTAGAAAGGAATCCCTAATATGCCGATGTTTGTCATGAGCTTAGCATCCACTGAAGGGACAAAGCGAATTCTTTTCGATCAGAAAGTGAAATCCGGACCGGAAAGCGCTGGTTCGAGCCCAGCTCGTGACAAGGCCCTTTGGGTCATAGAATATCTCGGCGCCTTTCGTTTTCTCGTTAGACGGATGGACTGTCCAGAAAGACGGGATACGATCCACTTTGGAGCTGCTTCACTTAATGCGAGACTGGTGTTTTTCCGACGTGGAAACGAAATATGGCAGTTCCAAGGTTCTGCAAGACTTGGATGAGTCCTCTATTGTTTCTAAAAGCTCTAAGTTTCTGGGTAGTGATTAGCGACCGGCATTAGCACACCAGCAACCTTCACGATTCATTGTCGGGTAGCGAGCGATGGTCCGTTAGCGTCTGCATGGCCGGGTTCCTGCCCCTTCCTTTTGCCGTCTCAGGATCATGAACAATATAACCGCCCTCCTACTTTATCAGCATCTTTCTTAAGAGTCCCCTATATATGAGCGCTCATTCAGGGGAATGAACTGACAATCCTCACTTTATGCATTGTTGGGCAAAGGAAGGACACTACTCGACTGGATCCAAGGTCAACGACCCATGGTGGAGAAGACCCTGTAGCTCCAGTGGTAGCATCAGTACTGGCAAAAGCAGTAGGGGAAAAAGAAAGTAGTCCAACTGTCAATAAAAAATATTCTTCGGCTTACCGACCACTCGACTTCTTAAACAACTTGAGAATCCGGGCCTACTCCTCACTACGCACAAGCTTGATGGGCATAACTGGTAAGGAGCAATACACGTCTATCCATCTCGGGAAAGATGACACTTAGTTACAAAAATGGGAAGAGAAAGGAAGATGATTGACGCTGACGCGGATGGAAGGAAGAACTCCCGAGGTAACTATCACTAGAATTCCGAACCCTAGTAAATCACATCTTTTTTCTTTTATCGAATCGCTTGCTAACTGCTAACAGAGAAGGTTGGTATTGTTCCTAAATGGAGGACTGGTCCCAGTGCCTCTTTCCTCTGAGCTGGAATAGGGGTAAAAGAAAGAAGTTGGCTCCTCCTGCGGCCATGCATAAATAGAGGCATTCCTCGGGTGATTTCCTGCTTCTTCCTGTGGATTCCATACCCAAAGGGAAAGGGTACGGGACCTGGGACAGACATCAAGCCGGCCTAGGGCGTGAAACGTCAAAACTTGGCCTTGGAAGCGATTTCCATCTCTTTGCCCCGAGGATGCCTTCTACTTCTGCCGGGGATGAAAGCTTCTTGCCTGATAGAAGAGGTCAGGGGTTTAGCTACTGGCTTGTTTAAGCCAGGGGGGAAGCGAAGAGAGCTTGTTAGAGTCCACAAACAAGAGTTACGACTGGGAGATAGCAAGACTCACTGAAGAGTTGAAACTAAGGATTTAAAGAAGTAGCTAAATCGCCTGTATAACAGATCTACGAATAGCCAAAACGCCTCTACGTCTTGTTGGGGGGTGAGGGCGGTTCCTTAGGCACCTTCACATCTACTTAGAACAAGCACGTACACACAAGCAAGCTTGAATCCTGTTAGCATGAGAATGCCGTGAAAAGGCTATAAGTCACGGCAGTTACACATTGGTCGAGACTCACACGACAGTCGATACTCAGGATTTCGTTTAGCTAAGTGGCCTGTAGATTCTCATAGTAAACCCTAATTTCACATCTGCCTGAACTCCCGACTTTGAAATCAACAAAAAAACTTCTCTAGCTAGATTAGTATATTCATTCCCTGGTTACTTTATTTCCAAAGCCCCGCATGAGCAAGCCAAGCTACTCATGCCAAGCAGCTAACTTCGAGACGACTAAGGGCAAACTTCGAGCTAAAACTAATGGATTAGCATTAATAGTCAGTTCCCCCGGAAATCAATCGAGCCAAAAGCAAATCCTTCAGTTGCAAATCCTCGCCCGCCTTCCTTCTCCGTCATCGAGTTCTGGTAAGACCATCGAGGTATCTTCTTCTCCATCTATTTCTTTTCCATCTTCCATTCGGTCAGCTCTGATCGATGGAAATTCGCCCTTCGGGGAAGTCAGGAACGAAAGATAGCTATACTGGAAAGTATAGGAGACCAAAGGGAGCGAGTTAGACGAGAGGGGCAGGTAATGCAGTAAAGTCAAGCAGTCAATTTAGTAATCGACAGCACTAAACTAATGCACTAAAGCAGAGCAGCGGCTGCTAGTTGAGCTGACAGGCTTAGAGCTCCTACGATAGATGATTCAATGCCATAAAAATGCACATCGACCCTGCTCTTCGTACAAAAACTATGGCAGTTCTAAGCCTTAGGGCAATCCCTTCTTCTTCAATAGCTCTCTATTTTCTAGTGCTTCTCAAGCACTTGCCATTTTCTGGCTATTTGCCTTGTCCGATTGATTATTGGTGCATCAATTCCTTGCCTTTTGCTTTGCTCTCATTGCTGCTTGAAGGTAAAGAAAATCCCCCTTGAAATGGAAAGTCAGTAGTCAAATGCTTTTTGTCGGGACGGAAAGCTACTCTTCTGACTTATTTAAGCGCTACGCACCGCTCCGTGGGCTAAGTCTTTCTGGCAGCTATCTTGCTAAACCTATCTTATTGCAAAAGACTTCCTTTTTCTTCTCTCTCTCTCTCTTTATGCTCGAAATCGTCCTCATTCGACATAGAATTCCATGGGCTGGGCATACCAATTCTTTAGCTCATTCTTCTCTTTCTTTTAGGAAGATCCCACGAATTGTCTTCTGCCGACATCGTCTGCTTACTGTTATCGTCCGCTCTTCTTACCTAATCCAATTCCCCAAAATCCTCAGGTACTCTTTTTGTCTGCTTTCGCTTTCCGGGGAGATTCAGGCTCTGTTTGGGACAGCTTATGCTGATCAATAATCTCTATTTTAAACGCAAAAGTGGTTTTATAGCTGTTTGTTTGTGCAGCTTATATAAAATCACTTATTTTAAAACAGATTATAAGTTGATTTTTTATAAGCTATCCGGGTCCAGCTTATGATTTCTCATAAGCGCTTATCTCTTAAAAAAGTCATATGAGTGGTTTTTGTCCGGATGTGATTTTTTCGTTCGAACGCGATTTATTCACCAGTGCGCGAATTTTTCGTCCGAGAGCGAATTTTTCGCCCGAACGCGATCTTTTCGCCCGGGCGCGAATTTTTCGCCCGGGCGCGATCTTTTCTTACTGACTCAATTTTTTCGCTTTGACACGTTTTTTTCGCCCGGGCGCGCTTTTTCGCCCATGCACAATATTTTTCGCCCGAGCGCGATATTCACCCGTGCGGGGTTTTTTCGCTCGGACACGGTTTTTTTTCGTCCGCCCGTGATTTTTTCGCTCGGATGCGATTCTTTCACCCTGACGCGTTTTTTTCGCCGGGGCGCGTTTTTTCGCCCGGGCGCGTTTTTTACGCCCGGGCGCGTTTTTTACCCCGGGCGCGATTTTTACGCCCGGGCGCGATTTTTCGCCCGGGCGCGATTTTCTCGCCCGGGCGCGATTTTCTCGCCCGGGCGCGATTTTCTCGCCCGGGCGCGATTTTCTCGCCCGGGCGCGATTTTCTCGCCCGGGCGCGATTTTCTCGCCCGGGCGCGATTTTCTCGCCCGGGCGCGATTTTCTCGCCCGGGCGCGATTTTCTCGCCCGGGCGCGATTTTCTCGCCCGGGCGCGATTTTCTCGCCCGGGCGCGATTTTCTCGCCCGGGCGCGATTTTCTCGCCCGGGCGCGATTTTCTCGCCCGGGCGCGATTTTCTCGCCCGGGCGCGATTTTCTCGCCCAGATGGCGAAAGTGATTTTTTCGCTCGGACGCGTATTTTTTTATCCGGTCGTGTTTTTTTTTTGTCCGGGCATGATTTTTCATCCGGGAGTTTTTTTTCTTTTTTGTTCCGGCGAAAAAATCATCAGGGTGAAAAAATTATTTCAAGTTCAAAAAATTGTGTGAGACAACATCGCACCTGTGAGAAAAAATTGCCAGGACAAAAAAACGTGTTCGGTTGAAAAAATCGTCGTTCGGCGAAAAAAATCGCGCCCGGGCGAAAAAAACCGCGACGGGCGAAAAAACCGCGATGGGCGGAAAAAACCCTGAGCGAAAAAAATGCGCTCGAAAAAAAACTCGCCCGGGCGAAAAAATCGCGGTCGGGCGAAAAAATCGCGCCCGCGTGAAAAAAATGCGCCCGGTTGAAAAAAATCCGACGGGCGAAAAAAACGTGATCGAAAAAAACGCGACCTGGCGATAAAATCACTCCCGAGCGAACAAATCGCGCCCGGGCAAAAAAAATAGTCTGGGCGAAAAAAATAAAGTTTGGGCGAAAACATTGCCGGACAAAAAAAATAGTGACGGGCGAAAAAACACGCCCGAGCGAAAAATCGTCCCTAGGCAAAAAATTTGTGCACGGAGAAAAAAAACACGTCAAACAAACAGACCCTTATGAATAAATGAGAAATAATAATCACTTATGCAACAATCAAACAGTCGACTCATCATCATTGATTTTATAAAATCTCTATGCAATCATCAATTTTCAATTAGCGGATTATTCATCATCATAAGTTGTCCCAAACAGAGCCTCATTCTCTTGCGACAAAAGTTATTTGAAAACTCTTGCATTTGAATTCAATTGAAAAACATGTATTCTGATGAAACGCTTATTCTCTTGATTCATGTCCATCTTCTTCGCCCCTTATACCTGCTTTTTTTGGGGCCAGCCTAATTCCTTCCGTTCCTACTTGATCTAGTTGTACTTAGAAAAGAAATCCAACAACCAATTCCATCAAAGTCAGGTGTGAAGTAAAGATACACCTGAAAATCCAATTAGGAACTTGCTTTCGAAAGAAGTCAATTGAATGCAACTCGTTCATCCGTTATAGGGAAGTAACTCTACCACCGGTTAGAAGAATAGAGGAGGACGCCGCTAATGAGGTTTCCGGGTTTTCACTTTTCAAGTAGTTGGTGAGTACACCCGTAGTTCTAAATTCATGTTAGAAGGATCCGAGTCCGCAACGGTTCGAATCATAGCTGATTCGAAAGATTGAATTCCTGTTTGAACTGTTGAATCAGTCAGGGTTGTTGTACATTTTTGCTTTCTATCTCCATCCGGTAAAGCAGTAGAATCGGAATTGAATGTCAATCCGGTACGTACGTACTTAGAGATAGAGAAAACCTAGTTCACTCGCCCTGGCCGCAGGTCTTACAGTCATCTTCTACGAACCCAAACATCTATAGACCGGGCTGGCACTGACTGTAACGATCCAGAAAGACCGAAACCAGAGACGGGGATTTAAACAGAACCATCAGAGGATTTTGACTCCTCCGAAACATTGCCTATCCGCCACCCCACTGGCATTACAACCCCCTCTGGGGCCCATGCCGGATCTCTGAATCCTAGATCACTTCCCTAAGTTCTTCGGTGCAGGATCTTATTATGCGGAACACTTTCAAAATCTCTACACTGATCATTCTATCGAGGATATTATACGGTAGCAGCACATAATAGGGGCTGTTCGTCAAAACATTTGACGGATTAGCTCTGAGCTGAGGCAGTTGACCCCTTATGACGTATGCCCCTTCCTGTGGCAGGACTCGCCGAGCGACTTCGAGGCCTAAAATGCCCATTTTGAATTGAAAACAAAAAGATTCTTTTAGTTTTCAATTTCAAATTTCCTTAGTTCAAGCTCCATCCCAACTCAAACTGTGGAAAGCTGTCCAATTGAAAGTGCTAACATGCTCAGACTCTTACTCCTACTAGGCGAAATAGGACTGCCCTCCCTCTAGAATTGACTTGCTAACAGCATTTTCATATGCAACCCCTTCTCTTCCGAAAGAGCTTACTTTTGATGGATGGCATGAGCTTGTGAAGTCCCACAGCAGATTCTATACCAGTCTTCTATCCAACAGCGCTTACTCTTGTTGCAACGACTATGCCATTAAGAGCTTCTACGGGACTAGTAGTGCTTATCAATCATCAACAGAAGAGATTGGCTTGGTAGTTCATAGTAACCGAGGAGAGGTTGAGAATAAGACAATGAATGGAATGGTTCCACAGGGATATCGAACCCTTTGTAGATAGCCTATGAACCTTTTCGATCACTCTTTTCTCTTTGATTTTGTTTCTTCTCCCTGTGAGAAACTGTCTCTAATTCACTCCATCCCTCATCTACTACTCGTGCGTACAATGATTTTTGTGGAGGATTGATAGCACTCAGTTCTCTTCCTTGAAAGTGGGGTGATACCTTGTTGTCGCTCTTCTCTCTTTCCTGTGCGCGCTACCTATAATAGAAGAAGTGAATTCTTTTGTGAAGCTGTCAGCTTCACAACAATGGTAGTTGTTTATTCTCACCCGGTAGCTGCTTTTCTTCAAAAAACAGAATCTCTCTTGCTCCTTCCCCCGAAGCGAGGAGGTAAAGAATCCGTCTATTCAACAACATCCCTCTAGTTCAATTCAATAAGCAATTTCCGCCAAAGCGGTAGGACGCTTGATAGCCAGTCTGTCTATATAAAGACAAGTATCAAGCTGGTCAAACTCTTTCAAGCAAGGAGCAATCCAATCAGTGCGAGCTGGAAGTCCAGTGAATGGGCGGTCGTCGTGAAGGAATGGGTAGATAGATGTGTAGGTCCCTTGGCTCAGTCCCATATACAGTATGAAAAAGTGATTCACAACGGATAAGAGACAGACGTTACACGGAGCGGGAGGCAGCGAGATAGATGGCTCTGTAGCCGGGAAAGAATCAAGGGGCTATTGTAACAACGTATTCGGTTGTTCTAGCCGAATTGGCGTAGTAAAGGTAAAGCGCTGTGCCGGATTCGACTGATCCTTCATTGGCGTAAGCAGTAAATAAAGCAAGGATAGAATAGGGATGGGACCCCCTCTCTAACGCTCTAACCTCTAAGCAAGCCAGTAATGAGTTAATGAGTCAGCCAATGGGAGAAAAAGATTGGTAAGTAAGGTAATAGAGTAAGCCGGGTTTGATTTTGTTACCGCGGAAGAATGCAAATAAAGAGTCATAAAATGCTTGAATTTTTAGGTCCTTGATTCATCAGAAAAATTGTCAAATCCCTCGATCGAGGCTATCTGTTAGCGGTCGATTAGCGAAATGAAATCAATGGCACGCACTGCCTACGATTCGATCACTCTATCGAGTAGAAGTCCAGGGATGACGAGATCGATTCCTAAGACCTTGAAGGGCGAAAGCCCAAACTCCCTTCCTGATCTTCTAGGCAAGAAATTCTTTAGCTTTCTCGTCGCTTCGGCTGAAGTCCTCCCAAGACCAACCTACTAATAAAGAAAAGGAAAGGCTCGTAGAGCACTTTGGTCCAGCGGTTTCTGAGCGGGATAACGGGGTACTGTCCGAACCCTGTGTGAGCTTTTTCATTTCTCCTTGACTTTCATTTCACTTCAAGTAAAAAAGAGTTCTGCTTGACTGGTTACAGCCAGCCATGCCTTTCTAGTCTTAAGCTAAGCGCCTACCCTACCTAATAAGTAAGGAGAGGCAAGCTAGTTACAGGTCAGTCGTGGGAATGCTCTTCCAGCTGATAAACGAGATCTTTTCGCCCCACTGGATGATCCTGTAAGAGTGGTGAAGATGGCCAGTGCTAGCGACTTTTTCCTAGTGGGATTTGTAGCAGTTGTTGAGAGCGAGATAAGAGAGTGGATGTCTTCCATTGCGTAGACAACCTAGGTCCTTGCCTATACTTGATCTTCAGGGCTCTTCTTTTCAGTGCTTCCCCATCTATTCTAATAGTTGGAGCTACCAAAAGTGGGAATGGAAAAAATTCAAGTTGGAAGCTTTCTTTGTCTTTCGATGTGGCAAGTACAAGTAGTAGAAGGAGAGGGTCTAACGCAGGAGTTAGGCGAAGGGTCATATTTAGTCCAACCAAGATAGTAGCTGAGCCGGCCCAAAGGGGGTGAGCTTATAGAAAGAGAGATATATCGAAAGAGAAGGGTAGGCGAAGGCGACGTAAGTCGGTGAGCAACTAGAAAGAAGCAAAATAGGCGATGGGTCTGAAAGAGGTGAGCTTATAGAAAGAGTTATAGATATCAAGAAGCGAAATAGGCGAAGGGGCGATGAGCAACTAGAAAGAAGCAAAATAGGCGATGGGCATATTTAGTCCAAGATAATAGGCGCTGAGTCGCGTAGCGGCGAAGAGTTCTCTCCTGATAAGGAGAGGATCTATGAATCAATCAAGACCGGGGGTCTTCGGTGCTTCTCGTGAGATCTTAGACTTCTGCTTGACGATCGTAGCCTCACCCCGCTATGGTCTTCCAGTTTTCCGGCTACCGTTGACGGCTACTCGCCTGCCCTTTCTGAACCTAATTGAATTGCCAAATAAGCAAGACACGCCTTCGAGATCGAGTGATTCCCGGCCCTACCTCCCTTTACTTACTAGCCCCGATTAGCTGACAAAGCCGACTTCTTACCGAAACGTAGCTAGGCTTGCGCTGCCGCTACGCGCCTTCACTCGCCTACCGCTGAGCTTGAACCAGAGACGAGGGCTAGGGTCAGCGGTGTAATATACCCTAAAGCTAGCCAAAGGCAGGTACATGCGGCTATAACGCGCCTCAGCCCTTAGATCATAGCAAGCAGTTCTGGTGTGCATGTGGTTCGAAAATGCTTAAGAAGACTCCCGCTGGAGCTCTCCTCGGGCGAGCGAAGTTGAAGCGTTTTTTTCCGAAAGAAAGCATTTGAACAAGACCACGGACCCCTAACCTCCGAAAGCCTACCTTCCCAAGAAAAGAATCTCTATCAAAAATTGGTTCACATTCATTCCCAGCTAACTGTGAACAGAGTAACTAGGGGGCAATAGGTTGAACGTGTAGTTTTTTTATTCAACAATCATTCCCATGGTCATAGTTCCATTCGTTAGCTTTCTAAAGGAGATTCCCCCGGGATCTAGGTCTCACAGAGCCTAATGCCTCTAGTTACTTCAAGCTCTGCCGTTCCTAGTTAGGCCATTTCCTAATACTGATCCTATTGCCTTGACTCCTACTGCCCTACCACCAAGACCGGGAACAGTGGCGGATTCAATAGCTGCAGAGTCGTTCAAAGAGCTCAAACCTTTCTATACTGAAATACGTTCTTATCCCACAGGAAAAGCTCTAAGTACCTGAGAGGATGATTGGGAGGCTATGACGGTTGAGGAAGTTCGGAAGGCCTTCGACATAAGTCGTCTAGATTCTATGTACTTTTTTGATGTACAGATCTTGGCCACGCCTTTAATAGCACTTGCTGTTCGTGAGTCCTAGGTAAAAGATTGATTTTCTTCACTGGTAGGAATTTCATTAGTAACGTAGGATACATTTTAGCCTTGTTCTCCTCAATCTACCTGTGATGCCGAAGGACGCTGCACTCCTCTCCTAATCTGGCTTCCGGTTCGTACTGCTCGCGATCATGGCTCAACGCCACTCTCACTCAAGAGATGCTTATTGATGTTAATTACTCCCGCGATGTTTGGCTAGCTCTTGAGCCTCGCTTTGTCGATCAAAGAGATTCAATTGAAGTAAGACATGCAACATAACAAGAAACAAAACTAGGAAAGTTTCTCGAATGAAACTTTGCTCAATGAAATAGGGTCTCCTCTCTCTCAAAAAGACATGATCAGCGTATTTAGGCTGACCCATGGAGTCTGAAGCTTTCATCACCACTGGCGCTCGTTTGATTCAAGACTAAATCTCACTGGCTTCGGACTACGCTACGCTAACAGGAATTCTCTAACTAGCTTCACATTGAGAACTGTTCAAACACACCCTCGCTTGCTTTCGAACTGGACTAATGCTGGCTCAACTACTCGAAAAAGTCAGCACATGCTACAAACAGATCTGAAGATAGTGTTCACTTAGTCAAGAGAAAGACTCTCGGAAAGATCTAGATCTTCTCTTCTAGAAGTAGGCATTCCACATTCCAATTAGACTCTAACCAAGTATGGCACTTTTCCATCAGAGGAAAGATCTTCGAGTCCATCCCCTACTGCCTTCCAGCCTCACTTTAAGGGGAGGAAAGACATATATAGCCCCACTAGAAGGCTTCCACCATAGCTGACTGGATTTCAGAAGAGGAGAGGGAGTCCGAGGTTGAGGCTAAATTCCCTTGCCTGTTGATCACGTGATTTTCTCCGAAAAGAGGTACTACTTCCAGGCGATTACTTGCTTTCGGGACAAAAAAGACTGAGTTTTTCTAGTAGAAGAGAAGCTCTGAAACCAAGCGAGCGAACGAGTGAAAAAACAAAGTTGAGAGTATAGAAGAGCGAGTGGAGTAGAGTTTCTATTAGAAGAAAAGAAAGGCGAGCATAAAGAGCTGCCTGCCCTACCGCTTGAAAGGTAGTGCTAACTAATGACTGGATTTACTGGCTTCCTTACTTGACTAGCTCTTTCTGACTTGCTTGAGAAAAGCTGACCTTTCGAGTTTCGAGAAAGAGATTGTCTCAGATAACTTATCTCACTCACTTCGTTAATCCAACTGGCTTGCTGTTGAAAGGCCTACTGCTCACTGACTTGATGAACGAGGAAAAGATAGACTCTAAAAGAGGCGCGTAGCGAGCCGGTCTCACGCACTAATCTATACAGGTCCCGCTCCCAATCCAATCAACAAAACAACGGCTTGCATCTGAGTCAAGCAAGGAAGACAAGCGCGGCATTCCTTGCTAGTGAAAACTACAAGCTACATCGGAGGAAGTCACGAGTTGTCCGAACGTAAAAGAAACCTAACAAACCCACGGGGCAACTTGCTGGCACCTTTACCAAAAGTGACAAGTGTGTATATTAGTTGAATGAACAATAGTCGCTTGGCTGTCCTGCGTGACTAGCTTGAGGTTAGCTTTCAAGCTTACCGCCCCGTGGGAGAAACTAGACTCACTTTGAAAGGACTACAGCTTCAAGGACAACCGGAAACAAAACTCCGAACTAGCTTCACTGATATCGTGAAAGTGGTCAGTTGCGATAGAACTAGTGTCAAGGCAAAAAGCTTAGTGGTTGTCAACTCCGAGGAGCGAGTTTACGAGCTAATGGGATTTCTCTTTCATTTCACTAAAGCGAAAGCGCTTGCCCTTGGTATACGCATACTTTGATGCTAACTCGAAGGATGTCGCGGGATAATTCCTTTTTCAAGCACCTCCTGCAGGACTAGATCTTCATTCTGGACGACATTCAAAAGAAAAGCAATCTAAAGGGGTTACCAAGGATAGGAAAGAGACTCTATCTACTTATGCGGGAAAGGCTGTTGAGAAGGGGACCCTATGGTTTTCTTATAGTATAGGCATATTTAGTCCAAGATAATAGTAGGTGAGCTTATAGAAAGAGGCGAAGGGTCCTATTTGATTTCTTTACTTACTTAGTTTAAGATAGTCCAAGCAAGCTATCTATATAGTGTAGGTGAGCATATAGAAAGAGAAGCGAAAAGGGGGACCCTATTTGATTTCTTTCTTTAGTCCAAGATAGGCATATTTAGTCCAAGATAGGGGCTTATAGAAAGAGGAATATATATAGAAAGATAAGGGTAGGCGAATGGAAAAATCTCATTTCATTCGATTTCCTCAATAAAATGACTCGACCGGACGGGAGAGGGATGCTTTTGGGCTAGTAAACTGTTCCCTCAATCTGTTGAGATTCTCTTGATATGGTACATTTGAATATGTACGTCTGTCTGTCAAACTCATGGGAATCAAGATCCCTCTTTCTTAGAGCATAAATAGAGAACATAAAGGAATTGAAACATGCCTAGAGAGGTAACAAATCCTGTGGGACGCGCTACCACCGTTTTTTCTTGAACGTCATCAAGGATTCTTGCTTGTGAAAGGAGTGGTTTAAGAGAGGGCCTCGAGTCGGATGCTTCCAGTAGAATCAACCACTAATATGCACGGGAAACTCGTTGATCTATCAGATTCAATATCAAACTTTTCGTATCTTATGATTATCTGTATCCGTACCTCGACCTCGCTAACGCAGGCAAGCACAGTCGCACATAGTCGATTCACGCACGACAAAAAAGAGATAGATCTTGCTCCGGGCATCACGAGGAGGCTAGGATAACTGAAAAAGGATTGGTGTGGTGTATGCAGAGCTAAGAGAGCCATTACCTTATCATTCTCATTTTTTGCTAGGCGTACAAGGACTGCTGTCTCCCCGGTTCCCTGTTGAAAGAAAGAGTCGTTTTTTCTCAATCTCAGTGGGATGGGTTGAATTGAAGAAGATAAGAAGAAACGGTAGTGGTTTGGGAAGAGTATGACTCTGGACCAAAAAGGTGTGTTTGTCATTGTCATGTCTTTTCTACGAAGGTCATGGAGAGAAATTCAGCTTTTCAGTGATATTCAAAGCGAATATCTGAAGGATATCTATTCCATTCCCAACGGTTGATTCCGTCGAGTGGTTGATGGATCGATGGGATGGGGAAGAAGCAAGCAGAAAGGGAATCAAAGAGGTAAAGCAAGAACAGTAAGCTCAACGCCTAAAGTCTTGTGTGGTGAAAGGTGATTTCACCTTTGATAGTCTACGAGAGTGTTCGAGGTAGACTCCGGCCTCGCCGGTTTGAGGATGGATTGTCTTCAGTTGAGGATTGCAGAAACCCAACTGTCGATGGCAGACACCTTATCCTGACACGGCTGAGATCCGACGCCCAGTCGATTACCCTAAACATGACGCCATACCTGAACTCGTCAATCTTTGACTCAGGTACAGATAAACACCAGAGCGTCCACGAAGTCACTCACTGTTACCGTTGGTGTGGTGAGAGTGCGACCTGGAAGTACCACTTCAGCAAGTGGTGTCCCATGCAACCACGGTACACGGACCATAATCCAACATCATCTAAAAAACCCCACATTTCCCTGTCGGAGGTATCCCTAGCTTACATACTCTACGGGGAATATAGAACCTGATGTCTGGTTCACGGGTAGACTACAAAAAGTACTCTTCGACCACCGGAGTATGTGGTAAGGGGCGTGGTTTCACCCCTGAGATTCTGATTGATTACCTATCCTATATTCTACTCTCTTTTTTCTATGTAGTGGTAGAACCTCGTTCACCGGGCGTACTACTTTACTTGCCAATGATGATATTCCAGTTCAAAGCATCATATCATAAGAGAAAACAAGCAAATTCAGCGAGTCATAGTTGTTCAAAGCGAATATCAGATGTACTTGACTTCAGTCCGACGTGACTAAATCAACACCTGGTACTGACGAGCTAGCCCTTACCGAAAAGTAACTGACCCGTGAGTTCGGTAGTAGCTGAGTTCTGACTGATTACCGAGCTATGTGACTCTCCAGGTCTATGTGCATTCCCTTGACTTACGTAGGGACTGAGGTCTGTCTATCAGGCCGATACTTGAGTCGGAAATGAGATGTTCTAGCGCTATAGCAGAGTTGTTGTTAAAGCGCTTCATTCTTAATTCAGAGAATAGGCATAGGCCAGAACTGCTTTCACGAATGAATCCGACCAAGTTAGCAAGAAGCTCCGTTACGGGAGAGTACTCTTTAGAAGACCCGTAGTTGCGAACTGGTCTAGGCCTGAGGATTCTTTACTGACTCGTCTGATGTCTCCGGAGCGTCTGGTTCAAAAGTGCACCACGGCTTATTAATTAAGAATAAGTTAGCCCAGAGATCAGAGAGAATAGTAAGACATAACATAAGCCTAGGCAAGAATGAAGAGGATCTAGAGAGGAGCGACTGGTTGGAGCGGAGAGGTGAGGTTATTCTAAAGAATTCGACTGCGGGGAACTTCTTCTTCTTTCTTTGCTTTGATTGTTTGGAGCGGGGATTCCATCTTCAATCATCTCATGGATGGCTTCGAGCGGAACTAGATCTCCTGGAAATTCATCTCGTTACGTCATTCACGGATGAACTTCAAGCAAGCCCGTCTCACCTTCCTGTTCCATCGGATGGAAGACCTGCTACCGGAAAGTCATCATCAGCATCAAAGGAGGACCCGTGGAGAGATGGGATGATTTCCCTGCCGAGAAACAAAGGAATAGGCCACCAAAAAGAAGGTAGAGAGGAAGGACTTCGGCAACGAGTTAACCCACTTGTACCAATAGGCGCGAGAAGTGGAGTTCCGGTATTCATCATTCATCATATCAGGTCCGAACCCTGGCATCCTCACTAGTCAGCCATGCCGTCCTTTCTTCAACCTTGGTTTGAGAAGCCAGCACGAGCACGAGTTTCACAATGCTGCTATCAAAAGCGCTTATACAAAAAAAGGGTGGGCAGGCGAAGACCGACATACACAATTGAGGGGTAGGTGGCACGGCAAGAGAGAAAGAGATGCCCAAAATCCCTACTATCCTACAATGCCTACTAGGAAAAAGAGTGTACCCATTTTCTATTCCCCCTCCCCTAGCTGGCTTTCTTATCAATTAGATTTGCTGAACATTCATTCAATTCAATCAGAGATTCATGTCATCCTTCTCTTTTTAGTTGCTCCTTAAATGAAAGTCGCACCTCCTGAAGAAGTACTGAAACTTTTCATACCTCCACGTCAATCAATAGGAAACTTTCCCTTTCACACACGGAGGCCAAAGGGAAAACTCAAAACCTTCCAACTTCCACCACTGGCCGAGATCGACATACAACAAAACTTCCACAGGCTGAAATCGATCAGGTCAAGCTTGATAAGTGGGGTCATCAGGTCAGATGGGAAATCGTTAGGCCCTAAGGTCAATCAATCAAGAGGGTAAAAAAGAGAGAAATTCTCTTTTGAGATTCATATTACTAACCTTTCCCTCTTTTTTGGCTGACAAGATAGAGCTACTGCTGGCCCAGGCTTGTAAGGAATGACACTCACGGGCAATTAGCACTTAAAAGACATATAGATCAAGCTGTATTCCAACTGTAAAGGATGAAAAAGGGCTGGCCGGGATGTAACAAAAACACTTCAACTTCAAGCACTTTTTTCTATCAATCAATGGGGCTAAGGCATCCTCTACTGTTTACGGGATGACTTACTCTGTTCATCATATGAACCTGAGTTAGTAGAGGTTCATTTATGTCAAAACAAAGTCTTGATGGGATATGTGGGCCTTTAGTTGCCCACTATGAAATAGAAAATCAGTAGGCTTTGAACCATCTCCTGGTGGTCCCTTTCTTCTCACTCTAAAAAGGTACACCTTGGTTCTGACGCAGCATTTTCAACCTTTCGCTAAATCAAATCTTTGCGAAAGATCTTTTCGCTGAGAACTTTCGATTTAGTAGCGAGAAGTTCAATCATTTGAAAAAAGACTGAAAGAAAAACATTACCACAGCACAGTGGGGCAGAGAATGGATTCAAGCATTACATTCTAGATGCGAAAAGAGCTCTTTTTCGTACCCGCTTTCCCCGCATTTCTTTCTGGATGTCCTACCTTTTGATAATGAGAACCAGAATCAGGGTTTCATTCATCCTAATCGTTGGACGATGACAACAAGCATTCCTTCCTTCGATCTGTCAAAGTCTCTAATCTGTGGAGCTTGTCGCGCTAAAAGAAGTATCATGCCAGTCCGCTCCTTCTCAGTCGCCCCAGCTATTGACTCAGCTACTATTTCATTCAATCCTAGGGGAAGAGTACGAGTTAGCAGGGCTGTCTCACCTTGGGCTATGCTTTCAACTGAACCAAAATTTGCCCCGTCAAGAAAACGAAGCTATGTCAGCAGGCGTAGAAGCTAACTAAATAAAGGCATCAGAGCCTTTCTCTTACTCGTTCTATGGAAAGGAAATCCGGACTATTGCTTAGTCGTTTTCCAGCGTGACCATCAATTGAGTTAGCAAAGATCAAAGTCTATCTGAAACAGGAAATGTGCTCTATGCTTCAACCACCATATTTTCACTGTGTTCTTTTAGTCAGCTGGAAAGTCTGAGATCCTAATCACTTTCTGTCTCTGATTCTTGTTCGAATGTATTACCTACTTCATTGGGAGAGTTCTATCCGGTTGATTGAATGATTCGAAAAAGGAAAAGCTCACCTAGAGAGAGAAAGCCAATAACACCGTGCTAAGTAAGAGACGGAAAGCACTCACTGTGATGAAGAGTTACGTACAGAGGCAACTAATGGTCGTGTACCCAAGATAAGATGATGACATCCAAGCATAGATCCAAGCATAGAGTAATCCAATAATATATATTATTGGATTTAGAGACCAATCAACTTTCAAAAATAATTTATAGAAAATTAAGGAAGTTCTCTATTACCCCATCTTTATTTTCAGTCACACAGTCCTTGAAACTTGGCTCTCCTGCGCCCTTAATTTTGAAAGCCAAACTTCGAGTAATCATGGCGGAGTATTTTTGTTTATCCTCTTCGTTTTTAAACTTCAGCCTACCCCCACCCGTGCTTCTAGTTTGTTTGGATCCCGACGCCTGCTTGGTCTCGGGATCCGGCTCCGGCTTGAGCTCCGTCTCAGTCTCAGGCTCCGGCTCCTGCTCCGGCTCCGACTTGCCCGGCTTCACCTTTAGCTTGCGAAACGCTTTTGATTTCTCCAAATCTTTTCGGACATTCTCTCTCGAAAGAAAAGGTTTGGGACCCTTTTTTTTGGAAATCTGAAATCAAACACTGCTTGCTTTTACCCGTGCCGCTGGGTGCCTTTTATAGACCAGGATACACTATACTTTACCAATAAGTTACACGCATTATAAATGAAAGCCTGCAGTTACCCGTACAATGCTTTTGGCATATATGACTTAAATGGGCTTGGGAAAAAAAGATAAGAAAGTTGATATGCAGCAGGAATTTCATGGCCACATCAAGAAACTTTTATCCCGTTTGGGAGGGCTTTTTCTTACTTTTTCATTCTCAGAAAATGCGTTTGTTTTTAGCTCCCTTTGGGGGTGATTTATTTTCACCGGTCAAGCGGTTGCGAACGCATGAATCCGATCTTAATTAAGGTCCGGTTCATGCGATCGTGAACCGCTTGACCGGTGAAAATAAGTCCTCCCAAACGGAGCCTTTGTTAAAAAAGGGCAAACCCGCTGTGGCCGACGGTGGTGGCCGGTTGTCCGGACGTTTCCTAGTTTGGCATTGGGTGTATGGCTGCCAATGACCCTCTGCAGGATTTCCTAGTTTGGAGAGAGAGGATTTCAAATAATAAAAGTAATAAGTGTTGCGGACTAACTCGGCGTCCCGGTCGGGCCGGAATAAATTGGACCGTCTTAGCTCACGGGACGGTCGAGCGCGCACATTGTCAATGAAATGAGAGAAACGACACAAGAGGTTTTGACGTGGAAAAACCTCTCAATCGGGTAAAAAATCACGTGACCGGATCTGATGTCAGTCAAAGTCCACTAGCTGCTTGCCGTTACAATGTTCACAGAGAATCGGGGGCGACATGCCGCTCCCCGTTACAACTTGGGGGGAGAGAGAGACTTCCGCTCCAACGGGCAACAGGCTGCGCCGTGGGAGCGACTTGAATGCTGGAATTCGAGAGGCGATGCTGCTTGTGATGGTCCCCCTTCTCTTGGTTTCACATGCCCCGGACTTAGGCGTTTCCCTGCTGGTGGTCCGAGGTGGTTTGAAGACGGCGGCGAGACTGCTGGCGGCTAGGCGGCGGCGAGGCTGGCGGCGACGGCGGCAAGGCCGGCGGCGGCTAGATGGCACTGCCGACGGTGGCGGCGGTAAGGCCGACGGCAGATAGGAGGCAAATCCGGCGGAGCCCAGGCAGCAAGTCCGGTGGCGGCAAGGTAGCAAGTCCGGCGGCGGCTAGGCAGCAAGACCGACGGTTGCTTGAGGTGGCTGGAGGACGATCTGAGGGAGGAGTCTGGCGAAGCCGTTGGCTGAGGAAGAGGATGAGCCGGAGCGAAAAAGATTATCCAATGAAGAGGCCCTGGGGCTCCTTTTATAGCTTCATGGAGAGGGGCATGGTGGGTCCCACCACTAACTTAGTGGGTTAGTGGGTGGTTACCCACCAAATCGGGCGGCAAGGAGAGTCCTCATGATCGGACGATGGTTAGGTGGGGGTTAAGTGGCGGCGGTTAAGCGGAGGCGGTTAGGCGACAACTAAGCGGTGGCGGTTAGGCGGCAGCTAGGCGGCGGTTAGGAGGCGGTTAGGACAGCGGCCAGGCGGCGGTTAGGCGGCCAGGCGGCGGTTAGGCGGCCAGGCTGGCGGTGGCTGCTAGACTGTAAGGCTGATGGCCAAGCGGCTAGAACGCAAGCCCGTTGGTGGCGGCTATACGAGTAGGCCGGTGGTGGCGGCTGGGCGGCAAACCGGCGGTGGCGGCTGGACGGCAAACCGGCGGTGGCGGCTAGGTGACTAGGTCGGCAATGACGGCTAGGTCGTTGATGACGGCGGCTAGGCTAGCTAGGCGGCAAGGCTGGCGAAGACAGCGGCCTGGCCGGCAGCGGTTTCTCTGGTGGATAGTGGGGGAGTAGGTCCCTCCCATGTTCCCCTCATTAGGGGAAGTGGAGTTGACCAGTCAATCCCATGGTCCCTCATCATGGGAGGAGATCATGGTGGGAATTCTTCCTATAAATGTTGGTGTAACCCATCAATTGCCCCCAAATCCTCATTGTTGATGAGTGAAGCGAACGAGAGAGGAAGGATTTTTCCTTTGTCGTACTCATCACCACTGTTATGACAAATTCCGGCAAAAAAATGGAGGCGGTGAAGCGCTATACTGCAAAGGTATCCAAGGCGAATTCATTGTGCACACAACAGGCCGTGCACGTTGCGCGCGCACAAATCTGGCCGCACGGGTTAGCGTGCGCCTTCCTGCTTGCGCGCGGGTGTGCGCTCGCCAGGTCGTGCGACTATAGCCGCGCGGGTAGGTGCGTGCCTACTGGATTGCGTGCGAGTGTGCGCGCGGTAGGCCGGGCGATCCTAGCCGCGCGGCTAGGTGTACGTCTACCGGTTTGCGCACTGGTTTGCGCGTTCTTGCGTGCGGTTTAGGCTGTAGGTGCTTGATTGCGCATCTCCTTGCCTTATTCTTCCTTAGGCAAACCTGACTTTTTTATTTTTATATGGTGCAGGTTTTGAAGCACTCTTCTGGCCCAATGCGTCTGCGTTCCTCTTTGACTGACGATGGTGTTGAAATTTGGAGGAAGAAATATGGGCTTCCTTTTGATTTGAAGGTGAGGATTCCACGTCCTAAGGAGCGGGTCCAGAATCCTCCTCGCGGTTGGCTGACAATTTGGGAGGTTTCCCTGAGGTCTGGTTTCCGTTTTCCGCCATGTGAGAAGATGATTGAGATCTTGAAGTTTTGCGGGGTGTCGATTTCCCAGTTTGTCCTGATTGGAATTGCCCAAATTATGGGCTTAATTGCCTTCTTTCATGAGCACGGAGGGCGATTTTCCCTGGCCCAATTTCGAGATTGGTGCGACGTCCGTTCTGATGGAAGCGAGCATGTGGAGATCCGCAGAAACAAGAGTTTGTTGGAATTTGAGTCTCACAAAGATCGTCGCCATGGAAATACCTTGTTTGGGTATGTTAAGAACTCATGGGGCCTTCCCGAGGTGTGGGATATGCTTCCAGACCGCTGTCGCCGTGTGAGAGGGAAGGAACAAGAGTTTTCCCCAGTGCTTGGTTTCTCAGAGCCTCGTGAGCTGGCCAATCGCTTGTTTACCATTCTCGTCTACGTGGAGGAGAAGCGCTTGGTACGGTGCGGTGTTTCTTCGAATGTAGCCCAGGTTGTCGGGATTTCTCAAGATGGGGGCCAAAAGAGGAAAGCTATGACGACCCTTTCTGGTGATCGTGATACAGTGGTGGAAGTGGTTCCTCCTGATGCCCGTCCTGAGTTGACCCCCGAGGTGCAGATTCTGGCTTCCCCAACTCTTCAGGTGTCTTCGGAGACAGCTGCTTTACGAATGTCCTCTTCCTTGAGGGCAATGAATGACGCAGTAAGTTCCTTGAGGTGTTGTGAAGATTCTTTTCTTCATTTTCCTTGTGTTATTTTGTGTTAACGTTGACTTCTTTTCCTTACACAGATAGAAACCCAGACCCAGATTGCAGTGACCTGGAATAACCATTACGTGAGTTTGAAAGATGGGTATCTTGTTCTTCGGGAGAAGTTTTGGTCAACGTCAAGCTCGCTTGCTGCCTCGAAAGAGGAGCATGACCAGGCTATTGCGCGATTCCATCGGATCGGGTCGGGGCTGAAGTCCAAGCTAGAGGATGCACGTGCGTCCTTGGAGGTGGAAAAGACCCTGGTGGAATGGACTACCCAGATGTTGAAGCGTTCGAAGGAAGAGGCTTCTATTTTGGATGCTCGGCTTCGGGCGTCGAAGGTCCAAGTAGAGAGGCTATCCTCTGATAGCCATGTGTCAGAGTTGAAGGCTGCGGGACATGCGGAGTACTTAGAATCACTGGATTGCATGCGAGACGGCATCCTGAAGGCCTTCGTGACGCCAGATTTGGTCCAAGCGCCTGCCGACCAGGCGGAAGGCCTTCAGGATGCCGCGCTGAAGTGCCAACTCACGAACGTCATCCATCTAAGGCTCCACCTCCTTGGACCAAATCTCGTCACGTACCTCCTCTACAATCAGGCATCCATCTTTAGTTTTGCATATGTTTTTGAGGACGAGGGTCCTTATTCGGATGCCGAGGACGATTAGTAACTTTTATGCCCTTGTAGTTGTGTATTTGCATTTTGTTGCTTAGCTAGTTGTATGGTATTTTGCTCTTTGTTTTGCATTTGTTATAGCTGCCTTCCTTCATTGATTTTTGCTACTTCGTATGACATGTTTTTTCCTTATATGCCATTTTAGCTATTTGGTTTGCACGGCTCTGCGACTTTGTCGTAAAAGGGGGCAAGCTCTTGCGACGTTGAGTGAATCAGGCTCGCGGCTTAGTTTGCACGTCACAGGTCTGCGACTTTGTTGTGAAAGGGGGGAATGCCCTTCCGACATTGCACGAGTCAGGCTCGCGGCTTAGTTTGCATGCCACAGGTCCGCGGCTTTGTCGTGAAAGGGGGCAGGCCCTTGCGACATTGCACGAGTCAGGTTCGCGGCTTAGTTTGCACGGCACAGATCCGCAGCTTTTTCGTGAAAGGGGGGCAGGCCCTTGTGACGTTGCACGAGTCAGGCTCGCGGATTAATTTGCACGACATAGGTCCGCGACTTTTTCGTAAAAGGGGGGCAGGCCCTTGCGACGTTGCACGAGTCAGGCTCGTGGCTTAGTTTGCACGGCACAAGTCCACAGCTTTGTCGTGAAAGGGGGGCAAGCCCTTGTGACATTGCATGAGTCAGGCTCGCGACTTAGTTTGCACGATACAGGTCTGCGGCTTTGTCGTGAAAGGGGGGCAGACCCTTATGACGTTGCACGAGTCAGGCTCGCGGCTTAGTTTGCACGGCACAGGTCCGCGGCTTTGTCGTGAAAGGGGGACATGCCCTTGCGACGTTGCACGAGTCAGGCTCACGGATTAGTTTGCACGACACTGGTCCGTGACTTTGTCGTCAAAGGGGGCAGGCCCTTGCGACGTTGCACGAGTCAGGCTCGCGGCTTAGTTTGCACGGCACAGGTCTGCGGCTTTGTTTGCACGACACGGGTCCACGACTATGTTTGCACGGCACAAGTCTGCAGCTTTGTCGCGAAAGGGGGGCAGGCCTTTGCGACGTTTTTGAGTGCGTTTTCTTCCCTGTTTGAATAAGCCAGATTGACTGCTACATAGTATAATGCTTGAATAAAGATAACTTGCACGGGATTGGGCCCGCGGCTTACACATAACATAGAGTGTTTTTGTCAGACATAATTAGAGAGACACAAAATAATAAATCACTGATAAAATTGACGCAGATTTTCCGCATTCTAGGTGCGGGAGAGAGTTTTTCCTTCGGCGTTTCGTAGCTTGTATGTTCCTGGCTTCACCACAGCTGTGACGATGAAGGGTCCTTCCCAAGTTGGAGATAATTTGTCACAACACGTTCGTTTCCTAGCTGCTTCGAGAGTACGGAGGACTAAATTTCCCACGTTGATCGGGCGGGGCTTCACTTTGCGATTGTAATAGCAGGTCGTGCGCTGCTGATAGGGCGCGGTGCGGAGAGCAGCTTCTTCACGAATCTCGGGGATAAAATCCAAATTGTCTCGAAGAGCATCATCGTTTGTCTGGAGGTTGAAGTTAGAGAACCGTGGGCTTGGAATGCTTATGTTGACCGGAATAATAGCTTTGGTACCGTAACAGAGGTTGTACGGTGTTTCTCCGGTAGGAGTTCTTTTCGTCGTCCGGTATGCCCACAACACGTTGGGGAGTGCGTCGACCCATTTCCCCCTAGTGCCTTCAAGTTGTGCCATTAGCCCCTTCAGGATGGTTCGGTTGGTCACCTCGACCTGCTCATTGGATTGGGGATGCGATACAGTTGTATGCGATCTTTAAGTCCTCGCATAGCTTGGTGAAAGATTTTCCCGTAAACTGAGTACCATTGTCGGTGATGATAATTGTTGGTATGCCAAAGCGATACACGATGTTCTTCCAAATGAATTTCTTTGCGTTTTCTTCAGTAATTTTGGCGAGAGGTTCTGCTTCTGCCCACTTGGTAAAATAGTCAACTGCCATGATGATGAATTTCCTCTACCCCGAGGCTTGGGGTAAAGGTCCGAGGATGTCAATCCCCCATTGTACAAATGGCCATGCTCCATGTAGTGAGGTGAGGGCGACGGGATGTTGCCTGGGAACGTTGGTGTGTAGCTGGCAACTCTTGCATTTTTGCACAAACTCTGCCGCTTCCTTCTTCATGGTTGGCCAGTAGAAGCCTTGACGCAGGATTTTTCGGGCCAATGCCTTTCCACCCATATGCTCTCCGCAGACCCCCTCATGGACCTCGCGGAGGGTATATTCAGCGTCCATCTCTGCTAAACATTTTAGGTAGGGTCCTGCAAAGGACCGCTTATAAAGTTCTTCATTGATCAGTGTGAAGTTAGCTGCCCTCATCCTTAGACGACGGGCCTCCCCATATCCTCGGGCAGCTGCTGGTTCTCTAAGTAGTCTACCAATGGGGTGATCCAGGACCCCCTTGATTCTTCGATCTCTGATACCTCCCATGGTCCCTGAATACTGGGAATGACAATTTCTTCGACTTGTCGTTTTCTTGATTGATACTGGGATGGGGATGTAGCTAGCTTTGACAGGGCGTCTGCTTGGTTGTTCTGCTCCCTAGGTATGTGGAGAATTTGGGCTTGTGGTATCTGAAGCAGGAGAGATTTCGCAAGTTGGAGGTACTGGACAAGCTGCTCGCTTTTTTGCTTCATACTCACCCTCCACATGGGAGACGACGAGCTGGGAGTCAGAGTAGATTGTCAATCTCTTAGCATGGAAATCGATGGCGAGCCCGAGCCCTGCGATTAAGGCTTCATATTCTGCCATGTTGTTGGTGGCGGGAAACTTCAAGCGGAGTCTGTATTCCAAAGTAACGAGCTCTGAGCTTATGAGAAGTAGTCCGGCTACGGCGCCTTCTGCTCCGGAAGCTCCGTCCACATACATAATCCATCCATGTCCTGGTTCTGCTGATATAACTTCTGGTTCTGCTAGCAAGGTATTTTCGATGATGAAGTCTGCTAAGACTTGAGATTTGATGATGGGGCGTGGCAAAAGTGGATATCGAATTCCCCGAGCTCGACCGCCCATTTGACTAGGCGGCCAGATGCCTCGGGCTTTTGAAGGATGGCGCGGAGGGGAAGCTCGGTCAATACTTTGATGGTGTAGGCCTGGAAGTAGGGACGAAGTTTCCTTGCTGGGAAGACGAGTGATAGGGTTGTCTTATCTGCGATCGGATATCGGGTTTCGGCATCTGAGAGGATCTTGCTAAGGTAGTTGACGAGGCACTGAACTCCTCCTTCATCACTTACCAGGATATAGCTTAGTGCAACTATGGTGATGGCGAGTTATAGAAAAAGAGTTTCTCCCGGGGCTGGTTTTGATAGAAGCGGAAGGGATGCCAGATACTCTTCAATGACTCGAAAGCTGATTGGAACTTGTCCGTCCACTGGAAGCCGGTGGTCCTGTTCCCCCGGAGGATTTTGAAGAAGGGGAGATATCTATCTCTGGTCCGTGCCAGGAACTGAGAGAGTGATGTAATTCTTCCATTCAACCGTTGTACCTCTTTAAGAGATAGGGGCGGTGACATATCTTCCAGAGCTTTAATCTTCTCCGGATTGGCTTCTATCCCCCGCTGGGTTACCATGAATCCCAAGAATTTCCCTGCCGTCACCCCAAAGGTGCACTTAGTTGGGTTAAGCCTCATGCCATATTGGCGAAGGATTTTAAAACATTTCTCGAGGTCTCCCAAGTGATTTTACCGATAGATGCTCTTTACTAGCATATGATCTACGTATACCTCCATCGTTTTGCTGATAAGATCTTTAAAGACCTTGTTCATGAGCCGTTGGTAGGTATCCCCTGCATTCTTGAGTCCAAAGGGCATCACTTTATAACAGTAAACCTTTTTGTCAGTCCTGAAGGTCGTATTCTCTTCGTCCTCTAGATTCATTCGAATCTGGTTGTATCCGGAGAGCATCCACGAAGCTGAGGAGTTGGTGTCCAACAGTGGAGTCGACTAATTGATCTATCCTGGGGAGTGGGAATCTGTCCTTGGGACAAGCTTGATTGAGGTTGGTGTAATCCACACACATCCTCCATTTTCCTGAAGACTTCTTTACCAAAACAACATTAGCCACCCAGGTGGGGTAGTTTACTTCTTGAATGAACTGGGCGCTGAGGAGATTTTCCACTTTGTCTTCGATTGCCTGGAGGCGTTTTGGAGCAAAGCTTCTCTTTTTCTGAATGACGGGTTTGCATGTTGGGTTGATGTTGAAAGAGTGTTGAATAACGCGAGGATCTATGTCATGCATATCCTCAGGAGCCCAGACGAAGATATCCTTGTTTCTCTGGAGGTAAGCCGCCAACTCCTACTCTTGTTGTGGTAGGAGCGACCCGAGCTAGATGGTGTGAGCAGGGTTTGTTGGTGAAAGGAGGACTTTGACCAGTCCTTCTACATGCATCCCTTGCTGTAGTATTGCTTCATCGCACAAATCGAAGTCGTCAATGTTTAACGTGGTAGCCTTGGTCGGCTGTGCCTTCTTGGAGTAACAATTTTTGTCAGCCTCCTGATTGCCGCGCACCACCCCGATTCCTCTTAGCGTAGGGAATTTCATGGCCAGGTGAGGAATTGAGGGGATAGCTTTAAAGACGGACTGGACGGGCCTTCCGAAAATGGCGTTGTAAGCGGAGCTTGAATCTACTACGACGAACTGGACCTCAAGGGTTACCTGCCTCGAAAATTCTCCCATAGTAACTGGAAGGGTAATCATCCCCAGCACCTGGACTGGATGGTTGTCGAAGCCATATACCGGTCCGGCTGCTGGTGTTAGATGTGTTGAAACCGGAAAACCAGTTTCTATGGAATTAACCCTTGGAGAAGGGGTAATCGCACAACTACTTCTCTCCCGCATGCCTGAAAGACTAAGGGAAAAGAGCTAGGGACAGACCCAAGGCTCCAACACGGAGGTCCCACCACACACCCAGAAGATCTTAGAGCGCTTCCCCTCCTTAGCCAAGTGCTAAAGCTAAGGTACCTCAGAAAGCGCTAGAAGACCGGACATAAGTAAGCATGCCTTCTGAAGTACCCCTTGTGTCCTATTTATAGTATTCTGAGAACGGCCTACAAATTATTATCCAACCTCCGCTGTTCTGGAGGGCTATGGGCAGACCATGGGGGCAATATGGTAAAAATACATCATAGGCTTGGGCGAGCTGCCCCCTGGATATTCTACTCGCGAGCGGCGGATGGGGCTTGTACTCGTCTACCGCTTGATCTAGGGTGAGTACGAGTTCAGTTCCCCACGAGTCTGACGCCCCAGCCCTCATTCGATGGGCTCAGCTCCACGAACACCGAGCTCGGCCCGAGGAACGTCGAACCCGGCACAACGATTTTCGAGTTTGAACTTGGCATGAGCTCGCCTGAGGCCAAGGGGCGGTCTAAACTGGTCGGTCTGGCTCTTGTTAACCCACTCGCCAGATACGGGGTTGTACAAGATGTTGTATGGATATGTTCATACTTTGAAGAGTGACGGTGAATAAGACGTCGACTGAACTTTCATTGTCGATGAGGATTCACTTGACATTAAAGCAGGGATCCCCTATTCCGACGTTGATTACCAGGGGGTCTTGGTGAGGCATTCAGAGCCAAACAAGGTCTTCATCTCCGAAGGTTATGCCGGTATCCTGCTTATACTTCTTTTCTTCATGGGTGTCCCTTTGCGCGAATACTGAGTGGATTTGAGCAGAAAGAAAGGGGGACCCGACGATAGTTTTGATATTTTCGACCATCCACCGACCCTCGGCACCCCCCGGAGTAGGGTTCTGCTGATCTCTGGGTGGCCTAGGTGGATCCTGCTAGTCCTGTATACGTCCCTGTAGAAACCTTCCGAGTAGTCCTAGGCGGACAAGGCGCTCGATTTCTTCCTTCAGGCGGACACAATCCTCAGTGGTGTGTCCCATAGTTCGATGAAATTCACAATACTTGTACTGATCGTTTCTGGGGTTATGGGGCAGTTGCTTAGGTCGAAGCAATGCTGGTTCATTTTGGATGGCATATAGTACATTGGTGCGTATGGTGTTGAGGGGAGTATAATCCTTGGGTGTTGATCTCTCTGACGGTCTTGACGACACTGTCCCTTCCGGCGCTCTTCGAGAAATCTTCCTTCTTGATGCTGAGGGACCGATTCCTTTCCTTTTTCCACTTCTGCGCCCCATCGAACTGCTGTCGATGGGCTTCTATGGCTTCGTCGGCCGCAATTTGCACCTCAATCCTGTGTATAAGGTTAGGATAACTGGGGACAATTTCTCTCTCATTAATGCTGAATAGAAGCCGCTGGGCCAGAGGACCCCAGGAACACCCCGCGTAGCAACTCGGGGTCGACTCCCGGAATCTGGCAGGCTTCTACAGTAAAGCGTCGGAAGAAGTCCTTTAGGGTTTCTCCTTCGCTCTGGCGGATTCACAATAAGTGTCATGGATCGCGGACGATCCGGCAATTGGCGATGAATTGATCAACAAATTGTCTTGTCATTTCTGCGAAGTTGGAAATGGTGCCGGCCCTCAATGAATGAAACCATGTTCGACCCTGCCCTTTGAGAGTGGTTCGAAACACTTGGCAAAGCAGTGGGTCAGGAGCAGTGTAGATTCTCATAATGGTGGTGAAGTGGTTAACATATTTCAGGGGATTGTCTGTCCCATCAAATGTTTCGATGTTCAGGAGAGCATGAACCCATAAGGGATTGGCTGGTCCAGGATTTGCGGTGTTAAAGGGGAACCTTGGCATAGCGGTCGGCGGGCGCGAATATCTCCCCTTCCAGCATGACGATATTCTTCAGCGATGACTTCGCGAATCTCCTCCCAAGTGAATCTTTCAAGCGGAGGAAGACGAGCTTCGTTGGCAGGGTCGGGAGGAGATTGATCTTCCCTTACCCTTCTCTAGATCGGGTGAGTAAAACTGGCGGCTTCAGAATACTCATCGGGCCCTTCCTTTCCCGAGGGAACTCCATGGGCCCCGTGCTGATTTGGCGGTAGCGAGAGGTTAGCTGGTGCTGGCGGCAGCGGAGGAGCAGGAGGTGCTCCCAGGTTCCGGAGCAGAGCGAGCATTTCGGTTTGTTGTTCCTCCATTTGGCGAGCGCCCTTCCAGGGCGGTGATGGGGGTGGAAGCTACTTCAGCTATTAGTGGCACATCTACCAGAGAGCGGGAGCATGCAAGCTCATCATGTCCGCCGAGGGCGGGTTGTTGGGTTCATTGATCCCAATGGTATGGATTTGAAGAAGGCCCAGTGAACACTATATACACATGTTACGATCTAACTTGTTTTCCAAGCTCATCATGTGCAGGATGTCTCAAAGGACAGAATTATACTAGTTGTCTAAGTGATGTGACAATTGGTCATATAGTAAAGCAGGCTGGAACAACAAATATTGTCTAAGTCCACAGGCGTTGAGTGAGGGTTACTCACTCAACACCAGAAGTAAGAAATTCACTGGCTAGATGGAAAAGTGGCTAAGTCCACAGGCGTTGAGTGAGGACTGCTCACTCATTGTCATAGAAAGATGGGTTGTACTTCAGCCAGTATCCATAAGAAAATGGACAGTAAATTTTGACTAAGTCAAAATTAGTCGATCTGAGCTCAGAGTTCGTCGACCTCAGCTCAGAGAATTTGCCTAAGGCAAAAAGCGTTGAGTGTAGTTCACTCACTCAATGCTAGTTATCAAATAATGGCTATGTGCATTTTAGTTGAACTGAGTTCGGAGTTTGTCAAACTCAGCTCAGAGAAATTTGGCCTGAAATCATCAAGCTGAGCTCTGAGATCGTCGATCTCAGCTCAAAGAATTAGCTGGAAAATTTCTAAGTCCACAGGCGTTGAGTGAGTAAAGCTCACTCAACGCCATATAATAAAAAGCGTTGATTGTGTTCCTCCCCAGTCAATTGTTGAGTTTTAAACTCAGAGATTTGGCTAAGTCCAAAAGCGTTGAGTGAAGCTTACTCACTCGACGCTGGTAAATAGTGAATCTGTTATGTGGTTTGGTATTGAGTTGAGCTTAATCACTCAACACCATGTAGCAGAAAAACGGCTAAGGCATATGGCGTATAGTGAGCCTAGCTCACTCAACACTCTCAGCGCCTATGATGTTGAAGAAGCAAGAAAATAGCTAAGACATGAAGCGTTGAGTGTTGTTGACTCACTCAACGCCTAGATAGACAAAATTTTGTCTGAGTACTTTGGCGCTGAGTGATGCTTACTCACTCAACGCCCAGTTCACTGATGCTTGATTTTGACTAAGTCCACAAATGCTGACGTCATCAAGTCAAATAGTCAATAGATTTCAAATGGACAGCGGGAAAGCTACATTACATGCCAAAAGGTGCCGCACAGCTACTGTACGACAGTTGGCCGTTAAAGATGAGATGCAACCTGCATTAAAGAAGTGGGGCCCACTGTTTTAAAGTGCCGTTAGACTCTTTTCATAAAATAGAAGTCCTCTGCTGGAAGAAAAACTCTCTGGTTGGCAAAAAGAAGAAGGCGATCTAAAATCGCCATTGTTGATGTGCTTGAGAACCTGAAGCTCAGCCAGAAAGAAGTTAGATGTTGACATCAAGTCCTTCAATAACAAGATAGATGGTGTTGTCTCCATCCTCACCAGCAAGCTCTTCACATTTCCAACAACACAAGCATCTGAAGATCTATATCTGGAAGTTGTGAAAATAAGAAAGCTGAAGAAACTAAAGAAAGGCTCAAGAGGACATTTCTCTGAAGTCAAAGTTAGGGCTGAATCACCTCAGCCCAAGAAAGGAAGTGGAAGCAGATCCTTGATCTGCAAGTGACTACCTGTTTATTTTGCTCTTAAGTGGAGTAGGGTAGTAGTTGAACTGAAGTTCTTTCAGTTCAGGTAGCAGCAGTAGCTACAGTAACTTCACTGACCAGAAGGAACATTCTTGGCTTTGTGAAGAGGGTGTTAGGGCTGAGGTTTTGTCTCAGCTCAGGGAGTGCAGAGCATTGCTTTACAAGTTACTTCCAACACAAGAAATCACTTATTGCTGTGGAAGTAGTTAGGACTAAGTATATCTTAGTTCAGTAAAGGTAGACTGAGGAAATAAATTCCTGTAGTCAGTGTTGAGCTGAGTTTTACTCAGTCAAGAAGCTTGACACAGAGAAATATCTCCTGTGTCAAGAACATCCATCAACCCCCTTTGACCCTGTTGGATTTAGTCATCTGGATCTGAGTTGTAGGTGACTGTTTAGTCACTGAGGTAGGTGCCTGGAAGGGCACTGAGCTATAGGAGTGCTTCTACACTCTGAGAGTAAGGCTTTGTACCTGAAGCTATAGGGCTTAACAACCTGAGGTAGGTGGTCAGCTGACCACTGAGTTGTAGGCCCTAGTGGTTGAGTGTAGGTATTGCAAAAGACTGAGAGATCCTAAGGGATCTGTGGTGTAAGCTCTTGGAGAATTGGTTTGGAGAAGTGCCTAGTCCAGCAAGATAATTGGATAGGTGGGAGGGACAGTGGATGTACCCAGTTAGGGAACCACTATAAATACTTGTGTATTGTGTCTCATTGTGCTCTTTCTTATTACAGGTACCTAGGACAAAGCTCTAGTTAACCCAACATAAAAAGAAAAGAATTAAAGATTCTAATACCTATTCACCCCCCCCCCCCTCTAAGTGATAGTTATCCTTGAAGTAAGAACTTTCAAGTGATATAAGAGGGAGGTTCCTCAAAAAGGATCTAACAATCTGAGCAGACATCAAAGGATAGCTATTAGAAGTTAAGCCTGTGTATCCAAGTTGAACCAAAAGATGTGGAGTCAAGTGGATCTTCAAGTCTGCAGAAAGGCCAAGGAAAGTTGTGGACTGTTGGATGCTCTACCAGAAGACAAGGTCCATTCTGGTGCCAGACCAATGATCAGGGCCCCTCTTTCACTCTCAAAAAGCGATTCAGAGGTGAATGATGAAGAGGAAGGTGAATGCAGATGCCATGGGCTGATAGCTACTTCTGAATAAGGATCTTGACAGGATCAGCCTGGTCAAAATCAGGTACATTTCCATTCATGCTTATATTCAGAGTCTGAATATAATTCCAATTCAAATTCTAATGCTTCCTCATCAAGTGATGATGAGAGTCCTCTATCAGAAGATGATATCAATAAATTGATTGAGAATCAGGCAGCTCTTCTGAAAGCTTTCAAGGAAAGCAAGAAGCTTGTTAAGAATCAAGCTGAGGAAATTTCCTCCCTCCAACTGGCCTCCTCCCTGCAAGATGAAACCACATCTCTGCTTTAATAGAAGATAAGGGAAATAGGGTAGCTGAAATCCATGGTAGAAAACCATGCTGAGTCCATAAAAACCAAGGGCTCTAAGATCAAGGATCTTGAAGAGAAACTTGAGAGGGAGAAGAGGATAGTGAAAAACATCTTCAAGATAGATGCTATCAAGAGAAAATCTGATTCTGAGATGATCTCAAGAATAATCAATGCTCAGAGGAAGGGCCAAACTCCTGTTGGACCCAAGTCTACCTCTCCTAAGGAAATTCTCCCACCTAACAGGCATGACCAAGGCTGCCATTGTGGTCACTAGAGGTGTGGGAACCTTCATGGCAAGGGTACAAAAATATCTTACAATGGAAGAAGAGATGGCATGGATTTGAATGCTCAGAGGACTGCCCTTGAAAAGGGTCAAAAGGCCCAACCTTGACCTTCTGCATTCTGGACATCAACACCAACTCACCTGGAAAAGGCAGTGGCTTTCAATCAAGCCCATCCAACAAGAACTCAGACTAAGGGTCTGTCCTCCAATAAGCCTTCCTTGGCTTGGTCTGATGATATAAACAGCTTGTCTTCTGCAAAGAAGACAGCTGTAAATAGCATTCAGGGTAACAAAAGAAAGCTTTCTGGTAGGATGACCTTCAGTCAGAACCTTGCTGAAAGGAATCTGAAGAAAGCTACTGCTCATCTTCCTTTTGTGCAGTCAGCAGTCAACCTCACTGCAAGGGATGCTCAGAAAAGAAGATATAATATTCATGAATGTTGGTGATGTGGTAAGGTGGGGGCATTTTGCCCTTGATTGCTGGCACAACCCTTCTGTGCCTAGAGCAAGAGTAAGCATACCTGTCAGAAATTCTGCAGGTAGGCATGTCAGCTTTCAGACTAACATGAACCTAGGATCTAGGACAACCTGAGTCCCTAAGGTAAAGTAAATTTTGTTTTGCAGGAAATTCCTTGTGACCCTATCCAGTTATGGGTCTTGGACATAGTTAGGACAGGGATGAAGTTCTCATGGACATCCCTCAGTTGAGCCCAGAGGATGAATTGATTACCTTGTTCAAGATGTGTTGACAATGTGCATCCATAGAAGGGGAGTCCAACTTGCTGGTAGCCTAGTTGAGGGGGAGATAAATCTTCCACTCTAAGTGGATCTCCAAACAGGGGCAGCTGCTTATTCTTATGCAATAAAGACTGTGTTAAGGAGTGGACTAAAACCCTCACTTGAACTAAGCTAAGTGATCTCTCTCTAACCCACAATTCTACTTACATGTCACATCCACTCTAGAAATCTTGCCACCCACAAAAGCTGGGAAGTGTGAATTGGGACAAGCCTAAGAAGGTTGGACTAACAAGCTTCTTTGGCAACCAACCACCCAATTAAATTCAACTAGGTCAACTTAATTGAGTTGTAATCAAACTTGGTAAATTAGTGTAGGGATTGTCTCCTCTAGGGGGAGTCATTTTATCCATAAAATTTGTGTGCAATAGTCTAACCCCTGCAGATAAGACAAATCAAGCACAGATTTGGGAAAATCGGCGTATTCTTTGGCTGGCGGATAGTGGCGGGATCGAATCGTGACCCTTGATTTAATTCAAACATCAAAATCAAGTAAGTGCCTTTCCGCCTTCTCAATCCCGAATTTCTATAAATAGAATATCTTGTGCAATAAGCAAAAACACTATTCCTATCCCTCTCCTGCTCTCGCACTCGCCGAACCAGCCAAAAACTTCTCATGCTAGGTCTCGTGAATTCTCGTTGAAAATGGCTCCAAAATGGCAAGATTTCCTACTCGAAGGTTCTGAGGTAGTGAGAAATGGATTCAAGGATGACCCAGAAGAAGTTCAACTCGTTCTCCATCTCCTTCAAGTCTCTGACCTTGAGTTTGTCCTCTCAGAACCATGTCTGTTATGGAAGCGGGAAGTGCTGGAACTGTTTGCGAACGCCAAGAGTGATGTATCGACAGATAAAATCAAGTTTATCGTCAATGGATCGAAGATTCAAATCACCCCGCGCAAATTAAGCAAAGCCCTAATGTTGCCCCAGTTCGCAGTTGCCGATGACGAGGATGAATTGGTAATGGATGATGTAAAGAAGGCCTTGAAGTGGTGTGGTCTGTCTAACACTCCACTGGATCCATTCTGAGAAGAGAGATGAATCTGAAAGGGAAATTTTTGGCAGATGTCATAGGCAAAGCCTTGCTGTGTAAATCAAGATCACATGACAAGATCTCTAGGAAAATATTTGAGCTGTTGAGCAGAGTTATTCTATCCAAGAAAACCAACTGGGGTAAGGTAATATTTGATAGAATCTTGTAGAGCTCCTCTGAACCGAATCTAGGAATAATCATTTCCCTATTTCTGCGTCAGACCGTTCCAGAATTTCTAAATGAAAAACTGGGTTTTAGAATGCACCACATGCGAAGAATGGACATGAAGATGTTCAATATATGGGATAGAATTCTTCAACCCAGGGGTCCTCCTATGGCAGAGGAGAAAGGAAAGAAAGTGGCAGCTCCAGAGCCAAGCACTTCAGGGAATTCTTCTTCAAAAGGTGATGAGTCTGAAGGCTCCAACCCCTCTAAATTAGAACCTGAAAGCAGGGAGAATGATGCATCTCAAGTGTCCGACTCTAGTGATCCATCTGCAAGAAAACAGCTAAGCAGTGTTCAGTCTGAAGACACCCAGGTTCAGGAAGAAAGCTTGCCTCCGACTAGGGATGCTATACAAGTAGCTGATGAAATTGTCAACAAAATCTCTGACAGATTTGATATAGAGGCAGCAGAAATAGGAATTCCCAACATTCCCAGCCCTCATAGTGAGGGGGAGGCTCTCCTTAAAGATGTAATGGAGATTGTCATTGCTGAAGAGGTGGCTGAGAAGGAAAAGCAGTCAAGGGAAAAAGTGCCAGATGCAGCCGCAGTGGAGACAGATGGGGTACATGTACCTGAGCCGCCTACTCATGAAGACCTAATCAACTTGGACTCCTCTGTGTCAGAGAAAGGTGAAGAATCTTCTGAAAAAGAGGAAGATAAAAATGAGACTGAGTCTGAAGGCAGGACAGAAGTCAGAGAAGTACCTGGGCCTGTGAATGCTGGTACTTCTGCTGTGTCAAATGAGCTACCACCCATTTTCCTTGCAAAGCTTAAAGAGTTACTCGATGATCAAAGGAGGGCCTTGGAAACTTTTGTGGATGATGCAATAAATAAAGTCAGAACTGATCTGACAACAGGGATAAAATCCATTAGGCTAGAGGTGATCCTGCTGAAAGGAGAGACAGTGAAATTCTTCACTAGAGCTTCCCCTGCAGTAGACTATACCATGGACAAAATAGATGAGGCCAACAAGAACATCATCAACAGCATCCAAAACCAAGAAATCTAAGTCAAGAATTCTTTAATACTTCACAATACACAGAAGTCATTGCTGGAAGAGCAGATCAAAGTTGATAAGTGCTCTAAAGAACTGGATGACCATCTACTGGAAGTCAAGAATCATGTAACTGCATGTGTAAATTATCTTGATGACAAAAGATCAGAGACAGCTACCTCCCTAATTGAATAAGTCAAAAAGGGGGAGAGTATGGTCATCAGGACCAACACTGAGAACATGATCTGGGCCACAAATATGGTGAGAGGCTCATGGGGACTGGAACCTGTTCAATATGACAATATCCCTATGATGCCTTCTCAAGTAACTGATGTTCTGACTGATGCACCAACTCAACAACAACTTCCAGAGTATGAGGATGATGAAGGCTATGATAGTGATGGTGCTCAGTGGGGCCTAGTATCTACTGTCCCAAGGACTCCTACTGAAGACCAAACTGCCACAGAAAGACAAGCTGCAGAGGAAGAAGAAATTAGAGCAAGAAAGAGAAGATACAGAGAAGAAATGGAACAGAGACCAGATTTTGAACAGTGGAGTCCGGAATCAAGGTCCATTATTTTACTGGCTTGGGAACAGGTCAAGAAGAAAAGCTCTAACAGAGGGAAATGGTACAACAAAAATGAATGAGACAAGATGGAAGAAAGGGAAACAAGAAGGAGGCTCTACTGGGAAAAAAAAGAAGGCAAATCTATTAGCCCCAGGAGAGGTTGAGCCTACAAAGTACTTCTCAAAGCTTTTTAGCTATTTCTTGAGACAGAAAGATAAGAAGGCACATGCTGAAGCTGAAAAAGATCAAGACAGTTGTTATGACAGATCTTGCTGACAAGAAGGGAAAGAAACAAGCTGATGAGACTGAAGAAAACCCTAAGAAAAAGTCAAGAGGCAGTGGGATAGTCATAAGGGAACCTGAACCATGAAATGGTTTAGGTTCTGCTTATAGGGACAAAGGAATACATGTTTTTTGTATTGCACAAACACTAAGTTATTCTGGTTGATAAATAATGTCTGCATGTTCCCTATTTTATTCTGTGTAATGTTAGTTATATATGCTTATTGTGGTTGCATAGGTATGTGAGTGTATATAGTGTTATGGGTTTTGACTTCTTCAAATAAGGGGAGATTGTTGGGTCCATTGATCTCAATGATCTGGATTTGAAGAAGGCCCAGTGAACACTATATACACATGTTATGATCTAACTTGTTTTCCATGCTCATCATGTGCATGATGCCTCAAAGGATAGGACTATTCTACCTGTCTAAGTGATGTGACAATTGGTCACATAGTAAAGCAGGCTAGAACAACAAATATTGTCTAAGTCCACAGGCGTTGAGTGAGGGTTACACACTCAACGCCAGAGGTAAGAAATTCACTGGCTAGATGGAAAAGTGGCTAAGTCCACATGCGTTGAGTGAGGACTGCTCACTCAACGCCATATAAAGATGGGTTGTACTTCAATCAGTATCCATAATAAAATGGACAGTAAATTTTGACTAAGTCAAAATTAGTCGATCTGAGCTCAGAGTTCATCGACCTCAGCTCAGAGAATTTGCCTAAGACAAAAGGCGTTGAGTGTAGTTCACTCACTCAACGCTAGTTATCAAATAATGGCTATGTGCATTTTAGTTGAACTGAGTTCGAAGTTCGTAGAACTCAGCTCAGAGAAATTTGGCCTGAAATCATCAAGCTGAGATCTGAGATCGTCGATCTCAGCTCAAAGAATTAGCTGGAAAATTTCTAAGTCCACAGGCGTTGAGTGTAACACCCCAAATTGTTGTAGGAGCGACATGGATCGATTTTGGCCAAGGCCGGTTTTTGGTGCAGGTGACACGGGCCCCGACACGGGCGTGTCGGAGGCCGTGTCGGGCGTGTCGAGCTCGGGCCGTGTCGTCGACCAGCGCAGGTCGACGATGGTCGTGTGGTGGAACACGGCCTAGGACACGGGCGTGTCCCAGGCCGTGTCACACCTGTGCTGTGCGGTTGGGTGCACGGGTAGTGACACGGGCACGAACACGGGCGTGTCTAGTTTGACACGGGCGTGTCCGATGCCGTGTCACCAAGCCGTGTACCCCTCTGACTGCAAAGTGTTGATATATTGCATACGGGGGGCGTGACACGGGTCCCGACACGGGCGTGTCGCAGGCGACACGGGCGTGTCGGAGGCCGTGTCACATGCCGTGTGCTGGTTTTCAATTTGGGTCGAGACGGCGAATGAGCTACACGGCCAGGCACACGGCCGTGTGCCAACCCGTGTTCGGCCCAGATTTTATGATTTTGGATTTAATCCGGGCGGTTCGTTTCCTTGGCTTTGGATCCGACGGTGGGGGGCTGCTCCTGGGTGGTTATGACCGGGAAATAGGGTTTAGAAACCCATTTCTTCATTGGCCCATCTCTCTCTAAAAGTTAGAGAGAAGGGAGAGCAAGGAGGAAGGAGGAGTCCAAGATCCGGCCGCCGGAAGAGCTTCGGAGCTCCGAATCGCGATCCGAGTCCAGATCCGCGGAGGCGACGCCGTTGCGGTGCTTTCCAACCGTATAGTTTTCGATGGCGCCGCAGAAGAATGCAAGGGTAACGATTTCTCATCATTGGGCATGTGAAGCCCTCTTTTCCTTTGCATAGGAAGCCCGCTCTCGCGAGTGAGCGAAGAGTTGGAGCGTTCCTTGGAGTAGATATGTGAAGTCCCCCTTGTGTAGAGTCCGTATGCGTAAACGGACATAGGCATCATGTGTGAAGCCTATTCAGACATGTTGGTCCGGATCAGTGATGTTGCATTGCATTTGAACCGGGCAAGAATCCGGATGTTTGGGTGTTTTTCGGGTTTTTCTACGTGGTAGATTGCATCAGGGAGCCTTGGAGATTAACTCCAAGGTGCACCCGGAAAACTGGGCAAAAGCGGGTTTTGCCAACACGGTGGCCGGGGAGCCAACGTGAACATAACCGGGTTATGTGATTGTTGTGGCGGAAACGGGACTCGGTGAGTCTTGACCTGCGCATATGGCTTAAATTGCCGTTGCGATATGAGCACGGGTCAGACGGACCCGTACCCGGTCTATGTCGTTCGGTAGGACCGTTGGCATGGATGAGGGTCTTCGGCGGTCTATGGCTTAAATTGTCGTGACCAAGGCCAGGAAGGCAAAATGCTCATAAGGATGACCGTCCAGGAGGCGGTGGTGGATTGGGAACGTCTATGGCTTGAATTGACGTGACGTTGGCCGGTTCGCCGAGAATGTGCCCTGAGTGCACGGGGTGTGTGGCCGTGCGAGCCTACGCCTGTGTTGATGTGTGTTCACATTAATATATTGCCTATACTAATAAAGTGCAGGGAAAGAGTATCGCCGCCCCGATTTTGGGGGCGGGATCGTTATAGTTTGGTCAGCATTGCTGACCGTTGCTATTGTTTGCCACCGGGCGGTGGTTTGTGGCTTGCAGGTGCTGCGGAGCAGAGCGGGAAATAGCGGGCTAAAGCCCTTGTTGCTGTGCCGGCCCTCGAAGGCCTAATTGCTTATGTTTCTTTCCCGTTTTCATGTATGGTCGGCCTGCGTGCCGAAGTTTGGAAAACACTATTTTGTTAAGTGAACAGTGTAAGGCCTTAAGGCCAGTTCTCTTTTGTGTATGATTACATTCCTGAGTTTGTAGTGGACATTCATGCTGTGTAGCAAGGTTCTTGTTCTCTTTGCAACTGTATAAAATTGCTTTCGCTAGGTGTTGTGTAGGACGTGGTGATTGGTTGAATGGTTTCAACGCGTAACCAACCGGTCTGTCCGTAGTATATGGCGTCGGGCCCCGGCCGGACCTACTGCTATATGCTATGCGACGGATAGGGGTGTTACAAATTGGTATCAAACTTCTGGTTTCGGTCAAGCTTAAATGAATTCGTGGACGAATTCACTTTAAGGGGTGGTGAGCGCATGTGTGCGTCATCGTTATAACATGAAAAGAACTCATGAATGTCCACTTAGGAATGAAAATATACATGTTTGAGGAACCTGCGTGTTCCTATAATTGCTGTTTGCAGTAATTTTTGGGTCGCTTATCGGTGTTTTGCACGATTATAGGTGACCAGAAGTGGTGCTGGGCCGTCTGAACGGCCAGGTTCTGAGGCGAGCAGTGCGCCAAGCGATGCGCCTGCAACACCTCCGTCTGCCGAGACCATTAGGTTGGTGGCAGAAGCGGTCATGGCAATGATCAATGCGCAGCCTGCAAGGCAGGTGCAGCAGCCCGCTCCTGCTATGGAGCAAGTACCGCTTCAGACGGTAGAGCAAAGGAGGGTTGAGCAAGTAGTGTTGGAGCCAGAGTTGCCTCGGAGAGCAACGGAAAGACAGCTGAAGCACGTGATGGGCTTTCACCCACCTGTATTCACGGGGGCAGAAACCCCGACCCAAGCTGAGGATTGGCTCTCAAGGGTCAACAGGGTGATGACTGCGACGGAAACGGAAGAGTGGCAGAAGACCACAATAGCGACGTTCCTGTTGGATGGGGACGCAAGACTATGGTGGGAAGGCCTAGAGCTACATCAGTTGCGGGGAAGGCCGTTGGCCGAAGTTTCGATGGAGGAGTTTGCGAGACTATTCATGGCTCGATACCTCCCCTCGGCGCAGAGAATTGCGCTAGAAAGCGAGTTTCAGAAGTTGGTGCAAGGGGATTGCACCGTCGATGAGTACCTCCACGAGTTTACTCGGTTGGGGAGATATGCCGGCGCTACCTTCGCAGACGAGGAGCGCAAGACGAGCCGCTTCTACGAAGGGCTAAGAGATGATTTAAGGTTGCTACTGTCGGGGCCTAAGGCGCAGGGTTTCATGACCCTGGTCAATTCGGCCCGGTCCTTGGAGAAGGACATGAAGAATGTCCAAGCAAAGAAGGAATCCGGTAGCAAGAAAGCGGAGTTCAAGGCACCGACTACGTCGAAGTCGGGCTACCGCAGATTCTATAAGAAAGCTAAGACGTCGGGTCCAGCTGCTTCAGGTGCCTCGGGGGCAACTACCAATCGAACCCCGGGCGCTTGTTTCACGTGTGGAAAGCCGGGGCACTTTGCCCGTGATTGCTGGAGTGGACGCTCAAAGTCCGAAAGGAAACAAGGAGCTACCTACGAGGAGAAGGGCAAAGCGGTGGAGTCGACCGCGTCTCACTATGTTCCGACTCAGCCTAGAGTCTATAACTTGGGCCAGCAGGAGGCCATCAAGCAAGCAGATGTGGTGACAGGTATGAGTTAATTTATAGCAAGTTAGCTTTAATACCGTTATCTATTGCTTGTTAGCCTAATATTGTTTGTATAGGCTTTGTTGTGATTAGTGATAGTCCGGCACGGGCATTGTTCGATACGGGAGCTTCACACTCCTTGTCCGAAAGCTTTATATCGCGCATCGGTGTCCCTTTTTTGATGGCGAAGGACAAGTTGAATGTGCTGCTACCGAATGGGTGCTCGATGCGTGCGGACAGAGTGTGCGCCGTAAAGGTTCACATTGGGAGCCAAGAGTTTGACTTGCTAGCGTCATTGCTGCCGCTAGTAGAGTTCGACGTGATCTTTGGGATGGATTGGCTGTCAGAGCAGAAAGCTTGGATTGACTGTGACCGGAAGGAGGTCAAGCTGGGTGTAGGGCGGGAGACTACATTCGAGGGGCTAAAGGTGTCGAGCAAGACACTGATGTCTGCTCTTCAGGTGGTGAAGGCGGTTCGTGCTGGTGTAGAGCTGTTCTTCGCAATAGTGGGGGCTGTGGAGCCAAAGTCTCCGTTGGATAGCATCCCCGTGGTTTGCGAATACCCCGATGTGTTCCCGGATAGTCTTCCCGAAGCCCCACCGCAGCGGGAGATTGATTTCACCATCGAGCTCGTACCGGGGGCCAAATCGGTGTCACGTGCTCCGTATAGGTTGGCGCCTAAGGAGATGGCAGAGTTGAAAGTTCAGCTAGAGGAGCTGATGGAGCAAGGGTATGTGCGTCCAAGCTCGTCGCTTTGGAGCGCACCGGTCCTCTTCGTTAAGAAGAAGGACGGGAGTATGCGGCTGTGTATCGACTACAGAGAGTTGAACAAGCTAACAGAGAAGAATAAGTACCCGATCCCGAGGATTGATGATCTCTTTGATCAGTTAATCGGATCGTCGGTATACTCCAAGTTGGACTTGAAGTCGGGGTACTATCAGTTGAGGATCAGGGAGTGTGATATCCCGAAGACGGCGTTCAGTACGAGGTATGGGCACTTCGAGTTCACGGTCATGCCGTTTGGACTGACGAATGCGCCATCAGTATTTATGGACTTGATGAACAGGACGTTCAGAGACTTCCTGGATCCCTTTGTGATCGTCTTTATTGACGATATTTTGGTGTACTCGCAGTGCGAAGAAGACCACTTCAAGCATTTGCATTTGGTGTTGGAGACTCTGAGGAGGAATGAGCTTTACGCAAAGTTCTCCAAGTGAGAGTTCTGGCTACCCTCGGTAGCGTTCCTTGGTCATGTAGTGAGTGGGGAAGGTATAGCGGTGGATCCGGCAAAGATTGTTGCGATACGGGAGTGGCCTGCGTTATCTTCTGTCGCAGAAGTCCGTAGTTTTCTCGGGCTTGCCGGATATTACAGGCGCTTCGTAGAGAACTTCTCGCGGTTAGCATTACCTCTCACGAAGTTGACAAGGAAGGATCAGAAATTCTTGTGGACGCAAGAGTGCGTGCAAGCTTTTGAGGAGCTGAAGAGACGGTTGACCACGGCGCCAGTGCTTAGTTCGCCGAGTGGGACCGAGGGCTTTGAGGTGTATAGCGACGCTTCGGGTAGTGGCTTGGGCTGCGTGTTGTTGCAGCATGGGAGCGTGATAGCGTATGGATCGCGTTAGCTGAAGGTGCATGAAAGAAATTATCCGGAGCACGACTTGGAGTTGGCGGCCGTGATATTTGCACTCAAGTTGTGGAGGCACTACCTATACGGCGTAAGGGTCGATATATACACCGATCACAAGAGCCTAAAGTACTTGTTGGATCAAAAGGACCTTAATATGAGGCAGAGGAGGTGGATGGAGTTCCTGGAGGACTACACCTTCAAAATACATTATGTACCCGGGAAGGGCAACGCAGTTGCGGATGCGCTGAGCCGCAGGGCTCCCGCCCAAGCCAACTGGTTGTCGGTGCATGATGAGTGGCTAGTACGGGAGTTGGAGGAGCTTGAGATCTGTTGCGTTGACAGGCAGACGAGCGCCAAAGCAATGTTAAACTGGACAGAAGTGCAGTATGACCTGGCTGACCGGGTTCGGCAGGCATTGGAGTTAGATGACTCCATGAAGGAGCTTATGGAGGCCGCTCTGGATGGGTCAAATTCCCAGTTCTCGGTGGAAGATGGTTTATTAAGGAGGATCATCGGTTGTGCGTCCCGAGTGGGGGTAACCTCCAGGCGGAGTTGATGTACGAGGCTCATCATACCAAGTACTCAATCCACCCAGGGAGCACGAAGATGTATCGTGATCTCAAAAAGTTGTTTTGGTGGCCGGGGCTCAAGAAAGATGTGGCGTTGTACGTGGCTAAGTGCCAAACGTGCGCCTTGGTGAAGGCGGAGTGTCAAAAGCCGGGAGGATTTCTGAAGTCCTTGCCTATACCGGAGTGGAAATTCGACGATATATCTATGGACTTTGTGCACGGGTTGCCAAGGTCGCAGAAGGAGAACGACGCCATCTGGGTGATCGTAGATCGGCTAACCAAGGTGTCACATTTCATCCCGCATAGGAAGGATGATCCAGTGGAGAAATTGGCAAAGTTGTATGTTGACAATATTGTTAGGCTGCATGGTGTGCCCCATAGCATTGTGAGTGATCGCGATGGGCGATTCACGTCAAATGATTGGAGGTTGGTGCAGCAGATGCTGGGAACGAAGTTAAAGTTCAGCACAACTTTCCATCCGCAGACGGATGGGCAGACCGAGAGGGTCAATAGAACGATGGAAGACATGCTACGCATGTGTGTTCTAGATTTCGGTAAGCATTGGGAAGACCACCTTTATTTGGTGGAGTTCGCGTACAACAACAGCTACCAAGCGAGTATACAAATGACGCCCTTCGAGGCCCTGTATGGTAGGAAGTGTCGCACGCCGTTATCGTGGCTTGAAACGGGTGAGGCAAGGTTGTACAAGAAGCAGGAGGTGGAAAGTGCTACCTCATTAGTGCGGATCATTCAGGAGCGCTTGTTGATTGCTCAGGACCGGCAGGCGAAGTATTACAATGCCAAGCACCGGAACGTGGAGTTCGCGGTAGACGATTGGTTATATCTGTGTTAGAAACGAACTAAAACAAACCGGAAATAGTATAATTGAAATTTTATTATCAGAAAAAGGTATCTATTACAAAGGTATGCCCTCCCTTATATAGAATGGAGGAGAGATGAGAGAATACAAATAAGAGATGTGGGACTAAAAATTTATAGGACTAAGCGGACTATACAGAACAAACCACACAAGCCGCGCGGTTAGACAGAAGGGCTAACCGCACGGCTACCACCAGAGAGAGAGAGACCGCAAGGGGAGACCGCCAGAGAGCTCGGCAACCAGACAGCAACAGCACAGCAATCAAACCGCTGAAGGGAAACCGCCAGACCGCGCGGTCTCTAACCCGCCAAGACAGACCGCCAGACCGCCCGGTCTCAACTTCAACACGCCCCTCAAGCTGGAGCATATATATCGATCATGCCCAGCTTGTCACAAATATGATGAAACGAGGCGGAAATTAGCTTGGTGAAGATGTCAGCCAGCTCTTTATCAGAAGTGACAAAGGGAGTGCAAATTTGTTCCTTTAAGATCTCTTCACGAATGAAATGACAGTCGACCTCAATGTGCTTGGTTCTTTCATGGAAGACCGGATTTTTGGAGATGTATATGGCAGCCTTGTTATCACAGAACATAGGTAGCGGATGGTTGTAGACCTCTCCTAAATCCAGCATTAGAGCCCGTGGTCATTTTAGCTCACAAGTGGTCGACGCCATACTCCGATACTCTGCTTCAGCACTGGACCTGGAAACAACAGACTGCTTCTTGCTCTTCCAGCTTACCAGATTACCCCCAACAAAGGTGCAGAAACCGGAGGTAGACTTGCGATCCCCTTTGTCATCAGCGTAACTCGCATCTGAGTAAGCTTCAACCCTCAGATGACCATTCTTCTGGAAAAGCAATCCTTTCCCGGGTGCGGCTTTGACGTACTCTAAGATCCGTAAGGCGGACTGCAGATGGCACTCCCAGGGAGCTTGCATGAATTGACTCACCTTGCCAACAACATAGGAAATGTCGGGTCTGGTCACTGTGAGATATATGAGCTTACCAACAAGACGTCTGTACCTCGTAGTATCTGAAAGAAGAGGCGAATCATCTGTCCAGGTTTTGTCTTCTCCAACAGCCATGGGACATCGAGCAGGTTTGGCCCCAGTCAATCATGCATCTTTTAAAAGATCAAGGGCATACTTACGCTGGGAGATGACTAAGGAATCGGGCTTCCGAGAGATTTCGATCCCCAAAAAGTACTTTGGAGAGCCCATATCTTTCGTGACCAGATGTTGAAGAAGATGCCGCTTTGTCAAGGCTACCCCTTCCTGGTCATCGCCAGTGAGAAGAATATCATCAACATACACTGCAAGAACCACCAGTCCCGAGGAGGTTTTGCGAGTAAATAGAGAGTGATCGGCAGAGCTGCACACAAAACCAACGGCCGCCACAATGCCGTTGAACTTGTCAAACCAAGCTCGAGGGCTCTGCTTGAGGCCATAAATTGCCTTTTTCAGCCGGCATGCTCGTGTCTCCCCTTGAGCAACATACCCAGGAGGTTGCTCCATGTAGACGGCCTCCTGAAGATCACCATAAAGGAAGGCATTCTTTACATCCAGCTGGGAAATCGGCCAATCTCTATTTACCGCCATAGAAAGAAGAACCCGTATAGTGCTGAGACGAGCCACGGGAGAGAAGGTGTCAAAGTAATCAACGCCATAGGTCTGAGTAAATCCCTTAGCAATAAGGCGAGCTTTATAACGGTCCACAGTGTCATCCGGGGCAAATTTCACCACAAAGACCCAGCGACAGCCAACAACATCAGTACCGAAGGGAGGAGGAACAAGAGTCCAGGTACCCCGCTCCGTTAGGGTGGCCATTTCCTCATCTATGGCCATCTTCCAGTGAGGAATAGCAAGGGCCTCCTGGTAGGAGCGGGGCGTGGCAGTAGCAGAGATAGCTAGAGCAAAGGCCCTGCGAGAAGGGGTAAGACGATCATATGAAACAACAGCAGTAAGAGAGTGTAGGGTACACGTCCGCACCCCTTTGCGAAGAGCTATAGGAAGATCCAGGTCATCAAGGAGCGAGCGACATCAAGAAGGTGACGGTTTTTGCGTTCTGCCACACCATTTTGTTGTGAAGTATAGACACAACTCGTTTGATGAATAATCCCATTTTGCATGCAGAAGGCAGAAAAGTCATGACTGATATATTCTTTGGCATTATCAGATCGAAGAACTTTAATAGAAACATCAAACTGAGTTTTGATCATGAGATAGAAGGATGTCCATACAGAGAATAATTCGGACCGATCTTTTAACAGATACACCCACGTACAGCGAGAGAAATCATCAATAAATGTGACAAAATATGAACTACCCCGACCAACAGTAAGAGTAGGAGAAGGACCCCAAATATCGGAGTGGATGAGATCAAACGGACGGGTGGATCCACGAACGTGCTTCGGAGGGAAGGAGGAGCGGTGATGCTTGCCAAGCTGACAGGCTTCACAGTTGAGCGGAGGACTTTGTGGAGGAAGGTGGGGCAGAAGTTGACGAAGAAGATGACGAGGAGCATGACCAAGGCGGAGATGCCATTGGAGCAGATCTGTGGAGGTGGAGGAGAAGGTGGAGAAAGCGGAAATGTTATCCAGGAAGTATAGGCCGCCACTCTCAGTCCCAGTAGCAATCGTCCGTTGGGAGTCCGGATCCTGAAAAGAGCAAGCAGTAGAAGTAAAAGTAACAGAACATTATAATTGCTTGCATAGAGAGGTAACAGATAATAAGTTGCATGGGAACTTGGGCACGTAGAGAGTATCCTCCAAGCGAAGAGACGGAGTGACATGAACGATCCCCGTCCCATGAACCGATGATGAAGAGCCGTCAGCAAGAGTAACCGGGGGCAACCGACCATGTGTTTCTAGGAGAGAAAAACACTGGAGATTGCCGGTCATATGATTAGTAGCACCGGTGTCGATCAACCATTTTCCTTGAGTAACAACGTGGGCACTACCAGAAGACGTGACCACCGAGGCGAACGGCTTTGAGGAGTATATGGAAGCCATGAAGGGAGGACCAAAAGAACTGCAGCGGTCACGGTGACAGCACACCAGCGGCAAGAAGGGCCACGACCAAGATGCAGAGCAAGGCAAAAGGGGACGAAGAGGGAAGCACAAGCCGCGCCACTTAACAGGAGGTCGCGGCGACTAACAAGCAGGAGCGACTAAAGGAAGAGCCGCACAGAGGAGAACAAGCCGCTGCGACTTAGAGACAAGTCGCGGGGACAAGAGAGAGAGCGGCGAAGGAAGAAGGGCAGAGAGGCCGCCTAAACAAGGAAGAACTCGCGCGAACAGAGAGAGATCGCAGCGGTTAGGAGAAAGAGATCTGCCGCGCAAACAACAGGAAGCCACGCGGTTAGGAAACAATCCGCGCGGATAGGAAGAAGAAGATCTGCAGCGGTCACGATGTCAGACACCAGCGGCCAGAAAAGCCACGACCAAGTCGCAGAATCAAACAGAGGGAGAGAAGTCGGGCGGCTAGCAGACAGACCGCGCGAACAGAAGTGGAGGAAAACGGGAGGCAAAAGGCGAACAAGGCAAAAGAGGCCGCAGAGACAGGTCGCGGCGACTAGAGAAGAGAAGGAGGAAGCGGCGACTAGAACAGGTCGCAAGAAAGAAGCAAGCAACAGAAATAGGCCGCGCGAACAGGGCGCAAGCAAACAGGCAGAAGAAACAAGCCGCGGGAGACAGGTCGCGAGAAGAAGAGGCAGAGCGCGCGGACATGAGAACGCACAGAATCAGGAGGCAAAGATCGATTCCTCTGATACTATGTTAGAAACGAACTAAAACAAACCGGAAATAGTATAACTGAAATTTTATTATCAGAAAAAGGTATCTATTACAAAGGTATGCCCTCTCTTATATAGAATGGAGGAGAGATGAGAGAATACAAATATGAGATGTGGGACTAAAAATTTACAGGACTAAGCGGACTATACAGAACAAACCGCACAAGCCGCGCGGTTAGACAGAAGGGCTAACCGCACGGCTACCACCAGAGAGAGAGAGAGAGACCGCAAGGGGAGACCGCCAGAGAGCTCGGCAACCAGACAGCAACAGCACAGCAATCAAACCGCTGAAGGGAAACCGCCAGACCGCGCGGTCTCTAACCCGCCAAGACAGACCGCCAGACCGCCCGGTCTCAACTTCAACAATCTGAAAGTGAAGCCGTTCAAGGGGGTTTCGCGGGTGAGACGCTTGAAGAAGCTGAGCCCAAGATACCTTGGACCTTTTGAGGTTCTGGAGCGAGTCGGCGAAACGGCATACCGTTTGAGGCTATCGGAGGAATTGAGTGGATTACATGATGTGTTCCACATTTCTGTGTTGCGGAAGGCAGTGCAAGAGCCTTCGCAGGTGATCGCGGTTGACCAAGTGCCGATGGACGAAGGGTTGACGACTAGGGTCAAGCCCATTCGCATCGAAGATGTTGAGGTCAAGAGGCTTCGTAACAAGGAGATCCGGATGGTTAAGGTCCGGTGGGATAATTGCGGGCGTGAGGAGCTCTCTTGGGAACGGGAGCAGACTATGCTCGAGGAGTACCCGGAATTATTCCGTTCAGGTACTGTTTTACGTTAAGTCCTGTTTTTCCTTTATTAATTTCGTGGACGAAATTCTTTAAGGGGGGTAGAATTGTAACACCCCAAATTGTTGTAGGAGCGATAGGGATCGATTTTGGCCAAGGCGGGTTTTTGGTGCAGGTGACACGGGCCCCGACACGGGCGTGTCGGAGGCCGTGTCGGGCGTGTCGAGCTCGGGCCGTGTCGTCGACCAGCGCAGGTCGACGATGGTCGTGTGGTGGAACACGGCCTAGGACACAGGCGTGTCCCAGGCCGTGTCACACCTGTGCTGTGCGGTTGGGTGCACGGGTAGTGACACGGGCACGAACACGGGCGTGTCTAGTTTGACACGGGCGTGTCCGATGCCGTGTCACCAAGCCGTGTACCCCTCTGACTGCAAAGTGTTGATATATTGCATACGGGGGGCGTGACACGGGTCCCGACACGGGCGTGTCGCAGGCGACACGGGCGTGTCGGAGGCCGTGTCACATGCCGTGTGCTGGTTTTCAATTTGGGTCGAGACGGCGAATGAGCTACACGGCCAGGCACACGGCCGTGTGCCAACCCGTGTTCGGCCCAGATTTTATGATTTTGGATTTAATCCGGGCGGTTCGTTTCCTTGGCTTTGGATCCGACGGTGGGGGGCTGCTCCTGGGTGGTTATGACCGGGAAATAGGGTTTAGAAACCCATTTCTTCATTGGCCCATCTCTCTCTAAAAGTTAGAGAGAAGGGAGAGCAAGGAGGAAGGAGGAGTCCAAGATCCGGCCGCCGGAAGAGCTTCGGAGCTCCGAATCGCGATCCGAGTCCAGATCCGCGGAGGCGACACCGTTGCGGTGCTTTCCAACCGTATAGTTTTCGATGGCGCCGCGGAAGAATGCAAGGGTAACGATTTCTCATCCTTGGGCATGTGAAGCCCTATTTTCCTTTGCATAGGAAGCCCGCTCTCGCGAGTGAGCGAAGAGTTGGAGCGTTCCTTGGGGTAGATATGTGAAGTCCCCCTTGTGTAGAGTCCGTATGCGTAAACGGACATAGGCATCGTGTGTGAAACCTATTCGTACATGTTGGTCCGGATCGGTGATGTTGCATTGCATTTGAACCGGGCAAGAATCCGGATGTTTGGGTGTTTTTCGGGTTTTTCTACGTGGTAGATTGCATCAGGGAGCCTTGGAGATTAACTCCAAGGTGCACCCGGAAAACTGGGCAAAAGCAGGTTTTGCCAACACGGTGGCCGGGGAGCCAACGTGAACATAACCGGGTTATGTGATTGTTGTGGCGGAAACGGGACTCGGTGAGTCTTGACCTGCGCATATGGCTTAAATTGCCGTTGCGATATGAGCACGGGTCAGGCGGAACCGTACCCGGTCTATGTCGTTCGGTAGGACCGTTGGCATGGATGAGGGTCTTCGGCGGTCTATGGCTTAAATTGCCGTGACCAAGGCCAGGAAGGCAAAATGCTCATAGGGATGACCGTCCAGGAGGCGGTGGTGGATTGGGAACGTCTATGGCTTGAATTGACGTGACGTTGGCCGGTTCGCCGAGAATGTGCCCTGAGTGCACGGGGTGTGTGGCCGTGCGAGCCTACGCCTGTGTTGATGTGTGTACACATTATTATATTGCCTATACTAATAAAGTGCAGGGAAAGAGCATCGCCGCCCCGATTTTGGGGGCGGGATCGTTATAATTTGGTCAGCATTGCTGACCGTTGCTATTGTTTGCCACCGGGCGGTGGTTTGTGGCTTGCAGGTGCTGCGGAGCAGAACGGGAAATAGCGGGCTAAAGCCCTTGTTGCTGTGCCGGCCCTCAAAGGCCTAATTACTTATGTTTCTTTCTCGTTTTCATGTATGGCCGGCCTGCGTGCCGAAGTTTGGAAAACACTATTTTGTTAAGTGAACAGTGTAAGGCCTTAAGGCCAGTTCTCTTTTGTGTATGATTACATTCCTGAGTTTGTAGTGGACATTCATGCTGTGTAGCAGGGTTCTTGTTCTCTTTGCAACTGTATAAAATTGCTTCCGCTAGGTGTTGTGTAGGACGTGGTGATTGGTTGAATGGTTTCAACGCGTAACCAACCGGTCTGTCTGTAGTATATGGCGTCGGGCCCCGGCCGGACCTACTGCTATATGCTATGCGACGGATAGGGCTGTTACATTGAGTGAGTAAAGCTCACTCAACGTCATATAATGAAAAGCGTTGACTGTGTTCCTCCCCAGTCAATTGTTGAGTTTTAGACTCAAAGATTTGGCTAAGTCCAAAAGCATTTAGTGAAGCTTACTCACTTGACGCCGATAAACAGAGAATCTGTTAAGTGGTTTGGCATTGAGTTGAGCTTACTCACTCAATTCTAAGTAGCAGAAAAATGGCTAAGGCATATGGCGTTGAGTGAGGCTAGCTCACTCAACGCTCTCAGCGCCTATGATGTTGAAGAAGCAAGAAAATAGCTAAGACATGAAGCGTTGAGTGTTGTTGACTCACTCAATGCTTCAACACCTAGACAGACAAAAATTTGTCTAAGTACTTTGGCATTGAGTGATGCTTACTCACTCAACGCCCAGTTCACTGATGCTTGATTTTGACTAAGTCCACATATGCTGACGTCATCAAGTCAAATAGTCAACAGATTTCAAATAAACAGCGGGAAAGCTACATTACATGCCAAAAGGCGTCGCACAGTTACTGTACAACAGTTTGTCGTTAAAGATGAGATGTAACCTGCATTAAAGAAGTGGGGCCCACTGGTTTAAAGTGTCGTTAGACTCTTCCCATAAAAGAGAAGTCCTATGCTGGAAGAAACACTCTCTGGTTGGAAAAAAGAAGGCGATCTAAAATCGTCATTGTTGTTATGCTTGAGAACCTGAAGCTCAGCCAGAAATAAGTTAGTTGTTGACATCAAGTACTTCAACAGTAAGATAGCTGGTGTTGTCTCCATCCTCACCAGCAAGCTCTTCATAGTTCCAGCAACACAAGCATCTGAAGATCTATATCTGGAAGCTGTGAAGATAAGAAAGCTGAAGAAACTAAAGAAAGGCTCTGGAGGACATTTCTCTGAAGTCAAAGTTAGGGTTGAATCACCTCAGCCCAGGAAAGGAAGTGGAAGCAGATCCTTGATCTGCAAGTGACTGCCTATTTATTTGGCTCTTCAGTGGAGCAGGGTAGTAGTTGAACTGAAGTTCTTTCAGTTCAGGTAGCAGCAGTAGCTGCAGTAACTTCACTGACCAGAAGGAACATTCCTGGCTCTGTGAAGAGGGTGTTAGGGCTGAGGTTCTGTCTCAGCTCAGGGAGTGCAGAGCATTGCTTTGTAAGTTACTTCCAGCACAAGAAATCACTTGTTGCTGTGGAAGTAGTTAGGACTAAGTATATCTTAGTTCAGTAAAGGTAGACTGAGGAAATAAATTCCTGTAGCCAGTGTTGAGCTGAGTTTTACTCAGACAAGAAGCTTGACACAGATAAATATCTCATGTGTCAAGAACATCCATCAACCCCCTTTCACCCTGTAGGATTCAGTTATTTGGATCTGAGTTGTAGGTGATTGTTTAGTCACTAAGGTAGGTGCCTGGAAGGGCACTGAGCTGTAGGAGTGCTTCTGTACTCTGAGAGTAAGGCTTTGTACCTGAAGCTATAGGGCTTAACAGCCTGAGGTAGGTGGTCAGCTGACCACTGGGTTGTAGGCCCTAGTGGCTGAGTGTAGGTCTTGCAAAAGACTGAGAGATCCTGAGGGATCTGTGGTGTAAGCTCTTGGAGCATTGGTTTGGAGAAGTTCTTAGTCCAACAAGATAGTTGGATAGGTGGGAGGGACAGTGGATATACCCAGTTGGGGAACCACTATAAATACGTGTGTACTGTGTCTCTTTGTGCTCTTTCTTATTACAGGTACCTAGGACAAAGCTCTAGTTAACCCCACATAAAAAGAAAAGAATAAAAGATTCTAACACCTATTCACCCCCCCCCTCTAGGTGATAGCGATCCTTGAAGTAAGAACTTTCACGGGTGTTTCAGCTGTGTGGACTCTTTTTTTGTCATTTAAGCAGAACTTGAGAGTGACAGGGCTAGTGATCTTGTTATTTTGATGGATGTTGGGGATCGTGCTTCCCACAGACAACACCAAACTATTGCGGACTAACTCAGCGTCTCAGTCGGGCCGGAATAAATTGGACCATCTTTGCTCACGGGACGGTCGAGCACGCACACAGTCAATGAAATGAGAGAAACGACACAAGAGGTTTTGACGTGGAAAAACCCCTAAACCGGGTAAAAAACAACGTGACCGGATTTGGTGTCGGTCAAAGTCCACTAGCTGCTTGCGGTTACAATGTTTACGGAGAATCGGGGGCGACATGCCGCTCCCCGTTACAACTTGGGTGGAGAGAGAGACTTCCGCTCCAACGGGCAATAGGCTGCGCCGTGGGAGCGACTTGAATGCTGGAATTCGAGAGGCGATGCTGCTTGTAGTGGTCCCCCTCCTCTTGGTTTCACCTGCCCCGGACTTAGGCGTTTCCCTGTTGGTGGTCCGAGGTGGTTTGATGTTACGCCCGTCCGATGACAAGAGCTGATCGTGTGGAGATACAGCTGCCACCTGTCAGCCATTAATCAAAACATTGCTAAGTCACGGTTTATAGTTGTATAAATGTAAATGATGCCTGTAATTATATTTTAAGAAGTTATTAATAATCTCCTCCAGTTATCGTCTTCCTCCTCCTACCCCTGTCGTTTGTACTTACCCCGCCGGAAGGCTTCTTCTGTCACCTCCTCCGCCACCCCTTTCAACATTTGGTGCTCTCGTCGATCTCATCTTTTTTATCGACAACCCCATCTTTCGGTTAGCAACCATGGCAGAGAAGACTCGTTCCCATGATTCACAACAACAGTTCTTGGCGGCATTGCAAACAGAGCAAACCGCTCGTCAATACCAGATCGAAGATTGCAAACGGACAATAACCAGTGATCTGGCGCAGCAGCTGGAGGCCTCTCGTGAAGCTTCGTCGGAACAGTTTTCTTCCTTTCGGAAGGAGATTCTTGACATCCTGGCTGACAGCTGCAATCCCCTGCGGGAACCTGCATCGGCATTACGACCATCCGCGGCAGCCAGCCCCTTCGTGCCACCACCACTGGCAAACGCCGTGTCTTCTTCAACGATGGGACCAGTTCTTGGACATTTTGCAGCGGCTTTTACCGCCCCAGTCCCTCTACAACCATTCGTTCCGGACAATTCCTCCAGCCTCCTTGGTCAGTTCGGCGCATCTCCAGTAACCCAGGTCATATCTCATTCACCTCATAAACCTGTTATAATAACTTGCTCTCGATTTAGTGATGGAGATCCAACGGATTGGTTATACGATCTAAAATTATTATTTCAATATAATAACGTTCTTCCTCAAGACTATCTTGTTTTGGTAGCGGTTCACTTAGACTCACCGCTTCGCGTTGGTATCATGCTGTTTTGCGTGATCAACCATCGTTAACATTCCCAATTTTTGTGGACGCGGTCTTTAAACGATTTGGCCCTTCTTTGTACGATGACCCCACGACAAGTATCACTAAGCTTACACAAATATCCATTGTACACGAATATAAAAAACAGTTTGAGGATCTATGCACACAAGTCACAGGTATGTCCATAGCCGCACTCACGAGCACTTTCGTTTCGGGCCTAACCCCTACAATCAGACATTTAGTTTGAACACAACGACCACCAAATTTATATGATGCATTCTCGTTGGCACGTATGTTTGAGGATGAGGCGAAGGACGAAACACACTCTAAAACTTATATTCAATCACAAACCAAGTGGTCACAAAACACGTTTTCAAAACCTACCACTTTGCCATCAACATTAAAAACTCCAATTAAATGTCTCATGTCGGGCGAATTACAGTATCGCCGGGATAAAGGCCTATGCTATAATTGCGACGAGAAATATGCATATGGACACCGTTGCAAAGGAAAAGGCACTCTATTATATTTCGACGGTACAGAGGATGGTGAGGAGGATCCCCTAGACACTCCTCATGTTGATGAATTAGAGGAGCCCAACCTGTCTGCAACATCTATACATGCTATACATGGACCCATACCGGCTCACTGCTTAAGGGTCACGGCGTGTATAAACTCCCATTCACTCGAGTCCCTAGTTGACGGTGGAAGCTCGCACAAATTCATTTCAATAATAGCCATATTGTTGCTACGTTTACCAGTTACAAACATTCCCTCATTCCCAGTCTATATGGGAAACGAAAAATCTATTACTTGTATGGACAAATGTGTAGCGATTATTTTACTCATACAGGGTCATTCTTTCAAAATGAATTTATACGTCTTAGACCTTCACGGGACCGATATTATCCTAGGTGAACCCTGACTTCATTCACTAGGACCGGTAACCACAGATTATGACCAAAAAACAATTTCATTTAAGGGAGCGAACGGACATATTACACTACAAGCACATAGCTCTTCACACCTCACAGAAGCTTCGTACCCTCAAATGGCATGTTTAATGTATTTACAGGGTGATTCATGCTGTTTTTTGTTGCACACTTCTACATTACCTCCAGACAAAGGACCATCTGATCCACTACAAGGGCTACCACAGAGATTTCAATCTTTATTATCTCAATTTCACTTCCTCTTTCAAGAGCCACGTTCATTACCACCCCACCGGATTTTGGATCATTCTATTTCTTTAAATCCTAATTCCATTCCGACTAACGTTAAACCTTTTAGGTATCCGCAGTTCAAAAAAAATGAAATAGAAAAAATAATTAAAGAACTATTACAGTTAGGGTACATCTGTACAAGCACATCAAGTTTCAGCGCCCCAGTGATCCTCATTAAGAAAAAAGATAATACATGGCGCTTCTGCGTTGATTATAGGGCTCTATATAGAATTTCAATTAAAGACCGTTTTCCTATCCTGACGATTGATGAATTACTAAACGAACTTTTCTTAGCAAAAGTTTTCTCCAAACTAGATTTAAGAGCTGGATATCATCAGATAAGAATGTCCCAGCCAGATATTCACAAAACGGCTTTCCGTACACACCACAGACACTATGAATTTACAGTTATGTCGTTTGGCTTAACCAATGCGTCATCAACATTTCAAGCAGTAATGAATTCTATTTTTCAACCTTATTTACGAAAATTCATTGTGGTATTTTTTGATGACATCTTTATATACAGTATAAATGAGGAAGATCATTACTTCCATCTTACGATCATCTTTGAATTACTTCAAAAGCACCAACTCTTTGCAAAGTATTCTAAATGCATGTTCGTCACTCACACCATCGAATTTTTAGGACACGGAATCTCTGATGGAACGGTCTATCCAACGACCACTAATGTATCCACACTACTAAATTTTCCCCAACCTAAATCACAGAAGGATATTCGAGCCTTTTTAGATTTAGCCGGCTACTATCGAAAATTTATTAAGAATTTTTCCATACTAGCAGTGCCACTGTCAGATTTATTAAAATCATTGCCATATTTGTGGGTTGACTCGACACAAACCGCATTTCTGACACTAAAAACATTATTAACCGAAATGCCCATATTAACGTTACCAGATTTTTCAAAGCCTTTTTGTCTGGAGACGGATGTCGCAGCGCCACTGTCAGATTTATTAAAATCATTGCCGTATTTGTGGAATGACTCGGCACAAACCGCATTTCTGACACTAAAAACATTATTAACCGAAATGCCCATATTAACGTTACCAGATTTTTCAAAGTCTTTTTGTCTCGCGACGGATGCCTCCGGTATTGGCATTTGCGCAGTCTTGCTCCAAAACAACAAACCAATCGCATATTTTAGCAGTAAACTTACAAATTTAATGCAACGAAAATCTACATACGTGCGAGAACTGTACGTGGTCACCGTAGCTGTGGTCAAATAGCAACATTATCTCCTAGGACATCACTTAACCATTTACACGGACCACAAAAGCTTGCACAATTTATTGACACAAGATTTACATACTCCGGATCAGCAGCTATTTTTATCAAAATTACTACGGTATGATTATTCCATACAATATAAACCAGGTAGTCAAAATATAGTAGCAGATGCCCTATCTCGATATCCGTCCCCTACTTCTCATCCAGCAAGTTTATACAATTTATCAGCCGTAACTTCTTCCTTGCTTGATGGATTACTCCACGACTATCAGAACGACGCTTTCACACAAAAATTGATAGCTGAGATACACAATAAAACATCCACTCCTGAGTGGGAAAAACATGGAGACTATATTTTTTTTCAAATATCGTTTATTGATGAGTTGTAAATATACGCATTTTTTAGTATTTTATTTAAGTAGTTTTAGAATGTTTTACTTATTTTCTGTTATTTTTCTTTAATAATATGCTTTTTTTGTAAAAAAAACTATTCTAACTTAGTTTATTTTGTTTTTCTATAATTTTTCAGAAAATGGTCAAAAATTGACCTGACACGCCCGTGTCAGCCACTCAATGCCATCAACTCGACACTCAACGCTTTTACTGTTCACCTCTTAGAGCCACTCAACGCCTCCCGCCAGTCAACACTCAACGCCTTCTACCAGTCAACACTCAACGCCTTCACCAACCCGAGGAGGACGCGCCCGTGTCCGAAGACAACACGGCCGTGTCACTCACTCAACGCTTCCAGTTGTTGCCGACATCAAATTGAAACGTGTTCTGACACGCCCGTGTCGGACACGTGTCCCGTCCCGAAGCTTCTAGAAACAAGCCAGCTCGCCGGATTTCCCCAAGTCAAACACGCAACTGTGACACGCCCTACCGACACACCCGTGTTGTAGGTCGTGTCACCCAACTTTTTTTGTCTATAAATAAAAGCTTTTGTAAGCTCTCTTGTTCCCCTTTTTGAACCATTTTGCTTAGGGTAGGTGTTGCCTTGGATTCCATGCTATGTAAGGATAATTTCTCTCCCCCCTCCTAGTTTGTTTTAGCTTTCTTGTAATCACTTTTAGCTTAATAAAATTTGTAGATTTTCTCTCTTTGTATTGTATGGAGATCCACTTATGTGCCCCTACTTGGAGTGATCTTTCGTTCTCCTTTTTATGTTCTTTTTATGTTTTTATGTTTTATGTTTTTTTTAGTTTGATAACTTTGTTTTATAGCTTAGGACTTTTACCTAATTTCTAGCTGTTGTAATCACAATTTTATTTTCGTGCACCGTACTTGTTTAGGTTTAGTTTGTTTTTCTTTCTTTCTTAGTTTTCATTCTTATATGTTCTATAAAAGAGCTTTAAAAGTGGTTTTAACCTTTTTGTTAACTTTTTTATGTTTGTAAAACTTTTTCGTTCTTTTTAGTTTATTTTCACTTTTTAGGAGCTTTTATAAAATTATAAGAATGAAAAAGTAATTGTTTTAATTTTTGTAACACTTTTATTTTTAGTTTAATTTTCAAAAACTTTTGCTTATTTAATTTTTAATTTCTCTTTTTATAAGTTTTTATCATATTATAGGAGTAGATTTATAGTTAAATAAATTTTCCGAGCACTTTGCTCTTTTCAATTTATGTAGAGTGTGTGCGTGTGCGCATTTATTTCCGCCTACTCGTTAAGAGTTAAATGACGTGTTTTACTTTCAGTCGAGTGTGTGTGTTTTCATTTACTGTCGAGTGCGTGCGTGTGTTTTCATTTCCGTAGAGTGCGTGTGTTTTCATTTCCGTAGAGTGCGTGCGTGGGTCCATTTATTTCCTCCTATTCGTTTGAGTAGGGCTCGCTTTTATTTCTCGCCCACTCGTTTGAGCCGGGACTTGTCATTTACTGCTTTCATTTCCCGCCCACTCGTTTGAGTCGGGACTCGCAATTTACTGCTTTCTTTACATCTTTCATTTACTGCTTTCTTTTTCAGCTTTCATTTACCGCTTTCATTTATCGCTTTCATTTTATCGCTTTCTTTCCGCTTAAGCCGTCCTCATTCCGATGAGTGACTAACCGCTCTTAGCCCTCAATATCGAAGAGCATTGTGACAGATAAAATCGATTTAAATAATTAAAGGTCCTCTTTTTCTCGTTAATTAAAGTACTTAAAGTTTGCCCCGGGTTAACGACGCATATGACCACATATCGATGTGTAGGCTCTATTTCCGTTGTCCATACGCTAGCTTGCCGAGAGGCCGTGCGTATGGACCGATCACCCTTGGGTAAAGAGAGTTCCGCACTTATAACTCTCGAGAGAGGAGGCGCGTAACTCTACCGGATTGGGTTCTTCACCCAATAGCGGGGCTCTTAGCGTAATGCGAGCATTAAGAGGAATCCTTCGTCGGACTAACGTTCGGTCAAATAGTCTTAATGTTCAGGTGATCGATAGTCCTAAAGATAAGTGAGCTCATTCTTTTGGAACCTCCACGGTCAAGTCTCCGCCTTAATTAATTTGAAATTTAGGATCTCTTTTTATTAAAAGTTGATTTTAGTTCGAATTCTATTTGATATTCGTCACGCTATTTCTTCATCGGCATTTTCCGCTTTCATTTTCTGCATTATATATATATTTCCGCCATAATTAAATCAAACGACAAAATATTATCGGAAAAATAATAGTCCTTTCAGGGAAAGAGTAGAAATAGTTAAACCGACCCCGAGAACAATACGATCCCGATATTCCCCCCCCCCCCCCCCCCCCCCCCCCGGGAATATCCTGTACTACTACTAGCGATAGGTGCACTTACCTCATTTCGTTCAAAACGAAATATCGCCCGCGAGCTCCGCCCTCTTCTTATATCTAAATAACCCCCCCCCCTCTCTTCTCTCAACTTTTTAATAAAAATTCAAAGGCGCTCGCGGCGCGCATCATTTATACATTCCGGAAAACTCACCAATAAAAACATTAATAATTCAAGAAACCCATAATACATGTTTGGGAGGACATTCCGGTATACGGGGCACAATGCACAGAATTCAACAACAATTCCACTTTTTAAACCTAAAATCAGCAATAACCAATTTCATTAAGGAATGTCTGATTTGTCAACAAACTAAGCCTACTAATCACTCACCATTTGGATTACTACAACCCCTACCCACCCCAGCCAAATTATGGTCGGACATAACAATAGACTTTATCACTCATTTGCCAATCTCTAATACATTTTCCATAACGTTTTTCACAGGCTGCACACTTTGCACCACTTAAACCACCCCTTACAGCACCACTTGTGGCTGCAGTTTTTTGGGATAACGTAGGAAAATTACATGGCATACCAGAAATAATAGTTTCAGACCGTGACTCAATTTTCCAGAGTAACTTTTGGAAAGATCTTTTTAAAATACAAGGAACTCAACTGAAGTATATTTCAGCATACCATCCTCAGACGGATGGGTTAACCAAAAGTGTGAACCGTTGTTTGCAACAGTATTTACGAATATTTTCATTTAAGCACTCTAAGAAATTGTCTTATTACTTAAGTTCCGCGGAATTTCATTACAATACGACATTTAAATCGGCGGCTGGCATGACCCCTTTTGAGGCTATGTTCGGTTGCGCACCTCCTAGTTTACTCTCCTATTGTGCAGGTACCACAAAATTGGAGGCAGTGGAGACTACAATGCGGAAAAGAGATGAGCTAATTCAGAATCTACGAGATAATTTACACAAGGCACAACAACGCATGAAGACACAAGTAGATAAACATTGCACCGACAAACAATTTCAGAAAAATGACTGGGTTTTACTAGGGCTACATCCATATCGACAAACATCCATGAAACGACTAGCGGAAACTCGCGCTGAAGTTTTATGGGTCATTCCAGATTACAGAAAGAATAGGGGAAACAGATTACAAACTTGAACTACCTGCAGAATCGAAGATTCATCCGGTGTTCCACATCTCACTGCTCAAACCATATTATGGATCCACTTATACACCAGCTACAGCATTACCAGAAATAAGCTACAATAACATTCCAGTTGATAAACCTATGACGATTATAAGTACAAGAGAAATTTACAGTAAGGGGAAACAGAAAACACAGGCTCTGGTTCAATGGGCTAGGCTGCCTCTAGTTGACAGCACTTGGGAAGACCTGGATTCCCTGGAAGCAGATCTCAGAGAACGAACAGCGACGACCTCCGTGGACGAACCCGCTTCAGACAGACGGATTCGGAAGCACACTCAACGGCGGGTACCTCGGCAAATATCTACAGAGAAGGAAGCAGGGACTTCAAAACTACAAAATCTTTTACAGGAAACGACATGGTTGTGTTAGAGTGCTCGAAGCATCCGCGTGACCATCAAGTTTGGAATGGTATCCCTGTTTCCCCTAGCTAAGGTATTTATAGGCGAAACCCTAAATCCCCGACTACGGGTTTGGATGCCTATCGGATCCTAACCAACCCGTTAAGGAGCCCATTCGCACTTATATAAATATACCTCAACAATCTCCTCCTATATTGTATATAAGTGTTAGCATAAGAAAATGGGTTACTTATCTAATAGTTAATAATGACCAAACAAAAGAGTTTTTCCAGAAATATAAATATGAGTTTTAGATAACAAAATGTTAAACCCAAACCAAATGTTCCAAACATGAAATAAAACAAGAAACTGGAAGGCTCAAACTGATAATTGATCTAGGCGAACAGCGGATCATCATCATCTGAGTCAAAATCAACTGGCTCTCCTCCAATCTCCATATTGCCTGCAAACAATTACAACAAGAATGTCATGAGACAAATCTCTATGAATTCAAACATTTACAGAAATAAAGTGATTAGTTCTAACATCGGGTGAACTTAATACTCTAACTGGGAGAAAAGAATCCCAAAACAGCATCTCTATCTAATTTACACAAAATTAGATTAATTGATTTCATAGAATCAAACCATGTTCCTTCGATTATTAAGATTATTATTAGCGTTCCACAATTGTGTTATATCATCAAGTTTGGAATTATACAACAAACTGTGACTATTATATCATCAGGTTTGGAATGATATAACTAATAATCATAATATTAGGACACATATCAGCAACCTCAGTATTCCTTTTTGGAATGATACCCAATTCATCCTTTGGCAAAGAATAATTACGTAAGTCATCAAGTTTGGAATGACTGGCAACATTCTCACCTCAAGCTTTCATCAGATAACATCTGAAATACTTTAGTGTGCTCAACGTAGATGATTGAATGTAAGCAGACAACGGTTTTTAAATTTAAAACATAATCTAGGTATTAAGTCCTCCTAAATGGACGTTAATCTCATCTCCCCCGATGTTTTAGATGTGAGAACCTTACATAAGCCCTTAGTGAGGACATCTGCTACATTATCTTTTGATCTCACGTCCAATAGGGAGATTATCCCCTGACATGTGAGATAGGTCAACCAGGCCTGTTTCATCCTTAATTGCCTCCACTTTCCATTGAACAATGTATTTGTAGCAATGGTCTTTGTGGCTTGATTGTCACAATAAATCGAAATAGAGTTCATTTTTAGACTCGTCATTGGAATGTCCAATATCAGATCTCTTATCAACTCTGCTTCTTCTCCAGCTGAAGCGAGAGCATAGAGTTCTGATTCCATAGAGGATAGTGCAATGCACGTTTGCCTCTTAGACTTCCAAGCTACTGCAGCTCCTCCTAGTGTGAACACAAAACCACTAGTGGATCGACAATCAGCTATTTCCGAGCACCAAGATGCGTCGGAATACCCTTCAAGCACTGGAGGATGTCCACTGTAACATAAAACATACTTCTCAGTATACTTTAAGTATCTCATTAGCCTGTCTAAGGCGTCCCAGTGGTCCTTCCCAGGGTTACTGGTGAATATACTCAACATGTCGACCGTGAAGGCTATGTCAAGTCTAGTGCAGGTAGTAGCGTACATGAGACTTCCTATGAGTTTGAAATAATCCAACTATCTAATAACTGAACCTTCATTCGGTTTCAGTCTGCTGTTATAATCGTATGGAGTCTCAGCCTTTTTGCTTTTATTATAACCCCACTTTTCCAATAGATTCCTAATATAGTGACTCTGACTCAGGGTAATACCCTTTTTTGTGAAGTTCACTTTCATTCCTAGGATGGTTTTCACCTCACCTAGGTCTTTCATGCTAAATTGTGTCGTCAAGGCAACTTTCACGTCTTTCACCTCAGACTGATCAGTGCCCAGAATTAGCATGTCATCAACGTACAAGCATATGATGACTACTTTATTTGCACTTGTTCTTACGTACAGACATTTATCTGATAGACTGGATTTGAAACCCAAGCCTTTTACACAGTGTCAAATTTTTCATGCCACATTTTAGGTGTTTGTTTCAATCCGTATAGTGACTTAATCAACTTACATACCTTATTTTATAGACCTTCTATGACAAACCCTTCAGGCTGGTGCATGTAGATCTCCTCAGTCAGATCTTTATTGAGAAATGCAGTCTTGACATCCATCTGATGAACAGTGTAGTGTTCAATAGATGCTAGTGTGAGAAGAATCCTAATTGTCGCATAGTGACATACATGAGAGTATATATCAAAGTAGTCTACACCACTCACTTGAGTGAAGCCTTTGACAATTAGACTTAATTTGTATTTAGCGATACTCCCATCAGGATTAAGCTTCTTCCTCATAACCCACTTATTGCCAATGGTTTTAGCCCATTTGGGCAAATCGACCAAAGTCCATGTGTTGTTCTGCATGAGAGAGTTCATCTCTTCGTCTATGACTTCTTTCCATAATAGAGAGTCTCTAGATCGCATCACTTTCTTATAAGTGGATGGATCAGCTTCAACTTGGTAAGTCACGAAGTCTGTACCGAAGCTTTTAGGCATTTTCTCTCTACTAGATAGCCTTCTGGTATCTAAACCACTCGTGTCTACAGGCTCTGTGTCAGAGTTACGTTGTCCTGGCTCAGCTAAAGGCTCAGTACTAGTGACTAGTAGACCTGGCAGGGTCAGGTTCTTGTCCTTAAGGAACTTATCCTCAAAGAAGACAGCGTCTCTTGATTCTATTACAGTATTTGTGGAGAGATCCAGAAACCTGTCTGTAGCACTATCATCTGCACATCCTATGTAGACGCAGGTATTTGTCCTGGGTCCAACCTTAGCTCTTCTAGAGTCTGGTATCCTAACATAAGCGATACCGCCCCAGGTCTTGATATTGTCAAATCTAGGAGGCCTCTTAAACTAAAGCTCGTAGGGTGTCTTAGTCAACTTAGAATGGAGAACTTTATTAAGAATGTGATTTGACGTGAGGACGGCTTCACCGCAATAGGTCGCAGGCATGTTAGCAGTCAGCAACATAGAATTCAACATTTCTGTTAAAGTTCTATTTTTTCTTTCAGCGATGCCGTTGGATTGTGGGGAATAAGGAGCGGTGGTTTCAGGGATTATGTCATTGCTGGCAAGGAAATCTCTGAACTCCCCCGAGACGTATTCCCCTCCTCTATCACTTCTTAGCCTTTTAATTTTCATGTCAAGTTGATTTTCAACCCTATTTTTGAATATGCGAAATTTTTCAAAAGCTTCATCTTTTGTTTTAAGAAGATAAATGTGACTGAATCTAGAGTAGTCATCGATAAAGGTTATCAGATACTTCTGACCTCCATGTGTGACAACTTTTGTAGTAACAAATATCGGAGTATATCAACTCTGGCAATTGTGTGCTTTTAGAAATCTGACTAAAAGGTGTTCTAGTTATCTTAGTTTGCGCACAAATTTCACATTTTTCAAATTTGGTTTTTGTGTCGAGGGGTATGTTGTGAGTTCTGGCTAGCAGGAGTAGTTTTCTATAATTGACGTGTCCTAGTCTTGCATGTAAAGTCTTAGGATCTATCAGATTTGAGCTAACCTAATTTACTACTTCATGTGTTAGACTCAGTCTATACATCCCGTTAACGACATAAGCATAACCAAAGTAATGTGAGTGAACCACTAGGGTTACCCGACCACCACTAATGTTAAAATACATACACGCATCGCACAACAGACTAATCAAAACTAAATTAGCAGCTAATGTCGGTATAAATTTAACATTTTTCAAAGTTAGAGTCTTACCTGAGGAGAGAGTCAGGGTAGCTTGTCGGCCTTCAGCACGTCATCTACAGCTCCATTCGCAACAATGACAGTCTCTTCCACCTCTTTTGCATCCTCCAGAAGCTTTGGATTACTGCAGACGTGGAAGGTAGCACCTGAGTCGAGCCACCACTCTGAACTGGTCGTCCCGTTACCGACCATGGCAACAAAGTCGGTAGGCGCAGTCTAAAAAACCATGTTGGCTTGATTTTCAGTCCTTGGTGTGCTGGTGTCGCCCCGTTTGGGCTGTCGGCACTCGGAAGCGCAGTGACCCCACTTATTGCAGTTGTAGCACTTGCCTTTGAATTTCTTATTTATCTGTTTGTTGGTAGCAGCAACTGCGGGTGCACAGGTCGGTGGGCGAGTCTTCCCAGGCTTAGGCTTTCGCTTAGGATGTGTGATCATGTTAGCAGTAGAGGACTGCTTGTTGATCGTCTCTAAAGCGTGCCTAGTCCGGTTCTCTTGTAGATGATGCGTTTAAGGTATTTAAGACTCACTTGCGTCTTCTTTCGATACATCTCAGTCTTGAAGGAATACCAGGCCGTGGGCAATTTGAAAATAATTGCCCCTGCAACAAATCAATCTGGCAGAGGGATATATTCTCACTGTTGAGCTTGTCCACCAAATTTTCAAACTCAGCAACCTGTGGCAGGATTTCCCTTTCCTCAGTGAAGGTGAATGCCATAAATTTGTCCACCAGGTGCGTCTTGGACATGTTCTCTTCCTCCTTGAATTGCTCCTCTAAAGCTTCCCAAATCTCCTTGGCCCTTTTCATCTTGCCGTACGTCTCTGCAAGCCTGTTGGAGAGGCAATTCAGGATGTAGTCTCTGCAGAAGTCCTCGTCGTTGACCCATTGATCTTCATCTTCGCTTCCTTTGAAGTCTTCAAAAATAGTCTGCACTGTGTAGAAGATGTTCAGGTACTTCATGCCGAACTGCGTGTTCCGCTTCCAGGCACTGAACTCAGCGTTGGAGAATTTCTCCAGCTTGATCATTGGCACGGGAGAATTCCCTTTCGACATTGCGTGTCTCTTTCCACACAGAATAATTCTACTAGCAACCTAAATCACAAGCAGAAAAAACTAGAAGGAAATCACCTGAGCCGCGGAGACGATGAGTTCTTCAGATCCAATCCAGAAAAAAAAAATATTTGAAACTCCTCTTCGGCTGAACACAGTCGTCGAAGGCTAGATCTCGATCAGAAGACTTCCACAACAAAACTCAACCGAGGTGTGATAAGAAACCGATCTATGACGGAGCAGATCTAGTAGTTAGATCAGCACTTGGATATGCACTCAATCTGCACTTGGATATGCACTAAATCGGTCTTTGATCAGCACTTTGATCAAAAGGACCTCAATTTGCGCATGCATCAACGCAAGGAAGAAGACTTCCTAACAGCAGAACACAGGTCAATGTGGATCTGGATGACAGAGCTGAAGGCGTATACCTCCCCTTTCTAGATCTTCTATAGGAGAAAACAGATCACCTTCTTCCTGACACTTTCTCCCTTCTTAACCAAAAAATGCAGTTTCCTCCTACCGGATCAGAGATCTGATCCGGGCAAACGCAGATCCAGAAAAGGTCTACCAGACGATCCTCTTCCTTCCTCCCGATCTAAGCGGTGGCGGCCGAAAAAATTCCAGCGGCAGCGAACAAAATCGCTAGTGGCGACTCCGATGCGACAACTCGCGAAAAGGCGCAGAGCAATTGGAAGGGGAGCGACGGGTTTAATTCTCCTCCACAAAAGAGCGTCGGCGACTGCGCTCGAGAAATTGCGACTGGATTTTGCGAGAGCACGGACGGTGCAACCAATCGCGAGCGGCGGCGACGGGAACACCACTCCAGCAGCGGGTGGAGCGATCCAGAAAATTCGCGATTGAAGAAGACGGCACCGGGAGCAGAGGCTAGGTCAGAGAAAACGCGAAATCGGGGAGGAAAACCGAGAGTCGCAGTCACGGGAGAGCGGCTAGGGCTGAAGGGGAAAACTTCGAGAATGTTAGAGTGCTCGAAGCATCCGCGTGACCATCAAGTTTGGAATGGTCTCCCCGTTGCCCCTAGCTAGGGTATTTATAGGCGAAACCCTAAATCCCCGACTACGGGTTTGGATGCCTATTGGATCCTAACCGACCCGTTAAGGAGTCATTCGCACTTATATAAATATACCTCAGCAGGTTGAACATTGGACCACACACAAAGAGAAGACCACGTCCCTCCAAGGCTGACTTGTTCCAGCTATTGCATTATCCCATCAAATTTAAAACACAGACAAAGGGGCAGCTGAGCATACCTCCAGCTTCGCAAGACTTAGCTACCATACAAGCATCTTCTACCGCCATAAAGATGGCCCAGCTTAACACGGTTTCTTCTACGCCAGCAGATCGGCCGCCTTCCTTCCCGATTTCTCCGCTATTAGGGTTTGTGGAGGGAGATATGGAGACCAGCAATGAGGACATTGCTTTTAAAGAAGACGGCGGTTGTTACGCCCGTCCGATGACGAGAGCTGATCGTGTGGAAATACAGATGCCACCTGTCAGCCATTAATCAGAACGTTGCTAAGTCACGGTTTATAGTTGTATAAATGTAAAAGATGCCTGTAATTATGTTTTAAGAAGTTAATAATAATCTCCTCCTTTTATCGTCTTCCTCCTCCTACCCCTATCGTCTGTCCTTATCCCGCCGGAAGGCTTCTTCTGTCGCCTCCTCCGCCACCCCCCCCCCCCCCCCTTCAACATTTGAAGACGGCAGCGAGATTGAAGGAGACTAGGCGACGAGGCCGGCGACGGCTAGGCGGCAAAATCGGCGGTGGTGGTGGCGGCGGCAAGGTCGGCGGAGGCTAGGAGGCAAATCTGGCGGCGTCCAGGCAGCAAGTTCGGCGGCGGCCAGGCAGCAAGTCCGGCGGCAGCCAGGCAGCAAGTCTGGCGGCAGCCAGGCAGCAAGTCCGGCGGCGGCCAGGCAGCAAGTCCGGCGGCGGCCAGGCAGCAAGTCCGGAGGCGGCTAAGCAGCAAGGCCGGCGGTTGCTTGAGGTGGCTGGAGGACGATCCGAGGGAGGAGTCTGGCGGAGCCGTTGGCTGAGGAACAGGATGAGCCGGAGCGAAAAAGATGATCCAATGAAGAGGCCCTGGGGCTCCTTTTATAGCTTCATGGAGAGGGGCATGGTGGGTCACACCACTAACTTAGTGGGTTAGTGGGTGGTTACCCACCAAATCGGGCGGCAAGGAGAGTCCCTCATGATTGGATGGTGGTTAGGCGGCGGTTAAGCGGCGACGGTTAAGCGGCGGCGGTTAGGCGACGACTAAGCGGCGGCGGTTAGGCGGCAGCTAGGCGGCAAGGCTGCGGTTAGGAGGCGGTTAGGACGGCGGCCAGGCCGGCTGTGGCGGCGGTTAAGCGGCGGCGATTAAGCGGCAGCTAGGCGGTAAGGCGGCGGTTAGGAGGCGGTTAGGACGGCGGTCAGGCCGACGGTGGCGACTAGGCTGTAAGGCTGATGGCGGTGGCGCTAGACGGCAAGGCCGGCGGTGGGGACTAGGCGACTAGGCCGGTGGTGGCGGCTAGGCCGGCGATGGCGGCTAGGCGGCTTGGTCGGCAATGGCGGCTTGGACGGTGATGGCGGAGGCTAGGCCGGCTAGGCGGCAAGGCTGGCGAAGGCGGCGGCCTGGCCGGCGGCATTTTCTCTGGTGGATAGTGGGTCCCTCCCATGTTCCCCTCATTAGAGAAAGTGGAGTTGACTAGTAAACCCTATGATCCCTCATCATGAGAGGAGATCATGAGGAAAATTTTTCCTATAAATATTGGTATAATCCACCAATAAGTTAATATATATTATATTATATATCCTACAAAGATGGCAGTATGCAGAGAGGATCCTCATCTGCAGCTGTTATGCAGAGAGGATCCTCATCTGCAGGCTTAAAAGGAGAGAAGAAGAAAGCTGGCATTAATTATGGGACACGTGGTGGTTTTTAATTGGGTGGTCTTGTCTGTATAATAGCAACATATTAAGAAGAAATTTTCCTCCTTGCGGACTGCATTAATTTTAAGGAATTTGTGGACACGACAAATTGGAAGACTGCAAGCCTTGCTAGCTGCATCTTGCCGACAACCACTTATTCAAGAAGTTGCGGACAACAGTTTTTTAGCGAACTGCAACTTTGCGGGCAGCAGCTCCGCGATTAGAAGTGTAACTTGTGAATCAAGTTTTATATTTTTTTATAACCTCTTGGTGGTCTAATATAGGAAGTTGTTTGCTTCTGATGTGCCGACTTTAATCGCTTCCAACAGTTTTCTCTATCAGTAGAAAATACAGCTCATCCAAAAGAAGTTATTTTGACTTTTTAGAAAGTCAACCGTTCCTACAACAAATCAATTATTATGGACGGTGTTGTTTTCCAGAAAATGAAACGGAGAATCCCAAACGAAGCATTTACCGAAGTAACTGTTAAAATTTCTCAAGATGATCAGCGAGATAGTCTGATACCAAGTAAAAACTTTTAGAACTACCAAGATCACACCTTGATAAAGTGGAAACCGGGAAAGCGAAGCTCAATAGACCAAATGCAAATAAAGTAACAAGCAGGTCATGAATATCATTATTCTTTACGGTGCGAGATATACATTGCAAGACATGATTTTGCCAAGTAAAAAACAGGAAGCAGAAAACTACAAGTAAACAGAAACCGGGCGGACTGAACCAGAGACAATTGAGACCGCCGAGTCTGCTGAGTCCATCTAGACCGTCAAAGCTACGGTTGTACCGAACAGAACAAGAGAGTCCGTCGAGACCGCGAGGTCGCGAGGACTACCCGTTATTCAAACTGAGGCCGCAACACTAACTTCCGCACCCACTTACTGTTCACTCTGCTAATAATGATATGATAGGGGGTCTTATTTATAGACGCGAGTTGGAGTGTGGTCACCGCCCTAAGCGATAGGCTCACCGCTCTGTCGACGACTAGCACAACTCAGTCTGTCGAGTCCACCTGGACCAGACAGACAACCTTATGGAGACTGCACCAGCCCGCAGCTCACTGCCTCTAACCAAGGCATCAAACCAAACCCGGCCGGATAGAAAGTTTACCTGCCAGGTCGCCGAAGGCCAATGTCTCCAACTACCACTGAGAAGATAACAAGTCCGCACATCTTGCAGACTCGGCACCAGTCCGCTCAGACGCAGATGTTGCTTCATCTCGGTGGACAAGAAGAAGCAAACCGCACAGTCTGCTCCAAAATGACAGCCCGCTTGGTACTTGGATTAAACCAAGACCACCACTAGTTTGCTGGAAACACGCGGATACATAATAGCTTGCCAATTCTGGCCAACAACCCGCAAGAACTGGCGAACTTCATCGTCAGTCCGCCCAGTCCGCCAGAATTCAAACCAGTTCGCCAAAACAGCTAACAACCAGCCAGTCCACACGTCTACCTTCAGGGAAAAACCACCAGGACACAAACACCAGACCGCCCAGGCCACTCCACCAGTTCGCTCCACCAGTCCGCCCAGGCTGCGCGTGTACAACCCCGTATCCCGCGAGTGGTCGACAGGGGTTGAACCGGCCGGCTCAGACCAACTTGGACCCAGTATGCCGAGCGCGAGCTCGGCAATAGTCGAGCTGAGCTCGGCAATAGTCGAGCTGAGCTCGGCGATGGCCGAACGAAGCCCGGCATGCCGAGACCGAGCTCGGGTGCAGGAACAGGGCTCGACGATAGTCGAGCCAAGCTCGACGATGCCCGTGCCGAGTTCGGTTTCTGATGGAGCTCGGCGATCGTCGTGCCGAGCCCGAGCTCGGCAATAGTCAAGCCGAGCTCAGCGGTAGTCGAGCACAAGTCTGCCGAGTACCTGCCCGCCTAGGCCCAAGACGAGGCGAGTCAGGCCTCCTGCCAAGCGAGTGCCCCCTCAGGTCCAGCTCGCACCTCGGCCATGGCATACCTTTACTATGTGGCCCCTTTTGGTTTGCCTGTAGTCCTCGAAAACAGTGAAGGTTGTATATTAGCAGGCCATCTTTTCCTATAAATAGGACCCAAGGGGTACCTCAGAAGACACTGACGAATTCTCCGGCCTACTAGCGCTTTCTGAGGTACCTTAGCCCGGCATTTGGCTAAGGAGGGGAAGCACTCTAAGATATTCCGGGTGTGTGGTGGGACCTCCACGCCGGGCCCTTGGTCTTGTCCTTGTTCCTTCTCTTTTTCTTTGTCATTTTCTTGCAGGAGTGAAGTAGGTGCGCGGCCACCCCTTCCCCAAGGGTCGAATTCCACAAGAGACCGGTTTTCCGGTTTCAACATTTTGGTGCGGTGAGCGTGGAAAGTGGTCAGCAGAGAAAACCTTCTGCAGGCTCGATGACTGGAGATGAAGGATAGGGATCAGGCAGGGGAAACTCGCCATCCCCTCCCCCACCCCCAGCGGCGAGCATGCCGGCGGAGCTCAGGGAGGAGATCCTCGGGCTCGTCAGGACCGCCCTCGGCATGCGAGCTGAGAGTGCGACACCGGCTGTCCCGGTGGTCGCCGTTCCCGCACTCGGCGACGACGCACCGCTCAGGCGACCAGGGAAGGAACCCACCGAGAGGGGCGAGCGCGAGTTCCAGGGGCGAGTTCTGTTCCCCGGCTCGGCCGCCGAGTACCACTTCGGCGAGACTGCAGGGAGGGAGTTCCCGACTCGCCCGGCTGAGGGGGGGAGCCCCTTCAGCGAGTTCGTTTCTTCAGCCCCAGTCCCCGAGGGGTTTCGCGAGCCGGAGATGACTTACTACTCCGGGAGAGGAGACCCGGTCCACCACATCCAGTGGTTCGAGGACATGGTCTCCATTCGACAGATGTCAGACGGCTTCAAGTGCCGACTTTTCGCCATCACCCTCAGAGAAAAGGCGAGAGAGTGGTTCCATCAACTCCCGACCGGGTCCATCTACTGCTTTGAGGATCTGCGACGAGGTTTCATGCTGAGATTCACCACTTCTAAGAAGAGGAAGAGGGAGGCGGAGTCTTTGTTCCGCATCAAGCAGAGGGTGGGAGAGACCCTGGGAAGCTACCTGGACAGGTTCCAAGAGGAACTGTCCCAAGTTCAGGAGATGCCAGGGCACACCATGATGGTGGCCTTCACCCTGGGTCTCCAGTCCGGGTTCTTCGCAATGGAACTGAAGAGGTCACCTCCAGTGTCTTTTGAGGCACTTCTGGAGAGGGCGGCCAGGGAAGCCGAAATGGAGGCAGCACATCCAGAGTTTGCGCGAAGGTTGGCCAAGTGGGCCGTGGAAGAAGAAAGGCCAAGGGGTGGCCGAATTCAGGAGGAGAGGAGGGCTGAACCTCGGCAAAGGGAGCAGCCGCAGCAGCAGCCGCAACCCAGGTGGGTGCGTCCGGAGCAGACCCACCGTTTGGGATGGAGGCCCGAGTGGCAAGACCAGGCACCACGAAGGGGTTATCAGGGAGGAGATAACCGCCAGGGTGGCCGAGGGCAGTACAACCCCCAGGGGGGTAGGCAGGGTCAGAGACCCCCTCTCCCCGACCAGGAGGAGGCAATGGCAATTGCCATGAGGGGGAGGAGGAGAGGACAGCCGAGGAGAAGGAGGGAGGTCAGGGTGGACCTGCCCTATTGTGAATTTCATCAGGAAGAGGGGCACCTCACATCCACGTGTCCGGAGTTCCTCGAGATGAGAGGGAGAAGGGAACAGCAACAACAAGACCATCAGGAAGTTCGGATAGAGGAGATCCGACCTCGGGAGGAGGGGGATCGGTGTGAAGACCGGGTTGATGTGGGCACCCGAGGAAGGATCGGAGCGATCCACGGGGGGGCCGGGATCGAGGCCTCCCGTAAGTCAAGCCTCCACACTATGTACCGGAGGAGCGTTGGCTCCACATCCCAATCCCCTCCCCCAGAGGAGAAAATCACCTTCTCTAGAGAGGACTTGCCGGGTCACGAGGACCCCTTCTGCGATGCGCTGGTTATCCAGACAGCCATCGAGGATTTCACTGTCTCCCGAATCCTTGTGGACAATGGGAGTTCGGTCAACGTCATCTTCAAGAAGGCGTTCGATGCGATGAAGGTAGAGGCCAGGAGGGTGTTAGCCTCGGACGGGCCTCTGTTCGGCTTCTCAGGGGAGAGGAAAGAAGTCGAGGGAGGAGTGGGACTCCATGTCACTCTAGGGGGGCAGTCACGCAACTGCAAGTTCGTCATCGTGGACGCTCCTAGCGGTTACAGCGCCATCTTCGGGAGACCCCTCATCAGCGCCTTCCGCTGCGTCCCCTCGTCCTTCCACCAGTGTCTAAAGCTCAGCGTCGAGGGGGTCCAGATCCGGGTTCGAGGAGACCCTAAGGAGGCAAGGGAGTGCTACGTCTCGGCGGTAAACTCCATCTCTTGGTTGGAGGGGGCCGAGGAGATGGGGCAGAGGTTGGAGGAGGAGCAGGAAGCTGACAAAGAAATGGAGGTGGAGTGCCGCGCTCGGGAGGAGGCCGCGGAAGAGACTCGGGGGTCGGCCGAGGCCATGGCCGTCGAGGAGGCTGAGGAAGAGGTCCTCGCCCCCGGAAGAGGAGGTATCGAGGAATGGGAGGAGCAGTCCCGTCTGGAAGCAGCGGAAGAGGTGGAGGAGATGGAGGTCCTCACCATAGGAGGCAGGGTGGAGAAGGTCCGCGTCAGCGGAGACCTGACCCCGGAAGCTCAAGGCAGGATGCTGGAGTGCATCCAGAGGAACGTAGACATCTTCGCCTGGAGCGCCGCGGAGATGCCAGGGATCGACCCCGACGTGGCCTGCCACCGCCTCAACTTGGACCCGGAGGCTCCCCCCATCCAGCAGAAAAAAAGATCCATCACGGACAAGCTCGCCGAGCCGATCAGGGAGGAAGTCGCCAAGCTCCTCGAGGCTGGCTTCATATCTGAAATCCAATACCCCGGCTGGGTCTCCAACGTTGTAATGGTTAAAAAAGGAGACGGCCGGTGGAGGATGTGTATCGACTTTTCTCTCCTTAATAAATCATGCCCGAAAGATTGTTATCCTTTGCCTCGGATCGACGCGCTGGTTGACTCAGCCGTCGGTTTCCCTGTAATGAGTTTTCTGGATGCTTTTTCAGATTATCACCAAATCAGGATGCACCCCCCTGACGTCAAGGACGTCTCGTTCATCACGGGAGACGGATGTTATTGTTACAAAATGATGCCCTTCGGGCTAAAGAATGCAGGGGCTACCTATCAAAAAATGATGGATAGGGTCTTCCGAGAGCAGAAGGGGAGGAACCTCGAAGTGTACGTGGATGATCTCATGGTCAAGAGCTTGGATGTCGACTCCCACATCCAGGACTTGGAAGAGACTTTCGCCACTCTCCGCAAGTCTAAGATGAGGCTGAACCCCTTGAAGTGTGTCTTCGGGGCGAGCCGGGGAAAGTTCCTAGGGCATCTTCTCACCCCTGCTGGGGTAGAACCTAACCCAGATAAGGTGAGGGCAATCCTGGAACTAAGGTCGCCGCAAAATACCAAGGAAGTACAGCAACTGACAGGGAAGTTGGCAGGGTTGAGTAGATTCCTCTCCCGGGCCGGGGAGAGGTGCTCCTCATTCTTCAAAACCTTGAGAGGGGGTTGAAGGTTTGAATGGACCTCGGAGTGCGAGGAGGCATTCCAGGCTTTAAAGAAACAGCTGACTCAGGCCCCCCTGCTCCAAGGGCCCAAGGAGGGGGAAGACTTATTCCTATATCTAGGGGTCGGGGCTGAAGCCTTGAGTTCGGTTTTGGTTCGGGAAGAAGGGAAGAGACAACTCCCCGTCTATTATGTAAGTCGGATATTGAAGAGGGCCGAGCTCCGTTACCCCATCCTGGAAAAACTGGCCTTCGCCTTAATCATCTCAGCCCGGAGGCTTCGACCCTATTTCCAGGCACACTCAATTCGAGTAGTGACCGACCACCCCCTGCGCAACATCTTCAAGGGGGTAGAGCATTCAGGTAGGTTGGCCAAATGGTCAGTGGAGCTGAGCGAGTTCGACATCTCCTTCGTCCCCCGCCTCTCGATCAAGGCCCAAGCTATGGCTGACTTCCTGGCAGAGTATGTGGTCGAGGTGGCGGAGGAAAGACTCACTCTCCCTCTCCCCTGGAAAGTCAGGGTGGACGGTGCCTCGGGGAAGCATTCTTTAGGAGTTGGGGTCATCTTGGAAAGCCCCCAGGGGATAAAGATCGAGCAGACCGTGGTAGTGCACTTTCCTATCACCAATAACCAAGCCAAATACGAAGCCGTAATCGCAGGTCTACGTCTGGCAAGAGACTTGGGGGTGCATGACGTGGAGGTCCTCACTGACTCCATGGTGGTGGCTTCCCAGATCAAGGGGGAGTTTGAGGCGAGGGAACCCACCCTGCAGCTCTATTTGATGAAGGTAAGGGGAGTCATTGGGACCTTCCAGACCTTCTCAATCAAGCACGTGCCGCGAGGGGAAAATGAGCCAGTCGACCAGCTAGCAAAGCACGGCCCCCGGATGGGAGGCACCATTACGGATCTCTTCCGACCTTCCATCGAGGAGGGGGAACTAATGGAAGTAGAACAGCACCCCTCATGGATGGATCCTTTCGTCACCTTCTTGTCCACCGGAGAATACCCGGAGGGAATGGACCGAAGAGGGCTCAAGCACAAGGCGGCATACTACCTCCTACGTGAGGGACAGTTGTACCGCAAGACCCTCTCAGGGATGTTGGCCCGTTGCGTGGCCGAAAGAGAGGTGCACAAAATTTTGGAGGAAGTCCATTCCGGTGAATGTGGGAGTCATTCGGGGAGTCGGACCCTGGAAGGGAGGATCGTCAGGCAAGGGTACTTCTGGCCCACCCTCGGTCAGGATGCAGCCAAATTCGCGAAAAAATGTCATAAGTGCCAACTATACGCCCCACTCCAGCTCCAGCCGGCTCAGAGGTTAAGAAGCATCATGGCACCATGGCCCTTCGCCATATGGGGGCTGGACCTCGTAGGACCTTTCCCTCAGGCCAGCGGGCAGAGGAGGTTTTTGTTGGTCATGGTTGATTATTTTTCTAAGTGGATGGAGGTGAAGGCTCTAGCCAAGGTGACCTCTCAGGTAGTCAGGAACTTTATCTGGGGGGAGATCATCTGCAGGCATGGGCTGCCACAGGCTATCGTCACGGACAACGGACCTCAGTTCGCCAGCACGGAGTTCATTCGTTTCTGCGAGCAGCTAGGGATTGACCTTCGGTTTGCTTCTGTCCATCACCCTAGAAGCAACGGGCAGGTGGAAGCGGCCAACAAAATCATCGTGAACCTCTTAAAAAAGAAAGTGGAAAATTTGAGGGGAAGTTGGGTGGAACAGCTTCCATCGGTCCTCTGGGCCTTGAGGACCACCCCCAATACGGCCACAGGGGAGACACCTTTCAAACTCTCTCACGGCTGCGAAGCCGTTCTACCTATCGAATTCGAGGTCCAGACGCCTCGGGTCGTCGAGGCAGGAGCCGGAAGGGAAGAATGGAGGTCAGAGAATGAGGAGGAGCTTCGACTCTCCCTTGATATGGTGGAAGAACTACGCGACTTGTCCGTCGTCAGGCAGGAAGAGGCCAAGCGAAGGATGGCCAAGTATTTCGACAAACACGTCCGTGTCAAGCAGTTCGCGGAAGGGGACCTTGTCTTGAAAAAGGTGGACGCGGCAGGGAGATCAGCCGCTGTGGGAAAACTCCACCCCAATTGGGAGGGCCCCTACATTGTGCAGGAGGTCTTGAAATCAGGGGGGTATCGCCTCCAAGATGCAAGAGGGGACACCCTCAGCCACACTTGGAGTGGCGACGATCTGAAACGTTTCTACCCTTGAAAAAATTGTAAATATCTTGGCCTTAAGAATGAAAACAAATCTCATTGTCGTATTCTATGCTCTGTCAAAACAGTGAGGGTAAAGGGGTTCGCAGCTTAAACCCCCAAGGGGGCAAAAATTTCTAAGTCTTCTCGCTCTGGGGTTAGGTCTCGTCACTCCCCTGCCAGGCTCCCACCTAGCTGGCACGGCCGAGTCTCGATGGACATCGCTGTGACCCTGGGGCTGAGCCCGGAGGATGTTCAACACCCGCCCTCAGGCTCTCACTTAGCTGACTGGCCAGGTGGTAGCACCCGGGAGAGGCAAAAATTTCTAAGTCTTCTCGCTCTGGGGTTAGGTCTCGTCACTCCCCTGCCAGGCTCCCACCTAGCTGGCACGGCCGAGTCTCGATGGACATCGCTATGACCCTGGGGCTGAGCCCGGAGGATGTTCAACACCCGCCCTCAGGCTCTCACTTAGCTGACTGGCCAGGTGGTAGCACCCGGGAGAGGCAAAAATCTCTAAGTCTTCTCACTCTGGGGTTAGGTCTCGTCACTCCCCTGCCAGGCTCCCACCTAGCTGGCACGGCCGAGTCTCGATGGACATCGCTATGACCCTGGGGCTGAGCCCGGAGGATGTTCAACACCCGCCCTCAGGCTCTCACTTAGCTGACTGGCCAGGTGGTAGCACCCGGGAGAGGCAAAAATTTCTAAGTCTTCTCGCTCTAGGGTTAGGTCTCGTCACTCCCCTGTCAGGCTCCCACCTAGCTGGCACGGCCGAGTCTCGATGGACATCGCTGTGACCCTGGGGCTGAGCCCGGAGGATGTTCAACACCCGCCCTCAGGCTCTCACTTAGCTGACTGGCCAGGTGGTAGCACCCGGGAGAGGCAAAAATTTCTAAGTCTTCTCGCTCTGGGGTTAGGTCTCGTCACTCCCCTGCCAGGCTCCCACCTAGCTGGCACGGCCGAGTCTCGATGGACATCGCTATGACCCTGGGGCTGAGCCCGGAGGATGTTCAACACCCGCCCTCAGGCTCTCACTTAGCTGACTGGCCAGGTGGTAGCACCCGGGAGAGGCAAAAATTTCTAAGTCTTCTCGCTCTGGGGTTAGGTCTCGTCACTCCCCTGCCAGGCTCCTACCTAGCTGGCACGGCCGAGTCTCGATGGACATCGCTATGACCCTGGGGCTGAGCCCGGAGGATGTTCAACACCCGCCCTTAGGCTCTCACTTAGCTGACTGGCCAGGTGGTAGCACCCGGGAGAGGCAAAAATTTCTAAGTCTTCTCGCTCTGGGGTTAGGTCTCGTCACTCCCCTGCCAGGCTCCCACCTAGCTGGCACGGCCGAGTCTCGATGGACATCGCTATGACCCTGGGGCTGAGCCCGGAGGATGTTCAACACCCGCCCTCAGGCTCTCACTTAGCTGACTGGCCAGGTGGTAGCACCCGGGAGAGGCAAAAATTTCTAAGTCTTCTCGCTCTGGGGTTAGGTCTCGTCACTCCCCTGCCAGGCTCCCACCTAGCTGGCACGGCCGAGTCTCGATGGACATCGCTGTGACCCTGGGGCTGAGCCCGGAGGATGTTCAACACCCGCCCTCAGGCTCTCACTTAGCTGACTGGCCAGGTGGTAGCACCCGGGAGAGGCAAAAATTTCTAAGTCTTCTCGCTCTGGGGTTAGGTCTCATCACTCCCCTGCCAGGCCCCCACCTAGCTGGCACGGCCGAGTCTCGATGGACATCGCTACGACCCTGGAGTTGAGACTGGGAGTTGGCCCGAGGAAAACACCAGGGTGCGAGCTCGCCAGTCAAGACGGCGAGCTCGGAATATCCTACCCCCCCCTCTCTCTCCAGCTCGCTACTAAGGAAGCCCTGGTCCTGTCCCAGACCCAGGGGAAGGAAAGCGGCTCTCTCCAGCGAGCCTAGCCTCGTTCCAGCTAACTCGGCGAAAGACACGCCCTGATGTCTAAGGCGGATGCCGGCAACATCTTGACCCAAGCGTATTCTCACTTGTCTGAATTATCGAAAAACTAAGGCGAGACATGGCGGGGGAAGGTGAGGCGCGAGTAGGATATGGCGCGAGCACGTGTCCTAGGGATTCGCCGCGAGCACCGCGGGGGCTGGTCCTAACTCAAGACATTCTACAGGCGAGGTCGCTCTACCAAGCGCGCGGGTATAATATCGCAAGTGAGCTTAAAAAGAAGATAGTAGAATTGTGCAAAATATCTTTGATTCATCATTACAAGTTTATAAGGCCCGCCTCGGCAGGGTACAAAAAAAAGAGAGAAAGAAGAAAACAAAAGTTAACTCTCGCCCTCCCCCCTCGAGTGACGGTCCTCCTCGTCACCAAGCCGAGCGTCCTTCTCCCTCACCCCCGCAAAGAGCGAGTCGAAGCTATCTTCCTTCTCGCTGAGCGGGCTGGGCGGGAACAGGGTTGGCAGAAGTTCCCGGACGGTGACCTCCTCGCAGCCTTCCGCCAAAATCCCCGTCCCCCTCATCGCTTGTAGAAGACACTCGGCAGCCTCGACGGAGTTGACTCGCAGCCGCTCCGCGACATCAGACTCGCCAAACACCCGGGGCCTCTTGAAGGGGAAGGCCGGCTCGCTGGCGTCCGGGGGAAGGAGAGCGTCGGCTTGGCGGAGGACCTCTCCCAGGAGCCCCTTGTTCTTCTCTTTCAATTCCTCCACCTCCGCCCCCAGCCGGGCGGCAACAGCCTCCTGCTCCTGGGAATATGTCTTTTGCTCGGCGAGCTGGGCTTCCCGCTCAGCGAGCTGAGCCCGCAACTGAGCTACCTCTTCTCGCATCGCGTCAGCGGCTTCGGCGTCCTGTAAGGGTTAAAAGTTCAGAACACGCGCAGGAATAATCTTAAGCAAGGTAAATAGAGGTATCCAGTGATTACCAAGCCACCGACAGACTTCGCGAGTAGAGCGTCCGCGAGGCCGAACCGCCTTTCCGCGTCGACCGCGCTCTCCTTCGCCAGGTCGCTCTCCTGCTCGGCAGTCAGCAGGGCGTTGCTGAGTTGGAAGCCGCGGCGGACCATCATGTGATGGAGCTCGAAGGCCCGCAGGTGGGCCTGCATCCCCTCGTAGCCGAGCTGACTGGGGGTAAGTTTCTTGTACGACTCAGCGCTGTCGCGGCTGTAGAGGCCGAAGCCGAAAGCGAAGGCGTGGGCGGTGGGCGGCCGGCGAGCTCCCCAGGAGGGGGCGCGAGTAGAGACAGAAACTCGGTGAGCCCCCTCGTCCCACTTCAAGATGGGCTCGCCAGCCGCATCTTTGCTCTTGCACCCCTTGCCGAAGTTGGGGTGATCCTTCGGCAGACTGGACTCGCGGACGGCGTCCTCCCCGGTAGAATCGGAGGACGGCCCGCTCTTCTTCTTCCCCTTTCGGGGGGAGGAGGCTTCTTTCAACGGGCTCAAGGGCGGCTCGTCGGACAGAACCTCCGGCGAGCTCATGAACTTGGTAGGAGACGGGGGAAGGTGCAGCCGTCCGCGCGAGACCACCTTCGCCCTCTTCTTCTTGGGGAGCGAAGGATCGGGGCGCGAGCTCGACCCCCCGGACTCCAAGCGCTTCTTGCCGGGGGGTTGGACTCGTGCTTGCTCCTCGCGACAAGCCGCTGCCGCCGCCCGGGCCAGCTCTAGAGGGTCTGAGAATATCCCCGGGTCGGCGAACGGCGGATGCTCCGGCAGAACCCGTTCCCCTGCAGAGAAAGACTTAGTCAAAAAAAGGGGGAAAGAAGAAAATATATGATAAAGTTCGCGAGAGGGCAGAGCGAGATATACCTTCACCGGGGAGAACGGGTTGAAGCGAGTCAAGGCCGCGGCGGAGGAAGGCGACCTCGAAGTCCTTGTGGAGGAAGAACTTGTGGAGGTCGGCGTCGCTACCAGACAGGGAAGGAGGACGATATATGTCCTCGCTCTTCTGCAGGGGGCGAAAGGGGATGTTGCCGAGCTCGCCCTTAATGAAGACGAGCCGGGTCATCCAATTATGATTCTTGTTCGCCAGCTCGCGAACCTTGATGAAGGACCCGCCGAAGTAGGCGACCCCGTCGGGGGTAGCCTTGTAAGAGAACAACTTGCGGAACACCGCGAGGTTGAACTCGATTCGCTCCCGGCGAAGGAAGCAGGCGAACGCCACCATCATAGCAATGGCGTTGGAATTCAACTGCGCGGGCACCGCGCCGTAGTACTTCAGGATCTGGCGGATTTCTGGCCAGAGGGGGAGGCGCAGTCCCACCTCGAAGTGCGAGATGGGGAAGGCGAGCTCACCCTCCGGGAAGGAATTGATGGCCTCATGCTCGGCGGGCCTGCGAGCCTGGAAGCCGGGGGGGACGAACGCCGCCGTGAACTCGGCGAGCTCCTCCTCTGTAATGTGCCCCTCGAAAAAGCAATGATCAACAAAGTGCTGGGCGCACTTAGACCGACCGTCCGCGTCAGGGTTGGTCTTGACCATGGTCGCAGAGAAAAGGGAAATCGCGAGCTCGGGAAGACAGAGACGAAGCAAAAATTCGAAAGCAATAAAGGCGTGCCTCGGGGGTAGGTGAGAAGGTCTATTTATAGAAGAAGGTAAAGAAGGGCGAGAGGGAGGGCGAGTCGGCCGATCGGTCCGGTCTCGCCGCGCCACCTCGCCACCCTCTCCTCGCAAGTCCTGCGAGCCGGCCAGGCCCCCGAAGGGGGAATTCGAAAAGACTCACCAAAATATTGAAAAAGCGTCTACATATACAAAGTGGTTGAAAAGTTGTTCCAAATTATTACAAACAGACCATTCGGAGCAAATAAAAGAAAAAATATAAATAAGGGCGCAAGGACCATGCGAGGGCGGGGGCGAGTACCGGCCGACTGACAGAGGAGCCGTTTCATTCTCCCCGGTCTCGCCGGCCCGCCGTCGCAGGCCGCCGCGCATGAAGTTCCCGAAGCCGCCCCATGTTCCTATTTATCACCCGCAGGTTCTCGTCAATTTCGTCCATCAGCACCAGGGAAGACGCCTCCTCGAACGCCAGGCTGACTCCAGCACCGTCTGCGAGATGCGAGCACTCCCACTGCAGCCTGTTGTTGTCCTTCCGCAGGTCGTGGAGCTCGCGCACCAGCTTCTTGAGAACCTTCCGCTCCCGTCTTGCGCGTTCAGGGCTGCCTACCTCGGAGTCCAGGAAGGCGTCCAGGGCGCTTGGAGAAGGGAGGGGCGAGTAAGGAGGTCGATCCACGGACTCGCCGTCCTCCGTCCGCCCGGGAAATTCTGGGCGAAAAACTGAAAGACGGTCAGAAAAGCAAATATCCACGGAACAGAAGAGCAATGCCGGAAACTTACCGCGCGAGCCTGGCTCCTCCGGGTTGGCGCGAGGAGAGAAGTGGCGCAGGTCCTTGCCACGCCCCGGCAGTTCTTGAGGAGCAAGTTGGTAGCCGGGAACAGGTATAATCCCGGCGCCTCTCCCCACGACCAGGGATCTAGGGGAGGGTTGCCGGGAAGGGAGGCGACTCGGCGACGCCGGCTCTCGCGAGCCCGGCTCCTTAACCTCGGGATCCTGCCGCGGCGAGTTGACGGGAATGCTTTTGGCCCGAGGGGTGGATGCTTCGCCGCTGTTCTCCCGGTCGGAAGACAATTCCACTAGATTTTTAGCAGAAGAGCCAAGAACTGGCTGGTTGGAGGAACCGGCCCCGTTCCCCAAGGCGGCAGTAAAGTCGGCCAGAATGGGTTCGGCCCCCGGGGGAAGGGGCTTCGCCCGCTTGGCCGAGCCAAAATCGGCAAAACGGCGAGCAGGGGCCTCAAGGTTGGTCAGCCCTGCGGCCTGGGCAGCGATCTCCTCGCGGGAACGTGCGAGTCGCTCTAAGACTTCTTTGGGGAGCGGCATCTTATCAGAATTTGGGGAAGGGCAAAGGTCAGCCAGATGCGCAGGGGTACGTATATATAGCTACCTGTGGGGCCTACCAGAAGATTCCTTTTTGCCCCTGTCGCACTCGCCGGATCCTATGGGGTTGGATGTTTCTTTCCGAGCTTGTCCCAACCTCGCAAAGAGTGGGGATTATGTACAACCCCGTATCCCGCGAGTGGTCGACAGGGGTTGAACCGGCCGGCTCAGACCAACTTGGACCCAGTATGCCGAGCCCGAGCTCAGCAATAGTCGAGCTGAGCTCGGCGATGGCCGAACGAAGCCCGGCATGCCGAGACCGAGCTCGGGTGCAGGAACAGGGCTCGACGATAGTCGAGCCAAGCTCGACGATGCCCGTGCCGAGTTCGGTTTCTGATGGAGCTCGGCGATCGTCGTGCCGAGCCCGAGCTCGGCAATAGTCAAGCCGAGCTCAGCGGTAGTCGAGCACAAGTATGCCGAGTACCTGCCCGCCTAGGCCCAAGACGAGGCGAGTCAGGCCTCCTGCCAAGCGAGTGCCCCCTCAGGTCCAGCTCGCACCTCGGCCATGGCATACCTTTACTATGTGGCCCCTTTTGGTTTGCCTGTAGTCCTCGAAAACAGTGAAGGTTGTATATTAGCAGGCCATCTTTTCCTATAAATAGGACCCAAGGGGTACCTCAGAAGACACTGACGAATTCTCCGGCCTACTAGCGCTTTCTGAGGTACCTTAGCCCGGCATTTGGCTAAGGAGGGGAAGCGCTCTAAGATCTTCCGGGTGTGTGGTGGGACCTCCACGCCGGGCCCTTGGTCTTGTCCTTGTTCCTTCTCTTTTTCTTTGTCATTTTCTTGCAGGAGTGAAGTAGGTGCGCGGCCACCCCTTCCCCAAGGGTCGAATTCCACAAGAGACCGGTTTTCCGGTTTCAACAGCGCGGTCTGCCCGATCACCACCCACTTCCACTTCACAATTTTCAACATTGTCCCTTAAAGTGAGAAGTGGTGATCAAGCCCAACAGTCCCCGTAACCGTTGAAATGGCCCCTTCGACAACGTCTTAGTGAAAATATATGTGATGTTGTCCTCACTCCGCACATGCTCAACCATAAGAGACCCCTCCAACGTCTTCTCCCGTATGTAGTGTGTTTGATCTCTATATGCTTGGTCCTTACATGACATACTGAATTGTTCACCAGTTTAAGAGCACTCTCATTGTCACCACGGAGCAGAGTAGGATATTGCACTTCCTTATGGATGCCCTCTACTAGTCTCCTCAGCCAGATGGCTTCTCGAGCAGCTAAAGCTGAAGCTTTGTACTCCGCTTCCGTAGTAGAAACAGATACTGAGTCCTGCTTTTTACTGCACCATAAAATACTCGTTGATCCGCATGTGAAAACATAGCCATGCATCGATTTTCGATCATCTGAGTCTCCCCAATAATCAGCATCAGTGTACCCAAGCAGTGAAAAACCTGTGTCCCTCTTATACATGCAGGAGCCCCATATCAGAAGTAGACATCACATACTTCAAAATATTCTTTGTCGCTATCAGATGAGGTTTCCTTGGTTCCGCCATATACCGACTTACTTGGCCAGCATCATAAGCCATGTCTGGCCTTGTAATAATAAAGTAAATCAAACTCCCCAGCAAAGCTCAGAACACCAAGGGATCAGGAAGAAACCTCCCCTCATCTCGTCGAAGCTTCAGACCACATTCTAGACGAGTAGAGCTACTCTTTCCCTTCCTCAAGCCGAATCGATGAACAATCCGCTTAGTATAGCCCCTTAGAGAAATGAGTATATCACTCTTCTTCCTCTCCACCTCGAGTCCAAGGAAATGACGGAGCTCACCCAAGTCGTTCATCTCAAACCTTATAGCTAGCTCTTCCTTGAGCCTAGCTACCTCCTCCTTGGAGTTACCTGTGATGATCATGTCATCAATGTAATGCCCCTAGCTGATACAACGTGATGATGTCACGGCTCCGCTCTAGGCAACGCTACCGGGCTGCAGCCCAAGCACCCCAACCCCTCTCCAGCCCACTAGCGGGTTGTTGGTGGCCACAACCTCCCTTTGATGAGTGAACTCGACAGTTAAGTTGGGTCGTACGGGGACTTCCTAGGAGGTAACCCATCCCAGTACTACTCTCGCCCAAGCACGCTTAATAACCTGCCTGTGGAGGGAGAGGAGTTGGGGTGCTTGGGCTGCAGCCCGGTAGCGTCGCCTAGAGCGGAGCCGTGACGCTGTCACGTTGTATCGGCTAGGGGCGTTACAATCAACGTACAATAACACCAAAACCAAAAGCTCCCTCTTGTTCTTGATAAACAAGCTTGAGTCTTAATTTGAAGCAAGATAACCACAAAACTGGAGGTATTCTGAGATCTTCCCATACCAAGCACGATGTGTCTTCTTCAAATCGTAAAGGACCTTCCAAAGCTTGTAGACATAGACAAGATGATCTTTAGATACAAAAATCAGTGGCTGATCCATAAAGATGTCTGTACAACCCCGTATTCGCGAGGCGAGGACCCCAAGCAAGGCTTAAGGCATGCTAGTAAGTTTTGAGCTCTAGAGCTCCTTTGAGGGGTGGGTGCGGCGAGTAGGCAGACACCCGTCCGGCGTGGCTAGGCGAGGGCAGGTGAGGCGAGACCGGCCTGGGGCCGGGTTCACGCCCCTGCCTCGCGGTTAGGCGAGAGCAGGTGAGGCGAGACCGGCCTGGAACCGGGTTCTCGCCCCTCCCTCGCAGTTAGGCGAGAGCAGGTGAGGCGAGACCGGCCCGAGGCCGGGTTCTCGCCCCTCCCTCGCGGTTAGGCGAGAGCAGGTGAGGCGAGACCGGCCTGGGGCCGGGTTCTCGCCCCTGCCTCGCGGTTAGGCGAGAGCAGGTGAGGCGAGACCAGCCTGGGGCCGGGTTCTCGCCCCTGCCTCGCGGTTAGGTGAGAGCAGGTGAGGCGAGACCGGCCTGGGGCCGGGTTCTCGCCCCTGCCTCGCGGTCTCGCGGTCAGGCCGGGCGAGACCGGCGGGCGCTCCCCCGAGGTGGTTTTTCCCCCTTTTTGCCCCCGGTGTGGAGGTTTTCTATTGGCTGGAGGCATTTTTGCCCCAGGGGCATTTTGGTCATTTTTCCCCCAAGACTTGGAAAAACTATAAATAGACCCTTAGGGGTGCCTTGGGGAGCATCTGGTCATTCTTTCCTTAGCCACTATTTTCTCTTTGGCTTTCCTCCAAGGCACCTAGCTCAAGCATTGGCTAGGGAGGGGGAGACCTCAAAGGTCTTCTGGGTGTGAGGTGGGACCTCCGCGCTAGAGCCAAGGGTCGGTTCATAGCTTCCTAAGTCTTCGGTCCATAACGTTCCTCCGAGTGTAGTAGGTGTGAGGTCACCCCTTTTTTGGGACCCCGAACTCCACAGAAGCCAACTTTGGCCTCGGTCATTTTTGGCTTCAACACTTTTGGTGCGGTGAGCGTGGAGAGTGACCAGCACAGAAAATCTCGGGTGAGTGTCATGGCCAGAGATCAGGGAGGTGGTGATGATCTCGGCGAGCTCCCAAACTCAGGACTCTTCGTGGGAAGGGAGGAGTTCATGGCATCCATTCAAGGCATCATGGGGATGCTACAGAGTTTGGCTCCTCGGGGTGGCAGCTCCACTCCAACCCCCCAAGAGCTAGCTCCACCCCCTCTCGATGAGTCGACCCCTAGGGGTCAGGGAGAGATCACCCCAGCAGGGGGAGAAGTAAGTGTGCCTGACAGGAGACCTGGGAAGGAGAGGATGGTAGAAGGGGTTGAGCGAGACCTCCCAGGCCGGGAGCTGTTCCCCAGCCCGGCGAGAGCTAGCCCCCCAGGCGAGCAGGTCGCGCGAGTGGAGGTGGCGAGAGCTCCCCTTAGGGGGTCACCCTTCAGTGAGTTGATCATCTCAGCTCCCGTTCCCGAGGGGTTCAGAGAGCCAGACATGATTTACTATACCGGGAAGGATGACCCCGTCCAGCACCTTCAATGGTTCAAGGATGCCGTCTCCATCAGGCCGATGACGGATGCCTTCAAGTGTCGCCTCTTTGCGATCACGTTGAAGGAGAAGGCAAGGGACTGGTTTCATCAACTCCCTCCAAGGTCCATCTTCGGGTTCGAAGACTTGAGCCGGAGCTTTCAGCTTCGCTTCTCCACCTCCAAGAAGAGGAAGAAAGGTCCTGAGTCCCTCTTCCTGATAAAGCAAAGGACCGAGGAGTCGCTGGCCCACTATGTTGACAGGTTCCAGGAGGAGGTCCTTGACATCCAAGAGGTGCCAAGGTATGCCCTCCAGATGGCGTTCACGGTTGGGTTGCGCGAAGGGTTCTTCAAGATGAGCTTGACTCGGAAGGCCCCCCTTTCTTTCGAGGAGCTGATGGAAAGGGCAGCAGAGAAGATAGCCATGGAGGCAGCCAACCCGGCCTTCGTGAAGAAGTTGGCAAGGCTGACAGAGGTGGAGTCGAAGGAGCAGGGTGGCTCAAGGCATCATGAAGTGAGAAGGAGAGAGGAGCAGAGAGCCCAGGGGTTCCAAGGATAGGAGGGTCCGGAACTAGGCTGGAGGCAGCAGGGAAGACCGGCCCAAGGTCCAGGAAGAGCTCTAGTCCCAGGTGGAGAGAACTTCCACGGGGGCCAAGGCAGGTTCAACTTCCAGAGGCAAGCACCTAGGCAGCTCCTGCCCCCACCCCAGCAAGCCTTGGCAATCGGCGGAGGAGGAAGAGGTAATAGGAGAGATCGCCCAGCCCGCCGAAGGAGGGGAGAAAGGGCACTACTGTATTGTGACTTCCATCAGTCGGAGGGTCATGCCACGGCTACCTGCCCCGAGTTCCTGGAGGTGAGGGGGGCGAGAGGTCCTGCCCAGCCTCCGCCGCCGGCGCAGAATGAAGTTCCACCCCGAGTAGGCGAGGAGGGCAGGTGCGAGGATCGGGTCGATGTTGGAACCCGAGGGAACATATGAGCGACTCACGGTGAAGTGGAGATCATGCCCGAGTCCTCCAGAGGAGCTTCGCCCCAGTAGTGTCATGTACTTTTCTTATGATGCAATGAGTCTGGTCCTCGACCTACTAAGTCGAGGGAGTTATGTAACCTATCATATTTTCCCCTTTGGAGGATGTTGGATTTGGTAAGGTTCGGTTGAGATGTCTAGTCCCCCTCCCAAAAAAAATGTCTAAGTCCTTAGCTCCGATGATGATTCCGCTGTCAGGCTCTCACTAGCTGACAAGGCCGGTTGATCTCTCGTGGAAGCCCAAGTCCTTAGCTCTGATGATGATTCCGCTGTCAGGCTCTCACTAGCTGACAAGGCCGGTTGATCTCTCGTGGAAGCCCAAGTCCTTAGCTCCGATGATGATTCCGCTGTCAGGCTCTCACTAGCTGACAAGGCCGATTGATCTCTCGTGGAAGCCCAAGTCCTTAGCTCCGATGATGATTCCGCTGTCAGGCTCTCACTAGCTGACAAGGCCGGTTGATCTCTCGTGGAAGCCCAAGTCCTTAGCTCCGATGATGATTCCGCTGTCAGGCTCTCACTAGCTGGTGGGTTCAGGTTGATCTCTCGTGGAAGCTAAGTCCTTTTGCTCCGAGATGACTCCGCTGTCAGGCTCTCACTAGCTGGTGGGTTCAGGTTGATCTCTCGTGGGAGCCAAGTCCTTTTGCTCCGAGATGATTCTGCTGCCAGGCTCTCACTAGCTGGTGGGTTTAGGTTGATCTCTCGTGGGAGCCAAGTCCATTTGCTCCGAGATGATTCCGCTGCCAGGCTCTCACTAGCTGGCGGGTTCAAGTTGATCTCTCGTGGGAGCCAAGTCCTTTTGCTCCGAGATGATTCCGCTGCAAGGCTCTCACTAGCTGGCGGGTTCAGGTTGATCTCTCGTGGAGGTGATCCTTTTACCCTGAGGGGGTCTCTCCACCCAGGCTCTCATCAGCTGGCATGGCAGGTTGACCCCCCCAGGAGGTTAGATCTTTTTACCCTGAGGGGGTCTCGCCACCCAGGCTCTCATCAGCTGGCATGGCAGGTTGACCCCCCCAGGAGGTTAGATCCTTTTACCCTGAGGGGGTCTCGCCACCCAGGCTCTCATCAGCTGGCATGGCAGGTTGACCCCCCCCAGGAGGTTAGATCTTTTTACCCTGAGGGAGTCTCGCCACCCAGGCTCTCATCAGCTGGCATGGCAGGTTGACCCCCCAGGAGGTTAGATCTTTTTACCCTTAGGGAGTCTCGCCACCCAGGCTCTCATCAGCTGGCATGGCAGGTTGACCCCCCCAGGAGGTTAGATCCTTTTACCCTGAGGGGGTCTCGCCACCCAGGCTCTCATCAGCTGGCATGGCAGGTTGACCCCCCCCAGGGGGTAAGCGTTTTTACCCTGAGGGGGTCTCGCCACCCAGGCTCTCATCAGCTGGCATGGCAGGTTGACCCCCCAGGAGGTTAGATCCTTTTACCCTAAGGGGGTCTCGCCACCCAGGCTCTCATCAGCTGGCATGGCAGGTTGACCCCCCCAGGGGGTAAGCATTTTTACCCTGAGGAGGTCTCGCCACCCAGGCTCTCATCAGCTGGCATGGCAGGATGACCCCCCCCCCCTAGGAGGTTAGATCCTTTTACCCTGAGGGGGTCTCGCCACCCAGGCTCTCATCAGCTGGCATGGCAGGTTGACCCCCCCCAGGGGGTAAGCGTTTTTACCCTGAGGGGGTCTCGCCACCCAGGCTCTCATCAGCTGGCATGGCGGGATGACCCCTCCAGGAGGTTAGATCTTTTTACCCTTAGGGGGTCTCGCCACCCAGGCTCTCATCAGCTGGCATGGCAGGTTGACCCCTTGGAAGAGGCCTCAGTCTTTCGATCCCGCGAGAGCAAGCTACCCTCAGCGAATACGTTGGGTTGGATGTTTCTTTTCGAGCTTAGACAACCTCGAAAAGAGCGGGGATTGTGTACAACCCCGTATTCGCGAGGCGAGGACCCCAATCAAGGCTTAAGGCATGCTAGTAAGTTTTGAGCTCTAGAGATCCTTTGAGGGGTGGGTGCGGCGAGTAGGCAGACACCCGTCCGGCGCGGCTAGGCGAGGGCAGGTGAGGCGAGACCGGCCTGGGGCCGGGTTCACGCCCCTGTCTCGCGGTTAGGCGAGAGCAGGTGAGGCGAGACCGGCCTGGGGCCGGGTTCTCGCCCCTCCCTCGCGGTTAGGAGAGAGCAGGTGAGGCGAGACCGGCCTGGGGCCGGGTTCTCGCCCCTCCCTCGCGGTTAGGCGAGAGCAGGTGAGGCGAGACCGGCCCGGGGCCGGGTTCTCGCCCCTCCCTCGCGGTTAGGCGAGAGCAGGTGAGGCGAGACCGGCCTGGGGCCGGGTTCTCGCCCCTGCCTCGCGGTTAGGCGAGATCAGGTGAGGCGAGACCGGCCTGGGGCCGGGTTCTCGCCCCTGCCTCGCGGTTAGGCGAGAGCAGGTGAGGCGAGACCGGCCTGGGGCCGGGTTCTCGCCCCTGCCTCGCGGTCTCGCGGTCAGGCCGGGCGAGACCGGCGGGCGCTCCCCCGAGGTGGTTTTTCCCCTTTTTGCCCCCCGGTGTGGAGGTTTTCTATTGGCTGGAGGCATTTTTGCCCCAGGGGCATTTTGGTCATTTTTCCCCCAAGACTTGGAAAAACTATAAATAGACCCTTAGGGGTGCCTTGGGGAGCATCTGGTCATTCTTTCCTTAGCCACTATTTTCTCTTTGGCTTTCCTCCAAGGCACCTAGCTCAAGCATTGGCTAGGGAGGGGGAGACCTCAAAGGTCTTCTGGGTGTGAGGTGGGACCTCCGCGCTAGAGCCAAGGGTCGGTTCATAGCTTCCTAAGTCTTCGGTCCATAACGTTCCTCCGAGTGTAGTAGGTGTGAGGTCACCCCTTTTTTGGGACCCCGAACTCCACAGAAGCCAACTTTGGCCTCGGTCATTTTTTGCTTCAACAATGTCTTTATCTATCTCCCCATAAATAAAAGCATTATTTACATCAAGTTGTCATATCTTCCACCCTTGGCAAGCAGCCAATGCGATCACCACCCGTACCGAAGTCATTTTGACAACTGGACTAAATGTCTCTTCATAGTCTTCACCGTATTGTTGTGAGAACCCTCGACGGCGAGCCTTGTATCTTTTGATGCTCTCATCCTCCTTCAACTTGTAGACCCACTTACAAGTCACATGAGTAATGTCATCAACTTTGGGCACAAGGTCCCAGGTTTCATTTTTCTGGAGAGCATCCATCTCCTCTCCCATGGCATCGCACATGATTTCAAAAGGAAGTTCCCAATTGGGAGCTATCACGAGTGGCACGTTTATTAATTTTTCTTTTATAATAGAAAAAGCATGCAAACAATTTTCATCAAAAATAAACGGCGCATCTTTTTCTAATAAGTGAGTAAGAGGCTTAGTTATTTTTGAAAAATCTTTTATAAACCGGCGATAGAAATCGGCATGCCCCAAAAAACTACGAATGGTCTTGACATTTGAAGGGGGGAGGTAGCTTTTCTATAGTTTCAATTTTAGCTTTATCTACCTCTATGCCAATGCTTGATATTTTATGGCCTAAAACCAAACCTTCCCGTACCATAAAATGACACTTTTCCCAGTTTAAAACTAGGTTCGTGTCTTCACATCTTTGGAGGACACGGGAAAGGTTTGCCAAACATAAATCAAACGAATCTCCAAAAATGGAGAAATCGTCCATGAAGACCTTCATGATATCCTCCACTAGTTCATCAAAGATCGCTAGCATACACCTTTGGAAGGTTGTCGACGCATTGCATAAACCAAAAGACATCCTTCGATAGGCGATGGTGCCAAACAGACAAGTGAAGGTTGTTTTCTCTTGGTTCTCGGGCACGATATGGATTTGGAAATATCCCGAGAGACCGTCAAGAAAACAATAAAATGAGTGCTCGTATAACCGTTCAAAGATTTGGTCAATGAACGGCAAAGGAAAAGGATCCTTACGGGTTGCATCATTTAATTTACGGTAGTCAATGCAGACCCGCCATCCGGTAACGGTTCGGGAAGGGACTAACTCATTTTTATCGTTAGGCACTATCGTTAACCCTCCTTTCTTGGGCACCACTTGGACCGGACTTACCCAAGTGCTATCCGAAATCGGTTAGATTATGCCCGCATCTAATAATTTTATTACTTCCGCCTTAACTAGTTCTTTCATATTAGGATTTAGTCGGCGTTGAGATTGAATGGTTTTATGAGCGTGTTCTTCTAATAAAATTTTATCGGTGCAAAGGGAGGGATTAATCCCTCTCAAATCCGGGATCTTCCACGCAATTGCGCGGCGATGAAGTTTTAAAATATTAGATAATTTAATTTTTTTTCTTCATCGGTCCAATAGACCGACACAATAACGGGAAGTTTTGAATCCTCCGCTAAAAATAAATACTCTAAATAATCGGGCAATTGTTTTAATTCTAGCATGGGAGGTTCATCATAAGAAGTTTTCAAACGATCACTACCAACTTCCAAAATTTCAAAAATAGGCGCGCGAGTGATCGAAACATTATCATTATTTTCATGAGCAACTTAATCTAAATTTTCTAAATCGGCGTTATGATCAATAGAAGATAAAGAATGCTCAGAAAAAGGAATGAAGTCTTCTTCGGGAGAAGTCTCCAAATAGTAACATGAGTCATCATTTGAGAGCGAATTTTTCATAGACGAGTCAATAGTAAAGGTAACTTCTTCATCTCCGACTCTAAGGAGAATTTTACCGTTACTAACGTCTATAACCGCGCGTGAGGTGGCAAGAAAAGGGCGATCAAGAATGAGTGGTATCTCGGTGTCCTCTTCGATGTTAAAGATGACAAAATCTACCGGAAAGATAAATTTATCAACTTTGACAAGCACATCCTCAATAATCCCCACAGGGAGTTTGATAGACCGATCCGCCAATTGTATGCTCATTCTTGTGGGTTTAGGTTCTCCTAATCCCAACTTCTTCACTAAAGAATAAGACATAAAATTAATTGAGGCATCTAAATCGGCTAGCGCACGTTTCACTAATAAATCGCCAAATGAGCAAGGTATAGAGAAACTACCTGGATCGGGTAATTTCTTAGGCAATTTATTAAGTAAAACCGCTGAACACTCCGCGTTCAATTGAACTGTGGAGATATTCACATGTTTCTTTTTATTGGATAAAAGATCCTTGAGGTACTTGACATACTTCGACGTTTGTGCTATCACTTCGCAAAACGATAAATTTATTCGGATTTGTTTAAACATATTTAAAAATTTACCGTGATGCTCATCCATTAGGTCTTTTTGCATTCTAGACGGATAGGGAAGAGGCGGTTGATAAGGTTTAGGTTTATTATAATTAGAAGGCTTAGGCGGAGGAGAAGATGAAAAAATTGTTACTTCTGTATCAACCAGAATTGGAGAAGTAGTTGTTATCTCCTTCCCGCTCCGTAGAGTGACGGATTTTGCTTGCTTCTTTGGGTTGGGCTCTGTATTGCCCGGTAGCGTTGTAAGACCCCTCTCCGGTATTATGCCCAGAACCGCCGCCTGACGGTGTCACTAACTCACGGGTTAGTCGACACCGCAAGACGTCGATCCTGCTGGCTAGTACGATCATATAACATGTTCGGCCAATTGAGAAGTAGAAGTATAATAGCAGTATATAAAAACAGCTAGTCCACAAGTCACAGCACTATCATATATAATAAAAATGAAAGTACAATAAAATCAAGAATGAGTACGATAAATGAAATAAGGGCTTATGCCCTGTACATAATATCAAATCTCTCCCTCTCAAAAGACAACAAGCGGAAGCTAATCTATCCTCAGAAAACTCGTCCCACCTGAGGACGTGCTGCAGTAGTAGTAAGTGGTGGTGATATCAGCTCCTCACGTCCTGTCACCTCATCCTGCTGGTCGTGCTGGTGCTCCATCTCCTCAATCCCCTAAATGATTTGGTCACAACCGACCGTTAGTCATAAAGACTAAGCCGTTTCCTCCACACCTCGCCCCCACAACTCCTAGGTACCGAGCGGGAGGACGAAGCGAAAGACAACAAGGGGTATAGAAAATAGCAAGTGACAGTGGAACTAATCTAGCATGGTTATATAATTGCAATAATACATCTCTACACTAGCAGTTCTATAAGGTACACAATAGTAACTAAAGTAAGTACTATAAAGAAGAGCTGTAAGTAAAGAAGGTGTAGAACAACAAATAAGTTATGCTACTACTAATCTATCAACATAGAAGTACCTTAACTTATATGCATGCCCATACAAACTTATAAGTTAAGGTTTCGAAAATATAACTTATCATATAAAAGAGCCTATACTAATTTATATGATAAGGATCCATGGTGCGTATGACCTAATTATGAATGTATGTTATGCATATGATTTATAATTCATACAAGTACAACACATGCACACGACTCTGTGATCACAGACCTTTAGTTCCCACTTTTTGGAGCTAGCATCACTCTATGTTACCACCATTGTGGCTACGGTAGCAGTGGAGCGGGCGTCTCCACTCCTAGGCAGGTATACACATTACCAAACCTAGACCTCCCATACGCCTATATACACGTCCTAGGTGCACTCTAAAGTCTTTGCATACTAATTGTTGACTACCCGTCAGTCTTGTTGGGTCGGGTGTGCGTTTTAGGGGATTGCCCTCCAGACCGCAGTATAAACAACCTACTTGCCCCTCAAACCCTCACACCTCACTTAAGTCACCATACTGCCATCGGTGTGACGATTGACCCAGTACTGCATGACCCGCCACTAAATTATTTTATGCATATGCAACGTATTTCAACTCGAGCCTCAAGCTCGCGGGACTAAAACTGTCCTAATTCCCTCCAACCCCTTTTACAGGTGAGATTATTGCCTCAAATCCCTCCAACCCTTCACGGGTGAGATTGTTGACTCAAATCCCTCCAACCCTTCACGGGTGAGATTGTTACCTCAAACTCCTCCAACCCTTCATGGGTGAGATTGTTACCGTGTTCTCTTAGCCTATTAGACTACTCTTGTCTAATGATTATTACACTTAGTGATTTATGGTTATTCCCAGGATTGCCCAGGGCATGCCCGCTGAAAGGCTCTCGGGGGAACTAGGAACTACGATGGGATAAATCCCAAAGTTCCCTTTCGCAAGGATACTTACTTTTATGAATGCCTAACCCTTTAACCATATCCAACTCTCATTGTTTCTCTGGAACGACCTTAGTAACTTAAAATATTATTGGGAGAGCGGAGGTCTTCCGCCGGACTCCGTTCTAGCTACTAACCTAGGGCTTTTTGCACTCTATTACTCGTTATAAGAAGTGACCTATTGGACACCAACCAGGATTTATCTTCCCAACATATATCTCATCTCATTTGTTAATCTTATCCCTTGTGGTCCTAGAAGTATATACTACTCATGCTACGCGCAACCCATGACCTAAAGTTAACTCGTATGATGCGACTTTCAAACCCTTAGGACAATTGCCCCCAAATTAATTATCCTAGGTTGGTATGATGGGTGATATTGACCATTCAAGATCTTGCTATTTTTCTAAGTGATTAAGGTCCTAAATTTAAATCTTTTAATTGGGTGACCTAGGTCACATTGCACATGATGAACTACTTTTATTGGTCCAGACCACCTAAGGAATTTATCAAGTATTCCATGAAGTTAAATATTACTGCGTACTAGATTTCATAATTTTACCATATGAATTTCTATTTAATTTCCATTTAACATTGAAATCATAATTTGGCCACTTTTCAAATAAAGTACATGAAATACATTACTATAAATTCTAAGAAAATTATTGCAGATCCATATTGATGTAATGAAACTATATACTGAAATTTAAAGTCCTAAGCAGTGATTTGATCTAACAAATACCCTAATGAAAATATTACCAAAATGTCATTATTATGGTTTTCAACATATGGAAGCATCCAAAAATTCTGAAATGATTACACAAGGACTATATCACATCAATAAACTACTGTAAATCTTTCCATAATATTCTAACAGTAATTTCTTTTATTATTAATTAATTTACATAATGGGCAAAATAGTAATTCTACTTAAAATCCAAGTAAACTTTAACTATCAGTCCCATAAATTTTTCCAGAGCTAAAATATGATCCATTAAATCTTGTGACAAAATTTGAGAATTTAATAACATCATTAGCCCTAGTTTCAAGTTTTATTTCTAAATGAGCCTATTTTCCAAAAATTCCAATTAATGGGATTTTTGATCCCACAAATCCCAATCTTCCTGTGGGAGGTATATTTCACCCCTATAAACCTCTGTCCAGAGTTTCATGGACATGTAAAGTGCCAAATGGGCTAAATTCCCATTTTGCTAATTTTACTATAGGCACCCAAATTTAAACCTAACTTTCACATGCAAATGGGATTCCCAAACATGCAGAGGTCCAAAGAATCTGAAATTTTTACCATGGTCTTAGATTGACCTAATAGATATGCCACCAAAATTTGGGGCCATTTTAAATTGTTGTTCTCCAAAAATTTAATTAATTTAAATAAATGTATTTTACCAAATACTATAGAAAAATTATCTCCACAAATTCCCATTTTTGATCAGTACCTAAGTATGAACTATTCACATGCATGACCAAAATTTCAGGTCATTTGGACTTAGGGTTTGTCTTGGGCACTAAATTGAAATTCTGCCCTAGCCCAAGACCAGTCTTGGTAGAATGGCCCTACAGGGAGCTGTACTGCTCCAGATGACAACTTTATGGTGTAAAATTAAAGGTAAGACCTAGATATACATTTTTTATGTTGGTTAGTATTTCTATAAATGCCTCTAAGAGGCCTAGATTTAGCATGCAAGTGACAGTATAAACAGGGACATAAAATATACATTAATACAACACAAATCTCAAAGCACAAATGGAGGGCATCTGTTCATCTTCTCCATGGAGCCAAGGGCCGAGATTTGCCCGACCTGGAGCTCCTTCTAAGGCCATTTCCCGGCCACCCAGCCACCTCCCTGGCCGGCCACCACCACCACCTCCGTTGAGGTGGTGGCCATCGATTGGCGGCGACTTGGCCGCCGGAGACAGTGATTTCCGGCGAACCCGTACACCTCCATTTTCATGGATTTTTCTTGATTTTCTCTCTTGGGATCAGGCTAAATTTAGCCCGATATCACTCCTAATGGATCTAGGAAACTAGCACGGGGTGAGGGGAGGTGAAACGAACCTGAATGGGGGCTTGGCGGCGGGTTCGGTGGTGGTGCGTCATGGTTGTTGCTTGCTCCGGCTAACTAGCTCCAAGCTCCGATTCTCCACGGTTTGCCTCGATCCAGGACTCGATTTCCACTCCTCTCGACCTTCTGGAGCTTATGTTGAGGTCAAAATGAGCTGATATTGGTTGTATAGTGAGTTTCCATTAAGGAGATTTCGGCCTATACATTGGATGCTCCTCCTTGGCTCCAAGTGTCATGGAATTTGGCTGGAAAGGCTGGGGGTGACTGCTGGAGCTGAGAGGAGGGCTTGGGAAGAGAGGAGGGCTTGGGAAGAGAGGAGGAGGGCCACATTGCCTTCATCCCCATTTTCCTTTCTTTTCTCTCTCCTCCACTTAGCAAATTCCTAAACTACCCCCATGCATGTGCTCTCTCTCCTATTTCAGAGGGGTAGGGGAAGTTCTTGACCTCTTGGGCTGGTCATGGGCTTTGACTAATGGGCTTAGCCCATTAGGGGTGGGCTTGGTTTCTTCTTTTCTCTTTTAGGCCACTTTGTTGACTTTTAGGTTGACTTGGTCAACATGGTGAGTGGGCTGACCCCACTTGAGGGTCATGGACCCTATGGCACCACCCAACTTGTGTCGGGCCAAAGTGGTGCCCTGCTTGGGCTAATTGGGTCTTTAGGTGTGGGTTTGACCAAGTTAGGGTTTAGGGTTGACTTGGGTCAACTTGGGTCAATAGGTGACCCAATGATGTGGCCTATGGCTCACTTAGATTGTCTTTGGGGTTAGGGCATAGTGGTGGGGTCAAGGTGTGGCTAAGGTTCCAATTTAGACTAGTTTGACCTAAGTTGACTTGGGCCCTATAGTGAGCCCCATGTGGCTACACCCTATCTCCATGGGTCAATCTAGCCTAAGCCCACACCCACACCACATATCCTAACCTAATCTAAGTTGGGGGGCCTAATAGGAAATGGGATGTTACAAATCCCAATAAACAAAAAAATAATTTCGTCACCGAAATTTAAGTTCGGGTCTACGGGGTTTCTACACATAAGAACATAAGAAACTATAAATGAAACTAAATTATTACATGGGGTAAAAGGCTCCGGGTGCCGCTCTATCATTAGATCCCTCGGCTCCCAGGTGTGTTCCTCCCGTCCATTGTTGGACCACAACACCTTCACAAGGGAAACCTTCTTCTTCCACAACACTCGAACCGTTGTATCGTCGATCTGGATCGGCTCTAAGCAAACTGATCTATCCGGTGCTACCGGGTCTACTGTAGTGGTAAAATGTTGTTCCGGCCAAAGGAGAGCTCTTCGTATCGAAGATACGTGGAAGACGTCATGCAAGGTCCCCAACTCTGGTGGCAGCTCCAGCCTATAAGTCAAGGGGCCGATACGCTCCAAGATCAAGTATGGCCACATATACTGAGGGCTGAGCTTCTTGTTCCTTCGTACCCAAGATACACCATGTACTGGACGTATCTTCAAGAACACTCTTTCCCCTACTTGGAACTCCACCTTCCGATGTCGCGCATCGTAATACTTGGCCTGCTTACTCTGAGCCTCCAACATCCGGTCCCTGATCAGTCGAATGCATCCGATCCCTGATCAGTCGAATCTGAGCATCCGTATCCTCTATATATTCCGATCAAACTGCCCTGGGGTCCTCATCCTGAACCCAAGATAGAGGTGTCCGACACTTCCTCCTATACAGAGCCTCATAAGGTGTAATCCCAATGCTCGCCTGATGACTGTTGTTGTAGGAAAACTCAATCAGTGACAACAGTCTCTCCCAGGGCTTCCCCGTATCCAGTATACATAAACGTAGCAGATCCTCCATGGTCCTATTGGTCCGCTCTATCTGGCTGTCGGTATTTGGATGGAAGGCGGTGCTAAACGTAAGCTGAGAACCCAAGTAAGCATGCACCGCCCTCCACTCCCTAGAAGTGAACCAACCATCACAATCCGAGACAATCGTCCTGGGGATGCCGTGGTACCTGACAAACTGCTCTACGAACAACCTCACAAAAATAGCAACAGGGTTGTCCTTCCTGATCGGTATATATAGTGCCATCTTGGTCAGTCTATCGACGATGACCCATATAGAATCGTGTCCAGAGTGGGAGCTAGGCAATCCGTGCACAAAGTCCATAGCTATGTCCTCTAACTTCCACTATGGCACCGATAATGACTGTAATAGTCCTCCTGGGCTCTTGGACTCTGCTTTACCCGCAGACATGTCTCGCAGTGTGTCACATAATGGATGATCTCCCTCTTCATTCCTGGCCAATATATGTTCCTCCGCAAATCTGTTGTCATCTTGGTGATATCGGGATGCACTGAGTACTGAGAATAGTGTGCCTCCCTGAGTATATCCTCTCGAATACCACCACCTGCGGGTATATAAATACGTCCATGAAAATGAATGAGATTATCATGCATTGAATAATCCTCGGATTTTCCCCCTTCCATGGCTCTGAATATCGGCTCCAAAGCTGTATCTAGCCTCTGCTGTGTCCTGATGCGCTCACGTATGTCACACTTAATGATCAAGGAGTTCATATACTCCCGATATACTTCTGGCTCGAACTCAGAAACCATGGTAATATGCAAATCTTCCATCATCTATTTCAGCTCCATAGCCATCACTCGGGGCTTCGGTCCAGAAGTGTCGACCCACCTGCTCAAGGCATCTGCTACGGTGTTCACAAAGGAACTTTAGCTTGTAAAAGCAGCGAACAAACAACTAAAAATAAGCCGGAACTTTGAATAATTGAAAGTTTTATTATCCAAAAAGATAACTATTACAAAGGTATGACCTCCCTTTTATAGAATGGAGGAGAGAAAAGAGATTATAAATAAGCAATGTGGGACTAATAATTACAAGAACAAGAAACTATACAAGCCGCATAAGCCGCACAAGCCGCACGGTTAGACTAACCGCACGTCCACTACAAAGAGGAAGACAGCCGGCCAATATCCCCAAACCGCTCAGACCGCCATACAAACCGCCAGACCGCCCGGTCTCCAACCCGGCTACCAAACTGCTTGGACAAGCCGCCAGACCGCTAGACCGTCTGGTCTCAACCGACAGACCGCTCGGTCTCAACACTCCCCCTCAAGCTTGAGCATAGATATCAATCATGCCCAGCTTGTCGCAAATATGAAACAAAGAAGCGGACACCGACTTGGTGAAGATATCTGCCAACTCGTTGTCAGAAGGTACGAACGGAGTACAAATCTGTTTCTTCAAAATCTCTTCTCGAATAAAGTGGCAGTCGACCTCTATGTGTTTTGTTCTCTCATGAAAGACCGTATTTTTGGAAATGTATATTGCAGCCTTATTGTCGCAGAACATAGGAAGAGGATAGTTGTAGACCTCTCCTGGGTCAAGCATGAGAGCCCGTAATCATTTTAACTCACATGTGGTTGATGCCATAATATGATATTCCGCTTCTGCACTAGACCTGGAGACCACAGACTGTTTCTTGCTCTTCCAGCTCACAAGATTTCCTCCAACAAATGTGCAAAAACCCGATGTTGACTTGCGGTCTCCTTTATCATCAGCATAGCTTGAATCTGAGTACGCTTCAACCCTCAAATGACCATTCTTCTGAAAAAGCAGTCCTTTCCCTGGAGCTGCTTTAACATATTCCAATATCCTCAGGGCAGACTGTAGATGACACTCCCTAGGAGCTTGCATGAATTGGCTAACCTTGCCTACATCATAGAAGATATCGGGTCTAGTCACTATGAGATAAATGAGTTTGCCCACCAGACACTGGTACCTCGAAGAATCAGATAGAGGAGGTGAGTCATCTGTCCAAGTTTTGTCTTCCCCAATAGCCATGGGACATCTGGCAGGTTTAGCACCAGTCAACCCTGCCTCTTTTAGCAAATCAAGAGCATACTTTCGTTGGGAAAGAACTAAAGAGTTGGGTTTCCGAGAAATCTCAATCCCCAGAAAGTATTTGGGAGAGCCCATATCCTTAGTGACCAGATGTTGCCGGAGGTGTTTCTTTGTCAAAGCAACCCCAGCCTGGTCGTCGTCAGTCAGAAGAATATCATCCACATACACAGCAAGAACCACCATACCAGAGGAGATTTTGTGAATAAATAAGGAGTGATAGGATGAACTTCGTGCAAAACCAATGGCTGCAACAATGCCGCTGAACTTGTCAAATCAAGCCCGAGGGCTTTGCTTTAGGCCATAGATGGCCTTCTTCAGATGACATACTCGTGTCTCCCCTGAGCAACATACCCAGGAGGTTGCTCCATGTAAACCGCTTCCTGAAGGTCACCATAGAGAAAGGCATTCTTGACATCCAGCTGAGAAATGGGTCAATCCCTATTGACAGCCACCGAGAGAAGAACCCGAATGGTGCTGAGACGAGCAATTGGAGAGAATGTGTCGAAGTAATCAACCCCAGAAGTCTAAGTGAAGCCTTTGGCGACTAAGCGGGCCTTGTATCGATCCACACTACCGTCCGGACGGAACTTCACAACGAATACCCAGCGACAGCCAACCACATCATTTCCCAAAGGGGGAGGAACAAGAGTCCAGGTACCCCGCTCAGTTAGGGTTGTCATTTCCTCATCCATGACCATCTTCCAATGAGGAATAGCAAGAGCCTCCTGGTAGGAGCGGGGTGTGGCAGTGGCAGAGATAGCCAGTGCAAAGGCCCGGCGAGAAGGGGTAAGATGATCATATGAAATAACAGCAGCAAGGGGGTGTATGGTACACGTCCGCACCCCTTTGTGAAGAGCTATAGGAAGATCCAGGTCAGCGGGTCCCTCGGCATTCGGAGCATCCGTGGCAGAGAGAGCTAGCCCGAGATTAGAGAGCGACGGCGGAGGAGATGAGGGAGACGGTGGCGGAGAAGAGGGAGAGAGGCGTGGACGGAGACGGTGTAGGGTTGGAGATTGTAGTAGGAGACGAGGGAACGAAGGGAACAGCAGGAGAATCAGAAGTTGGGGGAAGAGGAGAGGAGTCATCCGAGAAGTAGGAGGTATTCTCGAATAAGGTGACGTCAGCAGAGACGAACTGCTTACGAAGAACGGGATCAAAGCAACAATAGCCTTTCTGAGTGGTGGAGTGCCCAGAAAGACACATTTGGTGGAGCGAGGGGAGAGCTTATCACGGGTGGCAGATGGGGCATGCACAAAGGCAGTGCACCCAAATATTTGGAGAGGGAGAGGAAAAGGCTCCTTGCCCGGATACAGAATGGAAAATGGGGTTTTTTCGTGGAGAACCGTTGAGGGAATGTGATTGATAAGGTAGCAGGCAAGGAGAACAGCATAGCCCCAATAGGAGCGAGGAACATGCATCTGGGTCATCAAGGTGCGAGCGACATCGAGGAGGTGACGGTTTTTTGTGTTCTGCCACACCATTTTGTTATGAAGTATAGACACAACTAGTTTGATGAATAATCCCATTTTGCATGCAGAAGGTAGAAAAGTCATGACTGATATTCTTTGGCATTATCAGATCGAAAAACTTTAATAGAAACATTAAACTGAGTTTTGATCATGAGATAGAAGGAAGTCCATACAGAGAATAATTCGGAGTGATCTTTTAACAGATACACCCACGTACAGCGAGAGAAATCATCAATAAACGTGACAAAATATGAACTACCCCGACCAGCGGTAAGGGTAGGAGAAGGACCCCAAACATCGGAGTGGATCAGATCAAACGGACGGGTAGATCCACGAACGTGCCTTGGAGGGAAGGAGGAGCGGTGATGCTTGCCAAGCTGACAGGCCTCACAGTTGAGGGGAGGACTTTGTGGAGGAAGTTGGGGCAGAAGTTGACGAAGAAGACGTGAAGGAGCATGACCAAGGCGGAGATGCCATTGGAGAAGATCTGTGGAGGTGGAGGAGAAGGTGGACAAAGCGGAAATGTTGTCAAGGAAGTATAGGCCCCCACTCTCAGTCTCAGTAGCAATCGTCCGTTGGGAGTCCAGATCCTGAAAAGAACATGAAGTAGAAGTAAATGTGACAGAACATGGTAATTGCTTGCATAGAGAGGTAACAGATAATAAGTTGCACGGGAACTTGGGCACGTTGAGAGTATCCGCCAAGCGAAGAGACGAAGTGACATGAACCATTCCCGTCCTATTGACCAATGATGAAGAGCCATCAACGAGAATAACTGGGGGCAACCGATCATGTGTTTCGAGGAGAGAAAAACACTGGAGATTGTCGGTCATATGATTGGTAGCACCAGTGTCGATCAACCATTTTCCTTGAGTAACAACGTGAGCACTACCAGAAGACGTGACCACCGAGGCGAACGGCTTTGAGGAGGATGTGAAAGCCATGAAGGGAGGATAAAAAAAGATTGCAGTGGTCACGGTGACAGCACACCAGCGGAAAGAAGGGCCACAACCAAGATGCAGAGCAAGGCAAAAGGGGAAGAAGAGAGAAGAACAAGCCGCGCGAGTAAATAGGAGGTCGCAGCGACTAACAATCAGGAGCGGCTAAAGGAGGGGCCGCACAGAGGAGGACAGGCCGCTGCGACTTAGATACAGGTCGCAGGGACAAGAGAGATAGAGCGGCTAAGGAAGAAGGGTAGAGAGGCCGTCTATACAAGGAAGAAACCGCGCTAACAGGGAGAAATCACAGCGGTTAAGAGAAAGAGATCTGCAGCGGTCACGATGATAGACACCAGCAGCCAGAAACGCCACGACCAAGCCGTAGAACCAAGCAGAGGGAAAGAAGTCGAGCGGTTAGAAATTAGCCCGCGCGAACAGAGAAAGTCTGTTGGGAGGCAAACAAGGCGAACAAGGCAAACAGGTCGCAGCAACAGGCCGCAGCGACTAAAGAAGAGGAGCGGCTAGAAAGGAGGGCGTGGCGACTTAGCACATGTTGCGGCGAGAAGAATGGAGAAACAAAGAGGTCGCGCACACAAAGGGCAACGACAATGAGAGAAAGAAGCCGCGCGAACAGGGCGCAAGCAGGCGGAAGAAACAAGCTGCGAGGATAGGTCGCGAGAAGAAGAAGAAGCAAGTCGCGCGGACAGGTCGCGCGGTCAGAGAAGGCACACAGAATCAGGAGGAGAAAATTGAGTCCTCTGATACCATGTAAAAGCAGCGAACAAACAACTAAAAACAAGCCGGAACTTTGAATAATTGAAAGTTTTATTATCCAAAAAGATAACTATTACAAAGGTATGACCTCCCTTTTATAGAATGGAGGAGAGAAAAGAGATTACAAATAAGCAATGTGGGACTAATAATTATAAGAACAAGAAACTATACAAGCCGCATAAGCCGCACAAGCCGCACGGTTAGACTAACTGCACGGCCACTACAAAGAGGAAGACAGCCAGCCAATATCCCCAGACCGCTCAGACTGCCAAACAAACTGCCAGACCGCCCGGTCTCCAACCCGGCTACCAAACTGCTGGGACAAGCCGCCAGACCGCAAGACCGCCCGGTCTCAACCGACAGACCGCTCGGTCTCAACATAGCCATCTCCTCTGGCGAAGGTTCAAATCCTTCTGGGTATCGATATACTTGAGGTTCTTGTGATCCGAGAAGATATCACAATGAACCCCGTATATATAATGCCTCCATATCTTTTGTGCGAACACCACTGCCCCGAGCTCCAAGTCATGCACCGGTTAATTATGTTCATGCTTCTTCAGATGTCTCGAGGCATAAGCAATAACATGACCGTGTTGCATCAGGATAGCACACATCCCCTGGTATGAGGCATCAGTGTAAATCTGAAATCCTTCCCAGATGGAAGTGCAATGATAGGGGAAGAGGTGAGCCTGCCCTTTAGCTCCTGAAATGTTGCCTCACACCTCTCTGTCCAAGTGAATGTTGCATCCTTCTTCGTCAACGACGTGGGGGGAGTGCTATCCTCGAGAACCCCTCCACGAACTTGCGATAATTCCCTGCGAGTCCCAGAAAACTGCGTATGTCTGAAGCTGATTTTGGCCGCAGCCAATCTCGCACTGCCTGTACCTTGGCCAGGTCCACGGCCAACCCGGATCCGCTGATAGTATGCCCCAAGAATGCCACCTCTTGCAGCCAAAACTGGCACTTGGAGAACTTGACATACATCTGATACTCCCTCAGCTTCTCCAACACCTGTGCCAAATGCCGAGTATACTCCTCCTTTGTCCGGGAGTAGATCAAGCTGTCATCAATGAATACTATGACGAATCTATCCAGGTAGGGTTTGAAGACACAGTTCATCAGACTCATGAATGCAGAAGGTGCATTCGTGAGGCCGAAAGGCATCACCGCGAACTCGTACAAACCATAACGGGAACTGAAGGTTGTCTTTGGAATGTCTTCCTCCTGAATTCGCAGCTGATAATATACGGACCTCAAATCCAGCTTGGAGAACCAGTAGGCTCCTTGAAGCTGACCAAATAGCTCGTCGATCCGGGGCAACGGGTACGTGTTCTGTACTGTCATCCGGTTCAGCTCCCGATAGTCAATGCAGAGTCGTAACGACCCATCCTTCTTTTTGACGAACAACACCAGTGCTCCCCACGGTGATGAGCTCGGTCGGACAAATCCTGACTCCACCAGCTCCTGCAGCTGGGTCCTGAACTCTGCTAACTCCTTGGGAGCCATCCTGTACGGTGCCTGAGATACGGGCCTCGCCCCCAGCCCCAACTGAATCCGGAAGTCCATATCCCTAGCCGGTGGTAATCCGGGCAATTTCTCCGGGAATATGTCGGAAAAATCCCAAACCACCGGGATGTCAACAACAGCAGCTTCTGCTCCCGCCATCTCGAAGCAGATAATGTATACCTCCTCTCCCTGCTCGTTGGCCTAAACAGCCTATACAGATGACATTAAAATGTGGGAGATAGGCCTAATACCTTCGACGATGACATAGGAGTCCCCGTGCCTCAATGTGATCCTCTTCGACTGGCAATCAATCTGGGCATGATTCCAATGCAACCATGTCATGCCCAAGATCAAGTCAAAATCTGGTAATCTCAGAATCGTCGCTGGCGCCTCAAATGCCTTGCCACCAATCTCAGCCTCCATGTTGCAATGGGAAGTGGTCAGTAGCTTAAGGTAGACACTCCTTCATCTTTAAGCCTGTGAACCTTTCCACGCCCTCCAGTCCTTCTAAGAAAGCCTCTGATACGAACGAGTGTGAAGCACCAGTGTCAAACAGAGTATGAGCGGGCTTGCCATTGATAATGACTATGCTTGAGGTTTGTTTGAGTTTAAATACGTTGTTATTCTATGATATCAGGATACTATATAATTGAAATCTTTAAATTCACAATAATCTTAAGTACCTGTGATGAACTCCTCAGGATTCCTCGGTTCGGCGAGATCCAGTGCATACATCTGCTCTTGGCCTCGACCTCGGCCGTAATGTCCTCGGTCGTAATGTCCTCGGCCTCGGCCTTGATCTCGTCCTCAACCTCGGCCCTGTTGTGTTGGAGGGGCCATTGGAGGTGGAGGAGGAGGAAGTGGATGAAACTGATGCTGGCACTCTGATCTAATATGTCCTGGCTGGTGGCATCCATAACAAACCGTCGGTCGGTGGCCACGATCATCTTGTCTCAACGGGCCATGCACCTGTAGTGGTGGGGGAGCTAGCACTGTAGGAGGCCTCTACTCCTACCTGAAGTTGGGATGATGACGTCCACCACCCCTTTTGTACCCAATCACCCTGCCTCTCTGGGATCCCCTGCTGCTCTCTCTGAATGATGACCCGTTTAGCAGCCTCTTTCCCCTGTTGTGCACCATCAGCTGGTCTGCCTCCAGCTTTTTGGCCATCTCAATGATCTGTGTCGATGTGCCATGGGAAATGAACAGTAGTGCTTGCCTCGTCGAATCCTTGAGCCCCCTATAGAATTTCTTGACATACCTCCTATCATCCATGTCATGAATCCCTGCAAACCTGGCCAGATGGGAAAACTCCCTCTGGTACTCGATCACCGACCTGGTCCCCTGTTTGAGGTTCAAAAACCTCTCTTCCAGCTCATCCCTATCTGTGGTGGACACAAAGAGCTACAAGAATGACTCGCTGAACTCCTCCTATGAGATATCTGACATCTCCCTATCAGCAAACGTGGAATCCAACATAGACTTCCACCATCTCTTAGCGTGGACATCTAAGGCAGAAGATGCCAAAGGTACTGCCTGGCTGATAGGGCAGCTGATGCCTGCCAACATCTCCTGTATGGCCTCAAGCCATTCTTCGGTCTTAACCGCATTCTCTATCACGTGGTACATCGACAGGGACAGGCTCTTGAAGGCACTCAACTAGTTCGACCCCGGATTTGGCTGCTGAGCCGGGACCTGCTGGGCTCTGAATGCCTCAAGGATAGTCGTCAAGGTCTGTCCCATCTCCGTCTGCTGGAAGGGGATGGCAGCCGGAGGGGGAGGATCCACATTCCGTGGCATGGCGACCTGTGGAGGCTGCATAAAGGTAAGGTTTATATCAGAATTGACATAACTCATTGCTTAAATGGACTGTTTCATGTGACTTTTTACACATGGGCACACCATTGCTTCTACTGCATAGTTTGTACGCAAACTAATGCTCGGACGGGGTGTTCCTGTGTTGTGGACTTCTTTCCCATATGATCGTTCGTTGAATCGAGACCTATTTGTAAGACTCATCTCTGATCTTATGCCCAGAACCGCCGCCTTACGATGTCACTAACTCACGGGTTAGTCGACACCGCAAGAAGCCGATCTTGCCGGCTAGTACGATCATATAACCTATTCGGCCAATTGAGAAGTAGAAGTATAACAACAGTATATAAAAACAGCTAGTCCACAAGTCACAACACTATCATATATAATAAAAATGAAAGTACAACAAAGTCCAGAATGAGTACGATAAATGAAATAAGGGCTTATGCCCTGTACATAATATCTAATCTCTCCCTCTCAAAAGGCAACAAGCGGAAGCTAATCTATCCTCAGAAAACTCGTCCCACCTGAGGACGTGGTGCAGTAGCAGTAATAAGTGGTGGTGGTATCAGCTCCTCACGTCCGGCCATCTCGTCCTGCTGGTCGTATTGGTGCTCAATCTCCTCGAGCCCCTAAATGATTTGGTCACAACCAACCGTTAGTCATAAAGACTAAGTCGTTTCCTCCACACCTCGCCCCCGCAACTCCTAGGTACCGAGCGGGAGGACGAAGCGGAGGACAACAAGGCGTATAGAAAATAACAAGTGACAGTGAACTAATCTAGCATGATTATGTAATAGCAATAATATATCTCTACACTAGCAGTTCTATAAGGTACACAATAGTAAGTAAAGTAAGTACTGTAAAGAAGAGCTGTAAGTAAAGGTGTTGAACAACAAATAAGCTATTCTACTACTAATCTATCAACACAGAAGTACCTTAACTTATACGAATGTCCATACAAACTTATAAATTAAGGTTTCCAAAATATAAATTATCATATAAAAGAGTTCATACTAATTTATATGATAAGGATCCATGATGCGTATGACCTAATTATGAATGTATGTTATGCATATGGTTTATGATTCATACAAGTGCAACACACGCACACGACTCTGTGATCACAGACCTTTAGTTCCCACTTTTTGGAGCTAGAATCACTCTCTAGTACCACCGTTGTGGCTACAATAGCAGTGGAGCGGGCCTCTTCACTCCTAGACAGGTATACACACTACCAAACTGTTTGAAAAGAAACACAAGTACCAGAAAATGGATTAACTCAGAATTTTTATTTTCCAAAAAAGGTAACTATTACAAAAGTATGACCTCCCTTTTATAGAATGGAGGAGAGGAGAAAATACAAATAAATAATGTGAGACGAATAACAAGGGACTATATACAAATAGACCGCACAATCCGCGCGGCTAGACAAACCGCCCGACTATACTAACAACCCGCTGGTGAGAACACAGGACAAGCCGAGACATCCAAACCGCCATGGGAGACCGCCAGACCATCGGTCTTTAATGAAGCCGCCAGACCGCCCGGTCTCCAATTCTCCTTAGACAAGTCGCCAGACCGCCCGGTCTCTAAACCGCCAGAGTCAGATGTGCAGACCGCCCGGTCTCTATGCTTCAACACTCCCCCTCAAGCTGAAGCATAGATATCAATCATGCTCAGCTTGTCGTAAATGTGGAAAAAAGAAGCGGACACTGGCTTGGTGAAGATATCTGCCAATTCACTGTTAAAAGTGACGAACGGAGTCCAAATCTGTCGCTTCAGAACCTCTTCTCGAATAAAATGACAGTCAACTTCTATGTGTTACGTTCTTTCATGAAAGACCAGATTCTTGGAGATGTATATTGCGGCCTTGTTGTCACAAAACATAGGAAGAGGATAGTTGTAGACCTCTCATAAGTCAAGCATGAGAGCCCGTAACAACTTTAACTCACATGTGGTCGATGTCATACTATGATATTCTGCTTCTGCACTCGACCTGGAGACAACAGACTGTTTCTTGTTCTTCCAGCTCACCAGATTTCTTCCAACAAATGTGCAAAAAATCTGATGTAGACTTGCGGTCCCTTTTGTCATCAGCATAGCTTGAATCTGAGTATGCTTCAACCCTTAAGTGACCATTCTTCTGAAAAAGGAGCCCTTTTACTGGTAGTTACATGAGTGGTTACCCACGTAATCGATGGCGATGATCGCGGGAGCGCGATCGGACGACGGAGGAAAGTCATGACGGACGGCGGCGGCGGCGGCGAAGGACGACGGCGACGGTCATGGAGTCGGGAAATAACGGCGGCGGCGGCCGCGACATTGGGAGACGGCCGCGGCCGCGGGAGAAATGGACGACGACGATGGCGGTCACAGAGTCGGGAAATAACGGTGGAGGCGGGCGCGGCGTTAGGAGACGGCAACGGCGGCAACCGCGGAGTCGGGAAATAACGGCGGCGGCCGCCGAGGCGTTGGGAGATGCCGGCGGCGGCGGCCGCGGGAGAAATGAACGACGGCGGCGGTTGTGGGGTCGGGAAATAACGGCGACGGCTGCGGCGTTGGGAGACGGCGGCCGCCACGGCGTTGGGAGACAGCGGCGGCCGCGGCCGCGGGAGAAACGGACCACGACGGCGGCGGTCGTGGAGTCGAGAAATGACGGCGGTCGCGGCCGCGGCGTTGGAAGACGTTGGCGGCGGTCGCAGCGTTGGGAGACGTCTGCGGCGGCGGCCGTGAAGTCTTAGAAATAATGGCGGCGACGGCGGCGAAGTTTGAAGACGGCGGCGAAGTTTGAAGACGGCGGCGACGGCGGCGAAGTTTGAAGACGGCGGCGACGGCGGCCACGGGAGAGAGGAGCGACGACGGCGACGTCCGCGGGAGAGAGGTGCGACGGTGGAAACGACCGTGGGAGAAAGGAGAGGGGACGCGCTGCCGTCACGGGCCGGCGTCCCCTACGGAAACTGCCGCACCACCAAGGGGTGGTGCGGCAGCTTGCCCCAAATCCCTATTGGGGAGTGCCATGCACTCCCCAACAGGGAGGCCAATTATAGGCGCTGACTTGGTCAACGCCTTTTTCAGCCAATGGGGATTTCCCACTGGCTGGAAGCTTATTTCCCGCGCGTGGGAACCAGTGGCGGAACTAGGATTTTAGAATCGCTCGGGCACAATGAATTATAAAATGCAAATCAATGTTGAAAATATCTCTTAGTATAAGAACTATAGTGATAAAAAATCCTATGTATAATGAATCAACTATATATTTGAAAAAATGGACTAATGCGTATGAAATCAATTCTAAACCTAAAGTTAGAAAATTTCTGTATATAAGGAATGCACACATGAGCACCTCAATTTAATTAAGATAAATCCAAAATTCAAACTTTCAGGAGGTTCAAAGTTTACTTGATAATGAATGCTACAATCAGCACACCTAAGCACCTTCGTTCAAGGATTAAATAAGGCTTTGAACCAATCAAATCCCACTTAAAAATAGTTTGACACCATTTATAAGTCCTAAAAAGTCCCCTTAGTACTTGTGATTATTTCTATTAGATATTGATTTAGGGAATGAATGAATCGCTAATCCCTGAAAGAAGAATTGTCTTTTCTTATGGATTTGAATGGTTCAATGGAGACTAGGGCAAAATTTAAGGAGTTATCTTCAAGCAACTTAAATTAAGAGGAAACGGGAGCTGATGCTTTCTCCATTTCGAGAATGAATGAATCGCTAATCCCTGAACAACACAACATGGGATATCCAAACCACAAATGAAAAAATCGGGAATAAAGAAATCAAAATTAGAGAACTAGGACAAAATCAGAAATGAAGAAATCAAAAGGGAACAAAGAAATTGAAACCAAATCTGCTCGGAACTCGGAAGAACCCGCTCTCCCTGTTGTGCTGTTCGGGAACAGGAAGCACCAGCTTTTGCTTCTCCCCTGTTCGTGAAGCAGCAGCTTCTGCAAGAAAACAAAAGAAAGAAATCTGTTGGTTAGAGGCAAGGATTTAGGAATTCCGGTCTCAATCATACGGTAGAAAGCTGGAAGGGACTACCGGACTAGGGCAGAGCGCACCGTCCGACATTGACTCCGCTAGATATCGCTGACGCAGAGGGCGAGGGATCTGTGGATCACGCTGACTCGCGGAAGTTGCGCGGGAGGCTTGCTCGCAGGAGAATCGTCGTCGGCTTGGCCAGAAATCGGAATGCGGGAAGTGAAACCCGCTAGGGCAATTTCGCAAAAAATACGGTCGGGCATGTGCCCGACCGTGTCTTAACATGGGTCCACCCGTGGCGGGAACCAAGCTTCCTGCGCAAACGGGAATTTGGAGCACGCACAGGAATTCGAGTGTGCGCGCAAAATAAAGCTCGCGTGCGCGCATGCCGCGCGGTTGGATTTCAACGTGCCCGAGCGTGGCGCTCGTTCTGCGCAGTTGGGAACGTGTTGCGGGCTTTGTTTTTGATCGGGGTGCACTTGCTCGGACTGCGGCTCAACCGGGAGCGGAAACAGGGAGCCCATCAATTTCTAATTAGTTTAATTAAATTATAACACATATTCCATGGCAACAGTTATATACTTCTATTATTCTTTAACTATGAAAGCATATATTTCTAATCAGTTTGCACGTATTTTATTCCAACTGACATTCGGTTACTTCTAAAATTAATTTATGTAATTTTTCTAGCCTAGTCATCTAATGTTTGCCACCTAAGCATTAAAAGGAATATTCTGTTGAGAGAGGAATGTAAAGTTAGGGATAGAAATAAGAGTTTAGTGAGCGGCGTTTGTTTTCACGCCGGTGAGTTCAGATAAAAACGCCAACATTATAGAAAGCATGTTTGGCAAGACAACTGTTTTTACCACCGTCAGCAAAAAAAACTAATTTTGAACATGTTTGGTCGAGCATTCATGAACGACGGTTTATAACAACTACGTTCTATGACAGCCGCCACCCCTATGCGAAATGGAAAAGAGCCCTTCACAAAATTGAACGCCACTTTTTGACGATCCTTTAATTATTTTTTAAATTCCTCATTTTCAACAAAATAAAAACAAAAAAACATATAAATACTTTAGTCTTGAACGATACAAGTAGCCCCAATTCTGAAGCTCAAGGAAGCCACATTCCCCGATCTGAGGCATAATTAATACAGCATCAGATATATGAAACTCAGAATCAAACACCCAACTCATCCTTCAATTCAAACCAGAGGAAAACGGAATCGCGTAGGGCCCCAGCCACTGATCTCCCTCAATGAAGTTCGCCACCGTGAAATTCGCGGCCTCCGACGAGCTGTTGAAGACCCTGTAACCCGGCCACGTCACCCTCCCGCCTGTGTTCGAACCCAATCCCCTGTTCATGTACTCGCCGTAGAACAGAGTGTCCAGCGCGAAGCTGCCGTTCCATTCCAGCCACCCCGCCGGCTGAATCAAAGCCCCGAGATTCGACTGCATCACCACCGTTCGCGAGTACTGCTTCCATGGCCGGCCGAGATAGCTCTGGAATTCCGACAAGACGGGGATGAGGTCGGCGGCCGCCTCCAGCTTGCAGCGCTGGATGGATATCCCGGTGTTCTGGTTGGGGTCTTCTCGGCCCTGGGCGGTGAAGATGTTCTTCTGGTTCGGGTCGGGTTTCCGGGCGTAAAGGTTGCAGTTTTGGAAGACGACGGCGGCGTCGCCGAAGATGAAGTCGACGGTGCCGTAGATGTCGCAGTCGCGGTAGAACTGGCGGAGGGAGTGGACGTAGAGGGTGTCCTGGTAGCCGACGAAGCTGCAGCGGTAGAAGGCGGAGAAGTCGGCGCCGCAGCGCAGGGCTACGGCCTGGTGCTTGCCTGGGCCGGCGGCGTTCTCGACGGTGAGGTCCCGGGCCATGAATCCATTGCCCACTACAGCTGCTCAACCAGAGTGTTTTCTTAATTCTTCTAAAATATATATAAATCAATTCCTAATATTCTGCAAGAAAATTATAAACTTTGGTAGTTTGTCGAAATTAATACAAGTGGCAATTAAGGGTCCATTTGGTAAGAGCTTTTGGGCCCGGTGCGTTCACCCTAAACGAAACGCGTTAGCAAAATTATAAACTTTGGTAGCCTTCTGTTGGAATCGCGCCTAAAAGCTCAAGGTCTGAAAACTCCGCGTCCCAAAACCGGGTCCGGGGGGGGGGTGCGGTGCGTCGAATGCACTGCACCGTGCAGTGCAATCCAACGGCCGCGCTGTGATCTCGCTGCGCCGTGATGCGTGCTCGCTGCGCCGCGATGCGTGCACATCTTCGCACGCATCGCGGCGCAGCGAGCACGCATCGCGACGCAGGGATGGAGCGTCGGATGCACTGCACTTTACGGTGCAGTGCATTCGACGCACTGCACCGCCCCCGCTTCCCCAAAACCCGCACAAGGGCTTTCACGGCATGGTGACTTCCCGCATCCAGATCTCCTGGCGACTGTTCTCCGGCGATATGTGCAGCTCGCAACAAGTCGACGACTCCGGCGACCTCCACGACGGCGAGTCTACTCCGGCAACTTCCAGCTTCAAGCCCCTTGTCTTTTCCAGATTCGAGCCCCTTTTCTCTCCTGCAGGTTAGCGATAAAAAATATTTTGATTCCTTTTCTTCCCGGTTGTACAAAAACGTCGACCGGGTTCCCAACTTGTTTTCTCCGGCAACATCCTGAACTCCAGCCATTTCTGGAGTGATTTCTGAGGTAAAAATCTGTTGTGAAATCGGATCGAGTTAAGCCGCGGTAGCGCAACGGAATTTCACGAATGAGCAAGAACCAATATCGCGCAAAATAAAATACGGAACGAGATTCTAGCATACACAGACGACACAAAAGATTACGTGGTTCGGAGAGAAGCTCCTACATCCACGGGGAGAGCGCGCCAGAAAGATCCACTAAAACAGATGAGGTTACAAGATACAACAAGAGAAAACAGAAAACACTGTCTATCTTCCCCGCTGGAATCACCGCCTGCTTCCGCCGCCTGATGCCGATCCCGCCTGGATCAGCCGCCTGAAGCCGCCGAACGCCTGGAGTCAACTTCTGGAGGCCGGCCGGATGTCGCCTCGCCTGAGGTGACCGGATGTGCCGCCTCCGTTAGCTCCGCCTGTGTCGCCGTCTCTGCGCCTGCTGCCGCCGTCGCCGCGCCTGATTCCGCCGAACCTCTGGGGCCTACTGCAGGTGGCCGGCCGGATGTCGCCTCGCCTGAGGTGACCGGATGCGCCGCAACCTTGCGCGCCAGATGCCGCCACCTGCTGCCGCCGTTCGTCGGAAGAACCGCCTGAAAAACTCAAAGCTTTCCCTCTCTGAATTCTCACTAGTGTTGTATATTACTGAACCATCTCATGGCTAAGGAAGGCTGACCCCTATTTATAATAGGATCAAGAGTCATCAATATATGAAGATGAACACATATGGAGGGGGTTGCCAAAATAGGTCTCAACCAAATAGGAAGAACATCTCCTATATTATATCCCCCCCCATAAAGCATTTCCATGTTTGGGACTCCCCTAAAACAGGAATAAAAAAGGGCACACGGATCAGTGAGGTGGCACAATCTCAACAAACTCCACCTTTACACCTCACGCGATGAACTCCACCTCGAAGCCTAACGAACGTAACTCTACCTCCAACCTGGATCTCCCCAACCGGCGACTACAAGCCCCCTCTCCCTGGGGTCCCCCTCGATCAACATGCCTCAGAATGAGTCAAGTCAAGACCGTTCTTGAACTTGACTCCTGTCACGGATTTCGTCCGCATGTTCGCACCGATATCCTCCGTAGAGATCTTCCGCAACTCCATGCCTCCACCTCCAGCGAACTCCCTCGACTCCTGGTGGCGCTCTCCGATTTGCTTTATCCTTACACGATAGACCATGTCTTTTGCAAGACAACTAGCACTGAGCAGCTCCACCTTCTCCGGAGTAAACCTGAGTTCCTTGGTGGGACTCCAGAGCCAGATGGCTCCCCTTGCGGTGTCTGGGCACTTCTGAGATGACACTCTACCCTTCTTCTCCACGGCTGCGAAGATTTTGTCTTCGTCGATGCCCTTTCTCTGCGTGAACTCGACCACCGCTTTGATCCGTTTTTGCCACAGACCAAAATCAATTTTGCCGTCGTATTTTGGAATCTCAAATTTCTCTGCCATTGTTTTGCTCGCAGAGCTACTGGGCAATCTGAATAATATTCACGGACCAGATCTGAGAAGATAGGGAGCGAACCGATGTCGTCACCTACCGTTGACCCAGATCTAAAACCGGAATGTCCAGACGATCACCCCCGCGGAACCTGCCTCTGATACCAATTGTTGTGAAATCGGATCGAGTTAAGCCGCGGTAGCGCAACGGAATTTCACGAATGAGCAAGAACCAATATCGCGCAAAATAAAATACGGAACGAGATTCTAGCATACACAGACGACACAAAAGATTACGTGGTTCGGAGAGAAGCTCCTACATCCACGGGGAGAGCGCGCCAGAAAGATCCACTAAAACAGATGAGGTTACAAGATACAACAAGAGAAAACTGAAAACACTGTCTATCTTCCCCGCTGGAATCGCCGCCTGCTTCCGCCGCCTGATGCCGATCCCGCCTGGATCAACCGCCTGAAGCCGCCGAACGCCTGGAGTCAACTTCTGGAGGCCGGCCGGATGTCGCCTCGCCTGAGGTGACCGGATGTGCCGCCTCCGTTAGCTCCGCCTGTGTCGCCGTCTCTGCGCCTGCTGCCGCCGTCGCCGCGCCTGATTCCGCCGAACCTCTGGGGCCTACTGCAGGTGGCCGGCCGGATGTCGCCTCGCCTGAGGTGACCGGATGCGCCGCAACCTTGCGCGCCAGATGCCGCCACCTGCTGCCGCCGTTCGTCGGAAGAACCGCCTGAAAAGCTCAAAGTTTTCCCTCTCTGAATTCTCACTAGTGTTGTATATTACTGAACCATCTCATGGCTAAGGGAGGCTGACCCCTATTTATAATAGGATCAAGAGTCATCAATATATGAAGATGAACACATATGGAGAGGGTTGCCAAAATAGGTCTCAACCAAATAGGAAGAACATCTCCTATATTATATCCCCCCCCCCATAAAGCATTTCCATGTTTGGGACTCCCCTAAAACAGGAATAAAAAAGGGCACACGGATCAGTGAGGTGGCACAATCTCAACAAAAATCTGTGTTTGCTCTTAACAATTGTTCCATAATTATGGAAAGCCAAATTATGGTCTTATCTTCCTCTAGTGGAAGCTAGTATCATTATGTTGTGTTTGTTGTTCAAATTGTGGTCTTATCTTCCAGATTTATGTTGGTTTGTTATGAAATTGATTTTGTATTACTTTTTTTGCTTCCCTAGCAACTTTTTTGTGTTGTGTGAGCATGGGTTGTGTGAGCATGTGTTTGTGTATGTGTGTGTGTGTATTGTGTGAAGTGTATACATACTCATATATTTTATTCATTGATTTATTTACTAGGTTTTACATTGTGCTTCCATCCGGTTTAATTTTTATAGGTAAACATAGAGGAATGTGATATGTATTTGCAAATTGGGATATGGCTAATGATGTTCTATAATTTGTGAACTATGTCTGAAAAAA